>JAZHEH010003350.1:5219501-6636502 GCA_036589455.1 Ateles fusciceps | reverse complement strand
GTTTTTACCTAATGTTATTTTCTGTTTCAGGATCCCATGTAGGCTACCACATTACATTTAATTGTCGTATCTCCTTAGACATCTCTTGTCTGTGACTTTTTCTTAGACTTGTTTTCTTTCTAAAAACCTTGACAATTTTGAAGATATTTTAAAGATAAAACAGTTGTGAAGACAGTCTTGATGTCATATTGTAGAACCTCCATTAATTAGGATCAGTCTTATGTTTTTCTCATTACTAGACTACGGTTATGGGTTTTGGGGGAGCAAGGTCACAGAGGGAAATTCCATTTCTCATATCAAACCACCTCACCTCATATCAAAGACCATAGCATAAACCAAACTATTACTCTTGATATTAACCGTGATCACTAAAATTAGCGAGTGTTTATCAAGTTTTTTCACTGTCAAGTTATTTTTTGCTCCTTTTCTGTATTTGGAAGGAAGTCTCTATATGCAGTCAATACTTCAGGAGTGAAGAATTACACTTTTCCTTCTTAAGGGGGATGTATTTACATACATTATTTGGGAATCTGCATGAGATATTTGTCTGTTCTCCTTTATTTACCTATTTATTCCATCATTTACTTATAGCAGTATGGATACAGGACATTTATTTTTAATTTATAACCTAATATTACTATATTTCCATGCTTAGATTTTTCCAGCATTGCCATTGGGAGCTCTTTTAGTTATCTCCTGAGTCCTTTTGATACATTCCCGTCATTGTAGATTTTAAGAACTTCCTTATTTTAAGCACTAAAAAGATACTCCTGGCCTATTGTGCATATGTCTTTACACATATAAATTGATGTCCTAGAAACATCAATTTCTACAAACAGTATTGATTCTTTTATTGAAAAATTTTATTGGAAACAAAAACCGTGTGTCAGGTTTGTTTTGTGCTAATGAGATATCATTGCTTTGGGGCCCTTTCAGCTGATAGATTAAGAAAATATATGTAGGTTACCAACCTATGTATATATACATATCTATAAATCTTTTTATGTTTAATCAAATGCATATATATTAAGGTAAATATGAATTTATACCAATATCTCCAACTCTAATTCAGTACCATATAGATTATATAGACTTCCTCCTTTTGCTTGTGTAACATTACAAACGTGACTCCTGGCTCTCATTAGCCACCATCCTTTGACTTGATTTGTCAGTTTTAGTGTATATGTGTAGTGTTTTCAGAATTATTGGCCCATGTACCCTTGAGGAAACAACTTTATCAACTAGTGTACAGTTCTTACGTGTAATTTTTTATGTCTTTAACCTTGCAGACATCATTCATTTCCAAAGTCACTTAGATCAGATCTGTTTTCCTCCAATCCGTTCAGTTAGGTTATTTTATGTATTTCTAATTAAGTCAGATATTTTTGTCATAATATGTGTTTCATCCTGAGATTGTCCAATAACCTCAATGATTTTTTGAAATTAGTGTAGCCTTTTCAGACTGATATATTTTACTTAACAATGTATATTTAAGATTCACAAATGTCTTTACTTCACTTGAAACAATCATTCCTTTTCATCTCTGAATAAGATTTCATAGCACAAGTATGACACATATACCCAGTTTTTGACAATTATAAATTAAGCTATGATGAATATTTATGTGCACTTTTTTTTTTTGTTTGCAGACTTAAGTTTTTAGATGTTAGGTAAACATATAGAAACACAATCGCTAGATTGTATGATGAGATAATGTTTAGCTTTGTCAGAAACTACAAAACTGCTTTTCAAAGTGGTGGTAACAGTTTGCAATCCCACCACCAATGGAAGTGAGTTCCTGTTCCTTTTCATCTTCGATAGCAATTGGTATTTCAGAGTTTTGGATTTTAGCCATTCTAGTATATGTATGGTGGTATCCTTTTTTATGTGTAATTTCAAATTACAAAATGACATTTTTAAGCATATTCTCACATATTTATTTGGCTTTAGCATATCTTCTTTGATGAGTTAACTATACAGATCTTTTGCCCTTTTAAAAAAGTTGGATGAATTTGGTTTTTTAATTTGTAAGTAGCTTTTTTTTTTTTAATTAGCTGAGTGTGGTGTCACATGCCTGGTCCTAGCTAATTGAGTAGGTGAGGTGGGAAGACCGCTTGAGGCCAGGAGTTTGAGGCTGCAGTGAGTTAGGATCATGCCACTGTATTCCAGTCTTGGTGACAGAGCCAGACTCTGTCTAAAACAAAAAATATGACAGAATTGAATATCTTGCAATGTGGTGTATATGTAGATATAGATACATGTGCGTGCACGCACGCGCACACACACACACACACACACATTATGGGATACTACTCAGCCATAAAAATAAATGAACAATGTATTCTGTAGTGACGTGAATGGAACTAGAGGCCATTAAATTAAGTGAAATAACTCAGCAACAGAAAGTAAAATTCCCCATGTTTTCACATCAGTGGGAGCTAAATAATGTATACCAATGGACATAGGAAGTGGAATGTTAAACATTGGAGACTTAGAAGGGTTGGGAATGGGGTGAGGAGTAACAAATTACTTCATGAATACAATGTACACCATTCAGGAGATGGATATACTAAAAGCCCAGACTTCATTGCTATAAGTAACATAACTTCCCTTGTACCCCCTACGTCTATAAAAATAAAAAATATATTTTTAAATGAATTGGATTTGGTGCTATATCTAGAAACTCATCACCAAATCCAACATTACAGAATTTTCTATGTTTTCTTCTAGAAGTTTTATAAGTTTTGCATTTACATTTGAATCTGTGATCCATTCTGAGTTAACTTTTGTGAATGGGATATGGACTATGTCTAGCTTCATTTTTTCACGTCTCATTGTTTCAGCACCATTTATTAAAAGTCTATTCATTGTTAACATACATTTGGACCTTTGACAAAGTTTGATTGACTCTAGATGTGTGACTGTATTTCTGGCTTCTCTAGTCTTTGTCATTTATCTGTATATCTATTATTTTTTCAATACCATTCTGTCTTGGTTACTGTGAATTATAATGGGTTCTGAAACTGAGTGGTGTGATTACTCCAACTGTTTTCTTTCTCTGTGCTGTCTTATTTGTTTTGTCTTTTGTCTTTCTGTGTATACTTTGGAGTCAGTCTGTTGATTTTACACCAGTTTTCTGGAAGTACTCAATGGAACTGCTTTGAATCTATGGATCAAGTTAGGAATTACTGACATCTTAACAATATAGACTCTTCCAATTCATGAACATGGAATATGTTTTCATCAATCGTCACACACCGCATGACAACATTTCAATGACAGACTGCATATACAACAGTGAGATTATAATAGAATATTTTTCCTGCACATTTTCTATGTTTAACATATTAGATACACAAATACCACTGTGTTACAACTGCCTTTGTTATTCTGTATAATAACATGCTGTACAGGTTTGTAGCTTGGGTTCAATAGGCTGTACCACATAGCCTAGGTGTGCAGTAGGCTATGCCTTATAGGTTTGTATGAGTGTTATGATATTTGCACAATAATGAAATTGCTTAACATATTTCTCAGAATGTATCCCCATTGCTAAGCTACACATGACTGTATTTAACTCTTTCAATTTCTTTCACCAGTGTTTGTTATTTTTCTGCACACAGATTCTATACATATTTTGTTGTGTTTATACCTTCATATTTAGTTTTGGGGTACTGTTTTAATTGGTAGTTTCAAAAAATTTAATTTTAAATTTCAATTATTCACTGCTGGGATACAGAAAAGTAACTGACTTTTATATATTAACCTTATATCTCGTGACTTTGCTATATTCTCACTAAGTTCAGGAGCTTGTAACTAATTCTTTGGAATTTTCTACCTAGAAAATTAGGTCATCTACAAATAAAGGGAGCTTTGTGTTTTCCTTTCTTATACATATACACTTTTCTTTTTCTTGTCTTGTTGAAGTATTTAGGGCTTCCAGGACAACACTGTGTAGGCGTGGTCTAATTCTTATCTTAGGGGAAATGTATCCAATTTCTCATGATTAAATATTGTCAGCACCCAATAAAGTATTTGGGCAGAGTCCCTAATGAACTTTCCTTGTTGGCAACATTTTACACATGTTGTTATAATTCATTAATGGATTGCATTAAACACTTCCTATGTTAATTAACTGGGAGAGGATTTGTGGGAGCTTGCACCTGTTTTCCCTTAGACTTTACTCATAAGCCTTTCTCTTTGAAGCTTGTAGTTGGTATCCTTTTATTGTAATCAATGATAGCCATGACTATGATCACATGTTGAGTCCCATGAGTTCCTTAGAGAATCATCAAACCTGGAGTGGAACTTGGAGACTCCCTCTGTTTCTATTTTCTATGAGATTTTGGAGAACTAATATTGTTACTAACCTAAATGTTTGGTAGAATTCACCAGGTAAACCATCTAAGCCCAGTGTTTCCTTTTTGGAAGGTTACTAGTTATTAATTCCATTCCTTCAGCAGATAATAGGAATATTCAGATTATTAATTACTCCTTGTGTAAATTTTGGTAGTTTTTGTCTTTCAAAAAATTGGTTTATTTTATCCTTAATTTTGGAATTTTTTTCTGGATATATAATTCCAGTTTGATAGTTTAGTTTCTTTCTTTAGTACTTAATAATGTCATTCCATTGTCTTCTGACTTAATCTAGTTTATGATAAGAAGTCATCTGTAATTACTCTGTTTTTCTCTTTGTATGTCTTTCCCCCGTCTGTCTATAAGATTTTCTTTTTATTTTTGTTTTCAGCATTGTGAGTATAATACTTAATTTTAAAAAGTTATATGTCTTTGTGTTCTCTGAATTTTTCGATTCTGTGGCTCAATATTTGTCATCATTTTGGAAAATTATCAACCATTATTCTTCACATATTTCTTCCTGATTCTCTTTTTCCCTCTGCAATTCCTACAAAGTGTATTTTAAGACTATTTGCTATTGTCCCACAGCTTCTGAATGTTCTGTTCGTTTGTCCTTCTACTCCTGCTCCTTTTCCTCTTTTCTCTTTGTGTTTCAGTTTGAATATTTTTTGTTTACCTGTCTTCAAGTTTACTGATTTTTGTACTTGGCTGTTTTGAATCTATTGATGAGGCCTAAGGCATTCTTTATCCCTATTATTGTGTTTCTCGTGAGCATTTCTATTTAACTTATCCTGATGATTTCTGAATCTATTAAAATTGGCTGAAATTAACTCATTTAATTTTGCATGTTCACTTTTTCCATTAGAACCATTAATTTATTTAAAAAATAATAATTTTTGTTATTTTACATGTTTTGTCAGATAGTTTCAGTATTTGTGCCATACTTGTGTCAGGTCTGTTGATTACTTTGTCTCTTTCCAGTGCGGGCATTTTTTTCTTTTCTATTCTTATGCCTTGTAATCTTGTTGTTGTTTTTATTGAATGCCAGATGACTTGGATAAGACAGTAGAGACTGAAAGTACATAGTTTTTATCTCTGATAGTGGGTATGCCTTCCCTTCTGTTGGCCTTTAGTGTGGGGAACGGATTAATTCTAGGCTGAAATTGAATTGAATTTGAGATTGGTTGTTGTTATGGTTACCATCATTGTACCACAGGTTTCAAGCAACTCTGATGATACTTGTGGTAAGGTGGAAGCTAGTTTGCCAGAGGGTGTTTCTCAGTGTCCGTTGCAACTTCAGTTTTAGGTCTTTACATTTGCACTTGCCACATAGAGAGTCTGTCTCCATGCTCTTGCATCTCTCCCAGAAGTAATACACTGTAACTTGTTATTCAGTGTTTCTAGACTGGTTGTCAGGGGATAACAGAGTAAGTTATCTTTTGTTCTGATTTAGTCTCAGTCTTAGGCAAACACTGTGTCCCTGGGACTCAGGAATGTGGCCTTCTCAGCATCCCTGCTTTTCTCCCAATAATGTATCTAAACTCAACAGATATTTCTGCCCCTGCCTCTCCCTCAGGAGTAGAGAAATTTTGCTCTTTTTTTGTCACACTGCAGTGGGTTTTTATAGGTGTCCTAAGATGATGAATGTTTTCACCTTTTCTCTCACTAATTAGTTTTTGTTCTATATTGGAGATAGGGCAAAAGGATCCAGCTGAGAACCCTACAGCAATGACTTTTCTTCCCCCTCTTCCAGACCTGTTCTGTGACAGATCCTTTTCCAACACTCTCCCTAATTATTTTTGTGAGTATTCGTTGAAAGATCTAGTGGAGAAAGTTACAAAAGAGTTCAAACTCCCCTTTCATCTTAAGCCTTCTATTTATCCACTTAGGCTACCATAAAATACCAAAAACTGAATGGCTTACAATGCAGGGAAATGTGTTTTTTCACAGTTCTAGAGGCTAGAAATCTAAGATCAAGATGTCAGCAGGATCGGATTCTGGCAAGGCCTCTTTTCCTGGCTTGTCAACAAGTCATCTTCTCATGTGCTCTCATGTGGCCTGTCTACTGTGCATGTGCAGAGGGCAAGTGCTCAGTTGTCTTTCTCTGTGTTCTAAGGACATTAATTCCACAGAACCAGAGCCCTGCTCTCCTGACATCTAACCCTATCTCCCAAAGGCCCCATTTCCAAATATCATTACATTGTGGGGTAGGGGTTCTACAAATGAATCAGAAGGGAAATGCAAATCAGTCCGTAGTAGGCCCCCCTGGAGCTTCACACCCTTTTGCTAGCCCATATGTTGCTCCTTCAACTTCTTAATTATTCTAACTTAATTCTTATGACCACAGTTCTGCTGTTTCTGTTCCAGTGAAACAGGTACTCATGTCCCATATCTCTCTGAAGATGCTTATCTCTGTTTATATTTTGGAGTAGTTGGTAGATGTGAACTCTCTGTTAGGTTTAAGAAAAGTTGTAATCTTTCAGTTTGCCTGGCTTTCTCAATTTCTTTCTCTCTTCTTTTTCTCCTTCTGTCTTTCTAGATGACTCCTACACTTTTCCCAGCTTTCTAGGTCTCCTAGTGGTCACCAACATATTTTACTTTTAGGAGTAAAAGTTCAGGTATTTTTGTTCCATTGGCATAGATTAATTTTGTGGTAAATAGTCTTATTTCGCAAATGGAACAGAATATATAGCTCAGGTCGCTGAATCAAATTAATCAAAATATAACCTACTCTCAAGGGAGTCCTAACTTATGCCAGTAATAGAGTTGTAGAAGATCCAAAACTATTTCTCATTACACTGCCCCTGTGAGATGGACATATTCTAACCAGTGGTGTGAGTTTATTATGTGCCTAACGCTGTCCTGTGTTGTCTTACTTAATCTTCATAGCAAACATTTGAAGTAGCCAACAGGAAAGTGAGGCTTAGACTGACTAAGAAATGTGCCCAGGGTTGTACATCTAGCAAATAGCAAGGATAAGATATGAACCAAAGCAGCTTAACTTCAGAGTCTACACACTTAATCACTGAACTCCTCTGTCTCCCGAGAAATGGAAGTAACCTTCAAATAATCATATGCTGGGGTCTGAAAAATGAAATCCATTATCTACTTTCTGAGTTACTTGGCCAAACTTTTGGAAGGTGAATAGGGATTAGTTTTGTTGGTTTTACAAATTCAGAAAAAGATGCCTCCCTGAGTTTTGAAATAATTATTTGTTCATCTGTGTGCTGGCCCAGATAAAACAACTTTTATTGTTTCGGTGTATTTAAATAGGACATGTGTTGATCTAAAATACACACTTAGATTCAGTCCTTAGATCTGAGCTAGTGAGCTTTTCATTGTATGGTAAATGGCTTTTTCATAATTAATTGCTAATGAGATCCTCCATTGCGTAGAAAATATTCAGAATAAAACTTCAAAATTTTAATGAGTAAAAGTGACCAACATTTGACCTCTTTTCATAGACACATAATTGAACAATAAGTAGTTATCCTAAAATAATCGTGGACTCCAATGAGAATGTGGTTGAAATGATAATAACTGTATTACGTGATTGATTAAGGTTGTGAGGTTATTAGTGTGGGGTGAAGGGTCACAAATTTACATTGTCCTTAGTTTAATTTGAATTCTGTCAATAAAAGTGGAAATAATTGTGGTACTCATATTTTATAAAAATTTATTCTCTCTTCTAATTAATGTCTTTGTCATTCTATAAGCAATTAATCAAAAAATAAATTATTGCCTAAGACCATTATAAAAAACATGTCCTATAACATTTTCCAGTTTTTTTTCCTAGTAAGTCTATTGACATGAACTACCACCAACTAAATGTAAATAAATTTAAGACAGAGGATTTTTTTTACATAATTACTCATTCAAACTTGATTTTTTAAAAATTGGAAAGAAATTGTTTATTCATTGCTTATATGGAATGTTCTAGATATGTCACATATTTTACTTTGCTGTAATAAAATTTTGTAAGACACATAAGGAAACTAAATCTCATAAGAGGTAACAAAACTTAGCCAAGTTCATGTAGATTCTAAAACAGGTAGTGAACATAGTTTTATCCGCTTTGTTTTATATTCATTCACTAGCAAAATCACAGTGTAGCCAAAATATATTCCAAAATAACTATTCAAAATTATCAGCCTAATTTTTAAAAACCTGGTAATTTCTTCAAGGTTCCTAATTAATATGTCATCCAATGGTTATTGTATAGAGTCCAATAGGGTACAAAAATTTTCAGTAAACATATGGGTTAATAATTTTTCAAATGTCTCTAGTAATAGGGTGGTTGCTCTGTTATCCCTTGCTCTCTCTTGGCAAAATTATTAGCTGTGTAAACGTGTGACATTTATGACTGGAGGTGTTAATAAGGCCTCTTTAGCGATTTCAACCATAATTAGCAGTAATTACCCAGCAAAATATTACCAAACAAAAATAAGAGCAAAAAAAAGAATAAGAGAAAAAAATAAAAATACAAACAGAAATAGAGCTACGTAGACTTACTTTCAAATTCTGGCTCCAACACTTACCCCAGCCATGTGACTTTGAGCAACCAGCTTAACCTCTGAGCTTACTTTTCTAAGTTATCAAAAGGAGATAATAATGTCTGCCTTATATGGTTATTGGAACATTCAATTATGTAAAGGTTTCTAGGACAGCTCCAGCACCAAATAAAGATTCAATAGCTGTTAGTTTCTTGTTTTCCTTATTTTTTTTCTCTTGTGTTAATGTGTAATAATCAGGACCACTCCTAAATTGTGCTAAAAAGTGGCCACTGGCATGGGATTATATTTTAAACCTTATTGCCAAAAATAAACCTGAAGGAGATGCCATTTGATGTGGTAATAGTTGAAGCACTGATGGTGTCTTACTTTACACTAAAGTGGAAATGTAGAAATCCCTTAGGATGATGACTCTTCATGATGTTCAGGAAGCATTATTCTTCACAGGAGGAGAGAATCGTTTTACAGTCTTCCTTTATAATGTGTCTCATTACACCTTTCAAACATATACATTTCATTACACACTTCTATTAAAGCATCTCATTATAACTTTCAAATATGTACATCTCATTACGTTTCCTTTAAGCATCTTTACATATTCTCCATTTGTGGATTTCATTAAAGCTTTTCCCTTGTATATCTCATTACTAAACTACTTTCATGTATGTTATTATAGCCTATATTTTTCATTACATTACTTAAACATGCACATCTCATTACACCTTTCTATTTATGCATCTCATTACACTCCTCAAAAATGTGTATCGTATTACATCTTCTCCTTTGCATATCGTTACATTTGTCCAATTATGCATCTCATTATACCATTTCATTTATGCATTTTATTATATCCTTCCTTTAATCCATGCCATTACACTTCTTAAACCCAAGTATCTAAGTAAACCTCTACTGTATGCCGTTGTATACACCTCACAGGCATTATCTTCATTTTTCCATGTGTCACTTTTCTGGCACTCTTTAAAGATACAAATCTTGGTCTGAGGGACTGAATTGCTCTTTTAAATATACATATCTTATCACATATCTATTACATTTTAGAAAATATCCCTTTTATACTTTATTTTTTTCCTTTTCTATTAAAACCTTTCGAGAATAAGTGACTCATGCTCTCTTTAATAATGTCAAGTAATAAGTATCATCACACCCTTCAAATGGCAACATATCCTTTATTAGAGACCCTTGCATCCATCGTTTTAAGCTTTCTAGTATTCTTTTCAAATATGTGCATATCATTGCTGTCTCTTGGATACGCACTGTTATTTACCCTTGATCAATTACATTTATTTTTCTGCCTTAAATCATCTCTGTCTTAGATGGTAGGGGTTATAGTATCTGATCGTTATCTTCAGCCGTAAATGAGATTTCTCCTGTTGTTTGTTCTTCTCTAGGTTATTACTTTTCCTCTATACAAATATCCACTCTCCCTGAGGCAATAGATGCCTTTGGAATAAATTAAGGAGTCAAATATAGCCAAATGGTCTGTGAGTTACTTTACATAAATTCTATTTTATTGTGAGAGTGTATTTGTAGTGGTGCTATTCCAAAGCATCAAATTGTTTCAACTTCAATATTCACTATGCTATAATTGTGTGATTTTTGTGAGTAATAATGAAATTGTGTTAGGATATTTACTGTATGGACATTATAATGAAGATTCTACCAAAAACAAATCCATTAAATCTGAATAATAGATCCAAAATTCTGTAAATTTGAGTGTAAATTGGTACACCTGCGAAGTAGAGTGACTTGAGAACATTCATAGGGTATTGACCCATCCAGCCCAGATATACCCCAATCATCAAAAGAATGCTGAGTTAGATCAAGTAGATTTGAATTTAAGTCATACTCCCTTCTAGTATGTGAAAATTGGGCAAAGCTTCTTAATTTCTTTGAGTAGTTTTGCCATGGCATGAAGATAACTCATATATGTATCACCCGTTAATGTAGTTGAAAATATATATGTATCTGTCTCCTATTAAACAGAATTTTTGATAAACACTTTTTAAGGTGATGTGTGCCATTTTTGAATTTTTTATGTAGTCGTCTTCTATCTATGATAATTTCTGAGCTCCTGCTATGTTCCAGGTACTGTTTCAGTTGCTGGCAATATAGCAATGGGCAGACAAGATCCAGATTCTAATGGAAATCTTTTTTTTTTTGTGGGAGGAGATATAGATAATTAATCAGGATATAAAAAGAATGAACAAAATTTCAGATAGTGAGAAATGTAACAAATAAGGCTGAGGAGCTTTATTTTGGTATATTGAGACATACAGATGCTTAATATTTGATGCTTTTGAATAGCACCACTACAAACAACAAAAGTAGCTGTTATTACCCCAGGCCGGAAGGGACAAGGGGAGGGAATTGATGACACAGGAACTAGATGAAAACTGGACACTGAGAAGACAGGCTTCCAGATAGGAGCTGTGGTTCTAAAAGGATGAAGCCTTTGACAGAACTATAGAACTGAAGAAGAGAAAAGAAAGGGAAAAATAGTCCCGTATTCTTTCTGCCCCTTCTCTGCTCTCTTCCTGGCACTTCCCATTGTCTGAGTCCAATAGGATAGAAAGAAGAACCATAGTGATACATGCTATAGGCCACTCCACTTCAAGACCCTAAACAGAATACATAAATAGTCTAAATGGGAAGATAACTCACAAAAGAATGACCAGTGTGTCTTCCACTTCCATGCTATGTGATTTTGCCATGCCTACCTTACTATATTACTTTTATTCAGGTTACTCTGAATTATTTTGTTCATAACATAAATTACTCTATAAAGCATATTATTATTTTGTGAATTTTAAAATCTCCACTTCCTAGTAGGATGTAAGCTCCCTGAGGCTGGGATCATGTGTGATCTTTTTCTTTGCTATATCCATATATATGATTCTAAGTAGCTATGTTACAGAAACAAATTACAGTTAAGAATGCAAACCAGAAACCACATGCTAAAAGAGATAATCAGATTCTGAGAAAGCTTCTGAGGCTGAAAACTGAAATCAGGGTAAGAGAGGAAAAGAAAAAAGACTAAGAATGTGATACTATCCACTTGTGGTCAGAGAGATAATAATGACGGATTGCCAGGTAGAGAATTACAGACCTATATGACAAGGAAAAGCAGCAATAGCTAAAACGCATTAAACAGTTGTATTTTAATAGTTAATTATTTGTATCCAAATTTACATTCAAATTTGCAGAATATTATATGCATTACTTAGATTAAAATGGCTTATATGTTGGTAGAATCTTAGCCACACAGTTTGACTATGTTTTTTAGGGCTGCTGTAAAAATTAATACAAAGTCTGGATGCTTTAAAACAACATAGATTTCTTGTCCTATAGTTCTGGAGGGTAGAAGTCGGAAATTGAGTTTTCAGCAAGGTAATGCACATTCTAAAGGTTCTATGGGAAAATCAACCCCTGCTTGACTCCTCCCAGCTTCTGGTGACTCCTAAGAGTCCTTGGCACTCCTTGGCTTGTAGCTGCATCCCTCAGATCTCTACCTCTGTCTACATGGTTTTCTTTCTTATGTGTGTCTTTGTGTCCTTTCTTCTTACAAGGATCCCAGCCATTGGGTTTGGGACCCAATCTAGGTCAGTACAACTCCATCTTTGCCTAAATAATTATATCAGCAAATATCCTATTTCTAAGTAAGATCATATTTAGAGGTTCTGGGTGGATCTGAATCTTGGAGAGACATTATTCCACCAACCACATAATCCATGTAATAAACACACCAAGATAGTTAACCACCAAAAGATTTTCTTATGGAAAAATGTATTTATTCTTAAAATGCCAATTGAAGACGTTAGTTATATGATTTTTAAAAATGCCTAAATTAATGAGCTCAATTGACATTGCTGCTCCCCTGTTCTCTCTAGATCCACTGCATGAGTTCCCTGACAAGAAAGGTTACATCAGTGGGACAGCAGGAGTTGTTGTTCCTGCCACAACCAAAGAGCATACCCTGACCTACTTGGCCCTGTATTATCTTCTCTAACCTACTCTCCAGTACCTCCTCATTCTTCTCCCTTCCAAATTGCGTCTCAGCCACTGTGGCCTATTTTTTCTCATTTATTTAATAAACCCAGATTGTTCCCCTCTTCTGATTCTTGGCACTCTGCTGGGAAGTACTTTCTCCACGTTTCACCATGGCTGATTCTTTCTCCTTGTTCCAGATTCAGCTCAGTGGCCACCATATTAAGGGGATATCCCAGGAGAGCCTACTTAACTAATAGGTCTCTCAACACTGTATTCTCACACTTTCTATCACAACATTTCCTTGTTCTCTCTCCCTCTCTCTCTCTCTCCTTTTTTCATCACTTACAACTTACTTGACACTTACATGTTACCTGCCTCCCTCACTACTTGGGCTCTCCAAGGTCATCAGTCTTGTTCCCCATCTTTACATGCTTATCACAGAGTTCCCATTACCAAGAATACTTCATGGTACTTAGTGATAAATAAGAATTGAATGAATGAGTGAAGTGGGCAATGATTTTCCTAAAATTTATTATTTACTCAACTTGCTTAAAAAAAAAAAAAGATTCTGTGACCATCATTTAGATAGGGGAACAAGATAGTATTTTTTTTCTTTAAAAAAAGATAAAGAGTATGTGCTGATACAAGTAGGGACCATATTTGGCATGCCTTTTTGTCATCAAGGAAGTATTAAACACCAAATTCTCAAGGGGATAGGTATATTAGAGACAGCACCTGATACAGCTTTAGTCTTACTGTAATTACATAGAAGTGATTTAGCTTGAAATATTTCAGTTATTGTTTTATGCTATGAGCAATGTTCCCAAAGTTTCTGGACTACTTAGGATGTTGTGATAGTTACTACTCATATTTAAAAATAATACCTTTATGTCAGACATTTACTCAATAAAAAACATGCATAAAAACTCTGACTAAATGCCTTTGTCTTAGCATATGCACAATCACGTTTAAGAGGTAACATAGTGCTTTTCTTCAGTAACTAATATTTTATTAATTTCTGGATCATAAAACAAAGTAAACTGAAAATATAAATTATAAGGAAACTACAAATCATAAGTTTTCCCTTTTTAAAAAAAATTATACTACAAATCATATAATATCAAACACATCTAAACTTAGCCTAGAAAAATCACTGTACTCTTTCAATAATCACTTGAAGGCATTTCACTATACTATGTTTGAAATATTGAAAATAAGTTGAGTATTACCTAATTTCTTAAGTTCTATACACAGGTTAAAAATGCTTTTAAAATTCCCCCAAATTTTGTTTCCTTTAATAATAGTAATATAAATAACAAGATACTTCTAATCTTCAAAATATGAGAGAAAACTTTTCCACAATGGACAAATGAATTGAGAGTTATGAATGAATTCGTGTACTTGGAAACTTATGTGAATTATGAGGTTTAGAAATATACAAAGATACTTTAAAAGATAGCATATAGAAAAGATCTATACAGTATATAGTTTTATACATAAAACACCATCTAACACATACTCAGGAGATGCTCACTAAGATTTAAGAGAAACTTGTAGACTCAAAACAGAGATTTATAGTAATTTGATCTCTGCAAGGCACTTAGCTAGAGAAACAACTTGTTGCATAAATATCAACTATTTTATACCCTTTTTTCATATTACAAGGACCTTGATTTGGCTCCTTAGGACATGCCATTACACTTACAAATGCCACCTCCAGACTAAACCAGCCTTTCTTACATGCAAGCCACAAACAGGATATGAATTTGTTCTAAGCCCAGTTGTCATTTGTATTTGTACCTGCATATTTCTGAGTTCTTATCTGCTCCAGAAATATATGAATATACACATATACACACACGTCACAATTCAGGTAAAGGCATTCAGAACATTTTAATATAACTAAAATATTAAAATAATTTAAAATTACCAAAATTTGAGTAGAGAATGAGAGGAGAGAGTGCAGTAGCATTTATTGAGCAGTTACTATGTTTGGCACAGTGCCGTGTACTATGTGGCAGAAAGAGTAATACAATTATTAGCTTTCTTTCACAGATGAGGAATCAGAAGCTTAAATACCTAAATTTACAGAGCTAATAAACAGCAAAACTAGGTTTTAAACGAAAGCAGTCTTTGAGCCAGAGCATGAGTTTCTAACCTTACTGTATCCTGGATATTATCAGCTTACTCTCAGTTTTATGAATCCCCTAAAATAACATTATCATCTAAAAATATCTGATAGAAACACTTTATTTTGTGGTTAGATACTGTTTTCCTAGGCTTATCTCTTTTACAATTCAAATAATTCTTAAAAGACTTAATGTATTTAAGTCTTCTATTTATTTGTAAGCTCACCTACTCATGGGACCAGAGACCTGTCATATTTATTCTTTAATTCCCAAATCTAACCTAGCACTTAGCCCAAAGTATGAGCATCCAGTGAATGGATAATGCATGCCAAGGTCTTAAACAGCTGAATGAAGATGCTAGGCAAATGTGAGTGTGTGTCTATATGTGTGAGAATGTGTATGGAAAACAATGAATTCTGATATTAAGAATATATAAGAAAATGGAAGAAGGTCTCTATCAACTTCATAGGAGCATAGGAAATGCTCTTATGCTGATGAATTTCTTTAATCCAAAAATAAATGGAGGCATTGCAACTGGAAAATAACTCCTGCTTCAAAATAGCATATTACTGTAAATTAACAGTTGAATGTATGAATTTGTTAGCTTTGTAGCCATAGGCAAGTAAATATATTCATTACCAAGATGGTTTAAAAATAGTGTCTAAAGCATTTAGAATAAATTAGAAATACTACCAAGTTCATTTGAAAAAGTATCCATTCAAAAAGCAATTTATAGTTAGCAAGTTTTTCCCCTATGAATTATTTATTATTTGAACAAATATTTGAGATATATCAGAGAACATAGGATACTAAGGTCTTGTCCTCTCATGGCTTATAGTCTCATAAGGATATGGCAGTAGATAATAGACATAATAAATAAGTTAACTATTTAATCTATTAGAACGTAATTTGTAAGATAAAGAAAGAAAACTGAGTAGGATAAGAGGATTGGAAGCATAGAGGGCAGAGCATAATTTAGATAGAATGAATAGTTAAGGCTCATGAAAAAGGCGAGCTTTCCACAAAGGTTTTAGAAGAAGCTGAGGGAGTTAGTAAAGTGGATATCCGGGTAGCTACTTTAAATTCTTGTTTTAAGAATAGCAAATTTCTAGATCAAAGAGCCTGTCACAGATGGGCATCTGGCCTAGTCAGTGAACAGCAATAGTGTGACCAAGTCTTCCAATTTGCCCAGAACCGCCTAGGTTTAGCACTGAATCCCATGTGTTGGGAAACCCCTGGGAACAATAGGAATGTATTGTCTTATAGTTCTGAAGGCTCAATGTCTGAAATCAAAATCTTGGCAGAGCAGTGTTCCTTCTGAAAGCTATAGGGAAAGATCCTTCCTTGCCTTTCCAGATCCTTACCAGCAATTTTTGGTTGTAGTATAACAATATACTACTTGATTTAAATGAAGCGTTTATTCCAAAGATATTCAGTTGTTATGTTCCCAGGTATGATGACAGGTTAATATAATGATTCCAAAATATGTTCTTTCATCACCTAAGATATTTTCATTTATTCTAGTTGGTGTTATAAAATCCCCAGGAAGAAACAAATATTTAAATACTTTTTAAATCCCTATAATACCTTTAGAAAAGGGAATACTATTAGACAGTGAAAGATAGATTGACAATCTCCAACCATTTAAGAAACATTGATTTAGAACTAAAAATGAACATTTTAACTGGAAGATAAAATCTTTGGGATGAAGTTCACAATTGCCTTCAAAATCTGAAAGCATAACTATTGAAATTCACTGTATCAAAGACTGTCATAGGAGCCAGCACTGTCAGCATTTCTAATGGATGGCTCCTTAGAGTTCTGGCACACTCTCTTTGGCGTAGACTGGCATCACAGTGGATTAGCTCTTCAGTTTCTGTCCAGCTCTTTTTCTCTTCCACATACACAATCTGTCTGTGTCAACTTTATTTCTATCAAGCTGGAGAAAATGAGCTGAGGTAGAGGAAGAGGGAAAATTGACAGGGAATATATTCCCGACCAGCATTTGTGATATATTCTCTAACAGATAGGAAAACATGTCAAAAGATGACCAGAATTTGTAATTTCTCTAGGCACAAATCCCATCTTGACTTGGAGGAAGTTAAAATAAATTTAACCTTCAGAAAGTTAAACTTGGATCTAGGGGTTGAACGTCTGCCAGTCCAGTTTGATTGTCTTTCTAACAAAGATCTAGGATTTTCCATATATGCTATGTACTTTTTTGCAAATTATTGCAGATGGATAAAATATAAAATATATTAAATTCACTCTGGAAACATCTGAGATGTTCTAATATAGCTTTCTCATTCTATGGACATTTGGGGCTGTATAAATCATTGTTCTGAGAGGCCATCCTGTAGCACCTCAGAGCCATGACAACAAAAATGTCTCCAAACATTACCAAATATCCTCTGGAAAGAGAAATTGTGCAGTGTAGAATCACTCATGACAGAAAGACAAACGTTTTTGTTGTTTGCTTTATATTTCTGTTGTCATCAAACCAAGTTAGTAACTGCCATTTTACACACATAACCTCCTCTATCTCTCTATGCTTTGTACTGATTGACTTTTATGTGTCCTTCTTTTCAAAACTATGCAAAAATTAAGAATCTAGTGAGAATTAGTGTTTCAGGCTTCCACATAACTATAATGCCCTATTAGCTGGATCCTTCATACTTAGTGCAATGATAACTGATGTTTATAATGAACTCAAAGCCTCATGAATTTCTCAAGTGCCTTTTGAATAGCCAAAGAAAGTTAAATTTCATTAAGTGTGGTTTTTAAGAGTATTTTAATACTCTTAAAATTTTGTTTTAATCTATTCAAATTCTTTAAAAATCGGTATTGTACACATATGATAACTTTTTCCATTCTTTGACCGCAAGTGACGCAGAGGGAATACTATGAAATCCCTTTGGCATGACTGAATCATTTAAAGACATTAAGATGTCAGCTCAAGTTAGGCTGGAATTGGTACTTATTTCCCTTTTTTAAAAAGGTATTTACTAATAATTTATGGAAGTATTTATTTTATAGCCTCGTATATTTGATTGAAAAAATAGAATGTTAACTCATTTACAAGTGATGGTATTTTTAAAAATTTTGAAATCAACTTTTATTTCAAATTCCAGGGTACATATGCAGGCTGTGCAGGTTTCTTACTTAGGTAAACGTGTGCCATGGTGGTTTGCTGCACAGATTAACCCATCACCCAAGTATTAAACCCAGCACCTATTAGCTGTTCTTCTTGATTTTCTCCCTCCCCCGCCCTCCTGATAGGACCCAGTGTGTGTTGTTCCCTGCAGTGTGTCCATGTGTTCTCACTGCTTAGCTCCCACTTACAAGTGAGAAAATGCAGTGTTTGGTTTTCTGTTCCTGCATTACTTTGCTGAGGATAACAGCTTTCAGCTCCATTCATGTCCCTGCAAAGAACATGATCTCATTTCTTTTTTATGGCTGCATAGTACTCCATGGTTTGTATATACCACAATTTCTTTATCCAGTATATTGTTGATGGGCATTTGGGTTGATTCCCTGTGTTTGCTATTGTGAGTAGTTCTGCAATGAACATACACATGCATGTATCTTTATAATAGAATAATTTATATTCCTTGGGATGTATACCCAGTAATGGGATTTCTGGATCAAATGGTCTTTCTGCCTCTAGATCTTTGAGGAATCTCCATACTGACTTCCACAATGGTTAAACTAATTTACATTCCCAGTAAAAATGTGGAAGCGTTCATTTTTCTCAGCAACCTCACCAGCATCTGTTGTTTCCTGACTTTTTAATAATTGCCATTCTGACTGGCATGAGATGGTTTCTCACTGTGGTTTTGAATTGCATTTCTCTAATGATCAATAGTGGTGAGCTGTTTTTTCATATGTTTGTTGGCTGCATGAATGTCATCTTTTGTGAAGTGTCTGTCCATGTCCCTTGTCCACTTTTTAATGATGTTGTTTGTATTTATTTTGCAAATTGTTAATTCCTTGTAGACTCTGGATATTAGACCGTTGCCAGATGGATAGATTGCACAAATTTTCTACCATTTTGTAGGTTGTCTGTTCACTCTGATGATAGTTTTTTTGCTGTATAGAAGCTCTTTAGTTTAATTCGATTTTATTTGCCCATATTCTGAATGGTATTGCCTAGATTTTCTTCTAAGGTTTATGTACTTTCGGGTTGTACACTTAAGTCTTTAATCCATCTTGAGTTAGGTTTTGTATATGGTATAAAGGAGTCCAGTTGTAATTTTCTGCGTATGGCTAGCCATTTCTCCCAGAACCATTTATTAAATAGAGAATCCTTTCACCATTGCTTGTTTTGTCTGGTTTGTCAAAGATCAGATTATTGTAGATGAATGGCCTTATATCTGAGTTCTGTATTCTGTTGCATTGGTCTATATGTCTGTTCTTGTACCAGTACCATGCTATTTTGATTACTGTAGCCTTGTAGTATAGTTTGAAGTCAGGTAGCAATGATGCCTCCAGCTTTGTTCTTTTTGCTTAGCATTGTTTTGGCTATATGAGCTCTTTTTTGGTTCCATCTGAATTTTAAAATAGCTTTTTCTAATTCAGTGAAGAATGTTAATGGTAATTTAATAGAAGTAGCATTGAATCTACAAATTACTTTGTACAGTATGACCATTTTTGTGATATTGATTCTTCCTATCCATGAGCATGAAATGTTTTTCCATCTTGTTTGTGTCCTCTCTGATTTATTGAGCAGTGGTTTGTAGTTCTCCTTGAAAAGGTCCTTCACTTCCCTTGTTCGCTGTATTCCTACATATTTTATTCTCTTTGTAGCAATTGTGAATGGGAGTTCATTCATGATTTGACTCTCTTCTTGCCTATTGGTAGGAATGCTAGTGATTTTTGCACATCGAGTTTATATCCTGAGACTTTGCTGAAGTTGCTTATCAGCTTAAGAAGCTTTGGGGCTGAAATGGGGTTTTCTATATACAGGATCATGTCATTTGCAAAAAAAGATCATTTTATTTCCTCTCTTCGTATTTGAATATTCTTTATTTCTTTCTCTTGCCTGATTGTCCCGGCCAGAACTTGTGATAGTATGATAGTATGTTGACTAGGAGTAGTAAGAGAAGGCATCTTTGTCTGCTGGTTTTCAAGGGGAGTGCTTCCAGCTTTCACCCATTCAGTATGTTACTGGCTGTGGGTTTGTCATATATGGCTTTTTGATGTGCTGCTGGATTTGGTTTGCCAGTATTTTGTTGAGGATTTTTGCATTTATGTTCATCAGGGATATTTGCCTGAAGTTTTCTTTTTTTGTTGTGTCTCTACAGGGTTATGGTATCAGAATGATGCTGGACTCATATGATCAGTTAGGAAGGAGTCCCCTCCTTTTTAATTATTTGGAATAGTTTCAGTAAAAATGGTTCTAGTTAACTTTTGTACCTTTGGTAGAATTCAGCTGAAAATCTTTACAGACCTGGGCATTTTTGGTTGGTACGCAATTTATTACTGCCTCAATTTCAGAACTCGTTTTTGGTTGTTTCTTGATTTACTTTCTTCCTGGTTCAGCCTTGGGAGGATGTAGGGATTCAGGAATTTATGCATTTCTTCTAGATTTTCTATTTCATGTGTATAGAGATGTTTATAGTATTCTCTGATGGTTGTTTGTATTTCTGTGAGGTCATTGGTGATATCCCCTCCTTATCAGTTCTGATTGTGTTTATTTAAATCATCTCTCTTTTATTCTTTATTAGTCTAGCTAGTGGTTTATCTATTTTATTTTTTCAAAAAGCCAGCTCCTGGATTTGATTATTTTTTTTGAACAGTTTTTTTGTGTCTCTATCTCCTTCAGTTCCACTCTTGATTATTTCTTGTCTTGTGCTCCCTTTTGGATTTGTTTGCTCTTGCTTCTCTAGTTCTTTTAGTTGTGATGTTAGGTCATTCATTTCAGATCTTTCTAGTTTTTTTATGTGAGCATTTAGTGCTAAAAATTTCCCTCTTAACACTGCTTCATTTACATCCCTAAGATTCTTGCATTGTCTCTTTGTTCTCATTAGTTTCAAAGAAATTCTTGATTTCTGTCTTAATTTCATTATTTACTCAGAACTCATTCCGGAGCAGGTTGTTTACCTTCCATGTAGTCGTGTGGTTTTAGTGAGTTTTTTTATTCTTGAGTTTTAATTTGGTTGTGCTATGATCTAAGAGATAATTTGTTAGAATTTCAGTTTTTTGCATTTGCTGAGGAGCATTTTACTTCCTACTATGTGATCAATTTTAGAGTAACTGCCAAGTGGTGATGAGAAGAATGTATATTCTGTTATTTTGGGGTGGAGAGTTCTGTAGATATCTATCAGGTCCACTTGATCCAGAGCTGAGTTCAAGTACTGTATTTTTTTTTTAATTTTCTGTCTCAATGGTCTATCTAATATGATCAGTGAGGTGTTAAAATATCTCACTATTATTGTCTGGTGGTCTAAGTCTCTTTGTAGGTCTCTAAGAATTTGCTTTATGAATCTGGGTGCTCCTGTATTGGGTGCATATGTGCATATAAATTTAGGATACTTAGCTCTTTTTGATCTATTGAACGCTATACCATTTTATAATGCCCTTCTTGGTCTTTTTTTTATCTTTGTCAGTTTAAAGTCCATTTTGTCAAAAACTAGGATTGTAACCCCTATTTCTTGTTCTGTTTTCCATTTGCTTAGTAAATTTTCTCCCATCCCTTTATTTTGAGCCTATGTGTGTTTTTGCATGTGAGATATTTCTCTTGAAGACAACGTACCAGTGGATTTTGACTCTTTATCCAGATTGCCATTCTGTGTCTTTTAATTGGGGCATTTCTTCTCTTTTCTTCTTTCTTTTTTTTTTTTTGAAGGAAAAGAGGCATTCTGGCTTTTTGAGTTTGCGACATCTTTGCATTGATTCTTTCTCATCTTTGTGTGCTTATCTACCTGTGATCTTTGGAGGCTGATGACCTTTGAATGGGGTTTTTGTCGGGTATTTTTTGTAGTTGTTGTTGTTTTCTGTTTTGTTTTTTTTTTTTCTTTAACAATCAGACCACTCTTCCATAGGGCCGCTGCGGTTTGCCGGGGGGGGTCCACGCCAGACCCTAGTTTCTTTGGACTATCCTACACCAGGAGGTATCCCCAGTGAAGGCTGCAAAACAGCAAAATAGGGCAGACTTTTTGCAGCTTTCACTGGGGATACCTCCTGGTGTGGGAGAGTCTGATGCTGGCAGGAACACTCCTGTAGGAGGTGTCAGGACATCCCTGTTGGGGGAGGTCTCACCCAGTTAAGAGGAATGGGATCAGGTCCCATTTAAAGAAGCTCTCAGGTTGCCCCTTGGCAGAGCAGTGGGCTGCACTGGGGGCATCCCCCCCCACGTCCAGACTGCCTGGACTTTCCAGAGCCTGCAGATGGGAAAGGCTATAAGTTGAACCACAGATACAGCAGTCACTCCTCCCTGAGATGGCTTTATGCCAGAGAGAGATCAGAGTTCTGTTCATAAAACTCTGGCTGCAATTGCTAAAATTCCCACACAGAGGTCCTGCTAGGTGAGGAGGGATGGATCTTTGGGGTCCACTTAAAGAAGCAGTCTAGCTATGATCTGCCATAGCATCTGTGCTGCACTGTGGGGAATTCCTCCCAGTCCAGACTGCCTAGACTTCCCAGATCCAGCAGGCCAAAACAACCTGCTCCAGCCACAGAAATGGTGGCCACCCCCTCACCCCATGAACTCAGTCATCTCAGGCAGTCTCCAGCTTGCCGTTGCTGGCCATCAGCTGAGGTTCCAAGCCAGTGGGTCTTCATTTGTGAGGCGCCGTGGTAGTGAGGCCCCCAGAGTGATGCTGTTTGGCTCCCTGGTTCCTGCCCCCTCCCCCAGAACACTAAACAGAGGAACTCCTGTCTCACCAGAATTTTTGGGGCCGAAGTATGCAAAAACCCCTGGGTCTCCTGTGCTTGTCCAAAAGGCCATGGAGAGACCTCATGGCTCTGTGCTTCTAACCCAAAGCCTTGGTGGCATGAGCTCATGAAGAGATCTGCCCCATGTGTTGCAATGATCAGCCGGAAGAGAGTAAGTTTCCCCAGCAGAGTCAACCAAACACTCACTGCCTCCCTTGGCTGGGGTTGGGAGTTGTCCTGGTTCTGTTACATTCATAGGTGAGCCGTTGCCCCACCATGTTGTCCTCACTCTCCATGGGTCACATCAACCGCGTAGTCAGTTCCAATGTGAAAACCTGGATACCTCAGCTGAAGGTATAGAATTCACTCACTGTTTTCTTTCTTCTCTGTCATACTTTTGATTTTATATTTCACATGTTACACTATAGAAGACCATTTCAAAGCCCAGGCTCTGTCTTACCTTCTATAAGAATTTGTTACAATTTAGGAAACAGTGTCTTTACTTCTAAAAGATTATGAGGAAGAGTTGTAGTGAGCAACACAAAGCTATGCAGCATCACTGTAAATGGGACCGGGAGCTCTATGTACTAGACTGGAGTTTGCAGGCTCTCTCAGTTTCATAGTGGAGCTCTCAGAAATTTCAAAGAAACTAAAGCAATTTTTGGCTGCTACTTATCAAATAATGAGTTATCATTTCAAATGCTTGCTACAGCCTCAATTATACCATTTACTCATTGAGCAAGGAATATACCGGGGGGGGGGGAGAAAAGCAAACTTATAACTACAAAATAAGGTATCAGTATTGTTCAGGACAAATGAAAAGTAAATACTAAATAGGGGACATATATTTTTTCTTATAAATAAACGTAAATAACTGCTATTAGGAAGATAAGTTCTACATCAGATTTATGGGTCTTTTCTGATGGGAATTGTATGGCTGTTTCATTCTTTGAGTCTGTTTCTAAAATATGTATCTAATAAGATAGAAATGGAGAAAGAGGAATTAGGAATGCTGTTTTAGATAGAATGATAAGGTGGAAACCTAGCATGTGACTTTTCTGAAGAGTCTTGAAGAAATGAGTGATCCATCCAAGGGAAATTCTGAAGATACAAAGATTTCCTTGCTTCTCAGACAGAGGTAACAGGAAGTGCAGGTACCCTTAGGCAAGATTGAGCTTGGCTTGTGCCAGGACCATCAACTGGCCAATACAGATAAGGCAGGTGAGTGAATGAATGAGGAGAAGACTAATTAAATAATTGATAAACAATTTCAGTTGACATTTTTTTCTGTATATTTGAATTGCCATAAGGTGTCATATTCTTGCTCAAATTTAACCTCATTCCCTCCTTCCTTTGTGCTGTTAATGTCACATATTGCTTCTTTCAATGTATAAATCTTACTGCAGTTTTTGGTATTACAATTTTATAAATATTGTTTTATGCAATTAAAGATCGGTTGTGAGAAAAATGGGAGCAAAAATAACGTATTTAAAATTTGTCTTTATAATTGAATGTATTGGTACTCTGTTTCACCAGGTGGATTTGAATTGCTATCTGGTGTGACTTCCATTCAGTCTAAAGCACTTTATTTAGTAGTTTGCGTAAGGCGAGGTTTGCAGCAACAAATTATCTCAGTCTTTATTCATCTGGTGTGTCTTTATTTTGACTTTATTTTTCAAAGATAGGTTGCTGGATTCTTGATTGACAGTTGTCTTGTTTGTTTGTTTCCTTTCAGCATTTCAAATATGTCATCTTAGCCACTGCCTTCTGGCCTCTATCGTTTCTGATGGGAAGTCAGCTGGTAATGTTGCTGGGGTTACCTTGGGCATGGTGAGTCATCTTTTCTCTTAATGCTTTCAATATTACCTTTGTTGTTTAACTCTTTAACTCTGATGTGTTTAGTTGTGGATCTCTTTGAGTTCATCCTACTGAAGTTTGTTCAGTTTCCTGGATATGCAAAGTTCTTTATCTAATTCAGAAGAGTTTTGGCCATTATTTCCTTGAGTGTTTGCCCCTTGAGTCTGCCCCTTTCTTTTTCTCCTCTCATTTTGGTGCTACTATTAATATATGGTTTGGTTTGCCTAATTGCGTCTGATAGATCCCTAAGACTTCGTTCAGTTTTACTTATTTCTGTTTGTTTGTTAAAAATAATCTCAAATTCGAATATTTCTATTGATCTATTTGATGTTTTTCTTGTGATCAAACTACTGGTGAGACCCTTATAAAGTTTTTATTTTAGTTATTTGATTTTCAATTCAAGAATTTCTATTTGCTTGTTATAATTTCTAACACTTTATTGGTATTCTTTATTTGATAGATCATTATTATACTTTCTTTTCAGTCTTTAAACATTCTTTTAGTGCTTTGAACAAATTACAGAAGCAGATTTGAAGCATTTATCTGCTAAGTCCAACATCTAGACCCTTTCAAATGCAATTCTATTTTCTGTATTTTTTTGACTGTAAGAATCAAACATAATTAATTTCATGCAATGTTTCACAGTTTTTGAGACACTATAGAAAATAGTGTAGGAACTTCAGATTACAATCCCCTCTCCCAGAGCTTGCTATTGTTACTTTGTTTGTGTAGTGATTTTTCTCATAAATGTTGTTAAGCTTGTTTTCCTTAGAGTGTGTAACTTCTACCATTGCCCAGGTTTTTACTAAACATAAACACACACACACACACACACACACACACACCATACACATACACATACACACATACACACTTAAACCTGAGTTCCTAAGTCAGTATAGCTTAATGGTCAGTCAGTTATTGGTCAGAAGTTGTGCTTAAGGCTTCTGAGCCAATGAGGCTTTCATCCATTGCCAATAGATCTATGTGTATCTTGAGTGACTTTTTAAAATTCAACGTGTTTAGAAGTCTGGCCTGCATTCAGCCAAGAACTAATGGTTCACAAGTTTCATTTACTCCTTCATGGAGATAACTTTGTGCATATACACAGCCTTCCAGGGCACCAGTGATGAGTCTAATCTTAACAGGGCCTGTGGGTTATTGCTGTCTGTGAGTCTCCCTGCAAGATTTCTGCTGTTTTATTTGTTTTTACTGCTATCATGGAGATGTTAGCCTTCACTGGTTGATGACCTCTGTAATCTCTATTGTTTATGACAAAACTTCTGGGAATAATTTTTTCCATGCTTTGCTACAAATAAAATCAGCTCCTTCAGACAAGGCACTTAGCTGACTATACCTCACAGCCTGTCCTGGCAATGCCTGCAGTGGAAGTTTTACACCCTAAAGCTGAGGGAAATGATGAGAGCTGTAGGTCGTTCTGGGCTGCCCTACTTGTCCAGAATAGAAATTCTGTAACACAGAGCTGGGGGTTCAGGGGGCAGCTCCTAATATAAATGTCACAGATTCTCATTTTTCTTACTGAGATTCAGTATATTCTTTTGCATAGCTGCTTCCAATTTTTATATGCCCCTTGTTCAAGACCTAGAGACCCCAAAATTTGTTTTTATCAATATTTTCCAGTTTTATCACAATTTGTCTGAAGACAAGATTTTTCAGGCTCCTCACACAGCCCTGCAGCAATACTGGAATATCTTTTACTGATTTTAATAAATGTATACTTAAGATATATAAAGTGGCAGAATGGATTTGGTGACATATTAGGTGCACTGAATGCATGCTTATGCATGATGCTCTGAAGCATAATCCATGTGTAGAATGATATTCACTCCTTAATTCCATGGAGTTTTAACTTCTTTTGCTGATGTCAGTATTCTTTTCCATTAAGTTGTAATGGATTAAATTGTTATTGGGTCAATGGTTTTCTCAAACTGACCAAAATTTATTTTAAAATTCAAATACATATGAATGTGTTAAAATGTTTATTCTACCCTCCTGTTCCTTTCCTCTAATTTTCCTCTACCAAAACCTTCTACTTTATTTGATTATATAATGCATTGTTTCTTTTCATTCTTCTAATGACACCAATGTCAATCATGCAAATAATTAGGAAAAAACTATCAATATTTTGTGTCTCAAAGGCCAAATAGCACTTTTAAGATATACACTTATGAGCATTTCATTAAAATGATGGCAACCAAAAAGAAAGTTTACAACAATTTCCTTTATACTTTTTTGGGGGGTCATTTTCACACTCTTTCTTCATTCCTGAATCTCTTTTTTTTTAATCTTGGGATTTGTCCGTTCCTACGTGTGGATTATCTTATATATCTCTTCTAGTTTTCCATTACTTTCCACCATTACATATTGCCAAATATGAATAATGCATGAAAGTCTTTATAATGGCACTAATTATTTAAAATTAAAGTGTCTACCAAATAATGATGATTTGTAAAGAATTTTAAAGGGTAATGTAAAACAATCAGAAAGGACATTTCCAGACAAATAATTTCTGAAATTCAGTTTATGGGCAGATAAAACTAACATATTTCATTGGAATGTAATTAATAGAACATATGCTATTCAATATTGAACTCTTCTTGTAGTATTCTGAGTAACGATAATATGGTTAGCCTTAAACAAAAAACAGAAACAAAACCAAATCCTGCAGCTTATTATTGGGCAGGCAGCCAAAGGAATAGTGGCATAAATAAGTAGTCCCTGAAAAGTATACAGGACATAGAAATTAATTATCCTAAACTAGTTAATTGTTTCCTTTCACTCAGGGCATGAATCCATTTTTGGTAACAGTTATTAATTAGTTTCAAGAGAAAAATCTATATTACAGGTCTCAAGAAATTTTCCTTGAATGTACTGTTTTGGGAAAAAAGGAAATGTTTCCTCCTATTGTTATAAAACATTCCAGAAGGGTTAGTGCTTACCTCGCTTGCTACCTGAAATTGAAATGTAAAATACTGACTATATACAGATTTAAATATACATCTTTAGTATATTCTTTTAACTTCGGGTATAAGAGATGCCCAAATTCTCACTATTAAAGACATGTGTATTATTAGTAATATAGTTAACTTAAACCTAACATGTAATTATCTAGCAATGATGTCCTCTGGGGTTCATGAGAACCTCTCCATTAGGGCCATGAAAAACTCTTAGCTTAATGTAGCTAAAAGCATAGCACTTAAAAAAATATCGCATTTGAATTTCTCTTTTTCATCGGCCAGGTTCCCATTTCTCTTTTTATCCTGCATTAGCTTATGTTAGAATGAGTATTTCCTTATGGCAAGACCCTTATTACTGATTAAAGACCATTGAGACACTTGGTCTCTTAAGCATCTCAAGTATAACACTTAAATTTGGTTTTTATTCAAATGCGTTTAAGGATGGTTGCTACTCTTCAGTGGTCTCCACGAAGTGCCTACTACCACTTTCAATTCTTTACTGTCCGTCCATGCTGGGCTGGCTGTAGTTCTTCCCCTCATTTGCCCTTCACGCCATATTCTCTATGATGTGAAGATCTGGTGTTTTCTAGGATCTGGTCTGGACTATAAAACTAAAAAAGTCTTCATTTTCCTTTTTTATATCTATAAAATATTTGCACAGTAAATAAATTTTGGTTTTTTTAAGTTGCATGTTAATCATCCACTGGAAGACTCATAGGCTATTGTGACTTTCAACACTTTGCCTGCAGAGTAAAGGACTTTAATGCCTCATATTCCATGCCTTAATGTATGTGCAGCAATTTCTCAAACTCTAATGTATATCTTATTTAAATTTTGCTATGAAGGAACAGTTCAAAATTAACTAGAGAATCTATTTTTTGGGTCAAGAGCCAAGATATTCCTGATGCTGGTAAAGAATATGTCATTTATTGAAGTATTTTGTGCTTGTTCTTCTTGAAGTATGTTAGTAACAGGACAGAAAACTAGCTTGATCTAAATAGCCTTTCTAATCCCTTCATTAATTTTGCTTATTAAAACCTGTAAAATAATGTCTTCATTGCTTAGCAGATAATTTAACCTAAAATAGTATTTCACAAATATTTATGTCGGTGAATACATTTTAAACTACACTAATACATTCAATTGAACATTTCTTTGGCAAAGAGAAAAAGTGTAAAATAGATCATAATAGATCAATTTGAAGGAGAATTCAGGCATATGGGTGGCCCCAGCTCACAGGAGCTTAAGTAAGATGAATGAAACTTCACTGACCACTGAAATACGAATCTAAATGCCAGGGTTTGATATAAAGATAGAGAATGACCATAAGACAGATTATTCCACAGGTGGAGCACAGGGATATTCAGGGTCACTTGTACTGATAATAAATGACCTATTTCTGTAATTGAGATCATACCTTCTTTGTCATCCAAACTTAAAGTTCCAAATGTTGACCAATTCCTCTTATTCTTATATTTAGTAGGACACTGAATGCTGTGTGTCACTCTAATTTTTTCATTTATGTTGCTATCAAATTGAGCAAAATATGTTCCCTACAGTAGCCTCTTAAGGCACTCTTGTGACTCAAGCCTCATTTCCCTCTAACTCATTGTTTCTGCATGTCTTGGAAATATTGGTATGCCTTAAATACTCTTGCTTTCTAAAAAAAAAAAAAAAGCATAATATTTTTATGAATTGACATCAACATGAATTGCTTTCTGTTTATTAACAAAAGTCCAAAACTCTCTGACTGACTGAAAATGGTAAGAATGATCTAATCTTCCATGCAACCCATTTAGCCATATCCACCTTTCAAATATTTCTACCCTCGTCAGATTATTCTCCTTTCTTTTCCACAAAACACTCTCTACTTCCATGGTTTTACGTTAGTCCTTTTCTTTGCATGGTACACACACATATTATTCGTACCAATTCAAAACTTAAATATTCAAGTTTAATTTCAACATTTTAAGTTTTCTTTGATTGTCAGTTTATTGATAAACCTCTATTTTGAAAATCTGGATGACTTTTTGTATATCATAAAATTTAGTTCTTAACTATATATACTATTTTGCATTGATTGTTGATTATCGTGTTGGATTAGTCCTCATAACAGTTTAGAGGCCCAGCTAAAAGGAATATTTAATTATCAGCAGCTAGTTACTTGACTTAAAATTTATGGTGTCAGTGTGGTTTTGATTTGTTGAATACCCGTTAAATTTTCTATTCAGACAGTGAATTTTAATAGTTTCAATGACTTCAGTGTCATAATAGATCTATCTAACTGATTTAATATTTTATTTTGAAGCTCCTAAGTTGCATTTAGGTTTTTATTTCTTACAAGGATAATGAATTAAGTTATTGATTCTAACAAATATAAAAGAGAGCTGTTACCTTTATTCTATTGTTTCAAAGAACGTTTTATGGACAACTAGGAAAGCCTGAATGAAGAATTATTAAATAGTAATGCTTCTCATTCACACAATACCATCTGAGGAGAGTCTGAAAAGAAAAAGGAGTGTTAATGGGCAGGGTCACATTGTGTCAATATGCTAATGCTATCACATTCTCCCCACCATATGAACATGCTTGACTGACATTTATCTGCTCTTCTCCAGTGATGCATGGCTTGCTCATTGTGTTGGGCAGAGTTAGCTGCCAGACATTGCAACTGGGGCATCAAGCTGAGGTTCTTTATCTCTCATTTGCATTTCCTTTTTCAAAATATTTTATTTCGATAGAAAAATTATCAATAATAAATTTGGAGCTATGCTAAATGTAAATTTTACACCATATATTCCAGAGATTCTATTCTGATGCCCCCCACTCCAAAAAATAGAGAAGAGTGAAGGTGGATCCTAATTCTTAATTCACCCTTTTAATTATATCTTTAAAAAGGAAAAAAATAAGATTTCACTGTGTGAGCTTAATTAAAGTAAATGCAGAGTTTAAAAGATGAAAGAAGCATGTTGTTTTTTAATTGTGTTGTTGACTTAAAACATAACGATCTTTGTAACTCAGCCCATATAACACCATCAGCATTGGTTGCATCTATCTTAATACAGCTTCATTAAGGAAAAAAAATCCTCCTTCACAGTTTATTTCAGAACTAAATCCATAATCTGTGGGTGAAAATCGCCTATGTGCTACTCTTTAGGATTTTATTGGTCTCTAGTTGGAGGCATGTGAGAGGTAAATCAATAAAACCAAACTTTTTCATTTAACTTGAGGTCATTCTTAGGTTACCTCAGTGTTGCTTCAAAAGGTAATTTTGTAATCAGACAACTTGATTTACAGTTTTTTTCTAATAGTGAATTTCGTAGGCTTAATGTTTGAAATGTTGTAAAAATAATAACCAGAATGCATAGTACGTGGAAGACTGTGACTTGAGAACACGAAGTTGTGCATAGGAAAGATAGAATGCGGTAGAAAAATAACTCATTATTAAGAACAGAAAGAAAAAATAGAGGCAAGAAGACAGGTAGAATTTAATCAAGTGGAACAAATATCCTAAATAAAACAATCCCTCCAACTACTTTGGTTTCAGCATTCATTAAAGTTTATCCTGTTTTTACTAGACACACTTTAATGAACAAAATTCCATCCAAATGATATGCTCGGAAATCACTGTCAGTGTGAAACCCATTCTTTCAAAAAGCTTTACCTAGGGGGAAGGATCATGGTGAAGCTTGAATACAGTTTGAATGGAAAACAAAAAGTACCCTTATATGTGGGAAGGGCTTGGGCGAGGAACTGAAAGGTCTAGCTCTACATGCTCCACAGTGTGTTGGGCAAGAATCTGTCTATCCTTTCTCTCTATATAGTAGAAAAAAGCTAAATATTCTACAAATCCACATTGGGAAAGCAAAAGCAAATCATAAGAGGGATCTCTCAAAGTGTCAATGTCACTAACAAAGCCCTAGAAAAATGTACCAACTATGAGAAAATCAGATATTTATTCACCAACTGTCATTGTCTTCTTATATCAGGCACCGTGATGACAATCTATTAGTGAGACCAAGTAACCCAATTATTCTAATGTGTGGTATTCCTTTCTTGATACGTATAGACAGAGAGATAGGGACACACACAGACATAAACATGCAGGCACACTCTTTCTTACAGGGTACTGAGAGAAGCAGAGAAGGCTATTTCTGTCAAAAAGAATATGAAAGGAAGAGATACTTGCATGAGCTGATTTCTGACAAATAATCAGGCAGAACATCATTTCATCACTCTTACTTGAGCAATATCAACTCTAAATTAGACTTCCTGTCTTAAAGTTTACCTTCAGGTCGGGCAAGGTGGCTGACACCTGTAATCTCAGCACTTTGGGATTTGCCGAGGCTGGTGGATCATTTGCAATCAGGAGTACAAGACCAGCCTGGCCAGCATGGCGAAACCCCATCTCTACTAAAAATACAAAAGTTAGCCAGGCATGGTGGTGCATGCCTGTAGCTCCAGCTACTCCAGAGGGTGAGGTGGGAGAATGGCTTGAACCAAGGGGGCGGAGGTTGCAGTGAGTGGAAATCGCGCCACTGGACTCCAGCCTAGGTGACAAATCCAGACTCTGTCTCAAAAACAAAAACAAAAACAAAAGCAAAACACGTTATCATCAGTTTTGTTTGAATTGCCAGTTTTATACTAATGGACAGATTAGTGTATTTGTAGATAAATTATATTTTATGTGAAGGAAATTATGGAAAAAAAAAGGTAGTGGACATCCTGTCCTGGTTTTAGAGGTTATGTTAATGTTCATAAAAATTAACTGAGACATTACGAGACCAGTAAGATGTGTAACATTATTTTTCTATTCTCCATGATTTATTTGAAATTTATTTGAAGGACCAAATTTTATTGATTTAAAATTATTCTAGGATATGAGTTGCTTACCAAAAAATCATTCTTTTTTAAAAAGGAATTTAAGTTGCCCATATTAACATTAAACATTCCACTAAACTAATGTTATAATCAGAGTCATTTTATAATTATTTATAGGGAAGAGAAATTTTGAGTAGTAAGTTTTTCATAATAACGCAAATGCAGTCAATTTTTAGAATACAAAGGCTCACCCACTTGGAGGATGAAATGCTTTACCATAGGGGCTAAAACTGTTGGTTTCCCCCCTCCCTACACAATGCTGGTTTAAAATAAACTAAATTCTTCATCTAAGGCAGAACATATGCACAAATAAATTATTGCTTCAAAAGTTACAAAGCCTTCAATCTATTTCCCAGGATGTGATTCCAAAGTGCAGCAAGAGGACTGTTGTTTTGGAATATGAAAGGGAAGTAAAACTGATGGTTCTGATTAAAGATCATTTTAAATTCTCCCTTTTTTAATGGAGATGAAGAAAGCACATTTTGTATGGAGTTTTGTTTTGACTCACCCTGCCATGAAGCTGTTAAATCAAGTCTTATGCCCACATTATTCTGATTGCCAAAAACATCAAAACATCAACAAAGGAAATGCTAACCTTGAATTTTCAGCTTGTATTTCAGCCGTGGTAAACAAGTTGCCATGGAGATGATACCCAAGTGAGCTACAGGCTTGACTCAAAACAGCCACTCTGTGTGGACTGACAGAACAATATAACATGGTATCAGTGCTATTCATGACAAAACCTGCATACATCCTGTGGTACCTAAGAGTTCTTCTGCAAATGCCATGTGAAAGCTTAAAATTTGCCAAAACTGCCATGAATTTGCTTGAAAGGCAGAAAAATCAGGAAGGACAAACTAAGAATTCTAGGTTTGAATATTAGAACTTTGGTAACACTTTTGTGAAGGCAATGATGTAAGGAAGTATTCTGTGAGCCCTTTTAGGAATACATAAATCTAGAAGAAATCTAGATTGTAGCTGTAAGTTACTCTTTTTGAGCAAATCCAAGAGAATTTTCAAGAAGACTAAATTATATCTGACACATGAAAAAAAAAAAGCAAAATAAGCCTTGTTATTATGGAACACCATTCATGTCTTCCACTATTTGTATAAGCTGCAATTGAATGGACAACTCCAGTAAAAGTCGAGATTCAATTGGCTTAGGTATCACTTTGAAAAAATTATACCACCGCAAAAATAGCATTCCTGTATACAGGAAATACTTACTATGTATGTTTTCCTTCTCTAATTTTTTTTTTCTATTTTAGTTACCTTGTGAAAGTGTGCATAAATTATGGATTATTAGCTTATAAAATAGTTAATAATTTCATACTGTTTTGATTTAAAAAACTCAATTACCTATTTTCTATATTTGCGACTTTCATGTTTATCTTAAAACATACAATTGATGTCTACCTCTTTTTCTTTGTAACATCAAGACATATAACAATGTATTTATTTTTTAAAAGTAGTATCTATCAAAAGAAAAATGGCATATCCAGTCAGTGGATTACAGTGTAGTAATTAAAAACAAGCTCAATAGTTTAATATACAGTATTATGTTCTAACAGATGATAGATGTAATTATACCAGTATAAAGCCATATGTAATTATAAGATGTAATTTTTGTAAGGGTTATTGCCTAGTTTAAAATGAGGAAACTGAGACCAGCATAGGAAAATTAAATGCCAATTTATTAAGCTCCCAGGTGAGGTTCTGTGGTCCGGGAAAGGGGGGGCCAGAGAAGTCGCGCTTGACTCATCCTGGGCCATGGGGTTTTATAGGGAGTGAAGGTGTTCTGATTGGTTGTAGAGAAACAGACGTGGACGATGCAAGCTGCTGTTGGTAGGTAGGCGGGATTTCCGGTGAGCGGGCCACCCAGGGGCAGTGGGACCTGGATGGAGCAAAATGCTATTGGGCAGGTTTTGGCGGGGCTTCTTTTAAACTTTGGCGGGGTTTTCCAATGGCGGGCTAGGTGCCCAGGTGCAGAGTTTAGTGTTGAGTGCAGATTCTGGTGTGGAGTGCAGAAGTGGGCATTGGGAAAGCCACGTGGCAGAGCTAGATGCTGAGTGCAGGGCTTGATGTCCAGCGCAGAGTGGTGACGTAGTTTCCAGGGGCGGGGAGGGATGGGCGTGTCCGAGCTCCTGGGGGAGGCAACCGGCCTTACAATTTTGAGTGAATAAAGTGAGTTACAGAATAATACAGACAGTTATAACACAATTAAAATATTAATTTCCAAATAATGTATAGGTGAATATGTATGTACATAAATGCATAGAAAAAGATATGGAAGAACATACACCAAACTGGTAAAATTTATATTTATTTCTTAGTGGGGCAGAGGAAAGGAAGATGCTGGTAGAGCTGGAGAGGAAGGAATGGGTTGTGAGACATATTCAATTATCAAGAGGGGTCCTTGGCCTTATTTATACTTTTTTCAATAATTAGAATTTATTCAGATATTGTTTGAACAACAAATTTTTAAATTAAAATGAATCTATGAGAAGTATTTGAAAGAACCTTAATCTTTCCCATAAAATTTTTGTATCAATTTTAAATTATATATATATGTAATTTGTCTTTAATATATAACACATATACATACATTTTTATATATGTGATTTTAAATGATGTGGTTATAATTTGTAAAAGAACAAATCCAGTGCCTTGTCACTCAGGATATGGTCCTCAGTCCTATATTATAAGTAATATTTGATGACTTAGAAATACAATATCTCTGTCCTCAACTTTAGACAGGCTGACTCACAATCTACATTTTATTAGAAATTCCAATTGATTTGTGGGCAAATGAAGTTTAAGAAGCATCATTTTAGGGAACTCTCTCTGACATGAGATTGACCTGCTCTAATACACAACCCAAAATGACCATCTCTGTCAACCTCTTGTCATGTAATTTAGTCCTGAAAGTGAAGTGTTGTGTTGATCATCTTGATACATCAACATCAGGGACTTTCTGAAACACCATTTGTTCCTTCTGTTTGTCGTCTTTCTACTTGTAAAAGATACATATTCTCTCATCTATACTTGCTTATTCCGAGACAAGATCAGTTAAACCAACTTGAATTCAGAATTAGGGGAACTCAGAACTCTGACTCTATCTCCACCAACCAACAATCAGTGACTGGACTCTTCAGAATACTGTGTGAGGCGCTCAATAGTTCATATAAATTGTGGTTTGAACAAGGCTATTGATAGTTTTGCCTGACTTAAGGCTTAAATGGGCATCTGGGCAAGGTAAAGTGCTTTCAAATCAAACATCAATCAGACACCTGGTTCACTTTAGCATTCTTAAAGAAATCGTTAATAGCACAGATCAAGGCTTCTCCGCCTTGGCACTATTGACCATTTTGGGCCAGATAATTCTCTGCCGTAGAGACTGTCCTGTGTTTTGTAGGATGTTTAGCAGTGCTCCTGGCCTCTGTTCACCAGATGCCAGTAGCACTCCCCCTCCAACTGTGAAAGCCAAAAATGCTCCCTGGAAACCCCAGTTGAAAACAGCTGCCATAGGTAAATATGATTTCATCTTTTGTCATCATATTGATATCACCAGGCTTTACATCTGTAACTCAGAAATGACCTTTCCATTTTAGACATAAAAAACCTGAAATAGGCCTCTTGAGCAATATGTATTTAAAAATGCCTTCTAAGTTGCACTGACTAGTCAATTTCGTATGTTACGTGTTGCTTCTAAAATGTAGTCATTCTATATTGATTCATTACTGTTTTCTACTTTTCTGCATGATCTTCCTCCCATTTTAATGTTTCCATTTAATTTTTTCCCCCTCATTACATTTTCTACTCTTTCTGTTCTCTTCTTAGTTCATACCCATTTATCTTTTCTAATACAGTCTTATTTAATTTAGTAAGTTTTTACTAATATCATTGTAGGTCTCATATTTTGCTCTTCAAATTGGCATTTATGGAACCAGTAATGTTTGCCTCTACTCACTAACCAAACAATGAATGAAAGCCAAGTAACACAGGAGATGACAGCAGGAGAAGCTGGCGCAAACTAAACTCCCATAGAATACAATGAAATCAGCATATCTGAAAAGGATTAAAAATAATAAGTTTCAGGACAATTTCAAATACTGTTTCACACTTTTGTATTAAAGATAATGGAGTGAGAAATGGAATATCTACTCAAGGAGGTACTGAATTCTTCTGTTAGGCTGGTCACATTTTCTTTTGTAAAATAAGGTGTATAAAGTAAGCATTTTTATAGGTTATCGGTAGCATTAATGGGAAAAGTATAAGCTTTATTGCTAACCATTTGAGATGCAAGGAAGCTCTCTCTGCCACAGAAATTGGATGACCATGTGGGCTGACAGCTCCCTTGTGTTATAAAATAATGCAAACAATATTTTTTCACCCCAAACAAAATTGGTTAAAATTACATTTTTCCCAAGTCATATGGAAATGCACTAATTTGTAACTTTCTAAAGCCAACACATTTATGCTTCAGAGATACATAATTTAGTAACAAACAGCAGACTGAATTTTGATCAGGTTTTAAAAATGGGTACAATAGCCTTCTCAGACTTCAAATGAGCTTAGAAAACTCTCTTGGTATTCTCTCCCTCATGAAATTGTAAGGGTAACATTCCCTTGAAGTTTTTCAGCAATACTCAGTGAGAAAAAGTGAAAGGGTCTTGCATATTTGTATAATACATAAAGGCTCTAATGATTAAAACAGCCTTCAGATTTAATAGCAAGCATTTTACTTTAAAGCAATCATTCCCCAAGAACCTAGAGAAACACCACATTATTGTGCTTTTCTTTTGGAATTGATGGCTGCATTCTATAAGGAAGGTAATGTAAAGCATGATAACAAGCAGTTCTGATAGACAAAAACAGTAATAAGAATTTTTTTCTTCCTCACTTTTTTAAGAAGTGAAAGATCATCTGGAATCTCATCATTATACAATTGGAAGACCACCACATAATGTGCTGGTCTTCCAACTAACAGCAAAATACACCCATAGATTTGTAAAGAAAAGGCAACCTTGATAGAAAATATTCTATCTTCTTTCTAAATGATTTTATAGGGATATAAACAGATTGACAAGGCAAGGATCAACTATGACACAATGTATTATTATTAGCATAATTCAAACAATCTAAAATAATAAAACAAACTAATTGAAAATATTCCTGTGGGTCCCAGGCACCTGTTTTTCTATGTCTCGTCCTTACCATTACTGTTTATTTTTCAATGCACTTACTATTGAAGGATGATAGCAGATTTGGACATAATTCATAAATTTTATTTTTTGTTGCCAGTTAATATTTTTTAAAATTATGGTGACATTCTTGGTTATTGATGGGGGGAGGTGGGATTAACCTATTGGTCAAAAAAGAGTAAATTAATACTATATGCACCTATATATTTTCTACTTAGTAGACTTTGTAAATCCTCGAGGTTTATTTCCTTAAGTAAGATGAAAAAATTGCAAAACTGAGCAAATCCTATGAAATAATTTTTATTTTCATTACTGCTGATGAGACTTCAGCAGGATTTGTGGTGTTTCATTTAATTATTAGCAGGTGAGGAGCAATAGCACAGATCCCATGTGAATTGTCTTCCAAGCTTCCTCACTGATTCCCAATTTAAATGTGTAAACCTATTTAATGACAGGATTGTGATATTGGTTAACTGTGGTTTTGATTCAGTAATTGTGCAGAAAATCTTATTTGCATATTTTTTTCAAAAAGCAAGTTTGAAGTTCTGAGATGCTGGCTGGAGTCAACCGAATTGTATGTAGGGGAAAAAAAACAAAGCCCTAAATTGGGGATGGTAGGCTTTAGAATATCTATCCATTACCCATTTGTGTTATCCCTAAAGTAGCATAATTACTAGGAATAAACATACTTTGTAGTGACTGCCAAAGGAAAAATTGAGAATTTCTTATCATTTTACTTCAATCATCAGATAAAAACAAAATGAAAAAGTGTATGTTTTTCCACATACAGCGTAGACATAGAATTACATACATATTTAAAAGCATTCAGAATGTAAATTACTGCATTTATTGTTGGTGATTTAGAAAGCTTTCTGATTGACATCATTTGCTTTCATAGTAAGTCTATTAATAAGGTTTTCTTTAGTTAGAAGTGACATCAATCACCTCAAATATGGCCTAAGGGAAATAAAAAACAAGTTACAGATTTACTCACAAAACACAAGGATAGTATCAGTTTGGGGTTTCCCTGTATTCACATCTCCAAATGTCATCAGAAATCTATTCCTGTCTACCATTTACTGTTTTATTTCATGTCTTACCATATTGGTTATATTCTAAGAAGTTCAACAGCAGTGAAATCTAAGCTTGAATCCCATAGACTAAAGAACACTTCTTTCCTGGAAGTTCTGGTACGTGTTCTAATTGGTTCTGACCAAGCCACATGCCAACTGATGACACTGGAAGAATGGTTCTCAAAGTGTGGGGCAACAGAGATGGTGGAGGGGAGTGCAGTTTTGACAATGCCTGGAGACATTTTCTGTTACTACAGTGGGGCAGCAGGTTTCTGATGGAATCTAGAGGGTAGAGGCCAGAGATGCTGCTAAACATCCTACAGTGCATAGAACCATCCTTCAACCCCACAACACAGAAGTATCCAGTCCAAAATATCAATATTAATAGGTTAAGATTTAGAAATTCTGCAGTAGATGTAGGTCAGTTCGACTGATCTACAAAGAGCTGTAGAGGACAGTGGTAAGGTAGACTTAGCCAAGGACACCATGTCATCAGAAGAAAGGGCGGTAAATGCTGAACAGGCAGCAATTCATGTCAATAACAGGGAGTATTTTTTTTTTTTTGCTTCTAATCCATGAGTAGGGAAATTTTTTAAAAACAACCAAGAATCAAAACGTTAACAGTGAATTTTTATCTCAAATATAATTGCCAAAGATGATTTTTCTGTTTTTATTTAAACTCAGTTTGTCTTTGCTCTTGTTTCAGTTCCTAGTGTTAGATAAATAATTTGCATTTTGCTAAGTTGACTTTAATCAGAAATTCCACGCTATTAACAAGTTAGCTCATAACCTGACATTCATATTTTAAGTAAAATATGGAGTATTTTTAAAATTATCTTATTTATAGCTATTTTATTATTAGGTCAGATATTTCGGCAGATCAGAAAGGGGAAAATCTACTTAAGTGGCAAATTCTGGTTGTCTTCTTCCACATTTATATTTTTATTTTTTGGTAACTCAAACATGGTATGCTAATTTATTTTGATCTTACTAGAAATTGAACATTATTCATAAAATAGGTTATTGGTGTTAGTAACAAATGATAACACTTTAGATTTATTTACTTAAATATTTTAGGTAGTTTATTTTGCAATTACTCTACTTTGACTTGAAATATCGCCATTCAAATATTTCAGAAATAAATATTATTTTTCTCTCTCCAGATTCATTAAGGAAAGAGAAAAAAATTAAGGAAGAAAAAAATATATATTGATGTTGAAGATTGTTGTCAATGTTGTGTGTGTGTGTGTGTGTGTGTGTGTGTTCAAGAAGATCATCATGCAGTTCTATGTACCAGGAAAGGATTAATCTCCCAAACCAGGAACAAGAGCAGAGGAAACTCACCCCTCCAAAAGTGAATGCTAAATTACCATGTGTTTTATGGTCAGATGTGAGCGCATATATGTGCGCTCACATCTGACCATCAATCAGACCCTCAAGCTCGCCTCCAGGAAAGTTGAAAGAGTGCATCTCACAGGTTAGGAAAATGCATTTAAAATTGCTGCAGCCATAAAATAAACTGACATAACCCAAAGCAACAAATAATAGAAGAAAAAATCCTTCTGGGGCTCTGGATGTCCTTCAGCAAATATTCTTTACTTTTTGTTTATATTTCTTGTCAGTGATCCTGGGTGTGTTTAAAATGACATAAAATGCATTCATTATGCCCCCAGATTCTAACTGCTTTAGGCTTTCTTGTACATCCCTCAAGAAAATGCAGACTTCTGGAATAGAGAGCAGATGTAGAAGCAAAATGACAGCCCTTGTAGGATGCTTAGTGCCTTAAAAAATATATCCAAGCAATTTTCTCTATTACATCATGCCTGAAAAGTAGCTTAATTCCTCTGTTATGATTAAAGTTGATTGATTGAATTGATCTGCAATGCATCCTGTTTCCCTAGTTTACAGAGATGCTCAGGAAAAGTAAGGAAGCTGTCTGAACAGGATCCAAATGTTTAATATATGCTGAGGTCCCACTTAACATTTATTATCTGTTATCAAAGGTAGGAGAAAAGCATGTAAATTATATGGATGCCTCTGATTCAGGGAAAGGGGAAGATAAATACTTATGCAGACACTCAGTCATTTTCATCAACCATTTTCTAAAACATACCCCATCTTTTTTTAGACTTATCAGTAACTTTATAGGAAGCTCTTTCCATTGCTGGTAAGTTAACCTATTTTTGCTTTACCATTGCTTACATTAGTAAGGAAACCAAAAACTTAAAGTCTGACTCTTAAGGTTGTTGTGCAATAAATGTAATTTGCAGAAAATATTAGGACCTTAAGAAATCTGGAAGACTTTAAAATGATTCTCTTCATGATTTTATTTTTTTCCAAACTGATGTAAAAGAAAAAAAACGAAATTGAACCACTAGCAATATACCATAAGATTTTGGGTGGGTATGAGTGAGGCAATAATGTTCTGTGTCTACTGAACAGGTATGCTTTTGAGGCATAGAATTTACAAAGAATCTACCACTAAGTACACAAAGTTGTTTTTTTTTTTTTTTTTTTTTACAAGTACACAATTTTTAGTATTCAGGGGAAAATGTATTAGAATAAAGCCAACTGTTGAGTAGCAAATTATTGGTTTATAAGAAACATATTCACCTTCACCAATGTAGACATCTAGTTCCAATTTTTTGACTGACTGACTTGTATTTATGATATTAGTAATCACATGGGAGCTGACATAAAAATATAATTTGAAATAAGCTTGTAGAAGACAGAAATTTTTAAAATTTTCTTTAGTACTGGAATACTCTTTAGGGTGCTATCTTTGGAGAGTCAGATATCTGCATAATTGCTTTTTGTTGATCTCACAGAATAGGATATCTTTATTTTAAAATACCTAATCTCCAGGTTTTAGTGTCTGTCACAGCATCCCTATAAACCTGATATAGGTGTCATATAGTAGTAATACTAAAAAAATAATTATAACAATTACAAAAAAAATATCATATGACAGTTACTAACTGTGAGCTATTCATGTGCTAATCATTGTCTGAAGTCCATTGTAATGGCTGTCTTATTTAACCCCATAACAACCTGTAAGGCTAATACCATCAGCACCTCATTTTATAAACTAGGAAAGTAAGGCACAAAGAAGTGTAATCTCAGCAGTTTGGGAGACTGAGGCAGGTGTAGCAGTCGAGGTCAGGAGTTCAAGACCAGCCTGGCCAACATGGCAAAACTCTGTCTCTACTAAAAGTACAAAAATTAGTTGGGTGTGGGGGCCGGTGCTGGTAGTCCCAGCTACTCTGGAGGCTGAGGCAAGAGAATTGTTTGAACCTGGGAGGCAGATATTGCAGTGAGCTAAGATTGTGCCACTGCACTCCAGCCTGGGCCACAGAAAAAGGCTTTGCCTCAGAAAGGGAAAAAATAAAGTTAACTAATTTCCTCACTCTCCTAGAGTTTGCTTCCTCTCTCTCTGACCCCAAGCTAGTTTTTAATTGGAGCACTGCTTGACTTCCAAAGCATGTGGGCTGTCATGCAGCAAAACAAGCAAACAACAAACAAACACAACTAGACGTTTTATTTTTTGTTTTACATTGCCTCAGGACCACAACAACAAAGAACTGAATGCTGAAAAGATGTAACTCTTTTCTACAGTTTAGACCTTTCCAACAACTTCCTTTCCATTTAGTCCTTTCTATCTCAAATTCAAAAGTTTCTGATTCAAATTCAAATACTCTTTGTAGATACATGGCCACGTTCTCTGAAACCTGGCAAAGATACTGCAAGTAAAAGCTATGCATTTAGTGTTGCCAGATATAATACAGAACATTCAGTTAAACTGGAATTTTAGAGAAAGTTTAATATAAGTAGTCCCATGCAATATTTTGGAGATACTTATACTATTAAATTATATTATGTTAATCTGAAATTCAAATGTAACTGGCCATCCTACATTTTTAATTTCTACTAACCTGTGTTTCAAATGCAAGTGTGGCAATAAGATTTAATACCATTACAAGTTTCTCTTTCAGAGATGTAAATATTATTAATATACTCAATCTGACATTAAAACTGCATTTCTTTACATTAAACTTCTAGAATTCTATTACTTAAATATGATAGATAGCTTTATTCCACAAATGAGTTCTTCATTGACATGCTGGATAATTATTTCTGCCTGCCTTTATTTCTTCCTTCCCCCTAAACTTACTACTTTCTTCTATTCTTCAAAATAGAATTTTGCATTTCATCTAATTGTAAGTTTATTTTGGGGTTAAATGTTCCCAATCCGCTCCCTCGCCCCAGTAAAGTAAAATGATATTGTATATTTTCTTTTCATGACAATTATCATAATATTTCTCAGCTTTTTAAAGTATGACATTGTATTAGTTCATTTTCATGCTACCGATAAAGACATACCCAAGACTTGGAAGAAAAGAGGTTTAATTGGACTTACAGTTCTATCATGGCTGGGGAGACCTCAGAATCATGGTGGGAGGCAAAAGGTACTGCTTACATGGTGGTGGCAAGAGAAAATAAAGAAGCAAAAGCAGAAAACCCTGATGAACCCATCAGATCTCATGAGACTTAATTCACTATCACGGGAATAGCAAGGAAAGACAGGTCCCATGATTCAGTTACTTCCCCCTGGGTCTCTCCCACAACATGTGAAAATTCTGGGAGATAAAATTCGAGCTGATATTTGGGTGGAGACATAGCCAAACCATATCATTCTGTCCCTGTCTCTTCCAAATGTCATATCCTCAAATTTCAAAACCAATCGTGCCTTCCCAACAGTCTCCAAAGTCCTAACTCATTTCAGCATTAATCCAGAAGTCCACAGTCCAAAGTCTCATCTGAGAAAAGGAAATACCCTTCCCCCATGAGCCTGTAAAATCAAAAGCAAGCTAGTTACTTCCTAAATACAATTGGGGGAACAGTTATTGGGTAAATACAGCCATTCCTAATGGGAGAAATTGGCCAAAACAAAGGGGCTACAGGCCCATGCATGTCCAAAATCCAGTGGTGCAGTCAGATCTTAAAGCTCCAAAATGATCTCCTTTGACTCCAGATCTCACATCCAAGCCACACTGATGCAAGAGGTCGGTTCCCATGGTCTTGGACAGCTTTGTCCCTGTGGCTTTGCAGGGTACAGCCTCCTTCCAGGCTGCTTTCATAGACTATCATTGAGTGTCTGTGGCTTTTCCAGGTGCACAGTGCAAGCTGCGATCTACTATTTTGGAGCCTGGGAGACAGTGGCCCTCTTCTCACAGCTCCACCATTCAGTGTCTCAGTAGGTACTCTGTATGGGGGCTTCAACCCCACATTTCCCTTCTGCAGTGCCATAGCAGATGTTCTCCATGAGGTCCCCACCCCTGCAGAAAAGTTTTGCCTTGGTATCCAGGAGTTTCCGCACTTCTTCTGAAATCTAGGCAGATGTTCCCAAACCTCAATTGTTGACTTCTGTGCACCTGCAGGCTCAATACCATGTGAAATCTGCCAGGATTTGGGCTTGCACCCTCTGGAGCCACAGCCCAAACTCTGTGTTGGTCCCTTTCACCCACGGCTGGAGCAGCTGGGACACAGGGCACCAAGTCCCTAGGCTGCACACAGCACGGAGACCCTGGGTCCAGCCCACGAAACCGCTTTTTTTCTCCTGAGCCTCCAGACCTGTGATGGGAGGGACTTCTGTGAAGGTCTCTGATATGGCCTGGATACATTTTCCCCATGGTCTTGGGGATTAACATTAGGCTTCTTGCTACTTATACAAATTTCTGCAGCTGGCTTGAATTTCTTCTCAAATAATGGGTTTTTCTTTTGTACTACATCATCAGGCTGCAAACTTTCTGAGCTTTTATGCTTTGTTTCCTTTTTAAAATGGAATACTTTTAACAGCACCCAAGTCACCTTTTGAATGCTTTGCTGCTTAGAAATTTCTTCTACTAGATACCTTAAATCATCTTTCTTAAGTTTAAAGTTCCACAAATCTCTAGGGCAGGGGTAAAATGCCTCCAGTCTCTTTGCTAAAATATAACAAGGGTCACCTTTGCTCTAGTTACCAGGAAGTTCCTCATCTCCATCTGAGACCACCTCAGACTGGACCTTGTTGTTCATATCACTGTTAGCATTTTTGTCAAAGCCATTCAACAAGTCTCTAGGAGGTTCCATACTTTCCCACATTTTTCTTTCTTCTTCTGAGCCCTCCAAACTGTTCCAGTCTCTTCCTGTTACCCACTTCCAAAGTTGTTTCCAATTTTTGGGGTATCTTTTTCAGCAATGCCCCACTCTATTGGTACGAATTTGCTATATAAGTTTGTTTTCATGATACTGATAAAGACACGCCCAAGACTGGGAAGAAAAAGAAGTTTAATTGAACTTGTAGTTTTACATGGCTGGGAAGTCCTCAGAATCACAGCAGGAAGCAAAAGGCACTTCTTACATGGTGGCAGCAAGAGAAAATGAGGAAGAAGCAAAAGGAGAAACCCCTGATAAACCCATCAGATCTTGTGAGGCTTAATTCACTATCATGAGAATGCATGGAAAAGACCAGTTCCTATGATTTAGTTACTTCCCAATGGGTCCCTACCGCAACATGTAATTCTGAGAGGTGCAATTCAAGTTGACATTTTGGGTGGAGACACAGCCAAACCATTTCAGGCATAGTATTAAATATTTCAGTAATTTCTCCCTCTATTGTGACAAGAACATTAGGCATGAAATCTTTTAACAAATTTTTAAGTGTACAATACAGTACTGTTAACTGTAAGTTCAATGTTGTATAGTAAAACTCTACAACTTACTCATCTTGCATAACTAGAACTTTATGCCCATTGTATAGCAACTCCTCATCCTCGTCTCACCCCTCAACCCCTAGCAATGACCTTTCTACTCTCTGTTTCTATGAGTTTGAATATTTTAGCTACCTCATATAAGTGAAATCATGCAGTACATATCCTTCTGTGACAGGCTTATTTCCAGGTTCATTCAAGCTGTTTCATATGGCAGGATTTTCTTCTTTTTCAAGGCTGAATAGTATTTCCTTGTACGTATATGCCACATTTTCTTTTTCCATTCATCTGTCACTAGATATTTAGGTTGTTTCCATAACTTGGCTATTGTGAATAATGCTGCAATGAACACAGAAGAGATTAAGAAGATTTCATTGTTTTCTTTTTAGTCTATTGCTGGAAAGTTTTGCTTATTAATGAAGAGTCATTACTTTTACCCTAGAAACATGCTTTGCCAGCATTTATATCAACCTTTTACAGAAAAATCAGCCTTTTTGTTTTTTAAGTAAGGGCTACAGGCCTGACATAAGTCCAAAATCCAGCAGGCAGTCGAATCTTAAAGCTCCAAAATGATCTCCTTTGATTGCATGTCTCACAACGAGTCACACTGTTGCAAGAGGTGGGTTTCCATGGTCTTGGATAGCTCCACCCCAATGGCTTTGCAGGGATCCAGCACCTATCCTAGCTGCTTTCACAGGCTGGCATTGAGTGCCTGCAGCTTTTCCAGGCACATGGTACAAGCTGTCACTGGATCTAACATTTTGACATCTGAAGGATGCCTGCCCTATTCTCATAGCTCTACTAGGTGGTGCCCCAGTGGGGACTCTTTATATGGGCCCTGACACCACATTTCCCTTCTGCCCTACCCTAGCAGAGGTTCGGCATGAGGGCCCCACCTCTGCTGCAAACTTCTGCCTGGACATCTAGGCATTGCCATTACATCCTCTGAAATCTAAGTGTAGGTTCCCAAACTTCAGTTCTTGACTTCTTCGCACCTGCAGGCTCAACACCTCGTGGAATCTGACAAGGCTTAGAGCTTGCACTCTGAAGCCATGGTGTGAGCTGAACGTTGGTCCCATTTAACTGGAGTGTCTAGAACACAGGGCACCAAGTGCCTAGGTTGTACACAGCACAGAAGACCCTGTTTCCAGCCCACAAAACCATGTTTTTCTGCTATGCCTCCAGTCCTGTGATGGGAGGAGCTGCTGTGAAGGTCTCTGACATGCCCTGGAAACATTTTCCCCATTGTCTTGGTGGTTAACATTTGGCTCCTCATTACTTATGCAAATTTCTGCTGCCAGCTTGAATTTCTTCCCAGAAAATGAGATTTTCTTTTGTACTGCATTGTCATCCTAAAAGTTGTTCAAACTTAAATGCTTTGCTTCCTCTTGAACACTTTGCTGCTTAGAAACTTTTTCTATCAGATACCCTAAATAATCTCTCTCAAGTTCAAAGTTCCACAGATCTGTAGGGCAGGTGCAAAATGTCACCAGTGTCTTTGCATAGAAAGAGTGACCTTCACTCCAGTTATCAACAAGTTCTTCATCTCCATCTGGGACCACCTCAGCCTGGACTTCATTGTTCATATCACTATCAGCATGTTAGCCAAAGCCATTCAACAAGTTTCTAGGAGTTTCCAGACTTTCCCATATCTTCCTGTCTTCTGAGCCCTCCAAGTCTCTAGGAAGTTCCAAACTTTCCCACATTTTCCTATCTTCTTTTGAGCCCTCCAAACTGTTCCAACCTCTGCTTGATACCCAGTTCCAAAGTCACTTCCACATTTTTAGGTATCTTTACTGCAATACCCCACACCTGGTACCAATTTACTGTATTAGTCTATTCTCACCCTACTGATAAAGACATACCATAGACTGGGTAATTTACAAAGGAAAGAGGTTTAATTGACTCAGAGTTTCACATGGCTGGGGAGGTCTCACCATCATGGCAGAAGATGAATGAAGAGCAAAGTCATATTATATATGGTGGCAGGCAATAGAGCCTGTGTGGGGGAACTCCCCTTCATAAAACCATTAGATCTCATGAGACTGATTCACATCATGAGAACAGCATAGGAGAGACCACCCTCATGATTCAGTTGACTCCCACCAGCTTCCTCCCGTGACATGTGGGAATTGTGGGAGCTATAATTCAAGATGAGATTTGGGTGAGGACATAGCCAAACCATATCATCTATCAATTGAAGCAAGCCACCAAGCAAGGATAATTGTGAACTTTTGTGTCTTCACAAAGAAATTGAAGTAAAGTTAAGAACGCTTTTGGCTATAAATAGAACAAAATCCAGATTCAGTGGACTTAAACAGGGAAATTATGTGTATATAATAAGAAATTGAGGACTGGTGAATTCCATAGCTTCCTTATATCACCAATATTTTTTTTCTCTCTCATATTCAAAATTCGGTTTGAGCAGCTTTGATTCCGTGCTAGCAATCCTCCTGGTTTTAAGATGGCTATTGCAGTTTTAGACATCACATACAGATGCAACAGTACCCAGTAGGAAAAGAGGATTATCTCTTATTTCTAATACCTTTTCTTTAATTGCTTAATTCACAAGGAAAAGTTGTATATATTTATACTGTACAATATGATGTATACATAGTGAATTGCTACATGAAGCCATTTAACATATGCATTACCTCAGATACTTACGTTTTGTGGTGAGAGTACACAATCTTCTCTTAGCAAGTTTCAACTACAGAATATAATGTTTCACTTATTTTTTTAAAAAAACGGGAATATATTTCTCAAAAATATCCCGGCAGACATACCTTTTCTGTTACTGTTGGAAATGTCCATGGTTCTTGCTTACATCCAACATTTAAAGGGAATGGATTAGGTTGACCGTTTTGTATCAACCAAGGCATGAAAGGTGACCACATCTATGCTGAATACTTGAGGGCAGTTACCTGGACAAATTGCCATTTTCTGGATCAGGAGAAAAGTGGGTATGCAATCATTAGTGTTACTGTGGATAACGCTGGAGGATAAAGAAAACAATGGTCAGTTTTAGAGAGAAGATGCCGGTAATTGTGAAACTATCACAATAATTTCTTGGTCTTTGCATTGTTGACCTATAGCACCCAGGAGGAAAACTTACTGTGGTTTAACTATAAACGAAGCAGAATTTCTAACTAATCTTGTTATTTTTTTTCCTTTCTTAAAAAACACAGAAATGACAGCAGTTCTGTGAGATTTTGCTTCTAGCCAGAGTAAACCATCACATGGTCAGTGAGTGCCCCATTTAAGTATTCTGCAGAAAGTAAATTCATTGTCCAGGAGGTCTAAGGGCTTTGGATTAAATTCTAGCACTCTTGTTTTGCAGAAACTGAAACCCTTAGTTGGCTACTATTCTCAGTCAGACTTGTTGTTCCCAAATCAGTGACAGATTTTATCAGAATCAATTAGGAGCTATTGTGAGGCTTTAAAATATGAAGTACTGAAACCGTTTGGTCCTATTTCACTGTCAAAAGTATTTCCATTAAAACAGATAGAGTGAGGGGCCATTGGTAATGTAAAAACATTTTTAATAAAAGAATTAAACTAATCTTACATCTTCTTTCACCTTTGTTACAGCCCCCGCCTCAGTGTTCCAGAGGTACATAGAAATTACATTTCTACGCTCTATATTTATTTTTAAAATGTGATTCTTCAATATACACCTGTCCTTAGTAAAATGTGGGAAATGCTTTGCCTGAATCCCTTCATAATTATTGTTGTGTTATCATTCCTTTTATGTCTTGGTGGGATGGGATGATTGCTAAGGTGACTTTCAATGAGGCAAATATGAAACTCATATGGAATCTATATTATAACATTTAATTTAATGACTTCATTTTTTTCTATGGCATCTTTCCTTTTTTATGTTATAATATTTAACATTGAGCATATTGTAAATAAAAAGATTTGACTTTTTGAGGGGGAAGCAGTTTATTGAGATGTAATTTGTGTACTATACAGTTCATCCATTTCAAGTGCACAGATAAATGTTTTTAGTATATTCACAGTGATACACAATCTAACTCACGATAAATTACAGAACGTTTTTCTCACTTGCCTCAAAATTCCTCCATGTTACCCATAAGTAGTCACTTCCATTTGCCCCCAACACCCCCAGCCCTAGACAACTAATAGTCCACTCTTTCTCTCCATAAATTGGCTTATTTGGGACACTTTATAACAGTGGACTCATACAACATGTGGTCTCTTGCTACCAGTTCCTTTCATCGAGCGTAATATTTTCAAGCTTCTATCATGGTGTGCCACGTATCAGCACTTTTCCTCTTATTATTGTCAAATAATATTTCCTTGCATAGATCATAGATATAATATGGCCCTTTTTAATACATGCCTTCTCAAAGTGATTTAAATATACTATAACATTAGAATAGCAAAATTCAAGTTTAAAATAAATATTGGACATTATGAAACAATTTGTGCAATCTAAATTGACATCCTCCCACCCTATATGACCCATCTCATTTAATAAAATGAGACTGGAAAAAATATGCTGGAAATTGGGGACATATGGCTATAACAAAATTATTACATACTTTATTTTATTGAAATTATTAATGTTGGCCATTTTTTCTCCATTACTTGCTGTCTGCTCATAAGTGATACTTAGCATAGGAATTCCTAACATATTTTACTTTCTAACACTGTAAATTCCCATTCTTATACAAAACAGTTGACCAGTCTCTTCATCTCTTCTAACCTATCCAAATTATGTCCAGAGGGCCATGTTCTTATAGCAAATATACTTCTTAAAGTTATATTCACAAACAATGGCATCTCTGTTGTTGAGAAAAATTATGTAAATATTCATGTAATTACTTTTCTTATTACTATCATGTGTATTGGTGTAATGTGTGTAAATATCTACTGATTTGTCATCTCTCTCAAAAATATATATATGAAAACATGATTAAGTTGGAAAGTATTTAAGTTTTTATTTCCTCTTTAAATGAAAGACTAATACCCCAATCAATATACTAAAAAATATGGCAGGAGCAAGACAGAAAGTGAAGATTGAGACATGTAATTTTTGGCACAGTTATAAACTCTACTGTTTCAGAAAATATTTATTTTTAAAACTGAAGCAGAATACAAGAAAAGTCATATGCAAAGATGTAAAATGTCTGACCTGTAAAGTATGAGGTAATCCAGAGAAGCTGGGGAGGGGGGGCGGGGGGAGAGATAAATCATAGCACAGAAGTACTCAGAATTGAGAGACGTGAATTATTAGATAAAAATGTACTTCAACAATCAAGCAAGAAAAATATAAATAAGTGCATTCCTTGATGCTTCACAGTAAATGCTGTTAAGCCACAATTTATATAATACTAAATTATATAGGGCAAATTAACTAGATATACACATAACAATATATTTAAATACCAAAAAAGATGCCAAATTAACAAAAGGTTGCCTAATGATACTACTGCATGAAAGTATTTACAAAAAGCTTAAGAGCACAAAAGATGTAACATGTGTTTCTTATTAAAGCATAAAAATAAAGCATCAGGAATATAAACTAGTTATTGACAATGGTTATTTCTGGGGAGAAATCAAGAATAACAGAAGACTTTCTCTGCAGTCCTTTTATTCTTTAAAAGTATTGGCAAAAGATAAAAATATTTAAAATCTGGGTGGTTGCATATAGGAATTCATCATTCTTTATGTTTAAGATTGAAAATTTCATTATGAACAAAATTCTAAAAAAAATGCACAGAGATTGGAGCGTCACTTAGAGATTGTTGCGTTTTAGGCTACTTCTTTAACCTTTCTGTTGCCCAAGTTTCTAGTTTGTAAAATAATTACGTTAATTGAACATTCATAAAAAATGTGAGGGTTATTGTATCATGACACATAGCACAATGCACTTCATAAATATTAGTCAACATTGGTTTTTACAAGTAACACAATATAAAGCATTATGTGTATAGCATTGCAAGAAGCACAGCTGACCAGTCAACCAAGAAGGAAGCAAAGCTTTAACCAAGAAGGAACGAAAAAGTATATATCATTCGTTGACTAAGGCAAGACCTCTTTGCTTTTATAGTTAAATAAAAAATATACAGTAAACACTAATTGCCAAAGTCTTAGATGATTTTGGTATCCCATGTAAACAAAACAAATCTCTCCTGTTTCCTTATTTATTTAAAACAAAGCAAAATAAAACAAAAAGTTCAAGTATTCTTCTATGGATGCAGGGCATATATTCTTATATCTGAATGACACATGGAATGTAAAGAGAAAAGATAGAGAATGCCTATCACAACAAATTTATTTATTGGATATGTCATTTCTTCTTCATCTCATTAATTTTTTTCCCTCCTTGGACTGATATTTCACAGATGTAGCTTAGAATGAAATCCTACAGCATTTGTTCACAATGAACAAATGCCTACTTTATGAACAAATGCCTACTTATGGATTCTTGTCTCAGAAGCTAATTTAATTGGTGCATTCCAACTACTATTGCTTATTTCACACTTCAGTAGGTAAAGATGCATTAATAATCGAAGTTTCAAACTGTAATTAACATTAGCCTTAGGCTCCTGACAATGAAATGATTACATTTTAATATATGGGTTGATAAACAAAGTTAATCTAACATATGAATAAACAGCGAAAATAACTTATAATTTACTCTTTCTCTGCGAATTGATACATGCATTTGTGTGTTATCTAAACCATGGGGAATAAGGGAATGTCAAAGAAAAAAGTGAATAAATGGCTACCAATACAATACCTAAACCTAATCAATTCAGTGTACTAAACTAAACTTGAGACATTCCAACAAAAACATTCTTTTCTAGTAAAATTTAAACAATGATTTTAGCCTGGCTTGATTTCCTTTCACATTTTTTCTGTATAATTGAATTATGTTTTTTTAATCTTATTTCACTCTGTACCTAATTGAACTGATTATAAAGATCCCTGAATGATGAATGTTTATGCCAACATCTTGTTCTTTTTTTTATATGTATACTTTAAGTTCTGGGGTACATGTGCAGATTGTGCAGGTTTGTTACACAGGTATACATGTGCCATGGTAGTTGTTTGCTCTATCCATCACCCCATCATCTACATTAGGTATTTCTCGTAATGCTATCCCTCCCCAGTTCCCTCACCACCTGCTATTCCTCTCCCAGTCTCCTACCCACTAGGCCCCAGTGTGTGATGTTCCTCTCCTTGTGTCTTTGTGTTCTCATTGTTCAATACCCACTTATGAGTGAGAACATGTGGTGTTTGGTTTTCTGTTCTTGATTCACTTTGCTGAGAATGATGGTTTACAGTTTCATCCATGTCCCTGCAAAAGACATGAACTCATCCTTTTATGACTGCATAGTATTCCATGGGGTATATGTATCACATTTTCTTTATTCAGTATGTCATTAATGGGCACTTGGGTTGGTCCCAAGTCTTTGCTATTGTGAACAGTGCTGCAATAAATATACGTGTGCATGCGTCTTTATAATAGAATGATCATTTTGTTCTTAAGCAGAGCATACCACATTGTCCAACTGGTAAGCTGGGTATTATTACATTACTTTCATGTTGATAAAGATTGTGTTTGTGACATAACTTTAAGTGAAGACAAATGCATTCGTGACTCTATCCTTCATTCAGTGATATTTTCTGGACTTTTTGAGTGATACCATTTAGAATGGTGCAAATCTAAATAACTGAGGTTGCTAATTGTGATACTTCAGTACCTCTAAACACTTTATGTGTTCAGGTTCACAAGAATAGAAAAACAACATAACTTCTTTTTCAGGTGGGGTTTATGGCTCAGAACTCCAAAAACATTGGTTGTTTACATTTGTCCAAATGTGCATACTTTACAGTTATTAAAGACTAGGATTGCCTTTGAAACAAGCTCACAGATACAGAATGAGGTAACCAAAATATGGATTAATACCTAGTCTGATCTCAAATGTCAGACCACAGAGCTAAGAAATAAAATGTATTTCTTAAATCATACTTTATCCATTATGAGAATAAATTCAAAGTCATTTATAGTTTCTAATATTTGTGTTCCTTGTCCACTGAAGATGGTTAAAATACTATATCCAAAATTCGTTTATTGGGACTTGAATAAACGAATCAGGCCCCACTATATTGTCAGAAACTCAATGGGGACCTTAACAAAGGCAATTTTATTTGATCTTAATAACAGTCTTATAAATAATACCTCATTTTCCAACCACCACCAACAAAAAAACCCCTAAGTTTAAGAAGAGTGATTTGCCCCATATCACAGAGCCACTATCTAAAGCTATTTTCTGATTGTGAATCAAGCTTTAATTTATAGGTTATATCACAGGTTTTCAATTACTAAAAGAAATTACATATAGAATATATAAATTTATATACTATATGCCTTCCACTCTTCTGAATGTTTTATGTGAATAATCATATTTTTAAATGAGGATCTGGGTCCAGAGAAGGTTATAAGCTAGCAAAGAGTAGTTTTAGATTGAAAAGTTGAATATTTGGCTCTAGGCATGTGTTGTTATTCACATTTTATTATCTTCTTTCAATGATGCATTTGGAGCAGGTACACATCTCACTTTTATTCAAATATACTTAAGTATAATGTAGTAATGACTTAAATTATGTTTGAGGGCGTAATAATAATGAGTCTCCTTTCTTCATTCCAAGATAATACTAAACGTGCACTGGAGTTGACTGACATGGTTTCTTCCTTTTATTCATCCTTTTTGTAATATTATTCTAGCTATAATGATTGCATAATATCAGTATTTCCATATTATACTTTTTCAGATTTATTATTTGTGAAGTGTCAATCTCTTCTGTTAACTTTTCAGATAATCTGACCAGATGGCATTAAGAATACATTAATTAAATTAGAAGTTATAATAAAAATATACTCTCTTTGATCCCTAGGAAGCCTTAACATTTCATTCTCTTTCTTCTGTTTGTCTTCAGTAATCCCAAATGTCATGAATAATTACATGTCATTATTAAAATAAAGAAAAAAACAACTCTGTTGAGATAGAAATTCTACAAGTTGCTATTATAATTATTGTTTCTTGCAGTTGAAAGTATAGGCAATTGTTTGGAGACACAGTAAAAGAAAACGGCCATTTGTTTTATTGAAGCTACTTGTTATATGCTCTATTTGTGTTCAGATGTCTAATATTGTGGGCCAACTGTTTTTCTCCAATCTTCATACATGCTAACTAGCAATAATTTTAAACAAAATAAATCTTGGTTGTTAGCGTTAATGACTAACCAGAAACATTTGATTTCTCTGTGGCGTAAAAAATACTATGTCCTGTAATAGTAAAAATATTCTTTAACAGGTAAAATACTAATTTCAAATAGAATAACTCATCACGTGATATTTCTCTCTTAATATCTAGGCTTTGAAATTGTCATAATAATGACTGAGCAGCTAAGTGCTAATTCTAGTCTTGTTCCAGTGATTTTTACATTTTATAATAGTTTGAACTTACCTACAGATAGTGTTTATTTTGTTTTGTTTTGTTTGTATTGTTTTTAAGAGGTTCTCAGGCCTCACTCTCAAAAGTGCTGGATTAGTGGGACCAAAGTAGAGCCCAGGGTCTGCATTTTCAACAAGTATCCGCTCAACCTGCCTTGGTGCTTTTTCTAATGCAGGTAGTCTACAAGTGCTCATTTTGAGAGAAACTACAAAGGATTTGGGGAATAGCTGTCCATAAGAATTACTCAAGGAGTGATTTGAGCATTCACATGCCAGGGCACATGGATACCTTCATAGAATTCTACCTCAGGTTTCTACAGCTGAATAAAAACAACTGGTCCATACAATTGAAGTCACTTGTGACCCTTACCAGAGACGCAAATCCCCCTTTTTAAGTCCCTTTCGTTTCTTTTCCTTTCCTTTTTCTTTTCATTTATTTATTTATTTATTTCGAGATGGAGTCTCACTCTGTAGTCCAGGCTGGAGTGCAGTGGCATGATTTTGGCTCATTGCAACCTCTCCCTCCTGGGTTCAAGTGATTCTCCTGTTCAGCCACCCAAGTAGCTGGGATTATAGGTGCGTACCTCTGCACCTGGCTAATTTTTGTATTTTCAGTAGAGACAGGGTTTTGCCATCTTGGTCAGGCTGGTCTCGAACTCCTGATCTCAATTGATCATCCTGCCTTGGTTTCCCAAAGTGCTGGGATTATAGACGCAAGCCACCACATCTACCCTTCCTTTTCTTTTTTCACGATACAGGCCTCATTCCTGCTGTGCTTTTTTGTTTTTGTTTTTTTGAGAGAGACTTTAGAGAACACGCTAACATCCCCCGTGTTTGTTTAAACTGATAAACAATGATTGATGGTGGAATTGACAGAATCTGGAATGCTGCTTTTTGGATTTGGCACAGTATTTATAAAAGAAAAGTGGCCTTTTATGTGTCATTAATTCAGAGAACAGTCAGTACGGTATTAATATTCAGGATAGTTGATTCATGGAATAAATTTTCAGGCAGCAGAGATTATAAGAAAATTTGAATCCAATCTCTAACTCCTACTCTCCCCACCAGTGAAAGTACAATATGAATGGAAAAGGGCAACTCTTCTCATTATGATCTTTAGACTGTCATCATTGAGGCTAATTCTAATGTCACACTATGGAAGATGAGTAGTTGAAATCCAATTTGAATGCATAATAGTACATTTAATTTACACTACCACCTGTCAATAGGAAATCGACTGAGGCATATCTTCTGAGATATCCATAGGGAATATTCAATTATAATTAACCTTCCTATTTTTGTAAAATCTTTGTCCTGAAATGGATTGTTTGGGCCATTTCTTACCCTTGTAACAATCTGTCACTAGAAGGAATTTGAATTTGAACCTAATATTCTCAGAGAAATACAATAGAGAATGTTTCTTTTAATCTCCCCCAGTAGAACTATTGGTTATCCATTTTATTTCTTTTCCATAGGTTATGACCGAGTTTGTAATTTCAGTGCAGGTGTAGGATAATTTGGCAGACTGTGGAAAATGATTTTTCTAAAACTGTAATGAATATAATATATGGCAAATAGGAAATATCATTTTTTTCTAGCCCAATATTAGAGAAAAATTAATTTTAGCTCAAATGATGCAATTGATAGCATACGAACTCATGCTGACATGTAGATAACTTTGCAAAACTTTTAAGCAATAGTTAGCTGCCACATATAACCAAAAAACCATAAAAATATAATTGAGATGTAATCTCTAAACATTGTAATGATGAGAAAATATCTTTTACAGACAATCAGACCCTCTATTTAAGAAGGTATCCTCTATTGAATCCATATACTGACAACTAAAAATGTTTTATGTTTTCCTTGACTCTCTTTTTCCACCACAATTTGTAGAATTAATGAGTCTACGCCACTTCTCTATCCTACACATTTTAGCAGTATATAAAAGTGTATTATGACTCTCCATGCATGTGGAAAATAGGACAGAAAGACCAGAGGCTTTGTTTATGTCGTAGAAGGTCCCTCTTTATAGGTCCTTTGAGGTTGGGTCAATTCTCAAATTTGTGCAGGCAGCGTAAGAACCGACCATCGAAAACCAGTTGGTACTATTTATCCAAAAACAAAATGAGTTAATACGCAAAAACCACTTTAAAAATGCCTAGCACATTATATGGGACCAACAAATGTTAGCTCACTACAATTTTTAAATTTTAAATGTTTTTGATAAGCTGGATGTTTTAAATGTAAATTTAACTCTGTTTAGGGAAAAATATTCTCAGCTATAAATAAGAAAGCAACTGATGGTCCTTGTTTTCTTATCACAAGGAAAAGGAGTATTGTCAGGCTTTTATAGTTATTCACTTTGAATGTCTACTTAAGGACAAATTTGAATGGTGCAGTACTTTTGTAGAAATAAATAAATAAGTGGCATTTGATACTCAAGTGATAAAGTCTTTGAAGTAAAGCTTGAAATTTTGTAGCATCTAAAAGGGGACAGTAGCAGAATATGAGGTTTAAGTGTGTGCTGGGGGCCAGCCAGCTTCTCTGTGCCTTAGTTTTCTGACCTGTGAAATGTGGAAAAAAAAAAAAAATAGCTCTTTATTCATGTATTTGTTATTAAGATTTAATGACTTAATATTTGTAAAGCACTTTAAAGCAGTGATGGGCATATTATAAACATCCCAGTGAGCACATTGTAAGCATTGTGTTGTTAACTGATATGGTTTGGCTGTGTCCCCACCCAAATCTCACCTTGAATTATAATAATCCCCTCATGTCAAGGGTAGAGCCAGGTGGAGATAATTGAATCATGGGAGCAGTTCCCCCCATTCTGTTCTCCTGGTAGTGAACAGGTCTCAGGAGATCTGATGGTCTTATAAATAGGAGTTCCTCTGCACAGGCTCTCTCACCTACCACCATGTAAAACTTGACTTTACTCCTCATTCGCCTTTCACCATGATTGTGATGGCTCCTCAGCCATGTGGAACTGTGAGTCAATGAAACCTCTTTCCTTTATGAATTATCCAGTTTCTGGTATGTCTATTACCAGTTCACAGTTTGAACTGAATGAATCTGATTATATGCAGATTTTTAAAATAAGTATATTGGAAAATGTTTTGGAGATTTGTGACAATTTGAAAAATCTGCAGATGAACTCCATAGCCTATCAATATCAAAAAAAAATTAAAAAGGTCATATCATGAATGCATAAAACATATGTAGATCCTAGTCTGTCTTATTATTTACTATGAAGTATATACAAATCTATTATAAAAAATTAGAATTATCAAAACCATGAGACACAAAGTGCCACTAGTAATGTTGGAAATACTCTCAAGAAGCGGAGAAAAGTCAGGATGTTGTAAGAACAAGTTGAATTGCTTGATATATGTCATAGTTTGAAGTCTGCAGCTGTGATTGCCCACCATGTCAAGATAAATGAATTCAGTGTAAGATTAATTGTAAGAAAAAAAAGGATAAGGAAATTCATAAGGCTGTTACTGTAGTTATGCTAGTAGGCACAAAAACCTTGCATGAGATACGTACATTCAAAATGGAGCTTTTATGTGGATGCAGGGTTGCTATGAGAAAGGTATACCTACAGACTCTAATATGATTAGAGAAAAGCAAAGTCATCATACGATAACTTAAAGCACAAAGAAGAAGGATTTGAAGCTGGAGAATTTAATGCTAGCAAAGGATGGTTTGATAATTTTATAAAGAGGTTTGGCTTTAAAAACATCACAATAACAGGAGAAGCAGCTTCTGGTGACTAAGACAGCAGACAAGTTTCCAGCTGACATTAAGAGAACCATTGAGGAGACTAGGTGCAGTGGCTCATGCCTATAATCCCAGCATTAAAGGAGACCGAGGAGGGAGGATTGTTTGAACCCAGGGGTTGAAGACCAACCCGGGCAACATTGGGAAACCCCGTCCCTACTGAAAAAATAAAATACAAAACTTAGCCAGGCATGGTGTCACATGCCTGTAGATTTAGCAACTCAAAAGAGTGAGTTGAGAGGATCACCTTATCCCAGGAGGCAGAGGTTGCAGTGAGCCGAGATTGTGCCATTGCCCTCCAGCCTGGGTATAAGAGCAAGACTGCCTCAAAAAAAGAAAAAAAATCATTGAGGAGAAAGGATATCTGCCTGAAGAGGTTTTTAATGCAGGTGGAAGTACCATATTCTGGAAAACAGTGTCACAAAGGACATTTATTAGTAAGAAAGTCACAAAGGACTCTTATTAGAAAGGATTTAAGCCAGGAAAGGATAAGCTAACTCTTCTGTTTTGTGAAAATGCAACCAGGTTAATAATCTGGACTGTCCTTATCTATAAAGCTGCTAACTACAAAGAGAAAAGATAAACGCCAGTTGCCAATCTTTTGTATAACAAGAGCCACTGAGGAAGGAGAACGCTTTTTCTGGATTTGTTCAATTGATTTTTTTTGGCCCTGAAGTCAGGAGTACCCTTCTAGGAAGAAACTGCTTTTTAAATTATTTTTATATTGAACAATGACCCTGGCCACCCAGAATGCCATGAGTTCAACAGCAAATGCTTTGAAGGGGTCTACTTGCTACCAAACACACCATCTCTAATTCAGCCTCTTGATCGGGAGGTCATAAATATCTTTAAGGCTCATTACACTTGGTACTCTATGGATAAGATTTTCTACGCTGTGGAAAAGTACCATGATAAAGACAGCATCATAACAATATGGGAGGATTATACCACTGAAGGTGACATCATTCTTATAGTAAAAGCTATGAAAGCCATCAGGCCTGAAACAATAAACTGCTGAAAAGAACCCTGTCTAGATGTTGTGCATTACTGCCCAGGATTTATGGCAGAGCCCGTCAAGGAATTCATGAAAAAGATTATAGATATGTCAAAAAAAAAAGCGGGAGGTAAAGGGTTTCAGGGTAGATTTTGGAGAAATGCAAACACTTATAGACACTGCACCAGAAAAGTTAAAAAATGATGATGGAGGTGAGTGCTTCCAAACCAGTGTCAGATGGTGAGGAAGAAGACATAGAGGAAGCAGTAACAGAAAACAAGTACACATTAGAAAATCTGGCAGAAGGGTTTTGATTATTCAAGACTGCGTTTGACATCTTTAATGACGTGGAAGGCACAGAAACTAAAGCAAACCGTGAGAGAATTGGTACCATATAGAAACATTTTTAGAGAAATGAAAAAGCAAAAAAGAAATCATGATATATTTTTGTAAAGTTTTAAACAGTGTGTTTTCCCCTCCAGCCTCCGCTTCCACCTAACTCCTCTGCCTCTGCCACTCCTGAAACACCAAGACCAATCCCTTCTTTTCCTCCCCCATCCTCAACCTATTCAAGGTGGAGACAATGAAATGAAGACCTTTATGATGACCCACTTCCACTTAATGAGTAGTAAATATATTTTCTCTTCTTTATGATATTCATAACATTTCTTCTTTAGCTTACTTTATAGTGACAATATGGTGTATAATATATACAGCATATGAAATACGTGTTAACTGACAGGTTTTGTTATTGGTAAGGTTTCTAGTCAACTGAAGGCTATTACTTGTTCAGTCTGGGGTGCTGTCAAAAATAACCAGAGATTTCTGACTGTGTGGGGGACCAGCATCCCTAGACCCCTTGTTTAAGGGCTAACTGTACATTTACCTTTGTATTATGTTTTCTTTCAACTATCAAATAATTTTTCTCCAATGACACAAACCTGCCCCTTCATAGTCAAGGACCAATGATCATCACTTGACTCTGTTATAGAAAATAAATTTGCACTTAGAACAAGGTATGTAATTTCTCATTTCATCTTTGTAAGAATTCTATAAGGCGTGTACTCACATCCCAATTGATAGATGAGGAATGACTGACTGATGAGTAAAGCGTGTGGCTTTAGACTTTCCCTTGAATGGGCTTGTAATTTTAAGCAGGAGAATAAGGGAGACTCAAACATTTTAAGATGATCACCAGTACATTTTCCTTCTTTCTTTCTGTTTTGTTCTTATTGCCCAGGCTGGAGCGCAATGGCATCTCTCTGCCCCACAACATCTGCCTCTGAGTTCAAGTGATTCTCCTGCCTCAGCCTTCTGAGTAGCTCATGCACCACCACACTCAGCTAATTTTGTATTTTTTAGTAGACACAGGGTTTTTCCATGTTGTTCAAGCTGGTCTCAAACTCCTGACCTCAGGTGATCCACCCACCTTGGCCTCCCAAAGTTCTGGGATTACAGGCATGAGGCATCATGCCCGTCCTGATCACCATTACATTATCATATCGTCATCTATTCTTTGAAAGGAAGAGACACTATTTCTAGGATGAAATCAAGAAGTCCATTTTCCAATTGAATGTTGATTTTGGGAAAGGCACTGTGGCTCATGCCTGTAATCCCAGCACTTTGGGAAGCTGAGGTGGGCAAGTCACTTGAGCCCGGGAGTTTGAGACCAGCTTGGGCGACATGGTGAAACCCCGTCTCTACAAAAGAATATAAAAATTAACCAGGAGTGATGGTGTGCATCTGTAGTCCCAGCTACTTGGGAGGCTGAGCTGGGAGGATTGACTGACCTGGGAGGTGGAGGCTGCAGTGAGCTGAGATTGTGTCACTGTACTCTAGCCTGGGTGGCAGAGTGAGATCCTGTCAAATTTTAAAAAAAAAGAAAGAAAGAGAAGAGAAGAGAAAGAAAAGAAAGAAGGGGGAAAAAAAGAAAGTTGATTTTGTGTGGTTTTGCTTTTTCTCCGAGGCTGTATCATTATGATTACAGGTGAACTTCTATGCCAAGGTTTAACAATCTGAGGATTAAGTGCCTGAAAGGGAGCTTCAGTTCCCTAAGACATGTTAATTCACTAAATGTATCTCCTATTATGACAGCTGTGACTTTACCTTTTCAACTACAATTGCTGTGGAGGCTACACAGGATCTTTCTCAATGTCCCTGTTTCTCGGGAAGCTTGAACTACAATTTTCACAAAACAGTCACATAATAGGTGTGAAATATATATTAAATCAATAAAAAGCACACCTATATCAATTTTCCAGTAATAACAATCAAAGGCGATAAATATGAAAGATGCCTTGGGTTTCTGGGGATCTTTTCAAGCACTTGTAAGGATCTAAGTGTGAAATGTTTTGTTTTGTTTTTTAATCTAAGGAAGAGGTTTGATTTTTTTACTTTGCATCCTTGTGTATCAAATTTTTGTCACATGTCTTCACCTTCCTCCTTCAAACATAGTTCTTCTTTAAGGTAGCAGGAGATTTTTATTTTGAGTAGCTAATTTATCAGTATTACCTGTAGATAACTTATGACAGAGACAAGCTACACACGGAAGGAAGCAGACCTTTCTCTTCCAAAGTTATTTATATTTATTGAAGCTAACCTGTTTCTCTTTGTATTTACTTTTGCTAAACCTGCCACCAAGCAAAAGAAGACATTCTGTTATTTTTTTTTTTATGACAGGAATAACCTCTTAATCAGAAACACATACGAAATATATAATATGTTTCAGCCTCTTAATCAGAAACACATAACAAATATAAAACAGTGACAATATGTGATTCTTGATAAAGTTAGCAATACGGGAAGATCAAATACGTAGAATGCAAATTGCAAAACAATTTAATTCAGTTATTCAGAAACTAGTAAGAAAAATATGTTTTCATATTTACTCATAGAATGTGACATACATTTAAAGAATTAATAATTGATGATAAAGGACGTGATAACAAATGTGAATTAAACTTCATAACAGTTATATATTATTAGTAATTTTATAAGTATTACCTACTTTATTTTTAGACATTGGACATTAACTGTATATGGTACCATCAGATAAATGCAATATTTATAATAAATTTAGCATATATTAGCATATTGGGGTGGGGGTGTGTGTGTGTGTGTGTGTATGTGTATATGCTATATAGCATTGGAAACATATATATATCTAATATGGTTTGGTTATGTTCCCATCCAAGTCTCATCTTGAATTATAGCTCCCATAATTCCCATGTGTTGTGGGAGAGACCCAGTGGGAGACAACTGAATCATGGGAATGGTTTCTCCCATACTGTTCTTGTCATAATGAGTAAGTTTCATGAAAACCGATGATTTTATAACCTTTCACTTGCTTCTCATTCTCTCTTTCCTGCCACCATGTAAGATGTGACTTTTGCCTTCTGCTGTGATTGTGAGGCCTCCCCAGCCACATGGAACTGTGAATCCGTGAAACCTCTTTTTCTTTATAAATTACCCAGTCTCAGGGATGTTTATATCAGCAGCATGAAAACAGACTAATACAGTATCCAACTAAACAAATCTTCTTATTTTGTACAAAAAGATTATCATTTTGAGAATTATGTAATTTATCTCTTACCTGCTATTAAAGAGATTCTCCCATTGCACTACTTTTTACATAGCAAGTCTTGACCTGTGAACATAGTTGTGTTAATCTGTTTTTGTGCTGGTATAAGGAAATACTAGAGACTAGGTGATTTATAAAGAAAGAGGTTTAGTTTCATGATGGTTCTGCAGGCTATACAGGAAGCATGGTGCTGGCATCTGCTCACTTGGTGAGGCCTCAGGAAGCTTTTAATCATGCAGAAGACCAGAGGAGGAGCTGGTATAACACATGGTGAGAGCAGGAGCTAGAAAGGGGAGGAGCGGCCACAATCTTAAACAACCAGGTCTCCTGTGACCTCAGAGAACTCACTCCTCAACAGGGGACGGCACTAAGCCATTCATGAGAGACATGCCCTCATGATCCAATCACCTTTCAGCAGGACCCTCCTCCAACATCGAGGATTGCATTTCAACATTAGATTTGAAGCTGGAAAACATCCAAACTATCAACAGTTAAAATATTTCATTAGCTCTTAACTCTGATAATTTTAAACAAGTGTATCTATATCAGGAAAGTTTTTAATAGAACCCCTTTGTCTTAAGAACTTGAAGATTATTTTGGCATCTTTTCCTGTAATTCAATGAATCTTCCAAAAGAACATTTAATATATCCAGCATAACTTTGCAAGATTCTATAACTGGAAAATCAAAAGGAAAAATTTTAGAGGTGTTATCTAGTGATTATGGGAGGAAATTAGGAATATAGAATTCAATAACTTTCTAGTCACCTCTTCAGATTGCTTCAGGGTAAAAGTTGACCATAGGCAGAACCAGATTCTGTGTTGAAAAAATGTTTTCTTAAAAATATAATCCAATAATCAATGTACCCAAGTTAGAAACAATAGAGGGACCCTTGTATTGGGGTTTATACATGGTCCTATACCACTTTCAACCTAATATGATATTCTATATACAAAACAGAATGTTAATTCTCAGCCCGCAACTTGTCAAGTCTATGTTCTCTCAGATATTTCTTCTTAGAAAATGGTATCACCATTTGCTCAGTTAAAAAATATAGGTTATTATTCATTACTTTCACCTTCATATTATCTGTATGCTCTAGAGATGTTTCTTTTAAAATACGCTAGACCTTACCATTTCTCACTGTATCTGCAGCTATAATGCTAGTTCAACCCATCATCATCTGTTTCAAGGAATACTGCAATAACATCCAAACACATCTCCCTACTTTTAATCCCTAACATCTATGTTCCATAGAGAATCTAGAATAATCCTTAAAACTAATTTAAACAAATCATGTTTCTTCCCTATATAAGACCTGTCCAATAACTCCCTATTATAATTAGAATAAAATGTAAAATTCTTGTTATAACTTATAAGAACCTGTATTATACAGCCTTTCCTGGCTCTCTGGATAGTTCCTACCTTGCTTTTTATACTACACCTACCTTTTAAGTTCATTTCTATCTTGTCATCTCTATACATGCAGTTCCACCCTGCGGGAACACCGTTCCATGTCATCCTTGCACGGCCTACTTCTTCCGTACCTTCGAGTCTCTCTCTGGAAATAACTTTCCTTAACAACCATTTCCAAAGGTGTGCTAGTAAACTGGCTTTCAGAGAGAAAGAGGAAGCTCTGATTTATAGCTTTTGCCAGTTTCTGTGGTGTGTAACTTCCACCACGATTTCAAGCACCCAGTAGTTTAAAAAACTTGCTTATGAAATTTCTGAATATTTTTATAATCAGCTCTCTTGAACCAGGACATACCAGCTCCAGCATCACACTGATTCTGGAATATCCACTGCCCCTGCCCCCACCTATTTCTCTTCTTTCCTGTTATCTACCTACTTCATTTTTATTTTCTTTGCACTGCCTGAAAATATCTATGTGTTTATCTATTGTGTTTCTTCTCAAAAATAGAAATGCCAGTAGAGTAGAGACTTTGTCTCCTTTTCTACTATATCCTCAATATTCAGAGAAATCCCTGGAAAATGGTAGATACTCTGTAATCATGTGCTCAGTAAATGAATAAATAAGTGAGTTAGCTTTCCATGCCATCCTCAGTGTCCTCAAGAAAGCTTCAGGCGGGAGCTCATGCCTTTTATTTCTTCATGGCAATGTCTCCTTTTTGTCCACATCAAATGAGATACAATTTGGGAAAAAGTTATCCTATGTTTTAAGGGAGTGGGTGAGGAAAGTTCTAATCCTTCATCTAGATCTTAAGTTATCTCACCTGAAAGTCTTTTTTTTTTTTTAATACAGATAAAATCACCCCAATTTATTTAGAAAAATCTTTTTGCATATGCTTGAAATGCTGCTGAGATGTCTTGGTATTTTGATTTTTATCATCTAACCTGGCTTTTCATTACTTAAAATCTACCAATAGTTCACATTTGCTCAATTAAGTCTGGTGATGATTAGCTTATTACTTCCATAATTATCCTCCCTATAATAGCTACATAGAAAGAGAATCTTCTTAACAAAATAAAGGACAATTTGAAATCATTTTCTGCAGAGGCAACCCCAGTTTGACAATAAGTTTTATTGCCTTTGAATACTTTCTCCTGTAATAAAGCCAAATGGATTTTCCATTATTGCAAACTACTCACAAAGCAGGATAAAGTGATGATTCTGAAGAGAGAGTAAATAATCGGTGACTCGATGTCCCCATTTAAGTTAAGAAGTAAAAACTGTTATGTTTTCCTGCCTCCCTCCTGTGGCCAGCGAATGATCTATTTGATATTCTTGGAATTACTTGTGGGTAAAGAAAAAATCCTCTGAGTATCTGAGATATCCCACCTCGTTTCATTAAACACCTCCTGTTTGAGAGAGTGTTTTTGGCAATTTACTCTACCTTCATGAATTGCCAACTTTGAGACCTGGAGAATTCTGTTCTGTAACATGCTCTTTAATGACATAAAAATACCCAGCTGTATGCTTTGTGCTCATCCTGCCTCAAGACAATGACCTTTCCAGGGGTATTTGGAATTTGGCTAGTTCTTTGCTATGCTGGATATTTTGAAATTGGCAAGGACATTAAAGCGTTAACTAAATTTTTCCCCCTCACTTCTATAAACAATAAATTTAACACAAAGTTTTTTCTCAAGGAAATGATCCAACAGTGTTTCCTTAGTTCTAACTTGCTGCTGCATTAATAGCATTATCATTAAAATAATATCCTGTTTGTTCTAGAAATATATAAGTATAAATCATTTTTTCAACAACTCAAGCTGGATTGTTAAGAAACACTGTTATTCAAAGCATTATTTCATGAGAAACAACGGATTTGTATCTCAATTTGCACATTTTAGAAGCAAGCATGTCCATCCGGTACCCCAATTGTGCTTTGACATATTAAAGCCTTGTTCTGGAGCCTATAATAATTCACAGAGAAGAGTCACAAGATAAAGCTCTCCATATATATATCTGCCAAAAAGATAATTCTGTTTATAAGAGCTCATCGTGGAAACTCATGCTAAATCCAGCTTCAAACAGAGGATAAGGTTTGCTTCACTACAGGGATTCAGAAGCTGCTGCTTCCACATTTACACAAAATAAACTACAGGCAAGTCAGAATTGCAATCCAAGCAGTGACCTCTATCTGAGCCTTCATAAACCAGATAATTCACCTCTGCCCCAAGCAGACTATAGACTTTGGAGATACGCGACGCCGACCGCATGTAGACCTTCTCAGAAAATCTACTCGTAGCTCTGAATCTCCTCTCCAGAAAGAAAAATACTCCATAGAAATATAAACAAACCCACCTCTGATTTCCTGAAAGATCTGTTTGTTTTATACAATTAGCTGTTCACATGACAGTTTTAAAATGTTGGCGCTCAAATTAGGGTTTCCTGGCTAGAGGTGGAAAGCTGATGATATGTGTATCTCGTCTGAAGGCATTATGGCAGTTTGTTTTTCCTCCTAACAAGTTTAAAACAAGATTCTACTCTGCCAAAATCTTTCTAATTAGTAAATACTATTTTAATTGTATGATGTACAAACAGAAATAATTTCTTCCAAGCAACAGGTGGATAATTCAGTAGTAAACTTCTTCACAGGATGATGGTGTTTGAATCTATGTACAATGTGGGCATACTCCTTCCTTGCATATGCCTACTCTAGCTACACAGAAGGGGTCACATTTTGGCATTGTACCAGCAATTCTCTTTCATGATAAGTTATCTTATTGCTGGTAAGAAGTCTATTTTGCTAGATTCGTTGTTCTTCTTTTATATGTAAATGTAGAGATGATTTCCTTTGTTTTTAAAAGAAAGCAGAAAAGTCATTTCTATTTATAGTCTATAGACAGACATGATATGTCTCAACTTACATATAAAGGGGAGATGAGTTAGACTTCAACTCCTTCAAAGGGAGTAACCATGTCTCCTTTATAACATTTGTGAAATATCTTTCTCTCTGCTCTTCTACACACTGGGTGCAATGTATAAGCAAAGGACTATATAAGCAGTGAATTTTTAATGGATGAATGGATGGTTATTATTTATTGTGGCCTGCATCTGAGATTTGATCAGCCTTGTAAGTTTGGATTCCCATTTCCATGTGATGAGGCTAGAAAGATCCTGCCAATTCAGAAGTCAAATAAAATGAATAAATATCACTTGATAAAGTAGACAAATCCCTCACAAATTAAAGTGAGACTGTTACTGAAGCCAGATGAGCAAACGTTGGATACACATGTGTATAGCAAAAGCCAACTGGAACTTGAAGTTGAATGTCTTACAACAAGCTTGGCCAGGGTGGTTAAAGCAGACCGTCATCCAAAATGACCCATGCCAGATCCAGTTAGCTTTAAATAGATTATGCCTGCCCGTAATGTGAATAAATTTTTACTGGTCAATTTGAGAGCTACCTGAATGCTATCGGTTTGGTCTATCAGATTGGAAGGTTGATTAGAAGGATGTAAATATCATTGTGTAAATAAAATGATGACTGATATTTTTCTAATGGCAACATTCATGTGGTACTTATTAAGCCACAATACTAAGCTGAAATGCCACAGATGAATAATTTTGAATTCAACATGGGAAATTATACAGAACAATTATCTGAACCCAAATGTAAGAAACATAATTCGAAAGAAGTCTTTGTCCAACAGTAAAATACTCGAGGCATTCCCTTGACAGGGCTTAAGTGGCTTATAGGAAATAAGTCTATATTTGTGAGGGGGAAAAATAATATTCAGTAGATACCTTAAGTTCAAAAAACATTAGAATTATTGACAGTAAGTACACCAATATTTCTGTAGGCCTACTTAACGATCTAAAACTGGAAGAAAAGCTCACTTTGTACATTTGAAGCTAATGGATAACTCTAGAATTTGTGATTCTGTCTGTCACATGTAATCTTGAGAAATTAATACGCACTTTTTTTTTAAATTTTTTAGAAAACAAAGTGAAAAATCAGAGTAATTATACAGATCAGTGGTTGAAGGAGAAAGACGAAACAGGAGAAGGGAGAGATAAATGAGTAACAGAATCACCTGCAGAGCTTTTCTGAACGATTTATATCCCTGGGCTTTTCTCCTTCTTACTTGATTTTAAAAATTTTGGATGGGCTTAATGAGAGATATTTTGAGAAAATAATTCTGACATTTTCCTTCCTCCTACAATTTAAGTAATAACCACTGATCCAGATGATGATAATGATGATGATAATAGTAACAGAGTAATAAAATAAAATCTGATTGATATAAATAATCCTTCTGCCCTTATTTATTCAGATAAATTTGCAGTGACACTTTTCAAGTTAACATATCAGAAAATGATGTCCTAAGGGATGTAAACATGGCTACCTCAAGAATAAATACATATGGAGATAAAGTGTCAGATTTAAAGCAGTTTTTGTGATGTACATTAAATTAACCAGTTTCTTTTAGTATTAATTCTCAGAGCTTTTAATATGCTAATGTGTATTGTGATTCTCACATAGGAGTAATAAACAATAGACACCAATGTTATTTGACCAAAACATATATTTTGTTTTCCCTTATCCCCACCAGTATTGTCTTTCAAAATAATGTAGATTGTGATAGCTTGGACATACACTTACCAGTGTATATAACTTACATTGTTTCAGCACTTGTATGCTTATAAAAGTAATACAGTGGTTTCTCAGTATCTGAGGGGGATTAGTTTCAGGACCTCTGCAGATACCAAAATCCACAGCTGCTCCAGTCCTTTGTATAAAATAGTCTATTGTTTGCACATAACCTATGCACACATCCTCGTGTATACTTGATTACTTGATATTAGCTGTGGATTACTTGTAACACCTGATATATAAATGCTGTGTAAATAGCCATTATAGTATTCACTATCTGTGTTATTTTTCACTGTGGTATTACTATTTTTTTATTTTTAAAAAATATTTTCAATTCATAGATGCAAAAGTCATGGCTACAGAGGGCTGACTGTACTTGCGTAAGAGCACTATACTTACTAGTAGTGAATACTTACACAAGCATATACTTATATTCAGTTATAGTGTCTTGCTTTCCAGAATTTGAAAATAAGGCCAATATATTATACCTTTCTAGTGTGGACAGTTTTGTAAGCCTTCAACAATAGGTGCCTTGTGTTTCAGGAAAAGGTTCTAATGTTTGGAAAAAAACAGGAGTAGTTTTAGAAATTATTTAAATAGTTTGCACAATATGGGGAAAGAGTAGTAAGAAACAAAGTGGTACCTGTAACAGAAACAAGCAATTATTAAATGATCACAAAGTATCGGTCATTCTTTCTAAGTTGGTTTCTCTGACAGGTGTAGACAAATTATGTAGCCCACCTCTGGCCACAAGATGAAACTTTATATTATATATTTTGTTTACTAATTTACTCCAGCTTTATCTGAATAGCTGTACCTTTCTCTGAATAATTTTACATTTGTAACTAAGATAGAGGAACTGAATCAGAAGAGATTGAGAAGGTGGTGCTTGTGAGTTAGGTGGAAAGCTAGCTGAGAAGTGGAGAAGGAAGAATGGAAAAATCACCATTTAAGTATGAGACGTAGGGCTAGAGATCTCCAGTGACTTTGACCAGGCCACCTCAATCACTGTGTAGGACAGAAGCCAGATTGGAATTCAATAAGGCAGTGGAAATGTCAGTATGACAACTCTGTTCTCTTGTTTCTAAAATTCTCTTTTAGTTACCTCTGTCAGTAAACATGTTTCAGTAAAAGTAATTATGTGGGGGATTTTGGAGGAACGGGCCAACAAAATGTTAGGGCCACCATCATGTGGAGGACAAGGCATTCAGCATTCTGGTTTACCCTGAAGACTGTTTCAAAGTACAAAATGATTGGACTTGGTACACACCTGTAGACCCAACTACTCTGGAGACAGAGGTGGGAGGATTGCTTGAGCACAGGAGCTTGCTTCTAGACTAGACAACATAGTGAGACACTGTCTCCAAAAAAATAAATAAATAAAACTTTTTAAAAGAACAAAATATATTATATTTTCTGGCACCATTCAATAAGTGTTATTTCATCCATTAGAAAAATTATGTATGCCAAAATAGTATGCTCAAAAATGCATTTTAACACCTCATTGAAATATTTATTTTGCTTTTATGAAGATAGAAATTCCCATTGTATTAGCAGTGAACCAAGATTAAAGCAGAACAGGGTGAAGAAGGAAGAGATAGAATATTGAAGAGGCAGCTTTGAAGAGAGCCTTGTATGAATTAGAGTATGGTTGGGCCAGGAAGCCCTTCTCTATCATTCAGGTACTTCATCTATAAAATGCAGATTATAATAGTACTGAGTTTATAAGATTATTATTAAGAGTCTAAATGTTAATACCTATAAAATACTTGGAGTAGTTCTTGGCTTGCTCAGTAAATGTTAGTTGCTATTTATGTTGTTGTCGTTATAACTTCCAGTAGAGGTGACAGTTAAACTCACAAACAAATATACAAATAACCTATTTTATAAAGCGATAAACACACACACACACACACACACACACACACACACACACAAATACGCTAATGGGACAAAAAGTGAAGGATGGTGGTGCTATGTTAGCAAAAGTTACGTGGTCAGGGAAGTCTGTGTGCATGGACGATACTTGCATGAAGATGTGAATGATGAGCAGGGGTCAGCTTTGTGAACATGAGGGAAAAGCATTTCATGGATGGAGCAATGCAGACTAGCGACGCAAAAGGGTACAGAATGTTCCTGAGACAGAAAGAATGAAATGCAAAGGTGAAAATAAAGATACGATCAAGAAAATGTGTGTCTTTATATTGACAACAAAAATCTCAAATGATGTATTTTATTATGCATGATTATTTTAATTATTTTAATATGCATGATATTGAAACTTATTTTAATATGCATGATATTGAAACTTGCCAAATAGTAACACTTCCCAATAAATATTTATGTTCCCATGGAGCAAAATATAAACAAAGAATTTAGCTCTTCCTCTCAATGTCTTTACTATTTTTATGTTTAAGTGGTATTCTAATATGCCCTTGCATAATAGTTGGTAAAGATATCGAATAATAATCTCAACAAGAAATAAAATATGGAAGAGTTTTAAATTAGCATGTTAGCTACCTATAAGAATGGGTAAAGGTATTTTAATTTTATAGTAATCTTGACAAAAAGAGAACAGTGAAGCTAGCCAAGCTATGTAGGATTAAAGCATCCGGGGTACTAGTCACTCATAAGCCCGTGTAAGGCGCTCGTACTTCTGTGATATCATTAGGTACAAACCCCAATACGGTATTTACTACCGCACAGTCCACTATATTCTCAACAGATTCCACCTAAGTTTGTGCTTATGCAGCATAAAGTTCAGTTGAGTTCCTCACTTTCAAGTATATGGGGAACCAAGTAAACAGCTATAAAATATTCTCATTTTTTAAAAATAGATTTGAGGATTGAATCCACTGGATTTGTTTTCTATGTTCATCAAGTTAACTATTTTACAATATATAAATATAACTGAGTTAGCTTCCTACTGAATAGTGCATAAATAATAAATTAATCTTGACTTTCAAAAATATTTTGGAAAGGAAACATGACAATAATGAACATGCTTATCTGTAGACAGTTTAAGAAATCTACAAGGAGCAGGTTTGTAATTACTTAGAAATACAAATGTTAAGTCGGAATAAAAATGTCTCAGCAGTTTAATTTGGAAATGGCATATGTGTAAGTTCCTTCTGTTTTTATAAATAACTAGCTATTATGATGGTTTCAAGATACAGTTGTATAATAATTGCATGTCTATTGTGATTGAAAGCATGAGTAAAATAAAATGTATGTAATAGGAGCATTCCCCCAAAGAATAATTGTACACTCTGTCATGTCTGATTGCTGGAGTAGTACAAAAGGCAAGAACAAAAATAGACTCCACAAATCACTCATCCTAAAAAAAATCTGAAATATGAGTAAATAAATACTGCTAAAATACTCTCATATTTTTCGTAAATTAGAACAGTTCATATATGCTTGCTTTACCTACTAGCTAGCATATGATTAACGTCTTACCAAAATCTTTAAGTTACCAATCAATAAATCTCAGCAAACACTACCCTGCAAGTCTGAGCTACAAAGAATTTTAGGAATTAATTCTTGACTTCAAGAAGTTTATTAAAAAGACAATATTAGTTTTCAATATTACATGAATGCTTTTTAAGTAAGCAGAGTGTGACACTGGGCTAATTAAAAAGTAATTATCATTACTGAGTGCTTAGAAACTATAGCAATAAGTGATTTAGAATTGGAAGGAAAAGTGTCCGTACACACTACGTACATGGACACAAACTTACATTATCAGAACATTACTGATATTTATATCTGAAGTCCTAAGTCATAAAATATGAGTATTTGGACTCTGTTAAAAGTATCAGCCGTTCATGGTAGCTCACCCTGTCCCAACTTTGGGAGGCTGAGGTGGGTGGATCATGTCCTCAAGAGATTGAGACCCTGTCTCTACTAAAATACAATAATTAACTGGGTGTGGTGTGCATGCCTGTAATCTGAGCTACTCAGGAGTCAGAGGCAGGAGAATCACTTGAACCCGGGAGGCGAAGGTTGCAGTGACCCCAGATCATGCTACTGCACTCCAGCCTGGTGACAGAGAGAGACTCTATCTCAAAAAAAAAAAAAAAAAATTCTCCATTCTATTTTGATGATTAAAGAAATGCAGCCATAAAGTATAATCTTTTTAAAGGCATATAAAGAAAGTAAGTGCATGTAATAATGTTTCCCAAATAAGTTCAATTAGAAAACATTGATGTTTTCTAACAAGGAAAATTCCAACCATTATGTCAGAAAAAAAATCTGATGAATTTATTTTCTTATAAACTTGGCATGTGGGAAAATGTTCTAACTTTATATCGCAGTAGTAGAACCTGCATGACAGTATATCACAAAAAGAAATATGCACTATTGAGTGAATTAGAGTAAACTGAAAATTTCCCTGTGCTCTTTCCTTTATCCTTTGATAGAATGAAATCTATCATCTAACAACAGATTCTTGCTGTGACTTTTATATTGGTATGGAGCCGGTTCTTAGTGTATACCTTGACAAGGTGGAGTGATGGTTCTAAAAACTAATAGAAGACTCAACTCCTGATTTAAAAGAATTTATAATGTATAAATATGAAAAAAGAACATTCACTCAAACCCAAAACTACCGTATTTAGAGTTAAAAGTGGATATGTACTCTAAATACAATGGAGCTGAGAAAGAGCAGGAAGTACAAGGATGGAACTGAGTAAAAGTCTTTGGATAAACTTCCTGAAATGTATTGATTTTAGCTGCCTTTAACAAAAAGAAAGCTACTCAAGTGCATGCGAGATTGAGATTCACTATATTCTGGGCCAAAAAAAAACTTCAAAGGTATGGATGTAGCAGTGGGGCAAGCATTTTGCATAGATAATAGCAAACTGATGAGAATTGCTACTATGAGATATTGTAGAGGAGATCAATAGGAATTAATTTGGAGATCTCTCTAAGAATGGGAATAATTGCAACAATAGCAAAGGTTTAGTTCTTCAACACCTGGAGCATGTTCGTATGCATCGTCTGATTTGACACACACAAAACCTTCTGAGACAGAAGCATGACTACCATTTCATTGTAGAGATGAAAGCACTAACATGCTTTCCTCTTCTGTAAAATGAAAATAATATAGTACCTATCTCCCTGAGCTGCTGTAAAAATTAAATTAGATTATGCGTGTAAACAAGTTATCTGAGTCCTTGGCATATTTCAGGTGTTCAATGAATACTTCTGATACTGAAAAGAAAAGCATAAAGGAAGTTAAAGATAGCATTCTATGGATACATAGCTATAAAGTAAAAAGACTGAGATTGTATTCAAGCTTTCGGACTCTACAATGAATTTTTCTTATGTACTGTATAGCTATTTTTTATATGAAAGATGCTGGGCTTAGGAAATCAGTTTCAATTATAGCTAACATAAATTTCTCAATAAATTAGGTTAAAAGAAAAGAGTACCCTCTTACTGCATTATCTCAAGTTAATCTCTATTACAAGATACAAATGAGCCCGAAGGGAAAAAGCATTATCTTTGTGAATTTGGGGTAAATCCAGTCAATTCAGTGTTCTCAGCCAAGATGGAAGCCCTCCCTCTTCCTTTCTACCCAGAGGAGTCTCAGATCTGCAATTATGGTCTACAGCCATGGTATCTGTGGGAAAGAGGCATGGGGTCCTTTGTGGTCATAGTCTGTGCTGATTCCTCTGCACTGTCTGATCCCTGTCTAAGGCGGTGATGATGTTTCAGTCTCCAGTTACTGACCATGGGGCCTCTCTAGGACTACAGGCTCTTCCTCAGTGGCTACCAAGCTCCTCCTGGGGAAGCAGGGGAACTTCTGAATGTCCCAATATACCCAGTTGGAAGCACAGGAATCCTCTTTGTAGCTGTCTTTGTCTGGACATGCTTTAATAACATCCATTTCTGCTGTCGCCACATCAGTGTGCTACTGGTCACCACTGTAAATCTTTCTGTTTTTTTTAACCACAAAATATAATATAATATCTGTCTATTCTTATGCACCTAAAATTGTTGTGGTTTTTGCCTTTCCTCATCTCATTGGCTAAGACAGAGTAGATAAAGGCACAGGGCCCTTCTAAAGAAACAGAATGTTGTCATTTTTCTTCCTGCAGTGAAACAGAACATAAAGTCCAAAAATAAACATATAATTAAATAATTTTTTTGACAAAGATACCAAAACCCAAAACAATTTAATAGGGAAATGGCAGTGTTCTCAATAAATAATGTGAAACTAGGTACTACTTCATTCCATAAACAAGGGTTAATTTGAGATGTATCATAGGTATGAACATAGAAGCTTCTAGAAGAAAATATTGGAGACCATTTTTCAGTCAGTGAAATGAGCAAATATTTATTACACTGAACACAGAAAGCACCACAAAAAATACACAAAATTTTTTTTATCAAAATAATTTGCTCATAAACACCAATGAGACAATGCAAAAGCAAGCTGCATGCTGCTAAAAAAGTTGAACAGCAGATGTATTGATAAAATGTGTCTATTTTATATAATAAAATTCACAACTGAATAATGAAAAGGAAAACAATCCAATAAACCTAAAAATAATTTTGAAGAAGCAATTCACACAAGAGGAATTGCACAAATAACAGGAATTCTCAATAGCCTTACTCATCAGTGAAACACAAATTGAAATCACAATGAGACACTGCTACATATACAACAGAGTGGGTAAAATTATAGAGACTGATAGTGCCAGATGTCTTCATGGATGTGAAACAGTGGGGATTCTCATACAGTACTGGTATGCGCATGACAGAAAAAACTTCTTTGGAAAATACAGGTTTTTTATATAGTAAAACTTACACCTTTACTATGACTCAGCAAGTTTTATCCTAAGAATGTATCCATGATCAATAAAAATGAATCTTCACAAAAATTCTTATATTCAAAAACGTTCCAGGCATTTTTATTGCTAATAGGCAAAATCTGCAGTGAAGCAAATGTTAGTAAACAGAGAAATGGATAAGAAAAATGTAATACACGTATACAATGGAGTATTACTTAGCAATAAATTATAAATACATACAACATGGCTGGATCACACAAAACATTATGCTGAGTAAAGAAAGATTCTACATATTAGGTAGATTCCACTATAGGAAGTTGAAGAATAGGAAGACTGATCTCTATATTAATAATAAGGAGAATAGTGGTCTCTGAGTGTCAAAACCTTGTTTGCAAAAGGCACAAAGTAACTGTCTAGAATAATAGGGATGTTTGCTATCATTATTGGGCATAGGACAAAACTGTATACTTGTCAAAGCTGTTTGAACTCCACATTTGATATTTGTGCATTTCATTACATCTTTATTGCATTTCAATAAAATAATGTAGAATTTGATTTTCTTGAATTGGAAAAATAATTGTGAGTCTGGGTAGCCATAAAGTACATGTCTTTTGAGTAAACCTGGTTGATATACACTGATCTATTTAGTTGCCAAATTTATACTTGAAAGAGTATTATGAAATTTTCTTGACATTTATGCCTCAAAGTTGATGTATGATTTTCAAAGGGTGTTTATGTAAAAGGAGAATTAGACCTTTTCTATATAACACAAATTTGTAGATAAGAATAAATAATTGGAAGTGATGCAATGACTGGAGAAAAGCAATTACAACAATTAAGAAAACAGTATTTAGAACGAAACCTACACTTATTTATTATTGGCTCTCCAGGGTTATCTTTTCTTAGAAGGCCTATATTACAAAGTGGGCACTCATTTTTCAAACATACCCTTGAGAAGGTTCTCATAGTACACAATACATATAGATAAATAATATTTTAAAAACACCTGGAAATATATAGTCCTTAGGTATGTAAAGACTATTTGGATATAGTTCTCTGCAATGAAAACCAAGCGATTTATTTTTTTCAATATCACTGGATGACCAGTCATGAGACATGAGTTCAAGAATACGGTAATAACCTGTAATAACCATCATATAGAGATAAATACAAGTTCAATTTATTAACAATGGAATTTGTCCAGATTCTTCAGTTGTAACAACTCAAATAGCATACAAAATAAAACATTTTAGTTAGTACAACTATTAGCTTCAAGATCAGAGAAGTTTCAGGAAATTTGTAAACTTAAATGATACTATTGACCTCAAGTCAGTCCTCTCTTTCCTTTCACTTTTTCTCTCCCATTTCCTAGCACAGTTCATCTTACTCATGATTTATTTTTCGTTTGGATTTTCTGTTTTAATCAGATTTTTACTTCCAGAGGCCAGCCACAGTGGCTCATGCCTGTAATCCCAGCACTTTGGGAGGCCGAGGCGGGTGGATCACCTGAGATCAGGAGTTCAAGACCAGCCTGGGCAACAATCAGTGAAATCCCATCTCTACGAAAATACAGAAAACTAGCTGGGCATGGTGGCATGCACCCCTAATCCCAGCTACTCGGGAGGCTGAGGCAGAGAATCGCTTGAACCTGGGAGGTGGAGTTTGCAGTGAGCCCAGATCACACCATTGCACTCCAGCCTGGGCAACAGAGTGAGACTCCATCTCAAAATTAAAAAGTAAAAAAAGAAAAATGGAAAAAGGAAAAAAGATTTACTTCTAGAGAGGTGAAAAGAAGGGAGTTTCACATTTTTTAGATTTGATAATCCAGGAAGAGAGAAGCTTCTCTCCCCCTTCCTTAAGCGAAGATAGGAGGAATGTGATTGTCCTGGACAGAAGCGTATGATCATCTCAGAATTAATAAATTTGGCCAGATAGGTGAAGTCATATAATTGTTAGAACCTGTGTCACATGTTAACTACATGAAGGGGAGACAAACTTGGGAGGAGGAGGTGGAATGGGGGTTGGGCGCTTGAGTAGTGATTGGTATCTTCTCCAGGACCACATATGATAAAGAGAAGTCAGTTAACCTAGGTCATAAAGGAAATATTATCAGAAAAATTGAGCTAGGGATGTTAGGTAGATCAGAATGGCGGATATGTGCAACAAGATACTCCTCTACATAGTAAGTATTCTGTGTCAGACTCCAGTAAGTTAACAAAAACCATGTCAGTAATTCGAAGAGGGAATTTAATAGAAAAGTTACTAACTAGCAACAGGGATTATATTCTAAGGGTCCCATAGTCTCCAGAATGCAAAAATAGTAGATGTAAAGAACAACATTACCTCTAGTGCTGAGAGAGAGCATCTAAAGGAACCAAGCTGCAAAAGGACACTGTGCTTCTGAAAGCTGTGATTAAGAGTTTGTTGCAGGGAGAGAGATCCAAGATGGCCGATTAGAGCAGCTTAGGATTGTAGCTCCCACTGAAAGCGCAGAGAGTGAGTGGACGCCACATTTTCAGACGAATTTTCATAGCCTACGGACCAAGAGATTCTTGGCGGAGGAGCCCCACGGGTCGCCAGCGCGACCCTTTCGGAGGGCGCGGCCGTTTTGCAGGCGCCCCCACGCGGCGGTTCTCAGTCCGGAGTATACAGGACTGAGTGCCCTTTTGGTTGGCGTTGGAGCTCCGGGAAAGCAGAGTCTCCCATTCAGCTGATTAAAAAGCGGACTGAAGTGGGGAACCAGACCCAGAGATTCCCGGGGAGAAAGCGCCACGAAATCTTAACGCTGCTGTTTCAGCTGGCGTAGTGGGTCGCCGCAGGGGAAAGCTGGTCCCCCACAAACAACAACAACAAAAAAAACAGCAGTTGGAACTGCTGAGGATTGAGAGTTTCACAGCAAGTACAGCTAACCTGGGAAGGTCCAGCTCTGTGGGGGAGGGGCATCCGCCAAAGGAAAATTAAGAAATAGAAAAAATTTTATAACCAACAAGCTGGACGTCCACTCAGAGACCTAATCTGAAAGTCAGCAATTACACAGCGACAGGTGGATAAATCCACAAAGATGGGAAGAAACCAGCGCAAAAAGGCTGAAAACACCCGAAATTAGAATGCCTCTCCTCCTACAGAGGATTGCAGTGCCTCATCACCAATTGAACAAGGCCTGATAGAAAATGAATGTGAGGAATCAACAGAATCAGGCTTCAGAAGGTGGATAATGAGAAACTTCTGTGAGCTAAAAGAAGATGTTCTAGCCCAATGCAAGGAAACTAAGAACCTTGAAAAAAGGTTTCATGAAATGTTCATGAGAATGGACAATTTAAAGAGGAATATAAGTGAATTAATGGAGCTAAAAACACAATACGAGAACTTCGCGAAGTATGCACAAGTTTTAACAGTCGATTGACCAAGCAGAAGAAAGGATTTCAGAGGTCGAAGACCAACTTAACGAAATAAAACGAGAAGACAAGATTAGAGAAAAAGGGTAAAAGGAATGAGCAAAGTCTCCAAGAATATGGGACTATGTGAAAAGACCTAATCTACGTTTATAGGTGTACCTGAATGTGACGAAGAGAATGAATTCAAGTTGGAAAATATTTTTAGGATATTATCCAGGAAAACTTTCCTAACCTAGCAAGGCAGACTAATATTCAAGTCCAGGAAATACAGAGAACACCACAAACATATTTGTCAAAAAGAGCAACCCCAAGGCACATAATCATTAGATTCATCAGGGTTGAAATGAAGGAGAAAATACTACGGGCGGCCAGAGAGAAAGGTCAGGTTACCCACAAGGGGAAGCCTATCAGACTCACAGCTGATCTCTCAGCAGAAACCCTACAAGCCAGAAGAGAGTGGGGGCCAAGTATTCAACATCCTTAAAGAAAAGAACTTTCAACCCAGAATTTCATATCCAGCCAAACTAAGTTTCATAAGTGAAGGAAAAATAAATTTTTTGCAAACAAGCAAGTACTCAGAGATTTCATTACCACCAGGCCTGCTTTACAAGAGCTTCTGAAGGAGACACTATGTATAGAGGGGAACAACCAGTATCAGCCACTTCAAAGGACCCATCAGTAAGCTGCATCCAGATCCATCTTACATGCAAGGATATACAGAGACTCAAAACAAAGGGATGGAGGAAGATTTGCCAACCAAATGGAGAGCAAAAAAAAAAAAAAAAAAAAAAAACAGTAGTTGCAATTCTCATCTCTGATAAAATAGACTTTAAAGTAATAGAAACCGAAAGAGATAAGAAGGACATTGTATAATGGTAGAGGGATCAATGTAACGGGAAAAGCTAACGACCCTAAGTCTATGTGCACCCAATATAGGAGCACCCAGATACATAGGACAACTTCTTGGTGACTTACAAAGAGACTTGGACTCCCACACAATAATAGTGGGAGACTTTAACATTACATTGTCAATATTGACAAATTAATGAGACAGAAGGTTAAGAAGGATACCCGGGACTTGAACTTAAACCTCAAACAAGTAAACTTAATAAACATTTACAGAACTCTCTACTCCAAATCCACAAAATATACATTTTTTTTTAGTAACACATCACATTTATTCTAAAAGTGACCACATGGTTGGGAGTAAATCACTCCCTAGCAATTGCATAGCATTTCATAGGTTTAAATGAAATATTGGTTGGCTGTTTGTTTGTTATTTTCCTCCCTTATCCTTCCTGTCTCCATTGTATAACACAATTATTATATAAAAAAAGCTTTTAATATCCATTTTAGACTGCATTCTAGCCTGGGCAATAGAGCAAGATTCCCGTTCTCTCTCCCTTTTTTCTTCTTTCTCTTTATTTCATTCTTTTTCTTCCTTCTTTCTCTTTTGTCTTTTTTCTGAAAAAAAAAGAAAAAAACCGTGGTATAAAAAAAAAAAAACGAAGAAAAAAGAGTTTGTTGCAAATGGTGTGACTGTGGCTGACCCTGTAGATGGTCGAAATGTTTATTGAGGTGTTTAGGCTAGGAATGGCTGTAAGAAATTCCACACTAGTATACCTGAGATACTTTTGGCCTACTGGGGACATTATCTTCCTAGGCAATTGGGAAAACTCACTGGGAAGCTTCTGAGCAGGATGCTAGAAAACTTGTTAATTGTACACCACCGAATCTCCCGCACACCTCCACCCACTGGCAAGAGCACAGCACCTCAGGAGCAAGAAAGCAAGGACAAGACCAGAAAGAGAAGCCCCGTCATTCTGCAGTGTTCCTCCAATACCCTTACTGGTCTAACATTGTGACAGCTGATAAAGGAGAAATGTTTACAAGGTCTGGCTTCAGTTGCACTAAAGTAAACAAAGAAGAGTAGATTTGGAACTAAGAGACAATAAGTTGTTAACTAACACATGCCATTTTTACCTGATCAATCTATATTTCTCTAGTCAAGCAATAAGAAAGATGAATCGTGCCTGAAAAACAATTTGTTGATTTGCCCTAACACCTCCCTTGGGTAGACCAAAAAGTACTCAAATACGTGAAATACTGCCACCATTACTACCTCTACTTCTAAGAATTATAACAGCTACCATTTTTAATACATGCAAATTATTGTGCCAAATGCTTTGCAGTTACTACCTCATTTAATATTCAAAGCAGCTTTATGAGCTGATATGTGTATTAACCCCATTTTAGTAAACTCAGATATGAAGGGCTTAAGGTTGAAGAGTAAAAGAACTGAGTTTCCAATCCAGGACTATCTATACACTGCACATTCTCACCATGTAGATAACTCTTCATGAAAGCCCCTGGATTGCTTGTTGGCTTGGAATCTAAAAGATGGAACACGATGAACTAAATGTTAAATAACATCAGTGAAGAAAGCTTGGGCAGTTATTTCATCCCGTATGTAATGAATGGTCTTGTAGGAATAGTATTGACCACAACATGTCAAGAGTTACAAAATTAAATGCCTAGAGGAGACAGGTGGATAATGCTTCACAGTGAAGTAATACTGTAATAAATTGTCAGGCATTCGTGGAGACTGTAGTAGTGCATGCCATGTGAAATGGGGCTGTTGCTCCTCAGTCTCACCAGTGACCACACTAGAAAATAAAACCATATCATCCTGGTTTTGAGGAAAAGTAAAAAAAATAGAATGTTTATGTGAAATCTATTTTTTTTTATTTGTCAACTAACTAAAATATTTTAAAAGGCACTATGAGAACCAAAAAAGACCTGCCAGCAGTGCCCTGAGGCTCACCAGTTTGAAATTTCTGTCCTGTAATTATCTCAGAATCCTTTTTGTCACTGGGACAAGTTGAAGGTGCCCTGCCCTCTTGATAATGATTGGATGGACACTGCTAGGGTTGGCCTCTGTGATTACTGCTCTTAAATCCAGTCTACCTACACTGCCATGTTCTTTTGATCTGATAATACATCCCTTGAGGAAATAGAGAACTCTGGCATGCCTGGAAAATATTTAGCCTACTAGTGATTTTTCAGAACTTTAGACTATTTCATTATATATTATTCTTTAAGCTAAGCTTCACTATGCTATTATAAAAACTTTATTAAAAACTAGATGAACATCTATCAAAGTTTTTAAAAGTTTTGTGACTTTGTGTATTATCTTTCCTTGTTTTACTAAAGTATTTTAAAATATATTTTAGACATTGTGGCATTTAAATCTCCCAAATTTCAGCATGTATCTCTAAAAAAATTAAAATTTTAAAAATCAAGTTTATTGCTCCGGTGCCATTAAGCAATCTATCAAAGTTAACAATATTTCATTTATCCCAGAATGTTTCACATTCTGGGTTTTTTTTCCTCTCTGCTTCCTTGTGGTGTTATTTACAGCCTTCCCTTTCCCTCATATTTCTTGTTAATGGATGTGAGCTCTAGAAGCTTTCTTGGGTTCAGGTTTTAGTAAGAATACTTCACGGAGGCACTGGGTGCAGTTTAGCTTTTGTAATCATTCCTCTTGCTCTCATCTCCTGGTTTGCGGCCCTGCAGTTCAGGATATTCCTCCAATTACCAACAACCATTTTAGCTTCCTCCAATTCTGAGAGTGTCTTCTTTGAAATCCCAAGCAGATAAAGAAAACTTACAGTGGGTTGTTTGTCTTTTATGTTTCCTTCTTTCTTTGCTGTGACCATCAGTCATCCAATGTTTTTTCAGAGCTCCCGTCTAGGACCTACTCTCATTCTCCCTTCTGAAAGTTTTCAAAAATTATCTTTCTCTATGCCCAAACAACAGTGCCTTTGGAGCAGATATAACACAGGTACACATCAAGAAGGGAATCAAATTTGAAAAAACTGCACGCCTTGAAACAAATCACCTTGGGTCTGTCTGCCCTATCTACAGTCACTTCTGCTTTGACATTTGCCAGTAGGCAGGGAAACACTGGGGTAGGATCCCTTCTTTTTCCTTCATCCAAATGCCCTTTGTTTGAGAGAATAGTCTGGGAGACTGATGTGTTTTAACAGCTGGGTTGATATTAGTAGATAGATCTCATTGATATTCAGTAATTTACAATGAGAGTAACTACAAATGTCTATCAATTACCATGGAAAAGGGTTATTCCAACTATTTCTTTTGAGACCACCTTATTGCTCTTTTATTAGGTCAAGAAAACATTCTTCTTACCTTGCCTTAGGTTACATTATAATAATTTTCTGCCATTAACTGTCAAAGAAGGGGAACCATGTATTTTTTTGTTCCCTTTAATTCTTAGGATTCCCCCTTAGGTGGGCTTAGTCTTAATCTACCCCTTCATATTTATTTGTTCAGAGGAAACCAAGAAACAAACATCAGATTATGTTCAACCTGAGAATTAGTATACAACCGCTTTGGAGAGTTACATTTTTTAAGAACATTACCACAAATAGATAAGTATATGTCATTTTCCCCCCTAATCTCAATTATATACCTTTTGATTCCTAAATTGCTAATTTGAACACCATTCTAAACCCTATGTTTAATAAGAGTCTTCATTCTTTCTCTGTTGTCTTCCCTTTGGAATATTGTCCTTTCTGCTAATCTATGTGCATAGCCTGAGGAACATGCAGAAACTCCGGGAGAAATATTGAGAAAAATATGACACTCTGTAGTAGTCAGAAGGACTGCCGTAACAGTCCTTCTGACTGGTTGGTGGCTTCACAAACCATAAAATACTCTCTCAGTTCTGGAGGATAGAAGTCCAAGATCAAGGTGACTGCAGGTTTGGTTTCTCCCAAGTCCTCTCTCCTTAGCTTGCAGACAGCCACCTTCTTGCTGTAGCCTCACGTGGCCTTTTCTCCAAGCTCAAATTTCTCTGGTGTCTCTCTTCTTATAAGGACACTAGTGGTATTGGGTTAGAGCCCTACCTTTATTACTGCATATATTCTTATTGACCTCTTCAAAGGTTGTATCTTCAAATACAGTCACCTTGAGGGTTAGAGCATCAACATATTAATTTGGGGGAACACAGATCAGTTCATAACATATGCCTTGACTACTTTTTCTCATCTGTGAATTTTTATACGAAACAAACCATCTAACCATCTATACCATATTAGTTCCACATTTCGAGTAGGCATGACAAATCTGAATGTGTTTTTTAGCAGACTTTGATAGGAGCCTGTCTTATTATGTGCAACTGAATCATATTTATATTTGATCATAGCTAACTAGGTGGAAATACTTCACAGATGTATTCTGAAAGATATAATGTATCTGTGTGTGGGGGGTGGGGGTGGGGGGTGGGGGGCGGGTGTTCTTTCTGGTTTCGATGGCTCAATAAAGTTATCTCATCTACCCTCCTTACCCCTGCTTCCTAACAAAGAATGAGCAACATGGGTGTTATTTAAAGACCTGTCTTTATGTCTGAAAAGCCATTCTTTTTATTCTTTTAGGTTAAGGTTATTAAAAGGACACTACTCCTTTGAAGGATAGAACACTTTTAGTCACTTGCCTCTCTGTATAAATTTTAAATCCTCTCCTTAGTTCATATATGATGAGTTCGAAACAGTGATTAGTAGTCTTCATAGCTCCTTCAGATTCCGTAAAAGGGAAGGGTTTGGATATAATAAGAAATTAAATCAGAGAGGGGAGGGCGAGGGGATTGGTAATAACAGTAATAAAATTGGACAGTGTCTGGCATATAAAAGTCTGAATGAAAAATTAATGACTTATTGATTGAATTCTATAAAAATTATTTTCATTCTCTAGGTAATTCTTAATTTAAGAATGGGCTACAAGATTCTTTTTGAAAATAAGTTTTTTAGGTGTTTTAATGTTATTATCAAATTTTTTATCTTTCAATACTAGCTGTATAAAAATCAGTATATTGTTTAGGGTCAAATTTGTATGTTTTTTATAAAAAAAAAATTCTCTTCTTAAAAAGAAGGCTCACATCCATAAGTTCCAGTGACTTGCTCCAATTTCTCAACCTAGGGCAAACTTAAACTGTCTTCTGTCTACCACGAGTTAAGACAATTAGCAACAATTTAGAGTAATGAAATTAGACAGTACTCAGGATGAATGGATGTCTTTGGTTTGCATGACAAGCTGTGACTAGTGATGAGCCTGAAAGTTTATGTGCCAGACAGTGGGGGTCATCACCTTCCTTTTTTTTTTTTTCGTTTTTGAAGTCTGTCCCAGGCCAGTTCAACTGTTAAATTTCAATTAAACTGAATTTGGTCAGGACAAAAAAAAAGAAAGATTGGAAATGTAAGTATATTTCTTTTATCTAGCCTGAGCTGTTGGCAAAGCAAACTGGCTTTTCCATACTTGGCATTTATTAATAATATTTTGAATACCATTGCGCTTTTTAAGCTGAGTGTGGTGGAATTCTCTTGTGGGATTATTAAATGAGTCGATTTGCATTCTAATGAGAACAAATGTTTGGGATTGCATTGTTAAAATGCTAAAACGGTGTGTGTATAATTATTTTGCAGCTTAGATTCGCAGAACTCATTTCCCCAAACTCCTTTTTTTAAATAACTAAAGAGTCAGAGTCTACTGACGGCTGGAGGGGGAGGTGATTAGGGTAATTTAAACTGTTCACAAATGACTTTGCCACGGAATGAAAGCATTTCTTTGGCTTTGCTCAGCTCCTTTCATTATCTTTAAGCGGCCGCAGTGTTGAGTCCCATAAGAAGTCTCACCAAGCTCTCTTCCTTGTACAGTTTCTCATTTGTATTGATTAATCATTTTGTAATTCCATTCTAGGTTGACTTGCTCATCTTTAAGGCATTTGCTGCTTTTTCTTTGCTTGTCTATCCTGTAACCGTTATGTTGTCTGTTCTAATACCTTAGCTTTATCATTGCAAGTCAAGCTTTAAAACATTAATCCTTTCATGCTTTAATTTCATATTCTATTACCAGAATGAATGCAAATACTGTTTCCTTTTTCTCCTTTTTAATCATCTTTACTACAGCTTTTGCATATGGGCCAATAGTAAAGTGAGCTTTATTATTTAGAGTATAACTCTGCTTTTTAAAATAGTTTTTCAAGTCTTTTCTGAACAGTTTTTAAATTCTGTTGACAAAATACAAATGTTTATTGAAAATATCTAGTCTTAAGACTTAATTTGTTGTTGCTAATTTTTAATAAAAATATATACATATTGTAAGTGGAAATTATAATGGTACTAACGTTAACAGTAGAAATGTTTCATTATTATAATTTAAAGCATTTGGATTGTTGGCCTTGGCCTGAAGAGTTGATTGTGATGGTAAAGTTTTGGAAAGATGATTATTTTAGATTTCTTGCACATGGAACTTGAAGTTGGAAAGAGAAACTAGAGGATTATGGTCTATCCTACTCGTTTTGTTGGATAATGACTGTGAATTCCCGAAAAGTTAAGTGATTTTTCCCTATGAACAGCAAATAATTCTTTCATGCATGTGTATTTCAAAAAAGTGAATAAAACAGAATTTTGTTTATAAGTTTATATTTTGATGACCAATATTTTATTAGGCTAAATGATGCTTTATGTTTATTCCATAAGATAAATATTTACATACACATTCTATGTAATACAAATATAGTTGTTTGGATATATAAAAGTGGACATTGCTTTGAAAAATGCAGAAGTGTGAAAATTACGCAGTATAACAGAATTTTATGATAGTCACTAATTAATACAATGGAAGCAGGTGACTGTTAAAATGAATGTTAACATTTGATAATATTCAAATATAAAGAAAATACCAATTAATGAATCTGTTGATGGTTATTCCCTGCTTGAGACATTAATTAAAAGCTCATGATAAGTGCTGTCAAGGCTTTTTGTAATTTAAAAATTTATACTTTTGTTCCAAGTCAGTTTTTGATGGTTTCAAGAACATAAGATTTTACGAATATGGCATATTTAAAAATACTAGTATAGTTACAAAAATAGAAAAACTTGAATTTGCTTTTAACCTTAATTTACTTCTTGGTAGAGCTTCACACTGAGAGATCAGTTAGGATTCGTTTGGTTGCAGCCGGTAACCAGAAACATGACTCAGACCAGTTTAAATAGAAAAGTGGATTTGTTTTTTTTATACAAGTAGATAAAAGTCCAGAGGTGGGACTAGTTTCATATATGCATATCTAGGCTGGTGATCCCATCCCAAGACATCATCCTTGGATCACATGATTTTCTAAAGAAAAATCAGTAATTATTGGGAAAAACCAGGGAAATGAATGCTTGCAAAGAAGTCTAACAGTATGGAATCATCAGCAGAAGTTTTCAGGTTGTAATATGCTACCCAGATTATCATAGTGAACATAGAGATAAAGAGAGGGGGTTCTGCTTGCTCATTTTATTTTTCACTCTCCTATTTTCCCATGTGCTCTCATGATGGGATTCATAGAATGGCATAATGAAGGAAAGAGGGCCTGATAGAATGAATTCAAGTGAAATAAATTATTCCATAATCATTTTCAGGCTTGAGATTCATGGCAGATATAAGTATCACTAACAATACCTCCTCTTGTGTACAGAAAAATTACCAACTTTGTTCTCTACAACTTTGAATCCTTTAATCTTTCTGTGGATGAACAGCTCCCCCTTCCTGCCCCCTAAAGCCTTAGTCTGCCATGACCTTTCATACCTGTTTTGTCTTTAGAAACAGCTTTGTAAATGTCACAAGCTTAGGATTCTTTTTAGAGGCTTTGAGTCTCAGCTCTATAACCACCGAGTAATCAAATTCGGGTTGGTTGTGGTTCATGATATTTATTGACCAGTAGTTTGGCTTTAGGACCCTAATGCCATAGGTTGAAATGCCATGTTGTCCTATCATCAAGGAAAAGTCAAAGACTACGGGTCTTGTTATTTTCTCTATATATATTTGTTTTAATTCCCTGAATTAGCTATAACCTTAATAGTTTTAACTTTATAAATGTTTTCTGTTGCTATGGAAGGAAACTCAATAAACATAAGCTTTGCCCAGCTTGAACCAGGATAACATTCTCAAAAGACTGAACTCAGAAATGACCAAAACTAGTTCTTTAAATAAAATTGGCAGGAGGGGAAAAGTAGTTTGCATGTATGCAGGTGGTAGAAAGCTCTCTTAACTTACAGAGATCATAAGGAAAAACTAAAAATGGAACGACTATTGACTGCAAAAATGCGTTAGTATAGATGATAACATTTTAGATGGACTTAGAAAAGTTATTATTCCTGAGAATATTAACTCACATTTCAAAATATAATAAGATTAAATCTTTAATAGTACTGATAAACCAGGTGATTGCATAAAATATACAACAGGCCTCATGGTGAGGAATTTTATATAAGAGCGAGAATCTGTCCATACCGGGCAAAGCCAAGATTAAACTGGAGTAAACACTATTGAAGTTGATTAAGCGGCTCAGCCATGGCATAAATACAGAGAAATGTACTGCCCTGAATCTTTCTAATTGAGCAGATGTGTTGTTCAAAAGGTTGTTCATTAAGTGGATTTCATTGTTTACGTGTGTATGTGTACGTATGTTTGAATATATGTTTTAGGTTTGCCAAATGGCTCTTAATATTTTTGTGTTTAAAAATAAACATAAATTTCCTGATAAACATGAAGCTCCTGGGGTATTTAGATGGAAATCCACATTTCTGTTACTTTTGCATCAAAGGGGGAAGAAAGGGGGGAAAAAGAAGAGCAATTTTGTTTTAAAAAATTTGTATTATCCTTGGCTTCAGGGCTTTAAGAAAATTGAAATTTTGCCAAAGTAGTGCTAATCAATTTACCAAAACATTAAAGTGAATTTAGAACTCTGACAAGATGGACTTGCAGTGGGTATTAATCTTGACAAAGCTTATTTCTCTAGTCGTAATAAATTCAATTATTCAAAAATGTATTCATTGTGCTTTTCTATTTAAAAAAAAAATTCTCTTCTTTCTCCTCAAGATGAAAATGCTTGGTAACACCATAAAGGTATCTAGCTAGTTCAGGGCTTTTCTACACATCTGTAAGATGTGGAAAAATAAAGCTTCAGTGTAAACAAGTAAATTAATCCACTTACAAAAAATTAATCCCAAGTAGTTTTATAAGTTACTGGACTCAAAACTACAAACTATAAACTACAAGATTTTAAAAGCCATTTCGAACCACTGGCACAATGTTCTACTTTAGGGAAAAGCCGAAAAATATAGGCAGCATATTGAAAGCAAAACAGAAAAATTAAAACCATATATTTTTCCATTGCTTTTATGCTTTAAAAATTTGAGAATGCTTTGACATGGGCTCTTTTAATATGATTACAAAATTTTTCTGTGGTTAAAATTTATGAATATTTGTTATTTTACAAATAAAGAAACAAAGATATAATGATATTAAGTTACTATGTTAAACCAAATAGATTGTCACAGGTCAATCAAAGACTTGAACATGGTTCTATGCTATTTCTATTGAACTGAACTGTTTCCCAGATTGTTATAATCATGGCAAATCAGATTAAAGCCACAATCAATCTAAAGAAATTATAGAAAAATAATAAAAAGATATAGGAATTAACAAAAGTTAATTCCTATATCTTTTTATAGGAATTATGGGATATTGCAAAAGTCTAGCAAATTGATAAATGTGTATCAAATCTTAATTAGGTACATGAGTACATAAATCAATAAGTAAATAAATAAGGACATAGGTTTCCCCTTATGTAGTTCATGAATAATTAGGAAGAAAATGCATGTGTAATAGAAAACCAATTCAAGAGATCTGGCTGTAAGAGTTGAGAGTTGGACGTTGGGAGACAGATAGCGATTTGCAGTAGACGTGCGCTGTCCATTATGGTAATCATTAGTCAACTGTGATTATTGAACACCTGAAATGTGGCTAATGTAAATTTAGATGTGAGTATTAAATACACAGCAGATTTTTAGAACAGTATGGAAAAACCATCTAATATCTTATTAATAATTTCATATGGAGGCATGTTAAAATATTAATATTTTGGATATATTGGGTTAAATAAAATATATTAAAATTATTTTTGCCTCTTTTAAAACTTTTTTTAACGTAACTGCTAGGAAATTTAAAATGGTATATGTGGTTCACATTTTAACCTTATTGGGCAAAGGCTGATATAGAGAGAACACGGAACTCCCAGAGCTGCTGGAAATTTATGAGGTGAGAAGCAGATCTTAGAAGAGGAGAAAGGTGAGGAGTCAATAGAATATTAGAAGTCTCTTCCGTGATATCTTACATAGCTCTAAATCTTCAATTCAGATTACTAACCACAAAACTTTTTATGTAAAAAGAAAAAACAGTACTTCTACCTAGGGGCATGATAAAACTTGATGAAGAAGATAGCATTGTAACTTGTTCTTAAAGAAGGGCTTGGATATGCCATTCAAATTTCTTCTCAGTATTTTATGCAAATTATTCATAATCTTTCACAGCAACTTCATTATTTCCACATAAAAATGATATGAAGACTCAGAAATGGTCTTTCCCAAATTTTTGAAAGAATGCATTCTACATATCATTGACAAAGTTTACTCAGAGGAGAAGGCTTAGGTAGAAGGAATAGTTCAAGTTATTAGAGTGAAGAGATTGTAAATTAGTGTTCAGTATGGAAAAATGAATTTGAGACAGATTTGGAAAGTCTACAATAGTAATGAGTGAAGATGAGGGATATAGGATGGTATGGCAGCAATGTTAAAATAATAACAATAATGGTCTGGTTACATGTTTATAAAAATAAGTTAACAATGTGGACCTGTTTTGTGATTTGTAGACAAATTTAATAAAACTAAAACAATAACAAAATAGCAACAATAACTAAAAGGAGTTTAGCCGTCTGATGTCTCATCTATCTAGGAAATTCTGAAAAGGATTACGTTTACAATGAATGGGGCATTCTTCAGTTGTTTCTCAGATTTCCTAATCCTTTTTAGTTGGCCCTAACCGACACAGATAACTTTCTTTGCTTCTGTACTTTGTTGAAATAACACATCACAAAACTTGACATCTGACTTCCTAAGCAGCTACTTGGGAGCTAGATGAAGCCGACTGGACATAGAAGGCAAATGAGAAACAGAAGACTAAAGATCTCCACGAAGATTAATTTTCCTTCCTTTCTCCCCTCCGTGTCCCACTACCCGATATGATTCTCGCTGCAAGGAACCCAGTGAAGTCCCACATGCAGAGGAAGCAAAGGGCTGTGCGCCCTTCACTATCTCTGAGACTCCTTGGGAAGCAGCAGACATCTCATTAACAGACTCATGCTTTTCCTCCCCTCACTGTCTCCATCCTGGGCTTACACCTTCCAAATAGATTACAGCACTTTAATTTTTGATTCACTGTGTTCATTTTTGCTTTTTTTGGAGGACCGTGGCTAAGAAAGACAGGGATATTGAAAATGTGATTAGGTCAAAAGGAGGGCAGAAACAGTCACTCATATTTTATCAGTGCTTTCTTTGTTCCAGAAATTCTTTTAAAGAATTTTATGCAAATTATCTTTGGTAATCCTTCAGAGCAACTTTACTATTTTCATATGCAGATGAAGATTTAAAGACTCAGGAATGATATATATCTTACTCACGATTAAACAGATAGATAGTATGGGAGAGAAGGAAGGCTCTGAGAGTTTCACCTTACATTACTTAAGGTCATAGAAGTGGCAGAAGAAATAAAGGCTCTGAGAGGTGAAATTACCAGTTTGATCTAAACATCAGTAAATAGAAGCAGAAAGGGATTTCAAAGCTGGACAAGACTAACTCCAAAGATGGAGGTCTCAATTGGTTTGTCTTACTTCCAATTCTAGTATAAAGATGGAAGATTAGGAAATATTTAAAAGTGATAAAGATGATTAAAATAAATATATGCCTAGCAGTGGGATTGTATGCATGTATCAAAACATCACACATACACCATAAATGTGTACAATTATTATGGATGAATGAAAAATTTTTTAAAAAGGTGATTGAGATGCCTAAATAGAAAGGATAACTTCAAGAGACAAAGGAGTTTTAAAATATTTAAAGCTGTTTTTAATGGGAAAACTCACCTTAGACTTGATCTATACAATTCCAATAAAACAGAGAAAAAGCAAAAAGACTTATTTTGGCTCACTATAACGAAAACCTTTCTGAAAATTAGAAGTACTTAAAAATGTCAAAGCCTTCTGGTTTGATGACTGTTAGGAGAATGGGAGGGATTGAATGTGATCTGGAAAATTTTAGACCATGCGATGGAGAAAGTATTGGCATAAATTATCTTTAGGGTAATTTTTTCTAACACAGAGATTACATGATTTTGTGTTTTTTCATTTGACTAATATTTGAATGCACTAAAATTTTAAAAGCAAGACATTATAAACAGTTACTATGAATAGATACCATGACCATTTGCCCCCAAATTTCAGCTAGGGGAAGGAGTTCCTTTTAATCATGCAAATGAATACTAGAAAATAAGCCTCTCATTCACAATGTCAGGAGTTTTTAACCTTAAGCTAATACAGTTCCCACATCATTGTATGGCTGTTTTGGAAAACATTAATTCTTCATTTGAAAAAAACATTATGTAAAGGTCAAGGCAAGGTTTTCACACTTGACAAAAAATGTATTTTGGTCAACTTTAACCCAATAATTGGCCTCTGTTACCAAGAATATTATTTGTATAACTTCAGTGAGAAGCAGAATATGTATTAGCCTTTGAATAGATGGTAAAAATACCCGGGGGAGCGAATGTAGCTTTTACTGTAAATACAATCTTTAAATGTAGAGTTTTAATCTATTTTATTATAAAATGTATCTCATAATTCTTACAATAAAAAAACTGTAATTGTCAACCTCAACAAAGTAAGTTAAGGTCTGTTTAATCATAATTACTTTCTATATCACAAAAAAACTTGAAATTTTCTAAAGTTGGCTTTTCTCAGAGAAGCAGAATCCTTTCAAAGAGATATTCCAAGATGCTCATCCAGTACGAGAAAAAAAGTCAAGACTGGAAATAGCTTCACACACATACACACACACACACACATACACACACACACAATTTCAGTTTAATTTTAATTTTCAGTTTAATGATATTTCTTTAATGTTTCTGGAAGAGCAATAAAAACAGTTATCGCCTTATCCTACAAGTTGTAGCCATCTCCTCTGTTTCTTAATCCAAACGATTCAAATACATAATGAAAAGGCCGTATTTTTCCCCCCAGAGGGATTACTTGTTTCTATTAAATGAATCTTCTAATTTTTTTTGTGACCTCTCCCTGCTGAGCATCTATGATTACTTGCTCAAACAGGGATGCTTTTCTTCCAATCCTCACATTCAGTTGATAGTGCACCATAGTCTACCACCTATATTCCCTTTCCCATGGATGTGATAACCAGTGAAATGAACAGGAAGTCCTGTCTTAGAAGCTTCCCTGTAGTTTCTCCAAGTGTGTTGTTGCAGTAGCTGTTACATTACCTACCTGCCATACCAACATAATTTTGGTTGGTTGGTCTTGCTTGGAATGTGCCAAGGTTGCCATGCAAGCCAGGTTATTGTCAGTTGCTAAAGGCAGTTTCTGAGTTGTTTTTAGTGTCTCATGGAGATCTCTTTGTGCAGAGATTTCTTTTTTCTTTCTACTTTTTTTTCTTTTTTTGAGATGGAATTTCACTCTTGTTGCCCAGGCTGGAGTGCAATGGAGCAACCTCTGCCTCCTGGGTTCAAGCAATTCTCCTGCGTCAGCCTCCCGAGTAGCTGGGACTGGAGGCATGCACCATCATGCCTGGCTAATTTTGTATTTTTAATAGAAACAGGGTTTCACCACATTGACCAGACTGGTCTCAAACTCCTGACCTCAGGCAATCTGCCCACCTCAGCCTACCAAAGTACTGGCATTACAGGCATGAGCCAGCATGCTCAGCTTGTGCGGAAATTTCTGTCACCAAAAACATATAATGGAGACAGCGATAGGCTGATGAACAGATTTCCATGTTGAGTTATCTTGATTGTGAGTCAAGTTTTATAAAATATATGAACTTTCAAGTAAATATTTCCATAATGTGAAGTGCTATTTTTCACAGGATGTGGATCACAGAGAAATTCTCTTATCCTGATTTTTGCTCAACAAATTAATATGAAAAATATGATGCTTTCCCATAATGTCTTCATAGTCTATTTGAAATATATTTAAAATTCTATTATTCAAAAACAATGAGAGTGGATGCTCGTATTTTGTTCCAGAGCACATGTTTGGTATTCTTGTAGAGGATAAAAGATGAAAGAAAATGAGTTTGTTGAACTAGGTGACCTGAGAGTCATAGAATTCTGATCAAACTAAAATTTTGGAAACTCATTCAGAAAATAAAGTTTATTTTACCTATTTTATGAAAATTAGAACTCTTCCTTTTGGGTAACAGACAATGTCATGAAGCAAGTGATAGTAACTTAAAGATAAGAACAAAATACACTCTATGCTAGGCAGCATTTTGGTTTCTATGTTCCCACCCACTTGTCCTCCTGCTTTGGTTTGGATCTGTATCCCTACCCAAATCTCATGGCAAGTTGTTAATCCTCAGTATGGGAGGAGGGGCCTGATGGGAGGTGATTTGATCATGGGGGTGGATTTCCCCCTTGCTGTTCTCATGATAGTGAGTTCTCACAAAATCTGGTTGTTTAAATGTGTGTAGCACCTCCTGCCTCACTCTTGTCCTCCTATTCTGGCCATGTAAGACGTGTAAGACGTGCCTGCTCCCCCTTTGCTTTCCATGGGACATGATTGTAAGTTTCCTGAGGCCATGCTTCCTGTATAGCCTGTGAAACAGTGAGCCAATTAAACCTCTTTTCTCTGTAAATTACCCAGCCTGAGATAGTTCTTTATAGCAAAAGAAGAACAGACTGATATACCCCTACCATTCCACTCTACATTATGCCTTTGTATGTTACCTTCTGTGGCAAAAGGTACTGGGCAGATGGAGTGAATATAGGCACCTCAGTGTAGGAAGATGATCCTGGATTATTCAGGTGGGTCAATGTAATCACATGGGCCAGTACATGCATACAAAGAGGAAGTAGAGTCAGAGACAGAAGAGTCAAGAAGTGTGTGTGTGTGAGTGTGTGTGTGTGTTAGAGAAATTTTTCATGAGGAAGACTCAACTTGCTGTTACTGGCTTTTGAGATGCAGAAAGGAGGCCATGAGCCAAAGGATGCAGGAGGCCTCTAAAGCTTGGAAAGGCCCTCAGCTGACAGCCCACAAAGAACTGGGACTTTAGTATTAAAACTGCATGGAAATGAATTCTGCCAGCTACCTGAATGAACAAGTAAATGCATTCTTCACTAGAACCTCCAAAAAGAAACAAAGACCTGCCAATACCTTGATTTCTGCCTTGCAAGACATGAAGCAGAGACCCCAGTGAACCTGCTGGGATTCTGACTTCCGGAAATTGCAAGATAATTAATGGAATTTGCTTTAAGATGCTAAATTGGTGGTGACTTGTTAAGGCAATGATAAAAATCAAATACACTCACCTACAGGTTTACGCAGTTACATCACTGCTCCTGTACTTAAACTGTGTGTGTTGTGGGTGCGTATTGGAATTTCGGTAAAATCAGACATTGTAGTGCTGATTTCTTGAGTATGTATCTGGGATTGAAGGACTTCTTTTATAATTTGGATTACAATTAGAAACCTGTTGTCCTATTTGAACCTTTTTGTTAGACTATTTTGAAGATGGAGAAAACCAGTCATATGATCTTCATTGTTGCCTGATTTCACAGGTCATGATCCTTCAAAATACAAGCAGATGCACCCAAATTGCCAACATTTGATTTCATATCAAATAGGATAATAGGAAAGAAAATATGCTAAAATAGTGTTCTCATTTTGTTTTATTCAGACTTGTTGCTTACATATTTACTAAGAAATTATTTTTAGGATGTTGGCTGTATTGTTATAAAATTATTAGCCACACATAAATATTTATAGATATTAGAATTCACTAATCTTCAACAACTTCAGCTGACACTTACCATAGCAATTAGTATTGTTTTTTTTTTAATATATATATATTATTGCACTTCAGGTTCTGGGGTACATGTGAAGAACATGCAGGATTGTTGCATAGGTACATACATGGCAATGTGGCTTGCTGCCTCCATCCCCCATCACCTATATCTGGCATTTCTCCCATGTTATCCCCTCCACAACTCCCTACCCACCACTGTCTCTCCCAGTCTCCCCAAAGAACCTAGTCTGTAATGCTCCCCTCCCCTGTGTCCATGTGTTCTGATTGTTCAACACCCGCCTATGAGTGAGAACATGCAGTGTTTGATTTTCTGTTCTTGTGTCAGTTTGCTGAGAATGATGGTGTCCAGGTTCATCCATGTCCCTATAAAAGACACTAACTCTTCCTTTTTTATGACTGAATAGTATTCCATGGTGTATATGTGCCACATTTTCCCTGTCCAGTCTATCATCAATGGCATTTGGGTTGGTTCAAGGTCTTTGCTATTGTAAACAGTGCCGCAGTGAACATATGTGTGCATGTGTCTTTAGATAGAATGATTTATAATCCTTTGGATATATACCCAGTAATGGGATTGCTGGATCAAATGGAATTTCTATTTCTAGGTCCTTGAGGAATCGCCACACTGTCTTCCACAATGGTTGAACTAATTTACACTGCCAACAACAGTGTAAAGTGTTCCTATTTCTCCACATCCTCTCCAGCATCTGTTGTCTCCAGATTTTTTAATGATCGCCATTCTAACTGGCATGAGACAGTATCTCAATGTAGTTTTGATTTGCATTTCTCTAATCACCAGTGATGATGAGCATTTTTTCATATGTTTGTTGGCCTCATATATGTCTTCTTTTGAAGAGTGTCTGTTCATATCCTTTGACCACTTTTGAATGGGTTTGTTTTTTTCTTGTAAATCGGTTTTAGTTCTTTGTAGATTCTGGATATTAGCCGTTTGTCAGATGGGTAGATTGCAAAAATTTTTTCCCATTCTGTTGGTTGCCAGTTAACTCTAATGATTGTTTCTTTTGCTGTGCAGAAGCTCTGGAGTTTAATTAGGTCCCATTTGTCTATTTTGGCTTTTGTTGCCAGTGCTTTTGGTGTTTTAGTCATGAAGTCCTTGCCTATGTCTATGTCCTGAATGGTTTTGCCTAGATTTTCTTCTAGGGTTTTTATGGTGTTAGGTCTTATGTTTAAGTCTTTAATCCATCTGGAGTTAATTTTAGTGTAAGGTGTCAGGAAGGGGTCCAGTTTCTGCTTTATGCACATGGCTAGCCAGTTTTCCCAACACCATTTATTAAACAGGGGAATCCTTTCCCCATTCCTTGTATTTGTCATGTTTGCTAAAGATCAAATGGTTGTAGATGTGTGGCGTTGCCTCAGAGGCCTCTGTTCTGTTCCATTGGTCTATATCTCTGTTTTGGTACCAGTGCCATGCTGTTTTGATTACTGTAGACGTGTAGCACAGTTTGAAGTCAGGTAGCGTGATGCCTCCAGCTTTGTTCTTTTTGCTTAGAATTGACTTGGCTATGCAGGCTCTCTTCTGGTTCCATATGAAGTTTAAGGTGGTTTCTTCCAGTTCTGTGAAGAGAGTTATAGGTAGCTTGATGGATATAGCATTGAATCTATAAATTACTTTGGGCAGTATAGCCATTTTCACAATATTGATTCTTCCTAACCATGAGCATGGAATGTTTTTCCATCTGTTTGTGTCCTCTCTTATTTCCTTGAGCAGTAGATTGTAGTTCTCCTTGAAGAGGTCCTTTACATCCTTTGTTAGTTGTATTCCTAGGTATTTTATTCTCTTTGTAGCAATTGTGAATGGCAGTTCATTCTTGATTTGGCTCTCTTCAAGTTTGTTATTGGTGTATAGGAATGCTTGTGATTTCTGCACGTTGATTTTGTATCCTGAGACTTTGCTGAGTTGCTTATCAGTTTCAGGAGATTTTAGGCTGAGACAATGGGATCTTCTAAATATACAATCATATCATCTGTAAATAGAGAAAATTTGACTTCCTCCTTTCCTAATTGAATACCCTTTATTTCTTTTTCTTGCCTGATTGCTCTGGCTAGAACTCCCAGTACTATATTGAATAGGAGTGGTGAGAGAGGGCATCCTTGTCTAGTGCCAGATTTCAAAGGGAATGCTTCCAGTTTTTGCCCATTCAGTATGATATTGGCTGTGGGTTTATAGCAAATAGCTTTCATTATTTTGAGATATGTTCTGTCAGTACCTAGTTTATTGAGAGTTTTTAGCATAAAGGGCTGTTGAATTTTGTCAAAGGCCCTCTCTGCATCAATTGAGATAATCATGTGGTTTTTGTCTTTGGTTCTGCTTATGTAATGGATTACGTTTATAGATTTGCCTATGTTGAACCAGCCTTGCATCCCTGGGATAAAGCCTACTTGATCGTGATGGATAAGCTTTTTGATGTGCTGTTGCAATCAGTTTGCCAGTATTTTATTGAAGATTTTTGCATCTATGTTCATCATGGATATTGGCCTGAAGTTTTCTTTTCTTGTTGATTCTCTGCCAGGCTTTGGTATCAGATGGTGTTGGTCTCATAAAATGATTTGGGAAGGATTCCCTCTTTTAGATTATTTGGAATAGTTTCAGAAAGAGTGGTACCAGCTCCTCTTTGTATGTCTGGTAGAATTCGGCTTTGAACACATCTGGACCTGGGCGTTTTTTGGTTGGTAGGCTGCCTCAACTCCAGCCCTTGTTATTGGTCTATTCAGGTTTTCGACTTCTTCCTGGTTTAGGATTGGGAGGGTGCAAGTGTCCAGGAATTTATCCATTTCTTCCAGGTTTACTAGTTTATGTGCATAGAGTTGTTTATAGTAATCTCTGATGGTAGTTTGTATTTCTGTGGAATTGGTAGTAATATCCCCTTTATCGTTTTTTATTGCATCAATTTGATTCTTCTCTCTTTTCGTTTTTATTAATCTGGCTAGTGGTCTATTTTGTTGCTCTTTTCAAAAAACCAGCTTCTGGATTTATTGATTTTTTGAAGTGTTTTTTGTGTCTCTATTTCCTTCACTTCTGCTCTGACCTTAGTTATTTCTTGTCTTCTGCTAGCTTTTGAGTTTTTTTGATCTTCCTTCTCTGGCTCTTTCAATTTTGATGATAGGGTGTCAATTTTAAGATCTTTCCTTGCTTTTCATTTGGGCATTTATTGCTATAAATTTTCCTCTAGACTCTGCTTTAAATGTGTCCCAGAGATTCTGGTACATTGTGTCTTCATTCTTGTTGGTTTCCAAGAACATTTTTATTTCTGCCTTCATTTCATTGTTTATCCAGTCAACATTCAAGAGCCAGTTGTTCATTTTCCATGAAGTTGTGAGATTCTGAGTTAGTTTCTGAATTCTGAGTTCTAATTTGATTGCACTGTGGGCTGAGAGACTGTTTGTTATGATTTCTGTTCTTTTGCATTTGCTGAGGAGTGATTTACTTCCAATTATATGGTCAATTTTAGAGTAGGTGTAATGTGGTACTGAGAAGAATGTATATTCTGTGTATTTGGGGTAGAGGGTTCTGTAAATGTCTATTAGGTTTGCTTGGTCCAGATCTGAGTTCAAGTCCTGAATATCCTTGTTAATTTTCTGTCTCATTGATCTGTCTAATATTGACAGTGGAGTGTCAAAGTCTCCCACTATTATTGTGTGGGAGTCTAAGTCTCTTTGTAAGTCATTAAGAAGTTGCTTTATGTATCTGGGTGCTCCTGTATTGGGTGCGTATATATTTAGGATCGTTAGCTCTTCTTGTTGCATTGATCCTTTTACCATTATGTAATGTCCTTCTTTGTCTCTTTTGATCTTTGTTGGTTTAACGTCTATTTTATCAGAGACTAGTGTTGCAACTCCTGCTTCTTTTTGCTCTCCATTTGCTTGGTAAATCTTCCTCCATCCCTTTATTTTGAGCCTATGTGTATCCTTGCATGTGAGACAGGTTTCTTGGATACAGCACACTGATGGGTTTTGGCTTTTTATCCAATTTGCCAGTCTGTGTCTTTTGATTGGGGCATTTAGCCCATTTACATTTAAGGTTAATGTTGTTATTTGTAAATTTGATCCTGCCATTTTGATGCTAGCTGGTTGTTTTGCCCATTAGTTGATGCAGTTTCTTCATTGTGTCGATACTCTTTACCATTTGGTATGTTTTTGGAGTGGCTGGTACCGGTTGTTCCTTTCTATGTTTAGTGCTTCTTTCAGGAGCTCTTGTAAAGCAGGTCTGGTGGTGATGAAATCTTGAGTACTTGCTTGTTCGTAAAGGATTTTCTTTCTCCTTCACTTATGAAGCTTAGTTTGGCCGGATATGAAATTCTAGGTTGAAAGTTCTTTAAGGATGTTGAATATTGGCCCCCACTCTCTTCTGGCTTGTAGGGTTTCTGCTGAGAGATCCGCTGTCAATCTGATGGGCTTCCCTTTGTGGGTAACCCGACCTTTCTCTCTGGCTGTCCTTAGCATTTTTTTCCTTCATTTTGACCCTGGTGAATCTGACAATTATGTGCCTTGGGGTTGCTCTTCTTGAGGAATATCTTTGTGGTGTTCTCTGTATTTCCTGGACTTGAATGTTGGCCTGCCTTGCTAGGTTGGGGAAGTTTTCCTGGATAATATCCTGAAGAGTGTTTTCCAGCTTGGAGTCATTCTGTCCGTCACATTCAGGTATACCTATCAAATGTAGATTAGGTCTTTTTACATAATCCCATATTTCTTGGAGGCTTTGTTCATTTCTTTTCCCTCTTTTTCTCTATTCTTGCCTTCTCATTGTATTTCATTGAGGTGATCTTCAGTCTCTGATATCCTTTCTTCTACTTGGTCCATTCAGCTATTGAAACTTGTGTGTGCTTCACAAAGTTCTCGTATTGTGTTTTTCAGCCCCATCAATTCATTTATATTCTTTTCTAAGCTGTTTATTCTCATTAGCATTTTGTCAAACCTTTTTTCAAGGTTCTTAGTTTCTTTGCATTATGTCAGAACATGTTCTTTTAGCTCAGAGAAGTTTGTTATTACCTACTTTCTGAAGCCTGTTTCTATCAGTTCATCAGACTCATTCTCCATCCAGCCTTGTTCCATTGCTGGTGAGGAGTTGTGATCCCTTGAAGGAGGAGAGGCGTTCTGGTTTTGGGTGTTTTCATCCTTTTTGCGCTAGTTTCTTCCCATCTTTGTGAATTTATCTACCTGTGGTCTTTGTAGTTGGTGACTTTTGGATGGAGTCTCTGAGTGGACGTCCTTTTTGTTGATGGTGAAGTTATTTCTTTCTGTTTTTTAGTTTTCCTTCTAACAGTCACGCTCCTCTGCTTTCAGACTGCTGGAGGTCCTTTCCAGACCCTGCTGGCCTGGGGATCACCTGCAGTGGTCTCTGCATTCTGACTGGAAACTGCACTCCAGAGCTGTTCCTATTTGGCCATCTTCCCCAGTTCAGCCACAGTTAGTATTGTTAATGCAAAGTGCTGTGCCTATTTTTGCCAAAAAGGGTGTCTTTTACATGAATTTGCCACCAGAAGTCTTTGCATCTAAAATGAAGTAAGGAAAACCATATCTGTTATTAAACTGTGCCTGTCTTTGTTTAGAGCTACTACTATGACCCAGAAATCTTGCGAATATGTTTTTCTGCATATCTCCAGCTTGTTTCTGAAGTTCTTACTACCCTGAAGACAGGTATTTCTTCCTCACCCGTTGGGAGACTCTGGGAGTCAATCTTAAAGAAGACCTTATTGTGTGCATAGTTTGATGCCCCTGCCCACACTGATAACTCACCAAGGGCTTGAGATTTTATAATTCAGCTTGATTAGGCTGTTACCCATCACATCATTACATAAAACCCTGCTATAATGGTTGGTACACATTCAACTAAAGCACCAACACAATCAAGATTTGAAGAATGAGTTAGGTTAAAAAAAATGGGAAAAAATAACACTTTTCCCCCCCCTTGCTCTGTAAACAGCATTTTGGTTCAGACATGTACCTCATTAGTAAACTACCTGAAAACAATAGGCTGTAATGATATCAGTCAGCAGCTTCATGTTACAACATAGCTTGGTGGGGACTCTGTTCTTTTGGTAAAAGAGTGTATTTTTTACAGAAAAAAAATTTTTACATGTATCAAGTTAATATCTCAGTGACAAACCAGTGCTAACTAGCACATGTCTGCATGTCACCAGAGGTGGCTGTGCCTGATATTTCCTGGAGGACAGCCTATAGTTAAATAGTATTGAAAGGCACCACAGGCATTATAGCAAATGTATAAGGGACAATGAGCAACAAAGGGGCAAAATCAAGCTATTTGAGCTAATGGCTGATGCTGTGTTCACAGTATTATACTTGTGCCATTCATATATGGCTAAGGTTGTGTCTGTTTTCATAATAGAGCTACTATTTTAGAGGTTTATAACCTGGCAATAAAAACTGGCTTCAGGCAAGAACTTGACATACAAGACAAGACCTCAGCCAGAAAGTGATTTTTGAGAAATCAGATTTTGTTTGGGGGGAGCAGGCAGAATATACTTTGTTGTTTTAGACATTCATTTGAGATTCTGAAACTCAAAATACAGCTCAGATTTGGAATATGGCATTTTGTAAGTTATTAGACTACAAAAAAATCAAACTTGTGAAAGCCTGGGTCAAACAATGCTTATTTCTGTGGGCTTAGATTCAGAACATTTTTATCTTTCAAAATGTTCTTTCTTAGGCTTTTCAAAGTGGGAGCATTTTTAATGATTCACAGTTCTTTATTTTGATATATAGAAAGGCAGTTGTGTGAAGATCAAGGAGTTAAAAGGAGTTTATTTTGAGAAGGAAATATATTACAGCATGTTGCTTTTTTTGAAGTTAAACTTCTTAATAACACCTATTCATTAATATCATTATTAAATGTCATAGACTCATTGCATCAAAACATTGGAAGAAATCCAAATTCCACAAAGAGCCAACGGTGTATCACTCCTACCACAACCATCATCTTCATCTCTTTATTTAATGTTTACTCTTTGCCTACTAGTGCACCAGAATCTTGCATGCACTAACTTAACATCCATTATTTGACCTGAGTACTCTTTAATCCTTGTGTTGTCACAGATACATACACAAAGAAGAAACAAGGTAAAGAGGATAAAATTTCCAATATATATTCCATTGCATACAAGAATTAATAATTTTCTGGGCTTGACCTTTTAGAATCTTTATTTTAAACATCTACAGTAGGCATGGGGGGTCATCCAGTTACAACAAGAGTTGAGTTGAAGAGTAGGAGAGAAGGGAAAATTGTTGAGAAATTTGAAAAAACAAAAAGGCGGGGGAGATAAAGCCAAAAGGGAAGAGAGGTAAGAGTATTAGCAGAGTAGCGATTCCCAAATATAGAAGATGCAGATGGTGATTTTTATGATATTGTTAATAATTAATATTAATGTATTAGTAATGTATATATTAGTAATGAATATTATTTACTGCTGACCAATTTGTACTAGACATTCAGCTGCTTCATAGGCAGTACAGGATAGCTGTTGATAAATAATTGCTGTTTTCTTACAAACAATAAAATTGCATATTTTTCCATAGACAATGGCTGTCTAGATACAACGTAAAGTATAGAATAGCAACAGATATATCAAGTTAAAATTGTATACCTATGCTGTTTAAATACCTATGCATCGCCCAAAGAGAATGAAGGAACTGGAGTAGGCTTCAGGAAGCCAGACCCCCTCAGTTTTCAGTCAGATGAATGAAAGTTGTCTTAAAGCCTTCAAAAAGCACATAGTCTCTGTTGTATGAAAAGGTGGCAGTGGTGCCACATTGACTCATTTGGGTTTAAATAACAAATATCTATCATTCCGGCTCATTTTAATATAAAATGTTTAAAAAATAATACAGTCTTTCAAAAGCAGAATTGAAGAACTGTGATGGAAGCAGAAAAATTAGATTTCCTTTCATATTTATCCAGAGTTATAACAAAGGCTTGACTAAATTAGATAAAGCACATTTGTAAATTATTTTCATAAAAGAGGTAGAACTATCACTGAGGCTACAGAACTTTTTTTTCTTCGTTAACGAGTGCCATATCTTACCTTACTTTAAACTCTTTCACTGGTGTAAGTCTTTCAATGTGACTCTTTGTTTAATACTGGATCTCACATCAGAGACTTGACAAGTTGAGAGGTGAGTTATCTGGAGCAAAAAAATTAAGCTTGTCAGAGGCAGTCCTCCCACACAAAATTAAGATAAGATGATCTCAAATTCTTAAGTTCTCAAGGTAATAGTTCTAAAGAGATATTTTTATCCATACCATCGATACTGAGTAGATTGTGGAAAAAAATAATTTTTGCTTCTCATGTTTGAAAGTCACTGTTTTACAGAGATTCTTTAATTTTTTTTTTTTTTTTTGCTGAACTTTTCTTAGAGGAGTACATTGCTGGTATGTATAGCTATTAGAAAGTAGGAGGCTGTGGATGATATAATGTTTCATTTTTAACCATCACTTAACAGTGCTTGAGAAGTGAATGTATATATTATAACAGTTTGAGAAGAGTGTGAACATTATTTAAAATATCTTGAGTTGCATGTAAAAGGTGCAAAACCAATAGAAGCTCATCTCCAAGGTTCAGAAATGAGAAGGAAATTTAAACCCATAGTAGTGGACCAGGTTTGAAGCTGAAAGATGCAGAATTAGTCTCTGGCCTAAAATCTGGGTTCTCATTGTCAACATACATGCAATTATTATGTACCAATTTGAAAAATTTTTTAATAAATAAAAAATGATAAACCTGTATGGAAAAAATAGGCACTGTTCATAGCAGAGAACAAGAACTGGGCTCCCTGCATAAAGCTTCACACAATGGAGGAATTGTTCTTTCTGTTAAACAGTCACAAAAAAGATAACCACTAGCCATGCAACTGGGCACAAAAGCAAGTGACCTATCCTGAGTCTTAGGTAGTGCTAAAGTGGCCTTGTGACTAAAATTGCAAGCCTGCCAGTGTGGCCGTTACAAATAAAAACTGGTCATGTGCCAGTAAATCCCTTAGTATCCCAGCAATGGCAAATATAAAACCATCCCAGTAAAGAAGCCTACACAATCCATGATGGGAAAGAGAATATGGTAGCCAGAGTACACAGAAACCTACTAACTGTATTATGGACTTAAAAGTTAACAAAGATAAAACCAAACAAATAAAAAGGCTAGGCATGGTGGCTCACGCCTGTAATCCCAGCACTTTGGGAGTCCAGGGTGGGTGGATCACCTGAGGTCAGGAGTTTGAGACCACCCTGGCCAACATGGTTAAACCCCGTCTCTACTAAAATCACAAAAATTTACTGGGCGTGGTGGTGGGTGCCTGTCATCTCAGCCACTTGGGAGGCTGAGGCAGGAGAATCACTTGAACCTGGGAGGAGGAGGTTACAGTGAGCCAAGATTGCTTTACTGCACTCCAGCCTGAGTGACAAGAGGAAGACTCCATCTCAAAGAAGAAATCAAACAAAAGTATGAGGAAGATGCCTATGTAAACAATTAATTTATATTATTTGTCTTTTCCTCTCCTAGAATCCAATTTTCTTCCCCAAAACTGAGGAATTATAAATAGAATAAAGGCCACATCAGTTCTAGAAAGAGGAGCTGATATTCAGGTGCTAATAGTAATAATGATTAATAATTGCCATATACAGTAAAGACAGTACAAAAATAAAGACCAGAGAACTGCACATCAAAACTACGTTGAGATACCACCTCACGCCAGTTAGAATGGCAATCATTAAAAATTCTGGAGACAACAGATGCTGGAGAGGATGTGGAGAAATAGGAACACTTTTACACTGTTGGTGAGAGTGTAAATTAGTTCAACTATTGTGGAAGACAGTGTGGCGATTCCTCAAGGACCTAGAAATAGAAATTCCATTTGATCCAGCATTCCCATTACTGAGTATATATCCAAAGGATTATAAATCATTCTATTATAAAGACACATGCACACATATGTTCACTGCGGCACTGTTTACAATAGCAAAGACCTTGAACCAACCCAAATGCCCACTGATGATAGACTGGACAGGGAAAATGTGGCACATATACACCATGGAATACTATGCAGCCGTCAAAAACAATGAGTTTGTGTCCTTTGTAGGGACATGGATGAACCTGGACACCATCATTCTCAGCAAACTGACACAAGAACAGAAAATCAAACACTGTATGTTCTCACTCATAGGCGGGTATTGAACAATGAGAACACACGGACACAGGGAGGGGGAGCATCACACACTGGGGTCTGTCAGGGGGGAAATAGGGAAAGGACAGTTGGAGGTGGGGGAGTTGTGGAGAGATAACATGGGGAGAAATGCCAGATATAGGTGATGGGGAGGAAGGCAGCACATCACACTGCCATGTGTGTACCTATGCAACAATCTTGCATGTTCTTCACATGTACCCCAAAACCTAAAATGCAATAAATAAATAAATAAATAAATAAATAAATAAAGACCAACTTCTTTAAAAATAAGAAACTAGCAAATATCACTCAAGAAGATAAAAGAAGAAAAAAAAATCCACAGGTCCAGATGAATTCACTGGCAAATTCTCACATATTTGAAAAAGAAATAAGAGCATTCTATCCAAACAGTTCTAAAAAAAATTTAAGAAAACTATAGAGGTGTCCTTATGAACATAGATGCAAAAATTCAGATACATTTTTATTAAATAAATTCTGACTGAAATACAAAGAATAGTACATTATGTTCAAGTCAAATGTTGCCAAGAATGTGAAGTTGGTTTAACATTAAAAAAAAATCAATGTAATTTTAACTAAAAAACAAAAACAAGAACAAAACCTATATGATACAGAACTAAAATCAAAATAGTGAAAAAATAAGTATTTTCCCTCTAAAATAAGTAGCAAGCAGATTGTCTGTTCCTATCTCTTATATTAGCATTGCCTTAGTCTATCCAATTAAATAAGGCAATAAAAGCCAACAAAAGACATCTAGATTAGAAAGGAACAATCAGTTGTGTTTCATTGAAGATGACTTGGTCATCATTGCCAATAAATTCTACAGAATATAACAGGCAAAACTACCTATCACAAGTTTGGTAAAATTGTAGAATACAAGATAGTGTTACATAAATCAATAAAATTTATATGTACTGGACACAAACAATTGGAAATTAAAATTTAAAATAGCATTTAAAATAGAATCAAATATATCAAGTAGGGATGAATTTTAAAAAAAGATGTGTAAAATCTATACATTAAAAACTCAAAGATGAAAACTTAAAAAATTTGAGATGCATCATAATCATGGATTGGAAAATTCAATATTGTTAGGATATCAACCATCTCCAAATTCATCTTTCGATTCACTTCCAATCAAAGTCACAGTAGCTATTATTGTTGTTGTATTTTTAGAAATTAACAAGATGATTCTAAAATTTTCAGGGAAACACAAAGGACTTGCCCAGAAGAAATATGAAGGAAAAAAAAAGTCTTATTATAAACCTGTAGTAACCAAGACTGTGTGTTTTTTTGCATAACGGTAGACAAATAGATGTTTGCAACAGAATAAAGAGACCAAAAACAAAACTCACACATATATGATCAACTGAATTTCAGCAGAAGTGTCAAAGCAATTTAAGAGGAAAGAATAATCTTTTCAATAAATGATGCTGAAACAACTTGCTTTCTATATGTAAAAGCAAAAAGGAGGAACAAAAATACATAATAACCTCAAAGCTTATCTCATATACTCTATGCAGATTTAACTCTAAATGTCTCATAGATGTAAGCAAAAAACCTCAAATTAATATACACCTAAATATACAACAGAAACAAACAAACAATATGAAAGCTCTCATGTAAAAAAGAAATAATAATAAATGATTAGGAAAATGACAAATGATGAAATGTGAAGTGTTCATGTTCTACAAACAGATTTTAAGATAAAATTCAATACTATCAGTAGACTAATGAACAAAGGCATTCTGGACAAAACATGTTATAAATGGCTAATAAGCCAGTAAAAACAAGTTCAATCTCTTTTTTGCCAACATCTAACCTCTACGTATTTATTTGTAAGAATAAGCAGGTATGTACATGAGGATTCACGTGAAAAGTTAGATAAAAACTAAACATCTAAACTTATGAAATTAGTTAAAGTGTACAGCATCTATGCAGTGGAATAGGATAATAAAATAATAAAATCATATCCAAAGAGACAGGAAATGATGGTAACTAGATTTAGGTTTTAAAATACATAGGACTCTATTTTGGTATTGTTATCAAATGCAGCGCTTTTTTGTTTTGTTTTGTTTTGTTTTAAGACAGAGTCTCTACCTGTTGCCTAGGCTGGAGTACAGAGGTGAGATCTCAGCAACCTCCACCTCCTTGGTTCAAGCAATTCTCCTATATCAGCCTACTGGGTAGCTGGAACTGCAGGTACATGCCACCATGCCCAACTAATTTTTGTATTTGTAGTAAAGACAGGGTTTCACCATATTTGTCAGGCTGGTCTTGAACTCCTGACCCTAGGTGATCCACCTGCCTCAGCCTTCCAAAGTGCTGATTACAGGCAGGATTACAGGCTGGAGCCACTGCGGCCCAGCTATATAACTTTAAATATACATAGAGATAGGCCATATGCTTACAAAGCAAAATATTAATGGTAGTTTTCCCGTGGTACTGTGGTTAGGGAAATTTTCACTGTCTTCTATTTTTCTGTATTTTTCATGCATTTCCACACTGGCCTTGGGTTACTTTTTAAGTAGTAATAGAGATAAAAGTGAACGTGAGAAACAAACAAATAAGGCTATGGAGGTTAACAAGTGCCAGGTTATGATAATTCTTTGATTATTTAAGCAATGGAGAACAATTGGAAGTATGAAAGAGAATTGTTTTTTTCATAACTCATTGTCTAATGCTAATATGACCTTGTGTACACCTATATGTGAATTTCTTCAAGGTGATAACAAAGTCTGAGTGCCGTGAATTTCTCACACATCTTTCTACCCACAGAATCATTTACACAGTCAATGGCAAGTACATTAGACAATCCTTGTATATAAAATCGAAAACTCTGTAGGAAATGACCATTTATCTAGATTTTGCAAGTACTTCCCAGTCCACTATTTGAAACAATATGTAATTGACTTGCCATAAGAGTAAACTTGAAAGAATATTATAAAACTAATGAGGCTAAAAATTCCTGATTATATTACTTTGAAATGGTTATAATAAACTTTCTAATTAGTAAGGAATCTTTACTTATATTGGCCATTCAAAATGGATATATGATCGTAAAGCATATAACAAGAGACATGTGTAATATTGGTGTTAACAGAATGGAAAGTTTAATGAGAAAACAAAATAAAACCTAAAAGTGCATAAGATCAAACTAAACAAAAAGATACGCCAGATGACATCTAAGAAAATTATGAAGTTTTCCATGACAGTGAGTGACAAGCTTTGGGATGCGTAGAAAGAATAGGAAAAAAAAGAGACAGATATACGATAACTAGGAAAAATCAGACTCTCTGAATTGACTAGAGAATATAATTTTAAAATGACTCTTTGTCTTAAGGGGAACCAAATACTATAATCACGGACTACCAACTAAGCACAGGTGTTCTTATGATTTATCTCATCACATTATGTGCGTCCGGTTTAACATGTACAATCTCAGTAAATAATCAAACTCCTTCTCAGCATTCCTGTGTGGTCAGGGTGACTAAAGTGAAATGTCACGGGAGATAGCAAGATGCTACAGCTTAGCATATTCATCAGTGTCTAATGAGGGTATTAAGATCAGACAGAAAAGTACTCAATTTAATTCACCAAATTTATTTGTATTATGGACTTAAAAGGGGGCAAATATCATGCACTTAAACATAGGAAGGGTGACTCATAAAATTTTGAATGATTTACTCATAAAATAAAACCAAAATAATTATGTATTCCTGTGTATTCTTACTCTGTCAGTTTTACCCAAACTATATAAATTGGAGATAAGTAGCCTTAATGTGAGGATATCACATGATATTTCACAATATTGTTGATGCATGGTATTCTCCACTCTTTTATAACTCTTAGGTCTGTTCTTTAATTCAGCAAATATTTATTATGACTGATGTCATTCTGAGAATTTTATTAGATTCTGTGAGAAATGAAAACAGCAGAAAATACAAGATCTGTCTTAAGTCAGGTTTCTGAGAAGCCAAGCCTGACTGTAATTGACTGAGCTAGTGATTCTTAGGAAAACCCTGTAAGCAGGGGAATAAAGCTGGATGTGATAGGGAGGGAATTCAAGAATTCAGCAAGGATGTAGTCTCAGGAAGTGTAGCTTTGGCCTGGCCCATAGGTGAGAGTTCTAGAGCTTGAACTGCAGTTCAGAGTTGCCCTCAAAGAAAAGGGACTGACTCTTTATGCCCCACATCAATCATTAGCTGTAAGATATCCTTTTCTTGGCTTAATTTCCTGGGTCAGTCAGTTCCACACATCCTAGGGATACTCTCCACAGGAGGAAACAGCAAGGTTCCATGAGCAGCTTGGAGACAGTGCACAGCCTGACAGAGGAAATAGACACTTCAGTATGGACCACAGCCTTTCCCTTTTCTTTTTCTTTCCCATTCCCTTCTACTTCTCAGTCTCCATTCTCCCCCATTTTTAAGGCTTGTCATCATTTGCAAATTTCTCACCACACTTTAGTGTTGCTTGGTGTGATCCACTGGTACTTTAAGGCCTTCTTCACCTCCACTGGTGACACTTTCACTTATGAGATTGCTGGTTAGAATCAAGGTAACTCAACTAGTTGACCTCCCTGGTCAAAATTCTCCAATGATTTCCCAAATTCTTCAGCATGACCTACAAGACTCTAAAGATCTGGTCCTCCAATACTTTTCTGATACTCTTTCCTGACACCCAGCACTACGCCTAATACAAGGATTCAACTCCAGTTGCATTAGACTCTTTGTTGATTCTCAAACATACTAAGCATGCAGATCATTGAGTTGCTGGTTACTCTCCCTAAACTTTCTCTTTCCATTCTTGTCATGGTTTTTCTCATGTACTTCCTTTAGGTCTGTGATTGGATCCTGTTTATTCTGTCAGACTTCTCTGACTATATGATCTATAATAGCTTTCCTCTTAAAACACAATTCATCACCACTGAAAATATTATATATAGTTGGATGGTTTGATTGATTGGTTGACTATCTAATCCAACTAAAATATACACAGATGCATACGAACGAGGTCACTGTTTATCTGTTTGCCACTGGTTTTTCTACAGCTAGAGCAATGTCAAAACTGTACTAGCAACTCAATGACTATTTGGTAAATTAATGAACAGGTGCCAGAAAGACCAAAATAAGAAACAAATATACTCTGCAGTTGTCAGAGATAGCCATGCTGGAATGATTTCTGTGCTGAGACTTTACAGGTAAGTGGAAGATCTACAGGTAAGAAAGTAGACAAGAACTTTCCAGGTACAGAAATGAGCCAGTGACTCTAAAGAAAGGAAGCACAGTGTCTCTGCAATTATTTGCCTATGCTCTGCACTTTAAAGGATCCATCAATAATCACAACAGCTTTCTCCATGAGGAGACCTCTCAGATCTATATTCTGCTTTCTATTACAAGGCAGCTTGCTTGATATTTCCACTTACATGGTCTGTTGTCATCTTAAAGCAACACTTTGAATTTATTCATGTGGCTAAGATATAGCAGTGATCAGAGACTCCTCATTATCATTCACCTTCTTACCCCATCAGTTAATAACTTTTATTAATCTTTCCCTTATAATATCCTTTATTCTCCCATACCTGTTGCCACATGTATATCCTAATTTGTCATGCTATGTTTGCCAATTAACTGGTTTAACTGACTCTTATCTCTCTCTCATTTCCTCCTGCACCATATTGCCAGATATGCAGCTCTAAATTAGACTTTCACATCTCACTCAGCAACCTCGTGAGATTATCTGCGATGGTTAGTTTCAAAGTTATAGGCTCATGGTCAAAGCTATCCAGGACTTGGCACCAACCACCTTTCCACTTTGTCCTATTTCTGTTTATTTCCATGAAGTTCCAACTTTGCTCACATTAGTTCCACGTGCACTCCTCTAAGGTTGCACTTTTGCTCATGGTTTCCCACCATCCTGGAAATCCAGTTCATTCCTATACTATGCATTTAACCTATCCTTTGAAACCTAGCTCACATTTTCTCTCTACACACAACTTCCCTGACCAATCTGTTTAAAAATAACTTCCAAATATTTTAAAAATTGTATTGTGTATATTTAAGGTGTACTGTGTGATCCTTAAGGCATCTTCCCTCCGATGTTCGTTTCAGCATTATTCACAATAGCCAACATATGGAAACAAGCTAAGTGTCCATCAACAAACAAATATAAATATTTTGAGCTTCTAAAAATTCAGTCTGTATCATCTGTTTAGAAAGTGGTCATTTATTTCCATATAATACATTCCCTGTGGTTTAAATTGAAACCTTATTTAAATGTATTATTTTCATTTAACATTTTACTTTTAAATTTTTTGTTTCCTAAGAGGATTTTAAGTTCTCTTGGGGGCAGGGATAAAATCATGGTGTAGGAACCTACTGCCTCTTCTTTTCCTGACCCAAATCACCTTGTACATAAAGTTACTTATTGTTAAAGTAACCTCCCTAATAGGTTCTAATATCCACAACAACCCAAAATCATCTATAAGATTGAACTTCAATAAATATTTATGTATTATTCTCACTGCCTAGAAGTTTATTTTATTTTTCTTTTTCCCTAAAAAATCCCAACATAATCTTTAAGATTCACTCAGCCACAGAGTCACTACAATTTAGACTTAGCTTACCTTCCTTGGCCCTTCCTTGGCAGCTTTTGTTTTTACTTTCTTTTTATCATCCCAGCATAAGATTCCTTCTATTTTAGCTATGGTTTCGTATTCACGTACAGATTGTGATTTGTGGGAGTTAAGAACATAGGCTTCTAAGTCAGATCTGGAGCTGAACTTGACTCTGTCCTCCTATTGCCTGTATTAATAGGTTCGCGGCTGCCATAGCCAAGAGTATCAGCCATTATGTGACCATAGAACAACTAGATGTGATCATATTTTGTGCTCACAGCAACTACCACAAATAGCTTTGTTAGTGAATAAAACCAGAGTGAATATTTTTTGTTAATCTTATAGACTCACCTCCGTAAATGAAATAGATCCATTGGCTTTTTTCTCCTTTTGTCGCAAGTTTAAAGAATGGGTATAATCATACATAAACTTTGAGAAGAAAAGGGATGGAGAGGGTGTTGCAGATTGGGATAGCTATGCTAATTAATTCCTCAGGGAAAACTCTTTCACTTTTCTTTTACATAATTTTATTCCGATTGATTTCCATAGCTGTTCTCTTGTTCCGATGCTTGCTTATCTGATAGACTGTGTGGTCCTTCTCTTTTACCTTTTGAGAGCTCTGGATGATACCTAGTTCCATTACAAAAATTTTTTAGCACAAATAAAAATACATATTCACATATTCATTTTTAATGTTAGAAGAAGCAATCCTGGAATATTTTTACTCACCTGGAAGTTATCTTGCAATTAAACATTTATTTTCTAGACTGTACCAACAGATTATGTTATTGCATTTTATTTTATGTCATATGATCTCTTTATTTTTCGAGAAAGTGCCAATCTCTGTTTTCCTAGGTAATACTCATTTCCTCCAAGCTCTAAAAATATTTAACAATGCAGCAAATATTACCTACCAAATAAACTACTTCTTTCAGCAAAGTTAGTTTCAGAGACTTTATTGTTTTTGTCAAATGAAATGCTTCTACCTTCTAAGACCAAAAACTCTGACTCAAAATGACTTAAACAATAAAGAAAGTGTATTACCTGGTATAACAAGAAGTTGTGAATTATGATAGGAGTCTGAGTCGGTTGATTTTTGGGTTCAACCATGTGATCAACTCTCTGCAATTCTTTCAATTTCTGCACTTCTGTCATAAATATTTGCTTCATTTAGGGTGGATGCAACATTTTCAGACATCAAATGTAGAGAAAGCAAGGAGATCATTTCTTCCTTTCTCTCTCTCCCAAGAAATAGAAAAATGTATAGAGGCCACTGAGCAAACTCACCTCTTCCCCCACCATGCTTCACTGAGGAAATTTCAGACCCATACACTTTTGGGGACTGATACGATTTGGCTGTGTCTCCACCTAAATCTCATCTTGAATTGTAGTACCCATCATTCCCACATGTCGAGGAAGGGACCTCCTCAGAGGTAACTGAATCATGGGGGCTGTTCTCGTGATAGCGAGTGAGTTCTCAGGAGACCTGATGGTTTTATTGGGGGCTGAGACAGGACACGTTTTAAGAGCTGAATTCATGGTGACGCTACCTATGCAACAGCACAGGGTTTGGGCTTAGAAGAGCACCATTATTAGTTTACTGATCTGCTAGCACCTTCTTGAAATTCTGAATAATTATGAACAAGAAATATGCATTTTTATTTTATATTGGACCTTACACTGTTTTGTGGTTGAGTCTATGTATTCCCCTAGATAATTAGCTTTATGGAGCAGGGATGCATATCTGAATAGAAAAAGTAGATCTATCAAAAATGAAGATGAGAAGATGGGATTCTAGGTTGCCAACCCACAGATTCTCCTCCATTCATCATTTTTTGAGTTTAGAACTGGTTTGGCTCCATCCTAAATCATCAAGTGCAACAACAGTAGTGAAGTGACCAGTTCTATAAATACTAGTCAATCAGTTCCTCAGGTTAAAGAAGCCACTGAACATGAGCTGGAAATTGATAGTATACTGGGGGATTTCCAAGGAAAGTGATTTAAAGTTAAAGTATTCCTGCCTGCATTATTGCTCTTGAGAGCACTGAAAATCATACATTTAACCTCTCAAACTGATTCTCTTCCATTAATATCTCCGTCCCAAGCTTAATATATGACTCTCTTCTCTCCATGTACACACACACACACACACACACACACACACACACGCATGCACGCACACACGCACACACACACGCTTAATTGTTATAAGAGAAAAGCAGAATGGTTTTTCACTGGTATAAGAAAAAAGCAGAAAATCTTTCAACCATATTACAAGATCCATCATGATCTTGTACCTTCCCACCTCTCCCACCTTCTGTAGCACTTCTTGCCACTTCAGTGTCTCAGCTTTGACTATATTATGGGCTGTATAATCTCCTTAGAGCTCCATGTTTTCTATAACCTAGGAACTTTGGTCATATTGTTCTGTCTGCCTCCTCTTCCCCTCCTCCTTTTCACCATAGTGAACTTACACTCATGCTTACAGTCAAATTTGAAGTCCTCTTACAAAACCTTTTCTTTACCCAGTGGCTTGCCCAGTTATTGGATCCTACAATATTACATAGCTTTCTTCCAAAACTGGTATCTCAATTTTTTATGAACCCTTTATCAGTGTCTGCAATTTGTAGTGTAATGCCAGAGAGCTTAAGCCTAGGGGATCAAGGATGGCAATCAAATATCAGCTTCATAAAGCTTTTTCAAAATCTGACTCCAATCCATGATAACCACTAAAGAGTAATATGCAAAGATTGAATTTGGGTCACATCAATAACTGGGGGATTTTGTTGTGTAGAGAGTATGAGTTAGATTAACTAAGCTTTGTAATTATATTTAATTGGTTTGTCTATTATTTCCCCAAACATACAACTTCTGAGCTCACATATTTTGTAAATTGGATCTATATAATCTCTTGTTTTAATTTAAGCAGGAAAGCCACAAAAATATTAGGACATCCTGATTCAGTGCCAGATCTGCCTGTGTTATTTTAGTTAAGTATTTTAACTAAAATCTACTTTGAGGATTTTTTAAACTATACACTGTAACCTGAATACTCATTGAGTGATTTTCAGTCATTTCATTGTTTTCTCAAAGCTTCTTACATTGCTCATCAAACTCCAATATTGAAATACTTCTGAAGCTGATGGGCTTGAGATGCTTTCTAATCAAGTATGGTGGACAGGTTTTTAATTCTCTCTTGGCTTGTTGTCCCCTCATTAGAGACGACTTTGAATTTATATTTTCATTAGGCCTTTTTCCAAGTGTTAACAATATGGCTGGGGGATCTGATTGCTAATTAAAGAACTGGAGTTAAAATGGAACTGCAGTTTTAGAAATGCACTCTGTGTGTGTGTGTATGTCTGCATATCTATGTATCTACTCATACACAGAATCACACATATACACACAGTTAGTGCCTACATTGTTTTTTCTAACTCAATGATTATGCTGAATCCATTCATTTATGCATTCAATATTTATTGAGTATCTATTATGTTCCAGGAACTCATCTCAACATTAGGGATATAGAAGCAAACCAAAAGGATAAGGTAATTCTGTCATGTAACTTACATTGTAGTAACGAGAGAGACCATGACAAGTAAATAAATAAATATGTTCACATAATAATAAGCACTATGAAGTTAATACATTTGGTTAATGTGATAGTTATGTGGCAGATAGTGACTGACATGAGGAAGAGTTGCTATTTGATTTAAGGGATCAGGAAAGATTGATAAAAAATATAATATTTGAGCCTGACCAAAATGATCGTATGAAACAAACAATTTGAAGATTTTAGAGGGAAAGAAAGCTAACTGAAAGTAAGCTTAATTCAGTCACGAGTCAGGTATAGATTTCATCTTTACATAACTAGAAACTTTAATTGGTTGAAACATTTTTTTTTAAGTTTGATAAATTTCAATGTTGAACTATTTTCATTTTCTCCTTTGTGACTGCATGAAAGGGGAACACTTGATGATTACTTACCTGTGGGACTCTTCATTCTTCCCAACTAAAATTCTTGTCCAGGGTTTGCTTCTCATTGACTACATCTTGGACAAATTACTTAACATCTTGGATGTTTTTTTAAAAATTAAGATAATGGTAATACTTTCCCTGTTATCTCACCACAGGGTAAGGGATAAGGTTTTAAGATGCTTAAGGGAAAATTCAGGAGTCTGATTTATAATTCAATATTTCTGAAAGATTAAGGGAAATTATTTCATATTTCTCCATATCGGTTTCTGATCTGTAAATTAGGGAATAATAGAATCCACCTCAGAGCTGTTGTGAGAAGAATCTGGGTATAGTACGTACTCTTAATAAATTAAGTATTATTATTTTAATCAGAGAAGGTGCTACTTACGAAAGTTATTTGCAACTGAAAGGAACTCTATAAACAGAGGATATAATTATCTGTTTGGTAAGTATGTAGTCAGGCGATAGTTATTGGTTAACAGTTTTAAGCGTTTTGCTAAGAAATTATATTTTTTGTTAATTTGCGACATATTTTGAATAGAGAATTCAGCTGTTTTAGAACCATTATACCACAATCGACTGCTGTTTTTAAAAAGTTTCTCTCCAGAAATATCATTTTCAGTTGGGATAGTAGACATGTAATAAGTCAGCACATTTATTATCTCTAGGAAGGTGAGTATTCCTTGTCTTCTTATAGAGGAATGAATGTTTTCATTTGACGTTTTAGTCTTAAAGAGACAAAGAAGTATTCCCTTCCTTATGCATTAGGTACAAGGTGAATGAAGATAAATGGAGACAGTTTTAGACACTCAGAGGAATAAGTACAGTCAGAATAAAAGGGTCACTTCCATTTCTAAGCTTAAGAAAGCTCACGAGGCCACAATGAATAATTATATACTAAACGAAATGTGCAATTATTAATGGTACTGTCTCACTTTTAGCAATTTAATTGTCTACCAGAAGACTATCCAAAGATACTACATTATATTCTCTACTTTTTTACTTCTTTGCCTACTGAAGCTTTTATAATGATTTACATTAGTAATAGGCTTTCTCCAGTTCACTTAATTTAATCATTCTCAATTTATTCTTCCTTTGATGGAAAGCAGTTAAAGATAGTGTAGAGTCCCTCTCCAACAATATCAGAGTCCTCACTTTCATAGGCACAGGTGTATGGTAGTCTACTTTCTTAGGTGTGCAGTTGTACCAGAAGTCCTATCCATAAAGCAGAAGCCATTTTACCCCAGCCTTAAGGTCCTTACAGTCGTGGATCGCAACATGACAAAAACAAATGACAAGAATGATAGCTAACATTTCTCAGGCATTCACTGCATGCTACAAACTGTGCTCATCTTTCTGTATGGATTTATTTCCTCACTTAGTCTTCACATCCAAACCATGAGGAAGGGATACACATCATCCTTATGTTTTAGTGGGAAAACCGACGCCCAGAAAGGTTAAGGTAATTTGCCACAATCGTAGCCAGAATGTGGAGGCACATTAACCCAGGTTCAGGCAGCCTGGCTCTAGAAACTGTGCTTTAACCAACACCGATCAGTGTAAGTCAAATTATGTCCCTCTCCCCACACATGCTTTCCGAATGTCTCCTGTCACAATTTACACTTGCAGATCCCAATGTCGAAATCTTCTTCTCCAGCTATTCATATATTTTACACTCTTAATTTGTTCAGGTCTCTGCTCAAATGGTACCTCCTTCCAGAGGTCTTCCTTGACCACTCCATTCAAAATAGCAACCCCTGACACTCTCTATCTCTTAACCTGGTATCTCTTTCTTCATAGGTCTTAATCACTATTCGACACTACATACTATCTATTTGCTCCACAATTATTTCCTCCACCATCCCTAGGGAACTTGAAGACAGAGAATTGTTTTGTTTCATTTTGTGTCCCCAACATTGTAGAATCTTGATAAATACTTGTTGGAAGGAAGAATGTATTAAAAATTACTAAAATAAATAAATGAGTGTCTGCAGTACCTGACACAATGAAAGCACTTAAGAATAGTTCATTTATTTTATTATATAACTAATGATAATTATGATTTTCAAAGCTGATGAGAGAAATATAGGAGAGGGAAAAGGAAAAGTGCTAAATTTCCCTAAGGGACCTAAAAAGCTGAGGTAGTGTCAATAATCTAGATAATTTTGTTAAGAAAGGGAAAAACATTATTTACCTAAAAAGGCCAAAAGAATCAAGTGGAACCTTTAAAAAAATATCAATAATAATCAACTGTGTTGAAGTTTACATAGTAAACTCTAGGCAAAAGTTAATATATATGTTTTTCCAAGGAGCATAATACAGATGGCTTTTAAAATTTGACATATATTTTAGCCCTAGTTAAAAATAAATCATATACTATATTTTGAAGCATGTGTACATCAAAGTCATATGACTAGATGATATAATATAAACTAGAGTATAAAATGATTTATATCAGTTTGTGATATATTTTCTTGGAGAGCAGAATTCTGCTATATTCTGGAAGAATCGAATTAGTCAACTTGTAATAAACACAGAAACAGCTAACTTACTAAGTTACTAGAAATAATGTTCACATTTTGCAGTTTATGAAATGGAAGTTGAAACTGTCAGCTACCAAAATGAATGGTAAAAGTGATGAAGAAATCTGTACATGGAAACTGAAGAAAACCGCTCTGACTTTTTACTTCATGCATCACTTTTTAAAGATTTTTTGGCTAAACACAGTGCCAGTTGATCGCCTGGCATTACTTTCCATAGTAGAGGCATCGATACAAAACTAGCAAATTTCATGAATCATAGAAATATTATTTTATATCCTCAATTCAGAAATGTAGATGTATTATCTAGAAAAAGATGACGAGTCAGTCTCTAATAACACTCTACATTGTGCGAAACAATTATATAACCCAATTCTAGGCTCTGGGTGATGTAGTGGTAGGCAGTGACTATGAAGTCCTTTCTGTCATATCATAAGCATTATTTGTAGTAGCCATGAATGAATGGTGCCTGGTACACCTCTTTCTTCCATGGGCAGAGGGAAAGTCTCCAGTTGCCAGGTCTCTGCTACATTATCCTTAATTCTTTGATGATGCTTTTGAAGATGGATTCCAAGAGTCATTCACTGTAATTATATATAAAATATGTATTAAAATATATATGAATATATTATATGTGATAAAATATCAATACAAATATTTATGTTTAATAATATATATTCAGGCCGGATACTGTGGCTCACACCTGTAATCCCAGCATTTTGGGAGGCCGAGGCAGATGGATCACAAGGTCAGGAGATGGAGACCATTCTGGCCAATATGGTGAAATCCTGTATCTACTAAAATACGAAAAATTAGCCAGGTGTGGTGGCGTGTACCTGTTGTCCTAGCTACTTGGGAGGCTGAGGCAGGGGAATCACTTGAACCCAGGAGGCAGAGGTTGCAGTGAGCTGAGATCGCACCTCTGCACTCCAGCGTGATGACAGACTGAGACTCTGTCTAAATATATATATATATATATATATATATATAATATGTATAAATTTTATGTGTATAATTATAGTAAATGTAGAAAACTTAAATATATATATATATATAAATATGTGTAAATCTGAAGCTAAGCTAGAGTTGTTCCTCTGTCCTCTCTGATGGTTATAACTAAGGAATGTGAAGCTTAACAGCTATTGACAACCAAATTTCCATTTATATGAATAAAGATGGTCTACAGGGCAAGAAACTGAATCCAAGCACCTAGAAAATAAACCACGGAGGCAGCCCAGCCGTACTGACACCCTGTGGTCAATTAAAGTTGAACCCCAGATGCTCCCATGTACTTCTAGTGGACTGGCTATATGAGATACTCTAGTACTTTTAAAACAAATATCTCTTTCTTGCCTAGGCTAGTTTGAGTTGTATTTCTGTCATTACAACCAAATCAGTTGTAATTAATATCATTAGACTTAAGTAGCTGCTAATGTTGAAATGTACAATTGACAATTGTGTATATCATCAAGAATGGATTTTAAAGAAATAAAACTATCTCTTCTTAAATGCAGAAATCTATGTGTAGTCTTGGACAATAGCCATAATGGAAGTTGAAACTGTTGCTACCAAAATAAATGGAAAAACTGATGAAGAAATCTGTACATGGAAACTGAAGAAAATGTAAAAGACCCTTAAGAAAGAAAAAATAAAGATTGAGATGGGAAACAATTAACATTTAAAAAGAAGAAATAGATTTTATAATAGCATACTCAGTACATGGAGAGTAAAACCTTAAAACAGGCATGCAAAGAAAAAAAGAGACTGTATTCATTATGTATTATAACAGGCTGAGTATAATGGATAAGATATTGTCAAGAAGACATGGATATGCTTAGCTATTAACAAAGTGCAGACAGAGTTTTATATAGGTATAGTGGAGTAGAACTGAAGGAATGAGAGGATAATAAAGACAAATTAGAATTAAGTGCAAGAGTACACAGAAATAGGTCAAATAATTCAATTTGTATGGACTAAAGTAATCTGGTGTGACTTAAATAGAGAAAGATGGACTTTAATATGACATACTATTTGGAGAGGTAGAGGGCAAAATATATATAATTTAGGATAATAAAAAAAGTGGTGTGCTTGGGGGATAGTTAAGGAATCAGCTGGCTAGTAAGTTTGTTATTGTTAACATGTAATAAGAAAGTCCTTTCCTTTTTCCAGTCAGGTCATTTTTCTTTTTTTTTTTTTTTTTTTTGTTTTCAGGACAAAATAGTCACTGTTCACTATCTTCACTTACTTTCTTGTTACACTGCTTTTTCCCCTAGCCCTTGCCCCCAAACAAGACACTCTACTAAATTTTATTCTGAGGTCACTTATGACTTTATAGCCATCAAAACCACCCTCCTTGACACACATGTGATCCTCCTTGACTTTTCTCGGTCTATGAAGATGAACAAAATCACCCCCATCAAGCTAGGGCTTTGAAAAGTACAAAGAAACCTCCTCCACGGAAATTATAAAGATTCTCTATGTCTGAAGTCTAGTTTTCCCACCTTATGTCTCCTTTGAGTCTTTCAAGTATGAACCTAAATTGACCCGCCGTTTGTTTCCTGTTTGCCTAGCTGGGTCTTGCTGTTCTCAGTTGTTCCTAAGGTGCTGATAGGGCCCCTTTTCAGCAATTGATTCTACCAGAAAAGAATGGTGGGTTAAGGAATGGAATGCTTCACATAGGAAAGGAAATGTTACTTATGCCACCATCTGCTTGCAATAGTGTCAGTCACCTCCTAGTCTAGGCACACCTCAGCCTGTGTTCTTAGCTGTTGTAGTAAAATTATCTGCTTGCTCTCTGTACTCTCCCTTAGACTACAAGCAACTGGAGGGCAATGACCAAGGTCATTCATCTTTAAATTCTAAATGGCTATCAGGCTATCTGCCACATTGTAGGTGCTCAGTAAATTTTGGTTAAACTGAACAGAATTCATCATTACTGTTATAACATTCTGCACAACTCCATTATAATATCTAATATACTGTATTATAATTTATTTTCTGTGTATTTATCAAGGCCAAGTTCCCCCATTCTATTCATTTTTGTCCTTTCTCTCATAGTACATAATAAAAATATTGTTGCATGCATGAATTAAATAACTAGACAAATTAGCAAATATTAATATGGAAAAATGAAGTCAAAATGATTATTGAGGTTTGGGGAATGGGGAATTGAAAATGACTGAGGGTTGGCTGAAGATATATATCTTGTTGGAAAATATTCAGTTAGTGATGCAATGGGAAGTCCAAATGGGCAGAAATCTCACCCCAAATCATTTTGTAGTCTATCCATCATTCTAACGCTATCCCTGTTCTATCCCTTGTCGCTCAGTCTCATCTTAAAATAGTTCGTCTCTCTGTCTTTACTTGTGCGGTTCATCCACCTGGAATAACCCTACTTTTTATCTCTATTTTTGTCAAAGTTCTATTTGTCCTTCAAGAACCTATTTATGTCTCACATCCTCCCAAATTGATTCCCAGTTCTGCCCAATAGCTTGCATCTTTACTAGACATCTCTCTCAACTGTACTCTTTTATATTTCAGATAGGTCTCCATAATAGCACTTACTGCTACTAACCTGCATTGTTTGTTTTTATGTATGTTCATTTGCAGTCATCTGCAATAAATTTGGATGGCTTGGAAAGTAGGGGGTAAATTTATAATCCTATATTTACAATTCCTAAACTGTTTTGCACAGAGAAGATATACCATGTCTATACCCAACATAGTCTCTTAATGGTGATTGAAAATATAAGCCTAGAGATAGTGTAAAAGCTAAGCAATGTATACACATCAAAACACTATTTATGTATGTGTATGACATTAGAATAATAAATATAGTAGATAAATATGTTTGGCAGCAATCAGCTTTGGGAAGTGACCTCAGTATCATAGAAGTACCCATATTGTACCAAAATTAATAGCTATGTTGAAAAGATCAAAAGTGGTTTCACAGGCAATATAATTTTTACTTCATGCCCATCTTTAAGGCATATGGCGTCAAACTTATTTTATTCCCTTTAGCTCAGGGCTTCAATCATGTGTGTGGCTTGTGCTGCTCACCAGGAGCTCAGAGAAATATAAAGTTCGCCAATGCCATTATTCATAGGGTTTGCATAAATTACTTTTTAGATTTTGTTCTTTTTTTGTTCCCAAATGGTTTATCAAGCTTGGGAGAAAATATTATGCATAATTGCTACACCTTAGATTCCAATAAACTATACCAAACTAATCATAGATATTTATAGCCTGCATAAACTCTGTTTGCCCATCCATGGCAAGCATTTAATAAAGCTAGTTCATCTGGAAAGGAAGTTAAATTAAATAATCCAAAATGAATGTGATGCATATTCACAAAAATGTGGTGTTCAGATTGAGCTAACAAAAAGGAAGTCAGGCCCCAGCAAAGACAGACAAGTTAGAATTCAGTCCTTCTCTCTGTATGAAACATTAAGCCTTTACCCTATCTTTTGTGTCCATTCTTTTTAGACAGTGTGCCTTGGCCCATTTTTGTTAAATTCCCTAAAATCTAATATGTCTCTATTAATACTGCATAGATATAATATGAAATTATCCTCCCAGCTCCAAAATAGAAATCCGAAAACAACATAAGAAAATTCAAATAAAACTTTCAAGATAGAGTTTACTTTTTCAACAGAAGAACAAAATTAATTTAAGTCTAAATGTACAATAAAGTCAAGCTAATGCAAGGATGGTAAAATACATTTTGGTATTTTCATTCTTAAGATAAAATTTCCAAGGACTTGAGGAATAATCGCACTCTGGAAATAGCCTGTGAAAAAAGAAAAGACTTGGGGAATTTAACTGAAGTTCACTTTCCACCACTGTGCAAACTAAGGATAAACTTACAGCAGCAAATAGCTGTGGTTGGCAAAGCTATTTTGGCTCATAAGCAGCTATCAGGCCTTGATAAGGTCCACAAATCTGCTGTTCTAAAATCTCCAAAACAACCCCTACATGTTGAAAGTATTTTTGTGAATCATTTGGTGTCAAAACTTCACTTGACTTGATCTAATAGGAGGTGATACATAGTCTTTTCCTTTTTATATAAATAGTCATACATTTTGCTAGAGACAGATTAATGGTGGTGGTATATTGTGCATGGGGCTTCCTTTCTAAAATCAGAACCATTTTGAATTCTGAAACACATCTGGCCCCAAAAATTCCAAATGAGAGATTTTGAATGTGATGAAACCATTTTTTTCTATCAAACCAGCACCATTACCTCCCATCACCCCAAGCACACACACAAACTCACGTTTCTATTTGCATTTGATGATCTGAGAATCATCTTGTTTAGGGACAGTTTTTGAGACTGGTAAGGGAATAGAGACATTGGAGAATATATTTTTGCATCTTTCCCTACTCTACTTGTATGACAATCTTTTATATTTAGAAGGGTACGAGCAGAAGTTGAAAAACCTTTCTTTTTCTGAGTTATTGAGAGCTTGACCCAAAGCACATCTGTTTCATGATTTTCATGACAAAAAATGGCACAGACCTGAGGAGCAGGCAAATGTCCTCAGAACTGTGAAAGCTGTCAGGTTTAGAAGCACAAGGTTCCATGAATCCTGACACAGCTACCAGTATTCAATTGCATAAGACCTATGAGCAGTGGCAGCGGTTGAATTGGAATTATTAACAATTTGCCTTCAAATGACTTGGAAGGCATTAAAACTCGATAAATGAATAGATCAGGCAAAGAGTATCATTGAGATAAAGTGCTGATTGTTACACTTATTTATGAGTCACTAGGAAACGTGGTTTGGGTACATTCAAGAAATAACTGGGGAACATTTTTAGGAGAGCTAGGTTCTTGAAAATGTATAGGACTCAGAACTATTCCAACAGGAATATGAATGCAACAATGACAGTGATAAAACGAGGTGACATTTGAGTTTGATAGGCTCGTGTTTTGTTGCTTATTTTTCCTATCAATCGGTAATCACTAAGACCATGCTAGAGGGAACATGCTAAGGCCATCAGTGCCCTTCAAAATACCACAGTACCTTTATCCGCTTTAGCACTACTGTCTCTATTCCTTAAATAAAATTTTCAAACTGTACTAAAAGTCAGGTATTTTTGCCGTTAAAGAAGCCCTGTCAAAGGTACTTGCTTGCAAATCCAATGAGTAAAACCAAATCCACAGGAATGTATTCTTGACTTGCCATACTGTGTCAACATGCATTTCCATTGCCATATTTCAGGCACGTATTAGTTCAAGAGCAATCTGTTGTGCTAACTTGCTAACTGGTGTCCATGCTTTCACTCTTTTGTCCCTCCAATTCCTTTCTTTGCTGGCAAAGTTTTGTTATTAAGGCCAAGTTTAATTAGTTAACTCCACTTCTCAAACTCTCTCAGTTGTTCTCATTGTGGGTATAAATATCCCAAATTCTCATCCTAGTGACTTTGGCCCTTGATAATCTGAATGCAATCCATAGTCCTAATCTTATTCTTTTTAATCTCAGCTTTCACCCTGTGACCTTTAATCAGATCACTCAGCACTCACCAGTACTTGGACTTTCTATTTATTTGCCAGAGTCCAGTGCTATTTCTCTTGAAATGTATGTGCTGTGGTTTGAAGGTATCTTTTCCAAAATCCATGTGTTAGAAACTTAATCCTCCGTGCAACAGTGTTGGTAGCTGGGAACTTTTGGAAGATGTTTAGGTCATGAAGTCCCTTCCCTCATGCTGCTATTAAAGAGACTTGCAGAAATGGGCTCGCGCTCTCTCTCTCTCCCTCCCTCTCCCTCTCCCCTCCCTTCTACCTTTCTTCATGTGAGGATCCTGTAAGAAGGCCTGCATCTGATGCTGGAGTTTTGGTCTTGTACTTTTCATGCTCCAGAACTGTAAGAAATACATTTCTGTTTTGTATCAATTACCCAGTCTCAGCCATTCTGTTATAGCAGCACAAAGTCGACTAAAATAACGTGTCTTATTTTCTAGCCTCCTGGTAGAATAAGCTTAATCTAAACCTTAATATGGGACAAAATACTTCCTCCAGTTTGTATGGATTTATTTTCTCTTTTAAAAGTTTGCCAAAATCAATGGAAACCTTTCCAACGGAGACTTTCTTAAATAAGGGGGTTCTTAGTACTCCTAAGCAAGAAAGGAATCGTAGGAATATGATAGACATCAGCAGAGTCGGGTCTCAGTTTGGCTATTAATCACTTGTGCCTCCATTTTTCTTGCCAACTGCTGAATAAACTTTGATGGGCTTGGCATCTATCTGACTACTGGAATGCAGTCAAGAAATGGTATTCAGAACCTGGAGCTCTAATGGTGAGATGACATATGGATGTGACTCTGGTGACTCCAAAACTTTCTTTTTGGACAAATTTATAATTTCTGCAGAACTGGAAGAACATCACTCACAGTGATACTTGGCCACTCATATATAGTGCAGTTTAAGCGAGTGAATCAGTTCTTTCTTCAATTGTTAGCAAGCAAAGAGGTAGTGGAGAAGTCATTTATTAAACGTACTTCAGCTTGCAAAAAAGTTCTGGAATTGGAAGCTATCTGGAAAGCATTGTTGACAGATGAGGGCATAAGCATGGAGTTAAGGGTATCAAAAACATTGAATTTTTTTTTTTATAAAAGAGGAAATATATCCCAGATATTTAGCTTTTGGAAGCTATTTCTACCTCTATGTCTTTGATGTGAGAATAAGAGCCATTTCCAGATTACAAAGGCCATCAGTTCAGGCCATCATAGGAATTTAGAAGCATTTAGAATGGCATCTGCCAAGCTCCTCTGTGTGTGTGTGTGTGTGTGTGTGTGTGTGTGTGTGTGTGTGTGTGACTTCTCTGTAAATATTAAGCATTTGAAAATTATTTTGTAAGTAATTTTCAGTGATCCTTCCCCATTAATATACCTTTTCTTTTCTTTCTTTTCTTTTCTTTTTTTTTCTTTTTCTTTTCTTTTCTTTTTTTTTTTTTTTTGACACCAAGCCTTGCTCTGTTGCCAGGCTGGAGTATAGTGGCCCAATCTCGACTCATTGCAACCTCCATCTCCCAGGTTCAAGCAGTTTTCCTGCCTCAGTCTCCCAAGTAGCTGGGACTACAGGCACATGCCACCACACCCAGCTAATTTTTGTACTTTTAGTAGAGACAGGGTTTCACCATGTTGGCCAGGATGGTCTTCATCTCTGCACCTCATGATCTGCCCACTTTGGCCTCCCAAAGTGCTGGGATTACAGACATGAGTTTCTTTCCCATGAGTCAAAATAACCCATTCCTTATTTCCTTGATGTTCTTTACATAGTTCTTTTGGTGGATTATTCTATTAATCTCCTAGTTTACTTTCCTTCTCTATAAACTGAAAGTTATACTCTCTTAGAGGTATTGGGACATTGGCTTCTATTCTAATCTTCATCTTCCTTTTCTCACTCCTTTCTCAGAAGGAAAAGGCTGACTCTAACTAGTGGCTTTGGGGAAGGCACAAATATGCATAACTGATCTCTTCCCAAGCTATTTCTCTCAAGCCAACATGTTCATGTGACAGTTTTAGTCTTATCCTCTTCTATTTTCTGCATGATAAGAAGATGTGGGTTAGGACCAAGGGGCTGTCTTCTGGCTTGAAATTTGGGGAATCATCTCCCTATCCCTGCCTTTGGGTCTCTATAACAGGAGGCAGCAATTCCCTCCTACAACGGGTTAAATATTTAGTTTGAAGATCCTATTTCAGGAAATGTGGACTACAAGATCAAGAGACAGAGGAAATACTATATTTCAAGCCACTATCCTTGCAGTTTCAGACTGGATTCCAATCTAGCTGTGCCAACAGTAAAGTCAACTTTATATTTAGATAGTTATATTATCACTGAGATCTGAGAAAGGATGGACATTACACTGCTTTTCTAAGTTATTTTGTTTAGTTTCTAACTTCAATACTGTTATATCTAAGTCTGAATGTTGTCTAAATTGAAAATAGTTAATTTATTAAAATACTCTTCACCTAAATTATGGTCACAGTACCTAAATCTTTGCTAAACGTTTGATATATTGCTGAAACGTATTAAAATGATAGTTTATGAGTGCTCTCTTATTACCCTTAAACTTTTGCCTTTTAAAATGACTTATGGCTGGTTGCCCTAGCTCATGCCTGTAATTCCAGCACTTTGGGAGGCCCAGGCGGGCAGACATTTGAACCCAGGAGTTTGAGAACAGCCTGGGCAACATGGCGATACCCTATCTCTACAAAAAATACAAAAATTAGTCAAGTGATGCATTCTGTAGTCCCAGGTACTTGGGAAGGAGAGGTGGGAGGATTGCTTGAGCCCAGGGAAGTTGAGGCTGCAGTGGGCCATAATTGCACCACTGCACTCCTACCTGGTGACAGAGTGAGACCCTATCTCAAAATAAATAAATAAGACTTGTGATATCATGACCGCTAATATATTTGTAAAGGTTTAATTATAAACTATTGTTAGCATTTGCCAAATTGTATGGACATTTATTTCGAAGTCTACTATACCTATTTTCAGCTTCAATCATTACAAGTGGTCAATTGTTTTTCATTTACATCTACTTTCTTCTTTTGCTATTACTTAATTTAATTTATATTAATTATTATTGTATTTTTAGACTTGGGGTCTCACTCTATCACCAGACTAGAGTCCAGTGGCATGATCATAGTTCATTGCAGCTTTGAACTCCTAAGCTAAAATGATCCTTGTACCTTAGCCTCCCATCTAGCTGGGACTTCAGGTGTGCACCACCACACCTGGCTATTCTTTCAAAGTCAGTCACAGGGAGCATATTATTATATTATTTCATCTGTAAATAAATAAATGTATTTTTTAAAGCATAAGAATATTATTAAAAAGCTATAGTACTATTCTTGTACTTCAAAAATAAAAGTTCTCTAATATTGTTAAATATTTGTTTAGCGTTACAATTTCCCACTTTTAATACGTATTATTAATTTTTACATTTTATTTATTTTATAACCAAAATAAGTCCACATATTTTGCTTCATTGATATATCCTTTGTGTTCATTAGTATATAAGTTTCCCCTTCAAATTTCTACTCTCCCAGGACGTTTTACATCTGAGAAGATTGCTTCAGTCTAGATTTTGCTGATCATATACCCCATGGCGATTTCCATGTGCTTCTCTGCCCTCTTTTTCTGTAAATCAGTAGATTTAATGCACTCTCCAATATGGTAACCACTAAACACATGTAGCCATTTAAATTTAATGAAACAATTTCATCACAGTAGAAGGTTCTATTGCAGTGCGCTGATCCGAAGGACTTAGAAGATTCAGGTTCAATTTTTGGCAATAGTTTTTCACAGGCTATATTGTGTTCTTTCACCAGGTGCAATATAAACTTTGGCCTTTTGTGATGTTAGCAGCTACCAATGATCAATGTCTAGTTGCATCATTCATTAGGAGTTGCACAATCACTATAATCTACAGCTCATGACCTGCAATTCTTATATTCAAAAAAGCTTCCCGATAGTTATTCTACTACCAATGGTACAGTTTAAATAGCACAGGCAGAATAAATGCATGATTTTTCCCCTGTATTTGGTAGTTTTCAAAATAATAGATTGGTCAGAAGGATACTTCAACTAAAAATGTTCGATATGATTCCATCTGTCAAAATTTGTATTCATATTGATGCTCCAGTTTCCACTTTGACATGTGGAAGGTTCTGCAAGTTGGTTCCTATCAGGGTGTGTGTGCGTGTGTGTGTGTGTGTGTGCGTGTGTGCATGTGCATGTGTGTGTGTGTGTTTGCATGATCTTAATAGTTTTTGATAGCTTAATTTTTTATTTTTTCCCATAACTTATTGAGATACAAGTGGCATTTGGAAACATGGATAAGTTCTTTAGTGGTGATTTGTGAGATTTTGGTGCACCCATCACTCGAGCATACACTGCACCCTATTTGTAGCCTTTATCCCTCATTCCCCTCCCACTCTTCCCGGCAAGTCCCCAAAATTCATTGTCATTCTTATGGATTTGCATCCTCATAGCTTGGCTAGCACATATCAGTGAGAGCATACCATGTTTGGTTTTCCATTCCTGAGTTACTTCACTTTGAATAATAGTCTCCAGTCTCACCCAGGTCACTGCAAATGCTACTAAGTTATTCCTTTATTTATTACTTTTTATGGCTGAGTGGTATTCCACCATATGTATATATATAGGCCACGTTTTCTTTATCCACTCATTGATTGATGGGCATTTGGGATTGGTTCCACGATTTTGCAGTTGTGAATTGTGCTGCTATAAACGTGTGTGCAAGCATCTTGTTAGTATAATGATATCTTTTTCTCTGTGTAGATACCCAATAGTGGGATTGCCGAATCAAATGGTAGTTCTGCTTTGAGTTCTTTAAGGAATCTCCACACTGTTTTCCTTAGTAACTGTACTAGTTTACATTCCTACCAGCAGTGTAGAAGTGTTCCCTAATCACTGCATCCACATCAACATCTACTGTTTTTTAATTTTGTTTTTATTATGACCATTCTTGCAGGAGTAAAGTGGTATTGCATTGGGTTTTGATTTGCATTTCCCCAATCATTAATGATGTTGAACATCTTTTCATATGTTTGTTGGCCATTTATATATCTTCTTTTGAGAATTGTCTATTTATGTCCTTAGCCCACTTTTTGATGGGATCGTTTGTTTTTTCTTACTGATTTGTTTGAGTTCATTGTACAATCTGGATATTAGTCCTTTGTCAGATGTATAGATTGTGAAGATTTTCTCCCACTCTGTGAGTTGTCTGTTTACTGTGCTGACTGTACCTTTTGCCATGCAAAAGCTTTTTAGTTTAATTAAGTCCTAGCTATTTATCTTTGTTTATATTGCATTTGAGTTTGGGTTCCTGGTCATGAAATCCTTACGTAAGCCAATGTCTAGAAAGCTGTTTCCAATGTTATCTTCTAGAATTTTTACAGTTTCAGGTCTTAGATCTAAGTGTTTAATCCATCTTGAGTTGATTTTTGTATAAGGCGAAGATGAGAATCCAATTTCATTCTCCTACATGCGGCTTGCCAATTATCCCAGCACCATTTGTTGAATATGGCATGCTTTACCTGCTTTATGTTTTTGTTTGCTTTGCTGAAGATCAGTTGGCTGTAAGTGTTTGGGTTTATTTCTGCATTCTCTGTTCCATTCCATTGGTCTGTGTGCCTATTTTTATATCAGTATCATGCTGTTTTGGTGCCTGTGCCTTTATGGTATAGTTTGAATCAGGTAATATGATGCCTCCAGATTTGTTCTTTTTGTTTAGTCTTGTTTTGGCCTTGTGGGCTCTTTTTAGGTTCCATATGAATTTTAGAATTGTTTTTTTCTAATTCTGTGAACAAGGATGGTGGAATTTTGATAGGGATTGCATTGAATTTGTAGATTGCTTTTGACAGTTTGGTCATTTTCACAGTATTGATTCTACCCATCCATAAGCATGGGATGTGTTTCCATTTATTTGTGTCATCTGTGATTTCTTTCAGCAGTGTTTTGTAGTTTTCCCTGTAGAGGTCTTTTGATTCGTTGGTTAGGTATATTCCTAAATATTTTCTTTATTTTATTTTTTTTTTTTGTAGCTATTGTAAAAGTGGTTGAGTTCTTGATGTGATTCTCTGCTTAGTCACTGTTGGTGTATAGTAGAGCTACTGATTTGTGTACATTAATTTTGTGTCCGGAACTTCGCTGAATTCTTTTATTAGTTCTAGGAGCTTTCTGAAGGAGTCCTTAGGGTTTTCAAGGTAAACAAGCATATCATCAGCAAACAGTGACATTTTGATTTGCTCTTTACTGATTTGGATGCTGTTTATTTCTGTCTCTTGTCTGACTGCTCTAGCTAGGACTTCCAGTACTATGTTGAAGAGGAGTGGGGAGAGTGGGCATCCTTTGTCTTGTTCCAGTTCTCAGAAGGAATGCTTTCAACTTTTTCTCCATTCAGTATTATGATGCCTGTGGGTTTGTCATAGATGGTTTTTATTACATTGTGGTATGTCCCTTGTATGCCGATTTTGCTGAGAGATTTAATCATAAAGGGATGCTGGATTTTGTCAAATACTTTTTCTCCTTCTGTTGAGATGATCATGGGATTTTTGTTTTTAACGATGTTTATGTGGTATATCACATTTATTGACTTGAATATAATAAACCAGGCATGTATCACTGCTATGAAACTCACTTGGTTGTGGTGAGTTCTCTTTTGATATGTGTTGGATTCGGTTAGCTAGTATTTTGTTAGGGATTTTAGCATCAATGTTTATCAAGAATATGGGTCTGCAATTTTCATTTTTGGTTACGTCCTTTCCTGGTTTTGTCATTAGGGTGATGCTGGCTGCATAGAATGAATTAGGGAGGGTTCCTTCTTTCTCTATCTTGTGGAGAGTGTCAAAAGTATTGGTAACTCTTCTTTGAATGTCTGGTAGAATTCTGCTGTGAATCTGTCTGTTCTTGGACTTTTTGTTGGTAATTTTTAAATTACCATTTTAGTCTTGCTGCTTGTTATTGGTCAGTTCAGGGTGTAAACAACCCTCCTAGCTTAAATCAGGAACATTTAAGCTAGGAGGGTTGTATTTTTCCAGGACTTTATCCATCTTTTTTAGGTTTTCTAGTTTATATGCATAAAGATGTTCATGATAGCCTTGAATTATCTTTTATATGTCAGTGGTGTCAGTTGTAATATCTCCTGTTTTGTTTTTTAATGAGATTATTTGGATTTCTCTCTTCTTGGTTAATATTGCTAATGGTCTATCAATTTTATTTATCTTTTCAAAGAACCAGATTTTTGTTTCATATTTATTTATTTATTTATTTATTTCATTTCAATTTCATTTAGCTCTCCTCTGGTCTTGGTTATTTCCTTTCTTCTGCTGGGTTTGGGTTTAGTTTGTTCTTGTTTCTCTAGTTCCTTGAGGTATGACATTAGAATGTCAGCTGGTGCTCTTTCAGTTTTTTCTTTCTTTTTTTTTTTTTTCTTGAGATGAAGTCTTGCTCTCTCAGCCAGGCTGGAGTGCAGTGGCACAATCTCAGCTCACTGCAACCTCCATCTCCCAGGTTCAAGCAATTCTCCTGCCTCAGCCTCCCAAGTAGCTGGGATTACAGGTATACACCACCACATCCAACTAATTTTTGTATTTTTAGTAAAGACAGGGTTTCACCATGTTGGCCAGGCTGGTCTCAAACTCCTGACCTCTAGTGATCCACCTGCCTTGGCGTCCCAAAGTGCTGGGATTACAGGCATGAGCCACCACACCCAGCCTCTTTCGGTCTTTTTGATGTAGTCATTTAGGGCTATGAACTTTCCTCTTAGCACTGACTTTGCTGTATCTGAGAGGTTTTGATAGGTTGTGTCATTATTGTTGTTCAGTTTGAAAAATTTTTTAATTTTCATCTTAATTCAATTTGACCCAATGCTCATTCAGGAGTAGGTTATTTAATTTCCATGTAGTTGCATGGTTTTGGAGGTCCCCTTTGGAGTTGATTTCCAGTTTTATTCCACTGTGCTCTGAGAGAGTGCTTGATGTAATTTCAGTTTTCTTAAATTTAATGAGACTCGTTTTATGGCCTATCATATGGTCTATCTTGAAGCAAGTTCCATGCACTATTGAATAGAATGTGTACTCTGTGGTTGTTGGACAAAATGTTTTTTGTATATCTGTGAAGTCCATTTGTTTTAAAGTATAGTTTAAATCCATTTTTTCTTTGTTGAGTTTCTGTCTTGATGACCTGTCTAGTGCTGTTAGTGGAGCATTGAAGTCCCCATTATTGTTGTGTTGCTGTCTAGCTCATTTCTTAGGTCTATTGGTAGTTGTTTTATAAATATGGGAGCTCCAGTGTTAGGTGCATATATGTTTAGGATTGTGATATTTTTCTGTTGAACATGGCCATTTACCATTATGTAATGTTCCTCTCTGTCTCTTTAACCGCTGTTGCTTTAAAGTTTGTTTTTTCTGTTATAAGAATAGCTACCCCTTCTCGCTTTTGGTGTCCATTTGTAGGAAATGCCCCTTTCCACCCCTTTAAGTTTATGTGAGTCCTTATGTGTCGGGTGAGTCTCCTGAAGGCAGCAGAGAGTTGGTTGTGAGTTCTTATCCATTCTGCAGTCTGTATTTTTTAGGTGGAGCAATCAGGCCATTTACATTCAATGTTAGTATTGAGATGTGAGTTACCCTTGCATTCATCATGCTATTTGTTGCCTGTGTACTTTGTTTTTTGTTGTTGTTGTTGTTTGTTTTCTGTTTTTGCTTTTTTAACTTGTATTTTTGTTTTATGGGTTCTATGTGATTTATGTTTTAAAAGGTTCTGTTCTGATATGTTTCCAATATTTGTTTCAAGATTTAGAGCTCCTTTTAGCAGTTCTTGTAGTGGTGGCTTGGTAGTGGCGAATTCTGTCAGCATTTGTTTGTCTGAAAATGACTGTATCTTTTCTTCACGTATGATGCTTATTTTTGTTGGATACAACATTCTTGGCTAATAACTGTTTTGTTTGAGGAGGCCGAAGATAGGCCCCAAATCCCTTCTAGCTTGCAGGGTTTCTGCTGAGATATCTGTTGTTAATCTGATAGGTTTTCCTTTATAGGTTACATGCTGCTTCTGTCTCACAGCACTAAGATTATTTCCTTCATCTTAACTTTGGATAACCTGATGACAGTGTGCCTAGGCAATGATCTTTTTGAGATGAATTTCCCAGGTGTTCTTTGTGCTTCTTATATTTGGATGTCTAGGTCTCTAGCAATGCCAGGAAAGTTTTTCTCAGTTATTGCCCCAAATATATTTTCCTAACTTTTAGAACTCTCTTCTTCCTCAGGGACACCAATTATTCTTAGGTTTAGCCATTTAACATAATCCCAGACTTCTTGAAAGTTTTGTTCATATTTTCTCATTCATTTTTCTTTGTCTTTGTTGGAGGGGGCTAATTTGAAGACCTTTTCTTCAAGCTCTGAATTTCTTTCTTCTACTTGTTCAATTCTATTGCTGAGACTTTCCAGAGAGTTTAACATTTCTATAAGTGTGTCCATTGTTTCTTGAATTTTTTATTGTTTTTTTCTTTAAGCTATATATTCCCTTGAATAGTTCTCCTTTCACTTCTTGTATTTTTTTTTTTTTTAATTTCCTTGCTTTGGGCTTCACCTTTCTCTGGTATTTCCATAATTAGCTTAATAGCTAACCTACTGAATTAGTTTTCAGGTAAATCGGGGATTTCTTTTTGGTGTGGATCAATTACTACTGAACTAGTATGAGTTTTGGGTGGGCGTTAAAGAGCTTGTTTTATCATATTACTAGAGTTGGTTTTCTGGTTCCTTCTCATCTGGATAGGCTCTGTCAGAGAGAAGGTCTAGGACTCAAGGCTGTTCAGATTCTTTGTCCCATGGGGTGTTTCCCTGATGTAGAACTCTCCCCCTTTTCCTATGCATGTGGCTTCCTGTGAGCCAAACTACAGTGATTCTTGTCTCTCTTCTGGGTCTAGGCAGCAGCAAGTCTACCTGGCCCCAGGCTGGTCCTAGGAGTTATCCTCACAGAGTCCTGTGATATGCACCATCTGTGGGTCTCTCATCTGTACCAGTGCCTGTTTCAGTGGAGGTGGCAGCAGGGGTGCAATCAACTCCATAACGGTTCTTAGCTTTGGTGGTGTAATGCTCTATTTTTGTGCTGGTTGGCCTCCTCCCAGGAGTTGGCACTTTCCTGAGAGCATCAGCTGTGGTAGTATGGAGAGGAACTGGCAGTGGATGGGGCCCTAGAACTCCCAAGATTATGTATCCTTTGTCATCATCTACCAGGGTGGGCAGGGAAGGTTCATCAGGTAGGGGCAGGGCTAGGACTTTCCTTGGTCGGATCTTGCTGCAGCTGCTGTAGAGGATGGGGATAAGGTTCCTAGGTCAATGGAGTTGTGTACCTAGGAAGACTATGGATGCCTCTGATGAGTCATGCAGGTTGTCGGGGAAATGGAGGAAAGCTGGTAGTCACAGGTCTTACCCAGCTCCCACGCACACTGAAGGGCCAAACTCACTGCCACTGTGCCCCTCTAGTAGCCCTGAATCTGTTTCCAAGCAGTGGGCAAGCTGGGCTTGAGAACTTGCCCCAGGCTACCCACCTCCCAGCTGTGAAAGAAAAGGACTTGGTTCTTCCCCCTGCCTGTGTGGAGTCTGTATACCAGATTTGCTTCCTCTCCTCAGTTCTGGCCAGGAGGCTTCTCACCTTATTCAAATTGTTACAAAGTTCAGTTTGAGATTTCCTTCCCCTGTGGTGTTTACCCCCTCGATCCCCTGGACACCCTCCCAATGGATCCCTGTGGTCCCAGGCAGGAATGACTTGCTTCAGGACCCAGCAGACTCCCAAGGCCTTTCTGCTGCTTTCTCTACCCCTGTATTTTGCTCAGCTCTCTAAATTGACTAAGTTCCAGGTAAGGTTGGAAACTTCGCCTGCAAAGAGATCTTCAGTTTCTCCAGTGGGGGTGTGTGTTCAGCAAAGGAGGCTCTCCCTTTTCTATTTCCAAAGTTGGGGCACTCACAGTATTTGGGGTGTCTCCTGGGTCCTGCAGGAGCTGTCCACTTCCTTAAGTGGGTCTGTGGGTCCTCTCAGGATTGCTGTTTTGTTCTTAAAGTTAATCTGGAGCTAAACTCACAGTGCAAGCCTCTGCATGCTGCTGTCTCCGTCTGAGTCAGAGCTGCAATCTAGTTGTGCCTCCTGTCTGCCATCATGAGCTGGAAGCTTCTTATTTTCTCTTGTTATAAGATGTTCCAGCACATCTGGTACATTTCCAGCCCTAGGTGTGGAACCAGATATTTCTCCATGGACCTCTGGTTATTTTGATTCAGAGGTAATATTTTAAGGCTACAATCTCAATACTGGGTCTCATTGCTACTCGATTTGATATTGTTTCCAGACCTTTCCAGTGAACATACCAAGAAGTTTGATTTTAGGATAAAGTACATTATGGGATTTTTAAAGATGAAATACGTAAGGCTATCTTCTCATTTCCAATTGAATTCAAGTCTACAAAATTGTATTTATCTCTACTACCTTATATCAATATTCCTTCTTCCCAAGCTGAAAAACCCCATTGTGAATAACAACAGAAATGACAGAATATAGTTTCTCATTTGTTTTGTCCTAAAATGAAACAGTACAACTTTAGATATCCGTCATCAAGATTACAGTCACAAAAACATTTTACAATTTTGTTTTTGACATTTCTTTTGTTTTTACGGGATATGCTAAAAAGGCTGTTAAGGTCAAATTACTGTTTTTAAGTCACTCAAAATGCTTTTCTTCTATATGATTATTCCTTTGCAATATACATGTAGTCAATACATACACATTTTGGTAAAACTTTAGGAAATTTCTCTGAAAAAGCTAGGACATGAGAGCCAAATTTTGAAGTACCTTATATGACATACCTAGATAGATTCTTCTATGTTTGCAAGTAAAAGAATACCCAGTCTCTAATTGGCTTAGACAAAAACAGAATCTCTAACTACTATAGATAAAAAGCCTGGCAATAACTCCCCCAGTCACTTGTCATCTTTGCTCTTGCCCCGACTCTGTTCCTCATTTTTGTGTTTGGCACAGTTCTAAGCTTTCTTTCTGTAGTAAGCCCCAGAAGGTTTGGGCCTCTCACTTAAGCATTGTAACATCAGTGAAAAATAAGCTTCTCTCTTTCTAATAATTCCACAAATATCTGGAACCAGGATTTCATTGGCTCATGGTTTGTGACATGACCTTCCCTAAAACAATCAGTTTTGATAGGAGAGAAAGTGCCCCCATTGGCTTAGGCCTGGTCATGTACACACATTGACTAAGACAGGGAGAGGGAGTTCTTCAAAGAAAAATTTCTGTACTCTTATCAGACAATGGCAAATTAATGATTGGTGGTCAACGATAGTAAATTCCAGAGTCATTTATGAAACAGATAATTTGATAATTAAAATATATTTACTATGTGAAGGCTTTATCATCAGATCCCACAGGTTCACAGCAACTACTGACACTAAATATAACTGGAATTCCACAGAGTTTTAGAGCTGGAAGTAACTATGGAAATTACTTTGTCCAAATACTTCATTTGTAGAGAATGAAACTAAGTCCCAGAAATTTACCCAAAAGCCAAAAGGACTTCAATGCATGGGAGAATGGATACAAGGAAATATATTCTTAGACTGTGAGCAGATGGGCTTGCCTTAGGAAGGTCCCAGAAAAATCACATTTTCACTTTATTCTCTTTTTTAACAAAACTTCTATTTTGGGGCACATTTTTGAGTGTCCTTCCAACTCACTGCCCTCTTCTTTGGCACACATTCCTAATCCACCCATCATGCTTACTGAAAGTACAGGCCTGGGGTGTATGTGACTGTACTGGCTTCATCCTCCTGGTCTTCAGACAATAAAACAGGAGATAAACATCCATCTGATGACCAGCCAATGAGCCAGGAAAAACATCACATTCTCAGATAGAAAATTTTTAAACTAGAAGGCACATAAATTGAATTTACCCAAGCAATAAAGATTAAATTTAGATACTCATGGAGACTTGAGGAGAGTAGATATGTTGAATCGTAGAGAAGCAAGACAAAAATAAGAAGAACAAGGCAAAACCGTGGAGACAGTAAAAAGATCAGTGGCTTCCTGGGGTTGGGGAGGAGAGAATAGTGAACAGGTGAAGCACAGAATATTTGAAGGGCAGTGGAACTGTTTTGAATGATACAGGTATACTTCTTTTTGTGGTTCATTTTATTGCACTTTTCAGATACTGTGTTCTTTACAAGTTGAAAATTTGTGGCAACCCTACATTGGGAAAGTGGTTGAGCACCATTTTTCCAACAGCATGTGCTCACTTTGTGTCTCTGTGTCATGTTTTGCTAATTCTCACAGTATTTCAAACTTTTTTTTGTTATATCTTTTTTAAGGTATTTGTGATCACTGACCTTTGATGTTACTATTGTAATTGTTTGCGGTGTTACCACTCACTTATAAAATAGCAAACTTAATCTATGAATGTTGTGTGTATTCGACTACTCTACCAACTGGTCATTCCCACATCTCTCTCTTTTCTCGGGTCTCCCTGCAGTGACCTCTAAGTATTGAAATCAAAGGAAGAGATGCCCATCTCTCACTTTAAATCAAAAGCTAGAAATGATTAGGTTTAGTGAGAAAGATGTGTTGAAAACTGACATAGGTCAAAAGCTAGACCTCTTGCACCCAACAGCCAATTTGTGAATGCGAAGGAAAAGTTTTTAAAGAAAACTTAAATTGCTCCTCTAAGGAACACACAAATGATAAGAAAGGGAAACAGTCTTATTGATAATATGGAGAAACTTTTAATGGTCTGGATAGAAGATCAAACCAGCCACTACATTCTCTTAAACAGAAGCCTAACCCAGAGCAAGGCCCTAACTCTCCTCAACTCTATGAAGGCTGAGAGACATGAGGAAAATGCAGAAAAAAAGTTTGAAGCTAAAGAAGTTTGGTTCCTGAGGGTTAAAGAAAGAAACCTTTTTTTGGAACATGAAAGTGCAAGGTGTGTCAGCAGGTGCTGATGGAGAAACTGTGTCAAATTGTCCTAAAGATATCCTGGCTAAGATAATTGGTGAAGGTGAATACACTAAGTAACAGATTTTCAGTGCAGATTAAGCAGCCTTATATCAGAAAAAGATGCCACCTGGGACCTTCCTAGTTAGAAAGGAGAAATCAGCGCCTGACTACAAAGGACCAGCTGACTCTCTTGTTAGAGACTACGGCATAGGTTAAAGCCAATGCCTATTTACCATTCTGAAAATCCTAGGGCTCTTAAAAATGATAGTAAATCTACTCTGCCTGTGCTCTGTAAATGGAACAACAAAGCCTACATGATAGCACATATTTGTACAGCATGGTTGACTAAATATTTTATGCCCACTGTTGAGACCTGCTCAGAAAAAAAAAAAAATTTCTTCAAAATATTACTGTTAGTTGACAATGCACTGCATTACTCAGGAGCTCTGATGGAGAAGTACAGGGAGATTTATGTTGTTCTCATGCCTGCAAACATAGTGTTCACTCTGCAGCCCATGGATCAAGGAGTAATTTTTACTTTTAAGTCTTATTTAGGACATACCTTTCATAAGGCTACAGCTCCCATAGTGATATTTCTGATGGATCTGGGCATAATAAATTGGAAATCTTTGGGAAGGGATTCACCATTCCAAATATCATTAAAGAATATAAGTATGTTGGTGATTCATGGAAGGAGGTCAACATATCAGCATAACAGGAGTTTGAAAGAAGTTGATTCCAACCCTCATGAATGACTATGAGAGGTGGAGCAAGTAACTGCAGATGTGGTAAAAATAGCAGGAGAACTAGAATTAGAAGTGGGACCTGAAGATGTGACTGGATGGCTGCAATCTCATGCTAACACTCAAGATGAGGAACTGCTTCTTATGGATGAGCAAAGAAAGTGGAAACTACTTTTTGAGATGGAAACTACTCCTGGTGAAGAGGCAGTGAACACTTGACGACAAAGGATTTAGACTGTTACATAAATGTAGCCAGTAAAGCAGTGGCAGGGTTTCAGAGGATTCACTCCTATTTTGAAAGAAATTCTACTATGAGTAAAATGCTATCCAACAGCATTACACCTTACAAAGAAATCTTTCATAACAGGAAGAGTCAATTGGTGTAGCAAACATCATTGTTGTCTTATTTTAAGAAATTGCCACAGCCACCCCAACTGTCAGCAACCACCACCCTGATTACTCAGTAGCCATCAGCGTTGAGGCAAGGTCTTCCACCAGCAGAAAGATTATGACTTGCTGAAGGCTCAGATGATTGTTAGCACTTTTTAGCAATACCGTATTTTAAATTACGGCCTATACGTTTTTAGACATCATGCTATTGCACATTGAATAGACTACATTATAGTGTAAGCATAACTTTTATATGCACTGGGAAACTGAAAAAATGCCTATGACTAGCATTATTGTGATATTCACTTTATTGCAATGCTCTGAAACAAAACCTGCAACATCTTCGAAGTATGCTTATGCTATAATGATGGATCCTGTGGCAAAAATCAGTTCAGTATCTTATTTAAGATTGTGTATGTAGAAAGTGGCTGGGCAGGATTTTAAACTCCAACAATCTGGCTCTGGAGAGCATCCTCTTAACCACGAAATACTGTCTGGGATTTGTTGGAGGCAGGAGAATATGAAACTCTTTATAGAAGAAACTGTTGAGTTCTTAGCAGCTTTTATTCCAGATCCCAAAAATCTACCTAAAATTTTGTTTCTAGGTCCGTGAGATTTCTTTACATAAGCTAACCACTTCCCTGCACCTAAGTTGATCGTAGATGGAGATGACTTGATAATTTTTATTGTCATTAAAAGAGGCCTAAATACTATCTTCATCTTGCTACATCAAGAGCTAGTATATTTTTCCTTAAAAGAACCATTCAAAAAATCGCTGGGATCTCTGTCCTGTCCAAAGTGAAGATTACGATGTGTATATCTGTTTTTTTATTTTAAAGAATTCATTACCAAGTTTGTAGATATGTTCCTATCAACTTTTCCATACAGAGCATAATGCACTAAGAACTATGTAGTGGTGAATACATGTTTTGGGACTATATGAAGGTGCAAATCTCCTCTTTTGAAAGTCAAGAAAAGTTGTGTTTATTAGCCCTCAGAGATAAATACCTAGAATAGGATGAGTTGGCCCAATATAATATAGATCAGTGTATGTTTACTTTGAAAGTGAGTAAAAGTTTCTATGCTAATGACCAGTATAAGTTTATTGACTCGTTCTCTGTACAGTGACATAGTTTTATAATCAGGGCTTTTAAATTATTATTTAGTAGAATTTACTCTGAAGCAATGAGTAAAGAATTAAGACATAAAAAGCATGTAAACTTCATGCTTTAAAAGGTAGCTTCCTGAAGAAGTCAAATACTGCATGATTGTAACAACAGCTGTGCTCACTTGTTTTCTAGTTTCCTTTATATCAAGGTGCAGGCAACAGAAAATTTGAGGAATTCAAAAAGCAAAATACACATGTAAAAGAATGGATGAACCCTAGAGACTGAGCTTTTTAACACCTGCCTTATATTTGGCTTAGAAAATGAAGTTAGTGCTCTCCTGCTCTCCAGCCATCCCCTAAAGGCCTCTGAGAGTCAAATTTTACTTGCCCTAACTTCTCAGAGACTGATGGCTCCCTGTAAGCAGTAGATTCTCCAAGGGAACTTACTGATACTCATTACAATATATTAATCACAGCAGAAGCTCTGTTGGCTAAAAGAAACGGGAAGTGGGGGGTCTAAATTCAGAATCCAATAAATCAAAGGCTTAAAAACAAAATAACAAAACCTTACTGACATTTGTCCCTAAACGAAACTTTGGAAGGGAGATTTACTGTACATTACTTTAACCAAAGGCCAAAGGAAGAGTTCCCTGGTTCAAACATCCAACAAACCGTATTTCTTTCATGTATGAGTTATGAAGAACAACTCTAAAACTACTTAGCTCCAAGAAGAGAAAGGTACTCTTTTGTGAAAAGGGCAAATATTCCTTTAACAAATATTTCCACTGGCAGATTGTTAATGGGGACATCACGAAGGGCTTATGTGATGATCCGGGAGATAATTGAGAAATTTGGGATGCTTGTTCTTCTCTACCAAATCTGGCTTATGTTATTTCAGAGCCAAGTTGTTGACCTTTTCTTACTTCTTTTGTTAAGCTGTGGTACCAAAAGGATTATATATCCAAACAATTTTAGAGAACCTTTCTACCAAGAGAAAAGTAGGGTGCTTAAATTTATTGAATACTGCTGCATTTAACCTATTTAATTGGAACACGTTAATTAGATCTAATTGCAAAGTTGTTTTAATTGGAAAATCAAGCATTGCACTGATATTGGTGTGCATGATTAAACAAAGTAACTGAGGTCACCAGTGGATTGTGTAAGATTCATGCCTGTGATTGATTAAGTATGAAAGTTAATCAATTTAATTTATGTGATTGATGTTGATTCTTTCCTTTAGAAATTGCCTGTTTGTATCTTATTTTTATCAAGATACTGTGTGCGGAATGTCAAATAAACTATAGTAACACTTCAATTTGTTTATTTTGGTATAATGATGTGTTTATTTCTGATCTAAGTAATTTTAACATGGCTTTTGTGTCACTAATTAAGATTTTCAAGTTACTCGAGATAAAATTAGGTTTTCTATTAAGAAAATTTAATTTTCTTGGGGGAAATAATTCAGGCAACATGGGAAAATTAACCTATTAGTTCCATTAGTGGAGTTGATGGTTTATTGCCTTAAAACATACGCCATGCAGCTCAAGAACAAAGGTGTCCCTTTTTAATCATCTCAGTGTCAATATGCTTCATGCTTCCTGATGAGTATGATGATAATTGTAATAATAATGAGAAGATGAAGAACATTTATATAGTACTTATAATGTGCCAGGCATTGTTCTAATTTCATTAAATATAATAACTAATTTGATAAATTATGTAAGAGCATTTGCTTCTGGAAACTTACTTTTATCAAAGTGACACTACTAATATCGTCTCATGTATTAGATGCTGTCTCCAGCACAGTTGCAGACATATATGGGTAAGCCATTGCAAAGTAAAATTATTTGCCTAGGTCACATAGGTAGTAGACCCTTGGTATATTTTCATATTTAACATTGAGGACATTGACCTAATTCATATGATCAAATCTATACCTTGTTTCAGTCAGAGTTCTCCGTATATAAATATGCAATGTTGAGCTAGATTTCTGGCATATAATGCTGAGTTGTTGCTTTAAACTAATGCTCCCTGTCATTCCACTTCTTATTAAGACAAAGGTCTTTTAAAGATTTCTTTTAAATAATTGGCTAATATGATTGTAAGGGGGATGGCAAGTCCAACATTTATAGGCTAGCAGAGTAGGCATGTTGGCAAGAGACGATGCTGGAGTTTTGAGTCTGAAATCTGTAGGGCAGCTCAGCAGGCTGGAAACTCAGACAGGAGTTCATGCTGCAGTCTTGAGGTAGAGTTTCTCCTTCTCCAGGAACCTCAGGTTTTGCTACATCTACGGGTTAACCATATCCATAGGTTAACAAAATCTACAAAATACCTTTACAAGAATAACTAGAAAAGTAATTAAATGACTGAGTGCTATAGCCTAGATAAACTGACACAAAGTTAAGCCTCGCATAGCTTGACTTTATATGAACGGAATACCAAGTCTAGTAGAAGTCATGGGAATTAATATATAATTAAATACAGTAAAACATAGATACAGCACTGTTCTGAAGCTACATAACTGTACCAATAACTTGATAAGAAGCTTGCCATGTTCAAGTTGTGGCATACATTGAAGTTTGCTTCACTGAGCAACTTTTCTAAACTTTTCTTTTCCTTTCAGTTTTCCAATTTCTTGCCTCCTGGGGGGCTATGGTAGTTTTGGCCCAAAACTCATAAGCAGAGGTCTGCTAAAAGAGGGATGTTATCATAAAGAAAGCTTATTTTTCTTCTCTAAAGAGAATCATTGCTGCTGCACAAAATTTCCCATTCCCTTTCCTCTCGTCTGAACTATAGAAATAAAGCCTCAAAGAGCAGCAATTACTGGCAACCATGGGTACAAAATCCAACATCCTAAAGATGGCAGAGCTGTAAGATAGGAAGAGCTGGCTTCCTGGAGGCTAATGCTAAGTTGTTGCTCTAAGCGAACACTCCTGTCACTCTACTTCTTGTTATATAGGGGAAAAAAATCAATCTCTGTTCTGAAGCTATTGCAAGATGTGTTTCCTGGTCTTTTGTCTGTTTCCGTTTTTTGTTGGTATCTGGACACAATCCTAACAGAGTTTTTACTTGATTAGTAAAGAGATAATGAGTTTATGTTTATTGTATATACAAAGCAAATTTTGATATAGAATTGAACCACCATCTTTCATTAGCAAAGTCAGGAGGGGGCAACTCTAAAAGAATCTTAAAGCATTACAGACTTTCTGAAGCAAAATTAGGGCTCTTACAAGAATATGCAATGTTGACTGTAAAGGACGATAAAGTCATCTACATAACCTGCCATATTCCTACTCTTGCTCCTTAGTCACTGATATTACTAGAAGATAATGTCTAAGATGATAGTAAGATTTATTTTTTGAATTTTTAGAGAGGAATATTCAAAAATCTGTTTAAGAAGAACTAATAAGGAAGAGGCAAAGGGTAAGCATGAAAGTTGTATGAGACTTTTTAGAATGAGTGCTATGTACTTTTTTTTAAGGCAGAGTCCCGTTCTGTCACCCATGCTGGAACGCAGTGTCATGATCTTGGCTCACTACAACCTCTGCCTCCTGGGTTCAAGTGATTCTCCTGCCTCAGCCTCCTGAGTAGCTGGGATTACAGGCATGTGTCACCATACCCGGCAATTTTTGTATTTTAGGTAGAGACAGGGTTTCACCATGTTAGTCAGGCTGGTCTCAAACTCCTGACCTTGTGATGCGCCTGCCTTGGCTTCCCAAAGTGTTGAGATTACAGGCGTGAGCCACTGCACCAGGCCTGCTATATACATTTTTAAACTGTGTTCTATATTAACTCCTCACCTCCACAGAGGTGAGAGAGAGTAATAGTGGTATCAAAAACATAATTTCACCTTTGCCCTGGCCTTGTATAATGTTTATCGTTCAGTACATAGCCATGAAGAAACATATACTAGATCATTAGCCTGAAAAGAAGTTTCAAGAGAGTGCGCCTGAATTCTGTGAGATCTTGAAGTGTACAAATAAAAGGAACACCAGTTTACTTAGCAAAATTCATCTTACAAGAATGAGAGTTGTAATTTTAAGTACAAAAGGATGTGTAGAAAGATATCTCTTGAAATTTTAAGATTCTAGGTTATTCACACATATGTGTGTTTGTGTGTGTGAGTGTGTGTGATGTAAAATAAGGAAGGAAGCTTCATTCCAAGGGTTTTCATAATCTTGAGGTATAAATATAGGCAGATCTTGGCATTTCTGTGTATTAATATTAACTTCTATGGGTTTTCAACAACTTCCTCCAATCTTCTAAAGTTCGGGACCTCAGTATCAGGCAAGTGACACACATAGTCAGTACTATGTGTAGTGGAGACATCTCTTGCTAACATAAGTCACCATGTATAAATCTGGTGATTTTATGTAACATTTCCTATTTCTTAATTCTCTTAAATATAGAGAAAATGTAGCAGCACTGGATTTGCAGTGCAAGATGGCATCAATAGGAAAGAGCCTGTGAATGCTGCCCAAATAGACTGGGAATGCAATTAGAATTCACAGCAGGTCCCACTGTTCTCCCCAAAATGAAATGCTCATTCAGGTATCATTAATCAGGGAACTTGAGTTGTTGTCTGAGTGTAGAAGAAAGACAGATCTATGTCTCTATAGCCACATCTCTATTGAAAAGGGAAAATGAAACGCAGACCAAAAGGACCTCATAGTTCAAGAAAAATTGGATAAGACATATGTTATTAAAAGACTAAAGAATATTATAACATGTTTAAAAGCAAATTGACAGTGTATTAAGAACTGTGCTGCCCAATATGGCTATCTTAGCCATACCCAGCTCTTGAGCACTTGAAAAGTGGCTAGTCCAAATTGAATATGTTCTAGAAGTTGAAATGAACATCCAGTTTTGAAGAATTAGTGAAAAAAGAATGTGAAACATTTCTGGAATAACTTTTAAATTGATTATATATTAAAAGAAAATATTGTTATATCATTGGTTATATGAATTATATTACTAATATTAGTTTATTCATTTCTACTTTTCTTTTTTTTTTCTTGAGGCAGAGTCTCACTCCGTTGCCCAGGCTGGAGTGCAGTGGGACAATCTCAGCTCACTGCAACCTCTGCCTCCCAGGTTCAAGTGATTCTCATGCCTCAGCCTCCCGTAGCTGGAATTATAGGCACCTGCCACCATGCCTGACTAATTTTTGTATTTTTAGTAGACACAAGGTTTTGCCATGTTGTCCAGGCTGGTCTCCAACTCCTGACCTCAAGAGGTCTGCCCACCTCAATCTCCCAAAGTGTTGGGATTGCAGGCATGAGCCACCATGCCTGGCCTGTATTTATTTTCTTATGAAATTACTAGAAAATTAAAAATTCCATGGGTTTCTGGCAAATGCCACTTGGCTTGCAAGCTGTGATATATTAGAATCAGACAGTGCTAATCTAGAATATACATCTAACCATTCAACTCATTTTTGTTACCTCTCTGGCATCTATAGACATATAAAAATTTTAACCTCTTGTAGTATAGGGTTAAATTTTGTAGTATTTCTGTTTATTCATATGAAAAGTAAAAAAATTTAATCTACAGAAATGAGAAATATGTATATATTTTTAAAAACCGTGAAAGCTGGGCACAGTGGCTCACATCTGTAATCTCAGCACTTTGGGAGGATGAAGTGGGGCGATCACCTGAGGTCAGGAGTTTTTGAGACCAGCCTTGCCAACACGGTGAAACCCTGTCTCTACTAAAAATACAAAAATTAGCCAGGCGTGGTGGTACGTGCCTGTGGCCCCAGCTGCTTGGGAGGCTGAGTTTGGGAGAATCGCTTGAACCTGGGAAGCAAAGGTAGCAGTGAGCCGAGATCACTCTACTGCACTCCAGCTTGTGTGAGAGTACGATACCCTGCCTTAAAAAAAAATACCATGGAATTTGTTTGAAAAGTTGGAAACATCACAAATAATTCTCATAAACTGTCTCTTAGAACAACAGACTCGTTGTACTTAGCTGTCATAATTTAGACTTGTTTTATTCTTAGAAATTAAAGTTGTCTTTGAGATAATATTAAGCAGTGATACTTAATTTGTAACATAAATCAGGATTATAAATTATATCCAAATATTTTACACTGTCTAGATACAACTTTAAGATAATATACTGCAGATCATTATGTGTTTTCGATTTTAGATTTTATGGATGTTTTAAAAGGTTATCTCATTTCTTTACATTACTGCACGTTACCTTATATCCACAGTGAAATTCAGGGCAGTACTCTGCATGAAAAACCTGACTATTTCTCTAGTGAAATGTATGAACAGTCACAATAAATGGAATAAATGGAGTGGGCAAATTGTGCCATTTCAGTCCAAGTTAGAAATACATGTGAGATAAGCTGAGGTCAGGATAGGTTTTGCCACAAAATAAATTCTGAAAAAACTTTTGGTTTCCAGATATTTTTCGATATTGGAAGTACGGGTAAGGAGTTGTGAAGTTGTATTGTGTTAATACTAAATTACTGAACTGGACTTATTCTTTAATCATCTTTTTAACTCAAAAGGAACTGTAACAGGTATTTTTGGCTTCCTTTTCTTCTGTGTTGACTGCCACAAATGTATGTATTGGAATTACTTGGTTTTATGATGCTATAAGACTAAAAAATCAAATAATTATTGCATAACTAGCAGGAAAGCAAAACCTATGCCATTCAAATATTCAGGCGTCTGAAGATTGACTGACTTATTTTATCACTTCACCTTTTCTGAGTCCAATAGACGTAGTTCTTTATGATCTTTAAACACAGTCACCACCGAAACTAAGAGGAGGTAGAAAATGAAAAATAGGGATACAAATCTGCAGCTTAAACACAGAAAGGCTTTTCAATAGGAGTTATCCATTTTAATGTTACTATTTTAAAATACCAAAAATTTTTCTTTTTGTTTTCTGAATCTAAGACCCAAACTTTTTTTAGTCTCCTGAAAACCACTAGCAGCTGTTTTATTACTTAAAGAAAGTGACGCTGAAAAATACTGTTGAAATAATGTTGAATTATCCTGTATGTTTTCTTTGGCATTTAAACATATACTTTCTCTTTTTATCTCTTCTTCAATGTTCTTAATCTAGACCGTGATAAATTCTTTGTCCAAGCTCCAGCCTCTTTTGAACAACCCTCCCCCTCCGCATTCTTCCTATGTGGGTCTTACTCAAGGCCAGATCACCGCATAGCTGTCATTATATCTTTTGGCACTCTTATTCTGTGCCAGATCCTTAGTTAGGCACTTTTGAGATCTATTTTTATTTTTATCATTGAATTTTTGCAACAAATTTTGATTATAAAATGGTATTCAGTCAATCAGAATGTATGAAACTTGCCCAAAGTCAGGGATCTGCTAAAAGTTGCAGTTAAGATTTTAAGTGCGGTCTGAATATCGTGTTTTCTAAATGTCATTCTCTTTCAGGGGAATAACCACCAATTAACTATATCATTAAATCACTTTCTATATCTTCTAAAGAATACTCTAGGGAGTTCAGGGTGAATTCAAACATACACCATGTACATACTAATTTATATAATTGTGCTATAATGTTAAAGCTATGAAAGAAGTGCAGGTTTTATTTGTTTTTATTATCAGCACAAGCCAATTAGCCTTCAATTTGGATGTCATTTCTTTCTCTGGCCTGTTCTTTCTAGCTAGAATTGTTAGTACATGTTGAATGTTAAACAGAAGTGGTGAAGCACCCTGGAATACTGTGTGGCCATAAAAAAGAATGAAATCATGTATTTTGTGGGAACATGGATGAAGCTGGAGGATAATGATCCTTAGAAACTAACACAGGAACAGAAAACCAAATACTGCGTGTTTTCCCTTATAAGTGGAAGCTAAATGATGAGAACCCATGAAGGGAAAAACAGACACTGGGAACTACTTGGAGGTGGAAGGTGGGAGGCCGGAGAGGAGCAGAAAAAATAACTATTGGTTATTAGGCTTAGTATATGAATGACAAAATAATCTATATAGCAAACCCTGTGACAAAATTTTATATAACAAACCTGTGCACGTACCCCCAGAACCTAAAATAAAAGTTAAAAAAAGTAAAGAAGTGGTGAAGTAGATATCCTGCCTTATGTCTGAGTGGAGGAAAAAAGCAGTCAGTCAATCAGCATAAAGTATGATATAAGCTGTAGGTTTTCTGTATATTACTTTTATCAAGTTGAGAAAATTCTATTACTGGTTTGCTGAGGGTTTTTATCAGGAATGGCGGATAGATTTTCTTAAAGGCATTTTCTATATTTATTGAAATAATATATTTTCTTCTTTTTTAAAAACACTTTGTTAATATGATGAACTACATTATTTTTTAGTGTTACACCAGCCTTGCATTCCTGGGATACACTCCACTTGGTCATGAGGTGTATTCCTATTTAAGTATTATTAGATTTGTTACAATTGTGTTTAAAAGTAAGCATCTATGTTAAGAAGGGATATTGGTCTATAATTCACTTTCCTTGTATAGCAGCTATAAGATTTTATATCAAGGAGTGGCTAATCTCATAGAAAGAATTGGTAAATATACCCCTTTCCTAAAATATTCTGGACAAGTTTATGTAAAATAGTATTATTCTCCCTTAAATGTTTCATAGAAATCTTGAAGATACCTGGTCCTAGCATTGTTTATATGGAAAGATTATTAACCATAACTTGAATGCATTTAATAGATAGCTGTTCAGTTTATATATTTCTTCTTAAGTGAGCTTTGGTAGTTTGTATCTTCAAATGGCTCTTTCCTTTTCATCTAAGTATGGACTTTATCAGCATTAAGTTTTTAATTTCTGTAAAATCTGCAATAATGCCATCACTCTCATTCAAAATATTGGTAATTTGTGTCATTTCACCCATCTTTTCTAATTGATCTGGAGAAAGGTTAGACAATTTTATTGATCTTCTCAAACAACCATTTTTGTTTCAATTTTTTCTATACTATTTCTCTGTTGTTAATAGAATTAATTTCTACCGTTATCTTTATACTTTTTTTACTTTAGCCTAATTTCAGTTTACTTTCTCCTATTTTTCTGGTTTCTTAAGGTAGATGCTGAGGTCATTAATTTGGCATTTTCTTCCCTTGTTAACACAGGTAGTTAATACTATAAATTTTCTTTTAAGCACTGCTTTGCCAACATCCAACATAGTTGGTAACTTGTATTCTCTTTTCAATCAACTCTAAATACTAACCACTTTTCCTCTTTAATGCTTTTTGACTTATGGATCCAAAAAGATGGTGTGTCATTTAGTTTTCAAATTTTGTATTTTGTGTCATAGATCTTTTTGTTCTTCTATTTTAATGTCATTGTGGTCAGAGAAAAAATTTTTGTATGCCTAAATATTTTAAAGTTTAATGGTATTTGTTTTATGGTACAAGAGATGATCTATCTTGGAAAATATCTGGTGTCTACTTCAGAAAAATGTAAACTCTGTTGCTCTTTGGTAGAGTATTTTATAATGTCAAATAGAAACAGCCAGTTAATTGGGTTATTTAAATCTCCTACAAGCTTATTCATTTTTCTGTCTATCTGTTGTATCAATTATTGAGATGGGATATTGAAATCTTTTACTCTAATTGTAAATTTATTCTTCAAGTTTTGTTTTTTTAAAATCAGTTTCTGCTCTATGTATTTTTAAGCTTTGTTATAAGGGGCTTAAGCAATTTGTGTTGTTATATAATCTTGATGAAGCACTTCCTTTATAATTTTTTTAAAAAGAACTTCTTGATTCCTCCTAGTTACTTGACCTAAAGTCAACTTTGTCTAATAATAATATTGCAATATTTTCTTCTTTTTAATTAGTATTGGCATCACATATTTTTAATTTTAATTTTAATTTTTAATTGGTTTGTGTTTTCATATTTAAGGTGTGTTACTTACAGGCAACATCTTGCTTTTTTATCCATTTTGATAATCTCTACGTTTTAATTGGGGGCACTTAGACTATTTCTTTTTAATACAATTATTAATATATTTAGGTTTAAAGGTATCATTATAATATTTATTGCCTAATAATCCCATCTGTTCTTTGTCCCCTTTTTCACCTTCCAGAGTTTCTAGATTAATTATATTTTTATGATCCCAACCTATTCCCTTTAAAATTTTTTTTAGTTATAATGCTTTGCTTTGATTACTATAGTACAATAAGCAACTCTTTAAACATAGGGATAAGTAAAGGGTGCCTGCTCTTATCATATCCATTCAACATTTTACTGAAGGTCTTATACCCAGACAGTAAGGCATGAAATAAAATAAATTATAACATAATTATAAAGGAAGAAACAAGATTGAAAATATCTTCAGATGACTGCTTATCTTGAATACCCCAAAGAATCAATGAATAAATTATTTGAATCAGGGTTTTCAGATTTAAAGTCATTATAAAATGATTGTTTTTTATTCACCAACAATTTTTAGAAAAGTATTATTTTACATTGCATATTTATGTTGAGGCTATAAGCATTTGTGGAGGAAGTATCCAGGATTTATGGTTGGTTGTCTCTAATAGGTTTCTCTACTTTGTTCAGCCCTGATTTTGTCTGTGAATTTTATTTCCCCTAAATTGCACGAGGCTATAAAAACTAGCTCTCAAGTTCATCTGTTTGGTAAACATCTTCAGGCAAAATCTCCACTTATTTTTCACTCAGTACGTCACCTGAGTCTACCTTACTTTCGTGCCAAAGAATTGTGCCATGGACTAGTAGATTAAAAATAATTTATCCAATAATTTTAGTTGTTTTAATGAAAAAATTTGCCTATTTTCTATCTGTCACATTTCCAGAAGTGTTTAGCCTGTACAATTTCCACAGTTGTATAATTCACTCTGTATAATTTCTACAGTGATACAGTGGGGATGACAAGAAAGATTTTGGCAACTCCAACTCAGGAAGATTAAAATTAACCAGGTAAATAATTTATTGTCTGTCTCATAAGTTATATGGGACAGAAGATACATTAGAAGTTCTTTAATCTCATAGTCTAGTGTACTTAAATGTAGTGTCTTGAATTAAATACAAGAATAAACTATAATCCAAGTACACGATATAGTAAAACCATTTTTTTACTGGATTTCTGTATAAGTTTAAAGTTTTATTATATTTTTGATTAGGTCTATTTTTAACCTAACTATTTAAGAAAAATTTACTGAGTACTTACCATGTTCTTGCTCCTGTTAAGTAAAAAAAAATCATTAATATATAGTCCCTGTCTTTATAGGTTATGTCTCTTAGGTTGCTCATAATGGAAAGCTTAGCTCACTCTGGCTTAAAAACAAAGATAATTAATTGTTCTATATAACTGAAAAATGCAAAAATAGAAATGATCTAAGATGAGATTTGATTCAGCAGCTCAAGTAAAGTAAGCTAGGATCTTACTTTGCTGTGCTGTAACTACAATGATGTTAGCTTCTCCACCAGACTCCAGGTAGTATACCATCAGCCCTGCTTGTACAAGCTTTCCTTCACATAGCAAAGTCTAGGTTTCATATTCTGACGTCATAGTCCCCATGAAAAAAGAAACAATATCCCCTGCTAACAGAAAGTTAAGAAAGAGAAAGTTAAAAGTTTTCTCTACTAGAAAACCCTAACAAATATATACCCATGTTGCAACAGCCTATTTGAGACATTAGTAAGTGACTGAACAGGTACTATTGAGATCATGGGGAATGCTGACTAGAATGAGCCTGGAATTGAGGGTGGCTTTGACTGGTCATTTGGTATGTAAAACATATGACTGATAATAATGGTTAAAAGAGGAGGGGTTTTGAAAAGATAATTCCGAAAACTATTAAGAATAAGGAAGATGGTGTTAGGTCTTATGTTTAAATCTTTAATCCATCTGGAGTTAATTTTTGTATAAGATGTGAGGAATGGGTCCAATTTCAGCTTTCTGCACATTGTTAGCCAGTTTTCCCAACACCATTTATTAAATAGGGAATCCTTTCCCCATTGCTTGGTTTTGTCATGTTTGTCAAAGATCAGATGGTGGTAGGTGTGTGGTGTTACTTCCAAGGCCTCTGTTCTGTTCCATTGGTCTACATCTCTGTTTTAGTACCAGTACCATGCTGTTTTGATTACTGTAGCCTTATAGTATAGTTGGAAGTCAGGTAGCATGATGCCTCCAGCTTTGTTCATTTTGCTTAGGATTGTCTTGGCTATGCGGGCTCTTTTTTTGGTTCCATGTGGAGTTTAAGGTGGTTTCTTCCAGTTCTGTGAAGAAGGTCAGTGGAAGCTTGATGGAGATAACATTGACTCTATAAATTACTTTAGGCAGTATGGCCATTTTCATGATATTGATTCTTGCTAACCATGAGAATGGAATGTTTTTCCATCTGTTTGTGTCCTCTCTTATTTCCTTGAGCAGTGGTCTGTAGTTCTCCTGGAAGAGGTCCTTCATGTTCTTTGTTAGTTGTATTCCTAGGTTTTTTTTTCTCTTTGTGGCAATTGTGAGTGGGAGTTTGCTCATAATTTGGCTCTGTTTGTCTGTTATTAGTTTATAGGAATGCTAGTGATTTTTGCATATTGATTTTTGTATCCTGAGACTTTGCTGAAGTTGCTTATCATCTTAAGGAGATTTTGGTCTGAGACAATGGGGTCTTCTTAATATGCAATCATATCATCTTCAGAGAGAATTTGACTTCCTCTTTTCCTAATTGAATACCCTTTATTTGCTTTTCTTGCCTGTGTGCTCTGGCTAGAACATCCAGTACTATGTTGAATAGGAATGGTGAGAGAGACACCCTTGTCTAGTGCCAGTTTTCAAAGGGAATACTTCCTTCCAGTTTTTGCCCATTCAGTATGATATTGACTGTGAATTTGTCATAGATAGCTTTTATTATGTTGAGATACATTCCATCGATACCTAGTTTATTAAGAGTTTTAGCATAAAGGGCTGTTGAATTTTGTGGAAGGCTGTCTCTGCATCTACTGAGATAACCATATGTTTTTTGTCTTTGGTTCTGCTTATGTAATGGATTACGTTTATAGATTTGCCTATGTTGAACCAGCCTTGCATGCCTAGGATGAAGCCTACTTGATCGCGATGGATAAGCTTTTTGATGTGCTGTTGCATTCGGTTTGCCAATATTTTATTGAAGATTTTTGCATCTATGTTCATCATGGATATTGGCCTGAAATTTTCTTTTTCAGTTGTGTCTCTACCAGGTTTTGGTATCAGGATGATGTTGGTCTCATAAAATGAGTTAGGGAGGATTCTCTCTTTTTATATTGTTTGGAATAGTTTCAGAAGGAATGGTACCAGTTCCTCTTTGTACATCTGGTAGAATTCGGCTGTGAACCCATCTGGATCTGGACTTTTTTTGGTTGGTAGACTATTAATTGCTGCCTCAACTTCAGACCTTGTTATTAGTCTATTCAGGGATTCAGCTTCTTTCTGGTTTGGTCTTGGGAGGGTGTAAGTGTCCAAGAATTTATGCATTTCTTCTAGATTTGCTGGTTTATGTGCATAGAGTTGTTTGTAGTAATCTCTGATGGTAGTTTGTATTTCTGTGGAATTGGTGGTGATATCCCCTTTATCATTTTTTATTCCATCTATTTGATTCTTGTCTCTTTCTTTTTTATTTGTCTGGCTAGCAGTCTGTCTGTTTTGTTGATCTTTTCCAAAAACCAGCTCCTGGATTTATTGATTTTTTTGAAGGATGTTTTGTGTCTCTATCTCTCTCAGTTCTGTTCTGAACTTAGTTATTTCTTGTCTTCTACAACATAGGCAATACCATTCAGGACATAGGCATAGGCAAGGTCTTCATCACTACAACACCAAAAGCAATGGCAACAAAAGCCAAAATAGACAAATGGGATCTAATTAAACTTAAGAGCTTCTGTACAGCAAAAGAAACAATTATTAGAGTGAAACGGCAACCAACAGAATGGGAAAAAATTTTGTAAGGTACCCATCTGACAAAAGGCTAATATCCAGAATCTACAAAGAACTGAAAGAAATTTACAAGAAAAAGCAACCCCATCAAAAAGTGGGTGAAGGATTTGAACAAGCGCTTTTCAAAAGAAGACATTTATTCGGCCAACAAATATATGAAAAAATGCTCAACATCACTGGTCATTAGAGAAATGCAAATCAAAACCACATTGAGATAGCATCTCACACCAGTTAGAATGGCGATCATTACAAAATGTGGAGACAACTGATACTGGAGAGGATATGAAGAAACAGGAATGCTTTTACACTGTTGGTGGGAGTGTAAATTAGTTCAACCATTGTGGAAGACAGTGTGGCAATTCCTCAAATATCTAGAAATAGAAATACCATTTGACTCAGCAATCCCATTACTGGGTATATACCTAAAGGATTATAAATCACTCTATTATAAAGACACATTCACACGTATGTTCACTGGGGCACTGTTTGTAATAGCAAAGACTTGAAACCAACCCAAATGCCCATCAATGATAGACTGGATAAGAAAATGTGGCATATATACACCACGGAATACTATGCAGCTGTAAAAAAAGAATGAGTTCCTATCCTTTGCAGGGACATGGATGAATCTGGAAACCATCATTCTCAGCAAACTGACACAAGAACAGAAAAGCAAACATCGCAAGTTCTCATTCATAGTGGGTGTTGAACAATGAGAACACATGGACACAAGGAGGGGAACATCACACATTGGGGTCTGTTGGGGGATGGGGTCTAGGGGAGCGATAGCGGGGGTAGGGATTTTGGGGAGGGATAATATTAGGAGAAATATGTAATGTAGGTGAAGTGGGGATGGAGGCAGCAAACCACCATGGCATGCGTATACCTATGTAACAATCCTGCAAGATCTGCACATGTACCCGAGAACTTAAAGTATAATAATTAAAAAGAATAAGGAAGATAAGGCTGGGAGAAAAATATTTCTGTCTTTCTTGCTATTAGAGACAGTGTCTCACTTTGTCAGTCAGGCTGGAGAGCAGTGGCACAGTTATAGCTGGCTGCAGCCTCAAACTCTGGACTCAAGCAATCCTCCCACCTTGGCTTCCCAAAGTGCTGAGATTTCAGGATGAGCCACCATGCCTGACTTGAACCAGAACTTTAAGTCATCACTAAATATTGCTGACTTATTGAGTGTAGTCAAGTAAAATAGTCAAATCTTAAACAACATGTCTTTCCTGATATTAGGCTAGACTTCTCTGACTGTACTTTCTTGTGATATATGTTTCTGCTTGTTTAATGTAATCATAGCATGCAAATTTATTCCTATAAATTTTTATAATGTTGATCTTTCACAGTCATTCCAGTTTGCTGAGTCTTTTCAGAATGCTAATTCTGTCAACTGTCATATTTCCTTACCCTTCTAAGTCTGAAGTCACCTGAAAATCTGATAAGCAAGTCTTCTTTATCTCTATCTACCACGTAGAGAAAATGTTTCACAGGACAAGGCCATATGATTTTACTTTTTTTTGGATAATTGACAAAAGCTTCAATAAGTAACCACTAGTACATGATAAAATTAAACTATAAATATATACAGTTTTTCTATTAGTGCCTATGTCTGCTTAAGTTAGCAGCGTCAGTAAACATTCACAATTGCATGTGATTATGGTCAGTTGTTGAGTAAGGATGAGAAACAACACAAAGGTCAGGTGGATCTGTTGTAGATTTCATGGTAAAATTTTTAAAATATTATGATTTTACATTTTGATGCATTCATTTCAACCATGCCCAAACAAAAGATGTTCCCAAGTTTACAAATGTGTTATGTGTCTTGTTGGTTCCCATGCCATAAAACCACCTATGGTGAGTTATTGATCATCTACTAACAACTCACTTTCCCTTCCCAATTGGTCTGCTGCTCTGATAGAGAAGTTTCTGAGTTTTAATTCATTCACCTAATCTTCTTTTTGTGACATTTGATTAGCCCAACCTGATACCATGTCTGTCCAGTCTCTATCAATAAACTATATGATCCCATGTTGGGTGGGACACGTTGGCTGAATCACATAATTCATTGATGGTTCATTTCTGTGGAAAAGATTTGCATTGTTACTACCAGAGATAAGGGAAAGCTTCCAAATCAGAAAAAAATGCTGGTGGAAGATTTAAGACAGCAAACCTTCTAGTTAAACGTTCATACAGATTTTTAAGGGGATTCCTTTTTTAAAAAAATTCTATCTAGAGCCAAGACCAAAGCAGAAAATTTCTGTTAGTACCCTCTTGCCTACCACTATTTTTCTTATTTGTGTTTTATTGTTTATTTGTTTGCTGTTATTGTTGAAGTCCACACCACTTCCCCACCTAGACAAAGGCCCTGCCTCTTATCCTTGAATGGCCATCACAAATCAAGCCTCTAGGTTAGATATTGCCATATACCTCAGGATAGCTCTAACAATGGCTCCCTGCTCTGTGTTTCAGCTTTCTTCATTCTGACCTCTCATGGAAATGCTCCCAATTACTTTACCATTATTAATTTGTTTTCTTTACCCTCTTAACCATCACAACCGAGAGCATTTTAATGTTAATCCATAAAACTAGGACCTACATAATTTTTCTGAGTCTAAATTAATATCCTTCTTCTGAATTATTATTTGTATTATTCTATACATTTCAAATTGTGTATATGTATTTTCTCAATTTCATCGTTCTGTTCAACTCATGACAAGGTATTCTTTTTTTCAGAGTCACTGAAAATCCATATTTGCAGCTTTTATTTGGGATGCTATATCCCCCTAGTAATTCATTTAAAAACAAAAAAGAGCCTGCCTATGTTCATTCTGAGTTCTATCTTTATATTATGTTGCCATATAATACTAATATGTTATGGCTAAAAGGATATACTTATAAGATATTGTTAGGATATAATTCATTTTGCTTAGTGTTCATTGCTTAGCCATGTGAATCTTTAATACATTTTAATTGTTTATTTATAATTTGTGACACTGAAAACTATGCATTGCAATATAATTGTATTTATCATTTTCTTACTGTTTTTCCTTTCCAGATTGAAGGAAGTATGTAGAATGTACACAGCCATATTTATTTGCAAATATCAGGAATTCACAGAGAAAAGATATAGTAAGGGAGATCAAGGTTATAACCTTTGAATTTAAAAATACTTCTCTCTGTATGAATTACTACCCTCCCTAATTTGGGCTATAAATATTCAGCTATTGTATATGTTATATATGTATATATTATCTATTATCTATATTTTATATACATGTAATCTAAATATTTATAGGCCAAACAAGAGATGATGAAAGAGCATCCCCTTCTACCTTCATCTCAGTGAAAATCTCTTATCTCATCAAAAGTACACTTTGAAAAATTTGCATGTCTATTTATTTCTTTTTAACAACTTGATGGTAGATTTAAAGCTTTAAAAAATGAACCAAATAATTCTGTCTCAAAACAGGAATATTTTTGTCAGGTATCAGGACAATACAAACGTAACTTTTTCACACAATAGCCTTTTCACAATTCAACTTGACCTTGAATGTGATTGCTTTTCCAGCAGCAAGTGCTGTTCTTAAATATATGATGCCTACCGTGTTGTCAGATGGGTGGCAGATCTGAAATGTGCAAAATGAGAAAGAGACATACAGCTAGGTGCATAGTATTTGTGAAGGCCAGATCTAGTCCTGTTGCGTTGAAGTGTTAACTTGAAAGGATTGTTGGCCATAAAAACAAAATTCAACTGGCTCATGTGGGCGCCACTGCTTTGCTTTAGGTGAAATTCATATGAACTATAAATGCTTGATCAGGAATATTTCTCTGGTTTTGCCTAGCAAGAGAGACCCAGCGAGAGAAAAACCCTGGGCTAGAAGCATCCTGCCGACCAATTGTTGCTAGTCTTCGGCTCAGAAATGAGGAAGGAAATGGAACACCATTAGGCTGCATGGAGAGTTTAGGCTTCTTGACATTTGTTTCCCTTTAAAGACCTCTTAATAGTGTTGATTTATTGTCTATTTATTTCCTACCAATGGAAACGAAAATCTTCCGACCTGAAGATAGCAATCTCCTTTCTCTGTTTTCCATTTAGAAAGCATTGATATTAAGTCCCAGGCCATGTTGAAACTGGTGTGATTATTTGCAGTGCCAGGATGAGAGGCATCAGCAGGTTCTTATAAGTAAGGTTGCAACCTGGGTTAGAATGGGAACTATAGGAGGATAATTCAGAATAGACTTGGGAGAGAGCTAGAGTCCTGGATCCAGATAAGTGTGAGTAGGAGAGCACTATGTGATTTCTGAATCACAGAACAAGCCAGTGAAACTGAACATGGCATCTTGAAATGACTTTAAAGTTAGAGAGAGAAAGAATTTTCCTCAAGAACACATACAAGGTATCACTAAATACAGAGCCTGATCCTCATATATGCCTTTCTTTGTAAAATAGGACTAAGATTCAAAGGAAGCCAAGTCAAACAAAATAGTGAATCAGATGAATCCAAATGAGGTGACAGTCGCACATCAGAATTGGTGGTTTCGAATGTGTGTGTTCCTTCAACAAGTATTTCATGAGTCACTGTTTTTGATTGCAACTACTAAGCAAAGAGCTAGAGAGACTATAGTGTATAAAACCAGACAATCCCTGGAATCTCTATTGCTAGAAAGGAAAATGAGGTGATAAGATATCACACTTAATATGTACAGGGAATGCTTCCTTGAGAGAGAGTTTTGAATTGACATGGGAGAAAAAGTAGGAGTTTGTTAAGTGAAGGAGGGAGGGAGGGAAGGGAGGTATGGGCAGAGAAAACTGCCTGCCAAAGACCCTGTGGCTGGGGGCAATATATCAGTTGTGAAGCATTAAAAATACCCAGAGTGGCTGAAGATAAAGAATAAAAGTGAGTATATAAAGAGATGAGGATCCAGAGTCTGATTATTCAGGGGTTTGTAAGTCACATAACAAAACTTTATCTGTATTTTAAGAGAACCAGCAGCTAAACTTCAAAGAAGGGACTGAATATCAGTAAGAACAGATGTAGGCCTCCTGGTAAGGTGGCGCTTTTAGGAGTAAAGAGAAGCAATGATGACAGGTTGATCCAGGGCGCAACTGGAAGAGACTAAGAAAATGGGAAAATACCAGAATGGGAAAATACACGTGGAATGAAAATTTCATATGCAAATAGATGCAACTACAACCAGGTACCACCCCTCCCCCCTCCCACTGCCACCACAAACCAACATTCGTCAGAGGTTGTTCTCAGTGCTAAGCCCAGTGTATCTTGAAAATAAATGTATGTCACTCTCGGGTTCAGCTTCAGAATTTTTAAATGATTCTTATCATGATAAGAATAAATCTTGGAATGAAAACTGCAGGTGCAAGGAAGTCATTGAAAGTACCCGGGAAAGAGAAGTGTGGAGCAAAGAGGGAGCAGAAACTTTGCCAGGAAATTAAGTTATTTCTTTCCTCGATGTTTCTTTTCCTGGAGTGCGTGTAAGTGATATTTCCTGCTCCAGCTTGTGTAATTATGTGAATGGAGATGGGGAACAAAGGGGGATAAAGAATGGTGGTAAAAATAATAGAAAACCGAAACATCCTAGAATTCTGCCACTCAGCTTTTGTTTGGCCTTAATAGGAGGTTTATTAGAAATGCAAAATCTCAGGCCATATTTCAATCTTAGCAGCTGAGAATCTGTATGTTAATAGAACTCCAGGTGATTTGGATGCACGCTCAGGTTTAGAAATTACTGTTTAAAAAATGTCAATTTTCAAGACCAGGCGTAGTGGCTCACGCCTGTAATCCCACCACTTTGGGAAACTGAGGCGGGTGGATCACGAGGTCAGGAGTTTGAGATCAGCCTGACCAATGTGGAGAAACCTTGTCTCTACTAAAAATACAAAAATTAGCGGCGTGTGGTGACGCACGCCTATAATTCCAGCTACCCAGGAGGCGGAGGTTGCAGTGAGTTGAGGTCGCGCCACTGCACTCCAGCCTGGGCGACGGAGCGAGACTCCATATCAAAAAAAAAAAAAAATGTCAATTTGCATCTCTGAGTTAGGGTGTAGGGTTCTATATTCCTACACATCATTTGGCAAATTGAGGTTCTTTGCTGATCAACCTTCTCCAACATACACATTTACAGAACAGACCTAAAATTTATTTATTTATTTTTATTTACTTGTTCATTTATTTATTTTGAGATGGAGTCTCACTCTGTCGCCAGGCTAGAGTACAGTGGCACAATCTCAACTCAACTGCAACCTCCAACTCCCTGATTCAAGGGATTCTCCTGCCTCAGCCTCTCCAGTAGCTGGGATTACAGGCATGCACCACCACACCCAGCTAATTTTTGTATTTTTAGTAGAGATGGGGTTTCACTATGTTTGCCAGGATGGCCTCGATCTCCTGACCTTGTGATCCACCCACTTGGCCTCCCAAAGTGCTGGAATTACAGGCATGAGCCACTGCACCCGGCCATGTTTATTTTTAAATGTGTGTATGCTTGAGCACTTCATTGGTCTTAAGTCTGTTGAATACTATTCAAAATTGCAATAAAAGAGCAAACCAATGGCAATGGATAAATATGAAATGTAAAACTGGCAATGCATGAAAGGAAAATGATAATGAGAAATGAAGAAGGAAAACAAAAGTCAGAGGTCACATGCAATAAAAGAAAATCCCACATGAAAGGTTGAGGAAAAAGTATATCCTGCTAACTGTAGGCTTAAGTCAGAAGCTTAAAGCCTTTCTTTCAAGTTGTCTGTCTATGGAGGTTCTTACAATTTTCCCTTTTCCTACAAAACAAATTGGCTATTATTCCAGTTATCTACTACTACATAACAAAGCACCCTAAAATTTAGCAGCATAAAATAGCAACTTCTTATTATCTCTCATGGTTCTGTAAATTGGATGAGATCATTTGGGTGGTTCTAACTTGGGTTTTGTTTTTTCAGTCAAAAGGAGTTTGGGTTGAGTACATTTGACTGGTCCCTATGTCTAAGGTAGTTCATCATGTGACGGGCAATTAGTGCTGGTTTTTTTTTTTTTTTTTTTTTTTTGAGGTAGAATCTCACTCTGTCACCCTGGCTGGAGTGCAGTGGCACAATCTCTGTCTCTGCAATCTCCGCCTCCTGGGTTCAAGTGATTCTCCTGCCTCAGCCTCCCAAGTAGCTGGGATTACAGGCATTTACCACCACACGCAGCTAATTTTTTGTATTTTTAGTAGAGATAGGGTTTCGCCATGATGGCCAGGCTGGTCTCAAACTCCTGACCTCAGGTGATCCACGTGCCTCAACCTCCCAAAGTGCTGGGATTACAGGCATGAGCCACCGCACCTGGCTTGGTGCTGATTGTCTTCTGGTTGTGTGTTGATTGGAATGGCTACAGATGTTTTCTCCATGTCCTTAGCTTCTCATTGCAGAGAAGGAGGAAGAGGGAGAGAAAGGGAGGGGAGGAGACAAGCTGGGAGGGGTAGGGGAGAGGGGGGAAAAGAATGAATTGGAGGGAGAGAGCAGAGGGAGGACAGAGGAAGAGAGAAAGAGAGAGATTTGTAAAGAACACTAGAGAAACTTGAGCAGAATTTCCACAGGTAGAACAGAATATATAATCACTACAAATTAGATGCTGTTTTTCACCCCTCCCCTAAATATAGATTTCATTTGCATCATCATCTCGTGTGCTAAATGTCATTTTTAAAATGTGAATTTTTAAATGTCAACTAACAAGGAAGTTTGATACTCAGTTGCTCCTGTTATTCCGAATCCACTAGTCTATTATTAAGGACATTTTAGCAGTTGATTGCTGATATTTCTAATTAAGCTTTGGTTTGTGTAAGCCGATTTAATGTGACATAATTTTTTTTAGACGTGGTTTAGAATTTGCTGGTTAGTTTGGTTGTACTTTATTCCTTTCTTGGCCAAAATGCATTAAGCAGATTTGTACAAAAAATATAATTGCAGTATTAAATTGTTGAAAACTTTCATGGAGACACAAATTATATGCTCTTAAAGATGACTGCTCGGGGTTTCATAGAAAAAAATCCTGCTTTGAATGGAAAAATGTACGAGAAACCTAAACAAACTAGAAAACTTCTAAAGTCTCTATAACTCAATGATCTTATCATTCTAGTGTCCATTTGACATCTAACTTGAGTAAGTCATAGTGGACTTTCTTCTCGACTCAAGCCCTCAGACACTCAGCTAATTGCTGTTTCCATTGTCACTATCAAATTATCTATTCTGTGAACGATCTGACTCTCTAATTAATGTTGTAGCACATGTACATTAATCTGTCTGGTCCTCCAGCTCTCTAATGAGACACAAACTCACTACAAGATCTTCTTAAGAAATAATAAACTGACTGACTCAGCATGACACCATCACCTAATTAATAAAAATGGTGATAATTTTAAAATCCCTGTGCTGTGATTTTTCCTTAAGAAAACTGTTTTGCAGAAGTGCAAAGGGACACAAGAAAGAACGTAAATTTAGTGGCTCGTAACCTTTGACTAAACAAACAAGAGATTAGATGGAGTCAATGCTGCCAGAAAAAATTTCCCCCAGTCTGATAAATCTGGAAATGCAAGAAAATAAATCTGTTTCAGAAAAAAATGGTCTGTTTATAGCGACATCTAGTGGTACTTATTTTCCTGCTTGCCCATTCCTAAATGAATTACCCAGGAAGACAGCAAATACAGAAAAGTTATTATTTTATAATTTTTATCAATACATACACATAACCAATGTGACATGTAATTGGAGTAACAGAAATAAATACGTCAGAAAACCACATGAATTAGTATGAACTGAGAATTTGCAGAAGCTATTTTTGAAAGTGTTGTGGATGAATGGATTATGACTGTGATGATGACCACAAGAATAGTAATGCCTGTCCTTACACAGAAATAGTTGTATTTCTTGGTGTTGAAACACATGACCATGGATTTTTTTAGTACCTTTTTCTTTTTTTCAGATGAAGCAGGAGATTCATGGTAGAAATAACTTTGTGAAAAATGAATCATCTCATGGCAGATTTATCTCAAACTAAGATAACTAAAATGACTACATTCTCAAAAGGCTGTCTTACAAAATACTGACAACCTCTGTTATCTGATAGTTTACACTGGAAGAGTTTGCCTCACTATGCTAAAAGTGTGTGTGTGTGTGTGTGTGTGTGTATGTGTGTTTGCAGGTAAGTGAGGAGTGGGGTGATCACACGTGATTATAAAATTTGCCCTGACACTTAGAGTAGACTTTTTTATTAGAACACATTTTCTAAAATGGTGGTGATTATAAAAGAATAGTATTTTGAAATAAAATCAATGACAGGACTTTAAAAAAGCAAGCAATAGTGTTTTAAAGTCATAGGTTTCTTACAATCAAGGGGATTATAAAATTGTTAAGTAATATTCCCTCTGGCTATTTCAGAAAATAAATTTTGACAAGGAGCACTTTTTTTTCTCCCCCAGAGGAAGGTTTTACCTTGCACCTGTTCCGACACTTGAAGTTGTTCTGGGAAAGGCCACAGAGAAACCTATTCTCTGCGTTTCTCTTGTATCTTCTGGATCACTTTAGGGCAGATACCATTCATTATGGACTGATGCCTTTGCTAGATTTATTCAACTAATATTTATAGCCGCTCATGCACCAATAGCAGTGAATGAGTCTGAGCCAGGACAAGATGTTAATTCTTGTAAACCGTCTTCACTTTTCTACTGAAAAGAAGTCTTACCTTGTATCACTTGATTTCTGTCTCCAGCACAGCCCCTAGGACTGTCTTTCTGCAGGTGGCATCAGTATTATAGGACATTAATGTTTCAGAAGGTCCTTGAAGTGTATGTCTGTCCATTCGTACACCTGCACTTCAAGGCACATAGAAACTGCTTTGACCTTTAGGCCATCTCTTCTCTTTAGAGAAGATGAGTTCTTTAGAGAAGGATGAGTCTCTTCCAGCCTGACACAGTAAGCATTACTTTAAAAGCTCATCATTCTACTTTATTCTCCCGAGTGATGACTATTTTGCCTGTAAGTGTCATAGGTGAATATTTTGAAGACCAAATGTGACTATAATACTGCCAAGTTCTACTCTGAGCATTTCAGAAAATACTTTCTACCTCAAATGCTTAAGAAAGTTAAATAACTTGACTTTTTCAGACAGTACAATTTATCATTGAGGCATAAATTAGTTATACAGTGGCATGATTTCAATACCACTTCTTGCCCACAGAAGGGAATTACAGTAAACAGATTCATAGAATTTCTCACCTAAAAATTCGTCTGGGTGTTCTAGGGCATAGCCACAGGCAGATTTCAGAAGTCTTTTAAATATACGAATTGAAAATGCTTCATATATGTACCTAAGGATAGGAGGAAAAAATTTCCCTTTAACATCTATCCATAGACTTGAATTTGACTGCCTTTCAAAATCTTCCTAAAGGAACAACATTAAAATTCAGTAAAAAGTATTCCATGATACAATGTGTCAAACACTTGGTGTATATCTGCAACCTTAAGAATAAGGATAGTACCCTTCCATCACCTTTGGTTTTACTGTGTGCTGAAAAATGTAGCCACTGCCTGGCAAAGTGTCATCTTTTCCAGTCTGGAAAGAAAAAAAAACATATCAGTGAGATTTTGTTAGTTTGACAGTGGTCAGAGTTTCTGCGGTATTTTTGCAAAAGGTATGTTGATATAGCATGCAGTAGATAGTGCTTAGAAGTATGTTTGTGTATGTATTGAAATTTATCAGTAATTTTAAATAAGTAATGAGATATTTATCTTAACTATCATGCCACCTAAAGGATCAAATAATCCAACATTAACGATTGTAATAAATATCATACATGTCTTGTATTTCTTTACTCAAAGAATAATCAGTCATGTGTAACTCTCCAATTTCTCCTCTTTCTAGCTGTCTTATCCTGCTTCTTTTTATTTCTTTTTTTTTTCTTTTAGCAGGCCTATTTAGTATCCATCTGCTTTTATTTCATTTAGTTGGATGCCTCAAGATGCATAAGTGCAGTCTAAACTTTAGTCAGTCAATATTCATCTTTCTAGGGATGACCCAGCTTTCAAGTGCAAAGGGAGTCCTGTCTTCTCCAAGAAGGATTTGCTGATTATTCCACCTTGGTTGTTTTCAACTCAGCTTACATATTAGACTCACCAGGGTAGCTTTAAATATGTATATAATGTGTATTTTAATAGATATTACATAATTTTATTATATAATTGCATGATTAAATGTGTTGAATATTATATGCATATATATGTACATACATATATATATAAATATATTTGTGTGTGTATATTTATAAAATTGACCCCCACCCAGATACTCTAATTTAATTGTTCTAGGGTAAAACTTTGATAAACCTATTTTTTAAAGGTCCATGATAATTCTGATTATATAGGAATCATTGAGCTTCCTGGTATCTTGTTTTTGCCCTACTGGTAATACTCACTTTTTTTTTTTTTTTTTGGAGGCAGGAGAGGGGAAGGGGTGATACCTGCCAATGACACACAATCGAAAAGGTAAAATATATATATAGTCAAAAGAAGCCTCCCTCTTTACCCTAATTTCTAGCCACTCAGCTACCTTCCCCCAGAGGTAAATCCTACTTGTAGCATCTGATACCTCCTCTCAGAGACAGTGTATTCACAAACAAACATGAATATTTATCAGAAACTCCTCCTCCTGCTCGTCTTCCCCCAACCATACAAAAGATGAAATACTATAAAAATTCATATGAATATTACTTTTTAAAATATTGTATATTATAATATTAGAACAGAATTTTTCGTCCTTATTTTTAACAATGACAAAACATTCCACTCTAGAACATAATCCACATTATCAATTCCTTTTGCAATATTTCAGTCTACATATTTGCATATTCAACACTATCATGTGTGAGAATATCTGTAGACTAAATTCTTGGAGTGATCGTGCTAGATCCAAAATTTTGTGCATCTTTCACTTGCTAGTAAACACTAGGTGGTCCTCCAGAGAGACTGGATAACTTGGTACCCCCCACCAGCAATATGCAAGTGGCTTTATTCTCTGTTTTCAGCACAGTATATCAGCAACATTTTAATAATTACCAATTCGATTGGTGAAAAAAAGGATTTCATTGTGGTGCTAAATGTCCATCTCTTCTCAGCAATGAGTTTGAACAGTTTTTTCTCATCCTTAAAACCCATTTGTATTTCATCTTTTACATACTGTTTGTTCATATCCTTTACACATTTTCTTATTAGTTTGTTAAATTTTAATCTCTGAATTTCAAAGTATATCGAGTCTCATGTGGTGGGTTCTTTTTCTTTTACATAGAATTTTCTTTATTCTTCTGTGAGTGAATGTTTTAATTTGTTTTAAATTGCTTAGATTTCAGACACAGTAGAAAGGATACCTGTAGTCTAAAATTATTTAAACATCATAAATTCTTCTTAAATTTTTATAGTTTCACTTTTACATCTAAATAACTGACCAATCTTAAATTTACAATTAGTGTTTAATAGCATTGCTTTTTTGTTTTTATGATATTTTGATTATTTACATAATGCTTCCTCCTGAATTGGATTTTAGTTTACATGTAAAGATTAATACAATATAATAGATGAAATAAGTTTAAAAAAATGAGAACAACGAAAAAGGTAAAAATAAGGCAGAGACATAGGTGATTTTAGTATACAAATTGCATGTAATAAAGAAAAGAGTCCGTCTAAAATTGGACCACACATTTGGCCATAAACTGTCTGGTAGACCGTGTGAGAAGGAAATATAATATAACCAGTTATCCAATTCATAGCACCATTAAAATGAACACCCCAGTGCGCATGTACACACACACACACACCCACACCCATAGTTTATCAATGAAAACACCCGGTGTATTTTTGGTAAACAGACTAAGCTTAAATGGTAATTCTTAGTTATTATGAAACACAATTGACATCAAATTTTATTTGTCATCACCATCAGATGAGGGAGCTTGTCTGTCTTATTCACACCTGTATTCCTAGCACATGACTGAAACATTAAATATGTCTTGGATTTATGAATGAATAAAGGTTTATGTTAGCTTTTGACATTAAGTAGCTTAACAAGCTAGGGATACATGATTATACATCTTTTTAAGAAAACGTAACCTATAAAAATTCTAACATGAATAGCCTTAAGATAATGCAGTAGCTGAATAGAGTTTTTCCAGAAAGTGACAGCCTACTATTACTTCAAGCTAATTGCTAATTGTACCTTCTAAAATGTCTTAGTCTCACTGGATCTTTAGTGAATAGAAACAGAAAATACTTGATTGAATTAGTATTGTATTGCTATGTAAGGGAAAATATTATTCCACTTAATTTTTCATATGGTCATGACCCTCTATCTTAGCCTGGTTGAATTCAGAACACCTATTGCATTCTCTGTTATTTAGACTTTAAATGTTGCTAAATGTAATGCCTTTTCTCACAAATTAATTATAACCAGTAAGATTATTCCTCATCTTATTTTATATTTCCATTTATTATACTTTTGATTCTTTTTTCATTTCTGCTCTCTATTAACTGGATTCATCCATCTCTTGATTTAGAAGTTATAAAGAAAACCTAGCCTGTTCTTCTAAGAGTTTTTTTATGCAAATTTCCACATATACTTACCCCTATTGATTTATTAGATAATCAATAGCTATGATTTTTTCTTTAATACTTAAAAATGTTTACTTCTCACTTTTTTTATATCCATTGCTAATATTAAAATTTTTGATGCCAATCAGGTGGTCTCTTTCTGTACAAGAGTTTTTCGAATTATCTTTTTGCCTTTGATGTTCTTAAATGTTACAATTATACATTATATATGATCAGCACTTTATCGATGGTTTGTATCTGAGGTCTGTAATTTTTCTGTTATACTAGTGTCCTAGTCTGCTGAGGCTGTAAAAACAAAATATCACAGATTGGGTGGCTTTTACAAAAGAAATGTATTTTCTCACAGTTCTGGAAGCCAGAAGTTCAAGATCAAGGTACCAATCAACTCACTGTGTGGTGAGGGCTCTCTTCCTGGCTTGCAGACTGCTGCCTTCTGGCTGTGTCTTTTTAGGTACTTTCCTGAGCGCATGTGCATGTGCATGTAGAGAAGGAGAGAGCCAGTTTTCCGGTGTCTCTTCTTATTTGGATACCAATCCTATCAGATTTGGGCCCTAACTTTAAGACCTAAATTTACATTGATTGCTTCCTTAAAGGCTCCATCTCCAAACACACTTACACTGGGATTTAGGCCTTCAACACATGAATTCTAGGGAGACAGAGACAGTTCATAACAAGTAGGAATTTTTTTCAAGCACTTCTCTCTGAATCTCTTTTCTCCTAGCCCTGCTCCTCCCTCTTTTTCTCTGGCTCATTTGTACTCTGGCTTGCTTTTCTTCTTGGGCTTCTACTACCCAGTGTTTCTATTTCTTTCTTTCTTTCTTTTTTTTTTTTTTTTTTGAGACATAGTCTCACTCTGTCACCAGGCTGGCGTGCAGCGGCATGATCTTGGCTCACGGCAACCCCTGACTCCCTGGTTCAAGCCATTCTCCTGCTTCAGCCTCCTGAGTAGCTAGGATTAGAGGCACATGCCACCGTGCCCAGCTAAGTTTTGTATTTTTAGTAGAGGGGCTTTCAGCACGTTGGCCAGATGATCTCCATCTCCTGACCTCATGATCCACCCACCTTAGCCTCCCCAAGTGCTGGAATTAGAGGCGTAACCCACCATGCAGTTCTATTTGTAAACTCCATATCCCTCTAACTTGCTCTTATATCTTTGATCTTTTTGCCATTTCCTGTATATTTTATTAACTTGATCTTCCAACTATCTAATTTATTTATCAGCTCTATTTTTTGGGTGATGGTATATTATCTATGGGTGTTTTAATTCAACTACTAGAATCTGAAGATATGATATGCATTTTAATAAGTTTCTATTTTTCCTCCACGTTGGTATTATAATTCCTAATTTATATTATTATTTTATGCTTATTTTCTAATATTAGTTCTATTTAACTAATTCTGCTTCATTGGAATTTTATTACTTGGTTTGTCATCTTTTACAGCAAAAATTCTTGCCCTTAACTTCACATTGCAATCACCAGGAGAGCTTTAAATACTGAAGTCTGGGTACCATTGCTGAGATATTTACAAAATTGGTCTGTAATGCTGCTGCTTTTGTCTTAGGATTTTTTTCAAGCAACTCAGTTGTATTGGTCAGCCAGTATTGGTCAGCATTGTTTGTAATGATTGTCCTTCTCTTTTAGGTTAGGATTGGGGGAGGATATGTCAATTAGGTCCATGGTTAATATGAGAAAGATTAGAAGACTAGAAGGTTAGAAGACTGGTTTGGCTGCCCTTGCCTGTTGATCTTAGGAAGAGGGACAATGATGGAACACAAGGAAAGGGAGACCCTAGGTAGCACAGAACCCCTGCTGACCACTCTCTATTGCTTCCTTTTTCTCCACCAATCAATCTATCTGGTGAGGAATTTTCCTTTAAATTGTCAGAAATGAGAAGCTTTAGGGGAAGGCCATCTCTTTAGACTGCAGTTCACCATGCCTGAGGAAATAGAGTGAAGCAGGAGGAGATGTGGATGCTCCTGGTAATCCCAATGGGACCTTCTATCTTAAATAAGCAGGGCTTTTAACCTGCATGGGGAAGGTTAACACCTGGAGTGGATATTACTGTAGATCTCTCTAGCAAAGAACAGTGATGATTTATCCTAGTGCTGAAAGAGAGTTTAAGAGCCTCCCTTAAAGCAACAGTTTTGAAACTTGAATGTGCATCAGAATCACTGGGAGGGCTTGTCAAACAGGTTATTGGGCCCCACCCTCAGAGTTTCTGGGTTATAAAATTTCCATTTCTTACACATGCCCCTGTGATGTTGATACTGCTGGTCTAGAGACCACACTTGAAGAATTATTGCCTTAAATCTCTCCTTTAGCTAAGGATCCTATTTTCTATCTAGGGATTTCTGTATTTGTTCATATTTGTTTGTTTTTAATGTTTTTAATTTTATATTGCTTTAGTTGTTAATTCCTGTGCTTATGTTCCTTTCTTGCTTTCATAGATTTCTCAAAGTTGACTTTGAAGAGAGAACCAGGAGCTTATCTTGCTTTTACTCTTAATAGGAAACAGAAGCCCCTCCATGGTTTCTTATTATAATTTTGAATGTTGTTTATGATTTTTTGAAAAAAGTATATACATTGTAGAAACATTGTGCAACTCAAAAACTTAAAAACTAAAATTTACCTATAATTCCCCATAACAAACCTTAACATTTTCGTTTAAATCTTTCCATCTCTCTTTTTAAAAACATTGCATTACTTAACATATTGTGGATTATGGAGTTAGGAATTTTAACATGAACGATACAGATGATTTTTAAATTTCTTGTATCAAATGTTAAAAAAATTCTGAATGGAAACTCTGAATATGATTTATGTTCTACTCAATAAAGATCCTCCCTTAAAATGTTTCTTACACATAGACTTTGAAAAAAAAGGAATAATATGGTTATAATTGAGTGTGAATTGAGTGTGCATTAGCCAAGCAGTCCAGGATATTTAAGTATAGGGTTTAGGAAATTCAGTTATACTATAAAATCAAAACTGAATTTCAACAACAAAACGATTGTATTCATTTTTCAGTTAAATGATTTCTTGCTACATTTGACTGTTGTAAATTTCTACAGTGTTCACAATCTTTTACTTAAACTTGTCCTTTCAAATTGTAGGAGCATTCACGTCTGCATTTCTTAGGTAGAAAAAAAATTATAAGATGTATGCTTGAAGAGTAATTGGTACTACCATGTTTGTAGTAAAAATACCATACTACTGAAATACTAGAATCCACTTGGCTTGCACTGCTAATAAATGATTACTGAAAGCATATGAGTAGCATAACTACGCAGCTTGACACAGTAGAAAGACAATAATTTTGTTTGCCTCTCCCATTTGCTGTCTGTCTTCTTTCATGGTATGGCAACCTTTGGAAAAACACTACATGAAATTTAGCTGGAACCAGACACTAGATTAATTCATGGCTTATGTAAAAAGGCTACTAACTGACTTTTTAAACAGAATTTGCAATATTCTGGGTGCTAAGTAATAACAGTATCAACACCTAATATATATCATACACTGCTATATTATGCACTATGCTATATGCTTTCTTTACCTTATCTTGTGTAATACTTATGTCATAGAGTAGACCTATTACTATTACTAAGGTAGAGGTCATATATTTGAGTCAGTCCATCATTTAATTATTCAGTAATTATTTATTAAGAGCATATAGTTTGCTAGGAAATGTGTGAAGAGCTGACTCTGAGTTGGACACTTTTTTTTCCTGAAGCTCACATACCACTAAGGGAAAGAAAACATACAAAAGCAATAAATAAATCAACTGATTATTTGTGACTTATGAAAAGTGCTTTGAAAGACATGTTGAAAGAAAATCTTTAGCCAAGTTAAATTTAAAGGAATTTTACTGCGCAAAGCAGGATTCCCAAATCAGGCAGCCTCCCAAGCCAGAGTAGGTTGAGAGATTCCTGTGCAGCCACAATGGACGGAAAAAGAAAGTGACATATAGAAAATGGAAGTGAAGTACAGAAACAGCCTCACTTCAGTTTAGTGTTTTTGCTTTATTTGAACATGGTTTGAACAGTTGGCTCCCTTTGATTGTCCAAAACTTGGTGACTGGCACAAAAGTAGGTTACAGTTTTTTTACACTTCCATTTAGGTTAGAGTTCACTATATACAAAGAAAACCTTTAGGTTGAACTTAAAATATGTAAAGAGACAGCTATAGCCAAACTCGGTTTAACAAAATAATGGAGTAAGTGGTAGAGTCAGTTCAGGGAGGTGTGTTTAAAGAGAACCTCTTCTAAAAGGTGTTACTTAAGCTGAGACTTAAAGGTTAATGAAAAGCTAGTCACATGTTCACCAGTTCCCCAGGTGAACAAATAAGTTTTGAAGCCATGAAATGAGAATGATCTGGGGATGTATAATTCTACTGTGGTTAAAGAACGTAAAATTTTGTTTGATTTCAGTTCTTGTGTTTTTTTTAATCACAATTAATAATATTGTCTGTTTTTATGAATATTCTATGTATACCTGTAAAGAATGTGTGCTCTGCTGCTGTTGGGTGCTGTGTAAGTGTCAATTACATACACTTGGTTGATGGTATTGTTCAGTTCTTCTGTATCTTTGATCATTTTCTTTTTAGCTTCTCTATCAATTACTATTAAAAGAGCATTGAAGTCTCAAGATATAATGATGGATCTTTTCACTTCTTTGGTTCTATCAGTTTTTTCTTCATGTATTCTGAAACTCTATTTTTACGTATAGAAACATCTAGGATTATTATGTTTTCTTGGTGAATTGACCATTTTATTATTATATCCATCTTATATCACAAGTAATATTTCTTGTTCTGAAGTCTACTTTGTCTAATATTAACATAAAGCTACTACAGTTTTGATTAGTTGCTGTATAGAATTTTTTGCCATCCATTTACTTTTAATCTAATTATATACAAAGTAGAGTTGTGTAGATAGATGTGGGACTTTTCTAAAAAAAAAAATTCTTCCTGACAATCTCTGTATTTTAGATGATGAGTTTAAAACATTCAAATTTAACAGAATTATGAACATGTTTAAATTTAGATCTACCATTATACTATTGATTTTCTAATTTTTCATTTTTATGTTTCCCCTTTGCTGCCTTCTTTTGGATTAGGTAAATGCTTTTTTTTTTTTTTTTTTTATTCTATGACTTTATCATTGGATTTTTGAAGATACCACCTTGTATAGTATTTTTGGTAGTTTCCATATAGGGATTATGGCGCATATACTTACTTTTTTAACATTGTATTTAGAGTCAATACTTTATCACTTTAAAGGGTAAGCAGAAAATCATCAAAATATAGGTACATTTATTCTTTTATGTTGTATATTTCATTATAATTTTTGTTTTCAACCATCCTGCATATTTTAGAGAAATAAAGGGGAGAAGAATAGTCTTTTATATTTTACCAGAGGCTTACCATTTCTTTTACTCTTCCTTTATTACTTACGTTACAAGTTTCTTAGTGATGGCAAATGCTCTTAGTTTCATGGAGAATAACTTTATTTCATTTTCATTTCTCAAGAATATTTTTATGGGATAAAGATTTCTGAATATAGAATAATATTTTTGCATCACTTAAAAAATGTTGGTCCACTTCCCCTTGACTACCATGGGTCCTAATATAAAATATACAGTATTCAAATCAGAGTTCTCCATTTGTATTGAGTTTTGGGGTGCATTCAAAAATTTTTTCTTTGTTTTTTTTTTTTTTTTTAATTTCAGAAATTTCATTATGGTATATCTGAGTGTAGATTTTTGTAGCTTATTCTCCTCAGGGTTTCCTGAGCCTTCTCAGGGTTCTGAAAGTTTTTATCTTTCACCAAATTAAGGAATTTTCTGGGTATTTTTCTTCAGATTTTTTTCTCATATCATATGCTTTTCTTCCTGCTTCTGTGGTTCAGATAACACCATTCTTAGGCTCTTTGACACTGTTTCACAGGACTCAGAGGCTCTGCTCTTTTTTTTTTTTAATCTGTTTTTACTGTTTTCTTTGAAATGGTTAATTTCTCATGATCTGTATTCAAGTTATCTGCCTCTTTTCCTCTGTTATCTCCATTCTCCTATTTAGCCGTCCAGTGAATTTTCTATTTTGACTTCATATTGTTCAATTCTAAAATTTTCATTTTTCATCTTTATATATTCTTCTCTTTACTGAGACTTTCTATTTTTCTATTGATTATGTAAATGTTTGCATTTGCCTGTTAGAGCTTGGTTATAATATCTCTTTAATATCTTTTTCTAATAAATACAACAATTCTGTCATTTTGGTTGTGATATTTTTTATTGTCTTTTTCTTTAAGAGTTAAGAGAAGACTGCACTGCTTTCTCATATGCCAAATAATTTTATGTTATGAGACTATGAATCTGTCTTAGATCATAAGAAAAGGGTTGATTTTCTTCTAATATTAGACAGTCGACCTATTCAGGCTTATGGAACAAACTCTGATCTGCTATCTTTGGATTGTGACTCCAATGTCTGTATCATTTCTTTAAGTGTTTTCAATGCTATTTGGATGATTATGTATGTGTATTTTCAGGCAGCAATTTTTGGTCTGGGTGATTATCTTTATTATAACTTAATTTTAAAAGCCTTATTATATTATCTGTACTCAGATGTTTACATGCTCAGTTCAGAGTTTATTCCAGCAGTTCATACACAACTTCATGGTATTGATCTTTCTCTCTCTCCCTCCCCCACCTCTCCCCCTCCCTCTCTCTCTCCCTCTCCCCCTCTCCCTCTCCCCCTCCCTCTCTCCTCTCCCCCCTCTCCCTGCTTCCCCCTCCTCTCCCTCTCCCCCCTCCCTTTCTCCTCTCCCTCTCCCCTTTCCCCCTCCCTCTCTTCTCTCCCTCTCCCCCCTCCCTCTCTCTCTCCCTCTCTCCTCTCCCTCTCTCCTCTCCCTCTCTCCTCTCCTCTTGTTTGCTCTCACTCTTGCTCTCTCTTCAGCTCCCTCAGTTTTGCAGTCTCCATAATACTTCTTAATTTTCTGGAACCTCTTTTCCACATCCTCTGGTCAAAAAGCCCGGGCTTTAATTTACCTGTTCTTCTATGTACTTCTCATAACTAAGTTTGCATTTGGAGCAAAATAGTGAGAGGACAGCAAGAAGCTGAAGAAGCAGGGATCTCCCCTATGTTCTCAGGATCATGACTACTCTGTTAAAGACAACAACAACAACAACAAAATGGTTAGGCAAGGTACTGTCAATACTGTCACATTGGGGGATTAAGTTTAAAGATGAATTTCAAAGAGAACAAACATTCAAACTATGGGATCACTTTATTTACATTTTTCCTTTAATCCCCATTTCAATCCCATGAAATGTAAGCATCATTATTTCCAATAAGAACTAGAGAGATGGCTGGGCATAGAGGTGAGAGGGTTGCTTGAGCCAAGGAGTTCAAAACCAGCCTAAGCAACACGGTAAGACCTGGTCTCTATAAAATAAAAATAAGAAAATTAATTAAAGAAAGGAAAAATGAAAAAAAGGAAATGTTCCCTCTCCTGGTTTTAGGTGTCTGTTGAACCACCACCATTAATGCTTCAGCTATAGAATTCTCTCAGGGCTAGAGTATAGGAGATAATGGAAAAAAGGAAGAAAAGTAGCCACCAAAATTTCTCCCACTCTCTGTTTGTTTGAGAAGTCCCCTTTGCTATTTCTTGAAGATCCTGGAGCTCTTGCTACCTTCATCCAGTATGCAATTTTATGCTGCCTTTGTTTCTAGGCCAGGAAATACAAGAGAGGGGAAAAATGTCAGTTTCATCACCGGTTTAGTGATACCTTGAATTATCATCTTGGTTCCCAGTCTACCTACTACCATTTATTCTTTACAGTCCTCAGATATCTGTATTTAGTCTTGCATTCAGTGGGAGAGACCTCTGTTCAGGAACCTCCATATTTTGGCCTGCCGGAAAAAAAACAGAATTTTAAAAAGTGACCAAAGAAGACTGAGTAATGGAAATTGAAGGAAGGGAGTACAGTTGGGGATTATAGAGAGGAGAAAGATCATAAATAGAGGTGTTTGGTTTTCATTCTAATAACAATAAGAAGTTTCTAAAGAATTTTAATCAGGACACATGTAATATGTATATTACAAAAAGATCACTTGTACTGCTGTGTGGAGAATGAATCATGGGAATTTAAGATATGTGTCAGTGGTTTAAACATCAAATACCAGTAGCATAGAGAAAAACATTTTCACGTTGGGGCACAATAATTTGTCAATGGATTATATATGGAGAAAGAGGAAAGCAAATCGATAAGGATGATGCTGACATTTTTACCTTCAACAATTGGACAGGCAACAGTGACATTTACTGAAATGAAAAAGATGGGGAAAAGGCAAGAGTTAGAGCTAAATATAGAAGGGTTTCTGATCCTTTGGATGTGCTACGTTTGATACACCCATTATGCATCCAGTTGGAGATGTCAAGTAGGCAGTTCGATTCATTCTATTCCATTTTTACAGTAGCTACTGATGGTGAAGTATCTTGGATATATTTGGCATAGGTAAAAGAAAACCATCTAACAAAGCATGCATAAAACACTCAAATATATTTCTCTGTTTCTCACAAATACTCATGATGGGCCAGTAGTGCCGTGTTACTATGGACAGAAATCATCCTCTATTTTCCTTAAAGCTTATCAGACTCACATTTGATGATGATGGGTTAATTGGAGGTTATTTCAAAACAAGCCTAAAGTACTTAAATTTTATTATATTATATTACTTATAGTAGTAAACCAGTATTTGTTTTTTGGTCTCTTTTATAATCAAAGTACAATATAATGCACCACATCTCAATGTCTGAGTTATTTCAAACAGAAAAAGATGTTTCAGTACTTTTATTTTAAAAATAAAATAAAAGTACTTTTTCAGGCCGTGTCACTTTGATGCCTCTCTGCCTGTGTGTGTTTAATAGATGATTCTTTATCCCTCATTTGGTCTTCTGGTCTCTAATGAGTCACTATTATTCAGAACACCCGCTTAATGAAAGAACACTGCTTTCTGGATCTATTTTTATCATCTAAGGTTAAGAACTTAAAGACCACCTGGATTTCTACTTGCTAACAAATCATGACAGTCTTTCAACTCCTGGTTACATCTGAATTATTAGCCTAAATCAGAAACTGTGCACACATGCATGCACATACACTGTACACATATATGTGCATACACACACATTAACTCTGGTGGGCGATAGAGGATGGCCCTATACTTTTGACATTCTGTCTGTATCTCTCAGGATGAGGGATGTAACAGGAGCCATGTTGCTCCAGAAATAAGAGAGTGAAACAGAATGGCGTCTAATTAAAATGTTTACAACATTTCCCATGAGATATAAGCCACTGACATTTTCCAGACTGCAAGCCAAGAAATGCTTAGGATTATACACATGTACTTTGCAATCTACAATTGCCATGCAATGAAAACATAGCTTAGACACAGTTCAGGAAATATAGATTGGTTAACCTTTCTTTAGAACTCAGAAATTAAAAGTTGGGTCCGATGAGAATTTATGGTAAGTTGAGCAGCTCATCTCTTCTCAAAGTAAATCAAGAATCCATTTTCTCTTTTTCATAAGTCATCTTCCTCTAGAGTAGTTTCTCTCATCTGTATCTGAGACTGCCAAAGCCACAGCTGCTTCATTATATCTCCTCCTCCCAACTGCTCTGCTCTTCCCCCTAAGTGTCACAGTTTGGCAGTCCTGCACTACCTTATTTCCAAGATGTGAACAGTGATGCTGACCTCGGCACTCTTAACCTCAGCTCTCTGTCCATTCCCTAGTTTCTCATAATATCAGTCATTCATTCCTTCTAATGATACATGTTTATTGAGCAACTAACTACCCTATTCCCGGCACCCTTAGAATGATGGAATGTGTCAATAATCAAAGCAGACGTAACTTCTATTCTCATGAACTTTGCATTCTGGTGGGGAGAGGGAGCAAATAATGAATAAGAAATAAGCAAAGAACATTATTTTCTGTGGTGATGAATACCATGAAGAAAAATAAAACAAGCTAGGGGAAAAGATACTGCTAATGAGAAGAGTAATTTGGTCCTTTACCTTCAATCCTTCAGCAGGCAAATCTTCACTTCTTTCCTTCAAGGATTGGTATTGCCCTAGAATTGGTTCTTTTACTCACAGGGGCATTCATGAAGACCACAAATGCTCAACTTATTTTTCATAGTTCATTTTTATTAGTCTAAAACAACTGTTTTAGCCTTACAAAGGAGAGTACACTTTGTCACTCCAAGCTTTGTTTCCTATCAGCAATGGATATAAGTCTTTGCATTATTATGCAAAGCATCATCAGTTCTTGCTTTTTTACTCTCTGAGACCTGAAGATTTTTCAGTACATTGTCTAATAGAGACATCTATCTGTTGCTTCTACTTATTTTTCCAAAAATGCCACAGAATCTTTGTGAGGAAACTAAACATTCCTGTATACTGAGCTAGACTTGATTCTTAAGCAAGATTCTTTCTTGTCCTAATCACTGTAAGTGGAAAGGTGGCAATATACAAGTATTCTCCCCCTTTTGCAGAGAAATGGATTGCAGTGTGATGAAAGAGAGGAGATCTTTTTCTATTTCAGTAACATCAGTTAAGATAGAATGTGCTTTGGAACTAAAAAAGCATTCCATATTAACATTTCTATTGAACTGAGCTTTCCCTAGAAAACCTGCAGACATGTTTAGAAGCTAAGTATGAATTTGAGTAAAGCATAAATATAAGAAAGCATTCTTAACTATTAATAAACCTCTATATGCTAAAGATAGGCTTTACATGGCTGTTACTTTAATCAAGAGTATTTTCCAAAACTGCTTATATTTATTTACACCTTCTCTCCAAAAGGACCCACAGAGAACAGTTTCTGGGTTTTTTTTTTTAACTTGTGATAATCACCACTCAGCTAATGTACAACAGGCATTATAGTGGCCTTTCCAAATGTCCATTGAATAGCAATGTATATACATAAAAGCAGAATATAATTGGGATCACCTTGGCATGTACACTTTCACAATAGACCTAAGCAGAAAGCTGTATAAAACGTATTGCTGTTTAGCTATCAGTAGCAGGATGAGCACATGGAGCTGCTTTTTGGGTGGGGGGTAGGGGGTGATGATAGATGATAGATCTCTATTTTATGTGCAATGGAATATGTTAGCCATATGGCACAAAGGGTTACATATCCAGTCTAGATTCAAGGATACCAAAGGGCTATATGAGGTTTGAAAACAATTTCAGAACAATGGAATTCCATTTGTCGAATAATATTTTTTCTTTGAAAATCAAAACACATTCATTGACCTAAAGTAAAAATTCTAGATAAGCAATTTTAAAAAGACTTAGCATTGTTAAAACCTTAGGACATTTTTCATATGCCTCTTTTTTATAGAATTTATGACTTTTGTATTATTCTGGTAGTCTGATCACTTTCTTTATACCTGGCACTGTGCAAGATTCAATGGTGAGCAAAGATGATTAAGTTTCTGCTCTCAGATTCTATAATATGATGTAAGTATCTTTCCATGTTGATACATATTCATTATCACATAAATGTCTAAATCTATACATATTATTTAACCTTGTCCCATGCATACATTTCATTTTTCTCTACCCTTTTGTATTATTCACAGTAATTCTCCTGTGAAAATCCTGGAAGAAAATGTCTCTTTCCTTCCACCCAGTTCAATTTGACCTCATATCTTCTCCTCTAATTAGACCCAGGTGTTCATCTGATTATATCATTTGCACTACTGTAGAAATGTGCACTATTGTAAGAAGTGCTTTGTATGCAAACCAAAAGAATAGTTGAATTCAAAGTGTGTAGTGGTTTTTGATGCAATCATATTAGCCAGCAATTCTTTAAAAGCCAATTCAGGTGGCACACGGTGTTTCATGCCTGTAATCCCATCACTTTGTGAGATTGAGACAGGCAGATCACTTGAGGCCAGGAGTTTGATACCAGCTTGGCCAACATGGTGAAACCTCGTCTGTGATAAAAATAGGAAAATTAACCATACCTAGTGGTACAAGCCTGTAATCCCAACTACTCGGGAGGCTGAGGCATGAGACTCACTTGAATCCAGGAGGTGGAGTTCGCAGTGAGCGGAGATCGTGCCACTGTACTCTAGCCTGGGCAAAAAAAACAAGACTCCATCTGAAAATAAATAAATAAATAACCAGCCAGCCAATTCAGGAATAATCAACTTGCCAGATATTTATGGAATGACTTAATTTTAGACACCTGGCACTTCTTATTTCTGGACATTTGATGCAAATGGATGAGCTTTTTCTTAAACATAGATTATTTTTCTTTAGATTGAAAACATACTTTCTGAGAATTGGTCATTTGACAAATTGACTTCAGACATATTGTTTATCTTCCCCCACTCAATGAAACATTGCTGAAAAAATGGTTTCACTTGGAGGAGTGCAGGTAGTAATACTTATCCAAGGTCAAACTACCATCCGTTTATCTAGCCTCACAAGGATTTATGTATATGAATCAGAGCAATAAGCTCAGAGAGCTCACCTTCCTTTCTCACGGTATCAAGGTTTATCCTGATAGGTGGAAGAGCGAAATTATAAATATAACAATGTCTAATCTCATGTCCATGAATAAAGAGGGCTTCCTAAGTTTGATTTATAAATGATCATTAGACCTGGCACTTATAGCCTATATGATTTTTTCACGGAGATCAGTTTTGCTTGCAAAGCGTGAACGTAATAAGCTGAGTCATCATCGCTGATATTTCACACCATTGCTGAATTCAAGGATAGGTACTAGAAATGGTCTTCAGAAAGTTTTCTTTCATTCTAAAACACTTGGATCTGCAGTCACAGCTGGACTTCATATATGGTTTCAAAGCCCCACAGCTGCTTAAGAAACCCGATGACTCTGCCTTGATAAATAGCGGTTCCTTGAAAGTGTGAAAAGCCAGAAATGAAATCCTAATTTCCTATAATAGAAATATAAATCAGAATCTCTTCTGTGCACTGCATTTGCATGGAATTGATGGTAAATTTTGTCTCTTTCTCCATCATTTTATCCTTTTTTCTATTCATTGTTGAGCACACGGAAGCTACAGGCAGCCTGAGTGCAACTATTTACTAGGCTTGAGAATAAGAGGAACAAAACACAATCTAAGGAAGTAAATACATTGCACTATATAAAATTTAAAGTAAACATTACATAAAGAGGACATAATTCATCCTTTGTTTTCCTACTAGATAAGAAAAATCATATAGCAAAGCGTAATGTAAGATGCAGTAGTTACCATACATTTGGTATAATGGCTTAAACACATTTTCTCTGTAGGAAGTATTCCTATGATAATAGGGCAATATGAAAAATTGCCTGTGATAAAAATAAAATATGAATGCAAAAGATAACTCAGTATCTATGACACTCCAAATACAATATTATATTATGCAAATATACATTTATTCATAATATATACACACTGTGAAATCATATTAAGTAAATATCAATATGTAATTCCATAGAGTTTCCTATGATTATTTTCTAAAATATTAAACTTAACATTTAATAAGTTCAAAGTCTTTTGCCCTACTCTAGTGCCTCAGGTTTTGAATTTAAAAGCTCTTACATTTTATAATGCCAACATGCAAATAAACACTAGCCTAACCATTAAAAAGCATTAATCAAGCGTTGTTTATACTGTCTGAACTTGTCTGAGATGTACAGACAATGTTAACTCTTTTCTGAATGTATGTGAGATTGCAGCAGAGGAAGTTTATGTTAACCAAAATGCTCAGATAATAAACTATTCAACCACCTTTATTAACATACGCTGTGTAGCAGATTCTACTGTTTGACCACTCAGGATCTGTTTGCTCTTCCGTCTTACTTAGAGTACCCTGCTTTGGTTTATGAAAGATGATGGGTAATGACTCACATAACCCAACGTGAAAATTCTGTTTCCTGCTTGGACATTCTCCTTTGCAACTAGTGGTGATCTTGGGATGCAGTTGAGGTTAGCGAGGCTCAGGAGAAAGTCTTTCGGAGGAAGTGGGTGACTTTCCTGGTAAATCAGTACAGACATAGCTACGCCTCTTTTCCTCACTCCTGCTGTGAGCATGGCCGTGCTATCTGGATTTGTAGCAACATCTTGGAACCAGGAAACAAATATGAGAAACAGTGCATGCATCCTCACTCTAGTGGAGTGGAACAATAGAAAAATCCATTTCTAACCCACACTTCACTTCATTTACTTAAAAAATAAAAACTCTGACTCATAAGGATTTCTCTAATACTTATTTTCCAAACTAAATGCTATGTCTTTAAATCTGCACAAAAGATTTCCTAACTATAGCAGGAGTTTAAGTGGACAACTCTACCATGATTCAGGCCCTCATAACCAAATTTTCTGTATAAAAATGTATAGCTGTCTTAATACATGTCAAATCTGCATTTTACGAGGGCCGTTCATTTAGCTTTGTCACTTTTTCTATTTCCTTGGCCCAGTTTCTTTTCTCTAGTATTCTCCTCCAAATAGCAGCTAGAAATATCTGAAATCTATGACCAAAGAACCTCAAAAATAGTGGAAAAGGACTAAAGGAATCTAATTTTCTAGGTTTTTTTAGGGAGTCCGTCATGCTCAGTTCTTCACTGCTGCACTGCAATGGGAGTTAAGGATGATCTTGTCTTCCCTTGGGCCGCCTGCTCAGGACACATTGTGTGAGGCATGGGGGTGCTACTGCAAATGGTATAGAACATGCAGTAGACAGTTAGAATTGATGGCAAAGATAAATAAATCATCTGTTCATATCAGGCATGCACCAGGTGAATATCAGCTCTGAATATAGACACAAATAAAATGTAATATTGACTTCTATGGTTATAAATGTTTTATAAACAGATTATGTGTTTTTCTTAGCATTGAAAAGAGACTAGAGAGAAAAGAATTTGAAGCAGATGCAAAGGAGAAATAAAAAAAATATATAAATATAGGTTTCAGTTGCCACTTACAAAATATAACTAACTAATTTGACCCAATGTAGAGTTTAACATACTGAAATCAGCTTAAGGTTAGGAAAGACAAAGAAAAAGCTTAAAGGTAGAGAAAGTGATGAAGTCAAATGCTGCTAATATGAAGTAATATGAGGGCCAAAAATCAATCATTATATTTAATGACATGGAGGCATTGGTAATACTCAGAAAAGCAATTTCTATGGAATATTTGGGTGTGCAAGTCTGATCAGAGAGAGGACAAAAGTAAATAAATTGAGGAACAAGTTTAACCACATCACGAGCAAGCAATGAGCCAAATCTGGAATGTGGGACATTCTACAGGAAAACTGGCCTGGCTCTTCAAACAAGTGAATGACATGGGGAAAAAGGGGGGTAGGGAGAAAGGTTGTTTTGGATTAAAGGATATCTAAGAGCCACATCAATCAAATAAAAACTGTGGCACTTGTTTGTATCCTGATTAAAACAAACTAGAAAATTGGAGAAGGTTAAATATGGACTGTTTATTAAATGATGTTAAATAATTACTGAGAATTTCATTCAGTGTGCTAATATATTTGTGGCATGTAAAGAAATGTCCTTTATGTTATTTTTGATGCATTCTGAAGAATTTGGGGGATGAAATTATATGCTCTTTGGTGTTAGCTTTGGAATTCAGGAATAAGAGAGAGGGCATGATGAATAAAAAGGATAATATATAAAGAGACCAGGCTTCAGACAGATCTGTATTGAAATTTGGGTCTGCCCATTGTTGCCTTCATAAGGCATGGTACAGTAAGGGATATAGTGCTTGGAATATAAATGAGTGCATAGCAGTATGTATTTATTAAATGAATGAATGAATGAACAGCGAATTAGTAGACTTGACAGTAGATTATGATGAATTCCAATATTTTGTAAACAAAAAAGTTAGGAGGGGACATACACATACACAACTAAAACTATTCTTCCATCATAGTGTAAATTACACTCTACATAAAATAGAAAACAAGAATGAGACTTGACTAACTCTGATAATCATCTATATACTAATCTCATCTATATCTTAATGAATGCTTAATCTTACACGTTCGTTGAACACCTGTTCTGGATAAGGTGCTGGGCTTGGCATTTGGAAAATATAGTGAAGGCATAGTCAAAGTCTCTGCCATTTAAAAATATGTAAACTATCTGGAATTGGGAACGGAGGCATATGCTTTAAACCAAGGCAGATAGAAATTAGTCAATAGATGTTTGAGTAACACAGTGAGAGGAAACAGAGAAAGGAATGGTTTTTCTGGATGGGTAAAGCAGGAAAGTCTTCATCATTTAAATAAAATTTGAAATTGGAGACTAAATGTCTTAGCAAGATCTGGCTGTGGTGTTTTGTTTTCTCTTGGCAATGAGCGAGAGATTACACAAATCAAGAGTTTATTTTTTACTAGTCAATAGGCATTAAAACAGCCTTTGGTCCTTACACTTTGATCCTGAGTGGTTTTTTTTTCTCATGAACCAGCATTTATTTGACCGTTGACTCACACACTCCCCAAAGCTGACTGTAAGACTCACTTCCCTTTTTAAAGAGCTGCCTCTTCACTCTCCAAAAATATATTAATATGAATAAAGAATTTAAAGACCAAAGATGTTATAAATCATCATGCAAATAAACAGCTCCCACTCAAATGTTGGAAAGGGCAATGTGAATGCTGGTGATGGTGGCTCCAGAGATACCTGAGCTTTGCAAGGATGAAAAGGGACAGTGCTGTTGCTGCTATGGCTGGCATTTGATTCACTTTTACCTGTGCATCATGTGCCCTACTGAGCTGTTTCTCACTCTTTTTATTTAGATATGGATGAACAATTTGTGGGTGGTGGGGGGGGAAATTTACTCTAGCTTGCTTAATCATTAGTTTCTATTCCTGCAAAATGGTAGAGTAAAAATGGAAGGACCAGGAGAAAATAATACTTCAGAGGAGCATAACTGAGTTTGTGTTGAAGGGTACTTAGGCTGATAGATGGCAGAGTTCTGAAAAATGAATAGATATGTCACTTCAGTACAAAAGCCTAACCCTTTTATTTACCAATTCCCTTGTGTTTAGTTAGGAGTTCAGATAGTTTTGAAAGCACTCCTCCGTAAATTAAAATACCCTCCAGATGTTTTGGCACTGTAAATGGCCAGGCTAAAACTCACTTTTAATGAACTGTATTTTAATGTCAGTCTTTCTCCTGTCTTCTTAAATGACAAAGAACTCATCTGACTTTGTAATGAATGCTCAACTGTTCTATTACCAATTCTGCCATTTATTGTGCCTCTGTATTTCCCTGCAAATTCATGGTGATTTTAGATGTGCTGTGGAGGAGAAAGGTTAGGAGATTTAGAAAGAAAATAAACCTAGAATCAGTGGGACATGAACTCTCTGCATAGAATACAAAAACCTAGTTGTGACAATTTCCTTACAGAAAACTGAAGGTTTGAAGGCCAGAGAAAACATACATAAATACAGAGTATATTGAACAGAATAAATAACCTGAGACTACAAGCTCAGAATCCATGACTTTGAGTCAGCTGTAATTCCTCTGTCATATTCTTGATATTTAGAATCAAAGGTTTAAAGAAAACTGTGTCCAAAGGTTTCAAAGAACTCAGCTTCAAGATTATTTGGATCAATGTATTTGAAATTGCTTTTGTTTTGCAAACTTACATATATATAATTTTTTTATACTTTTCTGCCCACTGAATTATAAAACCACTGACATCATGACTAGATGAAGAGAAATGTTAAATAATTTTCTTTATAAGTTTCTCCTTTTAGAAGTTCTGATGTATTCAATATTTGTATCATTTTGCCACATCAAATCTTTGAAGGACGTTATTGCTGTTTTGATATTTTGAGTTTTGATAGCAATACTTTTATATGTTGAGTAACATATATGTTCAAAACTAGCTTTTTACTTACTTATGTAACAATCCTTATAACAACCCTGAAAGATGAGCTTGATTATCTCATTGAACATATAAAACATACGTCTGAGAAAGATTTAATTGTCTAAGGTCACAGAGCCAAGAAATGGAAGAGCTCAGAGATTTGAACCCTATATTAGTCCATTTTCATGCTGCTGATAAAGATAAACCCAAGACTGGGAAATTTACAGAAGAAAGAATTTTAATGACTTACAGTTCCACATGGCTCGAGAAGCCTCATAGTCATAGCAGAAGGCAACGAGGAACAAGTCACATCTTATGTGGGTGGCAGCAGGCAAAGAGAGAGAGATTGGGCAGGGAAACTCCCCCTTATAATACCTTCAGATATTGTGAGACTTACTTGATGTAACAAGAACAGCACAGGAAAGACCTGCCCCCATGATTCACATACCTCCCACCGTGTTCCTCCCATGACACACAGGAATTGTGGGAGTTACACTTCAAGATGAAATTTGAGTAGGGACACAACCAAACCATATCAAACCCTGTTGAGCCTTATTCCAAAATCCATGTACTTTTCTGTCTGGAAACCTCATTTTGCTATGTGGAAGTGACTCACGAACAACCTTATAAAGCAAGAATCAAGTGTCTCTTAATCAACACCTTGGTTTGCCCAGGATTGAGAGGTTCCTTGAAACATGGAACTTTCAGTGCTAAAACTAGGAGAGTCATGGACAAACCACAAAGTTGGTAACTGATAATGGTTTGGCTGTGTCCCCACCCAAATCTCATCTTGAATTCCCACGTGTTGTGGGAGGGACCCAGTGGGAGGCAATTGAGTCATGGGGGCAAGCTTTTCCTCTGCTGTTCTCCTGGTAGTGAATAAGTCTCATTGTAACTGGGTCACAGGATGGGATGGGGCTTAGCTCCCCTCCCTTTAATGTGCCCGAGGTTCTTGGCCTCTGTTTGCCCCAAGAATGGGGAAGTGGCCCTATCAGTGTGGTGAGCTTACAGTTCAAGTAAATATCGGACCCAAAGAGTTTAGCAGAAAGCAATTCATTAGGCAGAGAGAGAGAGAGAGCTCCCACACTGCCATGGGAGGGGAATCCAAAGGGGATATCCATACAGGTAGAAAGGGAAAGACAGTTCCTACGTTGTTGTGAGAGGGGATCCCAGAGAGTGAAATTGCACAGGTAAGGGGCAGTGGGGTTTTAACTTTGAAGTTATTGCTGTTCCATTCATGTCTTGTCCAGTGAGAGGAGTTTTTTTAAACTTCGTCTGGAATGATTGATCTTTGACTCTGATCCCAGATTGGTTGCTTGGGCCCACAACAGAGCCCCCTCCTTCCAGGGCTTTTGGTGGGCTTTCTGAACAAAGGAAGCTCACCTGGAATTTCTACCTGTGGGTGGGTGGTGGGGGTGGGGGCAGTTAGACAAAGAACTCTAGGTTCCCATGGGGAGATGGATGGAGGCATGGGCTGGGAAATTCTTGCCTCTGAAACCACGCCCCTTGTGGACCCGGGAAGGCAGGTTTTTTCTTAACACAGTCCCTCATCATGAGATCTGATGGTTTTAAAAAGAGAACTTTTCATGCACAAGCTCTCTCTTTGCCTGCTGTCATCCATGTAAAACGTGACTTGCTCCTCCTTGCTTTCTGCCACGATTGTGAGGCCCCCTTCAGCCACGTGGAACTGTAAGTTCAATTAAACCTCTTTCTTTTGTAAATTGTCTAGTCTCAGGTATATCTTTATCAGCAGCATGAAAACGAACTAACACAGTAACTTACATGCCAGGAAGAGCCCCTACCACATACTAAAACAAAACATTGAAAAAAATTTATTGGTAGAATGGATACATAAATAAAGTATAGTTTATCATAAGTTTTCTTCTAGACAGTAAAAAATGACTTGAAATCTTAGAAGCATCAATGTGTAAACTAAATATGGATTTACGAATATAGAAATATAGAAATTTGTAAGTAAGTGAAATTATATAGAGGGTAGTATGACTCAGCAGAGTTTATTTGTTACTTATGGATTCTAGTCCTGCGATAAACATTACAGAAGTAATGCATCATATTGATTTGACTATTATAATCAAGTAAATAAATCCAAATAAAAAATGTCTTTATTGAATCATATTCTTTTTGCAGTTCCACCATACAGGAGGTACTTAGGTTAATAAATGTATATTAGAATTGGAAGCAAGGGAGAAATATGTATGCTTGTATATAAAAAAAAAACTATGATAAGTATTTAATGAACTTGACATATTTCCTCATGAACATACTTTTCAATCTTGTTCCTTGAAACTCACTGTTAAAGTAGATAAAGCTGCCACTCTGTTTATAGTCATAAACTACTCAAGAATATTATGTTGAAAGATTCCTATCTTTAGACTTTTTTATTTCTTTCATTAATTCTATTATTTAATTTGAATTTATGAATATCAAAAGAGGGTTTTGAAAACGGATTGTGGAAAAGCTTCAGATCAATGAGCTCTTTGAAATGCACTTGGTTTTACTGTATTGCTACTTCATTTGCTTCCTGTATTATACCACTATTTTGTTAAATTTTGCATTTGAAATGTAATTGCCTATTCAGTAATTCCTAGCATTAGTCAGATTTCTTGGATGACATAAATATTGATTTACTTTTACTTTGACTGATAAAAAGAATCACTATCGCTGAAGCATGCGGGAAAATATACCCTCTGTTGAGAAGTCTATTCAAAATCCTTTCATTTGAGCAATTTGTGTTTATAATTTTTTAATATGCCAACTTTATTACAAAAGACAAGTAAACTCGAATAGCTTGAGTAAAATTGGAAAGGTTGTTTTTGTGGATTTTCGACTGTCATTAGTAGCAGCACCAGCAGTAGGACAGCCATCGGTAGGACAGCCATCGGTATCACCACTAATGGGATATAAAAAAGCCATTTGGAGCCTTTTGTACTTGATAACAATACCTATGAAAAAGAATAAAACAAAAGATATAGGTAAAATATACTCTGTTGTAAATGGGAATTTAATTTAATATTCTAGTATATTCATTTCATGAGTAAGGCTACAAGAGGCCTGGTCAGTAAGCACAAGGTTGGAACAGCATGAAAACACATTTCTGGAGGGATTTGATCCTATGCTATAGTCTAATAACATTTCTTTCACATTGGAGACAACACAGAAAGAAAGGTGTGAAGAGACGATTTTCTCCAGTCCATTTATTTACTGAGTATAAACCAGGGTTTCTCAGTTTTGGCACTATTGGCATTTTGAGCTGGATAAATCTTTGTTCTGGGTCTGTCCTGCACAATATAGGATGCTAAGCAGCATCCCTGGCCTCTACTCACTAAATAACAGTAGCATCTCCCCAGTTGTAATGATAAAAAATGTCATCAGATATTGCCAGATGTCTGGGGTGGGGGGTCGGGGGGCAAAAATTTCCCAGTTGAGAGCAATTGGTGTAAACTACGGTATCTTCTTCTTCGAGTATATCACATTTTAAAATCAGGTTAATTATCCAAATAACTTGTAGTTATAGAAGAACAGGATTAGCTGCTCCAAGTGGGAAGATGGATATGCAGGAAAGAACTAATAAGAAACTTATGAAAAGGTTAGGGCAAAAACTTTGTCCTTTAACTCTGAGAATGGTAGAAGGTGTGTCACCATTTCACATGACCTCTGCCTCTGTTACCATCTACTGTACCTTATTTGCACGTGTTAAGCCAACAGCTAAGGACTTCATGAACTTGACTCACTGAAGGGGTCGGACTGCCATGTTCCTGAATTGTTCTTAAATAAATTCTCCATTGCATTAGGCACGAATAAGCTTTTCTTTAATGTCAGGCATGCTTATCATCTTATTCCTCCTCATTTTCTTCTAGAATATGTGTGGGCACTGAAAAGGCAGTTCTGCCCTATGGATTCAGTTCCTGTAATACACTTTCCGTTTACTGGATACAACACATTTTTAGATAGTTTTTGGTTCCTTGCTTTCTTATAAAGGTTAAAGTACATTTGCAGTGTTTGTATCAACTAATGTACAAAATAAATTTAAAAATTAACCTCACAGTAATGTTTACGGCAATGGTTCCCAAATTTGTGATCCCCTGACCAATGACATCAGCCTCACCTGGGAGCTTGTTTGAAATGCAAATTGTCACATCCTATACCAGGGGCTACTGATTTAGAAACTCTGGGGTGGGTCAAGCAATCATCCATGCTTTAGCAAGCCTTCCAGAGGATTCTAACAGACACTGAAGTTTGAGACTTGTTTGTGTGCAGCTTTCATTTTGAGGGATGTTGCAGTTTACCTGCAAACTAGAATGTGAGCGCCAAATGCCCTTGAATATTTTTCCTTTAGCTATTTGTGGGATAGCAGATTTCTACAAGTCAGAGAGCTTTAGAATATTCACTAAATGCAAAGCAAAACATGTATATTAACAGCATTTCCCAAGCTCATATTCACTTCATTTTTTCTCTTTCTTCTTCCTCTGCTTCTAAGAGGCCACAAAACATTTTCTCTTAGCCCTTTAAATTGGCAGTAATTGACAGCCGGCCTGGGAGTTGGGCTATAATTCCAAGTTTGAAGGAGCCAGGGGCATGAACCCCTGCTTCACCTCTTAAGATGAATATTAGGTCAGGAGCAAGGAGCAGTGGGGTAAAGGTTTCCCTGGAAGCTTGGAGTCAAGGCTATTGCCTGCAGCCTTTGCTTTCAGTACATTGAGTTCAATATGAGGGCTGCCAAATGAATATACCTCTCACCAGCATTATGGTCATTTTTCTTTTTAACCTACACCTGAATGACCCAGGAAGGGTTATATCCAATAACAAATTTATCCATGCTAGCTGACAAACTCCACATGTTCCCATCACCCTGCAGAAAACAGTGCAAGAGATTCTAAGCCAAGCTAGTGCTCCATTTAGCAAATGGCAAATAATAACATCATCTTGGCAATTACAAGCTGTTTCATGCTACCGACATGTCAGCGGTAGTAATTGAATATGTAAAACTTCTAATGCTGTCAGGTGTCAATCTGTGCCTCATCCTGTCAACAAATCCTTCATGAGCATCTATTATATCCAAAAATAGTGTATATAAAATTAAATATCATAGTCCTTGGCATCAAAATGCTCACAATCCCATCAAGGAAACGATAAACCAGTAGTTATTTAAGAGCTAAATGCCATGATCAAACACATGCTAAGAACTAAAGTAAACTTACATCTGGATTTTTTAAGATACTATGATATTTCACGTTTTATCCCTATGACCTCTTTCTTAATGTTATATTTCTCAAGTCATGTATATTTTCTGATTTTTGGCTCAGAGATATGCAAAAAAGGTCTATGGACTTTATTTTCAGTCTAATTTTTCTGCTGATTTCTATATATTATTTTCATACTAAACTGCTTCCTATTTCTGAAATACGTGAAGGAATGCAGACATTTTTCCGGAGGCAACAGAGTCATTGTATTTACAAGTATAGGAGTAACACAAGCATTGGCATGTTTTAGGGCATCTGGCAGGTTTTGCAGGAGTGGCTGGTGGTGAGAAAATTCCTAGGAGAGAGTAATAGATACCGTACCCTAGAATTTGGGCAGCAACTCAAATGGAGGCCGAAGAAAAGTAAAATTAAAACAGTGTGAATCATGTCTTCACATAGAAAAGTGTCAAAGCTCTCTTTAATAAGGGTGATATTTGAAACAATAGAACTGGTTCACTGCAGAAATATTTCCATTTAGATCCTGAAAGAAATTAATAATAAATTAGAGAGCAATATCAGTAAGGTGTTTTAAGAGATAGATAACTAATAAAAAAGGAATCTTTCTGTGAATATATGAGCATCTATTAAAATGGTCCTCCCATAATATTTTATTTACCAACCTGTTCTGCTAGACTCCCAACTTGGAAAATATAGATGCTCATAAAAAATAAAGCACAGAAATGAAATTCGTACCCTAGGGAGTGATAGCCGGTAAGTGAGAAAGTTTATTTTTGTGTACCACTTTCACCATCATCATCACCACTGCCAAAAGGTGCACCTTTTCTAGTCTTTACCATCTCAGTTTATAGCAACTTCACTGACCTCACTGCTCAATTCAGAAACCTGGAGATCTGTCTTCACTTCTCTCTCTTATTCTTCATTTAAGATTAAGTCGTGTGTGCCCTACCACTAAACCGGCACTCCAGTGACATCATCTGAGTCGAGGATAAGACCACTTCTCCCTTGAACATGTTGTATCCTGCCGATTACTTTTCTCATCTTCACTTTTGCCTCCGTCATCCATTCTTTACATAAAAGATAGAGCAATCTTTTAAAAGAGTAAACAGGAATTCTCCTTTTTAAAACACTTCAGTGGCTTACTGTTGCTCTTAGAATGAAACTTAAACAATAGCATGTAGGGTAACCATTACTAATACACTCAGGTCACAGGCGAGGGAATCAAAACTTTTAATACTTAATTTTATCAACAGCATATGATTGGCAAACGGCTGAGCCCAGCCAGTCTAAATCTAAAGAAGTAATCTGCTACACATTCGCTGCCCCCTGGAGTGCTGTGTTTACAGTACTACTGGATAGACGTGACAAGACACATAAAGTTAATTATAGGACAGTCATGCCAAGAGCTGTCAGATAAAAACATCAATAATGATAATCGTAATATTAACCACCAAAATTTTCCAAGCATGCATACTGAAGACCTGTAAACTCAAGGCTCTGTGCAATGTATTTAATTCTCACAGCAGAACTCATTTACTCTGAATACCAATGTAGGATTTTGAACACAAATGGGTAGCATACGGAATTAAATATTCTGTATCAATGTATCCTGTCACTTGCTATGTGATTTGGAGAGAGAATTAATTCTAAACCTCAGTTTCCTCAGTCTCTGAAATGGGCTTAATAATAATGTTTATTTTATATAATTGCCTTGAACACAGAAAGGGAGATTTTATTATGAAACATCTGCAGCTAAAATAGTGACAATATCATTAGAGGTATGTTTGCATATGAGTATGTGTTTAGATGTGTTTACTAAAGTGGTTTAAGGAAATTTAAGTAATTGGTAATTTTAACAATGCTTTTCCTTTTTTAAATTTATTTTATTTTTATTTATTTATTTTTGAGACGGAGTCTTGCTCTGTCACCCAGTCTACAGTGTAGTGGTATGATCTTGGCTCACTGCAACCTCCACCTCCCAGGTTCAAGCAATTCTCCTGCCTCAGCCTCCCAAGTAGCTGGAATTACAGGCATGCACCACCATGCCCGGCTAATATTTTGTGTTTTTAGTAGAGACAGGGTTTCGCCATGTTGGCCGAGTTGGTCTCAAACTCGTGACCTCATGATCTGCCGGCCTCAGCCTCCCAAAGTGCTGGGATTACAGGCATGAGCCACTGTGCTTGGCAACAGTGCTTTTGAGTAAGTAGATCTATGTTGACAAACTGAGACCATGTAGAGGTAGTAGAATATAATCATGGTGGCCCAGTAACTAATATTTTTGTTTCTTTTAATACTAGCAATGTTATAGACATATTTCATTAAAGATATTTAACTGAATATAATTTAGTTATAGTCCATTTGTATCCAGAATTTAATCAGAGGATCAAAAGCATCAGGAGATCCACAGATAGATCTATATATTTGTTACATGGATTTTACCCTATGCAATTGTGGGAATTAGTTAAATTGTTTCTGCAAGGTTCTTGTCTTTGCTTGTGATGCTGGAGCTTGCAGTCCACAAGGAGGGTAGTTGGAAAGGAAAGATGATTGTAAAGAGGGAGAAATAAAAAGCAATCTAGAACTCACATATACAAGCTGGAGCCACTGAACAATAAACTGAAATGGATGCCATTCCTTGTTGCCTCTGACCTTGATGGCATAGGAGTCCATCAGAACATGAGTCCCTTCACCATGGAGTTAAACACAAACACCAGGCCCCAGAGTCAGAAAAGCTAAAGAAATATCCAAGGGAAGGTGCACTAGGTATACGTCCACCTCATGCCTCACACCAATAATTTAAGTAACCAGACTGACAAAAATATGTGCAAGATACAAAAGAGTTGTTGCTTTACTTCCACCCACTAAATCACCTGCAAGAATCTCTCTTGGCCCACCCTAAGTGGAGATACCCAGCGAAGGGTATTCTGGGAAATATGTTACCCAGTACAGCCAAGCTGATGCATTGCAGAGCCAGCACAATCCACTCCTTATCAGTTTGGCACTCATAAACATCTTAAATCACACTGAGTCTACAAAAGCAATCATGACAAAGTCAAACTTCTAGGCAACATGATCTGTCTCTTCAAAGTACATCTGAAAACAGGCTCCTTGTTTCTTTTTTAGTAGAACACAATGTCTTTTTTTTTTGTCCTTGGATGATATTTATTCTTGTCTTAATTCATGCTCCAAGTTGGATATCTTGTAATTTCAAGATTAAGGTATACATTTAATTACTATTAATGTGTCTTATATTTGATAAGAAGATGAGAGAGGGGGAAGAAAAAGAAGATAATTGCTTAACATAAATACAAACATAGTCATATCAAAATAAGAAATAAGTACTCACACTATTCTAGCCTTGTTTCTCTAACTGGCCATGTGGTCATAACTGGTGTTTATTGCTACCTTCTTCCCCTACTCATTTCATATTTTCTTTGCACTCAGCTAGCCGTTCAACTGGTCAATATGGTACAGTGACACAATTCTCACTTACTGAAGTATCTGGGTCCTTAGTGAATCTTCCTGATTTAGGCTGCTATAGTTTTCCATCTACTTTAATCACAGGACCTGGGAATACTAACAAACATTCTAGGGGATCTTCTGCATCATAGAAATGCTCCTTTTACTCTCTTTGTGTAGTGGCCACCTAATTTCTCCTGGCTGGTTAGGATCTGTAACTCTCTTCTTTGCCTGTTGATTCAGAGGCACAAGGAGCCCAGAGTGGCCAGGTGGAAGTCTCAGCTTCCTCTTCAGTGGAATCACTGTCATGTCTCCTGGGAGAACCATTCTTCTTTTGGAACCCAGAAGCCTAGACCAGCAGAAACTGAAGTGGTGAGGTTGGAAGACAAAAGTCTAGTTACTGGATTGCTAGGGATAATGTTGAGAGGCACCGTTCTTATTCTACCCCTTGGTTCCTAGATGTGTAAATCCTAGTTATTAGAGAAACAACATCATATGCCACATGCTGATTTAATGCACATATTTTATCCTGGAGGACACTTTTTCTATCCTGCACTACGTTGCCGTCTAGATGCTGTCGTGAATAAGACTTCAACGGGCCTTTTCATTAATCCATCAAACTAGCTGCTTCAGCACAATAGAGTATATGACTGGACCAGTAAATTCATGGGTTTGAGTATATTGCTGCACTTTATTTGCTGTGAAATGAGTTTCTTGGTCAGAAATGATGCTATGTGGAATACGGTGAATAAGATATCCTGTAAATGTGTGGACAGTTTTGAGATGCACTGCAAGTAAGAAGACAAATCTCTATCCAGATTGATAGCTTGACCAGTGAAAACCAAGTGCGGTGCCTACAATGACAAAAGTGGCCCAATATAATCAACTTGACAACAGGCAGCTCGCTGATCATTCAGGAAATGGGGCCATATTGCAGGAATGGTATTTGTTTCTGATTTTGGCAAAAGGGGCACTCAGCACTGGCTGTAGCTATATTGGCATAGGTGAAAGCAAATTTATGTTGGTGACACCATGGATAACCTTGATTCCTGCCATGATGGCCACTTTATTCATGAGACCATTATGTAATGACTGGAGTGGCTGGGAAGCCAGGCATGAAAGACATGTAAAGTCAGGGAGATTTAGAACTGTCTGGAAGCTACAAGCATAGGCTGGAGCCCAGTGAGAATTTATACTGAAACCTGTATATATTCTCACTGCCCCTGAAATTTTTGGCATGGGTGATCTAAAGTAGTTGAAGTTTTTCATCATAAGTTAAACACACACACTTGGCCCAAGAATCAAAGAAGCTGAAGGACAAGCTAAGAAAATAGGGAGCAGTCTCAGGCTCAGCTATAGCCTCATGCCAGTGAGGTCAGTTGAAAGATCACAGCAACATACATAAGCAACAATGTTGTGCCTGTTTTGCTTCCTTTTTCTACATCTCATAGAAGAATGTCTTTGTGGTCCACCCTAAACAGAAACATACCAGAAAGGGAATTCTAGAAAATTAAGTTCAGACTAGCCAACTTAAACATTACAAAACCACTTTAAAATAGTAGGAAATGTTAGGTCCCTAGGTGATTGGAGTCATTATATATTTTTGATTTGGAGAACTTTATTACAGACAGAGAAGGAAGAGTTCTGAATTGGAAATCTGGAGATTGGGAGTTTCTGTCATAGTTCAATCATTGCCTAAACACATGATCTTTTTTAGTGCTTTATCCTCAACCAGCCTTCATTTCTTTAGTTGTAAAATAAAGTGGATACACTGGATAATATTTGAAAGACTTGCCTGTGTAGTAGGTAAAATAATTGGTTTTCAGGCTGCAGAGAATCAAATTCTAGTTATATCCCCTTCTGGTCTTGTGCAAGAGCTTGGGCTTTCTGTGCCTCAGTTTCCTCTTCATTAAATAGTAATACATGACTCATAACAATGTTGTAAGAACTGAATGAATTAAAATACTTAAAGCTCTTAAAATCATGAGGGGCATGTAGTCAACACAGATTAAATGTTAGCTGGTGCAGTAACAATAATTTGTCTGTGAATTTTATAATTTCTTGTCTCTTGTAGAAGTCTAAAAACCATATTCACTGTCTCAAAGGCAGTGCTTTGACTTAGGAATTAAAAGGAAATGAGCACAGGTCTTTGTAAATTTGTTTTGTCATTGGTAAATTATATGATTTTTCTCTCTTTATGATACTGATGCTATTAATAAGGCTGCATTGAATATCCATAATGAAGTGGACATGGTAAAAATATGCAAATAAAGCAATTATTTAGTAGCCTTAACCAAGGGAGAGTGTAACAGGGTATGGAAGGTTATTAATGGCCTAAAAAATGCTGACAAAGGAGCGTTTTCTTTTTAATAACAAAACCCAAAGAAGTGGGTTTCAAGTAATTTGAATAAATTATTCTGATATGTATTTGAAGAAGTACCAGAATTGATCTTTTATAGACATAAAATCTGATCCTAGTCGAATCTTTGCTTTCTTTGTACACACTCACCATTCTCTCCCCTTGTTTCAGTAACACTAAATACCATGTGAGGGCAGGTTATGAAGCCTGCTTACCCACCCTTCCCAAATAGCTGCCTACTGCTCTTGTTCTTGTGAGCTTATTTTCAGCCTTCATGTTCTTATTGAGGGTATATGAGGAAGACCTGGTTAAAACAGAATCATTACGTATCAGAAGAAAGAATCATCAGATTTAAAGAAGGAAGCAGAGAAAGGAAGGGGATTTATTGCCTCCACGTAGCTGAGAAACCTAGTGGGCATTGTGGCTTCTGTCATGACTGCATCCAGAATTTCAAACAATGAATCTGCTTCTGTCTTTGCCTTTCCTTCTTCTCCTCTCCCTCGCCCACTCATCACCGTCCCTCAGCTTTGACGTATTTATTATATATTAGCAGGTTTTTCTGTGTACCTGGAATAGTGGCTTCTAGCAGCTCCAGAGTTTGATTCTTAAAACTGGTTGGTTCAGATAAATAGAGTTAATGTATCTCCCTCAATTCCCTGTATTCTAATACAGTCTACTTTGGTTACATGCCCGTGTGTGTCAGTCTGCTTGGGCTGCCATAACTGAATGCCCCAGTCTGGATGTCTTAAACAACAGAAATTTATTTTCTCAGTTCTGGAGGCTCAAAGTTCATGATTTTAAACTGCCAGCACAATTGGTTTCTGGTGAGATCTTTCTTCCTGACTTGCAGACAGCCACCTTCTCATGGCCTGAAATCCCTAGTCTAATTCTATTTCTTGATCTGGGTATGTTTACAAACATTTTTTTCCTTAGTCACACACTTGCTATATTTTGTTTTCCATGTCTGTGTTTTACCTAACAATAAAAAGGTAACATCATGGCTAAGTTATGGGATAGCAACTTTCTAATTTAAAACCATATATACCAATTCTCTTTACAGTAACCAAAGATAGCCAAAATTGCCAAGGCTCAGGTTAATGTTACGGTGACTGTAATAATCTTACAAGAAAGGCAAGGAATAAATGGGGGGGAAAATGGACCTATTACAAATAGAATGACACAAAAACTAACAACAAGGGGTGGTTACCCAAACTAAAAGAGCAGTACCAGGACTGCTGAGAAGTAGCTAACCTCTAGATGTATTAATAGGTGAGTCCTGGGAGAACTTGATGATGAATTCCATGTGTGTGGTGGAAGAAAAGATTATACATTTCTGAATTGAACCACAAGGTCAATAGTGATATCATTCAAAGAAAGGGAACAATTGAGGATGTAAAATAAAGTATCAAAAAGTTGAGAAGGGAAGAAGATTATCAGTTCAAGTTAGACAAATTGTCTCTAAGGCACCAGTGATATGTGCAAGTGAAATACGCAAGCAGTTTATATAATTAGAGGTCGACAATTCAAGGGAGAAATCTCAGTGAAAATAAATATTTGTAAGACGTCAGCATGTAGAGCACTATTGATCCATTCCCTGGAAAATATGTAGGGTGAGGTGGAAGAAGTATCATAGATTTCTAAAGATGAGCAACATTTAAGGACTGGGCAAAGAAATAAGAAATCCTCTCCCCCTCAAAAACAGGGATTCTGGGATGAAGAAACATTATAGCATAAGAAAAATCGGAGAGTTAATTCTGGGGGTCTGAGAAGGAAAATAAACGTAGTTAAATATTCAGAGAATTCAATTACATAAATCCTAATAAATATGTTTTGGCTGAAAAGGAAGTTTGCCATTGGCATGTCCATGTTTTCGTAGAGCAAACAGGCAAAGGTCACTGGTGTTGAGGAAATGGTGAAATGAAAGTTTGGGTGTTGGTTGGGCTTTTGGCATGGATGTTGAAGCCAGCCAGGATGATCGCAGAACGTTAGGAAGAGAAGTCTCTCAGCCAAGACCAGAATAATCCCTGCATGGGAGGAGATAGAATAAGTTAGAAGAAATTATCCGTAGTTGCCTGGCGTCTTCCTACTTCTGCTAACAGCTCTCAACTTTAAGCGTCACTTTTTTAGAGAAGTCTCCTATCAACTCCACCACACTAAGCTGGGCATCCCCTAAAAGCCCCTGTGGTGTCACTTAATTACCCCATTATATCCTTTAACAACTCTGCAATGAAATTGAACAGTTGGCTTTCTCTCCATGAGTCTTTTCGCTCCTTTAGCTAACTTCGAGACCATGCCTGTTATTTCTCATCTGTTCAGCCCTGTACTTGGCGCATAAAAGTCTCTTCAGAAATGTTTGTTGATAGAATGAATAAATGAAAAGATAAATAAACAGGAGGAATGTGGAGGGGCAGGTTATCAAGAAAGCGGTGGGGTTTACTCAAAGATAGAGGGGTACGGAGGAGAACAGACTGCAGCTTCTGGCCACTCTGTAAGAAGTCCAGCAATGCCAGGATTGCTGGTGCTGCCAGAAATACCCTAGCCTAAAATTGTGAAGTTCAATTATTTCTGTGCACAAAAAATCTAGTAAAACTTAAGCTTCCAAAAAAAAATGGATATCATTGGAAAATTCAAGAGAACTTTTTTTTCAGGAAGTATAACATGTTAAACTCATCAACTTTTACTATTCAAAATTGTGAGTAAAACAAGCTATCATAAATTAAATAAGAATTGTTTTTAGTCTCATTATTTGACATGTTAGGGACAGGGTATGGATTAAGAAAAGATGGAAGTTGGTAGAAAAGGGCCAGATAATAAAGGAAGATAAGGACCGAGGAACAGAAAGGATATTGTCTAATTAGTGAGATCAAACTAGGTATGACAATATTTGCTGACCTTCTATTCTATACTACACACTATATTCTGTATTTTCACTGAAAATAAGGTTTCTTTGTTTTTAGATTAATCCTGGAAAGTAGGCATTATTATGCATGAGAAAAAGATTTAGGGAATTTATCATTTGTTCAAACAGATAAATGCTGCAATTGAGATTCAGATCTAGCAGACCCTACCCCCAGTTTTCAGTACAGGGGTGTTATTGTGAGGTTTCATCCCTCAAGAATATGAAATGAAAGACAATGTCTGAAAACTGTATGATGAGAGATTCTCTCGTGTGTGTTTGTGCACCTGTATATATAAGTATGTATATCTATATAGCTATCTGTATCTGTGTATCTGTGTATCTAAGTATCTGTTTATCTATCTATCAATCTAGCATTTATCTATTTAGAGAAGAGAGAGAGAAATGGATTTCTCTTGGTCAGCAAAAAACTCTGTAGACTGAGCAGACTCCAGGATTATTGCAAATAATGCCTGTGCCATATTGAGAGCACCATTTTCAGAATTGTCTCTAGATGGAATAATCTGCCTTAAGTAGTGGGATTATACTTTAACTGCTAGTATGACATTTTTTAAAAGTAATATTATAATTTGAGACTATAGTCTCATTATGGGGCAATATTTCACCCTCATATTTATGGAACAAATATATAAGATTTATTTCCTCTTTTAACTCTACAGGTGTTAGGTGGTAATATTTGAAGGCCAATGAATTATGCTTTAAAAAAAATAGACTTTAATATCAGTAGAAATTCCAAATTTAGATTTGAATGTATTTTAAATAAAAATATCTTTTTTAGAATGTATAACAACTTTTTAGTGTACAAGATACGTTGTTGTGTTCACTGCAACATGGGTAAGAAACAAAGAAAATAGCTCTAAATGAAAGTAAAATGAAATATATGACCAAGCAGAATTTTAATTATGTTATGTAATATTTTTATTGTGTCTTGTTTTTAGTCTTACATTTGATAGAGAATTTTTTTTATTTACACCGACATTTTTGAATACAAATTGAACCGCTGAGGAGTTCTCGAGGTTCATGGTGTCTTGGGGTCTTTTACTGTGTGGAGACTTCCCCTTTGACACTTAAAGAGAGGAGAGTTGACTCACTAATAGGATCACCAGTTCTGGTTTTCCAACGTAGTTTTGGAGGTCACAAGGTGACAGAATTCGATTTCCTTGATGTCAGTCTCAGTTTATCAGTGCACACATGGACTCACTCCTTGTTCTGTTGTTTCAGACCTTTTTGTTTTCTTTTCCGAGAAGAAGGGCTATGCTACTTCAGTTAGTTGACTTAGTGAATATTTTCATGTTTATGTTAATCAGAATGGGAATCGCCTGTGATATCTATGTTTCTAAAAGAACAGAAGTAAATACTAAAGCATCACAGATTTTATATAAGTTTATCCTATGTGCTAATATTTGAACATTTTTTTCAGGTTTGAGCTTTCTCTCCACAATTAATTGCATGCAGACATAAGAGTGCATTGATGATATTTGTTCACAGATTTACTCCTTAATTTTAACTGGCTTTTAGTTTAATACCTACTGTATTAAAATATATAATAATTATCTATTATATACAACATGCTGTAGGTAAGTTCGGTTTGGAAATCAAGATATATGAGCCAGGTATGTAGGAACAACTAATTCCAATTTAGGAATCATGGAATGAAAGAGAAAACAGACTCTTTTTAAAAGAGTCTCAGGGTTTCAATATGTAAAGAACAGGCATAGGGAATAGCAAGAGGCTAGACAGAGATCAGTGGGGATTTGTTCAGAGTCTGATGTGCCTGGAAGGTAGACCAATGGGCCGGGAGAGGGGGTAGAGATATAGGAGACATCAGAGAGGAAAGCAACAAAGACTGAAACTAAAAGTGGATACATCTGTCACTAAGAGCAATTGTATCTCTTTGGCTTGCCTCTGAATGCAACTGAATGGTAAACACCTGTCTTTGATACATTTATTAAAAATTTAAAAAAACAACCAGAGTCTGTACTTAAGGTATTGAGCTGCTTTCTTAAAGAATACATCAAGCATCCAGACATGCCCATCTGGGGAGAATTGTATTTAAAAACACCCTTTAAAAAATCTGTATTGACATCTATCTTCTTTGGATCTATATACAGAATTTTTTGTTTGGGTTTCACTTTTAGTTTCTAATCTCATATATATATCAAGGTCAATTTTTGGTTTTCTTACAAGGTCTTGAGAGATATTGAATTGGTGATTTCAGATATTATTGGTTTGGGAAGATCCATTCTAAACTGTAAAAATATATATATATTTTGCTGACACGGTTAAGTGAACTACAGAGTCAGTGTCTGAAATCCTTCTCGTTCTTCATCTATCCTCCCATCTCTGAGGTCAGCTTGCTGACTATGTGATTGAAATCAGAGAAACCTCAGGTAATATATATTTAGAGGCAGGTGTTTTATTTAACCCTGGATGATTCAATCTTATATGACTTGGTTAGATGGCAATCACTGAACCATGAAATGCCATGTATCTCTGTGGCTATTGTTTTATAAATAAAATCATTGAAGAGAGTTTCATTACAGTAAGAGTCACTATGTGAGATGTATCAGAAAATAAGTTGATGGACCATAGACAGGCAGCTTTTATTTAAAAAACAAAAAAAAAAGCAAAAAACCCCTTATTTATACTCATCAAAATGTTGCTGAAGTTTCTATTAATAATTATTTTATAGAAACATTAACTAGAAACAAATAGTCCTTTGAATCGCAAACATATTTAAAAGTATACAGAATATTCATCTCATTAGCAAATGGTGCCATGCAGTGAACAAATAAGCCTTTCTTTACCACAGCGCTCTTTATTTTAAAATCTTTTGATAACAGAAGTGAAACAACAGTAATTCAAAGTTCTGGGCTCTGGGAAATACTGAGGTGACATTTTGGATGACTGTGTCTTAAAAGGGAGCTCAAGATACAAAGACAAATTCTCTTTATTTTATCTGTCCTGATGTTCAGGCTAAAAGATTAAATTGAATATTGATTCTAGAAAATGTGACCATGCTGTTTTAATGATAAAGAAAGAAAGGAAAGAAGGGAGGGAGAAAGAAAGAAAAACAGTGTAAGTGCTGATTAGACGACAGTAAGGTGTGGACATCTTTACCTCTTTCTCTAGGGCATAATAGTTGGAAGAAAAAATAAGGCAAAAATGTGTCAGGGTTGATTGTATTATATGCAGAAATACCAGAAGAATTTATAATGAGGCTGAGAATATGGAACTAATGAAGAAGTATTACAACAAGAAAGAAAAACGAAGATTGGTGTGGGAAACTGGAGGTGAAGTTAAGGAGTAGTCAGTGAGGAGATCAGACAATTTCTCTAACCCTCCAGGACCTGAACACACAAAGGAGCCCAATTAGAAATAAATGAGCTAGAAGAAACATTTCATAGTAAATTGGGGATTATCAGGTTGCCTAAAGGGAATGAAATCAGAGCATTGGATTCTCCTTGTTTCAGAACCACTTGCTTTATGTTTCTTTTCTAAGATTGACACCAATGTTCTTGCTTTTCATATTATATATTTAAAAAAATCATGTACAAAACAAATCAACAATGAACTGAAGTTTCTGATTTTTGAGAGAATTTATTTTCAACTGAATCATGGATACAAAAAGATCTGAAAAGTATTTGTCTCGTGTTTTAACTTTTTTGTCCAGACTGGGTCACTGTCATGTCCTTTGGGTATTCTCAAATTTCAGACTTTTTACTCTGGATTTAGCCTGCATCTTTTCCAGATCCAGGTAACATATATCTAATATGTATAGAAATATGGTACTTGGTTTTGACTTGGCAGGATATAAACGAACAACTTAAGGTCATTTCTGGATGCTTAAATAAATCGAAAACACAACAGAAACAATAGATTATTTTTAAACAGAAAAATGGACAATGCCTGTAAGAGCAAGATGCTTTTGTTCCAGTATCTTTCAGCATATCAGTTCTGGCCTCTGGTTAGTCATTAGGTAAGCCTAGGGAACACCAATTTTTATCATCTTTGTGAAATGAGGGACCTCATGAATGACAGTAGTGGGGGTTCTCATCCTCCATTGAAAGATATATATTTTTTCATTTTCTCTACAATATATTTCAAAAGATGAAGTTTTGTATGACCGTCTATTCTGGCATCAATGGTTCTTCCTCAGCACCCATGACATACAAAATTTTCAGCCTTTCATGGCTATCTCTGATTTTCTGGAGTTAAGACTGGAATCTTCCCTTTTAAGATCCCAAGTTGTCTACCCTTTATACACCAGAGGGCGATCTAGGCAGGTTTTGAAGGATTAGCTGCCAGGTATTAAAATGATTAGCTGGGCAAATTTATTCATTCATTCTACAAATATTTGTCGAGCACCTGGTACTTGGCTGTGTGCTTAGGGACAAAACCCCAAATACAATACATTCTCTACCCTCCAGGAAATCACAAGTAAGCAAATAATCACAATAGAGTGTGATAAAGGCCTTGGTGAAGGAAGCCGGGAGGAGGGGTCACTAGGAAATTTAGAGGGAAAGGAGGAAGTCAAAGCAGGATTCCTAGAAAAATAGACTTTTGTACTGAGCCTTAGACACTAAAGAGAAAACTGAAATTGACTGTTTGAAGGTGAGGTTTCTTTGGGTGGGGGAGTAAGTTTAGAGGTAGTGTTTCAGAAGGAATCCCTGGAAAGTATACCTTTCCTTCATTGTTCCTTTAGTAAATATATATTGAGAAAGGATTACATTGCTTTGCTGGGCACTGGGCAGCAAACGATGAACAGTACCAAAATGTTTGATCCTGCATGCAACTCTCATTCTAGTGGGAAGACAGACAGTGTGCAAGTAACTACAATAAGAGCTGATATTTATCGAGTGCCTACTATGTGCCAGGCACTGTTCCTAGGCTTTATTGAAAAGCACTAATTTGAACCTTAACAGCGACCCACTGCAGAAGTTCCTATTATTTTTCAGTAAATTGGAAAACAGTGACATACAACTAATGGAATGATAGACTGGGTTTCAAAGCTAGACAGCCTGGCTTTGGAGTTAATGCTTTCAAGTACTATGATATATTGCCTGTCAAAGTAAGTAAAGGATACATAACGTAACCTTAGGTATTGGTAAGCAATATGAGGAAAAAGAAAACTGTAAGCGGAGAGAATGGCGGAGGGGAAGGTGTGATTCTAGAGGACAGACGCTGTCCACACCCCGCACGTACCCTGGGGTTTGACCACTTCGGTACGCTCATAACAACCTCCCTATGCCAGTACCTGTGGTGTCCTTGTGAGCCTTTTCTGAGGCCAGAAAGATGGTGGCTCTAGTCCCTAACATGATGGAGATGAAGTAAAGGGGAATTAACACTCCTCCTAACAGTTGTCACCTTTCAGATAAGCTTTCATGACTTTACAAATATCCCCCAGCTTCATCACACTCAGAAAGGATAACTCCAAAGCATGGGTTAGACTGTTTTCTGGAGTTTTCCTGCAGGATTGAGGCCTCCACTGGCCCACAGTGGTGGCGGCTAGTATCACCATGCGGTTTCTGTTGGCTCTGTTCCTTGCCTGTATCACTTCCTCCCTCCCCTGCCAGTGTTTTCCTGGACCTCCCAAATGAACTATTTATACTTAAATCCTAGGCTCTCAGTCTGCCTTTGGAAAAACCTAGATGAAGACTGGCTGGTCAGGAAATACATCTCTTAGAGAAACTGGGGGAAGTGCACTGTAGGTAGAGAAAGAGAAAGGCACCAGCAATAAGTCCGCTGCGGCTGGCTGGAGTGGAGTGAGGACAAGGAGGGAGTAGGAAATGAGCTCGCTTGAGGAGTAGGAGGAATTAGGTAGGAAAGGTCTTTTTAGGTTATGGGTATTAGTTTGGAAAGCAAAAAGAATAGCACACTGTTCTATATGAAACAGGAAAAAAAGGCTGGTAGAGAATTAACTCTAAAAGCAGACTCTAGAGAAGACTTAATCTGAGTCTTTCTTTTTATGGATAGGAAAATGAGGCCCAAGGGGTTTAAATGACTTAACCCAGGTCACCTTGATAGGAACAAAAAGACAGGCCTTCTACCCAAATATGTGTACCAAATCTGTCTGATTCTCCACACTAGAGAGAGTCATGTTCATTTTAGACGCTTACCATAAGATTAACAAATGATAGAGAAATACATAAAAGAGAAATAATATTTTTGAGTGACTCATTAGGATGAATCAGCAGCCAACCAGCAATATCTGCTTTTGTTGTTGTTTGTCATTGCTGTTTTTTTTTTTAACCACTGCTTCTTCAAGTTCATTGCTTCTAACTCCCACCAGGCAAGACACAGCAGCTTTTTCCACTTTCCCCAGCATGGGATGAGTGGGCAGTGCTGCAGGTGCTTTCCATCCTGCTGAATTCTACTTAGACACCGGCAAGGCAGGTCTGGAAGCCAGGCCAAATTTTACACGGGCATCTGCGATGAGGAGTTTCTGCTCTGTGGGGGTCCCTAGATCAAACCCTGTCATTATTGCAGACTCTAACACCTGTCAGTAAAGGGGTACTTGATGGCAAGGAGTAACTCAATCATTAGCTTAAAGCACTCTATCCAAATAAAAAGTTTGCTGGATTGAATCTGTGTGTGACTCTGTTTTCAGAACTAAGCAACCACATGTTGAATTCATGTGGTGTGTTTGTTGTTTACTGCATAAGACAAGATGAATTCTAGCAGTGCCAAAGGGAGGGATTGAATCATTTATTAAGTACAGTCTTGGACAGGTGTCTCAAATGTCAATTCTAGGATTTAATCTAAACTAATCTTCAGAAAAGTTAGATTTAATGGAAATGAGAACCCAGAGGACTTCGAAGTAGAGGTAGCTGGATGCTAAACCTCAAACACTGCTGCTTATGACAATCCTTTAAATAAACTCTCTGCTTGGCTCTTATCCTTCTGTGTTCTGAGGTAGAAAGTGTTTGGAAAACTGATGCTAGCTCATCGGTAGCTAGGGGTTATACAAAACAAGCTGTTTTCTCTTTATTTCTGATGCTGCCGTATAGTCAGTTATTTGCAAATAAGGCTGCATGGTCATATTTGAGATCAGACCACAGAGCTTTTGGCTTCTATAGGTGTCCCTGCAGAGTTTATACATATAGGATGTACTTACATCCTGCTAAAGTAGGTCATATTTCCTGATCACAAAATATGAAGCCACAAGACAGAGTTTGAAATTGATAAGGAAAACTGCCTAAATGGCTACCACACATCATATTAAAACATTGGCAGGTCAAAAAAAAAAAAATGAGAGTTATCTATATCACTGAATGCAATTTGGAAAATAAGCTGTGGTACTTGTTTCCTCTTCAAGCCACTATATTTTCAACTAAATAATAAAAATATTTTGGTTGTGAATAATATTTTTGCTGTGTGTGTGTATAAATTTAAAAACCTTGGCTTTCAATGGCAGAGAATTAAATGTATTTAGTGAATGTATTAATCCAAATTAACTTCTCAGAGATGGTATTTGGGAGTTCTTGCTGGCCCTTCTAACACTGGATATATCTCTATAGCATGCTTACTTTTTAATATTAGAGAGAAAAGAGCTGAAACAAAAACAGTTGCCACTGATGACCTGTTCCATGCCATAAAATCCAAAGACTATTTAAAGAAAGAAATTATTACCAAGAAGTTCAAGTAGAAAAAGTATAGTTGAGTTGAATTAAAAAAAAAAAATAAAACAAGAGCACAACTCAGATAAGGAAGCAGCTTGAGGTGAAGGAACACTATATAAAACAGTGAAATCTATTTAGTTGCCAGATAAATTTCTAGGTTCTGCAGAAGTTAACAAATAATTTTTTTCTTTCCTCTCTCTCCCTTATTTTCCTTTCTCTCTCCCTCCCTTCCTTTTTCCTTTCTTCCTTCTTTCATTCTTTTCTTCCTTTTTTCTTTCCTTTTCCTTCCTTCCTCCTTTTCTCCCTTCCTCCCTTGTTCCAGTTTTCCCCTCCCTGCCTCCCTCCCTCCATCCCTCCTTCCTTCCTTCCTTCCTCTTTCCTTCCTTCCTTCCTTTTCTCATTATTTCAGATATATACATTCTGATAAAATGTTTTCTTTCTAGAAGGGAATTGGTAAACTTTTACTATAAAGACCGAGATAGTAAATATTTTCAACTTTGCAGACTTTTATAATAGCCACTGCAACTATTCAGCTCTGCCACTGTATTCTAAAAGTAGACATGGACAGCAGTAAATGAATGTGTATGACTGTGTTCCAGTAAAACTTTATTTACAATAGGCAGCAAATGAGATTTCATCTGAAGTTTGCAGTTTTCCAGTCCTTTTTCTAGAAAGCAATCTATTACACACATTTACTCCAAGGTGAGTTTTTCCATGATCAGCAGGAGTATGAATAATATTTTCTGGTGAAATATTCTAAGTATGGACTTATTTATTTTACTAACTTTTAATATTTAAATATGAGATGGAATTATTTATAAATATTTAGTATATTTTAGGTACTCTGTTTTGTGTTTCATGTATACAATCTTTTCTAATACTGAGGACACCACCTTAAATGTGATATAATTATCCCTATTTTATAGAGATGAAGCAGTGTTAAAAAAAAATTTGGATGAGTATGTATAGCTTTAAAGAGTCAATGTTGAAACTTAAAATCTTTGCCTTTTCCAAATATTTGTGCATGTGCAAATGTATAAAATCTCTATGTGATGAAAAGAGAGTACACCTCAAAGAACTCATAACTGTGAGAATACAGGCAAGCATGATGTAAAATACAACATAATGAGAGAATTGCTGCACCTCGATTTCAAACATTCTGTATTCCATCTTAAGAAGGATTTATTTATTTCCATCTGTTTCCCTTTATTCAAAACATACCTTGAATTCAAGTAAGCAAATATCAAATACCAGTGTTTCTTTAAAAATTCTTGCTTTATGTTTAGTTGATAAATAATAACTGTCCATATTTATGTGGCACAGTGTGATGTTTAGAAATATGTTATATGTTGCAGAAAGATTCCGTCGAGATTGAATGAGCTATGAACTAACATATTCATCATCTCATCAATGTATTGTGTTTTTGTGGACAGAATGTTAACCATTTTTGACTGAGGATAGTGCCACCCCCAGGGGAGCATTTGGAGGGGTGTGGTGCTTTGGGTTGTAGCAGTAGCTGAAAGAGGTAATAAGACTGTGGCAGGTGGTGGTGCATGAGGTCAAGGTGCTAAAAATCCTTCAATAAGAGGGACAGTCGCAGGCAATGAAAGATTGTCTTACCCATAATGCTGAAAGTCTCCCACTCTTCTATGCTCATTTAAAACATTAGAAAAAGACAACAAAAATCAGAGGTGTTAGCTTCTGGTAGAGCTTGTTGATTACCTACATAACAGCCACGTTTTGCTTCTTCCTTGCTAAGGTATTTTTTATTTTATTGGGTAGCAGTTAGATGTCAATGGGCTCAGGAAGGCTGACCCCTCCCAAGCTGCTGAGGATGTTTTTGTTTCTTCTTTTCTTTACATCTAATCACAGTTACTCCCACTCCACTCTGCCAGCGATAAGGGTTAGACAGGAGCATCTAATTCTGTGTTGGGCTAATAGATACAAGACAGACCTACTTAACAACTTCTTAGAAAAGTTTCCCTCCACGATAAAAGGAGAAAGTTGCACAGGAAAACATTGTCTCCCTACTTTCTTTTACCCGATTTGGATACTATCATACGAGAATATCATGTTTGGAATTGCTGCGGTGGTTTTCAACTGTGAGAGAAAAGCCAAAAGAATCTCTGAGAAACCAAACCAGTACCTGATATTATTGAAGCCCTGAATTAATCCCAGGATGGCCCATCTTTGTGTGTCTGTTATATATGCAAATATTTCTACATTGTAGGATGCGTTCAGTTAAGCATTCTTTTAGTTTCATTAGAAGATATTTGAATTGCTACATAGGAGCTGTAATTTCTATTTGCCCAGGGCCACAGAGGTATACACCACGAGCAGGGCTCAGATAAATATTTTTCACCTTTGACTCACAAAATGTAATGTTGAACATGACCCGAGAATATCTCTAATTACCCACATTCAAGTCAAAGCAAAATGCATGTCTATTAACACACTTTGGAAAAAAAAATTATTTAATATCAAAATAAAATGATTTGATAACTTTGCAACTAGGAAAACAAAGTACAGAATGCATTACATTACTTGCTTTAGAAAACAACATTCTGACATGAAGTGAACTGTTCTTAGGGCTTAAATTAGTAACATTTATTTTTTTCTGTAACTTTTTAGGACAACTCTGAAGGAAAATAGTAAGAAACAATAGCGACTCGTTCTAAAAGATCTGCTCTTACTCAAATGAAAATAATTGAGATTACTAAAATACAGATTTTATAGGGAATAATAATGTGGAAATGAGATAGTCAGTAATTGGAAAGCTTATAGATTTAGATGCATGGAACCATGTGTGGGCAAGGAGGTACAGGGTGGAGAAGGGGGGATGTCATTTGTCAGAAAGAGATTAAAAAGGAATTTTAATTGTAACTTAAAATCATCATGTTCTTTGCATTCCCACTAAAATGAATATGCTGTTTGTTTGTTTGTTTGTTTGTTTCAGAGTTTCGTTCTTATTGTCCAGGCTGGAGTGCAGTGGTGCTGTCCTGGCTCACTGCAACCTCCGCCTCCTGGGTTCAAGGGATTCTACTGTCTCAACCTCCCAAGGAGCTGGGATTATAGGCGCCCACTACCACGCCTAGCTAATTTTTGTATTTTTAGTAGAGATGGGGTTTCACCACGTTGGCAAGGCTGATCTCGAACTCCTGACCTCATGATCCGCCCACCTTGGCCTTCCAAAGTGCTGGCATTACAGGCGTGAGCCACCGTATCTGGCCTAATATGCTTTCTTTAAATAGGGTAAATTTTAATATGTCGATACTTTTAATCTATTTATGTGTTTCATAGGTTGTATCTATGAATATGTGATGGACATTTGGAAGGAATGTTTTTAAAAGTTCATATTAAACTCATTAGTCCAATAGAGGAAAGCTGGTAGAGTTTTGGGGAAAATGTGTTAGAATTCACATTTTAGAGCTCTTCAATGCCTCGTTTTTATTACTAAACCAAGTTTAAAATGTATCTGAATTGGAGTAGACTTCTTTTGTCTGTTTTGAATGTCAGTCCTTTTGGTGGTATATGGCATCACATGCTTGCTTAATGCTATTAGAACTTTTTTGGACATTTGGGTGTGGGAGGGACAATAAGCATTTACAACAGAATCTTTGTGACTTTTCCAGAGCCATCTGGATTCCTGCATATTATCTACATGTCAATTCGGAAGGAGAATTAAATAAGGTAGATAAAAGGATGTAAACACAAAGGAAAAAGAAGTGCTCTCTTGTTCAACTCCCCCAGTAGAGCTGCTTTTGGATTAAGGCGCTAGTATATGGCAACAGGCCTGTGAAGTCCATGCAGAGGCATGAGAGAGTTTGGCATAATCAAACGAGTGTATCAATTGTGCTTCCTTCTTGTCAGCAGTAACTGAGCAATCCTGCCTGGTGATTGGAAGAGCAAATTTTCTTTGTCCTGCGCATGCTGTATTTATCCTTCATGGATATCCACAAAACTCAGCAGGGATTTGGCTGGGAGAGTAGGATCACTCCTTGCAGAAAAACTGGTAATAAATCTGGGAGGCTTTGTACAAGATCTGAAAGCTGCCTTCACAATTTGCCGGAGGAGGCATGTATAGCCAGGAGTAAGGAGATTATGTAAACCAAGGAGGAGAATGGAGGGAATTTGGCAAAGCAAGACCCAAGTCAGAATGTCCTCTGCATATTCTCTTAGCAAGAGGGAATTAAAGGTTTAGAGTGTTGTCTGGGTATATAACTTTTTCCTTTTATCACTGGAAGTCAAATAGATGGTTTGCATGCTGTTTGTTTTCCCTTGAAATAAGTAGAAGAAATGTAAAGGAGATGTTTTATCTCTAATTTAGACAGCGTGCTTTAAGGACCAGTTTCTATTTTGCACATTTACCTTAAGCATTGCTCCATGATATTTCTTTATGGTGTCTTCTGCTAACTCTTGTTCTTTTTTCTTTAATCTATTTCTCCTAATATTTTTGAAAATATGCGTTGGAAAGCGATTCTGAAACTGAGATTTCAGAGTGTGTTCAGAGGAACACCTACATTTGTAACACTTAAAATGCTTATTTAAAAATTTTAGAAGCCTAGCCACCACTCTCTTCCCTCTGTCTACGGAGAATTTGAATATTGTGTTGTGGAGCTCAGAAACCTGCTGTTTTAAGGAATTCTCTGGTGATCCCAATACACAGTAACACTTGGGCACCACTCTTTTGGGAAGTTAAGTGCAAGGCAAGATTGAGAGAGAGAAAACAAGGTGACTAGAGCTGGGAATATAAAGAAACCAGGTGACCTTTTATTCCACCTGGCTTTGGCATAGCTTGAATATTACCAGATACATACCATGTTTGCTCTAGGAAGTCACTTTACCCGCAATATATATTCATAAGACTTTTCTTAACAAATTTTCTTTTCATAAATAAGAATGAAAAGTTTATAAATTTAATGTGGCTGAGTCTAAGAAACAGAACATGAAATCTCGTGGGGAACATATTTCTGTATAACCTTACAAAGAGAATCATTGTTTTCTATTTACTTCCCTCTTTATGAAACACCTTTTCTAATATTGCATTCTTGTAAAGCATAAAGCAAGAAACCAAACCATGCCCTCAGGGAGGGAGGAAAGCTGTTCTTTTGTTCAAGATGTTCTCAAATAAAATATATTAATACAATAATTATAAAGGTGCTTTGATAAGGAGAAATACATCAGGGAGTTTTTGGTGGGTAGACCTCAATAACTTTTAAGTTATTTGAAGGAATATTTACTAGTAACTGTAGTGTTTACTTTCAAACATGCATTTATTTCCAGGTACTACGTTGCATTGCTTACCAAGAACTACATCAATTTCATCAGACTTTTTCTCTCTTCCGAGGAAACAGGATTTCCAGCTATAACAAACACAGAAATGTATACAGTAGCACAGGAATAAGATTTTTGGCAAATTAAAGTTTCCTCCAATTCATTTTGGAGGTAAAAATATTAAAATTTTCAGATTCCCAGCGTGGATGTGAATTTCAGTATACCAGAAATGGGGCTGATTCTGAAGTTACATTATTCATTCATAAAGTCAATTCTGATTTTTTTGGAGAGTCTCTAGTACAGCAATGTTTTAGATTGAAAATGATAGGGGAAATATATTATTAGATTAATTAGATAATTAGCAAAATTCACAGCTGCACCCTTTGACAACACATTCAGCAACTCTGTGCTAATGAGGCGACCATAAACTTTCCAAAAAATGAAATTTACAGAAACATTTATTTATCTGATATTTATTGTTAAAGCCGATGAAAACAGCCTTATATTCTAATAAACTAAGCTGTTGTCAATGGTAATCAAGGGCCTGTTTTCCTAGTTTTGATTTTGTATTTTTTATTCAAAAGCATGCACAAAAATGTATTGTATATTTCTACTTTTATATCCATATCTATAGTTCAGTTGTAAGATATTTATTACTGGCTTTCATAATTGAACCACTAATGAGGTGCTAGAATTGTAACCATGTGTCTCCATCAAGCAAAATACAAATCAAAATCTTTCTACTTTCAAAGGAAGTAGTTATTTCTTCTTTTTTTTTTTCTTTTTCTTTATTAGGCTATACAAAATTAGTTTCTAAGAGGGTAGATATTATTTTCAGGCATTTAAATATCCTTTCAAATATCTTCCTAATAAGGAAGTGAATATTTTCTCCTGTTGTCAGAAAGTGCAGCTGTGAGTTTTTCTAATTGCTCAATTAATCTAATGATATACTTTCCCTATCATTATCAAACGAATAAGTTTCAGTGCCCAAGTTGCATTCTTTACTGGAGCTATCGTGTTTGTTTTTGATAATATTGACTTGTAACATCATCTACATGCTTATTATAATTTGTTAATATAAGATCGATATTTCCCATTATGAATGGATTGGCTTTTGAACCTGGAAAAACGTTGCTTTATGGAAAACAACTCGAGTAACTAACTTCGGCAATTTCACCTTTCTTTGAATTTCAGATATCATTCTCTTGCAGTTACATAATATCTAAAGGGAATTAAAAAATAAATCTAAAATATATGTTATCATAAGAAAGGACAATAAGTAAAAGAACAAATGGACATAGACAATCTTTCTGCTAATTTTATTTTCTGCTAATATTTTATTCTCAATGTTCACACAAAGTATACTTACTTATTTTAAACATAAAATAATTGCATCAGAAAATAAATTGCTCTGTGTTGTCATAATAGATTTTCAGTACTGTTTTCTCTTTTCTTTCTATGAGTTTTCAGAGGAAACAGAATATAGGTGTCCCTGTTGGATTGACAAACTTATGCAAAAGTAGAATTATTACGTAAACGTCTTTTAATATTATCGTGTATTAGCTCCTATTCCAAATCTCTCTAGCTTTGCCACTTCTTCAAATTCTAGTTTTGTTCAAGGATTACTTCTCTGCTGTCTTGCACGTAGATTGTTCATAGTCCCCTTCATTGACGTCAAATCTAACCTTAATTAAGTGTCCACTACAGACCAGGGACACTGCTAGGCTCTTGGCATGCTTTGCTTGTTGAACTCTCCTGTTGACCTTTGAGGGTAAGCATTATGGTTGTTTGCCTTTTATAGGGAAGAAAACTAAGAATTGAGATTTAAAAGCCTGAAAGAACACAGAGTTAGTAAATAGTGAAACCTAGATGCCAACCTAATCCTGTTCCAAATCCCGTGTATGTAGTTCATCTTTGTGCTGTATTGCTAAGGTTCCTGTTGGATTTGTTACCACATTCCATTAAATTTGTGACTGATTTCACTTGCTCTGTAATATGAATCTCTACTCTCTGTCTCTTAATCCTAGGGAACTCTAAGTCTAAATAAAGTACAGGTTTTGATTGACTTGTTGAGTTCCCTTTAAACTCGTTCGGAGTTCCTTTCTTGGTTCCTGGCACATTATTACCACTTAGTAAGTTTGATCTTTGGTCTAGTTACAAAGAGGGATAAATGAATTTTTTTTTCTTGAAGGTTCCCATATCCTTTCTCTTTTACCTGAATTTTTAAAAAGATTTTTAATAACATGCTTGATTTCTAGGATTAGGGAGTTAGAGTATAGAAAGAGCTTGCTATGTCATTACAGTGGCACAAAATATCCAAAATAACTAATTTTCAAATAAACACTCTGTACATTTTTATCATTGTTTTTACAAATAAAATTTTAAATGTAAAAAAAAAAAAATTTAAAACACTTTGCTGCCAGTTTCCTCTGATATTTGAGTTCATAGTTAACAGACCCTCAATTTTTGCTGTTTTTTGCTTTGCTTTAACATTGAAAATAGTGGATGAAAAAACTGCCAAAGATATTCTTTGTTCTTGACTACTTAAATAATTTTGTAATTTTTTCATGTATATACCTTTATTATTATTTCTATTATTTCAGTTTTTAATCACCAAATGTACCTAGAAGAGTAAATCATTTTTGAGGTTAATTCATTATTTTTATATACATATAAATTTATATACGTTACATACTTGAAGCAGATTGAGTAGGATACACTTTAAACACATTAAAAAAATGACCCTAAAATTTGAATCCTTGCTTCATGTCAATGTTTGTGCAAAGTGTCTGCAGAACAAAGGGGAAATCCAGTAAACCAATATATCAGTTGCAATTCTAGAAGTCCTAATTGGACTGCAGCACGTTCCACGGCCATTTTGAATACTGTATTTGATAGGGTAATATACCTCTGGTCTCTGACCTCAATTGTCCATGAAACTATTCTGCTATATTAAAGAAGCATTGTTTAAAGAGAGAAATGAAAGCTAACTCAGCTAAGAAAAATTAAAACTAAATGCTTATGCATGACCTATAGAAGCTTATAAAAGTATCTTACTCCTTCAGCTGCTTTGGATGACATGATAGTTAAAAGCCCATCAACCTGAACTTGAAGTTATGTCTTGACCACTGTCAGTATTTTGAAGAGGATATTATTCACATGTCATTCAAGACCTAAACATGTTTTTATCATCACTGCCAAGAAAGTCATAAATAACAAATGTCATGTGTCAAATTCTTGGTTTACATTAGAAGAATGGCAATAACGAGAAAAAAAATATAAACACAGTCTAGTCTAGTTGAATTAGGAGTTTTAGGTTTGAACTGGCTTTAATGGGCGAGGTATCTAAGGTGATATAAAAAATTTCCTGTGGCTCAGTTTCTCCAACTGAAAAATGAAGGCTTTGGGCCAAATAATATTTCAAGCCTCTCAAGCTTTAAAATTCTATCATTTTTTTTTACTTGAAGCTTTAGCTGATGTGTGTGAAAACTATTCAAAAAGTTATCTCTGTCCTCCAAAATGAGAATTTTTTTTTCTGAACACAGATAGCAGACATGGCCATGCAAAGCTTCCCTTCTTCACATTATCTTTTAATACAAGAAATACTATCTCAAAAAAGCACCGCTCTGCATTCTACATATTTGTTTTGTAGCTCATGCTCTTGTTCTTATTCAGCAAAGTAAACAAACATTCTGGTGGGGTTAAGGATTAATGGCAAGGAATTGCATGACTGTACAGCGTGTAACCTTGAGGGATGAGATCAAAGGAAATGTCAGTCAAACACCTGCCCTTAGTGCAGTTGCTAATTAATTCGTGAACATTGACTCGGGTTGCAGATTTGCTAGTGTACAAGGGAATGAAGTCCCATCCTCTAAATACTGCCTTGATTTAATGAGGCTTTAATAGGATTAAATGGTTTTAACTTTATGACTTCATGTTTTTGATTATGGTTGTGTAGTGCTTCTCAATACGGATAGATATGAATTGCTCTGAGTTTTAACAGTGGACTCTAAATGAAAGGTATGGGGAATAAGAGCAGGCAGAATGTGTCGTTAGCTCAGTGACTTAATTTTCTGAGAATTTAAAATAAAATTAAAGGTTAAAATGGTCTCGGGCTACCTAGAAGTAAACATGGTAAGTTACTCAGGGTCTCCCTCTCAAATTAATTACCATCTAGTTAAATAGATGGCCCTCTATCACTCTGAATCTGAGCTATTTTGCCATACCAAGGTCTCAAATTTATGCAGAGCTTAATTCTAAGTCGTTTAAAAATTATATCTAACTATCTTGTATATTTGTAGATGACATACTGATGGTAACTTTTGTCATTCTATAAATATTTTGATGCAAAATGACTACTTATTTGAATATGTTATTGGTTGCTACAGGTTTCTATTAATAACATTTCACTCTGAATTCTTAGAAAAACTGAAAAATTATTTTGTTGTTGGAATAATATTGTGATATAATCTAACCAGTAAGGCTTCAGGCTCAGCTCAGGCATCTTTATGATGATGATGATGATGATTTCAGTCAAGGTTACTAGAAATCTAGTTAAAAATACGCATACAATACACATACTGAGATACATGGTGTCTGTGTAGGAATAAGATGTTTTAAATTAATAACTACCGTGAAACAGGGTAATTGTATAAATTAAATCATATCACTATAAAACAATTCAAACACTTCCTATTTATCTTAGTATGAAGACCCAAATTCTTAAATATGGTCTAGGTTCTCTATCCATTTCATCTTTTTAGCCCACACTGTGGGCTTTATAGTTACTGCAACAAGACAGGCAAAATCCTTGCCTCTTAAAGCCAAAACTTACAGCATAAAAAGGAAGGTAAATAATACATGAGCAAACTACTAAAAAAAAAAAAAAAAAATTAGATAATCTCCTAAAGTAATAGCACTAGCTACTTAATAGAGAGGATGACTAAAGCAGGTAGGACCAGCTTAGATTTGGGGCCAGCAAACACTTCTTCCAGTAGCTGCTACTTGAGCTGAGAACTGAGAACTGACAACCAAAGGAAGCTAGCCTTACAGAGGAGTCATATTCCAGACAGGGAGAGCAGTTAATGCGTTATTCTCCTAGGAAGGAACAGGCTTGACAGTTTCAAGGCATTGATTGGAGCATGGTCAGGAAAGAGGATAGAGGCAAGCTATAAGTCAATCAAGGGCAGATTATGTCATATGTTTCCAATGTATTGAGATGGAATTGCCTCCTATAATTCCATTTCCTTGCCCTGCTTTCCTTCAGTGAACCATGTTTGCCTGAGATCCACAAGCATTGTGCCTGTTTTCCTCATGATCATACTCTTCGTTTCTAACAGAATGCCTAGCCATGGTAAGTGTTTAATAAATACATCAAAGGAAAAAGGATTTTTTTTTTTAATAGGTCAGGTGAGGTGGCTCATGGTTGTAATCCCAGGGCTTTGGGAGGCTGAGGCAGGTGGATCCCTTGAGCCCAGGGTTTCAAGACCAGCCTGGGCAACATAGTGAAACCCTGTCTCTACAAAAAAAAATTTTTTTTAATTACCCTAGCAGCATGCATCTGTTTTTCCCACTACTCAGGAGGCTGAGGTGAGAGGATAACCTGAGCCTGGGAGGTCGAGGCTGCAGTGAGCCGTGATCTTGCCACTGCACTCCAGCCTGGGTGACAGAGTAAGACCTTGTCTCAAAAAAAAAAAAAAATCACACATGGCAGTGTGACGGTTGTGCTGCCTTCCTCTCCCCATCACCTATATCTGGCATTTCTCCCCATGCTATCCCTCCCCAACTCCCCACCCCGGGGCGCCGGCCAGGGGGGAGGGAAATTTCCATCCCACTATCCCTCCCCTTTCCCCCCCCCCCAACAGACCCCAGTGTGTGTACCTATGCAACAATCTTCCATGTTCTTCACATGTACCCCCAAACCTAAAATGCAATAAAAAAAATAAAAATAAAAAAATAAAAATAAAAAAAAATAAAATGAAGAAACAACAGAATAAGGCAATTGCCTACTAAAAGAAGTGTAAAGAGTTTGATTAAAAAAAAGGAAATGAATAATGCAAAAAAAAAAAAAAAAAACTCTAAGAAAAAGGGTTATCAGGTATAGAGGCTTCAAATAGAACGGTTTAAGATGTATTGTAAGGGGCCTAGGTCCCTCCACTCTGGAGCACATCTCCTTCTCTTTTAAAAGTTTACCAAAATAAATACAGTTTAGAGAACCGTACCCTTTCCAGATAGTATTATGAGATAGAATAGCCTCTAGGCACAGGGAAACATGACTTTCCAGACCAAAATAACCAGGTATCTAAAATGCACAAAGAGGCAAGAGAAGATATTAAAATGAACAATATAAGAGGCATAATTATTAAAATGGGTGACTGAGAATTTAAAAGAACATGATGAATATATAAAAAAGGATAAAGACAGATAATTTGAAACAAGAAAAATGCGTCATACAAATAATCTGAGAAATATAATAATTACAATAAAAAACACAATTCTTGACCTGTCTAGCTGTAGGGACACAGCTAAGAAATGAATTAGTGTGTCGAAGGATCAAATTGAGGAACTTTTCCAGAAAGCAATAGTTAAAGATAAAGAGATTGGTTTGAAATCAGCAGAAATACTATACATACAAATAGATTAATCTCCACAAATAAAGGATTTGGTCTCTCAGATTAGATGAAAAATAAAATATATGTATGATCTAACAACATACTATCTGCAGAGATATATTTAAAACAAAAGTACAGAAAAAGTAGACAAAGACATGCTAAATATATAGCATATTTTTAAGGAAAATAATTCAAATGGTCAGTGGATATGATATTCTGATAAAAAGGCTAAAAGAATTATAAGCTATAATCAATATGAACTTGTATGCACCCAGCGATATTGCCTCAAAATATGTAAATCTTCAGCTGTCAGAACTGAAGAGAAATATACATAAACCTGTAATTGTAGTTTAAGATTTTAACATGTTCCTCACAAAACTCGTAGATAAAAAAAATAGATATATAAATATCTAAAAAATACAATTTAAATATTTTATTGTATATATTAGTGTAAGAGTACACTAATATATAGTGTACTTATTAAGATTTGAAATATATATATATGTGTGTGCAGAGACTGAAAGACATCTATACTCAAAATTCAAAAAATATGTTCTTTTTGAACACACGTGAACCATTTACAAAATAGACCATGTATTAGACCATAAAGATGACCTGATAACTAGGATTTATGCAGCCCTAGAACCATTGAGTCTCCATCATTCTAAAACTATATGGTACATTCTCTTTTACACAATGAAATTGTCTTAGTATACAATGATATTGGGAAAATTAAAATGTCTTGACAGAGAAAGTATTGTTGTAGAAGAGAGGGCATGACTATCCTGATACCCTAGACATAAACATTATAAAGTTGTTTTCTCTTCGTTTTTCATTCTTGTCTAGTACTCAAATTTTATGACATTTTCTAAAGCAAGCATGTGGCTTAAATAATACCTATCACTTAAGAAGCGTTACTTATGTGGTCCCTATAGTCTTAACAATTACATTTTCACTACCTCAATAAAACTCATGCAATAAGTAGTATTATGCCAATTTAATGAATGAAGAAATTGAGGCATGAGGAAATTAAACAACCTTTCAGCAATTGCACAGAGCTGGAGAGTGAACCAGGGCAGCTTGGTTCCAAATGCTGGGAATTCCCGCAGAGACCAGAAGTGTTACTTGAGAACAGGGCTAGGTTCATAAGAAGTATCCAGGAAATCCATATGGAATTGAATTAAATTCCCTTAACTGTAATGTAATTTTGATCACAAAAGGCAAAGGTTAAATATTAGTTCCACTATGGGTACACAGTTTGTACAAAATAATTTAAAATAGAGCAAAATAAATTTCAGTGCCAGCCTCCAGGCAGCACTGTGTAGAATCACTATCCTAGCAAGAAGCTACATATATCCTTACAATGCACTGTTTCATGAGTGCATGTAGTAATTACAGCCATAAGATCTGAGTAAATCAATTCCTTAATGTAGCAATGGCATTGGAAGGGTAGTAATGGTAACATTAATAACAATAACCATAATCCTATGAAAGTTTAGAAACATAAAATCTTATAGAGACTATGCAGCTATTTGCTAAATGTATTTTTTAAAGGGGAAATAATTTATTTTTATTGGCTTTGACCCAACAAAATATGAATATCTTTACATCATTTTTATCTTGCTAATAAAGAAGTTCAGAATTTTTAACATATTCTTCCTAGGCAATGCTCCAAATCTCGCCCCTCTATTTGGTATTACAGTATCTGTAATTGGTGTCTCATGTTAACATTTATTTAAAGCTACTGATTTAACATTTAAAAATTCTGGGGTTAATGGATCTGTGAATTCAGATCCATTAACCTCAATAAAAACAAATGGAACCTCTTGTGAACTAAAATCAGTTCAGATCATGGATATGCTTTCTCTAATACGCACAACATTTAGATGGTCCTGCTAAAATGTCAGGTCATTAAAAAGGTCTACTACCATGGTAATATTCAAGGTGATTTTCAGGCTTTTGCCATTGGTATTGTGCTATGCAACAGAAGCACAGCTTCACTAAAAGGTGTGGTCCATACAAGAGCTAGTTCTGCCGAAACACACTTTCTGAACTCACTCTTGGATTCTTACAACATTCTTGGAGTTGCCTTCTCTAATGCTTCTGTGACTTACTAATGCCCACATGTTTCCTCAGTATTTATTGGAGACCCCTAAATTTTATGGACTTCAAAAATGATCTAAGGTCTCTCTTTGAAGAAGATACAGTAAAATAACCAAAAGAAAATTTGCATATTGTAGGCACAACTGGACTTTTAACAAATATTTGAGAATAAGAGAAAAGACACTAGAACCACTTTTTTACTATCTAGCAATATAAAGCTTGGGCAAATCATCTAAACTGTGATCTCACGTTGCCTCACAGTAATTTTCAAGTGTAGGAATGCTTTCGTGTGTTTTTGTTTGTTTGTGTTTTGATGTTTAAAACAAGTTTTTCTAAATTAATCAGGCTTAACATTGGATAATTTACAAACAGTAAATGCACAATCCAGAAGAAGAATTAAAACACTTCCATATCCTAAAATTTTCCCTAGTGACTCTTCCCAGTAAATACTCTACACTCTAGGGAAAATACTATTCTACTTTCTAACATGATTGAATAAAATGATCAAAATATAGTGCTCTATATCCAGCTTCCTTCACTCATGGCTAAGTCTGTGAGATTCATTCATGTTCCTGAGTGTAACAGAAGTTGTTATATTGCTATGTAGTATCATATTGTACAGATATAACACAATTTCTTTATCTGTTCTTCTGTTGATAAAGATTTGGGCCATTTTCAACTTTAGACCAATATAAAGAGTGCCTTTTTTAAAATGAAAGCTTTTTGTAATTTTGAGTATACCCTTTAGGAGAGAAAATCCATAAAAACACAAAGTTACTCTGAATAACTTCATATCTTTAAAATTAATTTTAGTTATCTGTGGCTAAGTAATCTCTTAGTACTTTAAAACAACACAGTTTTATTATCCATAATAATTTTCTAGGTCAGAACTTGGATGGGCACTTCTGCTTCACACACTGTTGGTAGGGTCACTTACTCAGCTGGTTTTAACTAGCAACTGAGCTAGGCTGGGAGAGCCACAAAGGACCCAACTGCATGTCAAGATTTTTCTCTTCTCTCTTTAGTGACTTTTTCTCAAATGGCTAACTTGGAGTTTCTCACAGTTTTAAACTCAGGGTATTGCATCACAGAATGAAAGTGGAAGCTGCTGGGCTTCTTAAAGTCTAAGACTGGGACTTAAATAGGGCTGCTTCTACTGTATTCTATTGCAGACTTTTTCAAGAATAAAAATATAGCCTCCATCTCTTGATGGTCAGAGCATATCTCACATATAAACAAAAACAATATTGATAGTGCACATATTTAAATATATCTGGCCACAGAAATTTATATCACTTCTACATGCAAAATACTTCACTGCCACTTTCAAAATTCTCACCCTATTGTGGCATAATTTGAACGTTGTCTAAAGTCCACACATGCATGAGGCTACTTGTTGCAGTTCCTGAGGTGTAGCTCGTCTGGTGCAGAACCCTGGGCACAGAGGCTTATGAGTTAAAAGACAAGTTATCTGCCCGCCTATACACCCAAAATAAAACGGTGGGAGAGCGAAAAGATAACCATGATAGAAATTCCTGTTCAAACAGATAATGTGAGCACATAGCAGTTGCTGATCCATGGCAGTCAAGAAATAGCAGCACGCATGTGTCTGTTCACTTTTCTCTGAGGCTTGTGAATGTTCCTTGCTTAGCGCCCAGCTGTTTTCTCCCTGGGAATAGCTCTATAGGAATAGGCTATTGGTTTGCCCTCTGAGCCTTCCATCTTTTATTAAAATAATGAATTGTCTTTGCAGCTGAATATCTTTTTCAGCCTGATTCCTACTTTTGAATAGATGAGGTCCTGAGGTCCTAGTGTTCTCTTTATTTTGAATTGCCTCTTTCTCTTTTAATCTAAACTGTTGGTGCTTTTAACAATACATTTCTCTCAAAAATGTGGATCTCCTATGAATCTTCCTGTGGTTCACATCATTAGGCAAAAACCATATATACATATATCTTTGAGACAAGTACTTCTTTCATTTGGGGTGTAAGTCAGGGTGCTATGACACAATTCCTTTAAGACTATTGACATCTTTGTTTATTTGATTCATCGAGGGAGTCTTTGACTCCCAGTTTAAAATTTTCAGAGGTCTTAACAAAGCAACTTACAACCACAATCTTTATTTGATCATTACCAGAAGACTGGCTCTACCTTTTAGAACCTTCTGCTCTCTGGAAAGCCTCAGAATAAAAGAGTTTTATTTTCTAACTTAGCAAGTCCTGAGTTGGAAATAATTTGTCTAAATTTGCTAGAATACTGAGCATTTACCCTGTTAGTTCATCTCTCTCTTTCAAAACCTTCTTATTGGCAGCTTAAAGAAGCCAAGTGACTCATTCAATTATCTCTATCCATAATTTTCTATATTATACATTATTTCAAGCAATGGTCTCATCAAAGTCTTCACTGTACATAACACAGGTGTTTTTTTCCCCTGAATCCTCCAATAGCATGCTGTACTTCCAGCCTCTACCAACAATCTCCTCATACCTACTTCTCGGTCTCAAAGTTAGTTTCATGTTTTGTCATAACAGCACTTTACTTGTAGATAGCAATTTCTGTTTTACTTGTATTCAGTTGTGGAACAAACCACCTGAAACTTTCCTAAAAATTAATGATGATTTATTCCTTCTTATAATTCGGTGGTTCAGGAATTTGGGCAGGGCTCAGTGGGATGGTTTTCCTGTTCCATGCGGTATCTTTGGTGGTCACTCATTTGTCAGCAACCCAACTGGGCTACAAGGTATGAGAGGATCCCCTCTATGTGTAATATTCTACATAGCCTTTCCACAGGCTTTTATTGCAGCATAGTGATCTCAGTAGTTGGGTTTATATGTCAATTGACTTCCCCAGAGTGAAAGTGGAAGCTGCCAGATGTGTTTATGCTTAATCTGCACAATGCCACTTTTGCCACACACTATTCCTCAAGAAAAGTCTGAGAAGGGGGAAGTCAATTTCGCCTTTTAATGGTAGCTGCCATACACATCCAGAGATGGAAGAAATTGATGGTGGCCACCTTTAAACTACATATCAAAAAAGAATTTGCATTTATATCACAGCTCTTCAATTTACATGTTTATTGGGTCAACTAAATTATATTCAGCTTCTAAGTACCTAATGTGTTTTCACTAGTTTTTGTTTGTTTGTTTTTGTGTTTGTCATTGATGTTTCCCTGCCTGTCTCATGTCTTTTCTTCTTCTCCTTCCTTTCCACCTTTAACCAGACCTCATCTTCTAGTCACACTGTAGGACTTTCTCCAGGAATTCTTTTCTCAAAGGCTTAATTAGGTGCCTCTTATTTATGTTCTATATCACACTATGCTTATTTTTACCAAAGTAGTTACTATGATCTCATTTCTCTCTGAGCTCCCTGGGACTAGAACTATATCTTATTTCCCACTGTGCTTTGTACTGTGAAAGGTACAGAGTGTATTTACATTCAATATTTGTTGGATAAGGGGATGTACATCATGAAATATATTTGAATAGTTGGAGAGCTCTATGGGAAGAATGCATTCATTCTATACATAATAACAATCATCATAAATATTAAGTGGACGTTTACACTACACTATACCATGCACTGAATTTTATGCACTTCATGTGAATTAATCCTCTCAAACCTTCATCATCTTCATTTGAGATAAGAGAAAACTAAGAATTATGGAAGACACTTGACTATTGTACCTCACCTTCTACCTGAGAAAGCCTGCTTGAAAATCTGACTCCACCCAACTGTAAGCCCATGTTCCTCATTGCTAGATTATTCTGGCTAAAGAAAAATAAGAGTTCACATTTTTATTCCTAGGATTTTAAAAACAACTCTTAAGTTCCCCCTAAAGGTTTCATTCCACAGACTGGAAGCATGGGCATAATTAATATTCATATTGAAGTCACCCTATTCACTTTGCAGAGAAGATTTAAAACATGACTACCATGTGTCTACAGCCTGAGCAACAATTATTAAACCAGGTAAACTGCCAAACAATGAATTTTGTTGTGGTACATATGTGTGGATTGAGCAAAGGCCACAGGAAGCTGTGTTTATCCAAAGTAAGATCATGTTACTCTCCTATTCGAAATCTTCTAAAAGTTTACTGAACATGATATCTCACTCCTATTGATGTTATAATCATGTTACAGTGCTCTCCAAAATATGCCAAGCTCATTTATACCACAGGGTTTTTGCACTTGTTGCTATATCTGCCTCATACTTTCTTCTCACACATACTGGCATCACTAATTCATCCACTCCTATTGATATGTGCTTAAATATCAGTTTTTCAGAGTAGACTTCCCTGATCTCTATCTAAAATAGCTTGTTTGTTGGGCTTTATCTCTTTGTCAAGATCAAAGGATATTTGATCTTAATTCCTTATCTTAAAATAATACACTTATTTTTATAATATTTCACATCTACTTCACTATTGTATAAGCTTCATGAGGGAAAGTAATGTTTTTTTTCTCACTATCGTATATCTGCAAAGATAATTTCTCAACTCAGTAGCTGGTAATTACATCATAGTTGAGTGCATGAGTGAATAGCTGGTCCTATTTTCTGAGTCCCAGTCATATGATAGCTCAAGCTCTTTCTTTTGCTGAGTTAGGTGCATTATGTTATACACCTATTCCTCCTTGATTATATTTCTATTATTATCCTTGCCATACTGTTCTATCAGTGTTGCTTTCGTTATCCATCTCTTCTGGAAGACTGTGAGGTCAGAGTTTTTATCTTACTCATGTGTCTACTCCCAGTATTTTGCACGTTGCATGATATATTGTAACTACTCAATAAATGTTTGCTGAATTAACATAAAATAAACTTTCTCTTCATTAAAGCAGAAGTTGTACCACTTAGTTTAGTCTACCGTTGACACATACGAGACTTTAACATCAAATTGGCATTTTAATTATAAAATACACTACAATTACCTAGAAGATTGTATGTTGGGGAGATTGGCTGAAAATGACAATGTATCTTGAATCCATGTAATTTAATGAGCAAGATATGTTACTCTAATTAAATTTCTAAAGAGTTTCTACTATGTTAATGCCTAGTTTATAATCCAGAGAACATATAGCCTTCAAATTAGAAAGCCATTTGTGAGGCACATTCACTGTGAGGCACATTCACTGTGCTTCAATTTTGTTTTTTGAGATGGAGTTTCGCTCTTGTTGCCCAGGCTGGAGTGCAATGGCATGATCTCGGCTCACCACACCCACGGCCTCCCAGATTCAAGCAATTCTCCTACTTCAGCCTCCTGAGTAGCTGGGATCATGTGCATGCGCTACCACGCTTGGCTAATTTTTTGTATTTTTAGTAGAGACAGGGTTTCTCCATGTGGGTCAGGCTGGTCTCAAACTCCTGACCTCAGGTGATCCACATACTTCAATTTAAACTAATCCCCAGCTCAGCTGAAATTTCTTGGATGATCTTAAAAGATCAGTTAACCATTCTCCTTTGAAATGACCCAATCTGTAAAATGGAGGGGACGCCTGTGGTGGGTTGATGGCTAAGTCAATATCGTTCTTTGAGTGAAATGTTCTGAGTGGTATTGTATAGTTACACACCTGAAAGGCTTTGCTGTTCTTTTCATCATGACTCTCATGGACAAATGGATGAAATGAATCAGAGGTTCATATGTCCCCTCCAGCCTCCAGGCAAACTAAATTAGCTTTCAAGGAAAAATGGTAGAAATATTTAAATGTTGAAATCTTTATCTCCCTTTTCTTTGACCTAGTTTTGTCTCCTTCAATGCAAAAATGAACATCAAGACTGATGCCAGACCCCATCTTGCCTCTTCAGCAGATTTTATGAAGCTTTTCTTAGTGTAGTTTCTTGTATTTTTTTTCTTTTATTTTTCTTTCTCAAGGAAATATATGAGCTAATTTGCCTGTACCAGAATCATGTAAAAACAGACTTTTTTCTGACTCCCAGGAAATCACCAGCCAATTTATTAATGTCCTTTATCAATTTAGATTTTTAACCTAAAAAATAGGAATTTTTTTTTGTGGAAAATAATAATTCCTAGTAATAATCTGAAAATAAATGCAAAATTAATATGCATCAAGAAAATATAGAAAATGAACAGTGAATCTGAAGACTTCATACTTAACACAGTGAATCTGAAGATTTAATAGTTTAACATCATGAAGATTTATGATAACGTTTAAAAATTGAAATTGTATGTTACAGTATATCCCAGAAGAGGCTTCCAATACCAGTAAGCCAGTTGCTCATGGTAAACACTCAATTGGTTTTCAGAAGGTTAGAACATTTGACAGTAAGTAGACTTTCAAACCTATTTTAGAAAATCAGATGAGCACCAAAAGCTACCTCTTAACCAGCTTTAATTACTGTGAAAATAGGTGAAGACTTGAAACATCAAAAGACTGTTATATTGTGGGTGGTATAGGTTTATTGTCATAATGTATAGTTTGGTAAATAAGGCATAGCCAATCGCAGAGAAAACTGAAAAAAAATATTTAAAGTATTTCTCTATTTAGCAAAATAGACATTGTCAGTTTTCTGGTGCTGTGAGTTTGTTTCAACTCTACTAAGCATCAACTAGATTGGATTCTCATGTTGGAGACTAGAATGCATCACTGTGTGAATTGAAATGCATTACTCTGTGAATTGGAATGAATTAGGCACACTCTATTGCACTTCTCTCCTGTCATATTTCTGCTGTTCTAAAAATGGTTTCTATAAGAGTTTACTATCAGATCTAGGACAACACTTTATAAACAAAATTTAATGGAAGCTTTCATCTGTTAAATTTCATTACAACTCACATTAGCTCTTTTTTTATGCTATAAACATGCTTATTCTGTAAGTTACAGATGTATCATCCACAATTGTCTAGGCAATGCAACAATTTAAGTACCTTAGAAAAACAGGAAAATAAAGATTTTTGCATTAAATATTTGTAACCTTCAATACTTTTATAAATGAGTCTGAATATTTTAAAATTCTTTTTAAAATATGATGTTTAATTCCACTTCGAAGAAAAATTTTCATTTCATCAGGACAATAATAATTCACAGAGCAACATAAGACCAATATTGAACCTTAACATTTTTAAGTAGAGTTTAATTATTTGGATCGTGGGGACTGAGTAATGTTTGAAGGAAGTGTTCTAAATACTTCTTATAAAATATATTTCCAAAATCAGGTGTACGTTCTTGTACCGAGATGGCTATATTTAGATCTGCATGTGTCTTTAAAAATTCACTCTCGATTTTGAGAATTTGCCTCCTGACTTGGTGACCTACAAAATTTCATTTGGTAAATACATTGGATAATTCAGAGTTTCAAAATGATTCTTCTCATTGTTCTAAATCTGTAAAAATTGAATTTACATGCAGAAACAATAAGGGCCCAGTTTCAGTCCTTTACGTATTATGCATTGACATTCATTTTTGCTTGAAACTTCTTGACCTAAGCGAGTGACACAGTGTGTGTGAATGTGTGTGTCTATGGGTGCGTGTGTTGTCTTACAGAGGAAGGTGTTATATTTGGCAGCACATCTTTGCAACATTTCAGTGTTGGCTTTAGTTTTCTTGATGATTTTTTCCAGAGCTCCATAGTGCTTTTATGTTCATGGATTTTTCATTTTGCTCAAAGAAGTCATTGATCATTAAGTTCAACTCCTTTCCCAATTACTACATCACACCAGGTGTCACGTCTTAGCAGGGGGAGGCCCCTGTGCTATTGCTTAAAATCATTGCTTGACAACAACTTATTTAACATGTAATTCAATAAATACAGAAAGTGCACAGGAAAATTGACAATCTAATTGTTTGGAGATAGCAGTGGCACAGCATTAGTGCACTAGTTTTTTATTAGAACACATGGAATGTTTGTTACATTGATATCTAAAGATAGATAAATAGCACCATGAATCCTATTTTAAAGATGAAGAAACTACAGATGTTTTGAATATTTTTGCTCTAAACACAAAAATTAAAAATAAAGAGCCATTTTGTTTAAAGAAATGAGTGGATTTAGCAATGTTTATATTAACAAAGCACTCAAAACTAAATTAGGAAATATGCTATTTCTAATCTTACTTCGTAATATATGTTTACTTTTTTAACTAAATCCTTGCCTATAGTCTATACAATATTTGACGTTAAGTTGATAAAATCATGTAAACACCAACATACAAGTTATAATTTAGAGACAATGTACCTATCTGTTGGGATTCTAAGTAAAGCACTATTGTCGTACCATAATCTAAGTGTTTCTATCTTTAAAACTCAACAAATGAAAGAAGTTTGCCTTCTGATGTTTTCTAAAAATAGCTGACTCTGGTGAAAATAATTACATTATTCACCTCTACGTTGCTGAGTTCTACTCTAGCTCTGATACCCGTTACTGTATTCCTTCAAACTAATTTTTTGAAATTTTTAGGCTCTCATTTTCTCAGTGTAACGATAAAAATGTCACCTTTCAGAGTTTTTATGGATACCAAATAAGTTAATATAATAAAAAGTGGCCATCACAATACCTGGAACGTATAGAACTCTTCCACTTTTATATTCGTTTCCCTTTCCCATCGTCACTTCCTTCCTATACCATTCTTAGGATTCATTTTGTCTCATCTTACCCCCCAACTGCACAGGCTAAGTCTAAGTTGTACTTTTACACTGCACTGTGGATGGTGGCTTGGTCACATCAATTATTGGAATGCAGAAGTATTGTTTGGCCCTGTCCTTTACATATTCTGTCTGTTTTTTGTGACTACATAGTGAAAACATGTCTTCCAGAAAACCTCTAATTTTCTGAGCAATTACTTTATTCTCATTGAAAGGACTCTATGAAGTTTTGTAACAAGGTATCACAAATTCATCTTTGTTCCCCTGACTCCTAAACTAACACTAGTTGTGTGAAGTATTTTGATACATTCAATCTACAATAATTTATCCTCAACCATATCAGATATACTTAACACTTGTCTAACCCTCTTCCCATTCCACTCCCGTTACTTGTTTTGTTTGGATGCATTGTCTGCATCTATACAGCACATCTACAATACTTTTTATGAGTAATTGAATTATATATAAATTCACATGTATGTATATATATTTTAAATCATGACATAACATTGCCAGTTTTAATTTTTAATGGAGATGTGTATAAGATATTATGAGGACAAAGAGACTGGAAAAAAGAGGTCTGTTTGGAGAAGCAAAAGAAACCTCACAAAACAGGTAATGTTTTGCTACATTTTGACATAAGTGATAACTGACTAAATAGATTTTAGAAAATGATATACCCCTCTCTCAACAAAAATGTAAAATAAAAAGTAGAAGCAGAGGAAAGATTATAAAAGAACACCATGGGCTTGACAAAAATGTACCAAAGTGTTATGGCTGTCACAGCAAGCTCACTGGTGGGTATTTACTTCAGTATGAGTTTTAATATCTTCTGCATATTTGCAAGAGAGCAATTTGAAAATCACCATGTCTTTAATATATCAAATACATTAAAATCTTAATCTTAGCAGGTAAACAAATAGGAACATTTAGAGCACAAATGGAATCCATTAAATTTCTCTTACTTGATTTATTGTAACACAGCTTACTTACTGAGATGAAGATTATATACAAATTACTACAATTATGCCTAAACTATGTTCAAGTAAGAAACTAAATATGTTCAGTTTATGATTTCTTTAGTAAAGTTTGTTTATTGCTCACCATCAATGTCTCTTGCTTATAACAGAGCTTGTTATCAAAATGTGAAAGTAAAGGCTTATCTTACTCTGCATTTCCAATTTTTCTTTACGTTCTAACAATGGCATTGTAGCAATATAACAATAATATTAATAATGACAATAAATACCAAGATGTGAATATTTTCATCCGTTGTTTAGTAGGCCTGGCATATATTGCAGAGGAAATCTAAAACTCCTTTCTTAAACCATGACAAATAAAATAGAGCTTTCATTTTCAAACAGAAAAATCATATTTTAGATAGAGGAGAAGATCCTTTACTATACTCTGATGCAAAGGAAAGGAGAAGAGTTAAAAATTCTAAATGTCTGAATGCCTTGGTGTCAACAATTAGGGCCAGGTTTATAATACTTTGCAGGGCCAAGCATGAACATATTTATCTCTGCATCTCTCTCTCTCTTTTCTCTCTCACACATATTCATTTTTTAAAATGTCTTATAATAACTTTTGTGATATTCCATAGTGTTGGACAGATGAGTCACTGCTTTATTGGGGAATTATTACACCCTCATAATGACAGGAGAGTTTGAGAATGCTTACAGAGTTTCATTTATGAAAGCGTCCTTCATTGAATCAATTTTAATACCATTCCAAAGACCACATCTGAGAAAAGCCAGTGGAGGTTTTGTGGTGTCCCATTTGGCATTCACTGGGCATCCACTAAGGTGCAGTGTGCTTTTTGCACAGGCATGGAGGTGGGAAAGAAAATCAGATTTCTAGTCTACCTGAGAGATTCCAGCATAGTGATGATAACATTTTGAGTTAGTGGCATAAGAAATTGTACCTTAATGTGAGTATGGATTAAAATGAATTTTGAAGTATCTTTTGTATTTAAAAGAAAAAATGAAAACAGAAAAGCAAAGATTTGTGATTGTATACTTGATATCACACTGTATATACAACTTTATATCTTGCTTATTTCACTAAACATTGTTGCATTTGAAGAATGTTGTGCTTATGTTGGGGTTTCACAAAAGTTTCCAGTGCAGCTGGCATGCTTCATGAATCCCTAGGTCCAACAATATTATTAACAATAAGAAAGAGGACAACTCTCGAGTTCTTGTTTGCACAGGGCAGGAAATGATAGCAAAAACTTCTCTGGTTGAGTAGGAGGCAAATTCACCTTTAGGATGACGTCTCGAGTTCTTGTTTGCACAGGGCAGGAAATGATAGCAAAACTTCTCTGGTTGAGTAGGAGGCAAATTCACCTTTAGGATGACGTTGCGGCTGCTTTCACAGGAGCATCAAGCATTCTATCAAATTGGGGCATGAGACATTGATGGTTGCAGGATTTGTTATTAGCGTAGGTTAACCTAGGATGATTAAAAACGCAGCCTATCACTTAATTCCCTAGGGTAGGGATTGACAAGATTTTCTGTAGAAGTTCAGAGAGTAAATAGTTTTGTATTTGTAGGCCAAGAGGGAAAATCAGGACTAATGCATAGTTAATTATGAATCAAGAGAGAGAGCAAATTTCCATAAATATTTTATTGATGACATTCAAAAGATAATAATTGAGTATAAGTTTCTGTAATCAAAAGAGTCTACTAATAAAAAGAATAAAACTGGGATTCATTGTAGTTCAGTTAATATTACTTATCATCACAGTAGAAATGTGGCCCCATTCTCCCACAAAACCCTTTCTTGTTGTTCTGAAACACAGGGATCTTTCCTTCTGGGAACTCAGCAGGAAGTCTCAAGTTCATCACTTATTTGGCACTCCTATACTATCACAGTGCTGGAGAACTTTGTGTGAGAACCAGGCTACATCTGGTTAGACTGCCTGGCTTGAATTTCAGCTGGACTACCCATTGGCTGTGTGGTCTTTAATTTCTTACCAACGTATCCAGAAGCTTTTGTGTCCTTATCTATAAAATCAGTAATAATACCTGTCCAGGGCTGTTTAAAGATAAAGTATGTGGATACATGCAAATATTTAGAATAGTGCATGAGATGATGTAAAGCCCTAGATATGTATGTTACAGTTTTGATTTATTTTCAAAATAAATATTAGCTTGCAGGGTGTACAAAACAGGCTGTAGGCCACCATTTGCTAATCCCTGCGCTAAAGTGGACATGGTGTGGTAGTCCACCCACATCCCTCACCTCAGCACTGGGACACCATTCTCCTGCCTGCTGGGAGTACTGGCTCCTGCTAAGCACCTATCTGGGAATCAGGAATTGTCTTCCTCTGAAGAAAATTGTCTGGCTAATAGCACACTTCTTCCCTGGGGGCAGCCTGCATCCAATGACTATCAAAGGAGGGTTATAAAAGTCTTGTTCTCAAAGTCAACTCTGTAGAACTATCTCACTCCTTAGCTCCTCCTGGGATCCTTTAAGGTCTGTGTTAACAACAGCAATGCAACACAGTTTGCCCTTTGCCAATCTTTCTTCCCTTCCCTTCACAGGTGTGATTCCTGACTGTACCTCAAAGGATATCAGTCGTCCACCTCAAACAATATTTTAGATTATTTGTATCCTCCAACCTCAGTCTTGGGGATTATATACATCTATGTTTAATGCTCCTCTGCCTTAAACTGCACACATTATCCTTTATTGTCCTTTACATGATTTTTAGGAGCTTCAGAACATGGTCTTTGTCAAGCATTTTGAGATGCAAAGTAAAACTGGGATACTGTATTATTCTCACATGATGCTCATGTTCTAATGTGATTCAGTGATTACCCCAGAAATGTAATTGAGTGAAATATGAAATATGAGAAATATTTAAGGACTGATTCTTACTAATATTCTACATAGTAACAGAATTTGCTGTTTCAAATCACAACAAAAGTGCTTCTTCTTTATTGTGGTTGTTTTATTCTAATCTCCACCCACAACCATCTTAACTTACTCTCCATTTCAGAGTCAGAGAAAAGGCTCAATTGAGGAAAATATTTGCAGGCTGGTTTATACAGATACAAATGTGAGCTACAAAATTGTGCCACCTTCAGTTTAATGCAATATTACTGCTACTTATTTGGTGAATAACATGGAATGGAGAGGGTATTGTGATAGATTATGATTATAAAAAGATCCAAACTACTCAGGTTTATGACCCTCTATGAGTATAATGAAATGCTAGTATATAGCAGTACTTTCAGACTGCCATGAGTCCCCTTAGCTAATAGAAGACATAAACAGAAAATGATTTCTATGAAAATGTGTTTCTTGTGGGGTTAAATGAGACTTCTGCCTCTTGCAACATATTTTAGAACAAATAAAAGAATATAATACTTCATATGAATGAACAATGAACAGATGAAATTTTGTACTTCCAGAAATAGAAAAGAGGCTGATAACAATAGATTCAAACAGGGATTTTAAAAATGAATGATTAATAGATCCATATTAGTCTGAATATTAAGCTTGGCATCTTAGTGCCATCTTTACTTTTTTACTCTGAGGCATGGGGTCAGCTCCTAAAGAGCCCTTTCTTCTTCAGAGATGACCACTGAAGAGGACTGCCTGAGCTTGGATGTAGTATGGAGAGTTATACTTCTGGAAAAATGAAGGTTAATTTAGTTTTCTATCACTGAGATGCTCATTTCTTCCCACTGAACATTGCCCAAATTTTCAAGATTTTCTTGGAAAGCCTGGATATTGAGTCATTACTTGAGAAATGGTTTCATCCACCTCAGGCTTATTTAACATACACAGTCATGTCCACTCAGTGACATTGCCATCTCCTGAGATCTTGTTAGAAATGCAAATTTTGGGGCGTTACTCCACATTCACTAAATCAGGAGTTCTAAAGGTGAGGTCCAGTTATCTCAATTATAGCAAGTGTTTTATGTAATTCTGATGCCCACTTAAAGTGAGAAGCTCTATTGAAAAGAAAAATGAAATGAAACAAAACAAGACAAGACAAAATACAACCAAATTGTTGCAACAGAAAGGATGTTGCCTAATATGACAAATGAATGGTCACAGAACTTAAAAATTGTGCACCTCAAGAAATATTTTAAAAATTAGGCTCTCCTAGGAAGTTATTCCATTAAAAAGATAGGCTTTTATGACAACATGTTTCCCCCACTTAGGCAAAACGGGGCAGATTAGAGAAATATAATACAGTAAAACAAAGAAACTATCCCTAAGCAGCAGCTAGAGTGAGAAAAGAAAATTCCTCTAAATTAGAAAAAAAGGAAACACCTTTGGTTTCAGGCAATGCACTTCCTGAGATTTTAGAACCCAGGCAGACTCGATAATTAAATACTGAACAATAAGTTCTTGAAGACAGTCACCGAAAAACTTAATACCGAAGATTCTGACTTTTTAAAGAGTATTTCTTTATAAATCTTAGGGCATGTTAAATTTTGAGTCCTTGTTATATAAATGTATATTAAGTATTAATAGATATCTTTAATACCTGCATTTGCAAAAACTCTGAAAGTGATATGATCATATGTACAGGAAAGCACATTAAAATCTTAATTTTTTTCCTATCGTCCACTTCTTTTTCACTCTAGAAGTTTCAGATTCTCGTCTTTGTTCTCCCAAACTTTTTCCCAATGTTCAGATCTCAGTTTTCTCCTTGGTCCTCCATTATTTGGTATAAAGATTGACTTTGTCCTGACCCAGAAATAAAGAATTATTCTTTGAAAAAGAGAGAAGTTGGAACTAGCAATTATAGTATTGTTTTGGGGAAGCCAGACAAAAATATGAAGCATTCCCCCGTTAAATTTTTCTATTTCCTTCCCCCGTGGAGCTGCCTGGTTCGGGACTTAGGAAAGAGGATTAGGGAAAAAGGGAGATGAAAGAGAAGATGTTCTTAATTCTTCCGCTCCAGGACAGTCATTTCCTGACCCATATGTAGTCAAGAATTTCACCAAGGTAGATGTCATCAAGATGGCTGACTAGAGACATCCAGTGCTGGCCTCCTCCATGAAGAAGGAGTATAGCAGTAAGTGGATGATAACCACATGTTGAATGGAGTCTAGGGGATAATGCTAATCTAGCAGTGAAGCCACAGGAAGCCTTTGAGGCACAGAAGCCGGAGAAGGCACCATTGAGAGTAAAGCAGAACAGATGGCCAGATCAGCTCTGAGCCAGGAGGGATGCCCCATTGTGGGGAAAGATGAGCAAGAGATGCCTGGCTGTCCACATTTCCACCACAGATGCCTGTAGTCTTAGCTACATGAAAGTCTTTCAGCCCTCACTGGCACTGAGTCTAATACAGGAAGCTTCCCAGAATCCACACAACTGCATCGTTTTAGAGGGAATTTGAGCTCAGTCCCACCAATGAGATACAAGCTGTTGCATCCTAATACCATTTTGAGAGCAGATCCAACACCATACTACATCCTGCCCTGGGGCTCAATAACCCTTACATCTCCACATCCCTGGGGCCCTATCAATATCCACCCACTTCCATCCAGAGGGCTACAGTATCACATGGCAACTAGACCCAGTGGTGTAGCCAAGTTGCTAGCACCTGAGCCAGTGTAGCTATGCTACATCTCAGGGAACCATAGTCCAACACATTAGGGAGGTGCCCCAGGATATAGAGAAATAAGGGATGCTCTTTTCAGGGCCTAAAAACTGCATGCCCAGGGCCACCAGGACCAGCAGCACTCCACTCACTCCAGCAGCTGGCACCACATACCTGTGCACCCAGCCCAGGAATCCTGGGTCAGTCCATCTGCCCAGCTGTGCACACTGTCAGCACGTGTGCACCCGGCCTAGGGGCCTGGGAAACTGCCTGTCTGTCCCACCACTAACATCACTGATGTATACATGTCCCACTCTAGGGCTCAGAGAGTGCAATGTCTGGAATGCCAGTGCCTGTGTACCCTGTCCTGCTCTGGGGCCCCAGGACTGGTACACCCAGACTACCAACACCACTACCAGCCCCTGCATGCTCCACCTGGGGCCCAAAGGCTGACCTAACCAGTGAATGCCTCTGCCTCAATTAATGACAGCCTCTACCAGCTAAGGGACTGAGGACTGAACTGCTTGATAACCCTATGCCCATCAAAGCTGCATCACAGCTTTCACAAACAACTGCAACTTCAGCCACTAAGAAACTTACAGTGCTGACACTGATTAAAGATAATTATATGGAAACTAGAGTGCCCACCCAGAACTAAAGCCAAAACTACTCCACCTAACTGACATTATAGATACATCTACAGGAAAAATTATTCCTACAAAAGCTAATACATAAAATTAGAAGTGACCATTACATCATATGTGCAGATATCAATGTAAGATCATAAGAAACTTGAAATAGCAAGGAAACAATACATCCAAAGGATTACAAAAATACTCCAGTAACAGACCCTAAAGAAATGGAATTCATGAAATGAAATGCCTGAAAAGAAGTTTAAAAATGAGAATCTTAAGAAATCTCAGTGAGATACAAGAGAACATATATAAACAATACAAATAAATCAGGAGAAGTATTCATGATCTGAATGAGAATTTCAACAAAGAGAAATTCTTTTTATCAATTTTATCCTTTTAAAACCCAAACGGAAATCACAAAAATGAATAATTCATTGAATAACATAACAAACACAATCAAGAGCTTCAAAAATATATATGGTCAAGCAGAGAAAAAAGAATTTCTGAATTTGAAGACAGGTCTTTTGAAATAACTCAGTCAGACAAAACAAAAAAGAACAAAGAGTTTTAAAAGTCTATGTGACACAGCAAAAAAGCAAAAAAATGTACAAATGGGATTATATCAATCTAAAAGGTTTCTGTGCAGCAAAGAAAACCATTAGCAGAGTAAAGAAACGGCCTGCAAAATGGAGGAAAATATTTGCAAGCTCTTTATCCAACAGATTAATAGTCAAAACATATAAGGAACTCAAAAACAGTTAAGAAAACAAATAATTCTATTAAAAGATGGAAAAATGATCTAAATAGACATTTCTCAAGAAAAACATACAAATAGCCAGTAGATTTATGAAAAATGCTTAATAACACTAATGATCAGGGAAATGCAAATCAAAACCACAATGCAATATTATCTCACCCCAGGTAAAATGGCTGTTATCAAAAAGACAAAAAATAACAGATGCTAGCAAAGACACAAAGAAAGGGGTACTCTGGTACACTCTTGAAAATATAAATTAGTAGAGTCATTTTGGAAAACAATATGTAGGTTCTAGAAAAAACTAAAGATAGAACCATCATAAGATTCAGCCATCTCATTGCTGGGTATATATGTAACAGAAAGAAAATTAGCCTATCAAAGAGATATCTCCACTTTCCTATATATTGTAGCACTATTCACAATGGCCAAGACATGGAATCAATTTGTTTCCATCAACAGATGAATGGGTAAAGAAAATGTAGGCATAATAGACTATTGTTTAGCCATAAAAAAAGAATACAATCCTGTCATTTGTAGAAAAATGAGTAAAACTCAAGGACATTATGTTAAGTGAAATAAGCCAGGAATAGAAAAATATTGCATATTGTCACTCATGTGGGAGTTCAAAAGTGGATATCATGGAGGTAAAGAGTAGAATGGTGGTTACCTAAGGCTGGGAAGGGTGGGGAGAAGGTATAACAAAGAGAAGTTAGTTAATGGGTACAAAATACAGTTAAAAGAAATAAGTTCTGGTTTCAAAAGCACTTAGGGTGAATGTAGTTATTAATAGTTTATTGTAAGTTTTAAAATAGCTAGAAGAAAATATTTGTAATGTTCTCAATACAAATGATAAATATTTGAGATAATGGATATTCCAATTAGCCTGACTTACCCTTATACATTCTATGCATTTTTCAAAATATCACATATGTACAATTATTATGTATCAAAAATAAAAGAATTTTACCAATTCTTTGGTAAGTACTGTCTGTAAATTTATTCCCCCCCCAAAAAAAAAAAATCATGCTTTGTCTTTTGTTCTAAGTGTAATTGAGTTTTTTACCTGTGTGGTAAACACAATGCTGATGTTATTCCATATAACAGTCAGGCATTACTAATCAATATTTTAGGGATGGTTTTATTAGGTTGGTGCAAAAGTAACTGCACAAACTGAAATTGCTTTTGCACCAGCTTTCTGAGTTAAATAACCTATTCTGATATTTTGGAAAACAGTATGTAGTTTCTTCAAAAAACTAAAAGTAGAACCATCATATGATTCAGCCATCTCATTGCTGGTTATATATGTAACAGAAAGAAAATCAGCATATCAAAGAGATATCTTTACTCTCCTGTATATTGTAGCACTATTCACAATGGCCAAGATATGGAATTTACCATTTCTTGATCTGTTTTTGATAGATACTTGTACCTGGTGAATCTAAAGTCATAGGTCCAAATTAAAATTTAGTGGTATTCTTATAAAAGGGTACATCTAAATATGCCAGATTATAACATTAAAAAAGTGAAAAATAAGCCAATTGACCATGATTTTTCTCAACATGATATCCAGTAATCTTATTTTTTTTCTCACCAAATCAACATTGATTTTGGAAATTGGTAGTTGCAAACTAAGTCTGGAAATACTAACTCTTCAGTCAGACAGGAAAAAAATCAGTGCATTCAGACAAGAAAAAAATCAGTGCAAATGTATAGCTGACATTTATGAATGTGCACTCAGTACTGGGTTCTTTAGAATGAATGTATTGAGAATAGCTATCCTGATTAATCTTCATAACATTCACATGAACCACTTTTTTATTCTTTTTATCCTGTAGACTCACTTATTTATTCAATAGGTACTGATTAAGTGCCACCAATACACCAGGCACTCATCTAAGTGTGAAAAATATAAAATTAACCAAAATCCTTGTCCTTAAGTTGCTTAGCTTTCAGCATTACAGCTGAGAAAAATAATATGTAAGTAAATAAATAATATGTCCATACTCACATAATATGTAAGTGCTATAAACAAATAATTCAAGTCTATATGATATCAAGAGTTATGCTTTTAACCATAATATTATATCCAAGACTCTGAGAAGTCAATAAACCTCTGATTTATCTTACTTTCCCCAATCACAGAATATCTAGTGCTACTGAAAATAAAAATTAATGATATACATTCATTTCTTTTCTTTCTACATAAAATCATCTGTGAATTGGTTTTTACTTTGGGCAACCTAAATAGAACTAAGTGTAATGCAGTAGTATTGACAAGCAAAAATTATAGGATAAACACCAGTTCAGAAAGAAATATATGAGGAGTAAGGAGCTTTAAAGGGTATATGCTAGTGTGCCCTAAAAATTGAGAGACACAGAGAGAGAGAAAATAATATACTAAACAGATAAGCAAATTGTATGCTTTATAGAAATATAATAAGATATTACTTCTTTGGAAAAAATTAACATAAATAGTTCATGGTATCTAGTTGTTTTCAGACATCCATGAATATATTAACGTGCGGGAAACGCTTAAGAAACTACATAAAATCTTATATTTTTTTCCTTCTTATGAGCCACCTATTTTGTAAATGTCTTTTAAGTTGAAGAATCAGCTAAATATGATATTGTGCTTATTCTTATAAGGCAAACATTACATAAAACAGGCATTCTGGTGATAAATTCTTAGTTGAAAGAGTATTCTTTTGGCATTATGCAAGTTGTTTATAATCTTCAATGAACATGCTGGGTTGCACTATTTCATGTAAAGAGAATAATAGATTATAAGCTTAACTATTACCATTTCATATTTTATGGTCTCCCCAGCATCCTCAGAGGCTCATTTTTCAGCATGACCTCCAGTGAGCACACATAAGTAAACAGAATCTTAAATTTGCTTAGCAAATAAGAGCAAAAATGTTTTGAATTAAATCTTATTCACCCAAAGAGGTTAGAGGGAAATGTGACAAGTTCTCAAGTGAACATGAAGAAGCATCACGGAATTACTATTATCCCTAACCCATCTTATTGAGTTCACAATGTGTAACTGCATCTGAACATGTTTAGTTGCTTATAGGTGACAGCAACTCAGCATTGATTAGAGACTGGAAAAAACACAACTTACAAAAGAAATAGTATTCACTTAAAATATTAGAAATGGGAAAAGTATGTTTGCTTTGTTTTTACCAGGAGCTTATAAATGTCCTACATATCAGAAGTGCATGCTCTGTGTCTGCACAGTGTCATACATTCAAACAAAATGTTCCAAATGAAAATTTGATCAGCTGTGCAGTTGTTATGTAGACGAAGTCGAAAAACACTAGATTGGAGCTTGCCATTTCCCTACTGATATTTTGGTACTGTATAAATCAGCTTTGGCAAATCAAAAGATAGTTATTTTTATTAAAAAAGAACTATGAGTATCAACTTCCACTTACAGACATGGCAAAGCAACTGATACTAAATTCGCTCTCTAGCTTTTTAAAAATAAAAGTATATGAAATAACTTTTCAGATGCCAGACACCACACAGCACATTACTGTGGCATCTGAAAGAAGATGAAGAATGAAGGTTAGCTCTATGGTTACCCAAGCTTTCTGTAGGCATCACCTTCTAGATTGTGGTAAGGAACAGGAAGTGGCAATCAAAATTAAGCCCAGTGGTCTTCCTAAGCTAAGGAGGGAATTGGCTAGAATTTGCAGGAGAAAGTATCAAAGAGAAGAGATCTGTTCAGGGCAGAAATGTCTGAAATTTACATAGTAATTCCTTTGAGTCTCTCACTGAATTTAAAGATGCACACAAACAGGAACAATCTATGTAGCTGGGCAAAGAACAAAAATGAAAGTTATTCCTGAGGGTAGGGGACTATTACCAGAGCACTGTAGACTGAACTATCAGAGCTTGCATAGGGCTGGGAGACCTTACTGAAGAAAGCACTTTGAACACCCAATACATTCAGTAGAGACTCTGAAGGGAAATGCCTTTGAAGTAGAATTAATTTAGCATTAGAGTAAATGTTACTCTAGACGCATGCTAACAAAACTGAAAAATAAGGACTGAAAGTATCAAGCTTATGCTCAAGAAAATTAACAGGCTAAAAGAACAAAACTCAAACCTTCATTAAGATATAAGACAAAAGCCAGACAATCACCAAGATAGCTTTTAATCAAAAATTCCCAGAAGCAGAAAAACTGAGGCCCATACCAGAATGAAAATCAACCAAAAGAGCCACACCCAGAAGTAAAAAGAATAATGGAATGAGTGAACAAGGACTTTAAACTAGCTATCACCAACATGTTAAAGGATTTAAAGGAAATCATAAATATTATGGAAAATCATAATCAAAAACACTTAAATAAGGGCATCAATGGAGAAATAGAAACTGCAGAAAGAAATAAAACTGATAATTATAATTTTTCTCACTAAGGAAATTCCAGATCAGATGATCTTCCTGGTTAATTTCATGAACTATTTAAAAATAACAGTAATGCCAATTTTACGTAAACTCTATCATAAATTAGAAGAATATAGAATATATCTCAATTAATTTTAAGGTAATATATAAGTCAACAAAACCAATAAGGATGTAATACATCATGACCTGAGGGTTATTCAAGGATGAAATGTTGGTTAACAAGAAAATCAATCAGTGTAAGATACCACAGTAGCAGAATAAAGTAGGAAAATATTAATGTTATCACAATAAATGCAGGAAGAAAATTGAAGTGTTTTAATGCTACTTTATAATAAATATTTTTGCTAATTAGAAGACTTCTTCAAACTGAAGTCATCTATAATTTAAAAAAAAAAATGCCAGGCTTAATGGTGTAACATTAAGTGCTTCTCATGTAAGAGAATGAACAAATCAAGAGTTTTTTATATCATTTCTGTTCATCATTTACTTAATGGCCTTAGCTAGTGCAATAATGCAAGAAAAACAAAAGGTATAAATAACAAGAAAAAAAGTAAAACTCATTATTCACAGATGACATGTGTATAAAACCCTTCAGTATCAGCAAAACTGCCGATAGAACTAATATGTTTGTTTAGTAAAATTATAGGATAGAGGGTCAAAGGTAAATGTTAACTATAATACTACATAAAAGCAATAAAAAACTGGAACAAAAATTACTATTTACAATATTATGAAAAATAAAAATGAATCTAATGACATCATACAAGTCTGCTGCACTGAAAACATAGCTGAGAGAAATTAATGGATAACTTTATTAATCAGGATATTAACTATGTTCACGGATAGGAATACAAAATATTGTATAGATGTGATTTTCCCCCCCAGTTGATATGTGTATTCAGCATAATCTTAATCAGAATCTCAGAGGACATTTTTTTTTTTGTAGAAATTGGCAAACTGATCCTAAAATGTATATAGAAACTTAAAGAATAAAGTATGACCAAAGAATTATGAAAAAGAACAAAGTTAAAAAACTTACACTTCTTTATTTCATTTATTAAGTGATGATAAGTCTGTGGTACTGGCATAAAGATAATAAATAAATGAATTAAATAGAATCAATAATCCAGAAGTAAGTCCACATATTTATTGTCAATTGATTTTGAACCCAGATGCCAAAGTAATCCAATGAAAAATTGAAAGCTTTTCAACAAATGGAGCTGAGCACAACTAAATAGATATGTTGGGCTAGGAAGATAAGAGTAAACACTGACCTTTACCTCATTCCATACACTAAAATTAATTCAATATTTGTCATAGTCCTAGGAGTAAAACTTAAAACATATTTTATATAGCTTTTTCTTTTCTCTTCTCTTCTTCTTTTTTGAGACAGAGTATCTCTCTTGTTGCCCAGGCTGGAGTGCAATGGTGCAATCTCAGTTTACTTCAACCTCCACCTCATTGATTCAAGCAGTTCTCCTGCCTCAGCCTCCAGAGTGTCTGGGATTACAAGCACCTGCCACCACATCTGGCTAATTTTTTCATTTTCAGTAGAGTTGGTGTTTCACCATGTTAGCAAGGCTGGTCTCTAACTCTTGATCTCAAGTGATCCATCCACCTTGGCCTCCCAAAGTACTGTGATTACAGGCGTGACCTGGCCTGGCCTATAGAGATTTTTCTAAAAGAAAATATAAGAGAATATCTTATCTTCATTACCTCAGAATAGACGGAAATTTCTTATACAAGACCCAGAAGGCACTCATTCTAAAAGTAAAAGCTTAATAGAATGTACATTGTCAAAATTTAAAACATTCTCTAATCAAAAGAAAACTAAACAACTGGATAGACAGCTGGGTGAAGTGACTCATGACTGTAATCCCAGCACTTTGGGAGGCAGAGGCAGGAGGATCACAATGTCAGTAGATCAATACCATCCTGGCCAACATGGTGAAACCCCTCTCTACTAAAATACAAAAAATTAGCTGGGCGTGGTGGCACATGCCTGTAGCCCCAGCTACTAGAGAGGCTTAGGCAGGAGAATCTCATGAACCCAGGAGGCGGAGATTGCAGTGAGCCGAGATCATGACACTGCACTCCAGCCTGGTGACAGAGCAAGACTCCATCTTAAAAACAAACAAAAAACTGATAGGCACACCACATTTTGACAGCAAATAATTGCAATATGTATATCCTACAGAATGTTTATATACAAACAACTTTCATCACTTAATAATTAAAGTAAAAACATTTTAAAAATGAACAAAATCTTTGAACAAGCATTTTCAAAGTTCATTTTAGAATTTACCAATAAATACATTAAAAGTGTGCCAATAAGCACACAAAAAACATCGAATAACATCATTAATCATTAGAGAAATGCAAATTAAACTGAAAACATTACACACTACATACCTTTAGAATAGCTAAAATTGAAACCATTGACCGTATTACATGTTGGTGAAAATATGAGGCAAGTGAAAAATCTCTTGCATTGCTTGAGGAGGGTAACATAATACAAACTCTTTGGAAACTGGTCTAGAATTTTCTTATAAAGTCACTATACTAGTTTTACATTGCTAGTGTAATAAATTACCACGAACTTGGTAGCTCAAAATAATGCTAGGGGAAAAACCTGTTTCTCTGCCCTTTCCACTTCCTAGAAGTTGCCTGAATTCCTTAGATCATGGCTCCTTCCTTCAACTTCAAAGCCTACAATGTTGTTTTCTCTGACTGTAGTTCATTGTCAAATCTCTCTTTCTCTCTTTCTGACTGTAGCTAAGAATTGTTCTTCATGTTTAAGGATTTATGTTATTACATTGAGCCCACCCAAATAATCCAGAATAATCAATCTTCCTATCTCCCCTTGCACATGTGCATCTTATATTCATCCAGACTCAAGGCAACTGTTAAGCAGTTTTCAGGAGCTTCCTGCCTCAACATTTCTCTTTTCTTTCATACCTTATCTTTAATCATATCTGCAAATTTGCTTTTTCCATGTAATGTAACATCTTCACAGATTAAAGGGATTAAGGTGTGGACATCTTTAAGGAGGCATTTTTTTTTACTGACCATGGTTATCTTCAGATTTACTTCCAGATATTTACTCAAAAGAAAAAAGAATGTATAAAGTTATGTGTATAAAACAGACATATAAAAGTATCCTTAGCAGCTTTATTCCGACTAACCAAATATTAGAAACAATCCAAATGTCACAATTTGAATGGATAAACCAGTTGTGGTATATTTCAGTATAATGTAATATCACCTGGCATCAAAAGGAACGAACTACTGATACATGCAACAGTATTGATGAACCTCAAAAGCACTGGTTGTGAAAAAGGAAGCAAACTATAATGCATACTGTATTATTTCGTTTATATGGTTTTCAAGAATAGGTGATAGAAATCATAATAGTGGTTGCCTCTAAAGGGATCAGGGCTAGAAACTGAGAGATGATATAAGGGATCATTTTGGGGTGGTGAAAATTTTCTATATCGTGATAGAGGTATAGGTTATATATACTGGAATGCCAATAGTTTTAGCTTGCCTTAAGTAAACACTTGATAATGTATTTTGGTGGAGGGTACCAATTCTTTATGCATATTGAGCAATTTCCTTCCACTATTCTTAAGGGAAAAAAGAAGATTGAATACATTAGGATTAAACAACAAAAATTCACTTCAATAAAAAAGCATGCCTTTGTTATTGAGCTTTTATTCTTCTAGCAAGTACCATTTGTGAAATAAATTAGGCATTAGGGATAAAAAAAACACCTGAACTAAAATACAGCCACCACCAACAAAGCATAAATGCCCTGTACTATTAGATTAACTGATGTATTAATAATAAAATAAAATTTAAAATATAACCACACATACATAAAAACTGAAAGCATACATTTTAGCATAATATAGGACTAAAATTTTATTTCTTTAAAGGTCTTGCTATTATTAAGACTAGTAATTATAGCTTACATTAATTTACCAACTTGTTTGGCAGACAGTAGCAAGACATCTTACATTATATTAATACTCAATATGACCTTGTACAATAGGTATTATCATCATTTTATAGAAGAGAAAACTGTACATTAAAGATGACAAGCAACTTGCCCAAGTCTACCCAACTCTTAAGTAGCAGAGCAGAGTGTTTAACAAAAATATGCCTGGTTTCAAGCCCCCTTCTACACACACACACACACACACACACACACAGAACACACGTTTTCTAATTTAGAACATTATCTTATATGTGATATGAAGTTCAGCTAGACAAGTCTTTAGAACGCCATGTTTAGAAGAGAAAGAAAGAGTACAATGTTCAACTGGAAATTTACTTACACTGAAGGCATGCTTTGGAACATTACCTGGAGCCAGCAACAGCCTATATTTTCTTTATTTCCCTGGCGTATTCCTGAATAAGACCCACATATCATTGCAAAAAGGAAACCAGGTAAACCAAGGTTAAAAAACTTGTATTGTGTTCTCTGTTCTGTTACTTCCTTCACCCAAGACCTTGGAAAACTCATTTCACTTGTCTAGCTTTCGGTATCTCTGGTCTATATAACGTTCAACATTTTAGAATATTATGACCCAGTAATGCTGTTGTTTGAAACAGTTACAGAGTGTCCACTGTGGACATTAGTATGTAATACTTAAATACTGTAAAAGAAAAATGCACTGGACCAGTTAAACAGGTAAGGAGGACTTTATTCATGACTGTTGCAACAGGAGAGACTTTTGCAATAAGGAAAAAAGATTGAATCCAACTGTGCTGAAACAAAAGACGGATGGATTCTTGTTGTTGGTATGAGCTAATGGAAAAGGATTGGAGAACATTAAGATGTTAGTCCAGGTGACTGGGCTATTTGTGTTTGCTAGTTGGTGCTTAGCAAAATTAGGCTTCTATACTTCCACAGAGACTGAGACAGTAGTTCTATCTTTCTTGATGACTACATTTTAAATGGATGATGCCTAGGTCTTTGACAAAGACATTTCTGGACTATAGAACATTCACTTCTCAAAGGGGTAAAGAAAGAGTTACAAGTTTTCTCAAGTAAATACTCTAAGGAAAGGAAAAACGGGCCTGTAGTCAAGATGCCTGTTTAAAATTTAGTCAAGCTGAGGATAGTGTTGAAGCTATCTTGGTCAGAATCAAGAATATTAGATACAAGTATTTTTCTTAACAGTGCTTTAGTTTTCATGACTCTAACATTTGTAGAGGGAACTGAACAGTTCTCATTACATTTACTTCATGGCAATATCTACCATAAAGTTAGCTTCTTCCTCCTGCTTTAGACTCAAATTTTGCTTAATCCCTCCTTTCTTCTTAATGCTAAGCACAGTGGTTGCTCCATATATGTGTAATAACTGCACAAAGTAATTAGCTAAAGAATTTAGAATAAAAGAGTAAAGAAAGGAATTAATGAATACAATTTGATGGTGCCTTGATTGGTGAAATGGCAATGTCAAAATGCATTGGTATTGTAGCTAGTGACATTAGATATTAAGGTAAAAGTTTGGAAACCTAGCACAAACTTTTAATTTCTTTTTTTTGAGACAGAGTCTCACTCCGTCAACAGGCGCCAGGCTGGAGTGTAGTGGTGCGACCTCCGCTCACTGCAATCTCCGCCTCCCGGGTTCAAGCAATTCTCCTGCCTCAGCCTCCCGAGTAGCTGGGACTACAGGCGTGATCCACCACGTCCAGCTAATGTTTTTTTTTTTTTGTATTTTTAGTAGAGATGGGGTTTCACCATGTTGGCCAGGATGGTCTCGATCTCTTGACCTCGTGATCTGCCCGCCTCGGCCTCCCAAAGTGTTGGGATTACAGGCTTGAGTCACCGCACCCGACCAAACTTTTAATTCCTAAAATCAGAGAACTCTGTTAGGGTCCTAAGATTTAATTTCATTACAAAGTGCGTGTCTGTGTGTGTGTGTGTGTGTGTGTGTGTGTGTGTGTGTGTGGTGCGCGCGTGCGCGCGTGCGCGCAAACGCGAGCGCACAACACATTGTTAAAGAAAAACTTTAGATCTATTTATAAATTATAAAGCCAACATACTGAAAGTGGAATTTCTTACAGTATTTTTTATCTGCCTTTTAGAAACACTCATTACACTTATTATTGTTTATTACTTGGTCAGTGCTTCTTTTCTTCACTGGAATTCTAGAGGTCAGGAATAATTTCTGACTTACTCATCTTATATCCTTTCACAAAAAGCAGTGCCTGATACATTATAGAAACTTAATAATTATTTGTTGAATAAAAGTGTATACAATAATAGAAATGTTAGATTATTTTCTAACCCAAATTAAACAAAACAAACCCTCGGTCTTTAAGAAGAAGGTACTTTTTACTGCCTTTCTTTGCTTTTCAAATGCATCACAGAAAGTTCTCAAGTCCTCTATTGTCTAACTGGTACTTTCTAATAGACTCATTGTTTTGCTGAATCTGCCAAGTCAAGTCAGAATTAATTTCACATTTGAATTTTAATGGATATAATGATTCTCTGATTCCAGGTAGGATTAATCTAGCACCTTTGCAAGTTTTGAATAGCAGCCATTAGAAATATATTCAAATGATATGTTTTGAGAATAAGGACATTGGATTTCAGGGATATGAGATTTAATAATTCATCCAAAGGTAGAAAATGATTGGGTCAAGAGCTCAGGTTGCTTGCTATTCATTTCTTTTCTTTCTATTGAAAAACTCTGTTGTGGTGGCAGTTCTTTTCAAACCTTATGTATTGTGACTGAAAACTTATTTAATTACTTATTTTTGCTTCAATCAAAGGAAGATTTACATTTTCATGAATCAATATCAGTTCGGTCTTTGTTTTAGGAAACGTAACCACTGGATAGCTATAAAGACCCTCTATTTTAATTACATTTGTTGGTACATGTGGTTTGGGGGTTAGTGAGGCACTCTAAATGACCAATTGAGCTCAAACATTTGTACTAATATTGCATTATTTTTAGCTGAAGTATTTAACTAGTTAATTGGTTGGTTATTGCAAACTTTAGTCTTCTTTTTTGATGAAATGAATGATTTATTTCTATTTCTAAAATAAATACTGGTTTTGTACTTTTGTTGGTGTTATATACACACATGGATTTTGTTGTGGCAAACGGCATGTGTGTTTATGTATATTAAATACTGAAGAATCTCTAAGTATAAAAAGTTACAGGGAAAACTCAGTTAAAATGAATCTATTTAACATTAAAATGTCATAACGTTGGCAGCAGTGAATCCCTACAGGTCTGCAGCAACCTCAATTCTTGACTCCTCAGAAGAAAGAATTTGACGGAGGGGCATAGGGCACAGTGAGAGACTGAGGCAAATTTTAGAGTAGGAGTGAAAGTTAATTAAAAAGTTTTAGAACAGGAATGAAAGGAAGTAAGGTACACTTTGAAGAGGGCCAAGTGGCAACTTGGGAGATTAAAGTGCATGGTTTGACTTTTGACTTGGGGTTTTACATATCAGCATGCGTCCAGAGGGTTGCGTCTCTCTTACTCTGATTCTTCCCTTGGGATGGGGTGTTCCTACACGCAGCGACCTGCCAGAACTTGGGAGGGGCCACATGAGCAGTATGTTTACAAAAGTTGTACACATGCTCACTTAAGGCGTTTTTCCTTTACCAGTCGAGTATTCCTAGAGGAAGACCATACGCCAGTTAAACTCTGCCATTTTGCCTCCCAGTGCACATGCTTGAGCCCACTCGCCCAAATACTGAGATGTTATCGTGAAGCTGCTAGTCACCATCTTCAGGTGTTTTCTTTCTACTGGGAGACTGCCTTTCCCTGGCACTGGCTGCAACCAATTATTATTTTAGAGAGACAGTTCAACAACCACTTGACCATCACCTGATAGTTGCCTGAATTTCCTGGTGGGGAAGAGGCAGCCCTCTCCTGCTCTGCTCATGTCTACCTAACTACCTACTTTAATAATAACAAAGAGTGAAGGCCGGGCATGGTGGTTCACACCTGTAATCCCAGCACTTTGGGAGTCCGAGGCGGGCAGATTGCAAGTTCAGGAGATTGAGATCGTCCTAACACAGTGAAACCCCATCTCTACTAAAAGTAGCTGGGAGTGGTGGTACACGCCTGTAGTCCCAGCTACTTGAGAGGCTGAGGCAGGAGACTCCCTTGAACCAGGAAGGCAGAGATTGCAGTAAGCCAAGATTGTACCACTGCACTCCAGCCTGGATAACAGAGTGAGACTCTCTCTCAAAAACAACAACAACAACAACAACAAAAACACACCCTTATCAATTTTTTCTTCCAGGAAAATTTTATTTTTTTGATTATTTGAATTCTTCTAACATTTATTAATGTTTATCAGGCTCTGTTATACATGCTTTACAGACATTATCTTATTTCATCTCACAGCATCACTATTTATTAAGAACTGTCATCTTCCCATGGTACAGATCAAAAACAATAGAGAATAAGTTTGCTCTCCAATCTTCAGAGTTAGTGCATGATAAGGCAAGAATTCCAGATGAAGCAGCCTCCAAAATTCATACATTTAGGTGTCAACTTCCAAAATAAGATTGTCTCATAAACATTAAGAATTTGTTTGGGACATGTCCATCTTTAACACATTTGTGGAATCACTTAGGATACTTTTCCCTTGTTTTTATACTTGTAGTATTATTTTTCATGGACTCATACATTATATGAGAAGAAATGTTTGAGTGAATACTAATTTTATAATCAGTTTACTCATGGGTCTTTGCATCTTATGACAATTTTTGCTTTTTTGAACCTAGTAAATATGGGGGACTCTGACAAATAATACTCACTAACACATTCCTACTGTACCTATTAATAAATATATGTACCTCTATAGGGATGTACATGAATTGACCTACAGGTAAACACAAAGAAGGTACAAATAAGACAGTTACCTAGTCATTGTGACCTCCAGCACTATTTGTTGAATTGGTTAAAATTCCTGGAAACAGAAGGAACCTTGTCCTCTCCTTCTTACCTTACCCCTCACGAGGCCCATATGTACTAGCTCATGTTAAAAAGATTCCTGAACAGGAAAGAATGATTTTAAGTGTCAGCAGAACTTTTCTTCAGAGAAAGTTCTTTGTAGGAAGTAATCTTTTAAGTCTCTCACTATTAAAGCAAATGGGGCAAAATTTAACCTTTAAAATTTATGTCATTCATTTATTAACTTCTAAAATCTTAACATTGATTTTTCTATTTATATTTTCCATTTAATTCTCAAACCTGTAGACTAGCTAAGTTTATCTACAAGTCTACAGAGTCTATATCCTTTAAGTTATTGACAACTGTTTTGCATATGATACGATTTAGCTGTATCTCCACCCAAATCTCAATATGAATTGTAGCTTCCGTAATCCCCATGTGTTGCAGGAGGGACTCTGTGGGAGGTAATTTAATCATGAGGGTAAGTGTTGCCCAGGCTGTTCTTGTGATGGCAAATAAGTCTCATGAGATCTGATGGTTTTATAAAGGGCAGTTCCCATTGCACACACTCTTGTCTGCCACCATGTGAGTTGTGCCTTTGCTTCTCCTTCGCCTTCCACCATTATTGTGAGGCCTCCCAGGCATGTGGAACTGTGAGTCCATCCTCCTTTTCTTTATAAATTACCCAGTCTCAGGTACTTCTTCATAGCAGTATGAAAATGGACTAATATACTCTAAAATAAAAAGACATGTGGTTTACCCAGCAGTATTCACATTTTTTCAATTTAAATTCTAGACACACTTTCACAGTTATGTTGAATGTCAGGAAATATCATTCTGTATAACTTTTAATTTTTCCTCTTATTGTCAGTTATCACTTTACCATGTATTGTGATCTATAGAAATGTCAAGATCAAAGTGAACACTAATCCCGGAAAGTGAGGTAGCTTTGTATTTTCCACCACAGGCCAGGTGCATCTATGTTTTGATCTTTGCTGATTCATAAAACTGCTCTAATCCTGCCCATGATTCACTTTCTTTATTTTCCAAAGGCAAGAAAGCTTCATATTGCTTTCTTTAAATCTCAACTGCTGACTTTTCAATTCTCTAGAACAAATCTTATTTCAAAACCTATGCTTGGAAAATTCAGTAATGAACTTTTTCAAATTGTGAGATTGTTATCACATCACTACCAAGGTATCTAATGAGAGTCTTTTTATTTTTTTTCCTAGACAGACTAAATAAAAATAGCAAACTCTTTTTTTTTCTGTGCAAATAACACTTCTTGGTGAATTATCAATACTTTTGGCCATATGGCTCTTTGCTAGAAGTAAACAGCTACTGGTAAAACTCTTCATTGATTTTACAGTTTTGAAATTGTAAATTGACGTGTTATAATCCAGCAGAGCAATACATCTTGTACCTCTCACCAGGGAGGGTCATGTGTAAGCCCAGAGGAGGGTGATCTCTCTTGTATCTGTATGACTTAGCACTTTATTACATTGTATTATCCTTTCATTGTTTATTCTTTCTAATTTCTTGTTTTTCAGAAATGTCATAAATTCTTTTGGGCCAGGAATTGTGACACTTTATTGTTCTAACCTTCCCATTTTCTCCTTTTTTGCCTATAATCCTAGCACATAATGCTTATACTTGAAATTCAATACCATTTACTGTTTAATAATTCATATCAAAATCGATATGATTTTAAAAAATAACTTCCCTACGTCTGAACAGAATGGGTGAACTTCATAAATCTGCTGAAGTTATCTTCAACAAAAATTGTAGAAATACTTTTATTAGTTCTTTACCCATCTCCTATTTTTATATGCTTAAAATATTTCTTTCTCCTGTTACAATAATGCTAAATTTTATTTTGGTGCTTCCTAATAGATAATATTAAATGATAACAAATTAAATAAATAACAAGAAAATGATGTTTTTTATATGATTGGCAACTGGAACAAACAGGTCTTAGTAAGATAAATTTGAGTGCTTTCTAAGAACGTAGACTTGTAGAAGTATGAATAAGGAAATTATAGCCAGGTGTGATGGCTCATGCCTGTAATCCCAGCACTTTGGGAGGCTGAGGCAGGTGGATCAGGAGGTCGGGAGATTGAAACCAGCCTGGCCAAAATGGTGAAACTCCATCGCTACTAAAAATACAAAAAATTAGCTGGGCGTGGTGGCATGTGCCTGTAAGCCCAGCTACTCGGCAGGCTGAAGCAGGAGAATCACTTGAACTCAGAAGGCGGAGGCTGCAGTAAGCTGAGATTGCACCACTGCACTCCAGCCTGGGCAACAGAGCAAGACTCCATCTCAAAAAAAAAAAAAAAATTATCAGCTTTCTATACATTAGTTTATGACTTGACAGTGCAGGGAACATGGGTTCCAGGACCAGGAGCGTACTACAAGACCCCCTAATACATTCAGCCCCTATCTGCCTCTGCATTTTCAGGAAGGAGTATGTTTACTGCTGGCCTTTCGATCATTCTCTGAATTTAAGTTTTCTTATCACATAGAGGCAGCATTTTAATCCATGAGTGTTTCGGTACCATCTATAGTCAATGGTATTTTGAGAAACTCCCCATTTAATACTTCTCTTTAGAAAGCTCTCTGCATCATGCTTATTAAGTTATATCACACTCAACAAGATTTTCTTGTAAATCTCCTCAGAGAACCCACGGAGAGTCTAAATAGGGAGAACCACTGATTAACTGGAAAACTCAATTAATCGTCATTGTTTTCTTTTTCTTCTTGAGCTGCAGTTGAAGGATAAAGAAGTTAATAGCAATAACAATAGCAGTAAGAAAAGAATCATATCATAAGTGAATAAAATGTTTTCTACAATGTGACTAGGATCTGTCAAGATTAATTCTGATCTCTGGTGGACCAATTTTTAGCCCTGAGGCTGCTCACGAATCATGGGAAAAATAAATTCGATTTTCTACAGTGTACTTTCCAAGGTATACATGGTCTAACGCATTTAAGAAATATTTCAACTCACTAGTAGGAGGAAAGAAAAAGATTCATGACACTCTATGAACAGGAAATTTCATTTTATAAGATTGTACTGTTGTTTAACTCTTTTACCTAGTCAATGTTTATAATCATTATACACAGTGTCCTCCGTATCTTTTGAAAAAATCTGGCAAGCTCTTAATGTTTGCCTGGCTCTGGGAGTGAAGTTCTTCATCTACACACAAGGTGGGGCCCTGAGTGCCTGAACCTTTTCTTAGAGCGGAATGAGTCAGGACTGGAGTTAGTTCAAGCTGGATAAGCAGCCTCTCTCTCCATCTGGTCCATTTGCATGGGGCTGGAATGAAGGACACATGTTCTCAGGGGCTGTGTGGATACTGTGTGCAGAGAAAAGCAGTCCCGCAGGTAGAAGCACATGAGCCAAGAAGAGCCTGTGTGATCCAAGAGAGCAAGAAACATAGAGCACAGCAGTCTTGGTGCCTAGCAGCTTTCTCTTTCCTGAGTCCAGGCTTTCCCAGCTCTCTATTCTACTTTGGAATTGTGTCACATGCACCTTGATCCTGAAATATGCTCTGTCAATACTAGTACACTTCCGAGTTTACAGCCAAAAAGTCTCAACTTAGTAGCAGTTAAGTCCATTTTATCTACATTTCTTATATTCCTAGACACTATTTTTCTCATCATGACAGTTTTTATAACTGTCATTATGATTTCTTCCTATACAAAATACTTGTATTATCACATTCTCACTACTTTGAAGTAGGTACTATTATGATCCCCCTTGACAAATGAGGAAACTGAGGCACAAAGCGTTTACAGATATTGCGAGAGGTTGCGATGAAACGGGAGTTTGGTCCTAAGCATTTTGGTCCAGAGTCCATATTCATAAACCCCAATTCAGTTTTGAAAATAAAATAATAGTGACAAAGTTCATGTATAATATATGGAACTAGAATTTAAAAATTTGTGTATATATTTGTGAGAATATGTGTGTGTGTGTGTGTGTGTGTGTGTGTGTACCCTTGTATATACGGAACACTCACCCATCCCAACTGCATGTGGAAAATGTCATGTGAAATTATTATGAAAAGATTCATATGTTCTTTGTTTCTTGTTACATTTTCTTGGAATGTTTCCTTCAGTTATGACTTCTCTGAGTGAAAAATGAGACTTTGCACAAGGGCCATAATCAGGCCATGGGTGCCTACTGTTGATTCACGTGCTCACACAGACCTCTGAACTGCGTCCCCAATTTAGACTCCTGCCTTCTGTAAGCAGTCATCACCTTTGCATAATCTCTTCACTCTGAGCTCTATCCAGGCAAACCCAGTGAGACAGGGTGAATTTAAAAGGCCACCATAAACTGAGCCACGAATTACCAACAGATCCAGTGGTTCAAGAATAATTTCCTCTTCAGCTTGAAATGTAAGTATGGCTCACTGAGAAGCCATATTACCTCCTGATTCCAAGGAAGGCCTGTCAAAGCAGAACTCGCGGAGTGTAAAGTTTTTAAAGTGCATTTGTTACAGCTTGCTAGTCTGACTATTAAAGTGAAACACTACACACCGTTAAACCTTCAAACTAGCACTGCAAAAATACTTATCAAAAATACAGCCTCTGGGAGATTTGTTTGCTCTAGAAATATGCTGTCTTTGCAGTTACTTTTTCCTTAATGAGAAGGCAGTGCAGGATTTGTCTTTTTCATTGGAGGGCAAAAAGCCAAATAAAGGGAATTGCCCTTAAAGTAACATGGCAATACCCAATTCCTAGGCGGTGTTCAGAAATCTTTCTGAAAACATTTTACATTCTGAAATAAAAGAAAACCATTTGTTTTGCCTCAAAATTTTGTATTCAGCAAGTTACTGATCTGTAATATGACAGTTGAAAATGTGAGCCTGAAAAATAAGCCCCTCCGTGTAGGAAGCACTATTTTCCTAAAAGCAAGAAGCTATATATGCCTTTGCATCTGGGTTAATCTAAAATTATCAGGAGCTTAGGAAATGACAATGAGTTGGATCGGTGCTGTTTGGAAGCATTGTAAAACTTCCCATTAAAAGTTTAGAAGTGACATTGTCTCCAGTTACTAGGGGATTCTGCTCTCCCTTTGTAAACTTGTGCATGCATTCCGTTCTTTGGCTTGCTCCTTGAGTATGGCATTTGCTTGGAGAACGGGTGACCCGCCTTGTCAAACAATACACAGTAGAGTAAAGGTGGAGGCAAAAAATAAATAAATCAGTAAACCTTCAGAGGCATTTTCTTGCTTTTCCCATTGAATTTTTCATTTGGGTTATAAATGGCATCTCAGACAGAAGGAAGCCTCCTGGGTTTGTCAGGATCCTCTGCTGGCCTAATCGTGAGCATGACACATGTAGAAGTGAGGCACTGAGAGAATTAGTGATTGCAGCAAGAAGAAGGGAAGAGTGATCAATTATTCACCACATGCCACCAGATACAAGAAGCATGACCACCTCTTGTCTCTCGCCTTCTCTCCTCTGTGCACATAAACAAAGCTCTTCCCACAGCCTACATGGCATTGAGAGAAATATTCCCTTCAAGCAATTCTCATTTTCACCAGTCCATTTATATCTGACTTTATAACTGGACAACCATAATTAAGGAAGTAAGTTAATGAATATTCTCTTAATTAGCTTCCTTCATTCCTTCCTATCCATTTATTAAAACAGAAAAGAAAAAATAGACTCAGGTAAGTGATCCTGAGAATAAATTTATATATACAATTGATTTAGGAAATACCTATAACATGTTAAAAGTAATTCAAAGGGTTTGGTAAATTCCCTCTGATTTTGTGTATTTAAAGAGACACTTCTGATCATGAAAAGTCATAGAAATTATCCTGACATTAAAGAGCAGTCCAATCACTTGTTTTCTTTGTGGATTCAGGTAGCAGTCATTCCATCAGTAGATATTCTCGAGTAAAGGAAAATGGGCAAGTTCGTAAATCTTCAGTGGCAATCCTCACTTTGTAACCCATCTCTGTCATTGATGAAGTGTGTCATTTCGGGTAGCTCAAACTTGTGATATCCAGGCATTTTTAAAATCTGTATAATACCCCATCTTCCGGTAATACATACATCACAGGGTTGTTAGAAGAATTAGATGATGTTTGTAAAAACATTCGATGTTACTTCCTATATACCCCTTTATGCACAATTGTTCTGCATATTTGCTAGTTATTAATAGTTACAGTGGATACCATCAGAGGCCAACAAATGGGTATCTACTCTCTCTCATATTTTAAAATGTTCTGTGTTGCTTTTGCATCTGAAAGACCCACTTATGGATGCTTTTGAAATCTCTTTTTTTCTGAGTTATATAATATATTTATTATGTAGATTTATCATTTGCTGCAACTTCTTATGTGCTGAGAACTATTAAGTTATCTTTGGCTTATATAATCTCTTTGAAGCCTCACAGTAATCCTCAGAAAAAATGTATTATAATTTCCATTTTACAGATGAATACATTGAGACACAAAGCGGTTAAGTATCCTCAGTCCCAAACCTGTGAAAATCCAGTCAATGGTCTTTACTAAGGTTTCTCACTCTTTAATATACAAACAAATTGCCTGAGTGTATTAGTCCATTTTCACGCTGCCGTAAGGATACTACCAAAGACTGGGTAATTTATAAAGGAAAGAGGTTTAATTGACTCACAGTTTTGCATGGCTGGCGTGGCCTCAAGAAACTTACAATCATGGTTGAAGCTGAAGCAGGCACATCTTACATAGTAGCAGGTAAGAGAGAGAGTGAGCGTGTGAGAGCGCAGGAAAAACTACGATTTATAAAACCATCATATCTTGTGACAATTCACTCACTATCACCACAGCAGCATGGGGAGACTGCCCCCATGATCCAATCACCTCCCACAGGGTCCCTCTTGGGGGATTACGGAGATTACAATTCAAAATGAGATTTGGCTGGGGACACAGTCAAACCATATGACTGGGGAATCTTGTTAAGATGGAGACTCAGTAGGCCTGGGTTGAAGCCTGGGAGTCTTCATTTCTCACCAGCTCCTCAGTGGGGCCAGTGATGCTGGTCCTCACACCACACTCACTGTTGCAAGACTCTAAAATACCCTGCCGTACAACTTAAATCTAGATCATGAGCACTCAATAAATATCAGATAAAAAATGAAATGCTAGTCAAAGACTGGAGAAAGATGATTTCTGATGATTTGTTCAGGTGAAAATTTCTGCAATTAGTGACTAATTTTTTGTTGGGCTCATGTCATAGAGCAGGTATTTGACTTTGTTACAAATGACCTTTGCCATATATATGTGTTGCCCTTCGTTGAGCCAGTTCGGACCCCACTGAGCTCCAAGCCATATTTGGCCCACTAGAGATTTTTGACCACTCAGTAGACTAGGGGATGTTGCCTTTGACATCTGGCTACTTTCCAGATCCTTCCCTCACTTGTCATGTCTCAGTCTTTCTGACTGAGCATTAATACCAAAATTCATGTTGGCCACAGATGAGAAATCATGAGAGTGAATTTTTTATTAAAATAATAGTAACCTAACATTAGGGAAAGAGAAAAATATGATGAGGGAAAGAGGAGAAGAGAGGAGAAAGGAGATTAAAAAAAAATAGCAGAGAAGAGGAAGGAATATAAACACAAGGACCACAGACTTTAGAACTGTTGATGTCTCAGAACCTAGGAAATAAGAATGGTTAATAAAGAGAAGAAATCCTAGGAGCTAGCCTAACACTTGCGTTCACCCCGGAAATGATGTTTGTCATCTATCACTGTCAGACTTAGTCCAGAGACACTTTTTCCCTTTGCCCCATGTTTGCAATGTGACTTTGTTTCCAAATGTTTACTCCTCACTCTCACCCTTGTAAGAAATGGTAAAGGAGTCAACAATAGATGTTAATGAGGAGGACCTAATATGTGGCAGGCACTGCGGTGAACAAGTGGGAATTTGGACTCTGATCTCATGAAGCGGAATGTCTAATGGGGAAGCCAGGGGCCTCATCCAAATGCAACTACCCTCACTGAGGCAGAACCTCCGACTTCTAGCCCACAATTCCTAAAGCTCCCTTTTCTGAGTTTCATTAATAAGCCTTTGCCGCTGGACTACAAATTGTTATTTATAAATGTGTTGTTCAACTAATAGAAAAAACAATGTGACTTCTCATCATTGTATTCATGTAGGTATGCAGAGGCATGCATACACCTATGTGTTTCTTTCAACATTGCACAATAGTATATTACATATTTACAACTGTGGTTAATGTACATTCTGATTACCCACATAAACATCATTAGGTTTGCTGATAGACACGTCCAAGCTAGATAAAGCCAGAAGGAGAGAGCGAGAGCGAGAAAGTGTGTGTGTGTGTAAGAGAGAGAGAATACAAGTTACCTAAGTAAAGCAAACTATGACTTTTTATTTTTGCTTTCATTCTATATGATGAAGATCAGCTGGGCGAGAAGTGATCTAAATACATGGTCATATAAATACATGGTAATGGCTTTATTGAACAACAGTCCTCAGGTATGTTTCTAGCATAAGGGAGCAAAAGTGAATGCAGAACTTCTGTTTATGGAGATTACAGTATAGTAGAAGAGACAGACAGTAATAAAAATAATGCAAACAAGTGTACAAACATGTACCAAGAACACATCAGACTTATCTTACACGGGAGTATGTAAGAAAGAAATATGAACAAAGGCGGCTTTGGGGAAGGAAGCTTTCCTTAGGAGGTGACTTGAGCTGAATTTTAAAAGATAACTCAGGAAAAGCTGCAAATGGGAGCAACCCTGTTGTGGAAGAGCACATGGAATGTTCCAGGAACTCCCCCAGGCAATATGTCTGGAGGGCAGAGAACATAGCAGGAGATGAAAATAGAGGCCATGGTAACCGGTGGTCTCTTGATGCAGTGAAGGGTGGCAATAACCATATAAGTAAAACATAGTGTTGATTTGGTTCAGCCCTAGCCACGATATTTCGGGTATGTGGGGGAAGGGGTGTGAAACAGTGATATGGTTTGGATCTGTGTCCCTGCCAAATCTCATGCCGGGTTGTAATCCCCAGTGTTGGAGGTAGTACCTGGTGAGAGGTGACTGGATCGTGGAGTTATTAATGGTTTAGCAACATTCCCTTTGGGTACTGTATAGTTAGTGAGGTCTGGTTATTTAAAATTGTGTGGTGCCTCCCCCCACCCCTTGCTCTGGCCATGTAAGATGTGCCTGCTTTCCCTTTGCCTTTCACCATGATTCTGAGTTCCCTGAGGCCTCCGCAGAAGCAGATTCTGACATGCTTCCTCTACAGCCTGCAGAACTGTGAGCGAATTCAACCTCTTTTCTTTGTAAATTATGCAGTCTCAGGTATTTCTTTAGAGCAGTGTAAGAACTAACACATACAGGTACTGGGAAACACAGTTCCCATTTCCTTGTCTCTCAGCCACAATGTCCTGAGGTTCCTTCTGGAATTAGCACATATTGTCCATGTGTTTAGGTGCTCAGGGCAAACTCATCTTCTCTTGATTCCAACATTGTCTATAGAGATATTCTTTGCTACTTCCTACATGCTTTTATACTACAGCAGAATCTGGGATAAAGGAGACAGAAAACCATCTTCAATTAGATTTGCATTATAATTTCTTGTATAACAAAAATGGCGTTTTATGTAGATTTCTAAATATTTTCCATAGGGACTGAAATGAAGCAACATTTTACTGGGACCATTGCAAATGGTGGTACAAGGTGTTCAGGGGCCAACCTGTGTGACAGATCTGCTAAACAATCCATCATCACCATTGTCCTTGCCTCAGCCTTGCCCACCCTCATTCTTTCAACTGGTTTCCTCAGTTTTCCAAGGATTTCACTCTCATGAGGGTCCCTAGTCCCACCCTGTCACGTAGACTCCTGATCAAATCATGATCCCAAACCCATCCCCCATCTCTAAACTACCTCCTGTGTTTTAGGTATTTTAAAACTGCTCCACTTCCAGATTCTAAGAATATATGCTGTAAGTCCCAAATAAATTAAAATGAGTTAAAAATTTTGTTGAACAGCTACTATGAGTTTAACACATTTAATACTATGGCAGATATCAATGCCTAATTCCTTTGCTATAATTTATTGTAGAAATTGGGATAAGTTTAGAATTGAGAGGCTCAGAAATTGGTTATATATCCCTGTTGCCTCAATGACCAGGCATGTGATCTTAGAAAAGTCACTAAGTCCCTGTGTGCTCAAATTTCTTTTCTATTTTTTGAAAGAAAAGTGGAGATACTGCTTAATTCATTCATTAATTTATTTCATATTTCTTGAATGCCTGTCATACATAAGGTAACAGAACCCCAGGGATACAAGGTCGAGAAAAAGAAACTTGGGTTCCACATTTGTGGAAATTATAGTCTGCAGCACAAGGTTATTCTGAAAATCAATAAGGTAATGGCTGTGAAAGTACTTTGAAAATGGCAAATATTGCACATGCATTAATTTTACTCATCACCCCTATGCTTAAGAAATTCAGAAGATTTTTCAGGGCAACAACGATAACATGAATAAAACATATAGAAATAAATTTTACAGAAAAGGATAGACCTGTGTCGTGTATTTTATAGTCTAGTCCACCAATGCAGTAAAATTTCAAAGACGGACATTTGAAGTTGGTATGGAAGGATCAGAGAGACTTCTTGGAGGAGATAAAACTTGAGTTGGCCCCTTGACAGATGCATTTCCATAAAGGATTACCAGTACCTTTCTCCTTTCTTGATCCTTAGAATGTGTAATGAATAAAAATATCTACGGTGAAGCAGTGCATTGTGTTGACATATTTAACACAGAGATCTTATTGTATTACTACCATAATAACCGTAGGACTGGTTTAATTACTTCTCTTAACGACATGGGTTTGAGTCAGATTTAGAGATTTCACTGTTCCTTAGAACTAAATGGAAAAGAAACTGATTTCTTTACAGAAGAAATAGAAAGGTAATTTATTTCTTCTACTGAAAATGCAGCAGATACGCTGTGTTTCCTCTGACTCTGTTGAATTATAGTATGGTCAGTGAAATTGATATTCAGGTCAATATCACTCTTTGAAGCTGGTAATTCTTTATGTATATAATCTGTTTCTTATATGTTACTTTAGTCATATTTTGCAAAGGAACCTCATATTTGTTCAGGGAACTTGGCTGTTTCAACAATCATAAAACAATAAAATAAAAATAAAACTACTTGTGAAATTGGTGATAAAATGCTTCAGTATTTGTTGAAATAAAAAGCCATGGTATATTTCATTAAAAAATACATAAAGAACAGAAAACAACTCCAGCTGGGTATCTGACTCAGTATTTTCTTCTTCTTAAAGTGGGCTCCTTCATACAAGATGCTAAATTTAAAGTAAATATGGATGTCCCTCAGAAGCCAAAAACCCTTGAAGAGAAATGTGAAAATATATGTTAAAGATTTCTATGATAAAGAATGTTTGATTTAGAACATTTTTAGTATAACCATAGTAGTTACAAAAATCTAACTACCTATTAAGTTTATTTTGTTTCCATATTTAACCCCAATTACCCTTTGCAGGGGAATTCTTTTAAAATTTAATTCCCCCTCTCACTTTTTATTTTCCTGCTTCTGCAAGCACCGCCCCCCCTGCCCCCGCCAGCCCCCACACACGTAAATTGCAGCAGGTGCACAAAATTGAAGACATCACAATTAAATGTAATCAAATATTTTAGGCACTAATGAACAGCTCCAGGAAAACAAGTCAAAAGAAAAAAAAGCCTTTAAGTGAGTGGATTTTAAAACACCCAAGGCACCACAGGACCAATTAAGAGAGTCAGATACCAGGACACATACTGACATTAATTATCTTTGAGTTCAGGGAAATAAAAAATAAAAGCAACAATTATCATAATAAATCTCCACACAGTGCTTGTAAGTTGTGCTAATCTACAACACACCTGGGTTTCAGATATTTAAGGTGAATACTCAATCAGTTGGTAACGACCTCACAGAGGGGCTCATGGGACATTTTTTCCTTCCTGTGATCTGCCAATCAGATAGAGGGGCTAAAATGATGTCCAACAGCTATGTCTGCTTTATTTCTCATCACTCACATGAGTTGCAGACAGAAGCACTGTATAATTTATTCAATAAAGTAAGTCACAAAGCCAGTATTCTCTTTAGGGGATGTTTATTCAAAAAGAAGGAAAAGTCAAGAATAGATATTCATGGTAAAAATTTGTATCGTTGGAGTCCCAAAGTCCCAGGATGTCTCTGTAAATTTATTCTCCCTGAAGCCAGAAAGAATCTTACTAAAGAGAACAAATATTTCAGTTTGGGAATATGGGTTTTCATTTTTTTAAATGCACAGGAGGGGGTCAGAGAAAGAAAGTGCTATAAGCAAAGAGGAATAGAAAGGAAAAAAAAACTTGTTAAAATTGATCTAAACTCTATTGATAATTTGAGAACAAGAGCATAATATTTTAACAAAAAAGGCTATTTAAAAGGTAGAAGATTGCTAGGATTCTTCAATCAGGGAAAAAATAACATAAATATTAATTATTAGAAAAAACTATACAAATGTTTGTAGATTGAATGCCTTCAATATGATTCCAGTGGAAATGTAAAATGAATGACTTATCTTCACAAACTTTTGATTAATAGTTTAACATATTAACATTTTCAGTGGACTCCTAGTAGTATTAGATGCAAAAGAAAACAAATATATGATTTTCATCATCTTGTTCCCTCTGTGAACGCAGATAACTTTTCTTGAGGAAAGTGCATTCAAATGATATATGATATTTAAAGTTTTTACACCAATTTTAATATTTAGGGCCATGCTGTTTATCCCAAAAATATAACTTTGATTATTTTGTCTCCTAATCAGTTGAGCATTCTGATCATGCATGTGGTAATTTCTTAAGTGTTAAAATATGCATGATGTTTGTACAGTTTTTAAATGTTTTATATCATACTGTGAAAAAGAGAAAAATATACATATAATTATTCATTTTTGTTTCTTAGATGCACAATTTTAGTGGAACAAAAAATGTAAAAGATAGTAAAAAGTAAACAAATGCTTTTATTATTATGTAATATTTGACATGGTCTAAAAGTGCTTCTAATGTAAATATCAGAGAAAACACAATGGGCAGTTCTTTACCCACAGCTTATAACAAACTGTGGAAACTCATTTCTAAATTTTGGACTTTGCAGTAACATTTTGATTCTTATAAATTATATGCCTTTACATAGAATGTCCTATATAATGAAAAATTTTGAGTTATTTTTATTGTATATCTGCACACAGCTAGGTAAACTATGGCATGGCTAAATGTTTTACTAACTTTTTTTTTTTTTCTTTTGAGACGGAGTCTGGCTCTGTCACCCAGGCTGGAGTGCAGTGGACCATCTTGGCTCACTACAGTCTCTGCCTCCCAGGTTCAGGTGATTCTCCTGCCTTACCCTACCTGGCTAATTTTTGTATTTTTAGTAGAGACGGGGTTTCACCATGTTGGCCAGGTTGATCTTGAACTCCTGACCTCAAGGGATCCACCTGTATCAGCCTTCCAAAGTGCTGGGATCACAGGTGTGGGCCACTGCACTGAGCCTAACCAGTCTTTTTTAAAAAATAAGTTAATATTTTGGAAATATAGCCTTGGCTTCTGGAAATTATTTTTTTAGTGTTTTATCAAATCTAGAAAACATAAAAACATTTTGACACATTTTATTCCATCAAAATTTGAAATGTATTTATACAGAAAGGCATGATTACAAAAAGATTTAAGACATAAAAACATAGAAAATATATTTGCAAACATATAGCAAAGTCTTAGCCTGTTTGTGTTGCTCTAAAGGAATACCTGAGGCTGGGTAATTGATAAGGAAAAGAGGTTTATTTATCTCACAGTTCTTCAGGTTGTACCAGAAGCATGGCCCAGTCATCTGCTTCTGGTGAGAGCCTCAGGAAGCTTCCAATCATGGTGGAAGCCATGGTGGAATGTAGCCAGACTTACATGAAGAGAGAGGAGGAAAGATCTAGGAAGAAAGAGAGAGGGGGAGAGAAGTTCCAGGCTCATTTTAACCACCAGTTCTCGGGGCAAATCTCATGGGAACTAATGGAAGAACTCACTTATTACCTCAAGGAAGGCACCAAGTCGTGAAGGATCGACTCCAGGACCCAAATACCTCCCAAGGTGCCCCACCTCCAACACTGGAGATCAAATTTCATCCTGAGGATCGGAGGGTCAAATATCTAAACTATAGCAGGTGCTAACCTTAATAAATAAAAGTTCTTATGAACCATTAAAAAAAAACTATGTGGCCATTCATCAGCTGTCCCTGCTTTGCTGGCAGTGAGTGTATCTGTGTGGATCAACCACAAGAGGCCCCTTCTCAGTGCAGCTGCTTAAAAAAAACATTTAAAATACCCAATAATAAAACTTTAAATTACAGTAAACATAGAAAATGGTGCTAATATTGAATAATACATAGATGAAGAAATGCACCTTTAAATGCATTCAGTGCTGGAATGCAAAAACAATGACAGTTTCCAAATAACAAATATATAAAACCAATTGATAATAAATCACCATCAAAATAAATAATATATAAATAATAATATATAAATTATAGATAATTTATATATTATTTATTATTTATTATGATTAATATATATTATATATAATTTATATATAATTTATATATTATTATGGGGGATTATAAAATACCTTTATTAAAGGTTTTCCATTTATAATATCTTTCAGTAATAAAAAATTAGAATCAGTGTCTATGTCATTAGAGACTGAGTAGTCTATAAACAGATTATAATAAACATTGAGAGAATTTTAATTTTATTGATATGGGAGAGTTTTGTAGCAGATATTTCAGTGAAAGTACAGGTATTTAAAGATTTCATAGTATTACACTATTAATTATATATTTAATCAAATAGTATGAAATAGTATGTGTATATACTGTATACACATGGAATACCTGTATGTTACAAGCTGATATGGTAAGAATACTTGCATTTGGAAACTGGGTTTACAGGCACTATTTCCTGTATGTATTTCTGTATTTTTCAAATGATTTAATTTTTTTGATAATTAGAAAATTACCTACACAAGGAATTATTGATACTTTTACATTTATTCAGATTATTCTTTCCTGTATTCATATTACTAGAGATTTGTCTGTCACTTTCTCTTTTTCTGTTTTCTGTTTCTACTATAATTATGATTAATGGTTATACACACAATTATTCTGCTCAATTTGGCATTCTTGTTTTAGAAGAAAGACTCTGAAATGGAATAACTGGGCCAAAGAAAAATATTTTGGGATTCTTTATAATACATGAGAAATTACTTTTTTGTTTTTGAGACAGAGTTTTGCTCTTGGCATCCAGGCTGGAGTGCAACGGCGTGATCTTGGCTCACTGCAACCTCTGCCTCCCAGGTTCAATCGATTCTCCTGCCTCAGCCTCCAGAGTAACTGGGATTATAGGCGCCCGCCACCACGCATGGCTAATTTTTGTATTTTTAATAGAGAAGGGGTTGCACCACATTGGCCAGGCTAGTCTTGTACTCCTGACCTCAGGTGATCTGCCTGCCTCTGCCTCTCACAGTGCTGGGGTTACAGGCATGGGTCACCCTACCTGGCCAAGAAATTACTTTCTGAAAATATATTAGTAGTATATATTTGAATTGCATTACTACAAAGAGGACAACAAAGCACTCGTGTATGCTACCCTTCTAACTTCAAAGGGGAGAAAAGCCAACAACGTAAATATTTTCAGTGCATTTTATATACTAAAGAGAATACAGAGTAAGGAAACAGAATACTTGTACTCAGTTCCACCATTGAGCAAAACACATGATCTGTGCAGTTTGGTTCTCCACAAACATTTGACTCAAATAAAAATACCACAGGTCACTTCTAAATTAAACTTTTATGGTCTAAAACAAAACATATTCTACTTTTTTCCCTCCCCGCTTTCTCCCACTGGCAGCAGACATATTTTGTTTTGCCAACACAATATTTTTCTTTTAATTAAGCAAAGAAGCATTTAGATCATGATCAGACATTTTTCACATAAAAATTTAGATCTAACTTCTGAGAAAGCCAAACATTTGGCACCAGTGGCCCCATTTTTCAGAAAAGGAGCATAAACTAGGACTCTATCAGTGAGTCACATAAGAGAGTTCCTTGAACACAAGCACCAGTGATACCTGAACAGTCGATCTAACCAAGATGACTACTCAGTGACAAATGGACAGGGAGAATGCATGGGGTGGAGCTGGTGGACAAGACGTTGCTGCCAGGATGGAGCCCATAGTGTGAGCTGTCATCACCCTTCTCCTCATGGTGCTCAATTTAAAACTGATGAATTGTATATTTCTGGAATTTTCCATTTATGTCGCAATGCTTATGTCATTCATATCACTTCATCTCATTATGTACGCATTTTATCACCTCACAACATCACAAGAAGGGTCAGTACAGTACAGTAAGATATTTGAGAGAGAGAGAGAGAGAGCGAGCGCACATTCACATAACTTTTATTACATTATAGTGTTACAATTGTTCTATTCCCTTTTTAGTTATTGTTGCTAATCTCTAATTGTGCCTACCTAATAAGTTAAACTTAATCATAGGTATGTATACATAGGAACAAAAAATAGTTTATATAGGATTCGGTGCTATCCACAGTTTCAGATACCCACTGGTGATCTTGGCACGAACCACCCAGGGATAAGAAGGGACTGTTGTAATTGCATTTTAATTGCATTCAAATTCTTACTTTCCTTTGGTAGGAAAATGTCTCTTGCAGTATTTGCCTTCCCTCCTTTGCATGTCCTGTAAGTGTTTGTTTGCATTGTTGATCTGTTCCTCTCAATTGGCTTCATTTCAGGAGCCCAGTAAAAAGACGACAGACACATTAAACTTCACTTTGCCCTGACGTGTTATAATCAAATGCCCAAACGTTTTGATGAGACTTGCTGTTTAGCCTTTAACTTCAGTGCTGTTTTTTGTAAACTTACACTGAGTCCAAGAACTTCTGGATATTGCATTGCCATTTTGGATCTAGAGATTTTTCCCCTATGCATATTTTTTTTCTCTATCAGTCAATATACTTTTCATTGCTATAATATAAGAATGTTTTTGAAGCCTTATTTTATATGGTCCATTTTTGGTGGGCATTATCCATTCTTAGAAATTCATCAAAACTGTAATTTTATTGATAAATTTCTTTCTTTCTTATTATAAATAGGAAACTTGGTGTCTATTTATAATCAAATGAAGCTGAAAGACTGAATAAAATGAAAAGCATAAAGTAAGCCTTTTGTATTAGTCAATTCACACACTGCTAATACAGACATACCTGAAACTGGGTAATGTAATAGACTTACAGTTCAGCATACTTAGGGAGGCCTCAGGAAACTTACACTCATGGCAAAAGAAGAAGCAAACACATAGTTCTTCACGTGGCGTTTGGCAACAGAGCATGTGCAGCAGAACTGCCTTTTACAAAACCATCAATTATTGTGAGACTTATTCACTATCATGAGACTACCACAGGAAAACCCATCCCCATTATTCAGTTACCTCCCACTGGTTCCCTCCCACAACATGTGGGGATTATGAGAGCTACCATTCCAGATGAGATTTGGGTAAGGACACAGCCAAATTATATCATTCTGCCCCTGGCACCTCCCAAATCTCATATCCTCATATTTCAAAATCAAGCATGCCTTCCCAACAGTCCCCCAAAGTTTTAACTCATTTCAGCATTAACTCAAAAGTCCACAGTCTAACTTCTCATCTGATACAAGGCAAGTCCCTTAAATCTAAGAGCCTGTAAAATAAAAAGCAAGTTAGTTACTTCTTAGCTATAACGGGGTTACACACCTTGGCTAAATACACCTGTTTCCAAATGGGAGAAATTGCCAAAACAAAGGGGGTACAGGACCCATGCAAACTCAAAATCCAGTGGGGCAGTCAAATCTTAAAACTCCAAAATGATCTCCTTTGACTCCAAGACTGACATCCAGGTCACATTGATGCAAGAGGTGAGTTCCTATGGTCTTGAGCAGCTCCGCCGCTGTGGCTTTGCAGGGCACAACTTCCCTCCCAGTTGCTTTCATGGGCTGGTGGTAAGTGTCTGTTTTCTAGGCACACAGTGTAACTTGCTGGTGGATCTACCATTCTGGGGGCTGGAGGATGGTGACCTTCTTCTCACAGCTCCACTAGACAGTGCCCCAGTGGGCACTCTGTGTGGGGGGTTCCCACTCCACATTTCCCTTCCACACTGTCCTGGCAGAGGTTCTCCATGAGGGCTCTGTCCCTGCGGCAAACCTCTGCCTGGACATCCAGGTGTTTCCATACATCCTCTTACATCTAGGTGGAGGTTCCCCAAACCTCAATTCTTGACTTCTGTGCATGGGTGGGCCCAGTACAATATGTAAGCTGCCAAGACTTGGGGCTTGCACCCTCTGAAGCAACGACCTGAGCTGTACATTGGCCCCTTTCAGCCATGGCTAGAATGTAAGACACCAAATCCTGAGACTGCACAAAATAGCAAAGCCCTAGACCCAGCCCACGAAACCATTTTTTCCTCTTTCGCCTCTGGGCCTATGATGGGAGGGCTGCTTGGAGACCTCTGAAATGCCCTGAAGACATTTTCCCCATTGTCTCGGCCATTAACATTTGGTTCCTCATTACTTATGCAAATTTCTGCAGCCAGCTTGAATTTCTCCAGAAAATGGGTTTTTCTTTTTTATTGTTTTGTCAGTCTGTAAATTTTCTGAATTTTCATGCTCTGTTTCCTCTTGAATGCTTTGCCCCTTAGACATTTATTCTGCCAGACACCCTAAATCATCTCTCTAAAACTCAAAGTTCCACAGATCTCTAGGACAGGGGCAAAATGCTACCAGTCTCTTTGTGTAGAGAGTGACCTTTAACTCCATTTTCCAACAGGTTACTCATCTCCATCTGAGACCATCTCAGCCTGGACTTTATTGCCCATATCACGATCAGATTTTTGGTCAAAGCCATTCGATAAATCTCTAGGAAGTTCCAAACTTTCCCACATTTTTCTTCTTCTTCTGAGCACTCCAAAGCTTTCAACCTCTGCCTGTTGCCCAGTTCCAAAGTTGCTTTGACATTTTCAGATATCCTTATAGCAACACCCCACTCTACTGGTAACAATTTACTGTATCAGTCTATTTTCATGCTGCTATGAAGAAATACATGAGACTAGGTAATTTATAAAGGAAAGGAGGTTTAATGGACTCGCAGTTCCACATGGCTGAGGAGACCTCACATCATAGTGGAAGGGGAAGAAGGAGCAAAGGCACGTCTTACATGGCAGCAGGCAACAGAGTATGTATAGAGGAACTGCTCTTTTATAACACCATCAGTTCTCCTGAGACTTGTTCACTATCATGAAGACAGCATAGGAAAAAACCACTCCCATGACTCAATTACCTCCCACAGGGTCCCTCCTATGTTGGGTGGGGATTATGGGAGCTACAATTCAAGATGAGATTTGGGTGGGGCCACAGTCAAACCATGTCACCTATAAAAAAAAGATCATTCAACATATTAATAAAATACTCCTATATTTTTCTCAATAAAGGTAGAAAGAATATTGGGGTATCTCATATCTTTGAAGTCACATGTATCTATATATGTATCTATTAAGCCTTCTCATTAAATTGAGGCTTAAAATCATGCAACAATTGTAAATTTTAAGAGCCTGGAAACGGTTTGGTTTTCTTTTTGTTGTTGTTGTTGTTGAACAATTAACCATGCATCTTCTTTTAAGGGAAAAAACACTAAATACTTTTTTATAACTTTCTACTTTGCTTTTTTGTTTTAATTTTACTCTCCAGTGGGCCACATACAATCAGTGCTAGGAGGGGGAAGAGGAATAAGGATTAAAAAGAAAGGATTAGAGGCAGTTGTATGAAGAAAGAGAGGATGAATGATGTATTTCCCTTGAATATTTTATTTTCTTAATTGAAAAAAATGCTTAGGGCCCAGGGATACTAAATCATTTTTTGCATGTATAAAGCTGATCAATGAACCTGTTTATTTATTCCTAAAACTATTTACCCTGCTGTGTGGAGTGATAACCAAAAACGTCTGTTTCATTATCCTTCTACATGAATCTCAGCATAAAGGAAAATATATATAAGACACTGTTCTCAATAATGTATCTATTAAGGCTTCTCATTAAATTGAGGCTTAAAATCATGCAACAATTGTAAATTTTAAGAGCCTGGAAACGGTTTGGTTTTCTTTAGAAGTCAGGAAAAATAGAGGACTTAGTTTTTTCAAGTAGGGAAAAATGAACTAAATTTGTAAAGAAAGTTTTTAGAGTATACAAAATCATCAGTAATTCACTTATAATAAATAAGATATATTTACCCTGATTTTTTTTCTCTCTCTCTCTAATCTCTTTCTGTCTCTGTTTCTCTCTCTCCTCTTTTTGTAGAAGCCTCCATAACATACTCTATATATTCAAAAGGAAATTTTCTTTTTATTTGTCCTGACAAAAGCTAATGTAATTATCTCAGTGGGCTGAGAGGTTTTCCCAACAGATGTGTTATGACAGCTTGCTGTCAGGCTTATGATCACAACAATTAGTCTAATAATTTAAAAACCAAAACAAAAATGGGCAAATTTTTATCTTATATCCTATTGTTCTCATATCTTTATATCTCTTGCATATACATTCTTAGATAGTAAATTTATAGTGAGGATATTTCAACCTCCGGATTTTACGATTAGATGACTTAAAAATATTTGTAATGCATACCTTGATGGATATGTGTATATACATATCTTGACTTTTTATGAAGAGGTCTTTACCTCCTCAACTTTTAAATTCACTTTTGCTACCTAGTTAAACAGAGTTAATAATTTATTCCAGCTTACTCAAATTCATATCACTGCTAACACTGAAAAAAAATTCCTAATTTATTAGCATCAGTTTTTAGCTAAAAATAAATTACTTTAAAATGACCTTTTTCTTCCTTCTTTACAACTCTTAGCAAAAAGAATGTCATCAGATAATTTCTACTAGAATTTATTTTACTATTTTGATTAAAATCTGTGTGTTGCATTTGACGTGAGTAAACTACTTAAAATACAGATTCAATTTATAAGAAAAAGACTGCTGAAGTGAAGGCTTTACAATTCTTTTGAATTTTACCTTGATTACATTAATTGAATTTTGTGAGGAGCTCCGTTCTGGAATATCATTCAATTCAAATTAGAAAACATGTATCACATAATTGGCCTTAAAAGTAGGAAGGACTTGATGATATGACTCAGGTAGTATACAGGTCATATCAGTCCAGGAAAGCTTAGTTATAACTAGATAATTTGTTCCTGTTGCTTTATTCATTTCACAGATATTTAGCATTACACATGTGACAGTACTAAAAGGATGAACAAAGCCCTTCCTGCATGTAGCAATGCATGTTCTAGTTGGGGGAGTCACAAAATAAAAACATTTTTAAAAACCATTGCAGGTTGTGATAAGTGCTATGAAGGAAATAAATATGTTACTGTGATTGAGAATGGAGGGGAAAGAATTTATTTAATGTAGGGAGAAGAGGCATGTCTAACAAATTAATATTTTAGGTAAACTGAAATAGAATAGTGGGGAGGACCCAAATGTAGAAAAGTCTTTTCTACAGAAGAAACAGAGAGTGCAAAAGTCCTCAGACTGGGGAAAATTTATAATATTTTAAAAACCTATAAAAGGCTAATGTGGCTACAGAGGAATGACAGAAGATGTGGTGAAACTTTAGACTAGTTGGGAAAGAGGGTCCCAGTGCCAGAGTTAGCAATCTTTTAGACAGTGATAAGAAGTTTTAATTTTGAGTATTAAAACTCAATACATTGTTGTTATGCAAGAGAAGAAGATACCATATGAAGGATGGCAGGAGTGAAGGAATGTTAATCTAGTTTCCTTAGTGAAAAAAAAATCATTCTCTAAAATGCCACTATTTTATCTAATTATTGCCAGAGATCTTTATGCTTAGAAATAATCTGTAGATGGGGCATGGTGGCTCACAACTGTAATCCCAGAACTTTGGGAGGCCTAGGTGGGTGAATCCCTGGAGGTCAGGTGTTTGAGATCAGCCTGGCCAACACGGTGAAACCCCATCTCTACTAAAAATACAGAAATTAGCTCAGTGTGGTGGCACATGCCTGTAATCCCAGATACTCAGGAGGTTGAAGCAGGATAATCATTTCAACCTAGTGGTGGAGGATGCAGTGAGCAGTGATGATAGTCACTGCACTTCCAGTCAGTCCAAAAAACAAAAAAAGAAAATAGTCTGTAGATTTACTAACACAATAAAATAAAACAAACCTTTTTTTTGAAGTTTGTAAGCTTGGCTACACACAATTATAATTACCAGATCTTCACAACACTCAATAAAAATATACCTTCGGTGAAGGAATATAGGAAATATGACAATCACTTCGTTTAGCATGAGTAAAAATATAATGGTTACTCCTCCATCATACTTGAAATGTGTAGGTTAATTTTATTTTGGGTACTCTCAAAATGTTTTAAAAGGAAACATTTGAAAAATATATAATCAGATGAGGCATAATCTGACAATCATAATATCTTCATGAAATATTTAAAAAACCAACATTCTACCATAATTCTACAACAAACTATTTAAAAGCAATAAATGTCATATAAACCTTGAAAACAGAGCAGTAAACTTCATAAACTCACAACGTTTTGTTTTTCATTTATAGAACTGCTTTTGAATTCATATACTTAAAGAGTCTATATAGTATGGCTTACATTTATTCTTTCACAAAATAATAAGGATTGTCATACTTTGTCACAGGTACTATTGTAATTTTATATGGAGCTGCTTTTGGTATTTTTGTAGTTATTAGAGGGCACATATAATATTGTCAATATCTGGAGATTAATTCTGTGTGTTCATCCAAATGTTATAAAAATAAATTAAGTATACTTTTTTACCAACTTAGTATTTAAATAAACACGATAATTACTTCCATTTTCTCCAAATATGTCATGGTAATTTTAGTTTGAACTCATGTAGTGTATATTTGCTGAATTTAATCTAATATTTATAACGGACATTTGCAAATAAAAGAATACAAGTGCTATGTAACAACGATAGCATCCAAGTAAATAGAATGAATTTTTTTTTATCATGGGTGTAGAAAAGCAGAACTAAATTAATTAAAAGTAAGATAGTTGGAGAAAATATAGTTGGGATATTTTAAAATCTCTTTGCTATGGTGGCAGGATTTTAGGATAGTTCTTTTTTTTTAATTTCTTTATTTATAAATATATATTTTTTTGGTTAAGAAAGAGAAGTGAAACATTTCACTGAACTGCATAAATATTTGCTACTGTTGCTTTAAAACATATTCACTTACTTCATATTCTTATTTCAGGCCACCTATTCATTCTCTAATTTATATTTATATCCCATTGTAGGGACTAAGTCAATTCAATAAATAAAGGTTTAAAAAATCTATAGAAATAATTTTGTAAATTTATACTAAAATTTTAGTGTGATTTCAATAAATGTTTATAAAATGCTTCATTTAATCTAGTTCCTAAATCTGAACACAATGTGTGCCAGTCACCAAATAATCTGTGCAAATCAAAATTGTCTTATTTTGAATTCTAGCTTTTTAATAAAAATATGATTTTGTTTCACATTTTTAAAAAGATTATAAAATGCATTTCTGTTTTGTGCTAATTGTTCTTTGTTTTAAATATGCAAAGAATGTCTAGAAGAGGAGAATTTGAATGAAATTTTTCAGACAGTTTTACTTCTCTATTGTTAGAGAAAATTGTTTTGATTAATAATGACACTTGAGAAATTTCTTTGGCTCTTTCATTAATTATTATAATAATGAGTACATGAATTTGAATTGTTTCACTGCTTATTCTGATTAAATTTATTTTATATGCTTCAACTATATGTTCTATCTATAGCTATCAATCACTGTAGTAAAAATACCATTTGTTATCTCCAAGAAAATATTAGCAAATTCTCCTTCTGATTGATTAAAAAGTACCATTATCTCATTTTCCTCTAAGAAATGTAAAAGTACTGCTTGTGTTAGTTATCTGTTACCCTGTTTCAAATTCCCTGAAAAATTATCAGCTTAAAACAATAAACAACTCAATAATAAAAGAGAAATGAACCAATTTTTAAAACAGGCAAAAGTTTTGAATAGTCATGTGCCCGAAGAAAATACAGGAGTGAGTAATAGCCACAGAAAGATGCTCAACATTGTTAGCATTAAAGAAACAGAAGTGAAAACCACAACGAGATACCACTTCACACTCACTAGGATGGCAAATTTCAAAAGGCAGATAATAACAAGTTTTGGCAAGGATGTGGAAAAGTTGGAACGATCCTACACTGCTGGTGGGAATGTAAACTGGTGCAGCCTCTTTGGAAGACAATCTGGCAGTTCCTCAAAAAGTTAAACATAGAGTTACCATATGATCCCCACAATTCCATTCCTGGGCATATACCCAAGAGAAATGAAAGCATATGTCCACACAAAAACTTATAAATGAATATTCATACAGCATTATTCACAATAGCCAAAAGTGGAAACAACTCCAATACCTATCAACTGATGGGTGGATAAACAAAATATGTTCTTTATATGGTAAATTATTACATGGTAATAAAAATGAGTGAATTAGTAATACATGCTACAACATGGGTGAAACTTAAAAATATTATTAAGTGAAATTAGATAGTCACAAAGTCCATATATTGTATTATTCCACTTGTATGTAATGTGCAGTGTAGGCAAATGTATACAGAAAGAGGAAGATCAGTGGTTGCCTAGGCCTGAAGGGTGGGAAGTACCAGGTGGGAGGCAAGAGAGTGGGGAGGGGCTGCTGTGAAGTAGATTTAGTTTTAGGATAATGAACCTGTTCTAAATTAGATGTTGGTGATAGTTGCACAACTCTGTAAATACATTTGGAAACATTGAATTGGACACTTTAAACTGGCAAACTTTATAATATACAATTATATCTCAATAAAGGTATTAAAATAAAAGCAATAAGCAATTATTATTTTACTTTTTTGTGTGGGTATGGACTTGGGAACTTGGGAGCAGCTTAGCTTTGGTTCTATAATAACTCAAGATTTCTCATATGTTGCAGTCAAGATGTGACCAGGAACTGCAGCCACTTGAAGGCTTTATGTGGCTGGAGGAGTTACTTCCAACATGGCTTACTCACATGGCTGTTAACAGGGGGCCTCAGTTCCTTGCCATGTGAGTCTCTTCTCCTCCAGAGGACTGCTTGAGTATCCTCATGACGTGATAGATGGCTTTTCCCAGAGCAAGTAATACAAAAGAGAAAGGCAGGAGCCACAATGTCTTTTGTGACCAGCCTCAGACGCCACACACAGTCACTTCCGCATATCTTAATTGCTATACTGGTCAAACTTATTCACTGTGGGAAGACACTACATAAGTCTATACATTTTAGGAGGTAAGAATCATTGAGGAACACCTTTAACTGTACATTTTTTTCAATTTTTATTTTTATATTTTTTGAGACAGGGTTTCACTCTGTTGTCCAGACTAAAGTACAGTGGTGTGAACATAGTTCATTATAACCTTGAACTCCTGGGCTTAAGTGATCCTCCTGCCTCAGCCCAGAATAATCTCAAACTTCTGGCCTCAAGCAATCCTCCTGTCTCAGCCTTCCAAAGCACTGAGATTATATGCATGAGCTACTACTTGCAACTACTAACTATATTTTTTAACTTCAATCAAAACACACTGTATAATGAATCAATATTTGAAGCAGAGTCTGCTATATTACTAGTAACTTTTTAAGCCAGACTTCTCAAATTAACTCACTCTTTAAGAAATCCATTAGAACATTATATTTGCTACACCTGTCATAAATGGATCTCATGCTATTGTTCCCACATTCCTAAGAAATTTCATAAAGATTTTTTTTATGGCAACTGAGATGTGCAGAGAGTTGTTAACTACTAAGGATTTGTTTAATTGGATAAGATAACAAGGTTACTTAAAATAGTGGTTTCTAAATTTCAGTGCTCCAAGAAAAGCAATTATTTAGCAGGCTTTTATTTACATATTTTCCCCTATGGTTTACAGACTGAAAAGCTGCTGACATTTGTATTTTTACTAATTATATTTTTTAATGATACTTGAATTTAGTTTAGGGTAACTAAATATTAATACATAGAATTACAGGCAGCTGTGTTATAGACAATGCATGTTCTTAAGGCTTCCTCTTGCTCTTATACAGAATGAATGAAATACGAATATCTTACATCTATATACTGAACTGAATTACAGAATCTCTCTCTTTTCTTCTCCCACTGTTTTCTGTACATCCTTCAGGATTTACCGCATCACTTCCTCCTTCATCTCTAAAGTTTGGTTCACCTCTGTGCTTCCACAGAAATCCATGCTATCGCTTGATCATTTCTGAATTTTATTGAATGACCTGGCTTAACATCTAGACTGAAGCTCTTTGCAGGCTTGTGTCCTTTTTCTCTGAATCTCCAAACCTCGCTTAATGTCTTGCAAATTATAGACCCTCGGTAAATGTGGGTTGTTTACTTAGAGTTGGAAAGGATACACAATGTTCTCTCTTCCAACTTCCTGCACTAATGCAGAAATGCCTTCTATAGCTATCCTGGCAGATGGCATCCAGCTTCTGTTTGGAAAGATTCATTGATGAGGAAGATGCTTGGCACCTTATTAAAGAGCTCATGAGAGAGTTGTAGGGTTTTTTTTTTTTTGTAATTTTTAAATGATGTTGAAGTGAAATATGTCTCTTTGACTTGCAATTAACAATTCTGTTTATAATTTTTGTAGCAATATATGTTGAACACTTCAGAATAGTATCATCTCAAATATTTGAGTGGCTCTACTATGACCCAAAATTATATTATTTAGCCTCGATGTTCACAAGGTTTACCTCACTTTTTTCTTATGAAATAATACTCATGCTTTGTCACGTTTTTATCCTCTAGATTAAGTCTAATTCAACCAGAAAGTGGCATGTTGAGCTGATGTCACTTTCTGGTTGAATTAAGTGGCCCTTTATGGTGAAGCATCAATGTATAGAGCATAAAAATCAAGATAAAAACAGTAAATATCTGTGGAGATTGGACTTTGATACATAATTTAAACTCTGTTTATCACAGTCATAATTGTAGTGGTCAACTAACCCCAACCAGAGATTTCCCAGGTGAACGATTAAAACGTACTATATATTTAATAATTTTATAACTCTGCTTTCAACTATAAGACTGTTTAAAATGGGTTTTGTCTTTCTTGATGGAAGCAAGGGGCAGGCAGAGCTATCAATATAATAACGGGCCGAAGCCTGGGAGACAATCTGATTTGCAAAATCCACCTCACCAGGGGAATGGCTGTTACCTAATCTAATTCCTGGAGTTTCCTTCAATACAGCAACCGTCCCAAATTGAAAAAGTTGTACTAATTGAAGAAGATAGCCATGAACAGTTTGCTTACACTAAACCACATCTGGAGGCAAGGCAAGTTTTCTGCAGTACCAAACAAATTTCAGAACAGAAAATCTCAGTATAATTTCTACTATGTAAAAGCCATGCCCATTCTCTTGTAATCTTATCCTTTGTATCCTGCACAAACCCTTCCTACACGTATCTCTTGAGTCTTCTGGAAAGGTGGAATGAGCTAGATTCTGTTTTGCTTGGTTCTTAATCAGTGTTCAATTCATTTGCATATAGTTAACGTTTGTAACATCATTATCATATGGAGAAAGCAGCCGTAACTAAAACATAAGGGATGGTATCTACGCTATTTAATCCCATTGAAACTGTCTTATTTGTTTAATGAAACTCCCAGTGTGACTCATGTTATTCCATAACCTCCTCTTCCTCTCCTTTCCTGTTCTCCTATCATCTGCTTTAAACTCACTAACAACATATTTTATGCTATTAAATGTAAAACTTTTTTGCTTCTTCGATATATTAGATTGCCCTCCTGACAAATTCTAAATTATAAATAATATAGAAGGAAAAATTATATTTCATTGCTGTAATTTTAAGGATAATAATCATAGTTAACATTTATGAGCACTTAATATGAACTAGGCACTGTGTTTACATGTATTATATGTATTAACTCACTTTCTTCTAACAAGAATCATTATGGGATGTGTCAGTAGCATTTCCTTATAACAAAACTAAGGCTGGCAGAGTTGTGGCCAAGTTTCAAACCCAGGCAGGCTGACTCCAGAGCTCCTGTTATTAACCTACAATATAAGAATTATTTTAAACTTTGACCCTATTACATATTTTCTTTGTTTCAAATGTAAAACGATGAACATAAACATATGATAACCATAACTGCTATATAACTTTTTTTAACTTACCGATAAAAATAGTTCAAAAGAAAATGGCTCAAAACAGAACCTTCTGGTACCTAGCTAATCTTCAGCAATGTTACCTTGAGCCCTTTCATAAACATACAACATAAATCATTCATGATCTAAATAATATTAAGAAGAAAATGTATTGTCACATATAACAAGAATTATAGCACTCTGGGCATGATTCGTGGCTCATCCATTTGTTTTTAGCATTTCTTGTGGTTTGTTCTTTGCTAACTTTTTTTTTTAAATATCAAGCTGGAAAGGAAATGTCTGCTGCTGTTATAAAAGTCACATTTAAACAAGAGAGTGTTTAGGAAGCTGTTTCTTTGTGGCTTTCCTATTAGGGCAGAAAGTTTTCCCTGAAGTTAGCCAGTCATGTATTTGTCAAGAAAAATGGGAGTAAAATCATTGGCTTAGAACTAAATTATCTGAGGAGAACTAGATGGTAGAGAATTTTTTAAATGAGTGTAATAATTGACAGGGGACATATTCTATTTAGCTAAATCTAAGATACCATCAATTCTAAAACCAATTACTTAAGTGCCACTAAGAAATAAAATATTTTGTCAATTAAACTATGTCATATTACTGATTATAAGACATGTTCTTACTTCAAAGATATTAAAGTGTGAAAAAAGCACTTCTTAGAGTCAATGGAATACATTATTATGTTATTATTTTTTTTTTTTAACAAATGAGAAAACTAAAGTTCAGAAATACCAGCTTTGACAATGCCATAGAAACAGAACTTGAACCCAGGTTTGCTTCTTAACTTTACATTCAAAGTTTTGCCTCAAAGGGCTTCTCCTTCCTTGGTCTTTTTCTCCTCTCTTTATCTAACTTCCGAGCCAAAATATGACTTTGGTTCTCATTAGACGGTCCTATGTGTCTTATATCAGCCATATAATCAAAGCAGCCACTCGGAGCTCCCTGTATATCTACTGTTTGAAGGCAAGCCATGTTTCCAGCTCTCTTTCAGTGAAAGTCTGGTTGGGAATATAAACACATCTGCTCCCCCAGAAAGGAAGTTCCAGGTAATGAGATGTAACAACAGGAGGGAGTAAATCCAACTGATTTAGCAAAACTGAAAATGTCTATCATAACTTCTAGGATGAAAAATCTTTCAACACTAATAAAGGATATAAGAAACAGAACTTAATTATACAGTGGATCCATATGGATGTTGGTAGTGTGGTATTTGGAAACAATAGATGAAAGAAATGAATTCTGAAGTCAGCTTATCTTGGTTAAGGAATAACAATTGCTTATTGAAGTAACTGTTGATGTATTGAAGAAGCAAAGTGCTGAGGGTCTTAGCTTCTTCACTGAAAAATAAGGATACTAACTGGACCACTTCATAGAATTGCTTAGGGAATCAAACAAGCTAACATGTGTAAAGAGCATCGTATGGTGTTTTGCACGTAGTAAGACCTCAGTAGTGAAAAATGATCAACATGATGAGGACAGACTTCCTTTGATAGTGCATGGAATTGTCTCCTCTCTATTGTCATCTCACAGTGCTTCTGATCCACCATCATGGAAAATGAAAGTTATATTCAGAAGTGAAAATCATCATTGCAAATACCCAGAATCCTAAACTGCTAAAAATCAGAAATCCGAAGTCTGGAGAATAAATGATTGACAGACCCAGTTTAAAATCCTGTATGCCCCACCTCTGAGCTGTTTGACTTAAGGCAATTTACTTAACTTTAATATGCCTCTTTGTAATGAGATGAAATGTGTAACTCTTGAAGTTAGTCTGAGGTCTAATTGAGGTATCGTATATGATTCTTCTAGCACAGTTCTTTCGAGACATAGTAGGCACCTTAAAAAGACCCCTCTCAATTTTTTCTTTAGAAGTGACACGAAAATACTTAGACATTTTTTGTTTATCTAATTAAACCTCTTTTGCCTCAAGCACCCAAGATCAAAATGAATAAAAAGCTAATTTCTATTTAAAAATGTCTGTTTCTAGGGTAACAGTATTTGTTGTACTTTCTCCACAAAATCATATATTGATAATATTATAGGTTAAATTTAATTTGGGAGATGTGCCTGGCAATCTGAACACTATTTGTAACATACTTTAGTAGATAAAATTTTATCCCAAGTCCTAATACTCTAATTTCAGATAAAATGTTGGAGCATTGCCTATTTTTAACTTGGAATTCTCCTATACACTATATAATTGCAAATAAAATACAGCTTATTTGATTTTAATCATGTTATTGTAGTTTTTGATTGTGTATTCTGAGACTTTATCCCCATTATCACTATAGTCTGTAGAATTAAATGACCCTCTTAAGAATTCAGTTTGATTCTAACAAAAGAACATTATAATAAAGACATTGCCATTGAAGGAAATAAATCAGGTGAAACGAGTTTTCTATTTTATGGATTTAAATGAGTTAAAACATTTTTTATCATAGAGTGAGAAGTAAAAACAGAGTTGTGTAGAAGTGCTAGACATCAAACTAACCTCCCTCATTAAGCATCTGTGTTTGGAACTACTAAATAATTACCTGGGGATTTAAAATACTGTCCACTTTCACTTTTCATCTCAGAAGTTTTCTACTTACATCTTTATATTAAAGATGCATTTTCTGCATTCTTAAGTAGTGAGAAAAACACAGGTATTTAGGATCAGAATCTCTTAATTCTTATCCTGGTTCCTGGAAAAGACACACACACACACACACACACACACACACACACACACACACACACACACACGGTGCATATTAAGAGTCACCATATGTGTAACTCATTACCAAATGAAAGGCCATAAACTCTTTATAAGCAGTTGTGAAATTGTGATCACTGCTTTATTGTCGATGGCATTAATATTGGATGGTGGGTATTGATAGATACTATACTACAGTGGATTTGCCAGGGAGAAAGCTTTATTAATAGTGTAGCCAAACATAATGAAAACTCGTAAAGTTTACTCTCCATGCTGTTCTATTCATCTGTTCACTACAAAGCTAGAGTCAAATGTCTTATGCCTAAATATGTGAAGTTTTTAATATCATTTTTTCCCCTCCACCCAAAGCCAATTCTAGCTGGTAAGGATCTATCCAGATAAATCATAAATATTTCCTCTGCAATTCTTTTCAAAACCTTGCTTCTAATAAAATGCACAATTATGTGACCTCATCAAGGAAGTCCTCTGGTGAAACTGAGCATACAGATTCTTGGATGGGATAAAGGTTATTATTTCTAAATACTTGTGGAAATGTTTTTATACATATATTTCTTTTTCTTTCTTTCTTTTTTTTTTTTTTTGAGATGGCGTCTTGCTCTGTCGCCCAGGCTGGAGTGCAATGGTGCAATCATAGTTCACTGCAACCTGTTGAGTTCAAGCAATTCTCCTACCTCAGCCTCCCAAGTAGCTGGGATTGCAGGTGCCTGCCACTGTGCCCAGCTAATTTTTGTATTTTTGGTAGAGACGGGGTTTCACCATGTTAGCCAGGCTGGTCTTGAACTCCTGACCTCGTGATCTACCCGCCTCGGCCTCCCAAAGTGCTGGGATTACAGGCGTGAGCCACTGTGCCCGGCCTTGTACATATATTTCTTCTTGAGTAAAGTGTCCTTTTCCTACCACCTTTCAACCATTTTGAATTTTGCTGTCTTCAATCTTTCTTTCTCCATGATTGCTCCCTTTTTTTGAAACTTCCTCCTCCATTTGTTATTTATAACCTGTTATTAACTTATTATTTACAACCCGTTATTAACCCTGTATAAGGTTAATTCATCCATTTACCAATTGCTTGTTGCATGCTCACCAGGTAAGTTGCCAAGGTTTCTCAGTATTGTAGATTGTGCACAGGTAGACAGTGTAGATAGAAAAGGACTCAAACTCAAAACATTGACATGTTCACTCAAGGACTTGCTCTGGCGTAGTCCCTGCTACCAGAGTAAAAATCACTGTATAACTGGATATCAATCTCATTTTCATCTTTTGTGTTCTCTGTTCCAATAGCCTCCCCCACCCAACCTTCAATATTCCCCTTCAACATACACAGATATTTCCATCTTGGTCCCAGTCCATTTGCTACTTCCTACTCCACTCGAATTTTTTACATTTGCAGCCAGTGGCATGGCCCATACTTTGCAAGAGTCTAAGAACTTAAGTTGCAGACACTGTCTTTGTGTATCCTCCATCAATCTCAATGTCTTCTCAACAGTCATGGGCTTCCTCTGTCTCTTTTATAGGCTAAAGCAGTCCCCCTAAGTGAGTCAGTATCCTCCCATAGAGCATATTCTCAGCTCAACATTAATACACTGACACTCTGGATCTCTGGAATATTCCATTTTCTTTTTGAAATTGTTGAAAAAAATCTTAGCTTTTACCCAGTCTTTGAGGGTGCTTTCGATGTGAATCTGATTGAATAAACATTCGTTTTTCTTGGTATTACTTTTGACCTTCAAGAAGTTAAAAAAAATAGAACAGGAAGTCATGTAATAGATTTAGTAGTAGATGTTTCCTTTAAGATACCTTGAAATGCCCTCTACAAGGATCTAGTATCTTGATGTAAACTAGAAAGTGTTCTTTACAAAAACTTCATAGACTTCTGATTATGTAATACCTATGGGTTCTTCACAAGTACTTATTTCCTGAATTCCTACTGATTACTTAACTGTAACCTACAAAAGCTAAAATTAGCATTTCTAACTAAATTTTCTTGAGTGGTCTAACTAGCTCTCATGCCTTGCCATTACTGCAAAACTGATACTGCATTTTTGTACACAGTGGATAATGAGAATTCCTACAACGTTCCCATTCTCATGAAGCACAATTTGGTCATTCATGTATCTTTGGCATTGTTTTAGGTTCAGCATGATTTTCAAATGTAACTTCTTGAATTTTGATTCTGTTAGTTGAGTTTCACCATTTTCAGTTTGTTTTGTTGCTTGATGCTCTAATTCCTCATGCCATCCAATTAGGCAAATTTGTATTAATTGTTTTAATAAATAAACAAAAGCAAAAGACAGTAACAACTATAAATTAGCATTTTCTTGAAAACTTACCATGTGCCAGGTACACTGTTACGCACTTGATATGTATTTCAGAGTCTAATTTCACAAAACCACCTAAAAATGGTACTGTCGCTGCCCCAAGTTTAGGGTTGTAAATAACTGAGGCTTCAGGATTAAGTTATAAGTCTAAGCAGACCTAGATAGGAAATCCTAGAGGCCAGGGAGTCTGATTCCAGAATCAGTGCTCTTAATCACTGTTAAAATGTTGAGACATGCAGGCATTACTGTTCAAATATTAATCATAGGTTATTACTGATCTCTGTTGTTAGTGCAGATATAACCACACCTCCCTCCCGGTCTTCTTGTACAGTGACATTTTACTTCAAACACTCTTCTCTACTGTGAGAGGTACAACATGCAATACATACTGTGCTATCCCAAGTTCGTGTTGATTGAGTATTGGATGAATGGGAAAGCAGGAATGGATGAGATCTGAAGTGTTTTCCCTGACTGAAGTCAGGAGGTTAAGACTATGGTATCTTCAGTGATACAGCACAACACTTAACAGGTGTCACCTGCTGCTATTTATGACTTGGCCCATCTTTTCTAAACACTTCGCTCACCCTAATCCTCAATATTAGAAATGCAACAGAGAACAAACCCAGTCCTTCTCTCCTTGTCATTTGTACTTCCTCAGCCTACACTGTCTTCATCATAAAATGGGTACATGCCCTGAGGACACAAAATAGTTTAAATTCTTTTGTTGGGTATTTCTTCAGAATATCTACACATATCAATCGATGTATTGATTAATTGAAAGCTAGGTCTCAGAAGCTGTAATTCTAATAATAATGATACTGAGAAAAATAATAAATCATAGAGCAATTACTGGAAAGATAAGTACAAGTGAAATATACAGCCAACCATCCCCAGACGAGTCTGAATATTATTGGAAAGAAAAATGTCTTCAAAAAATGTTCCTTTGCAAACGTTTTCAAGCATCCTCTCAAAAGTAAAAGTGTCCGTCTAAGTCAATGTTTTTCAACCCTGGGTCGCCTGCGGAAGCACCAGCATGTGCTAATGCTCCCATGAAAGCAGATTCTCTGCCGGACCCTCAGCAGTGGTAAGTTTCAGAAACTCCTCAAGTGGTTCTAATAAGGAGCCAGGCTTGCGAAACTGTGCTAACTGCATCTGTGTGAACCGATACATTGAATGACCAAGGGAAAGAGAGTTTTTGTTTGATAATTGCCTGGAATTGAAACTAGCTCTTTCCTGCCTACACCTCTTCTTTTTAACTAAAGCTATTGATATTCTTAACTTCATGGGTATGAAAGAATAGTCACAAATATTTTTCACATTCCCCCTCAAGATGACTTTATTTCATTTGGCTTTTTGTTTTTTACTCACTTAACCTCTGCTCACAAGAAGCTAAATTAGAAAACAGTTGTGTGTTAGAAGTTTAAAAACTGTTTAGAAAACTGCAAAGCATTTTTCCCAGGACCGTTCATTACAACCTTACTAAGAGCCCTAGATTTCGTGCAGGGTGAAAGAGTAGATTAATGAATCCATAAGATCATTTATTTTTTTATCCTTTCTCTGGAGGCTATCAGCAAGGGCACCTACGTAGGAGAGTTATTTTTGTAATGTGAACAGTTGTTCTTTAGGAATGAAATTCTGTTCTGCTGACAAAAGATGTGAGAAAGCTCAGGGTGCCCCTTGAACTGTCTGACACTTTGCACAAAAGGTAAACTCTAAAAATATTTTTTTAAATACTTGAAATTCTCTCTCAACATTTTCTGAAGTGCCGAAGAATGGGAAATCAACTTCTGGAAAAAGGCAGGAAGAACAGAAAGGCTAACAAGCCTCAGAAGAAAGCAATCTTCTGAAAAGATTTTTTAAAGAGGGTAGTTTTCTAAAATTGAAGAACATTATTCCTTCAAAGAAAATGTCTCAAAGTGTCCTTAAAAAATATCAGTCCCTGTTAAAAGCAAATTGTGTCATTTTTATTGAAGTAACCACAGATTTGTCAATTTTGTAATTGGCTTGGTGAGGTCATCCAATTTGACACCTGTGGGGATTTCACCACCGAGCATCAATTTTTAAATAAATTCCACAGATTAAGAATGGTAAATAATAAATGATATAGAGTTTGCAAAGTCAATATTTAATTTAACATAGACTCAGGGAAACTAACACTATACATATACAATAATTCTATGATTTAAGTTTAAAGAAATCAGGATCTTTATCATAAAAACTGAAAAGAATAAAAAATAAGATGAAGATGTAAAAGCCATGAAATAACAAATAACATATTTCATAAGGCTATGAGACCAAGTGGAATTAATCAACTTATCTGAGTGGGAAAGTGCCTAAATGCCAAAAACAAGTCCCCTAATTTTTTGTTAGAATTGGAATATAGCAAAGAACAGCATTAATGTTTAACCAACATGGCTTTTCCAAAATGGGTATTTTGGAAAATAGTGGCAAGTACTTTAAATAATTAAGTACAAACTTATTTGCAAATAAGTGGAAATAAAACCAATTATTAAACATGAAGACAGTTTGGAGGAAAACATTCTGTGTAAGATCGTAGTAACTGCATTTTAAAAATGCCAGTATCTGCCCACTTTTGTCATAAATTTTTGTTTTACTTATGATGAAAGCGTACTCAGTTTCATGCTATTGAATCTATAAAATGGAGATTTTTTTTAATGTTTAATGTGTTTTTTCCACTACCTAGTTTTATTGGAGAAACACAGTTGGCATCAATTTAAATATTACATATTTGACTACTGTGGTTACTAACCTCAACCAATCAGCAAACTACATCCAAAACTATAGAGACACCTAGGCAAGCAAGCACGAAATGTATAAAGAGCTATGAAAAGTCTAATAAAATTAAGAAATTGGGTGTAAAAGTAATTTTATTATTAGCTCCCGGGGGAGAAGATACCCTATCGTAATGTTGTTGTTTGAATTAAATTGTTTTTTCTTATAAATCTCAATTTTGAAAAGTACAACTGTCTTTCTTAAAGCTATATGCATCTTTGTTGTTAATCCAGATAATTTGTTTTTTTTTTTTAAGTTGAACAGTTTTAGAAATTTAGAAATAAAAAGTGGCACTGATAAAAAATAGTTAAGAGTCCATTAAACAGAATGGGGAAAACAGACTCATAAGATTAATGGCTTCTGAAGATAATTCTAAGTGCAAAAGGATTGACCATCCACATATTGGTTCAAATCATGACTAGATGAAGCCAGTATGTATATATAGTCATGCACCACATGAATCTATAATCTTATGTAACCACATGTAGAATGGTGGTCCCATAAGATTATAGTGGAGCTGAAACATTCCTATCCCTTGGTGACATCATGGCCATTCTAACTCATAATGGAACTCATTACTCACATGTCTGTGATGATGTCAGTGTAAACAAACCAACTGTGCTGCCAGTTGTAGTAAGTCTAGCACATACTATTATGTACGGTGCATAATACTTGATAATCAGCAACTATGTTGCTGGTTTATGTATTTACTGTACTGTACTTTTAAATGTTATTTTAAAGCACACTCTTTCTGCTTTTTAAAAAGTTAATTGTAAACAGCCTCAGGCAGGTTCTTCAGGAGGTATTCCAGAAAAAATCATTGTTGTCACAGATGACAGCTCCATGCGTGTTATTGCCCCTGAAGACATTTCAGTGGGACATGATGTGGAGGGGAAAGACAGTGAGATGGATGACCCTGACCCTGTGTAGGCCTAAGCTAATGTGTGTCTTTGTGTCTTAGTTTTTAGCAAAAAGTTAAAAATGTTAAACATTTAAAAATAGAATTGCTTAAAAAAGCACTATGAAGAACAAATAATTTTGTACTCCTGTATAATGTGTTTGCATTTCAATCTGTGTCATTACAAAAGAGTTTAAAAGTTTAAAAACTGGAAGTATTTATAAACTAAAAAATTACAGAGAGCTAAATTGTATTATTAAAGATTTTAAAATGAATGTAGTATATGTAGCTTAAGTGTACAGTGTTTATAAAGTAGTATACAGTAATGTCCTAGGCTTTCATATTCACTCGCCATTCACTCACTCATTAACTTGCTCAGATCAACTTCCAGTCCTACAAACATCACTGATGGTATCATTTTTTAATCTTTTATATCGTATTTTTACTGTACATTTTATTTTTTCTATTTGGAGTCTCACTCTGTTGCCCAGGCTGGATTTCAGTGGCATGATCTCGACTCACTGCAACCTCCCCTCCAGGGTTCCCGAGATTCTCCTGCCTCAGCCTCTCGAGAAGCTGGGATTACAGGTGCCTGCCACCACACCCAGCTAATTTTTTCTGTATTTTTATTAGAGATGGGATTTCAGCATGTTGGCCAGGCTGGTCTTGAACTCCTGACCTCAGGTGATGCACCTGCCTCAGCCTCCCAAAGTGCTGGGATTATAGGCATGAGCCACCACACCCAGCCTACTATACCTTTTCTAAGCTTAGATGTGTTTAGATGCACAAATACTTACCATTATGTTATAACTGCTTATAGTATTAAGTACAGTAATGTGCTATAAGGTTTGTAGTCTAAGACCAATAGCCTATACCACATAGCCAAGGTGTGTAGTAGGCTGTACTGTCTAGGTTTGTGTAAGTACACTGCGTGATGTCTACATGCTGAATTCACTTAGCAATGCATTTCTCAGAAGGTATCCCCATTGTTAAGTGATGCATGTCTGTAAGTAGATATCCAACTGGATGGGCCCTTTATGGCATGGTACTTCTACCAAATCTACTCTGTTCCCTATCTAATTGGTCCGGCCCCTATCCTCTGACAACGTTTTCTTTCACCTCAGTAAGACTCTCTGTTTGCTCTGGCATTTAACCTCTGCAACCCAATGCCATAAATCTGCTGGTAAGAGTTTTAAGCACCGCAATAGACTAGTGATTAAGAAAGTCTTTATCACGTAAATGTTGCGTAGTACCTCACACATCATATAAATGTTGGCAGCTGCCTATAGCCTATGCAAATAACTGGTCCTGTCCAGAGTTTATGACAAGAAACTACAGAGGAATTATCATGCAAAATTTGGATGAGTGAAATATAGTCAAAGTTTACATAACTATATTTATGTAAACCTAGACAAACGTAGCTACCAAGTAATTTGGAAGTAAAATCTCTTAGTGGCAGATACACATTTACTTCCCAGCTAGTATCTCTGCATTTTTTGAGTCAATAACAAGGTGAAGTTTAGAGTCCAAACCACCAAAGCAATGCATAAAGTAAGTCAATAAGTTGGCATTGAGCAAATGTTTTCAGTAGACATCCAGAAACAAAGACCTCTTGCCTGCTTTTCTGACATTATGCCTTACTATCCCCTTCCTTCTCCAGCATCACACCCAGGTCTCCTGGGTCCCATAGCAAGACAGTCGTTCTAGTAGCTGAGTTCTTAGAGTTCCTGTTTCTTATTCCTGAACAGCCTCCCATTTTTGAGTTTTACCTCAAATCCCGTGTCCCAAAAGGGCCTTCCTAAAGCAGACTCCTCTATTGCTATCACATAACAGTCATTTCTTTATAGCACTTACCTCCATATAAAAATGTCTTTTTATTTGTTTACATGATTACTCTTGTTCCTTTTCTCTAGAATGTAAGTTCAAGACCACTGATTTGGCCAGTTTTGCCTTGTTCTTTATTGTAACGTGGCTTGTAACAGTGTAGGTGCCTAATTAATATTTACTGATTTAATCTACTTTTTAATTTTATATATGCATTCATCAAACATGTATATAGCATTAGTCTGCCCCAGGCATGTTTCTGAACCTCTTATAACTAACATAACAGTCTTATGAGGTAGGCCTGGAAAGTATGCCCATTTTACAGATGAAGAAACTGCAGCGTAGGGAAGTTAAGTTACCTGCCAAATGTCAGAAAGCTGGTGAGAGGCAAAGCAGAGTTTAGAAGCTAGGCAGTCATGCATGTACTACGGTCTGTGTTATGGGGACAATAGTGTGCTGATGTTACTGTAAGCTACTGAGACAATCGTAGGCAATGAGAAGACCTGCAAGGTTTAGGATAGAGCCACAACTCAGTCTATAGGTGGAAAAAGTGGCTGGTTTTCACAAAGGTTCAGAATGTATATGGGCATTAATTCTGTGGCTTCTCTTAAAGCAGTTTCCCTCTCATTTTACTGTTCAACTGGTAGACTCTTGCTTGTTTTCTATGTCCTGTTTTCCTATCCTAGTGTCTGAGTGATGGTGTTTTATTCAGGGACAAGAATAATACCTTAAGTAAGTATTCTTTAAATTATGCTTAATGAGCAATAGTGTCCCATGATATTTAGATAGGTGTTCCCACTCTCCCCTAAAAAATGTTTCTGTAGTAAGAAAAAAAAGAAAGTATGACTACAGAGAAGTAAAAGGGTATAAATAAGAAGAATATTTTTAACACGTATCAGAAAAAATATTATGAGTAAATTGTCCCCAATGTGTGAAGCCATATGATGTTTATAAAATGTTATTATTATATATTTCCAAGGTCTTTTGTATTTATTGGAATGCTTTAGGCTAAATTGATTTTTGAGCTTTACATGAGATGACAAGTGACTAATTCTCTAAATTTTTGAAGAAATGAGAGCTACATTTAAAAAATATTTTAAAAGCATTTTCATTCCCATGTTATGGAATGAACTTTTTCCTACTTCACCCAAATAGTGGATGATGATTTGCAGAGTTCTCCCAATGCAAGTTTCTACCTCTCCATTAAGAAAATACAAATGACTCTAGCATTTTCTTTGTGGTCCTGCTTTGCCAGGGCTCCTAAAGAAACTCAGCTAAAATCTAAGATAAATGCCCAACACTATAGGCTACAGAGCCAACATCTCGTGTAAGAGAGATTTATATGGTCTATCCCCTAAATTTAGCTTTTCAACACAGTTATTGATCAGCCTGTTGTGATCTTAACATGTCTGAATGACAGTTTTCTGTAAGCCAAGAAACCTACACCAAATCAGAAGTGGGGTACTAGGTAGTGGACAAGATATCAAACATGGCTAGAAAATGAATGACCCCTGGAAAAACTGAGCTAACCTGAACACTTAAAATTTTTGAAATGAGAGTTCACTCATGATTTGGCTCTCTGTTTATCTGTTATTGTTATATAGGAATGCTTATGATTTTTGCACATTGAGTTTGTATCCTGAGACTTTACTGAAGTTGCTTATCATCTTAAGGAGATTTTGGGCTGAGACAATGGAGTCTTCCAAATATACAATCATGTCATCTGCAAATAGAGACAATTTGACTTCCTGTCTTCCTAATTGAATATCCTTTATTTCTTTTTCTTGCCTGGTTGCTCTGGCTAAAACTTCCAATACTATGTTAAATAGGAATGGTGAGAGAGCGCACCCTTGACTAGTGCAAGTTTTCAAAGGGAATGCTTCTGGTTTTGCCCATTAAGTACGATATTGGCTGTGGGTTTGTCATAAATAGCTTTTATTGTTTTGAGATACGTTCCATCGATACCTAGTTTATTGAGAATTTTTAGCACAAAGGGCTGTTGGATTTTGTCGAAGACCTTTCTGCATCTGTTGAGATAATCATGTGGTTTTCGTCTTTGGTTCTGTTTATGTGATGGATTATGTTTATAAATTTGGTAGGTTGAACCAGCCTTGCATCTCCACGATGAAGCCTACTTGATCGTGATGGATAATCATTTGGATGTGCTGTTGTATTTGGTTTGCCAGTATTTTATTGAAGATTTTTGCATAGATGTTCATCATGGATATTGGCCTGAAGTTTCCTTTTTTTAGTTGTGACTCTGCCAGGTTTTGGTATCAGGATGATGTTGGTCTCATAAAATGAGTTAGGGAGGATTCTTTCTTTTTGTATTGTGTGGAATAGTTTCAGAAGGAATGGTAACAGTTCCTCTTTGTATGTCCAGTAGAATTCGGCTGTGAACCCATCTCAACCTGGACTTTTTTTGGTTGGTAGGGTGTTAATTGCTGCCTCAACTTCAGCCCTTGTTATTTGTCTATTCAAGGTTTCAACTTCTTCCTGGTTTAGGCTTGGGAGGGTGTAAGTGTCCAGGAATTTATCCATTTCTTTTAGATTCACTGATATATGTACATAGAGTTGTTTGTAGTAATCTCTTATGGTAGTTTGTATTTCTGTGGAATCGGTGGTGATATTCCCTTTATCATTTTTTATTGCATCTATTCTTCTCTCGTTTTTTTTATTAGTCTGGCTAGTGATCTATCTATTTTATTGATCTTTTCAAAAAACCACCTCCTGGATTAATTGATTTTTTGAAGGAGTTTTTTGTATCTCTGTCTCCTGCAGTTCTGCTCTGACCTTAGTTGTTTCTTGTCTTCTGCTAGCTTTTGAATATGTTTGATCTTGCTCCTCTAGTTTTTTTAATTGTGACGATAGGGTGTTAATTTTAGATCTTCCCTTGCTTCTCAAGTGGGCATTTAGTGCTATAAATTTCCCTCTAGACACTGCTTTAAATGTGTCCCAGAGATTCTGGTACACTGTGTCTTCATTCTCTTTGGTTTGAAGAACGTCTTTATTTCTGCCTTCATTTCATTGTTTATCCAATAGTCATTCAGGAGCAGGTTGTTCAGTTTCCAGGTAGTTGTGCTGTTTTGAGTGAGTTTCTTAATCCAGAGTTCCAATTTGATTACACTGTGGTCTGAGAGACTGGTTGTTATTATTTCCGTTCTTTTGCATTTGCTGAGGAGCAATTTACTTCCAATTATGTGGTCAGTTTTAGACTAAGTGCAAAGTGGTGCTGAGAAGAATGTATATTCTGTGGTTTTGGGGGTGGAGAGTTCTGTAGATGCCTATTAGGTCTGCTCAGTCCAGATCAGCAATCAACAGAATGGGAGAAAAAGTTCACAAGCTACCCACCTGACAAAGGGCTAATATCCAGAATCTACAAAGAACTAAAACAAATTTACAAGAAAAAAAAAAAAGAAAAAGAAAAAAAACAACCCCATCAAAAAATGAGCAAAGGATATAAACAGGCACTTTTCAAAAGAAGACATTTATGTGGCCAACAAATATATGAAAAAATGCTCATCATCACTGGTCATCAGAGAAATGCAAATCAAAACCACATTGAGATACCATCTCATGCCAGTTATAATGGCGATCATTAAAAAATCTGGAGAAAACAGATGCTGGAGAGGATGTGCAGAAATAAGAACGCTTTTACACTGTTGGTGGGAGTGTAAATTAGTTCAACCACTGTGGAAGACAGTGTGGTGATTCCTCAAGGATGTAGAAATAGAAACACCATTTGAACCAGCAATCCCATTACTGGGTATATATCCAAAGGATTATTAATCATTCCGTTATAAAGACATATGCACATATATGTTCTTTGCAGCACTGTTTACAATAGCAAAGACCTGGAACCAACCCAAATGCCCACTAATGATAGATTGGATAAAGGAAATGTGACACACATACACCATGGAATACTGTGCAGCCATTAAAAAGGATGAGTTCATGTCCTTTGCAGGGACATGGATAAAGCAGGAAACCATCATTTTCAGCAAACTTACACAAGAACAGAAAACCAAACACCACATGTTCTCACTCATAGGTAGGTGTTGAACAATGAGAATACCTGGACACAGGGAGGGGAACATCACACACTTGGGCCTGTTGGGGGGGTGGGACACTAGGGGAGCAATAGCGGAGGGTGGGGAGATTGAGGAGGGATAATATTGGGAGAAATACCTAATGTAGGTGATGGGGGGATGGAGGTAGCAAACCACCATGGCATGTATACCTATGTAACAATCCTGCATGATCTGCACATGTACCCGAAAACTTACAGTATAATCAAAACAAATTTTAAAATCAACTGATCAGCAATTGATATGTACATTTTGTTGTTTTTGCTGTTCTCTTTCCTTTTCTTCTTCTACCATTTTACTTGTCCTGTTCTTTACTTACCAAGCTTCTCATCTGCCTTGTCTAATTTTCCTTACTAATTAGTAGCATGATAGTATCTGTTTTAGTATCATCTTCCACTTATTACTTAAATACCCTCTTCCTATGGAGACATGGTGTGGAGTCCTAATATGTTTGCAACATATTAGGAAGGGGCTCCAAGTTGGGGGAGAACAATTGTTGTAAGAAACGGCTAACCACAGACAAACTGCTTGTATAACATCCTGTTCCCAAACACGTCCTTCTGCATGTAGCCCCAGAGAACGACTCTACTTGCACCTAGCCTCTCCAGCATAGCCCTATAAAACATCTCTCCAGGCCCTGCCTCTTGGCAGACAGCTTTCTCTGCTGTGCTGCCCATTGCTCTCTTACAACCTATCTTCATAGTTTCTCTAGTCAATCTGCCTTTCTTTACCCACGACTGTCTTGGTACATTCTTTTACCAGCCACAACAGCGACCCCAGCCAGTCACACCCATGACACAGAGGACATAATTGTTTGAGTTCATACTATAAACCAGAACAAAATTGGAATTTTCTTGAACTGCTGACCTCAGGTGATCCTCCTGCCTCGGCCTCCCAAAGTGCTGGGATTACAAGTGTGAGCCACTGTGCCCGGCAAAATTGGAATTTTCTATTTACAAAATTTAAACTTGGATGAGGAAAACAGATTATGAGTAAAAGTCAAATATGTCATTGTCATTATGTTTTAAGGACAAAAATACTTTTTTAAGTAAACACTTAGGGTCTATTTGCCCAATTAAAATTGCTCTATTGTTTTTATATTTGAATGCTTCAGGTGGAATCAAAATTATTTTAAAATTTATTTTCTGTGTTCTCCTATAGTTTGCTCATCAGTAATATTCTTTGACAGTCTTTATTTTTCATTCTAATTCCCTTTAGTTTTGTGTTTGTTTTTCTCCCTCATTTCTATCACCATCTCCATTTTTTTTTAACTTCTTGGCATCTGTTGAGATAATTGCAGTACAATCATAATCTGTGTTGTAATAGTTATTTGATAGGTATTTCTCCATGGATATTTATGTTAGAAATGCTTAGGATCCAAACAGAATGAACCAGCCACGTCTATTGTAGAACCTCTCCTGTGATCTCTCTGATTTAGTGGTGGGAGAAATATGGGCTGGCTTAATTAACTGAAAGAGAGGGCAAGTGAGGGAGAGTGTCTTGTGATCTGAATTTAAAGGAACCCTGCTATTTAAATCACACATACAGCTAGCAAATACAGATGGGGAAAATATGTAGAATTCTGTCACCGTCAACAGATTTATGGTGGATCCCTAGGAGGACTAAGAAGTGATATAATATCATGAACATGCTATTTACGTGTATTCTTTCAATATGCTATGACCAACAGCCTATCTGCCCAGGTACTTGTTTTTTCTTCTTAAAAAATATTACTTGGAAATGGATTGATTCATAATAAGTGGATGAGTGGCTTCATCATGACAAATTTGAGTTTTCTCACCATAAAATAATCACCAGGTTTTTTTCATAGATTTTGTACAAGGAGTAAATGATACTTGTAAAACTCTTAGAACAGTGCCAAGAACATGATAAGAATTCAATATATGCTTGTTATTATTACTAATTCATATTTATATCAAAATATACTAGGTCATGTGAAAGATCCAGAAATATATAGAATTGGCCCCGCCCTCAAGATGTTCTGAATCAAGTTGGGAAATAAAATGTAGTATAAAATGCAGAGTACTTGTCAGCATGTAATTAAGTGCTAAATGATATGGCAGAAAGTATAAATACTGGGGTAGATTAGAGGCAGAAATATGCATTAGGTATAATGTCATTATGGAAAACAGTTGCCCCTAGAACAAATATTTTCAGGAGTTCTAAATTATATACTCAATAACGAAAACCCTATATTCTCCTATTTAATGTATCCCATTATGTCTGCCATGATGTACCATTCATTCCCCCCATTTCTTCATCTTCTGAATCCAACCTACCATCCAAGACTATTATAGTATAGTGTAATAATTTCTCCCACCCCGTAGCCATGAAGTTGATCTTCATAAGATGTCAATAGCCTTCCTCACAAATTTGGAACAAAATTGGAACAAAATTGAAACCCCTCTCTCAGCTTCCTCACAAATTTAGAGCAAAATCTAAACCCCCACAGAATCACACCCCTGGCTGTCTTTCCAGCATCATCTCTCTGTGCACACTCCTTTGCTCACCTGGCTGGAGTCTTTTAAATCATTTTTGAGAACAAGTCAAATTCTTCTCTGTGCCAAGGACAGTTGCATTATCTGTCCCTTTGCCTGGGAAGCTCCATTTCTCTCATTTTCTCATAATTCATTTATTAGCTAGAATATCACAGCTATCCTCCAGGCCTCCCTAAACTCCCTACCTCACCCAACCGTTCACATTCTGTATTTTAGCTTTATGTTTTCTTCATCATTGAACTTACTTCATTTTTAAAGTAACACATTTGTTTGCTCAAGAATTTTTTTTGTTAGCTATTTGTCTCTTTCCTCTAGGAGAATATAAGTTTCCTGAAGATAGGAAACACATCTGTCTCATTTACCATTGCATCACAGAACTGCAATAAATGTTTATTTTAAAAATGAACAAATTATTCATCCCAATCTTTTCTCTCATTTCTTTCTGTGTTCTATGTTTCTATATTTGTGAAGCAGGATTATTGCTAATCATTGGTCACATATTGAACTTGTATTCCCTTGATCACTTTGCTGGTGTTTGCTCTATTCTCCTAATCTTCTGAAAATTTTATTCATACTTATATTTCCTCCATTAAAACTCTTAATTTTAGTAAACATGAGCTAGTTCTGCCTCTTTTATTATACCCCTTGTAATATGTTGTTTTTCCCTTATGGCACTTAAGTTTTTCCCTTGTAATACAGTTCTCTCAGCACTTGAGTTGTATCTATGAGCTTTGCTATCACTTTTTTAGTATTGGTCAGGATTCTTTAGTTACAAATAATAGAAACAATCTATGGCTAATTTAAAAGGGAGGAGGGAAGGAGGGAGAGAAGGAATGACGGATGGAGGGAGGGAGAGAAAGAAAAAATTAAAATACAACCTCTATGGAAAACAGTGTGGAGATTCCTCAGAGAACTCAAATTAGATCTGCCAGCCAATCCAGCAATCACGCTACTATGTATCTACTCAAAGGAAAAGAAGTCATGATTAAAGGAAACAAACACCAGCACTCAGCACAAGTGACAATTGCAAACATATGGAATCAGCCTAAGTGCCCATCAATCATGAGTGGATAAAGAAAATGTGATATATATATATTCTATACACACACACACACACACACACACACACCATAGAATACTACTCAGGCATAAAAATGAAGAAAATAATGTCCTTTGCAACAACTTGGTTGGAATTGGAGGCCATTATCCTAAGTGAAGTAAATGAGAGACAGAAAACCAAATATCGCATGCTCTCATTTGTAAGTGGGAGCTGAGCTGTGGGTATGTAAAGGTATGCAGAGTGACATAATGGATACTGGAGATACAGTGCATATGGGGCAGAGGTGGGTATAGGGTAAGAGATGAAAACTACCTATGGGGTACAACTTACACTGTTCAAGTGATGGGTACACCAAAAGATCAGACTTCAACCACTGTACAATTATCCATGTAACCAAAAACCACTTATTCTTCTAAAGCTACTGAAATTTAAAAAATAAAACAAAATATATAGGACACCTCATGGAATGGATGAGAAAGTAGAACAACCAGACTTCAGGAAAGACAGAAATAGAAAAACTCCTCAGATATCAGGTTCTAAAACAAAGGAAGAGAAGCGTCAAGATCCCAATGACAGAATAAATGAACGCCAACAGTTTTCTATCCTTACTTCATTTTACTTAGGATTAAAATTCCTGAGATAGATTTTGGTTGACCTAATCTGGGTTATTTTCCATCCCTTTGTCAGTACCTCAAATAAGTGTCCCACTAAAATTATAGCAAAATGAAGGAAATGTGATGAGGTCAGTTGCTTACAGAAGATGGAGAGATGGCTCTGGGTGGGCCAACATAACACATTTCTCCTGTGATAAGGTTCAGTTAGAGGAGAATAAACCACTTGTTCTGAAAAGTTAATGGGACATAATAAAATATACTATATGAGTATTAGTACATGTTTGTTACATTGATGGCTGAAATCATAAAAATAATTTTTTTTAATTTTAAACATATAATTGTTGGACTATTTGGGGGGGGTTTTTAGACTGAGAAGCAGTTATTTTTTTAGTTGGATGCTGTAATAGGACTATTACTTCATGGATGATTAGTGATAGCACTTAAAATTTAGCATAATATGATGATGCTTTACAAGTATAGAAGGATACAGTATAATTTCTATGTGTAATATTTGAGTTCAAGGGTTCAGGGTGCCCTCAGCTCCCCTGAGAGGATGTTTCTCCAGGTTCTTGGTCTCCTGCCCTCTCAAGAATGAGAGAGGGGACCACGGCGCAGTGTGCAGTAAATGCCAGACTCAAAAGTGTTTGTAGAAAGTGATTTATTTAGAGAGACAAACAGGAGAAGGAGAGAGAAACAGCTAACTCTCACACTGAGTGAGAGAATCCAGAAAGATGGAATCCAGGAGAGGAAAGCAGCTTCCACACTGAGTGGATGGGAAAAGAGACAGATGGAGATTAGGAGGAGAAGATGGGCTTCCATGAGAGTGTGGAATGGGACTCCAGAGGGAAAATCCAGGATAGAGAAAGATAGCTTCCATGAGGGGGAGTGTTCGTGGAAGGGGATCCAAACATGGAGTCCAAAGGGGTGTGGACGAAGGGGACTTTTAACCTGGGAGGAACCCCCACCTTCTCCAAGACCCCAGGCCAATGAAAGGAGTTCCTTAGAACTTCCGCTGGAATGATTGACTTTTAGTATCTCCCGTGCCCCCCCAAAATTCAAATATAAACCGGTAAACCTCTCGGATGGAGAGAGATGAAAGGGGGGCATGGTGCTGAGAAATTCTTGCCCTTAAAACTACGCCTCCTTGTGGACCCTGGAAAGAGAACAACTCCCCCTCATTCGTATTGTCATATACTAGGGAATTAGAACAACTAATGTTTAGCTACCAATTTGTTAACCTGAACTGAACTATTTTCAGTTCTATTCAGCAGAACTATGATTTAGTTCATTCAATAATTCTGTTTCTAGGCAAGATGTGGTGGCCTATACCTGTAATTCCAGCACCTTGGGGAGCCAAGGTGAGAGGATCGCTTGAGAAGTCTGAGACCAGCATGGCAACATAGTGAGACTCTATCTCTACAAAAGATGAAAAAAATAGCCTGGCTTGGTAACACATGCCTATAGTCCCAGCTAGTCAGGAGGATGAGACAGAAGGATCACTTGAGCCCAGGAGTTGGAGGCTACAGTGAGCCATGTTCACACCACTGCACCCCAACATTGGTGACAGAACAAGACCCTTTCTCTAAAACAAATAGTAATAATAATTATATTTTTAGCCCACCAAGTAGGTATTGAAATGCATATAACTCAATCTAATCCAATTTGATGGAATAGTAGTTTAAATCTAGTGCATGAAGTTCATTTATGAGATCAAAACCTACCTACCCGCTCAGCAGTTCTACTTACAGACAGTAAAACACATTATCCACGTGTACCCACCACCTGCAGGGGCTAATCTTTTACAGTTCTTTTTTTGTCTGGAGTTTAAGGCAAAAGATAATTGGATGGGGGCTCTGAAGCTATCAAAAAGAGAAGCAGGCCCGCGTGATGGCTATTGTTCTCCTCTAAGAGAGGACAAAAATCTGAAGAGTTAGCACCATGCTTCTATGTTCTAAACATGGGCTTCTCTTCCCTCTTCCCTCTTTGTCAAGAAATTCAGTTTAAAAACTCACTTTACATAGAGAATCATGCAAATACACTTTTCAATCCCACAAGTAGGTTGATATGTTCAAATGACTTTGTTTCCACACCTTAGATCAAATAGACTTTAATATTTAAAATATACTATTTATTATTTTGTTCAGCTGGCTGTTGCATGTGTTCATTAGATAAAAATAACTTACCTTGCAACATATTTAGGTTTGCCCTCATAGTTCCAAAAGATAGAAGCGTTTAAAAGAAAGAACAAATGAAAGAGAGAGAGGAGAAAAAGAAAGAAGGAGGAAAGAATACATGGCCATACATATGTGTATGCATATTTATACGAGAGCCTATATATATCATTCTGTGGACACAAACTGGTCCATTTGCAAACAGCCATCTTATCAGCATCCTAGCTTAGCCAAATCCAAAGAAAAACTTGTTTCTTTGTTCAGTCTTTAAAAAATAAAAGCTAGTTTCTTTTTTAGAAAAAAATTACATATGTTATATACATTCATTTGATTTAGGTCCCAAAAGACATTAAATTGAAACTCTTTAAAATTAGTTTTAGAAAAACTTTTATTAACGAGTTAAAAGTTAGTTGGTTAACAGAATTCAGTAAGACTTTCTTAAGGCCTCCAGTGAGCCTGACACCCTGCGTAGCATTGCTCTTCTTGCGCAAAATCTGATTGTAATTTGCAAGTTCAAGTCACTCCTCTTAAACGAGTCATAGAAGTCAAAGTGAGATTTGTCTCCTCACCTTTCCAGTCTTTCTTGCGTCTTCATGCTCTTCATTTTCCCCTTTCTTGTACATCTCTGGACCTGCAGTTCTGAGGTTCTAACTTGGTTAAATACTGCACTTCCTTCAGCTCCCTGGTTGGGTGACTTTTCCACTGAGAAGTCCCTGATCCTCTCCTTGCCTCCCAAGTTTAGGGAATTTGTAACCTCCCACATAATCATGCACATCACCTACCATCACATTTATCTCATGGCACTATAATTGCATGTTTGCTTATTTTTATCCAGTTACAGTGTAAACTCTGGAAAGGCATAATCTGTAACTACCTTGTTCATCATTGCAACTGCATGTAGAGGTTAATCCTTATATAAGTAATGAATAAGAACATTGCTTAGGATTCTCCCTCCAATTCCTCTCACCCTTGCCAGCCCTATTCTCAAAATGCGGCAACATCCATTGTAAAAGCAATTCTCAAAACTAACCTGGCCTCGTATACAGCAAGAGTCCTCTGTTATTTACTTTTTTCCTTTTTATACTACCTGGATGTGTCTTAGCCTCTCCACCCTTTCCCCGTATTGGGCAAGTTGACTGCTATAAACAAGATGTTTCTGTTTTATATTCCTGAATGCCCAACAACTGAAGCAAAGGCAAGGTGACTTTGCTGTAACTCAGCAGTCTTTTTAAAATGTTATTTTCCCCCCCCTTCGCAGGTCCTCAGAACGCTGCCATTAAGGGCTTCAAGGTGAAGATACATTAGATTAGAAATATAGCAGACAGGGACCCTGAAGCACTTTAAGAAAGCTTGGCCTTCAGGAAATCCTCATCTTGGCTCCAATCATCAGAAAACTTGATCTCTACCAGAGGTATGTTCATCAACCCACATTTCTTTAGGAAAAAGGGTTTTATTTTTCTCTTATTTCTAAAATGTAAACATAAAATTAACTTTCAATATGGGAAAGATCTCACTCAAGTCTTTCTAAATTGGAATGATTTTATTCAGCAGAAAATGTGGTCGTTTCTATATTGCCTCTTCTTTAGGAATTCCACAGGTGACTTACGGTTTATTCTAAAGAAGGCTGTTTTAAACTATGTAGTCTGCTGACAGCCATTTTGACAAATCTACATGCCTCTAGCCATGGAGTCTCTGTGGACACAAAAACTCTGTTTTTTTGAAAGAGGTGTCATTCTATTTATGAATACAGAAACAGAAGCATTTTAGGTCTGAGGGAAATGGTCTGAGTAAACAATTTTCTGTTACTGTCATCCTATCATCTCCACAAGGGAGATAAACTCGCTATGATAGAAGGTTAGCCTTTTTGTTCCTTTGTGATTTGCCGACTTTTAGGAAAGGCACACCAGGTTAGCAGTGCTTTTTATAAGGATCTGATTCTTAGATTCCCTTTATAAAATTTGGTTGGATTTTTTGTTTGTTTTTGATTTCTTTTTCTCTTCTGAGATCATTCTCAGTATATTTGCCAAGCTCCAGAAGAAATTATAGATACATGCTACCTGAAAAGAAATGAGACTTGGATTCACTTGAAGGTGGCACTGAATCCTCAGGATGAATAACCATTTACAAGGATTGTGGAAGGAGAAACACCAACCAAAACAATAGTTCAAGCCTTTATTAAAAACTTGCAACATGGGAGGCGGCTTAAAGATGTTACAGGATAAATTAAGGAAGGGCATTCAAAGTTCAATTTTTGTTCCAAGAATAGTTCACTGTTCGATTTCTTGGAAGCTATGGGGAAACTTAGGTTGTGTTAATCATAGTGTCTCTCACAGTATCAAGTCATGGTGCTTTGGGTTACAGAAATATTATCAGTATTATCATATTACGTGAATATTTAATCCATTGGCGTAATTATAACACCTTAGATAATTTTCTGAAATGATAGATGTACACTGTATTTTCACTATAAACATATGGGTGTATTTCACTCCCACCACTTTCACTCATTCTCACACATAAATGTCTATAGTGTAGATTTCTAAATATTAAATATAAATGTGTCGATTCATCATACCTCAATGTAAGCTAATTCTCTTTCGCTTCATTTATTTTATTTTCCAATTTTGCTGTTCTGTAAGTTTTCCAGGATTTATGCCGCTATCATTATGTTTTTGATCCCTCATCTTTTTAAAAATCCTGGTTGTATAATTAGTCATTTATGCTAATGTTTTTACTTCCAGATAAATCTTTTACTCACTCTTTGCAGAGTCCTAATGCAGCTTAACCTTCTTCAAGCTTTCATGCTCTCTTTTCTGAGCTAACACATTTTATCCCTAACAGGTCTCGTTCTCTACTCCCCCAAACTGAAACTCAGCCTGTACTCAAGTAAAATAATTGGATTTCTTAAATAGCACTTCTATTGTTTCTCCCAGTTCATAAAATCGTACATGCATCTCATTGCCTTATTTTTAATCTTGTACTGAATGGCATTTTCTTCTCTGAAATCCCGTATCATCAGTCAAGGCGTCGCTTTATACTTTAAAAGCATACAGTTGAATGTATCAGGAATGAAATAATTGCAGAGCTGTTTTTGAAAGCATGCAGTTGAATGTATTAGGAATGAAATAATTGCAGGTTTTTTTTTTTTTTTGGTTTCTTTTTGAGAGGGAGTCTCGCTCTGTCACGTAGGCTGGAATGCAGTGGCAGGATCTCCGCTCACTGCAACCTCTAGCTCCTGGGTTGCAACCATCCTCCTGCTACAGCCTCTCGAGTAGCTGGGATTATAGGCATGCACCACCAATCCAGGGTAATTTTTATTAGTAGTAGAGACAAGGTTTCACCATGTTGGCCAAGCTGGTCTCGAACTCTTGACCTCAAGTGATCTTCCTGTCTCGGCCTTCCAAAGTGCTGGGATTACTGGTGTGAGCCACTGCACCAGGCCATCATTGCAATTTTTAAAGGATCTGTGTTCCCACAAATTTGTAACTGCCTATTCTATTTATTAATTAGAATTTGTAACCTAGTCACAAGGCCTTTCAGTTTTAAGGCTTTGGATGTGGGAAAACAGAGGTGGAAGTTTGGAAGCAATATAGGGTAAATTACTAGTTAAAAACAGCCCCTTCCCACACAAAATACGACTTTTCTGTCCAAAAATTTGGCATGTGGTAGTGTGATGAAGGGGACATGGAGAACAGATTTCAGGTAATTTAACATTGATAAAATAAGTAACAATACTCTTTCTCTTTTTAATTCAAAGTATAAATTTTCTTAGTGGGTCACTTTCCTAAAGGGAATAAAGCTGCCTACTTACACAGTTTCATCACTGGCCTGAGGGCATTTTAGTTTATTTCAGCCAATTAAAATAACAGTTACTGCAGGAGGTGCTCATGGGAGTACATTCTGCTGGTTGAGTCCCCACCACTCCTGGTATGATTAAAACTCCTCAACTTCAAGTTTTCATATTGCAATGACTACTTCTGCTTCAAAAAAGTACTTGTACAGTAACTTGGAAGAGCACATTCTATTTATTCCCTTCATTTTCAAATTTTGTTCTTAATGTTTTACAGATTCTTTTCTACAGTATTATAGCCTGGGCTTCACCTCTTCTTACTTTTCTTGGAAAGTTTGTACCTACTAAATGATTATATAAAAGCCAGTACCACTGTTAAATAAAATTTATAATGAGCTAAAGTCAGTAACCAAAAACTAAACTAAAATAAAATGTATAAGAGACCACCGTTTGGGGCTGAACTGCACTAGGTCCCACAGACCAAACACAAACAGTCACTCAGAATAAACTTCCACGTAACCAAGCCAAAACTAAATGGCTTATCTAACCTTCCCAGAAACGAGAAGAGAAATAATAGCCAAATTCCCCAACAGGCCAGTTTTAGCTGTTATGGTAAGTCCCTTCTACTTTAACCTTTACAAGGGAAATAACTTTGAAAACCCAAAAAGCTTTTTGTTCCTCTCTTTCTGCTTTTCTCTGCCCTTTTCTCTCTCTAAAGCCAACCTCTTCTGTTCAGCTCATTGGAACACTCTTTCTGTTTTGTAGGATGAGGTGTTGCCCGATTCTAGAATGGCAAATTAAAGCCAATTAAGATCTTTAAACTAAATCTGTTGTAATTTTGTCTTTTGCCACCATGCTTGCGTTCATTTTATTGAGTTTGTTGAAATATTTCCGTAATAGATTTCCAGTGTAAGCTGCTTTATTGCTGACAGCAAAATGATGATTCCCAGCGTCCTAACTTGACATATGAAAAATCTTAATGATAATGCCGATTAACATATCTTTTGCATTTAAATTACTACGTTTTTTAAGAAGAGAAAATTGTACATTTGGTGGGTTGTTTGCATAGTCAAATAAACATACATGAGGATGAGCAATCTAATAATTAGGTGCATTTATCTGTTTGTGACACCCCTGGAAAATACTCTGAATGAAGACTTTAAGGGCAAAATACTCCCGCTTGAATTGTCATTTCAAAAAGCATGACCTCCCGTAGAAAAATCAGTGCTTATGCCTAAACATAGGAAGCATATGCCTAGTGCGTTGTTACTTCGGCTCCATATATTTATGAAAAATCTTTTTTGCAATAATATATAATTTACATTTTATGGATTTGTTTGCCTTATGTGTCATATTAGGAAAGTTTCTATTTATTTAGAGAAAAAAGAATTATTGGACTAAGGCACACCTAAATTCGTCCTAAGAATTGAGGTATTTAGAAAACATTTACCATCTCAAAGTACTTGTACTGACCAAAGTTCAAAGAAAGGAAGGCTGAAAAACGCCAAGATGTTTCAGTGCGACATGACTGTTGACACAAAAACATGGCAGTTCAGATGTGGAGGTTCCCAGCAAATACTCAGGATTAAGCAAAGTTAGTTTTGCTTTTTGGAGGACTGTTTGTTTTTGGTGAAAATTCCAAAGTTATCATAATATTTGTTTTTTTCTCAAAAATGTTTGATTATGAATATTTATCAGTTATTATGAATATGTATCAGTTCAACAAGTACAGATCCATTTTAGTGTGTCAGCCAGGTTGATGGAGATGTTTAAGATTGAGGCCTGACCAAAACAGCAAGGTTCCCTTTTTCCTATCCTCTCCACACAGCAAAGGTAAGACAGTACCATACTTACTATTTTTACCCTTACAGATTCAGGTGTTCTAAGTAATCTATGGGAAATTTATTCTTCCTGATGCCCCGATTTTCTGATCTTCTTTTAACAACTTTCTTCTTTTGATGCCATGTAACTTTAAATATAGGAACATAATAGACTGTATATTATATTCAAGTCAGGCATATGTTTTAGATGACTCCATTTTACTGACAGGAAAGAAAAATGAATTTGTTCTTATAAAGAGGAAGGTAGATCTGAAGAAGAGCAGCGTTTGTCTTGTGAAATGGGAGTGGATGGGATGTCAGTCTGAGAATTCATTTACTATATACATCAGAAGGGTATGTTAAAATATGAGGTGGGGGATTGTGTCCCTTCGAATAAAGGGAGGATTTCAGTAAGAGAAAGGGAAAGAGAGAGCAACAGAGAGAACATGATTGTGAGAGAGAGAGAAAAATTTTTAAGACAGAAAAAAAAACAATTAAAGTCAAGAAATTTTGCTCTGGTGTAATTCTCTCCTCCATTCGTAACTTCATGAAATCCTCAGTCAGGAAAATTACTCAATAGTGCTGTTGGAGGATTTGCATTTCTGTTATTAGCTTGATTATAAACGCATGTAGAGCTGGTTGTAGGAGCTCGTTGAGAGCGGGGTAAACATTTTATTGTATTAATTTTCATCCTGGAGATGACCTCTTCTCACCGTCCATAGCTGTGGTTTTCAATTTAGTTGAGGGGCCAAGAGGTATAAATCTGAAAAATACTTCCAAAATTAATACCAGATGATACTTCCAATAAGATTTCATTCTACTAAAGTAGATAGGCCTGTGGATTTTGAAACTACTTTGCTAGTGATTTTGATATGCATCTGTTATGGCAAGAGAAAGAAAACTAATTACCATGATAAGCAAAAAGAAGAAATACACTAATGATAACTGTTATATTTATTATACCTGAACATTCAATTTTCTTTTGGACTATAAGCAATATTTTAAAATTTATTTATATAATCTCAATATTTGATTTAAAGTATTTTATAATATTTTATGAAGTAGTACCCCCCTTATCCATGATTTTGCTTTCCATGGTTTCAGTTACCTGAGGTCAACTGTAGTCCAAAAATGTTACATAAGATTATTTTGAAAAAAAAGAAAGACCACATTCATATAACTTTTATTATCGTACATTGTTTTAATTGTTCTACCTTATTATAACTTAATGTTGATAATCTCTTACTGTGCCTACATTATAAATTAAACTTTATCACAGGTATTTATGTATAGGTAAAAACACAATATATATAGGGTTTGGTATTATCTGCAGTTTCAGACATCCACTGTACGTTTTGAAATGTATTGCCTGCAAACAAGGAGAAACGGCTGTAGCCATTTCTTGTATCATTAACTAAAGCTAATTGCATAACATTAATTCGATAAAAATGTTTAAAAGCAGGTTATGGAGGTAGAATGCAAAACAGCTAATGCCTAAAGTTTGTTATATATTTAGAGTGAAAAACAAGTACTGCCTAAAAGCTATTATTTAATAAACATGCAGTATTTGCCGTATGACCTAAAAATGGCTAGCTAAAAATTTAGGTGGGTTACCTGTTTAAAATGCAAATTCTAAGTCCTTATAGACATCATCCTATGGAACTAGACTCTCCAAGTATGGAGTGTAGGAATTCAAATTTTTACAAGATCTAAGTTAAAATCATGCACAATAACATTTGATAGCTAACCTGCACCTTTAAAACTTCTAGAAAGTTTTAGACAGGCATTCAGAAGCAGACAACTCAAGATACTACCTTTCACTACAAGCAGGAAATGTTGGCATTCAATAATGCTGATTGAAGGAAAGTAAACTTACTTTGATTTGCCGGCATGTGGAACTATTCTACTTAGCATAGTACTCTCCAATAAAATGAGAACAGCAACAGCAACAATAAGAAAAAAGGTAAAACGGAAACATAACCATTGCTCTATACACATGCATTTATTCTGTAGTTATCTATTGAGTGACTAAACTGCACATAATGACTTCTTAACATTACACTTACATTATCGGAGGTGAAATGACTGGTATTTTACAGTATTTTGTTAAGAATAATGCTTGACAGTAATTCATTCAATAAACACATTCAGAGTCCTTAATTTTCTTGATAGTTTGCACTAAAATATTGTTTTCATGGATTCTTCTGGAAAATCACTTCAGTAATTGCCTTCTCTGAAGTAAGGAACTCAAGAGACTATTTTGGATGTACTGAGATAATGGAATGAAAATATAATTTGAAAATTACTTCATAATTTAAATATTAGTTACCTATAAAATATGTAAAGCCATTTGTTGGTTACTTCACTTTCTATTAAATAAGAATTAAATCAAGACAGCAGAAGCTATTTTTAACTCTGAATTTCCTAAGTAACTGTAATTTCATAGATGTAGTCTCTTGATGTACGACTTCATGTTTTTAATCATTAGAAATAACAGTTGATATTTGTAAAATAGCTAAAGACATAGATGATGGCAATTATCTATGAAAATTATCTCTTGGAATACAATATTTATGATCATGTGATTTTTCTTTTAAAAAGTCTAACTTAATACCATATGTAGAGATCCATTTTTTAACTTATTAAAATTAAATTGATTTTATATTATTATACAATAAATGAAACCTTTTTGATACTACAAATGCTGTTTAGAGCTAAGTACAAGCTCTGTATATTGGAGATGTTTTTCTCACAATTGCTTATAATAAATCAAACACTTTAAGCTTATAATATAATACTTATAATAAATCAATCACTTTAAAGTGTCTGAATACTTTACTTGAAACTCAATATATCAGTGCTGTGACCAAATAGCAGGATATTATCAAATAGAACAAACTCTGTAAAAATAAGATAACTGTAAAAGCAAGTGAAAACCTGAGAACTGATTGAAAAGAAATTACCAAGAAGTAGGTATCAACCTACTGGCGGGGTAAACCTAAATTTGTAAGGCCTATTTGTGGATATCACACACAATATCTAGACCTGATGTTATATGCATTTCATTTAATCATAGAAAATATACTGAGTCAAAATTAAAATGAAACACTCAAGGATAAAATTACTGAAAAAATTTAAAAGGCAAATAGGAATTACCTAGAAATAGTACAATAGAGTTTTATATGATGTGATCATAATAGCTGTATTAGTAAGACAGGAAGCATCTTAACTAACAGTCCAAACATTAGGACAAATTGTTCGATGTTAGAATTACCAACCTATTGATTGAGTTTTTTCTACTTTTCAACAAATTACATTGTGGATTTTTAAGTTTTACTTTTTTGGAAGAATTTGTCTACTGGTATTTGCATAAAGAAGAAAAAATTTCCATGGAGCATTCAGGACTATCAGGATAGGTATGCAAGACTCTACTGCAGTGGAGTTTTGCAGTAGTGCAAGAGAGATTGGGCTCAACTCTAAATACAACAAGAAATAATGGGGATTTATAGCCAAGGAGTACCAGGAGAGGTGGGGGACTGGTAGATGGAAAATTACTGTGAGGGCAGGGTAATTCTCTGCTAGACTGACCTGACAGCATTCTTGCTCAAAGATGGCCAGGGTGGTCAGATATTAACTAGGGGATAGTGAGGGATGAGAGATTTGGTCAAATATCAAGAAGATCAGACATCCGGGGTTTGCAGGGTGGGGATTCTGAGTTAGGTTGCTTGCTTAAACTGGACTCTACAAAGGCCATTTAAGTACAGTTAATGAGTGAGGTGGAGTGGATAAGACAAGAGAGTCACTGGTAAACTGGAGAGCAAAAACTCCACCTCAAGGAAGCAACAGCTACTTAGCTAAATTTGCCATGCAGATGTTCTGGTCTAATGCTGTGAGATTTTCCAGTTTTTCAAGAGAGATTCAAAATCTAAATCACTACTTCTCAAGATTTCTTAAAATATTAGCATAGTAAACCAAGCCTTTTACTTTTGTTGTTTTTGAAACAGAGCCTGGGCTGAAGTGCAGAGGTGTGATCTTGGCTCACTGCAACTTCTGCCTCCTGGGTTCAAGCAGTTCTGCTTCAGCTTCCTGAATAGCTGGAATTACAGGCATATGCTACTACTTGGCTTATTTTTTTTTTTCTTTTAGTAGAGATGGGGTTTTGCCATGTTGGTCAGGCTGGTCTCAAACTCTGGGCCTCAAGTGATCCACCCATCTCGGCCCTCCCAAAGTGCTGGTATTATAAGCGTGAGCCACTGCGCCTGGCCCAAGCCTTTTAAAACTGTTTAAAACAGTGCTCCCCAACCTTTTGGTTCCAGGGTCCAGTCTCGTGAAATAAATTTTTCCAGGGACCAGGAGATGGGGGGATGGTTTGGGGATGATGATTCAAGCACATTACACTTATTGTGTACTTTATTTATATTATTATTACATTGTAATATCTAATGAAACAATTATATAACTCACCACAATGTAGAATCAGTGGGAGCCCTGAGCTTCTTTTCCTGCAACTAGACAGTCCCCATCTGAGGGTGACTGGAGGCAGAGACAGATCATCAGGCATTAGATTCTCATAAGAAGCATGCAACCTAGACCCTTCACATGCACAGTTCACAATAGGGTTTGCACTCCCACGAGGATCTAATGCTGCTGATCTGACAGGAGGTAGAGCTCAGGTGGTAATGTGAGTGATGGGAAGTGGCTGTAAATACGGATGAAAATTCACTCACCTACTGCTCACCTCCTGCTCTGCAGTCTGGTTTCATTGGTTAGGGGTTGGGGACTTCTGATTTAAAATATTTGCCAGCAAAATACCTCTGGGCTGTTATTTGGGGTGCACCCTAAATACAGGTGCAGGGCAAATTATGGTGCAGGGCACCCTAATACAACCTAAGATTTTCCCTTTCCCAAAGTCTCCTTCTTTGTTTTAGAATTTTGTTCCAGAGTTTTGTTCCCTATTACAGATGAGGAAAACGTAAGATAAAGCTGCATATTAGCGTCACAAATTAGTAATAGACTGAAAAGAAAGCTACAGGAATTCAAAAATTCTGGCTGTCCTTTAAGTTATTGAATCTGCTACTCTCTGTAATTAGGAGATGGCATTAGTCATTAATTAGAAAACAAACCCTAAGTGAGCAAGAGTGTGAGGTATCTCCATGGGACCACCACTGGCCCAATCTCAACCAGAGTGAGGGATCTGGGAGTCTATGAGCAGATTTAGTGCACAACTGTGCAAGTCTGATTTAGGCAACTAATACTGTATCTATGTAAAAATCAACAAAAACACATTATTTTCTGTGTATCCTCACATCTCCCCTTTCATCCTTTCCTTTTAAATCTTTGGTGATACGTTTCTGATTGAATTCGGAAGTCGACCTATGGTACTCTGGAGTGAAATAGCTTCTCTACCTGTAACATCAAACATTGAAACAAAAGAGCAGTTGTAGTGAGTTCATTGAGATTCACTGAAAAGTGTTGCTTGCCTGCAGAGCGGGTGAAAGTTTCCTGCCAGCCTCTCATTTAGGGAAAACCTCTTGGTTTACGCCTCAAAAACTGTACAAGCCTCCGAAGAGCGGTAGTGAAAACTAGATACTTTTTTTTTTTTTTTTTTTTTTGCCAATGGAGATAGTTGTTAAGTTACACAATGGAATAAGGATCAGAGAATTAATGAGGAAAGAAAAAGAGAGCTGTGATGGTCTTAACAGTCTGGGTCTTTCTCTAACAAGCTGTCTGCATGTCTTTTGCCCATCTGCTGGGGAGTTTGAAATACCACCTTGCTGGAGAAGTGTATAAAGAGTGTGTTGCCGCTTGTCTCCTCCTTAGAAGCCAGTTTTACCTTACATTTGAGTGGAAATACTTGCACCAGTTCCTGTAACATGATACAGTTGTTTCAGATCATTGCATCAAATCCTGAGAAAATTATGATGTGGGCAATGGGGGATTATCTGGTTGTACTTAGGGAAAAGATAGCTGATTTGGGTAGAATTCGTGAATTTAAAAGGTTGGGAAACACAAGCAAATTTTATTTGCTTAGATAGATTGATTTTCTTATTTTAAGGTGACAAAAAGTATAATTTAAAAATATTTTCATTATCATCACTGTAAACGGCTAAACTTACTCTGTGCCCGACACAGGACTGGCTTATCACACATGATCTCATCTACTTTTTCCCAGCCTGGGAAAGATACTCTCATTATGTCCATTTTACAGATGCTTAAAATGGCTTACTATCACCCAGGTAACAGTTAGTGGCCCAGGACTTGAATTCAGTCTCCTCTGACTCCATACTTAACTCTTTTTTTGATGTTTTGTTTTTGAGACAGAGTCTCAGCTCTGCCACCTAGGCTGGAGTGCAGTAGTGTGATCTCAGCTTACTGCAACCTCCACCTGGCGGGTTCAAGCAATTCTCCTGCCTCAGCCTCCTGAGTAGCTGAGATTACAGGTGTGTGCCACCACACGGGGCTGATTTTTGTATTTTTAGTAGAGATGGGGTTTCACCATATTGATCGGGCTGGTTTCAAACTCCAGACCTCATGATCCGTCCACCTTGGCCTCCCAGAGTGCTGGGATTACAGGTGTGAGCCACCGCACCGGCCAGTTAACTCTTAAGGAACAACAAAATTGTAACAACTGTTTGTATTGCATTCATTCTGATCCAGGAACTGTTCTAAGCGTTGCGCTATATATTAACTGTTTAATCATCACAGCAACCCTCCGAGGCGGGTTTTATTATGATTAACCTTATTTTACAAAGGAAGAAACTGAGTCACAAAACGCTAAGCAACTGGCCCAACTGCCTCCAATAATGTATTAACATGATACGTAATACACAAAGTAAAATTGGTCTTTCTGAAAAAATGTTAAGTTTATAAGCTACATAGAGCCTCTGGATGCTATTTCCAACAAACAATGGCCAGAGAAATGATTTTTCCCTTTCACTCCAGTAACACAATTAATTTATTCATTATCAATGTTTCTTGCTTTGCAAATATGGAGCGTGGAGATAGTTACTTTAGTCAAGCCCTTGTCAAGGTCCAGCATAATTTAAAGGCAAGTTACCATCACCATCCTTAAGGCCTAAAGAAGATTCTCTCTTTGCCATTTGTTGTTTCGTCCTTCTGATGCTGTTGGTTTCTGTTCTGCTCTTAAAGCCCATCTGTTAGTCCAGCTGTAGGGACTGAGTACCTTTTCCATCCTCCAACTATGTATACGTAGTTGATTGAATAATTACTAACAAATTTCAGAAACTTTTTTTATTGGTCAAATGCAACAGGATTAAAAGCAAGCTTACACTTCCTAGAAGACTGCAGAATAAGAAATAAATGATCTGAAGAATACAGATCTCATGATATCTGATCAAATAGCTTGAAGTCTATAGATCCCTTTTCATGAAAATAAATAAGTCAGCTGAAGGCTAGACCCATAGTGACTAATGTAGTACAGCGATGGAATTGTGTCCTTTCCCCTACTTAAAAATAATGATAGGTTCTTCTGGAACCTGCTTAAGTAAGTGACACATGGAGAGATGGATTGCGACGCTGTGACATATGGTGCTCTGGTATTGCCGTTGTATTGTAGAGATTATTACTAGCAGCAAGATTTTATAGTTACTGCCCTGTCAAGCTGGTGTTTTAATCACTATCATCAACCTTCATGTTTTACCTCATCTTCTTTTCGGCAAAGCAGACCAGTGTGTCATCCAAAGAGAAACTCATTTGTTTGGACCGATTATTTCATTAAGATATATATTTCAGAGCGACATGTGAAGGATGACTTTATGAGGTGGGGGAAAATACCACAGGGAATAGAATTTAAAGACTGCAATTATTGATCTGGGGAGGCACAAGACTGGTGAGTTTGCTGAGAATCCCACAAGCCTGCCTTAGAGATGAGGAAGGACTGAGGGTGCAGGTGTTTCCTCTTGTTCCTGAGAGCAATTAGAGATCCAAATGATTTCCACTGTTACCTAATAAGGCAACAAGTGTCACCTGTCGAAGTTGATTCCAGGCGCTATTAATGCAAACACAGCCCAGCTTCTTCTGCTCGCTAACAGTTTGTATATTTTACAGGCTCAGAAAGGAGAGGGAAAGAATGTAAACTATCACAAGTAAAGGAGAAATTGAAAATGGATTAAACATGGTTTCTCATTTGATCTTTAGTTATTTTACTTTATTTTCTAAAGTAAAGTAAAATCAACTAGTCCTTTTTACGTGAACCAGATCCCCACCTTCACCCCACTCCCAAAGTTTTCAAAGGTAACTATTCTCAGTGTGGGTTGTCAGTTTCACACAGTAGAATACGCCATAATATTTTCATTTTTTCTGGTTTAGAGGGAAACTAGACTATTTCCTCAAACCTTTTTCGGCCTCCTATTTGAAATATAAATCTGGTTGAGAAGCTTTGATGGTGAAAGTTACGGCTGTGGGGTTCTTTTCCCTTCTGTTTGTTAAAATTGACCTCTTTCCTAGCACATTAGATTCAGCCTCAAACTTAAATTGCAAGGTGTTGTGAATAACACGCACATCACTTGAGGCTTTGCTGGTAGAGCTGTTCTTTCCCAGTGTCTCAGCACATAGCACCTCCTAAAAAGCCAAGAGAGACAAATTTCTCATTTGTGGAGCACAGCAGGTCAGCCCCTTCCATATGCTCAAGATTTGTGGCTTGTGTCATAGGCAGCCCATTCTCATCTTTCAAGTCCTAACAGTTCAAGAGCCTCAAATCCCTTTGAACCCAGATTAAATGAGTTCTAGAAAACATGCTACTGTGTGTAGGGACTTATTGTTTTCCTGAAGAACAATGCATTCTGAGACTTCCTAGACTACCCTTGGACTAAGGAGTTCCATACTAATCTTTCGTCTATTTATCACCCAAACATGGTATGTGGGGGGTGGCTATGTATATATTCATATTTATGTATAATTCAGCATGCATATTTGTATCATTTTACTCTCTTGGCAAGCGCATTTCAAGACCCAGCTTTCTCAGCCAAAATGAGTTTCACGATTTAAGTACGTTATAATGCCACATCTCTTTCTTGCCAAGTACAGGGGACACATTGGGATGATTTCTTCCCATTGAGCTTAATCTGCAAGTACTATAAGACACCTTCACTGCAATGTGAACCTGAAAGAAGAAATACCTAGTCTATCTAACCAAACCTGATGATACATCAGGAGACATCAGGTCCATCTGATATCCTTTACATCAATTCCATATTTTAGAAAGGCATCCCAGACATTCCAGTTTATCTTAATGATGCAATATGTTTTTCATGACTAAGCTTAATCCCTTTTAGATTTAGGCTCTGTCCATTTTAAGAATACTTTGTATTTTATTTTGTTTATTATTTATTTGTTTTTGAAGAGTCTCATTCTGTCACCCAGGCTGGAGTGCAGTGGCGTGATCTTGGTTCACTACAACCTCCGCCTCCCCGGGTTCAAGTGATTCTCCTGCCTCAGCCTCCTGAGTAGCTGGGACTGTAGGCGCATGCCACCACACCTGGCTAATTTTTGTATTTTTTTAGTAGAGACAGGGTTTCACCATATTGACCAGGCTGGTCTCAAACTCCTGACCTCATGATCTGCCTGCCTTAGCCTCCCAAAGTGCTGGGATTACAGGCATAAGCCACCGTGCCTGACCTATTTTATTTTATTTTGTTTTTGAGACAAGGTCCTGCTCTGTTGCCCAGGCTGGAGGGCAGTGGAGCAATCTGCTCATGGCAGCCTCAACTTTCTAGGCTCGAGCTATCCTCCCACCTCAGCCTCCCAAATAGCAGGGACTACATGTACACACAACCACAGCCCACTAATTTTTTTTTTTGTATATTTTGCAGCCATCTTTCCCAGGCTGGCTTAGAGCTCCTGGAGTCAAGCCATCTGCCCATCTCAGCCTCCCAAAGTGCTGGGATTGCAGGCATGAGCCACCACACACAGCCATTTTAAGAGTAATTTCTTTTAACTTTTGTTTAAGGTCATATCTTTTTTATCATTGCTTAACATGCTTATTAAAAGAAATTTTTGTTCCAGAAGCCTAGAAATAGTAAACAACTCTTCTGAATATTAATGTTTCTATAGAACCAGCATCTCATCTTCATTTCTTTTAAGAGCCCCTCTTCCATCCCTCTACTCTTTTGGAAACTTTTCTTCTATCAATACCTGTGTTTCTGGTACAATCATAGTAGTTGAGACAATTTCTAATGATTATGACTTTTGAAAATGTTTCTGACATTCCTTATTCACATATTATTCCAAATGAAATTTAGAATACATTTCATATACTGCATACTTCCACATTCCACCAAAAAAAAAAGAGATGTTGGCTCACATTGATTTCTATTTAAATTATTAGGGGAGAATTGAAATATATCTATCTTAATTATTACTACTGTTTACTTTGGCAAGACTCTCCATTAATTCTGAGGCATCTATGTTCATTTTCCAGTTTCATCGTTTTCTATTTTGCATATCACTTACTCAGTTTGTTTCTACGACTTTTTAAATCCTATTGATATTCTGGCTGGGCATGGTGGCTCACACCTGTAATCCAAGCACTTTGGGAGGCCAAGGCGGGCAGATCACCTGAGGTTGGGAGTTCAAGACCAGCCTGACCAACATGGTGAAACCCTGTCTTTATAAAAAAATAAAAATAAAAATAATAAATAAATAAATAAATAATTCTATTGATATTCTGAGTTAGTTATCTACCTTAATCAACTCCTTCTCTAATTGGTTATTGATGATTTCTAAGACAGCTATTGATGTGGGTATCTTTTAGCCTTCTAGCTATTAAATTATTATAAAATTGTGAATTTATTTTTTGTTTAGTTGAACAACTGTATCACATGGAAAAAGATGAAAATAAAACAAAAGTGATAAATTTATTTTTTTCTTAGTATTTACATTTCTCACATTTTTTCAACCATTATCTTTTGCCAAAATGCCCTCCAGACTGTCCCAGTGTGAATACATCCTATGCATTAAGGCTCAGGTGAAATACTTGCTTTAGAATAAATACTCCACTTACTTTGACAAGCTGTGATAGCTTCTAATGGAAACATTGCTTCTCTACTCACAATACTTCTGACACCAAATGTATGGTTTTAATTTCACATCAACAACCAGTCGTCCAACTGTCTGGACACCAACTGGGTATCTGATAATTCCATTCAATTCTGATGCCAGCTACTCAAAGTTAACGCACACCCCACAAGTTGAGGACTCAGTCCTGCAAGACTGCCCCCTACTTCTGATGCCAGTCACAAGTAGTGGATCCCCCAGATTACACACACTTCTGTCCAACTTGGGTATACATCAAACATTCCGAGACCCTCCTCTTCAGGGTCAAAAATTTGCTGTAGTGGCTCACAAAACTCAGGGAAACTGGATTTACTATTGCCAGTTCATTATAAAGCAACCAGGAAGTTCATCACATCTCATTGTTCAAGATTTTTTATAAAGCTTCATCTCCAGCCACCTCCTACTCTTTGCTAGAGGCTGGCGGAGAAGCCGAAATTTCCAGCCCTTTAATCAATTGGTCTTTCTGGTGGCAATCCTCATCCTGAAGCTATCTAGAGATCCTATTCGAATTTACCATGTTAGCACAAACTCAGGTGTGATCAAAAGGAGTCTTTATGAATAATAGAAGACACTCCTCTCACTCAGAAAATTCCGAGGCTTTTAGAAGCCTTGTGCCAGGAACAAAGACTAAATATATTTCTTATTATACCACATCCCCCCTTCTGGAAATCTCTGTACTATGTTACAAATCCCTCTCTTATAGACTATAACACTATAGAGAATAACATTATGATTATATAAATGGATTAACATAATCAAATTATTATGAATAATAGGCATAACATAATTTTTCTTTATAAATGTATGTCACTCTTTCTCCACATTTTCTTTAATTGCAGATCCCACTAGCTTGTCTTGTGTGGAAGAAATCTGAAATTAAAGGAAGAAAGAATCGCTCTGGCACTCAAGTGCCATTCCAGAACCATTTTTATGGATTACATTGTGTTATATTGCCAGGGCACATGTCTCCAGCTTGTCAGCCCGGTTGTAAGGACAAGTCATACATTTTATTTAACAGTTAAAATTTTACCCTTGAGTTTCCTCAAAATGGTTCAGTGTGTGCCATCCACATGCTGTGATGTATCTCCATCAGGTGTATCTAATCCAACTTCTGTGCATTTAGCAAAATTGGATCTAGTATCTCTAAGGCGTGTCATTCAAAAGGCTTTTTTTGTGTGGTTACCCTCAAGTCTTTCAATGTACACCGAGGCAAATAATTTTTTTTTTTGCTGTAATGTTTTTATCTCTTACTGCATGTTTCATTTCAGGATTATCAAATGGCCCCATTGTTTCCCTACATCATATGTAAAGAATATTGTGTTCCTGACTTTGAAGTCTTTGTAGAGTTACCACTTGATTTACTTTATTGGCTATTTTTCATGTCTAATTGCATTTCCACAATATGTGTTTCTATATTCACCTCCCATTGACTGCTCTTCCCTTTAAGGTAGTGTATTTTTACTTCCTATACACATGTGGAGGCTTTTTGCATCTTTTCAAGTCCTTCCTGACCAGTATCCTATGATCCTGCTGCCCAGGGTTTTAAAAAGGGTTTCAAGTATTCTGTAGGTTTTCTGTTTTACTCTGCTTTTCACATTTCAAAAATTCTGTTTTTCTGCTAATTAACGTTTTTGCTAGTCATAGTCTATATTTCATGCTTACATTCCCAGAATCACCAGTGACTTAATGACTTACTAGTAACATATTGGGCAAAAAGGGTTCTCTCTCAGTGCTTTGTCTCCATTCTTTTCATCAGGGTCAGTGAGAGAAGTTAATTGTGCCATTCACTTGGGTACCAAGGTGAGGGGGCAAAATAACTGAATTCAGTTTGTTTTCTTCCTGCAATGATGATCTGGACCATGTATCCCAGATAAAAAGATGCTTTTTCGTAACTTACAGAAAGTCATTGTGTATGCTAAGTGTCATCTTGTCCCTTTCATCTGGAGTATTCTTTAACCAAAAGATTAAAGGAATGAAAGAAAGGAAGGAAAGATGAAGAAAGAAAGGAAGGGGGAGAGGGAAGGAGGAGAGAAAAGAAGAGAGGCTTGGAGGGAGGGAAAGAGGAAAGAAAGGAAAGGAGGAAGGAAAGGAGGGAAAGAAAGGAGGGAGGTAGGGAGGGAGAGAGAACAAAAAAATTGAGAAAAGAAAATAATATAAATGAACTACACATCTGAATATTAATATATTCAAAATAATTAGTTAAGGGTGATGATAGAAAAGTATATATATATGTATTTATTTTGCTCATGATTGATATATATATTTTTTTCTTTTTTGTTTTTATACTTTAAGTTCTGGGGTACATGGGCAGAATGTGCAGCTTTGTTACATAGGTGTACACGTACCGTGGTGGTTTGCTGCATTCATCTCCCCTGTCACCTACATTAGGTATTTCTCCTAATGCTATCCCTCCCCTATCCCCACACCCTCTCCTATCCCTTCCCCAGCCCCCCACCCCTGACATGCCCTGGTGTGTGATGCTCCCCTCCCCTGTGTCCATGTGTTCTCATTGTTCAACACCCACTTATGGGTGAGAACATGTGGTGTTTGGTTTTCTGTTCTTCACAAGATATAATCGAAATTATAATGAAAGATCTGGGATTATGTCCATTAGTAGATCTCTGTGTTACAATGTGTGTTTCTGCAACTTTAAAGCTATTTTTTAGTGTATGTGTATTACATTAATATTTTTCTTTGATGTCACTTTTATTTAGGGATCTGATTGTGAAGCAATGTGATTAATTTAAAATACTATTTAAAATACATTTACTAAATATGTCAATTTTAAGAAAGTTTATTTTGTAATTAAGTACACTATAATGTTGAAAATATCTGATGAGGCATATGTATAGATATATTTTATATCCTTAGAAAGCCTGCATCATTTAAACATAGATTAATGTAGAGATATTAATGGTAATGAAACCATGAAAGTTGAGTTCATTATTTGCTGTTTAGTAACCATTTCCACAGACACCAGAATTCTATTAAATTATTGGTGAGCTTTATCTTAAAAGCAAAAAATATATTTTAAACTTTAGTGTAAAATATCAGTAGATATATTTAATAAGTTCAGTTTATTTCATTTTATAATTTATTTATTTATTTGAGACAGAGTCTCACTCTGTCATGCAGGCTGGAGTGCAGTGGCATGATCTCACCTCACTGCAGCCTCCACCTCCCAGCTTCAACAGATTCTTGTGTCTGAGTCTTCTAAGTAGCTGGGATTACAGGCGCATGCCACCATGACCAGTTAATTTTTGTATTTTCAGGTAGAGATGGGGTTTTGCTATGTTGTCCAGCTGGCCTCGAACACCTGGCCTCACTGATTTGCCTGCCTCGGCCTCCCAAAGTGCTGGGATTATAGGTGTGAGCCACTAACACGGAATCAGTTCAATGTATTTATTTATTTTGTGGCATGTATGTATGTATGTATGTATTTATTTATTTGAGATAGAGTCTCACACTGTTCCCCAGGCTGGAGTGCGGTGACATGATCTCAGCTCACAGCTACCTCTGCCTCCCAGGTTCAAGCAATTCTCCTGCCTTAGCCTCCTGAGTAGCTGGGATTACAGGTGCCCACCACCATGCCTGGCTATTTTTTTGTATTTTCAGTAGAGACAGGGTTTCATTATATTGGCCAGGCTGGTCTCGAGCACCTGACCTTGTGATCTACGTGCCTTGGCCTCCCAAAGTGCTGGGGTTGCAGACGTGAGCCACCACACCCGACCCAGTTAAATTTATTTTTGTCTGTGAATTTTATTGACAGATAAAATAACTATTGACAGAATAGTTTGCTCATCATAAATTCAGTTAATTTTTGCAGTGTGAACACACCATACAACTACCAACCAGATTAAAAACTAGAGCATGACCAGAATGTCTGAGGCCACACTTAAACATTGTCTCAGTGTCTAGCCTATTCACCTGAAAGGAAACCACTATGCCAGCTTCTGATACTGCTTTCCATAGATTAGTTTTATCTATGTATAAACGTTCCTATGTTGGCTTTCTTCACTCAATATTGTGTTTTAGATTATTGTCTATATTTCATGAAGAAAACAGTTTTTTCATTCTCATGCTTTGTGTGACCATACAGCTATTTATCTACCCATTCTACTGCTGATAGGTTGAGGTATTTTTGAGGTTTTACTATTAGAAACAGCACAGTTCCGAATATTCTTGTATATGTGTTTTAAGCACATATTTACATAATTCTATTTAGTATTCTCCTAGAATGAAATTGATGAGCCATAGGATATTTCTAGGTTCAACTTTCTCTTTTTTTTCCTTTTACTATTGTGTAGAGAAAGCTCTGACTAACCATGTTTTTCCTGTACTCTCACACCACAAGCATCAACACACAAGACTTCCATGAGTAAATGTCTGGGGGGCTCTTTCCCACATTCTGAGCAGGGGACACCAGCTGAGGATCCTTTAATTCAATTCTGACACCATCCAGTTGGAGAGAGTGTCAGATCCCACAGGCTGGGAGCTCAGTCCCCAATATTATCCCCCACAACTCCAAGCAACAGTCACAAGTCTGGATCTCTGAAATTTCCTATTGATTGGTTTCAAGTTGGATTTCCCATGACTTTGGGTGTAGTTAATTTGCTGGAATGGCAAATTCAACCTCTTCCTATATTTGAATTTAAAGTGAGTCTCCTGTAGACAGCATATAGTTGGATCTTGTCCTTAGTTTATTGTGACAACCTTTGACTTAGATTATTTATTGAATATATGTTTCATGGTATTGATATCACTGGATTGATATTTTCCATTTTAGTTTTTGTTTTCTGTATATCTTTTTAAAATTATTTTTGGAGACAAAAGCTCTTTCCTTCTGGGTGGAATCTTGGTGGATGAAATAAACCCCCAGACCCTGAGCAGTTTTCATGAGGAATTCAGCCTTTTCAACTCAGTTAGAAGACATAAGAAATGCTGGTGGCTTATTGCTCCAAGTGAGCTATAGTTAACCCTAACTGGGAACCAAAGGGTAAGAATGCTGTTTCGTGGGCCACATCTTCTCTTAATGGAGCTTTTGTCAAACAGAGTTGGGAGTAGGAATGTAGAGATCATGCTATAGCTAAAATGCCACAGGCTCTTAATTTTTTTAAAACCGTGTTTTAGTAGATTTTCATTAATACATGTTTCATGATTTGCCTTATGCCCCCAGAACAATGCCAGATATATTAAATTGTTGGGTTTGGGGTTTTGTTTGCTTTTTTTTTTTTTTTAATAGAGTTTTAATCAGCTTTCTTGTTTTGCTGAGAAGTAGGTCTGCATAGCTCCTCATACTGTTTTCCCAGAAGTGGAGCCACTTTTATTTTTTAAGGCTACTTTTTGTTGATAATAGAATTCTATGTTATTTATTTTTTCAGCACTTTAAATATGCTTAACAGTTTTGAGTGTAGACTCCTGGCTTCATTGTTGTACCTTCTCTCTATGATCTTGAGTCCTCCATTTCTGCCTACTTTAGCTGTACTCCTAAGCACCAAAAAATATTTTAAAAAACATATTCAGCTTTTTAAATTGTTCTCAGTGGAGTTTTGGCCTCTTCCAAATTGCTTCATCATATGCAGATTTTTTTTTTATTAATGTAGTTAAAGCTGGAGTGTGATGAAGTGACAAAATTTTCTTTACAATATGAATATCAGAAAATTAATATTAAAGCTAAAGGTATTTTTTAAATGACTCAATAATGGCTGATTTAGTTGTTTTCTAAATGAACATTAAGTAAAGCTTGAGGAAACTGAGAAATGTAACCTTCTGTTTTACAAATAATCCTTTTCTGTTCCTCCCCAATACCAGATTGAATAAATTTTGATGGTCTGTATGGCACAAACAGTTCATGGAGTGAACACTTAAATGAAGAAGCAAATGTCTGACTCCTGATATGACATCAACATATGTCTAAATCATCCTGACAGACTTTAGGTCCTGTTATCTTTATACTCAAGTGTTAAAATAATGATGAAGTTCATTATCATATATAAATAACAAATTTCCTGACAAAGCAAAAATAAGGAAACTAAATAAGAGCTTAAACTTTTAAGATGCTGTCAACAACTCACATCCCACAATTGTTTTAGAACTTAAAATAAATTATTTATATGCCTTGTTTTTTATACAGTCATTGAACCTACTCAAAATATTTAGCTATATTTAGCGATTTAGTGCTCAATAATATTTAGAAGAAATGAAAACAGTGAAAATAAAATAGTTACAATAAAAAGACCCAATCAACATAAACAATTTAAAACATAGTTTTCCTTTTTACACTAGGAGGTCAGCTAGCATGTGAGTCTCTGTATTATAATTAAGGATAATAAAGATTTCCCAATCCTAAAGTCTAACTTCTCTGAACATCTCTAACTTGTATTTAGAAAGATCATAAAATAAAGAAGATGATGTCTCTATTTACTTGCTAATCAATTGTTTATTTGTTTTACAAATTCATTATTTTTCCAAAACGCTGACCTAATTTTCATCTTGATTACATGGAGAACCAAATTCGAGGGTTTGTTTTTTCTTCAGTTCTTATGTTACATTGGTTCAGCGATGAGCAAAAATATGCAGAAAAACCTGTCCATCTTTGGATGAGATTTATTTATTTTTTTTATTGTACCTTAGGTTTTGGGGTACATGTGCAGATCATGCAGGATTGTTGCATAGGTACACACATGGCAAAGTGGTTTGCAGCCTCCCTTCCCCTGTCACTTACATTTGGTATTTCTCCCCATGTTATCCCTCCCTGACCTCCCCACCCCCACGCTGTCCCTTCCTTGGCCACCCCCAACAGATGCCAGTGTGTGATGCTCCACTCCCTGTGTCCATGTGTTCTCATTGTTCATCACCCACCTACGAGTGGGAACATTCGGTGTTTGATGTTCTGTTCTTGTGTCAGTTTGCTGAGAATGATGGTTTCCAGATTCATCCATGTCCCTACAAAGGACACAAACTCATCATTTTTTATGGCTGCATACTATTCCATGGTGTATATGTGCCACATTTTCCTTGTCCAGCCTTTCGTTGATGGCATTTGTGTTGGTTCCCGGTCTTTGCTATTGGAAACAGTGCTACTATGAACATACATGTGCATGTGTCTTTATAATAAAATGATGTGTAATCCTTTGGGTATATACCCAGTAATGGGATTGGTGGGTCAAATGGAATTTCTTAGGTCCTTGAGGAAGCACCACACTCTCTTCCACAATGGTTGAACTAGTTTACACTCCCACCAACAGTGTAAAAGTGTTCCTATTTCTTCACATCCTCTCCAGCATCTGTTGTCTCCAGTTTTTTTAATGATCACCATTCTAACTGGCATGAGGTGGTATCTCAGTGTGGTTTGGATTTCTGTTTCTCTAATAATCAGTGATGATGAGCATTTTTTCATATATTTGTTGGCCTCATATATGTCTTCTTTTGAAAAGTTTCTATTCATATCCTTCGCCTACTTTTGGATGGGTTTGTTTGTTTGTTTCTTATAAATCTGTTTTAGTTCTTTGTAGATTCTGGATATTAGCCCTTTGTCAGATGGGTAGATTGCTAAAATTTTTTCCCATTCTCTTGGTTGCCAGTTCACTCTAATGATCGTTTCTTTTGCTGTACAGAAGCTCTGGAGTTTGATCAGGTCCCATTTGTCTATTTTAGTTTTTGTTGCCAATGCTTTTGGTGTTTTAATCATAAAGTCTTTGCCTATGCCTATGTCCTGAATGGTATTGCGTAGGTTTTCTTCTGGGATTTTTATGGTGCTAGGTCTTATGTTTAAGTCTTTAATCCATCTGGAGTTAATTTTAGTGTAAGGTGTCAGGAAGGGGTCCAGTTTCTGCTTTCTGCACACTGCTAGCCAGTTTTCCCAACACCATTTATTAAACAGGGAATGCTTTACCCATTCCTTGTTTTTGTGAGGTTTGTCAAAGATCAGATGGTTGTAGATGTGTGGCATTGCCTCCATGGCCTCTGTTCTGTTCCATTGGTCTATATGGCTGTCTTGGTACCAGTACCATGCTGTTTTGATTACTGTAGCCTCGTAGTATAGTTTGAAATCAGGTAGTGTGATGCCTCCATCTTTGTTCTTTTTGCTAAGGATTGTCTTGGCTATGTGGGCTCTCTTTTGGTTCCATATAAAGTTTAAGGTGGTTTTTTCCAGTTCTATGAAGAAGGTCATTGGTAGCTTGATGGGGATAGCATTGAATCTATAATTTACGTTGGGCAGTATGGCCATTTTCACGATACCGATTCTTCCTAAACATGAGCATGGAATGTTTCTCCATCTGTTTGTGTCCTATCTTATTTCCTCCGCAGTAGTTTGTAATTCTCCTTGAAGAGGTCCTTTACATCCTTTGTTAGTTGTATTCCTAGGTATTTTATTCTCTTTGTAGCAATTGTGAATGGGAGTTTGCTCGTGATTTTGCTCTCTGCTAGTCTGTTATTGGTGTATAGAAATGCTTGTGATTTCTGCACATTGATTTTGTATCCTGAGACTTTGCTGAAGTTGCTTATCAGTTTAAGGAGATTTTGGGCTGAGACGATAGGCTCTTCTAAATATACAATGATGTCATCTGCAAATATAGACAATTTGACTTCCTCTTTTCCTAATTGAATACGCTTTATTTTTTTTTTTCTTGCCTAATTGCTCTGGCTCAAACTTCCAATAGTATATTGAATTGTAGTGGTGAGAGAGGACATCCTTGTCTATTACCCAATTTCAAAGGGAATGCTTCCAGTTTTTGCCCATTCAGTATGATATTGGCTGTAGGTTTGTCGTAAATAGCTTTTCTTGTTTTGAGATATGTTCCTTTGATACCTAGTTTATTGAGAGCTTTTAACATAAAGCACTGTTGAATTTTCTTGAAGACCTTCTCTGCATCAATTGAGATAATCATGTGGTTTTTGTCTTTGGTTGTCTTTATGTGGTGGATTACATTTATAGACTTGTATATGTAGAACCAGCCTTACATCCCTGAATGAAGCCTACTTGATGGTGATGGATAAGCTTTTTGATGTGCTGTTGCAATTGGTTTGCCAATATTTTACTGAAGATTTTGCATCTATATTCATCATGGATATTGGCCTGAGGTTTTCTTTTTTGTTGAGTCTCTGTTGGTATCATAAAATAATTTGGGAAGGATTCTCTCTTTTTGTATTGTTTGGAATAGTTTCAGAAGGAATGGTACCAGCTTCTCTTTGTATGTCTGGTAGAATTCAGCTCTGAAACTGTCTGGACCTGGACTTTTTTGGTTGGTAGGCTCTTAATTGCTGCCTCAACTTCAGCCCTTGTTATTGGTCTATTCAAGGTTTCAACTTCTTCCTGGTTTAGGCTTGGGAGGATGCAAGTGTCTAGGAATTTATCTATTTCTTCCAGGTTTACTGGTTTATGTGCACAGAGTTGCTTGTAGTAATCTCTGATGGTAGTTTGTATTTCTGTGGAATCAGTGGTGATATCCCCTTTATCATGTTTTATTGCATCAATTTGATTCTTCTCCCTTTTCTTTTTTATTAATCTGGCTAGTGGTCTGTCTATTTTGTTAATCTTTTCAAAAAACTAGCTCCTGGATTTATTGATTTTTTAAGGGTTTTTTGTGTCTCCATCTCCTTCAGTTCTGCTCTGATATTAGTTATGTTTTGTCTTTTGCTAGCTTTTGAGTTTTTTTGATCTTGCTCCTCTAACTCTTTCAATTTTGATGATAGGGTGTCGATTTTAGATCTTTCCTCGCTTCTCTGGTGGGCATTTATTGCTATAAATTTCCCTCTAGACACTGCTTTAAATGTGTCCCAGAGATTCTGGTATGTTTTATCTTCATTCTCATTGGTTTCAAAGAACATCTTTATTTCTGCATGTGTTTCATTGTTTATCCAGTCAACATTCAGATGCCAGTTGTTCAGTTTCCATGAAGCTATGCAGTTCTGAGTTAGCGTCTTAATTCTGACTTCTAATTTGATTGCCTTGTGGTCTGAGAGACTGTTTGTTATGATTTCCATTCTTTTGCTTTTGCTGAGGAGTGATTTACTTCCAATTATGTGGTCAGTTTTAGAGTAGGTGCAATGGAATGCTGAGAAGAATGTATGTTCTGTGGATTTGGGGTAGAGATTTCTGTAGATGTCTATTAGGTTTGCTTGGTCCAGATCTGAGTTCAAGTCCTGGATATCCTTGTTAATTTTCTATCTCATTGATCTGTCTAATATTGACAGTGGAGTGTTAAAGTCTCCCACTATTATTGTGTGGGAGTCTAAGTCTCTTTTAGGTCATTAAGAACTTCCTTTATATACCTGGGTGCTACTGTATTGGGTGCATATATATTTAGGATCATTAGCTCTTCTTGAGGCATTGATCGTTTACCATTATGTAATGCCCTTCTTTGTCTCTTTTGATCTTTGTTGGTTTAAAGTCCACTTTATCAGAGACTAGGATTGTAACTCCTGATTTTTTTTGCTCTCCATTTGCTTGATAAATCTCCTCCATCCCTTTATTTTTAGCCTATGTATATCCTTGCACTTGAGATGGGTTTCCTGGATACATCACACTGTTAGGTCTTGACTTTTCATCCAGTTTGCCAGTCTATGTCTTTTGATTGGGGCATTTAGCCCTTTTACATTTAAGGTTAATATTGTTATGTGGGAATTTGATCCTGCCATTTTGATGCTAGCAGGATGTTTTGCCTGTTAGTTGATGCATTTTTTTCATTGTATTGATGGTCTTTATCATTTGGTACATTTTTGGAGTGGCTGGTACCGTTTGTTCCTTTCCTTGTCTAGTGCTTCTTTCAGGAGTTCTTGTAAGGCAGGCCTGGTGGTGATGAAATCTCTCAGCAATTGCTTGTCCATAAAGGATTTTATTTCTCCTTTGCTTATGAAGCTTAGTTTGGCTGTATATGAAATTCTAGGTTAAAAGTTCTTTTCTTTAACGGTGTTGAATATTGGCCCCCCACTTTTCTGGATTGTAGGGTTTCTGCGGAGAGATCCACTGTGAGTCTGATGGGCTTCCCTTTGTGGGTAACCTGACCTTCTCTCTGCCTTCCCTTAGCATTTTTTTCCTTCATTTCAGCCTTGGTGAATCTGATGATTATGTGCCTTGGGGTTGCTCTTCTTGAGGAATATCTTTGTGGTGTTCTCTGTATTTCCTGGACTTGAATGGTGGCCTGGCTTGCTAGGTTGGGGGAAGTTCTCCCCGGGTAATATCCTGAAGAGTATTTTCCAGCTTGTTTTCATTCTCTCCATCACATTAAGGTACACCTATCAAACATAGATTAGGTCTTTTCACGTAATCCCATATTTCTTGGAGGCTTTGTTCATTTCTTTTCACTCTTTTTCTATTCTTGCCTTCTCTTTTTATTTCATTGAGTTGATCTCCAATCTCTGATATCCTTTCTTCTGCTTGGTTGATTTGGCTATTGAAACTTGTGTATGCTTTGCGAAGTTCTCGTGCTGTGTTTTTCAGCTCCATCAAGCCGTTTATATTCTTCTCTAAGATATTCTAGTTAGCATCTCATCTTACCTTTTTTTTAGGTTCTTAGTTTCTTTGCATTGGGTTAGCACATGTTCTTTTAGCTCTGAGAAGTTTGTTATTATCCACCTTTTGAAGCCTGTTTCTGTCAGTTCATCAGATTCATTCTCCATCCATCTTTGAGCCCTTGCTGGTGAGGAGTTGTGATCCCTTGAAGGAGGAGAGGCATTCTGGTTTTTGGTGTTTTCATCCTTTTTGCACTGGTTCCTTCTCATCTTAGTGACTTTATCTACCTATGGTCTTTGTAGTTCATGACTTTCGGATGGAGTCTCTGAGTGGATGTGCTTTTTGTTGATGATGAAGTTATTTCTTTCTGTTTCTTAAGTTTTCCTTCTAACAGTCCAGCCTCTCTGCTGCAGGACTGCTGGAGGTCCCCTCCAGATCCTGTTTGCCTGGGGGATCACCCACGGTGGCTGCAGAACCGTAAGGGTTGCTGCCGGTTTCTTCTTTGTTATCTTCATCCCAGAAGGGTACTTGCCAGACGTCAGCCTACGCTCTCCTTTATGAGGCGTCTCTTTGTGTATACAGGGGTCAGGCAGCTGCTTGAGGAGACAGTCTGTCCCTTGTAGGAGCTCAAGTTCTGTGCTGGGAGCTCTGTTGTTCTGTGAAGAGCTGCTGGGCAGGTCCTTTTAAGTCTGCTGCAGAACTTATAACTGCCTCTTTTCCCAGGTGCTCTGTCCTAGGAAGGTTGGCTTTATTTGTAAGTTTCTGTAGTGCTGCTGTCTTTTTTTCATAGATGCCCTGCCCCGCACGGAGTAGTCTAGTCACAGTCTGCCAGCACAGGCATTGCTGAGCTGCCGCAGGCTCTGCCCAGCTGCTGTGTGAACCGCCTCAGTAGTGGTGGACTGCCTCGGTAGTGGTGGTCGCCCTCTCCCCCACTGAGCTGGATCATCCTGGGTCCAGCTGCACTTGCTGCGAAACTCTCTATCCATAGCATTTCAAATTGCTTGTTTTGTGGATTGATACCTGCCGAGCCAGATCACGTGGCTCCCTGTCTCTGCCCCCTCCCTTTCAGTTGAATGCATGGCTCTGCCTCCCAGGCATTCCAGGTGCCAGTTGAAACAGCCACCCAGATTTGTGTGAGTTTCTGTGCTCCAAGCCAGCATCAGCTGAAACCACTGTGCTGAAACTTCATGGTGCTTTTCAGCCCAGGAATGTCCTGGTCTGTGGGCAGTGAAAATTTGTTGGAAATGCAGTGGGCACTCACGCTCTGCATTGTTCTTGCTGGGGAAGTGCGCTCCAGAGCTGTTACTATTCAGCCATCTTGGATCCTCCGTTTGGTTGAGCTTTCTTTGCCAGGTTTAAGTATTTGTCCAAACAAAATCTGCTTAACGTGTGTCAAACTTGTCTATTATTCTTACTATAAAATGTGGAATGAAAAGGGCTTAACAGATGCAAGTAAAGTAATCATAGCTAATATTTACTCAGTGCCTATTATTTTCACTGTATTAACATGCTTTGTGTACCTTCTCTTCTTTAGCTCTCACCCCCACCCTATTCAGTGTTTTATTGTTATCTCTATATTACAGGCTGAATAAAAAATTAACCTAGAAAGGTTAGAGAAGTTGCCTAAAGTCATGTGACTTTTAAATAGGTAAATTAAAACTTATTCACATAATTTGACTTCAAAGCTAGTATAAACAGCCCATAATTCTACCTTCTTTTTTTTTAATTTTTAAAAATCATTTAGTTTTTCACTTCATTTTTGAAGGAATAAAGAGATTCATGTGCTATTTAAAATATGTGATTTATGCATATTATCATCATTTTTTTAAAGTTTGTAATTTCTCTTGCTTGTATTTTAAGTGCTTAGTAGAATCAAAAATTGTATAATAACTGAATCCATATAAAACAATTTGGCAAATTGGAAATCCAATTGGCATTTTCAAACTATTATATAAATTAAACTAATAAAATGGATTACATACTAACCTGTTGGTCTGGTTGAGATAGTAAGATTATCTAGATCATAAGCCATCTGCACAATTGGTCTATTTATTGTGTTTGCTGTAGAAAAATGAATCACATTGACCAGGGAGGAAGTGAATCAGTTCTATCATGGCATCTAATCTACTGTGCAGCCTCAGAAACTGACCCTTGTCTATAAATTGTAGAAAGTTCAAAATGATAGTAAGAAAAAATATATTTGGATTCCAAATAAACTACCTATCTTTGTAGGTATCCATATAAATCACTGTTTCTTGAGTGACTTCTCTCCTACTCTTTCAGCTAGGTATCCAAACTTGTTACATAAACTCTGAATTATCTTAAACCACAGTAAGAATGCTTGATCACAAACACTTGCTTATCTTCATGAAATCTGAGTTAGAAGCAGTAATAATGTCAATCACTTATGTGTGCATTTAGATAAGACAGTACACAAGGTCAATGCTGAAAAGCAGGATTTCTTTTTCTTTTTTTCTTTTGTTTTTTGCCTCTTCCAGATTCTTAAACTGTTACTCATTGGAGCTTTCAATGCATCTCATACAATGAATATTTCTTAGTCTCTGAATCCAGTAAAATTTACCTATATGGTACCCATATTTTTGCAAATATTTTCTGTAAACTGCATAACAGCTGAATTGATGTTGTGAATGTTTAATAACTTGGCTGGATGCGGTGGCTCGTGCCTGTAATCCCAGCACTTGGGGAGACCAAGGCAGGTGCCTCACCTGAGGTCAGGAGTTCAAGACCAAGTTGGCCAACATGGTGAATCGCTGTCTGTACTGAAAATAGAAATATTAGCCAGGCCTGGTGGCAGGCACCTGTAATCCCAGCAACTCGGGAGGCTGAGGCAGAAGAATTGCTTGAACCCAGAAGACAGAGGTTGCAGTGAGCAAGATGGTGCACCACTGCACTCCAGCCTGGGTAGCAGAGCAGGACTCTGTCTCAAAAAGAAAAAAATTTTTTTTGTTTGACAACTGTTCACCAGTTACCATATTTAATGAATTTAAATATTATGGTGCAAACTATCACTCTTTAAGCAGATGCTATGCACCAAATATTATTTAAGATATTTTACATGTAGTATCTCTAAACCTTACTACAAATCTGTGATAAAGCTATTATTATTATTATTCTTACAAATAAGAAAATTGTTCCTCAGAAGTGTGAACTTACCCATGGCCACATGGCTCCCTCAAGAATGAGAGAATTTATATTACAGTGTTTAATTGTTTAAATGGGTGTTCTTTCCATGACTCTTGAAAGCCTGAACCTTCAATGACTCTGATGCCATATATGACTTATACCATTCATTCAGGGGCAGTGTTTATAAGAGCCATAATAAGAGTCCTAGGGAACCTGTTAATATATTTGGGTAAAATATCCCAGGCAAGCTACATGGTTGGTTTAAAATCTTGGTCCTCCTCCATACCAAGCTGGGAATAACAAAGACATGCCTACCTGGACTGAAGTAATTTTAAAAAATTTCTCTTCATCCAGTAAGCCAACTGATATTATTAGTGGTTAGGGGCTTGGGAATCTCCACAGCCAGAATTCAAGATATTAGCACATTGCTATTTAACAGCAATTTGTGGTTCACTCTTAATAACTAAAAGCATTATATGGTAATTACAAATAGCACCCCAGAACAGGTGCATATGGAATCCCAAATACAAATATTAACACATAACCCCAAATTAAGCATTTGAAGTAAATTGATGAATTAAAAAATAAACAATCAAACTGAAAAATGGAAGAAATATCCAAAGCCCCAAAGTTAATGTAGCCAATGCAAATTTTTTAAAAAATGTATTTTATATTCTCAAACAGTGGGAATGGATGTTATATCCTTGGGGAATGAATAGTGTAAAAGAAATCCAATAGATATATTTAAAATTTATTATTTATTTATTTATTTATTTTTGAGATGCACAGGCTGGAGTGCAGTGGCACAATCTCGGCTCACTGCAACCTCTGCCTCCCGGGTTCAAGTGATTCTTCTGCCTCAGCCTCCTCAGTAGCCAGGACTACAGGCGTGTACCACCACGCCTGGCTAATTTTTGTATTTTTAGTAGAGATGGGGTTTCACCATGTTGGCCAGGATGGTCTCGATCTCTTGATCTCATGATCCGCCCGCCTTGGCCTCCCAAAGTACTGGGATTACAGGCGTGAGTCACCACGCCCGGCCTACTTATTTACTTTTTAAGAGACAAGGTCTCACTGTGTTGACCAGGCTGGTCTCGAACTCCTGGATTCAAGCAATCCTCCCGCCAGGGCTCCCAAAGCACTGGGATTACAGGCATGAGTCACTGCAACCAGCCTGCAAATCAGTATCTTTAAAAGATAAAATATTATCCAAGAGGAAAAATCAGTATCTTTAAAAGATAAAATATTATCAAAGAGGAAAATATTTAATTAGGCACATGGACAGAGACAAATTTTTAAAAAACTGAAAATGAGAAGAAGCTTACTGAAAATAAAGAATGAACTTATGATACAAGAATTTAAAGTGCCTAGATGAAGAAAGAAAAGAAGAATCATTATCTAACATGATTTCTAAAAAGACAAATTAAAAATATGGAGAAAGAAATAATCAGAAGTAATAGAAAAACATAGTACAAGCTAATGAAGTCATAGTTATTCATGGAAGGGGACTGCAAATACTCATGGAAAATAAATGAAAAACTACATCATGTATGTTGCACAGAAATGTCACTAAATCAAGGATGATGAGGAAATCTTCATATTTCTAAAAAGAATAAAATAGTAATGAACTACGAAGAATGAAAGTATCCCAACAGAATCATGACAACCACTGAATGTTAGATGACAATGGAATTCTGTGCTGACCTATAGCAACATTCAAGAGAGAACGAAAGGCAAGAATAGTTTCAGTAATACAAGAACGGAGAATCCTTACCACCCACAGACATATTCTAAAACATTTTATGAAAATGTAGGTTAGCAAGACAGATTTAAACATTCAAAAGGCAGATGTAGAATAAAAAAATAAAAAAGCAGAGAAACCAGTGATATGATTAAATATAAAAGTCATTCAACAATAAAATATAATGATAATCTGGAAAGCATTTCGAGGAAATAAAATAGAGGGGGAGGGAATTTCTTGAGTTTTATTTAAAGTCTGTATAACTTAAATGTAAATCTTAAAAGCATGGAGAATTCTACTATTTAATCTTTGTGGCTACATACAAATGTAGAAGAAATATCTCATGAATGGGAGTGATACGTAGCAACTTTAGGAGGGTAATAATCTCTAAATAGAGATGGGAATAATCTCAAGAATGGCAAGGACTAGTATGTTTACTGATTTTTTTCTCGTTTAATCTCAAACAAAAAATGTGATTAAAAATACAGCCGGATGGTGGCTACCTAATTGTTTGTTATAATATTCATCTTGAAAACTAGATGTCTGAAATATTTCATAATGACATACTAAAAAAACAGACTAACTGAACTTTTTATTTAGTAAACAAAGTCAAAATTCTAAATTATAATATACCTAAATACTTTCCAAATGGGCTAAAGAGTTTAATTTAATTTAAGGACAAAATATAAAAGCATTAAAAAGATGTTCTGAATATCTCCTGTAATCTTCTGGTAAGAGCAAGCCTGCCTAAGCAAAAGAATGCACCTGAACTCCTAAAGAAAAAAGATCGACAAATTTATATAAAAATTAAATACTTTGTAGAAATGAAATATATCAACAAAGATAAAATTTAAATTGACAATTCAGGTAAAATATCTATTTCTCCTCTATAAAATAAATATTAATATCAATAATATAAGAAAACCACTAAGATTAATAAGAAACTGACAATTATATAGAAAAAAGACCAAATATATGAATAGTCTATGTGCAAAAGATAATATATATTTTAATAAATATATGACAAAATAACTTAATAATCAAGAAATACAAACTAAAGTAGATTTAATTTGTTTATTACATTAACAAGAATAGCCATCAATGATTGACGATACCAAATTTTGTTAAGGTTGTGGTAAACCACAATATCTAATTTATCAATAAAAGTGTAAATTATAAAGCATTTACAGTAATATCAAAATTTAGAATTTGCTTTTCTAATCATCCACTGACTGTGTATAGCCCAAATAATTACATACATATATGCACAAAATATATATATGCTTGAATGTTTAATGTAGCAGCATTTTAATTAGCACAAAATACTTGAATATCAACTAAGTTTCATTCAATATATAATATAAAACAGTGATGCCTTTATAGTATGACTTACAATATACAGATAAAAAGAATGAAATTAAACCTGTATGGACACATCTGGACTTTTATGTCACATTAATAAATGATGAAGAAATGTTTCAAAATGATAACACATTATTTTTGGCTAAATCATATAAAACTAAACCATATATATATATATATATATTGCTACATATATATGTATGTAAATTCTTAAACAGAGATCTTGAACAGCTAGTTATTTGCAGTGATTTCTCTTGATAAGGGAATTGCATCTGGGGTCGAGGAAAGTTGTATGCTATGTGTTTTTCACTTAATATACTTTTCAGTATTATTTGGATGTTTATCATGAAAATGCATTCACATATTTTGTTATGTTTTTTATTTATTAGATCAAATGTTTTAGCACCAGCTGGAGACTCTACATTTCCTTTGAGGCACTTATCTAAACTATAACACTTGAAATTGCTTGAGCAAATCTCTGTTTAATATCTACAGTCCCCTTGGCCCTTCCCTCCTGGCAGCTTGAAAAGCTCCAGGCATCATATCTGTGTTGAAGGCAAGAAGAAAGTAGGAAGGGACGATGCTGGGTGTATCTGTCTCTTATTATCAAGAAAGCAAAAATTCCCAGAATCCCAAGAAACTTTGGCTTAGATCTCATGGTATCTAACTGTTGCATGAGCAAGCCCAGTTTTAAAAAAGACTTTCAAAGTGAGTACGTATTTTTGCAGACTTTATGCTTCTAAAGATCAGAAGAAAAAGTTTGCCAAGGGCTGTTGGGTCAGCATCTATCACATCAGGTTTTAAAATTTTTACCTGATAATGTAAATTTTACATAAATTCTGTCAATTGCATTTAGCTGATAGCAGAAAGTATCTGCCCTACAGGCATGCCAGATAATATGATTTCCAACTCACTGTCTCTAAGTAAGTATTCATAATTAGATGTAACTGTGAGTAAGAGAACCGTTGTTTAGGAAAACTTTACTGAAGAATGTGGCCTGCCCTTTCCAAATTCTTTAAGTTCTATTCTATAAATAAGCCATCCAGCTTAGCACCATGTACTCTCCTACCTCCCTTTTTTGTGCTGAAGTATCTTTGAATTGCTTTTCGCAAATTGGTCTTGGCAGTGACACCATCGTTCATTCATGAAGAATATAATAAGAAACCACCCTGTGAAACTAATTACTGCGTTTCCTTATAAATTATCTCTGTAGTGTTGAATAATATACAACTTCATCAATTAAACAATTACTATGTTTTGAAATCTTTTTTCTAAATTTAAGAATAAACACTAAAATATTTACTGTCATGACTTTTAATGTCTGCTTTAGTGTTGTATTGATGTTTTGGAATTCATTTAACTTATTTTCTTCTAATCATACAGCTGTTTCTGATGTTGTGTCTATTAGAAAAGTTTTAATGAACATCTTTGTGACTAATTCTTTTTGACCCTCAATGACTCTTCCCAGAAATGGGTCAATGGATAAGGATAGGTTTAAATCTTTTAATTCGCAATGAAGTGGTATTTTAAGAAAAGTGAATGACACGAACTGCTGAGAAGAAGGCTAAGGAATATTTTATTTGAGAGAACTATAATGATCAAGGAAATAGCAGTAAGCCTAATATGCGATTTGGCACAGCAAACGTATTGATTTGGTGTGAATGAGGGTAATACTGAGGAGTTGAGGTTAAAAATGTATTCATAAAATAAACTGAGAAACAAAAGGGAGGCCTTAGAGAGATGATACGACAAAATCTTCCACCATAGTTTGAGTGAGTTGACTGGATTTGCAGATGGTATAACAGCTCTGATGCCATTTGTAGGAGAAGGATGATAATGTGAAAATACATTTGGAGGAGACTTAACCTGTGGTGCATGCAATGAAATTAAGTGGGAAGTGATTGAGTGCAAAAAGTTGTGCCAGAGGGCAACTAGAATAATAGAGGCATGAAATAATTATCACTGGGACCATATTACATTGCACATTAATACTGTATTTGTTTTTTTAATTTTTTATTAAGAAATATGAAGAAAGTTTATATGAATGCAAAAAGTGCTTATGCGTTTGCATTTGTATTCCTGGTGTAGTCTTATTTTCTTTGACCCCGTCCTTCATAATTCCTAGTGTATGAGTCTGCATATTTTTTTCTATAAATACAGTCACGCGTTGCTTAATGACAGGAATGCATTTTGAGAAATGCATTATTAGGCAATTTTGTCATTGTGGGAACATCAGTGAGTGTACTTACATAAATCTAGGTGGTATAGCCTACTGCACGCCTAAGCTATGTGGTATAGGTATAGCTTATTTTTCCTAGGCTACAAACCTGTACAGCATGTTACTGTACTGAATACTGTAGGTGACTGTAACACAATGGTAAGTATTTGTGTATCTAAACATCTAAACATAGAAAAGATACAGTAAAAATATGGTATTATAGTCTTATGCGACCAACATCCTATATGCAGTTTGTTGTTGGTCCAAACATTATTATGGGATGCATAGCTGTACGAGGACTCCTATCTATTCCTACATGTACGTACAACTACATATACATACCCAAGTATACACTTCTATATAGTACAGTCATATATACATGTATATATTTTCACTATCAATTCAGGAGTATGCCTTTTTACACCTTCCTACAATGAAGTGTTTTAGCTCCTTATAAATTTGTGCTAAATAGGTAGTTGTAGAAAATAACTCAATACCACTTTAGTTTTATTTTATCTGACTACCGGTAAATTATAGCATTTTAATAAGTTAGTTGGATATAAGCTTTTCCTCTTCTGTGAAATGTTTATTCATGTTCTTTATATCTCAAATGAATTACTTGTGTGCAATTTGTCAATGAAAATTTCTTTGTGTATTTTAGTAACAACCTTTGTCATCTGACTTTCGATTTTTTAATGTTTTTACTTATGTATGAATTTTTGTCAGTATCTTTTAAGCCATATATTTTCAAATCTGGTTCTATTTATTTTGTAACTTCTGGAATTCCAGTCTCACAGAAGTCTGTCTTACTTTGTGTACCATGTACCCATCACCCTGATTATGATTTTTTTTGCAAGAGTTTAATACATTATTTACATTTTTATTATAATCCATCCATAAGATTTAATTTTGGAAATGTAAGAAATAAGAGGCCAGGTGCAGTGGCTCAAGCCTGTAATCCCAGCACTTTGGGAGGCTGAAGCAGGTGGATCACAAGGTCAGGAGTTCAAGACCAGCCTGGCCAAGATGGTGAAACCCAGTCTGTACTAAAAATACAAAAATTAGCCAGACATGGTGGCGTACACCTGTAATCCAGCTACTCAGGAGGCTGAGGCAGAGAACTGCTTGAACCTGGGAGGCAAAGTTTGCAGTGAGCCGAGATCACACCACTGCACTCCACCCTAGGCAAAAGAGTGAGACTCTGTCTCAAAAAAAAAAAAAAAAAAGAAAGAAAGAAAGAAAGAAATTTTAATTTTAACTCCCCACTCCTCCACCACAAGGACAACTAACTTTGTCAATACTATTTATTGAGAATATTTTTCCACTGAATAATCAACAAAGCTGTATATATGCATCCTATATATTGGGGTCTAATTCTGGATTCTCCACTCAGTTCCGCTCATCCATACGTATTTTTCTATACTAACACCATATTAACTTCATCATGGACACTTTACAGCATATTGTGTTGCTTGGAAATGTAATTTTTTCCCCTCACTGTTCTTTTCTACTTTATTTGGCTATTTGTAGGTATTTGTTCTTCCATTTGAGCTTCAAAATTATTTTATTCAATTGTTCACAGAATACCCTTTTGATATTCTTTTTCTTTTCTCTTTTCTTTTTCTTTTCTTTTCTTTTCCCTCCCTCCCTCCCTCCCTTCCTTCCTTCCTTCCTTCTCTCCTTCCTTTTCCTCTTTCTTTCGAGACAAAGCCTCCTTCCATCATCCAGGCTGGAATGCAGTGGCGCAGTCTCTGCTCACTGCAACCTCTGCCTCCCAGATTCAATCTCCTGAGTACCTGGAATTACAGGTGTGCACCATGTCACTCAGCTCATTTTTGTGTTTTTAGTAGAGACCAGGTTTCACCATGTTTGCCAGGCTGATCTGAAACTCCTGGTCTCAAGTGACCCACCCACCTCAAACTCCCAAAGTGCTGGGATTATAGGCATGAGCCAGCATACCCAGTCCTCTTTTGAGAGTCTAATAGAAATTGCACTGAATTTATATACTAATTTTGGGGAAATTTCTATCTTACGATAAATTCATACACAGTTTTTCTTAGTACATTCCTTTAAATAGGTTTTCAAATTTTATAGTTTTTCTTATTGTAAATGAAATTATTCTCTCTTTGATTTATAGCACTTATAACTAGAGAAATACTCTCATTGCTTTTATATTTTACTTTTATTCAGCCATTCTACACATTTTTTAAATTAAATGTAGTGATTTTTACTGAGGTCATTGGGTCACCAGAAAAAAATGAAGAATTCAATATGTGTTCTAGTTATTAATTTTCCTGTCATTGCATTAAAAAATGTAGATACAATATTAAATCAGAATTATATTAGCAGATATTACTCTCTAGTTTCTGATTTACTTTAAAATAGGCTTAATATCTCAATAAATATTAGTACAATATGTGCTTAAAGTTTATAGTAATTGGGTTTTTTTTTAAATGTAAAGTCATTTACTTCTATTTCTACTTCAGTTAGAGTTTTCACAAAGAATGGCTGGTTAATTTTTCCTGATGCTTTTTCTGACATTTAATATGATACAACATTATTTTCCACATTTCTATTATAAGATTTTTAAGCTGGGCATGGTGGCTTATGCCTATCATACCAGCAATTTAGTAGGCCAAGATGGGAGGATTGCTTGAGCCCAGCAGTTTAAGAACAGTCTAGGCAACATAGTGAGACCCTGTCTCTACAAAATATTTTTAAAAATTGGCCAAGTGTGGTGGCACACACCTGTAGTTGTGGCTACTCAGGAGGCTGAGGCAGGAGGATCACTTGGGCCCTGGAGTTTGAGGCTGTAGTGAGCTATTGCTGTACCACTGCACTCCAGCCTGGGCAAGAGAAAGAGACCCTATCTCTAAAGATAAAATAAAATAAAATATTTCAGCTTGAGATGTTGAATATTACCACAAATGATACCTATATAATTTCTGTGTAGTTCAACAACTATTAATATTTTAGTATATTTCCCTTACCTATGTGTGTAATATATTGCTGAACCACTTGAGAGGTCACAAACATTATGAAACTTCATTGTAATAAGTACTTTATTATACAAATTCGTAATATAACTATTACACATAAGAAAACTATTATTTTTCTAATATCTATATTTAGAACAGATTTCAGTTTTCTTATTTGCTGTATATACATTCTTCAGAACAACTTGATTGAAGAACAATTTATGTTCAACACAGTTTACTTATTTTTAGTATATAGTTCAATTTCTTTTTTTTTGTTGTACTTTAGGTTCTCAGGTACATGGGCAGATCATGCAGGATTGTTACATAGGTACACACATGGCAATGTGGTTTGCTGCCTCCATCCCACCGTCACCTACATTTGGCATCTCTCCCCATATTATCCCCCCCTCACCTCCCCACCCCCTCACTGTCCCTCCCTTGGCCCCCCACAACAGACCCCAGTGTGTGATGCTCCCCTCCCTGTGTCCATGTGTTCTCCTTGTTCAACATCCGCCTATGAGTGAGAATGTGTGGTGTTTGATTTTCTGTTCTTGTGTCAGTTTGCTGAGAATTATGGTTTTCAGATTCATCCATGTCCCTACAAAGGACACAAACTCATCATTTTTTATGGCTGCATAATATTCCATGGTGTACAGGTGCCACATTTTCCTTGCCCAGTCTATCATCGATGGGCATTTGGGTTGGCTCCAGGTCTTTGCTATTGTAATCAGTGCCGCTATAAACATACGTGTGCATGTGTCTTTAAAATAGAATGATATATAATCCTTTGGGTATATACCCAGTAATGGGATTGCAGGATCAAATGGAATTTCTTTTCTAGGTCCCTGAGGAAGCGCCACACTGTCTTCCATAATGGTTGAACTAGTTTACACTCCCACCAACAGTGTAAAATTGTTCCTATTTCTCCACATCCTCTCCAGCATCTGTTGTCTCCAGATTTTTTAATGATCACCATTCTAACTGGTGTGAGATGGTATCTCAATGTGGTTTTGATTTGCATTTCTCTAATAATCAGTGATGATGAGCATTTTTTCATATGTTTGTTGGCCTCATATATGTCTTCTTTTGAAAAGTGTCTGTTTATATCTCTTGCCCACTTTGGAATGGGTTTGTTTGTTTTTTTCTTGTAAATCTGTTTTAGTTCTTTGTAGATTCTGGATATTAGCCCTTTGTCAGATGGGTAGATTGCTAAAAATTTTTTCCCATTCTGTTGGTTGCCAGTTCACTCTAATGATTGTTTCTTTTGTTGTACAGAAGCTCTAGAGTTTGATTAGATCCCATTTGTCTATTTTGGCTTTTGTTGCCAATGCTTTTAGTGTTTTAGTCATGAAGTCCTTGCCTATGCCTATGTCCTGAATGGTTTTGCCTAGGTTTTCTTCTAGGAATTTTATGGTGTTAGGTCTTATGTGTATGTCTTTAATCCATCTAGAGTTAATTTTAGTGTAAGGTGTCAGGAAGGGGTCCATTTTCTGCTTTCTGCACACTGCTAGCCAGTTTTCCCAACACCATTTATTAAACAGGGAACCCTTTCCCCATTCCTTGTTTTGGTCAGGTTTGTCAAAGATCGGATGGTTGTAGATGTGTGGCATTGCCTCCACGGCCTCTGTTCTATTCCACTGGTCTATATTGCTGTCTTGGTACCAGTACCATGCTGTTTTGATTACTGTAGACTTGTAGTATAGTTTGAAATCAGGTAGCATGATGTCTCCATCTTTGTTCTTTTTGCTAAGGATTGTCTTGGCTATGTGGGCTCTCTTTTGGTTCCATATAAAGTTTAAGGTGGTTTTTTCCAGTTCTGCGAAGAAGGTCACTGGTAGCTTGATGGGGATAATGTTGAATCTATAAATTACTTTGGGCAGTATGGCCATTTTCATGATATTGATTCTTCCTAAACATGAGCATGGAATGTTTCTCCATCTGTTTTGTGTCCTCTCTTATTTCCTTCAGCAGTGGTTTGTAGTTCTCCTTGAAGAGTTCCTTTACATCCTTTGTGAGTTTTATTCATAGGTATTTTATTCTCTTTGTAGCAATTATGAATGGGAGTTTGCTCATGATTTGGCTTTCTGTTCGTCTGTTATTGGTGTACAGAAATGCTTGTGATTTCTGCACATTGATTTTGTATCCTGAGACTTTGTTGAAGTTGCTTATCAGTTTAAGGAGATTTTGGACTGAGATGATAGTGTCTTCTGAATATACAATCACGTTCTCTGCATCTATTGAGATAGTCATGTGGTTTTTGTCTTTGTTCCTGTTTATGTGGTGTATTACGTTTATAGACTTGCGTAGTTGAACTACCCTTGCATCCCCGGGATGAAGCCTACTTTCTCATGATGGATAAGCTTTTTGATGTGCTGTTGCAATTGATTTGCCAGTATTTTATTGAAGATTTTTTCATCAGTGTTCATTATGGATATTGAACTGAAGTTTTCCTTTTTTTGTTGAGTCTCTGCCGGGTTTTGGTATCAGGATGACGTTGGTCTCATAAAATGATTTGGGAAAGATTCCCCTCTTTGTATTTTTTGGAATATTTTCAAAAGGAATGGTACCAGCTCCTCTTTATATGTCTGGTAGAAGTCAGCTGTGAACCCATCTGGACCTGGACTTTTTTCAGTTGGTAGGGTGTTAATTGCTGCCTCAACTTCAGCCCTTGTTATTTGTTTATTCAAGGTCTCAACTTCTTCCTGGTTTAGGCTTGGGAGGGTGTAAGTGTCCAGGAATTTATCCATTTCTTCCAGGTTTACTGGTTTATGTGCGCAAGGTTGTTTGTAGTAATCTATGATGGTAGTTTGTATTTCTGTGGAATTGGTGGTGATATCCCCCTTTTTCATTTTTTATTGCATCTCTTTCTTCTCCGTTTTCTATTCTATTAATCTGGCTAGCGGTCTGTTTTGTTAATCTTTTCAAAAAACCAGCTCCTAGATTTATGGATTTTTGAAGGGTTTTTTGTGTCTCCATCTCCTTCAGTTCTGCTCTGATCTTAGCTATTTCTTGTCTTCTGCTAGCTTTTGAGTTTTTTTGATCTTGCTCCTCTAACTCTTTCAATTTTGATGATAGAGTGTCCATTTTGGATCTTTCCTCGCTTCTCTGGTGGGCATTTATTGCTTTAAATTTCCCTCTAGGCACTGCTTTAAATGTGTCCCAGAGAATCTTCTATGTTGTGTCTTCATTCTCATTGGTTTCAAAGAACATCTTTATTTGTGCCTTCATTTCATTGTTTATCCAGTCAACATTCAGGAGCATGTTGTTCAGTTTCCATAAAGTTGTGTAGTTCTGAGTAAGTTTCTTAATTCTGAGTTCTAATTTGATTGCGCTGTGGTTTGAGAGACTGTTTGTTATTATTTCTGTTCTTTTGCATTTGCTGAGGAGTGATTTACTTTCAATTATGTGGTCAATTTTAGAGTAGGTGCAAGGGAGTGCTGAGAAGAATGTATATTCTGTGGATTTGGGGTGGAGATTTCTGTAGATGTCTATTAGGTCTACTTGGTCCAGATCTGAGTTCAAGTCCTGGATATCCTTGTTAATTTTCTGTCTCGTTGATCTGTCTAATATCGACAGTGGAGTTTTAAAGTCTCCCAGCATTACTGTGTGGGAGTCTAAGTCTCTTTGTAGGTCGTTGAGAACTTACTTTATGTACTTGGGTGCTCCTGTACTGGGTGTGTATATATTTAGGATCATTAGCTCTTCTTGATGCATTGATCCTTTTACCATTATGTAATGCCCTTCTTTGTCTCTTTTGATCTTTGTTGGTTTAAAGTCCATTTTATCAGAGACTAGGATTGCAGCTCCTGATTTTTTTTGCTCTCCATTTGCTTGATAAATCTTCCTCCATCCCTCTATTTTTAGCCTATGTGTGTCCTTGCACATGAGGTGGCTTTGCTGGATACAGCACCCAATGGGTCTTGACTTTTTATCCAATTTTCCAGTGTGCATCTTTTGTTTGGGGCATTTAGCCCATTTACATTTAAGGTTAATATTTTTATGTGTGAATTTGATCCTGCCATTTTGATGCTAGCTGGCTGTTTTGCCTGTTAGTTGATGCATTTTTTTCATTGTGTAGAAGGTCTTATCATTTGGTATGTTTTGGGAGTTGCTGGTACCAGTTGTTCCTTTCCTTGTTTAGTGCTTCTTTCAGGAGCTCTTGTAAGGCAGGCCTGGTGGTGATGAAATCTCTCAGCAATTGCTTGTCCATAAAGGATTTTACTTCTCCTTTGCTTATGAAGCTTAGTTTGGCTGGATATGAAATTCTAGGTTAAAAGTTCTTTTCTTTAAGGATGCTGAATATTGGCCCCCACTCTCTTCTGGATTGTAGGGTTTCTGCAGAGAGATCCACTGTGAGTCTGATGGGCTTCCCTTTGTGGGTTACCCAATCTTTCTCTGGCCGCCCTTAGCATTTTTCCTTCATTTCAACCCTGGTGAATCTGATGATTATGTGCCTTGGGGTTGGTCTTCTTGAGGATTATCTTTGTGGTGTTCTCTGTATTTCCTGGACTTAAATGGAACAACGGAGCTCCCAGCACAGCACTTGAGCTCCCATAAGGGACAGAGTGTCTCCTTAAGCAGCTCCCCCGTCCCCGCCCATATACCCAAAGAGACACCTCATAAAGGAGAGCTCAGGCTGACACCTGATACCCAAATGACACCTCATTTCCTGGACTTGAATGGTGTTCCATTTGCTAGGTTGGGGGAAGTTCTCCTTGATAATATCCTGAATAGTATTTTCCAGCTTGTATTCATTCTCTCCATCACATTCAGGTACACCTATCAAACATAGATCAGGTATTTTCACATAATTCATATTTCATGGAGGCTTTGTTCAATTCTTTTCACTCTTTTTTCTCTATTCTTGCCTTCTTATTTTATTTCATTGAGTTGATCTTCAGTCTCTGATATCCTTTCTCCTGCTTGGTCAATTTGGCTATTGAAACTTGTGTATACTTCGCGAAGTTCTCACGCTGTGTTTTTCAGCTCCATCAAGTCGTGTATATTCTTCTCTAAGCTGTTTATTCAAGTTAGCATCTCATCTAACCTTTTTTCTAGGTTCCTAGTTTCTTTGCATTGGGTTAACACATGTTCTTTTAGCTCTGAGAAGTTTGTTATTACACACCTTTTGAAGCCTGTTTCTGTCAGTTCATCAGATTCATTTTCCATCCAGCTTTGATCCCTTGCTGGTGAGGAGTTGTGATCCCTTGGAGGAGGAAAGGTGTTCTGGTTTTTGGTGTTTTCATCCTTTTTGCACTGGTTCCTTCTCATCTTAGTGACTTTATCTACCTGTATTCTTTGTAGTTTGTGACTTTCGGATGGAGTCTCTGAGTGGATGTCCTTTTGTTGATGATGAAGTTATTTCTTTCTGTTTCTTAGTTTTCCTTCTAACAGTCTGGCCTCTCTGCTGCAGGACTGCTGGAGGTCCCCCTCCAGACCCTGCTTGCCTGGGGGATCACCTGCAGGGGCTGCAGAACAGTAAGGGTTGCTGCCAGTTTCTTCTTCTGTTATCTTTGTCCCAGAAGGGTACCAGCCAGATGTCAGCCTGAGCTCTCCTTTATGAGGTATCTCTTTGGGTATATGGGCAGGAGTCAGGGAGCTGCTTAAGGAGACACTCTGTCCCTTATAGGATCTCAAGTTCTGTGCTGGGACCTCCATTGTTCCATGCAGAGCTGCTGGGCAGGTACCTTTAAGTCTGCTGCAGCATAACTCATAACCACCTCTTTTCCCAGGTACTCGGACCTAGGAAGGTCAGCTTTATTTATAAGTTCCTGATGTGCTGCTGCCTTTTTCAGAGATGCCCTGCCCTGCATGAAGTAGTCTAGTCACAGTCTGCCAGCATAGGTGTTGCTGAGCTGCTGTAGGCTCTGCCCAGCTGCTGTGTGAACTGCCTCGGTAGTGGCCAACTGCCTTGGTAGTGGCAGATGCCCTTCCCTTCACTGACCTGGACCATCACGGGTCCAGTTGTGCTTGCTGTGAAACTCCTGATCCAGAGGATTTCTGATTGCTTGTTTTGTGGTAGTGGTACCCACCGAGCCAGATCACCTGGCTCCCTGTCTCAGCCCCCTCCCTTTCAGTTGAATGCGTGGCTCTGTCTCCTAGGCGTTCCAGGTGCCAATTGAAATGGCTGCCCAGATTTATGTGAGTTTCTGTGCGCCTACCTGTGGCACCACCCGTGCTGAAAACTTATGGTGCTTTTCGGCCTAGGAATCTCTTGGTCTGTGGGCAGTGAAAACTTGTTTGGAAATGTGGTGAGCACTTACCCTCTGCATTGTTCTTGCTGGGAACTGCACTCCGGAGCTGTTCCTATTTGGCCATCTTGGATCACCCCCCTAGTTCAATTATTTTTAGTAAACTTACTGAGTTCTACACTTCAACACAATTCAGTTTTAAAATATTTTAATCATGCCAGTACATTCCCTTCTGCCCATTAGCAATCACTCCCTAACACTTCACCAACTCCCAGCCCCAGGAAACTCTTACATAGTTTCTGTTGTTATGGATAGTCTATTGTGAGTGTGTCTTATAAATGGAATCATACTATATGTGCTACTTTGAAACTGACTTAATTTACTTAATGAAATGCTTTTGAGGTTCATTCATGTTGTAATAAGTATCAGAACTTTGTTTTTTTATTATTATCTTAGTCCCTTTTTTTGCAGCTATGATGAGTGAATACTTGCTATTTTCTTTTAATGAGTGTATTTACCTCACAGTTTTGGAAGCTGAGAAGTCCAAGAACATGTCACTGGCAATTAGCAAGGGCCTTCTTGCTACATTATAATATGGTGGAAGGGCAAGCAAGCCCAAGAGAGAGAAATTGAACAAAACTTACCATTTCTATCAGTATTCACTCCTACAATAATGGCATTATTTTATTCAAGAGGACATCTAATCACCCCTTAAATGTTCTGCCTCCCAATACTGTCAAATCCGCAACTAACTTTCAACATGAGTTTTGTTTGGTACATTCAAACTATAACAGTTAGAAAATAGTATTTTATTTATGGATACACAACATTTTGTTTATTCATCAGGTTATGGTTGTTTGGGTTATTTCAACTTTTTGGCAGTTATAAATAATGGTGCTATGAATATTCATATACAATTCTTTGTGTGAGTATTTATGTGCACTTCTTGTGGGAGAATACCTAGATGTGTAATAGCTGAGTCTTATGGTAAATGTATATTTAACTGTTTAAGAAATTACCAAACTGTTCTCCAAAGCTGATGTATCATTTGGCCTTCTGGACTAGCAATGTACAAGATTCTGGTTTCTTTAAATTCTTGTAAATACTTGTTACCATTTTGTTTTTTGGTTTTAATTCTTTTAAAAAACCAAAGGAATTCTGTTGAAAGTGAACTGTTATCTTGTTTTATTAATTTATATTACCCTGACAACTGACGGTGTTGAGCATCTTTTAATACGCATGTGGTCTTTAGTGAAATGTCTATTCAAATACCTTTTAAAAATGTATCTGGTTATTTGTCTTATTAATGAGTTGTGAGAGTTTTTGTTTTATCTGGGGTACAATTTTTTTTATCAGTAATGCATTTTGTATATATATTTTTTTCCTAATTGTTGGTTTGTGTTTTTACTTTCTTAATGGTGTCTCATAAAGTGCAATTTTTAAATGAAATCTAATTTATTACTTTATAAATTACAAAACTACCTCTCCTTTTTGTACCATATCTAAAAAATCTAGAATAAGAAGATAAAATATTACTATGGAAAATATGAGCTGGTCAATTTGACCTAATTAAAAATTATACAACACTGTAATCACAGATATTAAAATATACAGATATTAAAATGACAATAAGGGGATATTATGAACAATATCATGCTAATACACTTTTCATGCTTGATGAAATGGACAAATTTCTCAAATGACACAAAGTAGAAAAGCTCACACAGGTAGATATGGATAACTGGAATAATTTTAAATTATATCTTTAAAATAGATAAAATTCTATATCTGTTTTAAAAACTGAATTTGTAGTGAAAATTCTTTCTACAGAGAAAATCCTTGGTCCAGGTGGCTTCCCTGAGGAATTCTGTCAAACATTTAAGGAAGAAAAAAAGAATTCTGAAACCCATTCATAAAATTTAATTGGGAATATTCTCCTCTCTCTGTGAAGGCAGTATTATTATTATATGAAAAATAAAGAAATAATGTGAAAAAACAATTGATAAATCAGTATCCTTCATAAAGAGTCAAAACCCTTAAAATTTTAGCAAATCTGAGAAAACATTATATGAAAATCATAGTACACGACGACCAAGTGGTTTTTAATTTAGAAAGCAAATTTTGCTTAACATTTATAAAAGTCAATAAATGTCCTTTTACTTACTGTAAGCTATGCATAGTGACTTCCTTCTAAAAAATACAGTATGGAAACAGGGGAGATAAATAGAATAACCTTATAGTAGAGAAATCTGACAATACCTTAGACAAGTGATCAAGGTCAACATCAACAGTTATAAACCATATGGATAGTATGTACTGTTAATATGATGTAATGAAAATCGTACTTCACCTCAGTGATTTTACTACCTAAAACCCATAATCTTAATCTAATCACAAGAACAACTTCAGAAAAATTCCAAAGAGGACGTTTGATTAAATACCTAACCAATACTCTTCAAACAATGTTCGAACACAGGGAAAGTCTAAGAAACTGTTACAGCTAAAAGAAACCTAAGGTGACATATATAAATGTAGTATGGTGCCCTGGATGGAATCCTGGAAAAGGATGTTAAGTGAAAACAAAGGAAATCTGAATAAACTATGGATTTTAGTTAATAATGTATCGATATTTTTCATCAGTTGTAATAAATTTGTCATAGTGATCTAAGGTATAGTAATAGAGGGCACTGGTGTAGAATCCATGGTAACACAGAGTATTTTCTCAAGTTTTCTTTAAATCTAAAACTGCTCTAAAACTAAAATCCATTTTAAATAAGTTAAAGCAATGTAATTCCTAACACGAATAAACTTAAAAACAGATGGTCATCTCATTAGATGTAGAAAAGGCATTGACAAAGTCCGTCACACATTCCCAATAAAAACTCTTAGCAAGCTATAAATATAAGGCAACTTCCTCATGCTAGTAAGGGTATCTATGAAAAACATACAGCTATCATAATATTTAATGATGAGTAATTGAATGCTTTTAACCTAAGGTCATAAACAAGGCAAAAAAGTCCTTTCTTAAAACTTTCTTCACTTTGTATGGCATGTTTTAGTGAGTAGCATAATTTTTTTTTTTTTTTTTTTTTTTTTTTTTTTTTTTTTTTTTATTTCTTTTTTCTTTCGGGGATCTTTAGCCGTGGGGGTTTTTTTTAAAGAAAAAAAGTCATCCGAATTAGGAAGAAACAAAACTACCTTATTCGTAGAATGTATTATCATCTGTGTATAAATGCTATGGAGATTTTTCTAAGGATGCTGTAACTAAGTGAATTTACCAATGTGGTATGACAGAAGATCAATATAAAAATTCAGTTATATTTCTATATACTAGCAACAAACACTTGAAAATTATATTAAAAATACAATTTCTGATGACATAGAAAAAAATATAAAAGGCCAGGTGCAGTGGCTTATACCTATAATCCAAGCACTTTGGGAGGCAAAGGTAGGAGGATCACTTGAAGCCAGGAGTTCAAGACAAGCCCAGGAAACATTCTGAGATCTAGTCTCTAATAAGTAAATAAATAACCAAATAATTAAAAAGAAAATATAAAAGACTTAGAGGTCAATATAATAAAAAAGATAAGACATGTATACCAACATTTACAAACCATTTTTAAGAGCAATTAAAGATTAATTAAATGAATAAAGTGATGTGTTCATGAATAAAATTCCAATATTGTTTAAGAAGTCAGTTACTTGCAAAGTGATATATAGATTCATTAAAATTCTAATCAGTGTCCGAGTAATGTTTATGTGAAAATTGATAAGCCGTTTCTAATATTCATATGGAAATAAAAATAACCTAGGTAAAACAACTTTGAAAAAGAATAAGAATGTTGGAAGATTCATACTATGAATATCATTTTAAAGTTTCATTGATAAAGGCAGTACTGATAAGAAGGTAAATACTTTAATGGAATAGAATAAAATGCCCCAGAAATAGATTATTACATATATGTGGATTTTTGACAAATATTAAATGGTAGTTCAGTGCAAAAAGAAAAGTTTACCCAACAAATGATCTGAGACAATTGTACATCCACTTGCAAAAAATTGAACTTTGACCTAAAACTTATACTATACACATACATTAACTCAAAATGAATCATATACCTAAATATGAAAGTTAAAAGAATAAAACTTGCATAAGAAAATATAGGAGAAAAACTTGCTGATCTTGTTTTAGGGAAGGAATTTTTTTTTTTGGTGCAACATGAAAAACGTGTTCTCTAAGTTCTATTTTCTTTAAATTGGAGTTAATCAAAATTAAAAACATCTTTAATGTCTTGGACTTTGAACTGGAGAGAGGGAGAATGGATGTGAATAAATGGGGTATGTGTGTGTGTCAGAGAGAGAGAGAGCAATGTGTGAGCACAGGTGCCAGGTTTACAGTTTTACCACTGGGTCAAACTGGGGTTGTGGTATTGCAGCCTTTTGTTTGGGTGTGGTGAGATAATAGCAAGGTCTCTGGAATGGAGAGACACAGGGGCTATTGGCACCCAGGGAAGGATGCATTCTAGCAGTGGCTCTGTTCTCAAAATGGCATCAGGCTATGGCAGTTTGGGTCCCAGGGTAAGGGGGACCCAGTATGATTTCCTTTTCTGCAGCATTGTAGCCAGGTGGACATGAGGCAGCTCCCTATACTGGATTCAGGGTCTGGGAGGACTGTGGGACTTTTCTGTAGCAGGCACACATGGCAGTAATGGGGGCAGCTGAGGATTTAGCACTTACCTATTAGCTGCAATGAAGAGATTTTAAAAAGATAATCAAAATCTGTAAACCATTAGATAAGTAAGAAAAAAGAGGTAAGGCCCAGAATAAAAAAAGATTAGATATAAAAAAAGGAGACATTAGAACTGATACCACAGAAATAGAAAGGATAGTCAGGATTATTATGAACAAGTATCCATTAACAAAAGGGAAAACTTAGAAGAAATTGATAAATTTCTGGGCACATACAACCTACCAAGATTGAACCAGGAAGAAACAGAAAACCTGAATAAATCAGTAATGAGTAACAAGGTTGAATCAGAAATAAAAGTCTCTCAACAACAAAAAAAGCACAGGACTGAATAATTTCACTGGTAAATTATACCAAACATTTAAAAACGGGTCAATTCTTCTCAAACTATCCCCAAAAATACAAGAGGAGGAATTTCTTCCAAACTCATACAACAATGTCAGCATTATTCTGGTACCCAAACCAGAAAAGGACACACACACACACACACAAAACACACACACAAAAATTACAAACCAGTATCCCTGTTGCAAAAGTTTTCAACAAAATGCTAATAAACCAAATCCAATAACATATCACAAAATAGTATGTTATCATGAGTGAGATTCATACAAAGGATGCAAGGGTAGTTCAGCATATGAAAACCAATAAATGTGATGTATCCCATCAACAGAATGAAAGACAAAAACATATGATAATCTCAACAGATATAGGCAATGCATTTGTTAAAACTTAACACTGCTTCATGATAAAAACTCTCAACAAATTAGGTGTAGAAGCAACACAATAAAGATCGTATATGACAAATCCATAGCTAGTATCATACTAAACTGGAAAAAGTTGAGAGTTTTTTCTCTAAGAACTGGAAAATGGTAAAGATACTCACTTATAACCACTTGTATTTAACATAGAACTGGAAGTCCTAGAGAGAGCAACTAGGCAAGAGAGAGAAACACAGGTCATCTAGATTGGAAAGGAGAAAGTCAAATTGCTCCTGTTTACAGACAACAGGATCTTATATAGAGAAAAAACTAAAGATTCCACCAAAAAACTTTTAGAACTGATAAGTGAATTCAATAAAGTTGCAAGATACATCAAAATATAAGTATCAGTAGTGTTTCCATATATCAATAACAAACTGGATAAAAAAATTAAGGAAGCAATCCCCGTACAATAGCTACAAATTAAATAAATTATCTAGAAAAAAATTAACTGAGAGGGGAAATATCTCTACAATGAAAACTATAAAATATTGATAAAAGAAATTTTAAAAGTACACACAACAAAATATAAAGATGTCCCATGTTTATGGATTGAAAGAATTATTTTTTTAAATGACCATATTACCCAAAGCGATGTACAGATTGAATGCTATCCCTATCAAAATACCAGTGGAATTCTACACAGAAATTAAAAGACAATCCCCCAAATTCTTAACCACAAAAGATCCCAGATAGCCAAACCAATCCTGAGTAAAAAGAACACAGCTGGAGGCATCCTACTACCTGACTTTGAACTATACTATAAAGCTGTAGTCAAAAAAATAGCATAGCACTGGCATAGAAACAGACATAGATGGATTAGAATAGAGGACTCAGAAATAAATCTACCTATTTAGAACCAACTGATATTTGACAAAGGTGCCAAGGACATGCACTGGGGGGGGGAAATCCAGCATCTTCAACAAATGGTGCTGGGAAAACTGGATATCCATATGCAGAAAAATGAAACTAGACCCCTATCTGTCACCGTATCAAAAAATGAAATAGGTAACCTTAAATGTGAGACCCAAATTATGACACTCGTTGAACAAACAGGAGAAATACTTCCAGACACTGGTTAGAGCGAAGTTTTATGGGCAAGACTTTGAAAGCGCAGGTAACAAAAATAGACAAATGAAACTGTACCAAACTAAAAAAGCTTTGCACAGCAAAAGAAATGATCAACAGAGTAAAAAGACAACCTGTGTAACAGGAGAAAATATTTGCAGATTGTTTATCTGACAAGAAACTAATATCCAGAATATATAAGGAACTCAAATCAACTGCAAGCAAACATATAATCCAATTTTAAAAAATGGGAAAATGATCTAAATGGACATTCTCAAAAGGAGACATACCAGTTGATAACACATTTATGTGGAAAAATGCTTAACAGCACTAATAATCAGGGAAATTCAAATAAAAACCACGATGAGAAATTATCTTACATCCGTTAAAATGACTATTAGCAAAAAAAATTAGCAATGACAAATGTTGGTGGGAATGTGAAGAAGGGGGACGCTTTATACACTGCTGGTGGGAATGTAAATGGGTCCAGCTATTATGAAAGCCAGTTTTGAGGTTTCTCTAAAACTAAAAATAGAACTAAGATATGGTTCAGCAATTCCACTACTGAGTACATATTCAAAAGAAAGGAAGTCACTATCAAAGAGACGGCTATCAAAGAGATAGCTACATCCTCATGTTTATCACAACACCATTCACAATAGCTAAGATGTGGAACCAACTTGTGTCCATGCACAGATGAATGGATACACAAAATGTGGTGTATGTTCAAAAGGAAAGACTATTCAGCCATAAGAAAGCATGAAATACTGTCATGCATGGCAGCATGGATTACCTGGAGGATATCGTGTAAAGTGAAATAAATCGGGCACAAATAAATAAATTCTGCATGTTCTCACTCTTTTGTGGCAGCGAATAAATTTGATCTCATAGAAGTAAAGAGTAGAATATTGTTTACCAGAGGCTAGGAAGGGTAAGGAGGAGAAGAGGATAGGGAGAGGCTGGATAGTGGATGCAAAATTATATAGATAGATAGGAGGAAAGTTCTAGTGTTCTATAGCACTGTGTTGTGACTATAATTAACAATAATAATTTATTATATATTTTCAAATGCTAGAAGAGTATTTTCATGATACATGATTCATGTTTCAGGTGAAAAATATGTTAATTACCTTGATTTGATCATTTTTTATTGTAAACGTGTTGAAATATCACACTGTATCCCATAAATATATACAATTATTATGTCAATCAAAAATAATATTATATTAATTTTACCTCTAAAATCCAAGATGAGAAATCATCGTATGTCAGAGGTAAGATTAAATATAATTATATTTAATCTTGCCTCTAAAAATTTAATTTTTAAAAATTAAAAATTGCAACCAGCTTGGGCACCATGGTGAAATCCTGTCTCTAGCAAAAATACAAAAAAATTATCCAGGAGTGGTGGCATGTGCCTGTAATCGCAGCTATTTGGGGGGCTGAGGCAGGAGCATCCTTTGAGCAGGGGAAACAGAGGTTGCAGTGAACCAAGACCACACCACTGCACTCCACCCTGGGTGGCAGAGTGAGACCTTGTCTCTAACTAAATAAATACATATTAAGGAACATCATCTATTTATACATACAACAACATGAATGATTCTAAAAATTATTTGACTTAATCTAAAAAGCCAGGAAAAGAGAATACACAATGTATTAGATTTTGGTTGCCCAGAAGTGAAGTATGGAGGGAAAATGTGTTTGGGAAGAGTGGGATGTAGACATTACCAAATGGCACAAGGACTCTTTTGGAAATGAACGTGTTTATTTTCTTGATTATGATGATGGATTTGCTGCTGTATAAAAGTCATATACTTTAAATATATGCAATTTATTATACATCATTTACATCTCAATAAAGATGATTTTAAAAATTAAAGACAAAGGAAGACAAGTCAGGAGGAAATTGAGGAAGTTTGTGTGTGTGTGTGAATGTGTGTATGTGCATGTTGTATTATAATTTCCTAAAGTAGTCTTTATAAATATTATATATTTATGAATAAAGCATACGTATTTATAATATATATACACATATATATTATAAATAAGGAATATTTATAAATAAAGAATACATATTCTTTGTAAATATATATGTGTATATATAAAGTACTCATTTGTTTATACTTATATATGTGTATATATAAGTATAAATAAAGAATATGTATTCTTTATAAATATACGTGTATATATAAATATATTAATATATTAAAAATTAAATATATATAAATATATCTATAAATATCTAAATAAAGAATACATATTTAGTTGTTTCTAGGTGTTTATCTTGCCCCCTCCAGCACTCCAGCAGTTCTGTTTGACTTGGCATTGTGATTATTCTGTCTGATTGTTATCTTGCTATTAGGATTCCTGAGATGGTAGTCTGTTGTTCTATTGTTCACTAAGCTCAATTCTTGTTGTGGGAGTGTCTAATATTGCAGGTATCCTGTGGATGGTGAAAGGAATAACCTTCCTTTAGTACTGAGTTTTGTAGAAAAGTTATCATCCTTTAGATGACACTCTTGCAGTGCTCAGGTCAGAAAGACTTGGCTGTCCTTGCCTGGAATTCATGGAAATGTTTGATACTTTTGGAGTTCAAGCATAAGCATACTCATGGACATTCAATAGTGACCAGCGTGTAAGAGGCCTACAAGTTCTATAAATGGAGAACTTTTACCTGGATTTTCTGCTTTCTTGTCCTTTCCTTTGCCACTTAGTATTCTCTTGTCACTCTCAAGAACTTCTGAGAGGAAGCCCCCACCACATTTCTGCCATGATCTTAGCAGAGCCAGATGTATTACCAAAGGGAGTAATCTACATGTCCAGATAGCTGCTTCACTCTAAAGTGTGACAGAGTTAGAAGTGCAGATGATCCAATGTTGTCATAATTTCCCAGGTACTGCAAGAGTTTTGTTTTCAAAGAAAAGCAATGGCCATATTTATGATGGCTTAAAGGATTTAGACACTTCTTATGAGAGTGTGGCTTAGAGTGCACAGAGCCATGCTGTCTATGTGTTCATAAGACTTTCCATTAGAGCTTTATTTTTAAAAATAATTGGTTCTTTCACTCTATAATGGAACATGGACTCACGGACTGTCAATAATTAAAATTAAACCTCATTTGTCTTTTAATATAGTGCTATGTTCTTGTGTAATTGAGTAGGGATCGATGCCAGTTGTGTGATGGACAGTAAACTTATACAACATGACAGAGATAGATTTCCAAAAAGACAGAATGTGATGTTTTTATGTACAAGGGGGATGAGCAGACCATATCAACAACATTTAGTTATTCTGTAGGTAATTATTCATTTGAGGAACACAACTTTTCAGAGAAACTGAAATGAAGACCAATAATACAATTACTATGTGTCTAAGTATACTGGTAGAAAACCATAATTAATTTTTCATTAAATTTGCATAAGGTGATTTTTTTTTTTCTTTAAGTAACAAGAAGTTAAATGCATGCATTTAAGAAGAGAAAGTTTGATAAGAGTTAACACTATAATGTAGGGTGATTTTTTTTCAGGCAAAAGTGCAACAAGTGATAATTTCTCAGATTTTAATTAAAATCTAATCAGAGTTTTAATAAAGTCACTTAAAATGCAAAGTTTCATGAAATATATTCTGATAACCCAAAATAAAATTCCATTATGAATATTTTCTTATTTGTGGGCTAACTTTTAAGGGTTTATTAATGTGCCTTCAATTATAAGAGCTCAGTTCTTAACGATTATTATTGCATCTCCAGAACGATACATAGCTATCTGTATTTTGTTTGCTAAACCAAGCTTTTCAATGTGCTTTTACTATTATTAATGGAAAAGAAAAAAAAAGCACTATTTGAAAAGTGTAAAAACTATGCCCAAACTTGTGCCCTTAAGCAGAAAGACTCACTTTTTAATTTTACAGAGCAAAGAATTGCTTCCAAAATGTAAACTGAGTAATTGAAATGGAAAGATGGATTGCTAAACTCATACAACTCAGATTTTATTTGAATTAACTTCTTTCTAGGTAAAAAATATTTCTTTTCATTAATAATTTCATAAAACTTACCAATCCAGACTAAAGACTGTTCCCCTTGAACCACAAAGACATTTTCACTCAATCATTTTTACCTGATAAAATCATACCCTTGGTCAATGCAACCCGCTGCTGAACCACACCTGCACCAGCACCTGCACAAGTGAACACAGGTGGAGAAACACACACAACCCTTGCTCTGCCACATTCTCAACTGACTATTTTAAATCTCCTTTTCTCAGTTCTTGGTTCTGGCTTCTAGCAGAAGCACTCAGAAGAGAATGTCCATAAACCCCTACTGCTATGTACCCTGAACTATCTTCCTCTTGCCAAACACTCTGCCTTCCTGGAATACTGTGAATAACCGACGGTCCTGGCTAAGGCCAACACCTTTTCTTGTGCATAGAATCTCTTCTGTTGCTTACCTTAGACCATTAGTCCAGCGATTCTCTCCTCTTTGTTCTACCGTAGTATTTTCCTCTCTAAAGAAAAACAAGAATTCAAACTTGAAGATAAGGCAAGAAGATTACTTTGTGCTTTCCTAAAGTAATACTGGAGCAGTTTCTAAGAATCTTACTTAGGAACTATTTAATCTTTGGCATTTTCTCTAAGCTCTTTGGTATTTTTCCTGAAATTTTTATTTAAAACTTTTAAAACATATTGCAGATTAAAAGAATTTTACACTGAACAACCCATGACCAAATGGATAATATTTACCATGCTTGTTTTCTCACATTATCAGTCTATCGATCTGCTCTACTTTTCATCTATTAATTGATCTGACCGTCGGTGCATTTTAAAATAACTTTTAAAATCAGTAAACTTCAGGACTGTAATTTTGTTTGATTTAATATCTATATTTGTTATATGCCCAAACCTGTAAAATTAGACATTAACTTGTGAATTGATAAATTTCAAATTATTTCATCTGTAAAGATACACATTATTTCTATCCCACAGGGGGGAAAAAAAATGATCTCAAAGATAATAGTTCAGTTGCTGTATCAGTCAGTTTTTTTGTATCAGTTTGCAATCTTGTTCCTACATTCTTATTTCTAATCTCCTATCTTTTTCTGAATATTCTTTGCCTCCTGCTGATTTTCTCATTCATAAGTTAAAGAGTGGACAATCATTTGCTTGAGAATAACATTTTTTTAGCTTTTTGAAATTTGTATTTTCACACCCTCTATCAAATCTTTTTCATCGTCATTTAACTATGCTGTAATTTCTCCCACCTTAAAATAATCTTCTACTCATCCCACTTTCATTTGTGGCTACCACTCTATTTATTTGTTTTATAGCAGAACTATTCAAAGAATTAATGCTCTCCCATATTCTCCTGAACTCACACTAATCAGGTTACCTCCCTCAACTCTTTATCAAACTATCTCATCAAGATTACCAGTCTCTCCACAATGTTTAATCCATTATTCCATTCCACATTTCATTTATCAGCATTTCATGTCAATTAACCTTCGTTTTCCTTGAAACACTTTCATCCTTGACTTCCAGAGCATCACTTTCTCCTAGATTTTATATTTTCTCTCTTGATGCTGTTAATCTTTGCTGTTTTTTCTTCTCTCCCAGATCTCTAAATAATTATTGCTCCAGGGTAAATCTGAGGTACATGGATCTTAATGGATTTGGCTTGTGCTATATTTTGAATCTGCATGTAATCAAATATGATGATTCTTATTTAAAAATATCAACTGGCCACTGGCCATTGTAGAAACGTCTAGTGATCTTTTTGCATTCTGCAAGAATTGATCTCTATACAAAATTTAGTCAAGTAGCAGTGAATTTAAATTAATTACCCTAAGCCATCATATATATTTATTATACTGCAATTTCTAATATAAATACTAGTCTACTGTATTGAGAAACAAAGTAGAGCTTTTATTCTAACCATATCCTCATTGCACTTGCAAATACTGGGTTTATTATTATAATACAGTAGGCATTGTTTTATAATTTGTGACTTCTCAAATACTCTAAGATCTCAAACCAATTTTTTCAACTGAAATTTTTAAAATACAGGAATATTTAATGCTAGGAATACTTGGACCCCTCTGTGGTGACTGAGCAACCCTAAGCTTCTGGAAGAATTGGCAAAACCCAAGCTGTCTGAAATAACAGTAAGAAATTGTTGTTGATTTTGAACCGGTAAATTCTCGTAGAATTTGGTTTCCCCAAAATGAGTTACTTGCTTTGTGATGCTTGTTAGTTACTGTATCAATTATATTTGAGAAAATGAAGGACAATGTGAAATGCTGAGATGTGACTTGTAACTTTGGCTCTGCCGAACTGTTCTGGTAGAAACAGGAGCTCTGTAAAGGGACTAACCACATAGCTTGACTGCCAGAGAGAGATGACAGCGCGTGATATGCTTCTCATTGCACAGAGCTTATAAACGGATGTGTAATGGAGAGGTTTGTTACCCAGACTCCTTTATCAGGAAAGGCATATTGATTAGGGCCCTGGAAAGGGGATGCGACCCTTATGGAGAGCCTATAAACGGATGCATAAGGGGCACCTGTCTCTGCGGTTGAGATAAGGATGTAAAAGTCTTTCTTCTCCCACTGCTCCTCCAGGCCTGCATGGAGGCCCCCCCTCCTCTTGCAGTTTTTGTGGTCAGGCTGGTTGTCCTGCGTCAGATCCTGTCCCCCCTGTAGCTGTGAGCCCAATATGTTTTTGCCAATAATCATAAGTTTATGTTTAACCTATATTCTTGCTAAGGTGTGTGATTTCTATGCTGACACACAGAAAGTCATCTTTACGTTGTTCTGCTTTTATAATACCACGTTGTGATTTTTGTGCACCAGTTTTTGCAAATGTATTCTTTTTTTATAATTATCACTGAAACTTTGCGTAACCTTGCTCCCCCTCCCTTATTGAAAGAGCCCAATAAAAAACTGAGGCTTTCAGGGGAATGTCAGACATCCACAGAGCAGCTTTATGTGGTGTCTCCCCCTGGACCCAGCTTTAAGGAAAACTTTTTCCTTGTCTCTCTTTCTTTTCACCGACCACTCGATCACTTTGAGAGATCTTTAAACCCACGTTGATATATTGGGAGCTGGTCTTGCCAATAATTTAATATAAACTTATCCTTTTAATATACAATTTTTAAGCTATACCCATTTTAGTAGCATATTTCCAAATTCAACAGGAATTTGAACATACTCTTGGAAATTCTCTGGTAAAATGAAAAGGCAATTTAATTGTAATTTTTAATTCTGTGACTCTCTAGCTTGACAGAAACTTAAAGCCACCAATGTAGGCAGTGGTTACCATTTTGCATTTGAATCCCTACTTAAAGTGTCTATGTCTAATTCTTTGAGTTCTAGCTAGTGTGTGTTGTTGGTTAAGAATTGGGCCCTTTAAATTACAGCATAGTACCACTCTGCTCATTTTCACCAGAGTTCAAAATTCTCTCAGGAAATATCTGGTTGGTCTGGGGACATATAGTTTCTTGGCAAATCAGAATTCTCTCAAAAACTTCAAAATAAATGAGAGAGGTTTCTGTTTTATCATGCCCATGATGATATCTGTAGGCTTTATCCACATTTGTCCATATATCTCTAAATTAATGAAAGATTAAATAATCCTTCTGTGTAAGTTTAAATGAACAAATAAAGCATGCGCTTCAGAAAAACAGCCATAACAGGTTATAAATGTTTCAGATTGTATTGCCATTATCCCGTGCATTTATAGAGTTCCTCTTGTGTGATCGTCTCTATGACCTATAAGCTTAAAAAGTCTTACTGCAAATATAACAAGTTTATGTTTTTTTAAGCCTCAACCGTATGCCATGTCTTCTAAATCGCTCACATTTTAGCTCTGTCTGAATAGCTTTAGATTGTTTAAAAAAAGTAAAATACTCCAGGAAAAATTATTTCAAAAATTAAAAAAATACTTAACACTCTAGGAAATGCTGTTTTCTAAAAAGGAATGACAAATGATTTTGAACAAAGACACCATCACTTGAAAACATGTAATCTCTCAATATGACTGTATATATACATATTCTTGGATTTCTAGCTTTTGATATATTTTAAGAAAAATCATTTCTCATGTATAATCAATAGACATTCTGTGTGTCTGGTTTTAAGACTGCATTCAAGGAAATACATTACACTTTCTGAGTATGGAGACTGAATAATGGGCTCATTTTCCATTTAATTTGTTCTAGGCCAAGGAGTAATTCTTGGTTTATTTGTGGAGTTAAGCTAACTATGTAATTTTATCTCTGAGGTAGGGACTTTTAGATGTGGAATGTATTCATCTTCATCCCTACAAGAAACCTGCTGCAAACCCTGTCAGTTTATAGGTGCTCAATGAATGTGAAAGAAGAAGAATATCAAATCTCATCTGAAGAACTGTAGAGTTAAAGTTTTGGAGAAAGCTGGGAATTTGAGCTCCCTCACATCAACAATCATCCTAAAAAGTATCTATTTGGCATTTTAAGGAAATTAGATCTGTCTACTTGTTACAGATACCTTCTCTAGTGTCTTTAACTTCAGTTTGAGACAAACTGATTTACTAAATTAAAGTGTACACTTTCAATTTGTAATAACAAAATATCACTTTAGGCAATACATTTATGAAGAAATAGTGCTCTTAAAGATTAAAGTCTCTTGTCCCTCCCATGACTGCTTTCAAACACACCTGAGGCATGAAATATGTACTCAGATATACTATCTTCTTGCCCTAATACTCAGTAGTCGCTGATTCTGCTCACATGTATTTACTAGGTCAAGCCATTTTTATCATTTTCAAAGGAATGCCACTGACAACTTAAAGAAATATCCCCTGGCCAAGTCTAAGAGTTCCTTTTGGTTAAAGTTCTATGTTATTTTTCCTATATATGCTTCCCAGTACTGTATTGAAATGAATGAACCAACAAAATGCATAATCCTTGGAACCTATTGATCAGGTCACTTGTCATCTTACTCATACAAATACTGCTACCATTTGGGAGATTTACATCTTAAAACTACTTTATTCTAGATTTTATTTTAATATGAGAGTAGTTCCTTTGCTGGCACCAACTACAAGAAATATTTCATTACAACAACCCTCGAGAATCTTTTAAACCCATTTTAAATGCATATTTTATCTTTCTTTTTCAGTAATCAGCATGTGATCAAAAGCAGATGTGTTTTGAAGGAGCACAGTCCTGAGTTGATGTTTTTTTTAAAAATCTAGAATGATTGTGAAATAAAAAATAATAAAAGAAAATCCTGATTGATTTTAGCATGAACCCAGACTGTGAAGGGCTATCCCATCAGGAGAAAAACCTCAATAATTCATTTTTGTTTTTTAGGACTTGATTTTAAGTAAACTTTGATTAGCTTTGGCTTGGTTTGAAAACTGATTGATTCTTTCAGAAGTAAGATTTCCTTTGAATGCCAGTCATTTAATCTTTTAACTTCGTGTGACATAAGGTGGAGGTGCTGGGTGGAAGCTGACAGTAATTTTACAGTGAAATGAGAACACCATAATCAGCTTATGGGTGACTTGTTTTCCAAGAGTCAGCAGTCAGTGGAGCGAGGAACAGAAAAGATCCCAGGGGGTCTGATGAATTACCAAAAATCTGGATTCAAATTCAGAAAATTGTTTTGTCCTCTCCAGGATCATTTGCCCAACTACAAAATAGAGGAAAGTCAAGCAATCACTTTTTAAGGTGCCACATATTTTAGTGAGCAATAAAATATTGTATTACCTTTTATGATGTTGTCTTTGCGTAGGCAACTATCAATTTATTTATTTTGTCATTGATAAGAAGTTTATTTTTTTCTTCCAAACAAGTTTTTCCTTTTTAAATAGATTATGGAACATTCAATCTTCATTACTGTAATTTATTTATTTATTTATTTATTTATTTATCTGATATTTATATTCCTTACTCAAAATGGTCCCCACTCATGATCTTGGCCCACTACAACCCCTGCATCCGTGTTCAAATGATTCTCCTGCCTCAGCCTCCCAAGTAGCTGGGACTACAGGCACCTGCCACTACATCTGGCTAATTTTTGTATTTTTAGTAGAGACAGGGTTTTACCATGTTGGCCAGAATGGTTTTGATCTCTTGAACTCGTGATCCTCCCGCCTCGGCCTCCCAAAGTGCTGGGATTACAGACGTAAGCCACCGTGCACGTCCCAGTTCATGGTTTTAACCTATTGTTTGGGAATGCATGATGGATTTTCAAAGGAATACTAAAAAGAAAGAAGAAAACAAAGAGTAAGAGAGAAGAGAAAGGGAGAGAAAGCGAGGAAAGGGAGAGAAGTCAGTCACGAAGAATACACTTTTATCAGTTAATGTTTCCCTTACAATATAATTGTCAAAATTGAACATAATCTTTAAGAAAGAGTTTTCCAGAAGATATTTAGTGTCATTACCCCATCATCTTTACACCATATCTTTATTAGAATAATCAAAATCCTGTTTGCGTTTAAATCATGTCATCATATGTTTAGTGTGTATCAACCTTTTACGTGTAGTGACAAATAGAGATTAAGCATGGTACTGGAAAGTTACTCTGTTAAACTTACTATGTCACTAATATTTATTTAAGAGAGGAAATATATCATTAGCTATGTTCCTAATTGTAAAAAAAAATTCCACAGTATCTTTATACAGATTGAGTTAATTAAAGCTAGATCAGAGATGTCATAGTGAATTAATTATCCAAATTGTTTGTGGATAAAATCAACCACTGTGGTAAACATAGTTTAGACTTTCAAGTAGGTACAAATGTTTTTCTACAATAAATATTTTAACAAATGTAATTTCTTGTAACAGACTTAGCTAGGAAGAATTAAAAACAACTTCCACAATTTCAGCAAAATTTTGCCCTTCTAAGCACATATGCTTTTACAGAAATTTAATTTCGTGATAAAAAGTTACACAATAAAAACCAGCTGCCGATAAAGACATACCCAAAACTGGGAACAAAAGAGGTTTAATTGGACTTACAACCTCACCAGCATCTGTTATTTTTTTGACTTTTTAATAATAGCCATTCTGATGGGCATGAGATAGCATCTCATTGTGGTTTTGATTTGCATTTCTCTAATGATCAGTGATGTTGAGCTTTTTTTATATGATTGTCAGCCACATGTATGTTTTCTTTGGGGAAGTGTCTGTTCATGTCCTTTGCCTGCTTTTTAATAGGGTTGTTTGTTTTGTTCTTGCAAATTTGTTTAAGTTACTTGTTGATGCTGAATATTAGACGTTTGTCAGATACATGGTGATATGGTTTGGCTGTGTCCCCAGTCAAATCTCAACTTGAATTGTATCTCCCAGAATTCCCACATGTTGTGGGAGGGCCCCAGGGGGAGGTAATTGAATTGTGGGAGCTGGTTTTTCCCATGCTATTCTCCTGATAGTGAATAAGTCTTATTAGATGTGATGGGTTTATCAGGGGTTTCCACTTTTACTTTGTCTTCATTTTTCTCTTGCTGCCATCATATATTCTTTCACCTCGCACCATCATTGTGAGGCCTCCTCAGCAATGTGGAACTGTAAGTCCAAAAACACACCCATACAAACAAACAGCATTCACTGGACAAATCCAACCCGCAGATATGTTTGATTTGGACTGTGCAATATTTGTAATATGAATTAGTTGCCAACATTTAAAAATTGGTTTCATTAAATGAGAAAATCTGGCTTCTCTTGAATAATCTGAAGATGTGGCTAAATTGAGCCTGCATTCCATTTCAATTTCCATGCAAACATTGATCAGAACCAGGTTGTACCCACTTCTAGTACATGGGTACAGGCACCCTGTGCTTCACAATTTTCCTCCTCTCTTCCCTGAAGCAACTGCTCTTTAACCATTTGTGATACCTGCTTGGCCCTTGCAAACATTTGGGTTTGTAATTCTAAGTATTTAAAACACTTGCTCCAACAATAGCAAAGTGCGAATAACACACCAGACATGGTACACTTTATATACATGGAAATTATGAGAGACGTAATAAATGTTCTGGAAAATAAAACTATTCTATATTAGAGCACAACAGCTGTGAATCATTTTAGAGGTTCCCAAGAATATATATTCAGTTTAAAATTTCCTAATTTTGCTGAGTACTTTCAGGTCGTAATGAAAACAAAGAGCCAACATGTAAAGAAAATGACTAAAGGCTGAGCACGGTGGCTCATGCTGGCCATCACAACACTTTAGGAGGCCCAGGTTGGTAGATCACTTGAACTCAGAAGTTCAAGAGAAGCGTGGGCAACATAGTGAAATTCTGTCTCTACAAAAACATACAAAAATTAGCTGGGCATGTTGGTGGACACCTGTAGTCTCAGCTACTAGCGAGGCTGAGGTGGGAGAATCACTTGAGCCCAGAAGTCGGAGGTTGCCGTGAGCTATGATCACACCACTGCACTCCACCATGGGCAACAGAATGAGACCTTGTTCCAAGAAAAAAAGGTGGGGGAACTAATTAGAGGATAAATTAGCAAACAGAAATTTAAATTTTGTTTTCTAAGATATATAAATGACACTTGATAACTTTGATGATTTTAAAAGAACCATTTTCCTCATTGTATATTTCTAATAACTAAGATAACATATTAACCTTGTTGAATAGCCTTAAATATCATTCAAAATGTCAACTTGGTGGATTTTTAATGTGTAGTATACCAATGTATGCATGGGCAGGTTACACTAAGTCACCAAAGAGGGAAAATGTCAAAAAAAGAGAGAAGGAAAATAAATCTACTCATGAATTCTTGGTTTTAATATTACTTTGTAAAGTATAATTTGTTAAAGTGGGACTTTTCTTTCTATCATAATTCTCAATATAGTCACCTTTCTGCATCCTAAGTGCTACAAAATGTATGAAAGACATACATACTGCAATTCAAATTTATTCATTCATTGTTAAGTAACAATGTCAACAGAAGACAATAATAAACAATAATAACAAAATTGAGAAATGAAACATAATCAAAATTAAGCTTGCTAAATTACTTATACATTTATTTTTGCTATTTTTTTCCTACTGCAATTTTGATCAACCTTGTGCTTGGGTAATCACAAGTCTACAGGCGCATTTAATCCACTATGTAGCATCTTAGTCATGTAGGGCAGATGAGTCCCAAAACTGGGGCTTAGCCTAGGAGGATTCTTGGCTTTGCCAAGGAAATAATTCAAGGTTGAGCAGTGCCGTTACACAGCAACTTTTACTGAGGCAACTGTGTAAAGCAGCAGCAGAGGTACTGTTCCTTGTGGGACTAGGCAGGGTGCCCAGAGTAACAGGACAAAGGCAGTTCTACAGTCCTATTTATGCTTACTTCTAATTTCATGCATATTAAGGGGCAGATAATGCAGAAATATCTAGGAGAAGGGTAGCAACTTCTGGGGCATCTAGTCATTGCCACAGAAAGAGGCAGTAACTTCCAGGTGTTGCTATGGCAATGGTAAACTGACAAACTCTGGTGGGTATGATTTATAGAAAGTTGCTTCCATTCTGTCTCTGTTTTAACTCGTCTCAATTTGGTCCAGTGTTTGAGCCCCATCTCTGAAGTTGAGTCTCGCTGCCTACCTCCTTACTGTTTGTTAAGATTGACTATACAATCTTTGTATAATGAATTGTGCACCTAATCTGCATTTTAAAAATGCAGACTGGGGATTCTACTCTAGGTTTAATAAAAACTTAAGAGCTGTGACACCAGTGTCCAGTGTGGTAAAATTGCTTAAAACTAAAAGCTGCATTGTGTCCCAAGGGACTGAAAAACTTGAACTTATGAAACACTATAAGGTATAAAAATAAATTCACAACATTGATGAAATACACAGTAAGAGGAATTCAAAAGTGTGGGCTCTATATAAAAATCAGTAAATATATAAGATAATAAGTGTAACTATTCTCCCTATAATTTCTTTATTTGCATTATTATCCATTAGGAAAAATATTGGGGTTTGTTATAGTTTTGTTCTTTCCTTTATGATATATATTTCATTAATTTATTCTACTTAAAAATAATTTCTCAACCCTTGTTACAATTTTTCTTATTCGACAAAGGAGTTTGGCTTAGCACTCAAGAGGGCAGACAAACATGAGGTGAATCCTAACTTAATACTGTAGCTGTGTAACCTTGAGCAAATTAATTAACTTCCCCAAGCTTCAATTCTCTACTGCCAGGAATAATGTATATAAAACATTTCGCCTGGCCTATTTTATAAATACATATCCATAACTGGGTCTCTGTCTACATTTAAAAGTATACTAAAAAGAGCATATATGTATTTACATATATGCTATTTTTGAAATCTAATAAAAAGTTAGAGGAATTGCAAGGTATTTTTATTCATCATACTTTTGATGGTTGCCTATTATTTCATTGTGTGGATTTATCATAATATGTTGTGAGTTTCTTGTGGCTAAATGGTTAGGCTATTTCCAGTATATTGCTTTTATAAACAAAGCTGTATTCATGTTTTAAAGTACATTTATTTCCAAATTTTTTGATTTTAAATATTTAATGCTCTCTTATGTTCATGCTCATAGGTTTAGTAAATATTTCCCTTTTTTCCAGCCTGAAAAACATGATGAAACCCTGTATTTACTAAATATACAAAAATTAGCCAGGCATGATGGCATATGCCTGTAATCCCAGCTACTCAGGAGGCTAAGGCAGGAGAATCACTTGAACTCAGGAGGCAGAGGTTGCAGTGAATTGAGATTGCGCCACTGTACTCCAGACTCGGTGACAGAATGGGACTTTAAAAATTAATAAATAATAAAAAATATTTTTCCTTTCCCTTGAAGTAGATTTTTTAAAATCAAAAAATTACAGAGGAACTATCAAAAAAGGAAGTAAGATGGTGTATCTTATTGCCCTACCTTTTAGTTAATTGATATTTTTAATGTAAGCAACACTGCTCAGTGCGATGAGGCTGCTGAAATGTTTAATTCTTGTATACCACTTCAGGTTAAAGCAATTTTGTGTTATGCAGAGGACAACAACATCTCATTTATCCTCAAGAAATGTAGTCACTGTTGCTCTTCTAGTGAGAATCTATTTTATAAGTTGTCTTCACAACATTAACGTACTGTTCAGATTTCCAGAGTAATTGTACTTCAAATTGTTGAAGGAAATATTTTTTTTCTACCAAGTGAGCACTTTTTGTGGAAGGAGACTGACATGGCATTTTTATATTTTAGCATTATATCATGCATTAGAAAAATATGGAAATCCCTGCATAATTTTAAATAGGGCATGTCAAACTTATCAGTTATTGGAGAACAAGAAACTATCCAAGCATGGGGAAAATATCAGAAATTGGATCTCAAGTTGGAAGAAAATAAAAAGACTCCACAAATGTTGACAGTTCTAAGATAAAATAAAATGATTAATTATATAATTTAAGGAAACTTTTTAAATACACACATATGTCAACTTATTGCAAATGCAAATTTATTGTCATTTATTGTTGACCACGATGACAGAGAAATCTTAAATAGTTTAGAGAGCAACAAAAGAAATGTGTTTTCTAGCATTTTATGTTTACAGGATTTTGAAATAAATGATCCATAGTTATGAAGCCATAGTCCATATGGGTAATATTTCTGGATATAAATATTAGAATAATTGTATGTTTCAAGTTGTTTCAACATTGATATATAAGTTTAGCAGCAATTATAAAGGAAAAATATCTCTTAGCTGAAAAGATGTGGTTAATGAAGCTAAAAGTAAGCAATGCTGAATAATACCAGCTAACACAGCACTTCTTGTGTGGCAGGTATAATTCTTAGCATAGTAACCAAGTAACTGAATAAATGCCCCCATTTGATCTGCAAAATAACCCTAGGAGGTGAGTAATACAATGATATCAACACACTATCTCCATTTTAACAGATAGGAAAACTGATGAATGGAGAAAATACAATATGTTGCACAGGGTGAAATATCTCACTACAAATAGTAGGTGAAAGAGCTGGAATCTGAACTTGGGTAGCATATGGTTTCAGATTGTAACTCTTACAACTATATTATACAACTTCTTTCAACAAGTTGCCACTTTGATCCACATAAAACTGTAGATGCTAAATCCAGATGATATTAGGTTCTCTTCTAATGAAGGGAACTGAAGTCTAATAGCTTAAGAAATGCCACATTCTTAAATCCTGTTTGTAAATTCTGATTTAGAATATTTGTCTGTTTTTTGAAAAAGGAAGTTTTAATGCAATACAACTTAAAAGTACTTGATTCCGTCCAAAAATAATCAATCTTTTTGAGTGAACTGACTAAAATATCTAACCTGGCTATTTAATCAAGAAAGAGACAGAACATGTCATTAAACCAGGGGGTAGGATTTTTGGTTTTTTAATCTCCTTAGGTTGACATGTCATGGCTCAGTCAACAACAGGCACAATTATTCTTAACCTGAGGACATATATTCATAAGAAGCCATCTGTTTCTGGTTTTAGATATTCTGCATGTGCCTGTGGAAAAAAATATGGATATGAATTAAGCAGATTATTGGAGATATATCTAGTGATATAAGTGTGGTCAGATGTGTGTATCAAAGTGAAGAAGATAGAAATGGAGATAAGTTTCTTAATAGTGGAAAAATCATATATTGTTACGTTAATTTTCTTGGTCAGAGGCACTTATGATTTCTGTATGTTTCAAAAATAATATGGTGTGCATGTGTGTGTATTTGTGTAGGTATGCATGTGCGTGCATGTGTGTATGCATGGGTGTGTGGTGCATGTTGGTTTGTAAGAAGAAAGTTTAGTTTCCAAGAGATATTTCCTCCTTTCATGTTTGCTATCCCATATATTCAAAAGGAAAGTATAGGCCGAATTAGGTGGATGACTTAAAAAAAAGTTAGTATTTTAGCAAAGTCATCATATAAACTCTGAGCAAAATAGAACAAAGTCATGTTTCAAAGAAGTCACACCACACCAATCGTATTCTTCTGCATTCTATTTTTTATAATTTTATTTAGCTTACTACAGGTCTGACTATAGGCTTCTACTGAACAGAAAGCCCATGCTTTCTTTTTTCTGTTTGGATTTTGCTGGTGTTGGTGTTGGTTTGTTTATTTGGTCCCAAAGAAATAAAAGGTTTGCATTTGGTAAGGAAATTCCAAAGAAATGATATAAGTGAACATTTACTTTCTTTCATTTTATTCAACGTATAGACATAATGGACCAGAAGGTTTTCTAATACAAAATAATCTTGAAATGGAGCACACACAAAAGATAATAAATAGAATAAATATTGACTATTTTTATTCAAAAGTGAGTTGGTAATGCTTTAAGAAGATCCTATAAACTATTTTATATCTTATTACAAAGAAATCTACAACTGACATATTTAGCTTTTCTGTATAAAGTATTTCTTATTACCATATAATATAAGAACAGTTTTGTGTCTATACTTTATTAGCAGTAAGTATAGACATACCAGTTCATTGTACAGCTGTTTTTAAAATACCCAATTTTTTATATTTTTGGTCTTTACTATGTATTTGGAAGTACAGGACTATTTTGGTGTAAGTCATTCATGAGGGTAAATCAACTAAAACTTCGTTAGTTTAGAATTTACTCAGAGTTGCATAAATGCTTTATAAAATTCATATGCAAAACCATCTGGACAAGTGGCTGCAGCAGTTAGGTGATGTTGTATAAATTCACCATTTATATTAAAGTTGCATGATCTCGTCCTCATGGTTTCTGTAGATGTCAAGAGGATAAAAGGCTTAAAAGGGTGAGGAAAAGAGAATGTTTTCATTAGAAGGGGTACTTAAGGCTCTTATATATTCATATTACCAGACATGTTAAAAGCTCATTTGTCTGCCAAGAGCAGGTGAACATAGTACCTGAGTCATTTGAAATTGCCACACTTAAGAAAGAACCATTGTCCTAAAGAGGAACTTGAATAAAACCCTGCCAGGTTAAGGTTTCCTTGGAACTACTTTGGAGTTTTTATAACAACTCACAGGGCTTTCTGAAATTCTGATTAAATATTGTACTTGTAAAGGTTAATGTTTCAACAATAACAGATCATGCTGTTTTGGAATGATGTTAGTTGGCTTTCTAAACTCTTAATTTTTAGTTGAATCTTATTCATATTTCTTCTCTCCTTTCTGTCTCTCTCTCTCTCCCTCTCTCTGTATCTCTCTCTCCCCTCTTCTCTCTCTCTCTGTCTCTCACTCTGTAATGTAAAAAAAATTGAAATACAAAAATGAGTTTACAGCATTTCATAAAAGGTTGGCAAAATCATCAGACGAGGAATTATATTAACGGAGAGAAAACATTGTTTTTGCCTAATATATTTGTTGATTCTATTTTCCCTTGCAAGTAAATTATTAAATATCCACATTTAATTAAAGTAGAGAAATCTTGTAAGGGGGAGAGGAACAATAGAACAGCAAACAAGAGTAGCAAACTGATATGATTAGCAATATAGCTTTGAATTCCAGAAAGCTCCAGACAAAATAAGGGTATAGGAGACAGATAATTTTCAGTCAGAGATGTGCTGAACACTGTCAGATATTTTAGGAATGTTTTAGTCAATGTTATGACCAGTAGTGACACTTATATAACAAGATTTCAGCTTTAAAATAGACCTTTATTGTTGATGTTACTATGACATTTTTTCTAAGGGGTCTTGGTGCTGAAAGACTGAAAATCAGTGACATGGGTAATAGCTGTGTGACAAAATTGAATTTCAAAATATAAAAAACAAAACTTCTGAGTATCTATCAGGTCAATGACCCTGTGTAAATTTCCCTGAGATATCATTTTTCCAAAAAAAAAAAAAAAAAAAAAAAACCACATCTCTCTTTAAATTTGTATTCACTGGTTAAAAATCACTATTTAAAAAAATACGTGAAAATAGTTTCATACTCGCAATGGTACATGATTTTTGAAAGTGTAATACTGAATTATTTGATAGTTTAATGTGAATTTATTATATCATAATGTTTGACAAATGCCACAAAATCAATTAGGATTTACTTAATTGTTGCCCATATCCCATTCTTTCACGTAAATTAAAGCAGAGGACTTTGAGGTGCATCTGATAAGTAGGTGATGCCTTAAAGCAAAGTCTATAAGTATGTTTAATCACCTTCTATCAATTTTTCTAAGAAGCAGATTGCCACCAAACTGGAAACAAATAAATCTTAATTTGTTTTTGAAGGATCATTATTTGTTTAATGGGTAGCCAAGAAAGGGATATAAGGACTTGCTATGGAACGATACCACATGTATTTTTGTGAGTTCATAAGAATGGGGTGAAAGGAATAGAAAAATGCGTTCAATGAGAAAAATGTGTGTGTGGGTTCCTGGGAAGGAAGAAGGGGTATATTTATTAATAGGCTTGTTTTGTTTACTCAGCGTGATTCCATCTGTCAGAAAGAGAACTATAAATAAAAGCTGAGGTGGGTAGTTTTCTTAGGGATTCTATAAAAGCAGATGCCCAAGCTGAGATATTTAGGAGTCCCAGAGTCAAAGATACAGGGTTAAAGAGCTAGCCAGGTGGCCGGGCACAGTGGCTCACACCTGTAATCCCAGCACTTTGGGAGGCCGAGGAGGGTGGATCACCTGAGGTCAGGAGTTAGAGACCAGCCTGACCAATATCCAGTCTCTACTAAAAATATAAAAATTGTGGTGGTGCATGCCTGTGGTCCCAGCTGTTTGGGAGGCTGAGGCAGGAGAATCACTTGAACCCGGGAGGTGGAGATTGCAGTCACATTCCGTCTCAAAATAAATAAATAAATAAAAAGAGATGGCCAAGCTTCCCCACCACCTTTCTGCCCTCCTGCCTTTCTCATGGGCTATGACATGGACCTGTCTCTGTGAGAACAAAGAAGAAAGCAGTGTCCTTGGTCAAGTCATGGAAAACACATACATGCAGTGGAAAGAATGACATTAAACAGAACAAGATCATATTCCTAAGTAACACAAGCATCTATAATCATTGGTCAAAAAAATTGATTTACCTTTTCAGCAAGAACATGGGATGCTGGTCGTGCATGTGCTGGAAACTTTGTAAAGGAGTGAAGGCTAAATTTTGTACTGTCCTTATGTAGAAAAAAAAAATGGTTTTGCTTGAATAAAGATCCAGCCCTCTTTTGTCACAACAGTGTAGTTCAGTCGTGGGTAAAGAGAACCTGTGAAAACACCTCACTTAAAATATGATAAGGTTTCAATAAATCAATGTCTTTGTTAGACTCACTGTGTCATTGACAATAAAATAGCAGAGCTGGATGTCCCCACCAATATTTCATAGTTTTATTTTGAAAAGGTATCATCTCCCATGTTCTTCCAGTATTGTATGATTTACTGTTCTACACTCAATTTTGAAATATCCATACCCATCTCAGCTATCTATTCTTGGCACCAGGAAAGATTTCGCTTCAGGTTTTATTTATTCAGAGCCTGTTAATGTTGTAATTTTTATATCACTGTCATGTCATTTTGCCACTAATGTCATATATTTGATAAAAGAGCACAGGGAGAGAAGCTGTGTTCTTATTAATTAGAGAGGTCTGATAAATGGATTATCTTATTTAGTAAGCAAGTCCTTGACAAGCAGGTGAATGCAGATGGGCATATTAATGCTGGTTTCTCAGCATTTACTGCTGTGTTAACACTTGTTTCATTCTTCTTGGTAAATCTGAATATCTCCCTAAAACCTGCTTTGGTAATAATAGCTAAACATTGTTGAATGACTAGCAAAATTAACTATATATGCTATATTAACTTGAATTATTTCATTTATTTCTTATACCAACCCTATGAGTGATGACCTGTTATTACAATCTCCATTTTACAGGTGAGGAAAGCAAGGCAGAAAAAGGTTATAGTCACATAAGATTTCACAGCTAATAAAGCTAGAATTGCAGTAAGAGCTGGTAATTCTTCCTTAGAGATACTTCTGTCACTCTCCTGTCTTTGATAACGTTCACCTCCCAGGTTAACGTTCATCTCTCAGACTGACCTTCTGATAGAGATATAAATATTTATATAAGATATAAGTTGGTATAAAACACATGGTAAGTTTGTCATCTGGATTTTGATCTTATATTATTGTTTGTTTATTGAGGAAACATGCAGTTTCTGTTTCTGTCCTATAAGATAAGGCAGACTTGCTCATTATGCCCTTGGCTGGGGATACTAATTCTGTACTTTAAAATGTAAGAGAATATTATCAAGACTTATCTTGCTTTTAAATGAAAAAGATACTTTTTTCTCCAGTGTTATTATTTAAACAATTTCAACTTTGAAGGTAAAAAGTGGGATCTGTTTCCTTCTTATGGTTTCCTTTGTTTTCAGTGCCTCGTTCACTGACTGGTTTCTTGTACAGAAGGTATATAACTTGATAAGCTTCTTACCCCTGTGATATAGTTTTTGTGTTTACTATTTAGCTGTTGGAACTTTCATTAACACTCACACACACACCCAAACACACACATACACAAACATTGGGTTTTCAGCTTTTATTTTAGGAAAGCTATGTGAAATAATAGAAAAGTATGATAATCCCTGGATAGATATGTATTATTTTGGGGGGTAAGAAAGAGATTTTAAGAAAAAAAAGAGATTTCAAAAATAAAAGATATATTTGTTTTAAAAGTACTATAAGACAAAATTGAATGTGTTTCCAAAAAAACTCAACTGTGTCTCCCTCAAAGTTGAGTGATTCTTGCTCATTGGGTCATAGTCCATTCACTGCTGTTTCTTGCCCTGGATTCATAGGATGTTAATGTCCATCCTTGTCCAGTTCTGACTAGCTGGACTTCATGATACCCTCTCTCTTTTTTCTTTTTCTTTTCTTTCTCTTTCTTTCTTTCTTTCCTTCCTTCTTCCTTCTTTCTTTCCTTCTTTTTCTTTCTTTGTTTCTTTCTTTTTCTTTTTCTTTTTTGAGATGGAGTCTCACTCTGTTGCCCAGGCTGGAGTGCATTGGCACAATCTCGGCTCACTGCAACCTCCGTCTCCTAGGTTCAAGTGATTCTCCTGCCTCAGCCTCCCAAGTAATTAGGATTACAGGTGCCCACCACCATGCCTAGCTATTTTTGTGTTTTGGGTAGAGATGGAATTTCACCATGTTGGCCAGGCTGGTCTCGAATGCCTGACCTCAGGTGATCTGCCGTCTCAGCCTCCAAAAATGCTGGGATTACAGGTGTGAGCCACCATGCCTGGCCCATGATGCCCTGCTTCTAAAGACTCAGCCACATCTAGTTTCTGTGTCTCAGATGACCAACTCAGGGAGAGCTTTATAATCTTCCACACTTTAGAAAATGGGTCAGGGTGGAAATCCATTAGGCTTTTGAAGGCCTAGCACTTTAACTTCCTCAAATTTGATACTTGTATTCCAGTTTGTAAGACCACTCTTCTACTTTGACTTCCCTTTTAGTATTATAGTTGTTAAATCAAGTTTGGCCTAAAGTTGCCTCCTTATACATTTTAAGTTAGGTACAAAGGGTTCTCTGTACCTAATGAACTACAACCTAAATGAGTTAGATTACAGTTATAACCTAAACAGACTGCAGCCTGTTCATGTGCCAGTCACAAAGTTTTGGCCAATCAAATGTAGCCAACTGTCCAAACTATGTTCAAATAAGGCAGATGCTAAGCTGTAACCAATCTGGCTGTTTTGGAACCTCACTTCCGTTTTTCTGTAGGTCACTTTCTTTTTCTGTCCATAAGTCTTCTACCACGTGGCTGTGCTGGAATCTCTCTGAGCCTACTCTAGCTCAAGAGGCTGCTCAATTCATGAATCATTCTTTGTTCAATTAAACTTTGTTAAATTTAATTCAGCAGAGGCCTTTATTTTAACACAGTCTTTCATGGGGGCTTAAAGTTACTCTCAAAACCATAACTTCCTCAGCAGGGATACTAATACTTTACTGTATTCTGCCATTGCCCTCCTTGGATGCTCTTCTCTATTCTTCCATTCCTCTCAGTGGGCCTTCCTGTCCCCCAGTAATTGGCCATCTGAGATCAAGCGTTAGATTCCTTTGACTTTGAGAATTATCACTTTTAGAAAACCCTTGCTGTCTCCTGTACCAGATAACCTCTCTTAGACACTGGCCCTGGCCTGGTTCAAACCTGAGTGTATAAATATTATGAGTTAAACTGTGACTTGTGGAGCTCAGCTCTGGGGATGTTTTGTCCTAGTTATCCTTACTGTTACGGCTCGCTCACCTTCCCCACTAGCTTTTTAGGCTACAAGGTTCCAGCACGTCTGTGAACTGAGCCCATCTGAGAAGCACCAGTAAATATATGGCATTTCTTCTCAAGCACTACTGGCTGTATCTCAAATAAAATACAGCTGATCCTTGACTAACACAGGTTTGAACTGTGCAGATTCGCTTATATCTGGATTTTCTTCTGCCTCTGTCAACCCCAACACAGCAAGACCGACCCTCCTCTTCTTCCTCCTCAGCCTACTCAGCAGGAAGATAGTAAGGATGAAGAACTTTATGATAATCCATTTAACGAATAGTAAATATACTTCATCTTTCTTATGATTTTTCTAGCTTATTTATTTAAAAAAACAGTACATAATACGTATAACATAACAAGTATGTATTAACTGACTACGGCAGCTGTCTCCAACCTTTTTGGCACCAGGGATTGATTTCGTGGAAGACAGTTTTTCCATGGACAGCTAGTAGGGGATGGTTTCAGAATGATTCAAGTGTATTACATTTATTGTGTACTTTATTTCTGTTATTATTACATTGTAATATAAAATGAAATAATCATGCAACTCACCATAATGTAGAATCAGTGGGAGCCCTGAGCTTGTTATCCTGTAACTAGACGGTTCCATCTGGGAATGACAGAAGACAATGACAGATCATCAGGCATTAGATTCTCATAAGGAGCGTGCACCCTAGATCCCTCACATGTGCAGTTCACAATAGGGTTTGTGCCCCTATAAGAATCTAATGCCATTGCTGATCTGACAGGAGGTGGAGCTCAGGCAGTAAAGAGCAAGGGAGAACAGCTATAAATACAGATGAAGCTTCACTCGCTCAAATGCTGCTTACCTCGTGCTAACAGGTCAAGGAATGGTACCAGTCTGGCCCGGGGATTGGGGATCCCTGGGCTATGGTATCAATAAGGCCCTGGTCAACAGTAGGCTAGAATTTTGAGGAAGCTGAATTTATGCATGGATTTATGACTATGTGAAGGGTGAGTGTCCCTAACCATCATGGTTGTTCAAGGGTCAACTGTACTCACCTGCATCCTGGGTATTGAATACAACTTCCACTTTTGTTTTTGAAATGTAAAGCTTAAAACAATCCAGAAAAGTCCAATCCAATCACTAGGTTTTTGCTGATATGAAAGCTGGAAGCTAAGTTGGAAAGATGCTTCCAGTGTGCAACAGTATTGTGACACACCCAGCAGTGAACTTCTTGTAGAAGTCCGTAATGACAGAACTGGAATTTCAGCTCTGAGGTCCATGATTGCAAGGTCCTGATTTTTGAATTAATACTTCCTCTTGCTGCCTCACTTTCAATAATGCTGCTAAAATTAGCCGTGCTGACGTGGATCAGTCCCTTACCTTTCTGAGCTTTATAGTTTTTTTATATCAGGGAGGTGGACAAGATGCTATCTCCTTTCAGTCTCTGATATAAAATGTCATATTAAGTGTCAAATTATAATCCTCATGAGCAGCAACCTTAAAGCAGCTTCTGAAAGACTGGAAAAGGAAAAAGGAGGAATTGCCTCTGCCCAGGTGGTTGTCTCTACTGGGGACTAGCTCAGGCTTGAATCTGTTTCGCTGTGATTTGGTATTTTGCATACATTTCTAACCTGCCTCTTATATTCAATGGCTTTAAGTTTGTATCATGAATATTTTCAAATTTCTATCCAAACTATGAGAAATGGGATTTATCTATCATGTGTGTTACTCAAGAAGGGCTTTCAAAATATAAAGGAAAAAAACCATAGTTTTATGACCCTTTGCATCAGTCACTTTACTAATTTTATATTTTTGCTTAGCTTATTTCCAATACATACATTGGAAATCTTTCTACTTAACAAAACCAAAAAAGGGAGAAAGAACCTCTTTTTAAAATTTGCATGGATTCTCTTTTATTCATTCAAGTCATGAAGGTCTGGACATATGGTGGAAATGTTCAGAGGTAAATTTTTAGAATTCTGAATTATATTTGTAATAACAAAGTATCCCAACAATTTTTTTAAAGGATTCAGCTGATTACAACAGATTTGGTTGCAATCCAAGTCACTTTAGTACCTTACAAAAAGTGAGATGCTTTAGGCAAGACTAACAGCACGAGAATAAATGAGTTAGTAAGCACTAATAAACCTGGAGAACAACAGTGTTTTAAATGTTTTATGCCTTATTTGAGTACGTGCCACTGAAGAAAATTGAATGAACAGCTTTTTGGTTATGAATACTAGAAGCAAACTTTTTTAGCATTGTTTTGCATTTCTTTTGGTGACAGACTTAACAAGCAGAACATTTTCTGATAGAGAATGACTTCTAGGCATTCTTTCTCTTAGAGCTTAGCAGTATGTGTAAAAACTGGTCACCTTTCATATCTACATTCTTTCTCTCACAAAAGCCATTCAACCGTTAAGTATTTACTGAATGCCAACTCTGTGCCAGGGTTAGGGATACACTATGCTCAGACTTGGAGTTAGAACAGCAAAAAAGAATTATGTTATATACTCCAGAAAGTCACCAAGTCCACGTTGGTTCTGAGACAATATTCAGCGTTTAAGTTTCACTGCATTCTTGAACAATGAATGATGAAATAATATCAATAATTTTCATTACAGCAAAAGTTTTCTGAACGTCTACCATGCACTTAATGCTCTGCATTTCAAATATAAGAAGTACTATTCCTACCTTCAGAGAGGGCATTCTGGTGAGTTTACGTATGGATTTCTGCTCTCCAAAAATGCAGTGGAGAGAAGAGAAGTAGGAAGAGAGGCATGAGCAGGAGGAGGAGCAGAGGGAGGAATCACAGTTTAAAAATAATTTTTAAGTCTAATTTGTGCTAGGAATTATTTGAATTTCAAATGAAGTATAATGTGATTTCTTAAAAATCACTTATTTAGCTAGGGTAGAAACTGACATTTATTGTATTCTTGTATGTATCAGGGACTTTATATAATAGCCAATATTTATTGAGAAGTAAATAAGTGACTCATAAATTATCTTTGCATAAATTGTTTAATCTGTTACATGACTATTTTTCAATTCTGTTTATAAAGGTTGTTTTATCGAATGATCTCTAAAACACTGTGAGATGGATATCATGCCTGTTCTCATTTTCCAGATGAGGAAACTTAAGCACAAAAAGATTGTAAATTTAGACAAATTCGCATAGTTAATAAAGTATGGAGCTAGATTTAATTTCAGGCAGAGAAAGAGATTTCCCATGAAGTTAATAAAATTTAAAATTGAGGAGCAATTACTTCTATAAGTTATTTACAAGAAATTATACCTAAATCATATTTGTAACTTTGAATTATTTATCTCAAAAAGGACCCTAAAAAGTTTACTAAGCTTCTCCGGGTACAGTGGCTCACATCTGTAATCCCAGCACTTTGGGAGGCCGAAGCAGGTGGATCACTAGAGTTCAGGAGTTCAAGACCAACCTGGCCAACATGGTGAAACCCCATCTCTACTAAAAGTACAAAAATTAGCTGGGTGTGGTGGCGGGCACCTGTAATCCCAGCTACTTAGGAGGCTGAGGCACGAGAGTCCTTGTACCCGGGAAGTGGAGGTTTCAGTGAGCCAAGATCACACTACTGTACTCCAGCCTGGGCAACAGAGCGAGATTCTGTCTCAAAAAAAAAAAAAAAAGTTTGCTAAGCTTCAGACACAAGCAATTGGATCTTACATGAGAAATTCAACTTCCAGTTAATAAAAGCTCCCCTCTGCTTCTTGAGCCATCTCCTGTTTTCCTTCTCTGACCAAATGGATCCCCTGGAAACAAAGGCCAATTTGTCTACTTATCCTGTGGGGCCTGTTTTCTTTCCATTTCTCAAACACTGTAATCTGCCAGTTATATTTATTTTTATTCTCTCTCCTTCATCTCAATTATCAATCTATTTCTCTACATTGTATTAGTCCCATCAGCATTCAAACATGCTCTACTTTCACCATTAAAAAAGGGAGCTTAAGAAAGGAAAAAAATTTTAAAGCTCCCCATTTCCATTGCAGCTCTTTTCATCTTTCGAATCACTTTCCTCAGCAGCAAAAAAACCTGTTGACTTGATCTGTCTTCGCTACATTTATTTCCTCATTTATTCAGCAAATACATATTTATACCTGCTAGGTGTCAGACACTGTGCCAAATCACAGAATAAAAACAAAGAACAACACCAACTTCATAGGTATCATAGCTTATATCTGAAGTTTGTGTCTGGTGTGTACTGTTTTCTCAGGTGCATTCAGGAAATAATAATATGCATGTTAGTTTTCCGATTTTTATCCTAGCTCTTATAAAGTATGTTCAGATTTTGGGGATTTGGTGTTCCCATACTTGAGAAAAATCAATCTTCTAAAAAATATTGCGAAATTCAAAGGAATTTTTAGATGTCAAACCTGGTATTTATTTGATCTAAATGTATCATCCTGCATTATCATCTAAGGGTATTAGTCTGCTTTTAATTGGAGACCTTAGCTTCACCTAAATATTTTGATATTTTGGTGATCCAAGTGGATACAAACTGTTCTTACCATGTGCCAAAAACGAAAGGGACATTAACCCACATAATGGGATTTTTCTGTCATTTCTATTAATATAGGTGTGTTTTATTGATCCCATTTTACAGACAAAATGAGCATTATAGAGAAGCTAAAATTTACTCAGTCTAACCTAATCGATTATGTACAAACACAAGATCTGAATACAGTTCTCTTAATTACACAGCCCAAAGTCTTTCAAATACATGAGACAGTCTCGCTCTGTCGCCCAGACTGGAGTGCAATCTTAGCTCACTGCAGCATCTGCCTCCCGGGTTCCAGCAGTTCTTCTGCCTCAGCCTCCCGAGTAGCTGGGACTACAAGTGTATGCCACCATGCGTAGCTAATTTTTGTATTTTTAATAGAGATGGGGGTTTCACTGTGTTAGACAGGCTGGTCTCGAGCTCCTGACCTCAGGTTATCCGGTGATCCACCCACCTCGGCCTCCTAAAGTGCTGGGATTACAGGCATGAGCCACTTGCTGGCCCTTTCAAATATATTTTATGAATGCAGCAGAATCAGGAGACAGAATGCTTGAGATCAGATAGGGACAAAAGAATCATAAAGGTGAGTTTTGTGGTGCATGGCCTCAGAAGGAGGAGACAAGGAAAACCCCTATATAGAAAAACTTTTTCTAGAAAATGTACAATTATTGATGTCCGGGAAAGAAAAAACCACAAAAAAATGGCAATAGACAATTTAGTGTCTTTTGAAATCTTTCCTAGTCTGCCCCCTTTTCCTTAACAATGGAAGAGAAGCTTTTTAAAAGTTCCGTCAAAGAGACTTTAGTAGACAGGTGACTGAGCAATTGATAAATTGTTGGTGTTTCATCATGTTCTGTGTAATCAGATTTGTAAAGATTTTGTAGAATACTCACAAGCTCCTGTTATTTTTCCTTTCTAAAATATTTGATTCTTTTGCTGTTTTAGGAGAAACCTTTTAAAAGGAGGATTTGTTCCTAGTTTCATTTAATTGAATTTAAGCTTATTTGAGATTCTCATGATTTAGTGTTCTGCAGAGAGTTTTGCTGTATTTTTTTCTCCCTTTAATTTTAACTTGAACAGCTTGATGAGAGTTTAATAGAATTTGTTTTAAAGTTATTGCTGACCTTGAATTAAATGGGAGCCAATATATCCCCATGCAGGTGTGGGCTTCAATTTATGGCAAATATGTTTGTCTTTACAGTCATGCATAATTTCCAAGTTCCAGAAATTACTTCTGTTTTATAGCTGTACCTTCTAAACCCGTCATAAGGAGGGCTCTGTCAGCATTTCTATTACATTCTTTACTTTACAGAGGTTTATAACATACTTATAAAACTCACTCTAGGATTAGTTTTGGCAGATAAACTCTCATTTAGGGAAGGAAGGTGTTGTTTTTTTTTCCAACAGTTTAAAAAGAATATACTGGCTTGCCTGTGCTCACACAACTGGAGTTCGTAGACTCATTTTTGCTTGGGTTTTATAAAGAGGATGTCCTAATTAGCCTTCATATATTTGTGCATTAGAACCTCTCTTTTCTCCTCAGGAGGGAGAACTGCATAGTAATTCAAAGTTTTGGATACTAGAGTTCAAGGTGTTAGTTCAAATCCCTACTCTATGATTCTAATAGATCTGAGATTGTGAATGAACTATTTACTATATAAAATAAGCACTTAATAAGTGGTAGGTATAGAGGTATATGCTATCTCATTATTTTTAGTCCTGTTATCACTTAGGAACTTAATGAGTACCTTAATCATATGTGTATCTCTAAATAATGAATCAAATTTGTTATTTCGTTTTGTTGTTCAATAATGATCATAAGACTGGATATTAGAGATACAAAGGTAATGAAACCTGGCTCTTGCCCTTAAGGCATATGTAGTTTAGTAAGAAAGAGTCAGACTTTTAAGGGAACACTTCAAATCCAAACTATTTCCTGTTTTCCTGGAAGCTTGGACAGCTCAGAGCAAAGACAGCTTACTCCAACTAGGGCCTCAGTGAAGGTTTTTTTACAGGGTAAATGAAAGGGAGGAATTCCGTCATACTAAAGGATGATTGGATGGTTGCAAGTCAGTTAGATAAACATCCACAGGCAAAGCATAAAGAGGAAGAGCTTGGGGTAGGCTGGCAACTGGAATATGACTGGAGTTAAGAGTGTAGAAGGATGACGGGTGGTAAGGAGGGATAGCAAATGTAATGGAAAGATCTTCCTATTCCGTCTCCAATATGGGAAATATGTTTGACTCTCTCTTAGTCAGATATCCTTTATGTCATATATTCTTTATTATCTATTTTAGTTAAGCATGTTCACCAGTAACTGTTTTTTTTAAAAAGTGTGGGAAGTATTTTTTAATTTTTTTTTTTTTTCTGAGATAGAGTCTCATTCTGCTGTCCAGACTGAAGTGCAATGGCGTGATCTCAACTCACTGCAACCTCCACCTCTCAGGTTCAAACAGTTTTCATGCCTCAGCCTCCCATGTAGCTGGGATTACAGGTGTGTGGCACCACACCTAGCTAATTTTTTGTATTTTTTTAAGTAGAGACGGGGTTTTGCCGTAGTGGCCAGGCTGGTCTCGAACTCTTGGTCTCAAAAGATCCGCCTGCCTGGGCCTCCCAAGGTGCTGGGATTACAGTCATGAGCCACTGCTCCTGGCCATTAAATATTTTATATCTTACAATGGCTTTATTCTCTCCTCCCCCTTGATATATAATTCAGCTAAGTATATAATTTTAAGTCAGAAATTTTTTCCCTTCAGCATTTTGAAAGTTTAAATGCAATGTCTTCAGGCTCAAAATCTAAAGCCCTTCTGATTTCTGATCTTTGCGTATGACCTGCACTTTCGTCCTTCACTGGCTTTAGAGTATTCTTTTTGCCACTGTCTTTCTGATATTTAACCTATTTTTACCTGCTGTTCTAGACAACCTGTTGGATTTATAATTTAAAAACTTATACCCTTCAGAGCTGGGAAATTACCTTAAAATATTATATTTGTTGTTTTTCCAATTTCCTTCTTTTCTTAATTTTTTGGAATGCCTCTTATTCAGATGTGAGACAGTATTGTCATTGCTATAATTTTCTTCCTTCTCTCTTGTCTTCCATTATTTTATTATTTTGATCTACTTTTGTGTTATTTCATTTTCTTAACTTTCTTTCAGTCCTTCTACTGATTTATTTTTCCCATTTTTGCCTCTACATTTTAAATTAACAAAGGCCATTTTTATTTTTAAGTAATTCTTAAAAGTATATTCTGGTCCGATCCAAGATGGCCGATTAGGAGCAGCTGAGGACTGCAGCTCCCAGTGAAAGAGCGGAGGGTGAGTGGACGCCGCATTGCCAGACAGATTTTTATTGCCCACAGTCCAGGAGATTCCCAGGGGGAGAAGCCCCACGGGTCGCCAGCGCGGCTGGTTTGGCCGGCGCAGCAGTTTTTGCCGGCGCGACTGTTTTCGCCGGCGCTGCTGTTTTGGGAGGCGTCCCGGCGCAGCGGTTCCCCCATACAAAATACGTGGGTCCGGGTGCTCGTTTTAGCTGGCAATTGGAGCTCTGGGAAGGCAGAGCCGCCCATTCATCTGATTAAAAAAGGGGACTGAAACAGGTAGCCAGGCCGGGGAGATTTCCCAGGCAAAAAAACGCCACGAATCTCCGCGCCCGCGGTTTGAGCCGGCGCAGTGGGTCGCCGCACGGGAAATCACACAGATCCCGGCGCCTTTTCAACAGGCGGCTGGAACACCTGGGAGACTCTGAGGCAGGGAGCCAGGTGATCAGGCTTGGCTGGTCCCACCCCCACAAAAAAACAGCCATCGGAAACGCTCTGGATCCAGAGTTTCACAGCAAGCACAGCTGAGCCCGGGGACGGCCCAGCTCTGTGGGGGGGGGGGGCGTCCGCCATTACTGAGGCAGTCTGCCGCTACAGAGGTAGTTTGCCATTGCCCAGGCAGTTCTCCACTACACCGGTATAAACAGGACTGCAGGGAAGTTCATACGGCAGCTGGGCGGAGCCCACAGCAGCTCAGCAAAGCCTCTGTAGGCAAACAGTGACTAGGCTGCCTCATCGCTGGGCAAGTCAGCCCTGAGAAAAAGGCAGCAGCACCAGGGAAACTCATAAATAAAGCCCTAACTCCCCCGGGACAGAGCACCTGGGGAAAAAGGGGTTTATGAGTTCTGCTGCAGCAGACTTAAACGTACCTGCCCAGCAACTCTGAATGAAAAACGGAGCTCACAGCTCAGCACTTGAGCTCCTATAAAGGAAACTCTGTCTCCTCAAGCAGCTACCTGATCCCCGTATATCCAACGAGTCACCTCACAAAGGAGTGCTCAGACGGACATCTGGCAGGTATTCTTCTGGGACAAAGATAGCAGAAGAAGAGACTGGCAGCAACCCTTACTGTTCTGCAGCTGCTGCAGGTGATCCCCCCAGGCAAGCAGGGCCGGGAGTGGACCTCAGCAGTCCTACAGCAGAGGGGCCAGACTGTTAGAAGGAAAAACTAAGAAACAGAAATAAATAACTTCATCATCAACAAACGGGACGTCCACTGAGAGACCCCATCTGAAAATCACCAACCACAAAGACCACACATAGATAAATCCACAAAGATGGGAAGAAACCAGCGCAAAAAGGAGGTAAACACCCCGAAACCAGAACGCCTCTCCTCCTACAAGGGATCACAACTCCTCACCAGCAAGGGAACAAGGCTGGATGGACAATGAGTGTGATGAAATGACTGAATCAAGCTTCAGAAGATGGGTAGTAAGAAACTTCTGTGAGCTAAAAGAACATGTTCTAACCCAATGCAAACAAACTAACAACCTTGAAAAAAGATTTGACGAAATGCTAATGAGAATAACCAACTTAGAGAGGAATGTAAGTGAATTGATGGAGCTGAAAAACACAACACAAGAACTTTGCGAAGCATACACAAGTTTCAACAGCCGAATTGACCAAGCAGAAGAAAGGATATCAGAGGTCGAAGATCAACTCAATGAAATAAAACGAGAAGGAAAGAGTAGAGAAAAAAGGATAAAAAGGAATGAACAAAGTCTCCAAGAAATATGGGACTATGTGAAAAGACCTAATCTACGTTTGATAGGTGTACCTGAATGTGAAGGAGAGAATGAATCCAAGCTGGAAAATACTCTTCAGGATATTATCCAGGAGAACTTCCCCAACATAGGAAGGCAGGCCAATATTCAAGTCCAGGAAATACAGAGAACACCACAAAGATATTCCTCAAGAAGAGCAACCCCAAGGCACATAATCGTCAGATTCACCAGGGTTGAAATGAAGGAGAAAATACTAAGGGCAGCCAGAGAGAAAGGTCGGGTTACCCACAAAGGGAAGCCCATCAGACTCACAGCAGATCTCTCAGCAGAAACCCTACAAGCCAGAAGAGAGTGGGGGCCAATATTCAACATCCTTAAAGAAAAGAACTTTCAACCCAGAATTTCATATCCAGCCAAACTGAGCTTCATAAGTGAAGGAAAAATAAAATCCTTTGCGAACAAGCAAGTACTCAGAGATTTCATCACCACCAGGCCTGCTTTACAAGAGCTCCTGAAAGAGGCACTAAACATAGAAAGGAACAACCAGTACCAGCCACTCCAAAAACATACCAAACAGTAAAGACCGTCAACACAATGAAGAAACTGCATCAACTAACGGGCAAAACAGCCACCTAGCATCAAAATGGCAGGATCAAATTCACACATAACAATATTAACCCTAAATGTAAATGGGCTAAATGCCCCAATTAAAAGACATAGACTGGCAAACTGGATAAAAAGCCAAAACCCGTCGGTGTGCTGTATCCAGGAAACCCATCTCACATGCAGAGATACACAAAGGCTCAAAATAAAGGGATGGAGGAAGATTTACCAAGCAAATGGAGAGCAAAAAAAAGCAGGAGTTGCAATTCTCATCTCTGATAAAATAGACTTTAAACCAACAAAGATCAAAAGAGACAAAGAAGGACATTACATAATGGTAAAAGGATCAATGCAACAAGAAGAGCTAACGATCCTAAATATATACGCACCCAATACAGGAGCACCCAGATACATAAGGCAAGTTCTCAATGACTTACAAAGAGACTTAGATTCTCACACAATAATAGTGGGAGACTTGAACACCCCGTTGTCAATGTTAGACAGATCAACAAGACAGAAAATTAACAAGGATATCCAGGACTTGAACTCAGACCTGGATCAAGCAAACCTAATAGACATTTACAGAACTCTCCACCCCAAATCCACAGAATATACATTCTTCTCAGCACCACATCGCACCTACTCTAAAATTGACCACATAATTGGAAGTAAATCACTCCTCTGCAAATGCAAAAGAACAGAAATCATAACAAACAGTCTCTCAGACCACAGTGCAATCAAGTTAGAACTCAGAATTCAGAAACTGACTCAGAACCACACAGCTTCATGGAAACTGAACAACTGGCTCTTGAATGTTGACTGGATAAACAATGAAATGAAAGCAGAAATAAAGATGTTCTTTGAAACCAACGAGAACGAAGACACAACATACCAGAATCTCTGGGATACATTTAAAGCAGTCTCTAGAGGAAAGTATATAGCAATAAATGCCCACATGAGAAGCAAGGAGAGATCTAAAATTGACACCCTATCATCAAAATTGAAAGAGCTAGAGGAGCAAGATCAAAAAAACTCAAAACCTAGCAGAAGACAAGAAATAACTAAGATCAGAGCAGAACTGAAGGAGATAGAGACACGAAAAACTCTTCAAAAAATCAACAAATCCAGGAGCTGGTTTTTTGAAAAGGTCAACAAAATAGACAGACCACTAGCCAGATTAATAAAAAAGAAAAGAGAAAATAATCAAATAAATGCAATAAAAAACGATAAAGGGGATATCACCACAGATTCCACAGAAATTCAAACCATCATCAGAGATTATTACAAACAACTCTATGCACATAAACTAGTAAACCTGGAAGAAATGGAGAAATTCCTGGACACATGCATCCTCCCAAGCCTAAACCAGGAAGAAGTCGAAACCCTGAATAGACCAATAACAAGGTCTGAAGTTGAGGCAGCAATTAAGAGCCTACCACCCAAAAAAAGCCCAGGTCCAGATGGGTTCACAGCCGAATTCTACCAGACATACAAAGAGGAGCTGGTACCATTCCTTCTGAAACTATTCCAAACAATCCAAAGAGAGGGAATCCTTCCTAAATCATTTTATGAGACCAACATCATCCTGATACCAAAACCTGGCAGAGACTCAGCAAGAAAAGAAAACTTCAGGCCAATATCCATGATGAACATAGATGCAAAAATCTTCAATAAAATACTGGCAAACCGATTGCAACAGCACATCAAAAAGCTTATCCACCATGATCAAGTAGGCTTCATCCCGGGGATGCAAGGCTGGTTCAACATACGCAAATCTATAAACATAATCCACCACATAAACAGAACCAAAGACAAAAACCACATGATAATCTCAATTGATGCAGAGAAGGCCTTTGACAAAATTCAACAGCCCTTTATGCTAAAAACTCTCAATAAACTAGGTATTGATGGAACGTATCTCAAAATGATAAAAGCTATTTACGACAAACCAACAGCCAGTATCATACTGAATGGGCAAAAACTAGAAGCATTCCCTTTGAAATCTGGCACTAGACAAGGATGTCCTCTCTCACCACTCCTATTCAATATAGTACTGGAAGTTCTAGCCAGAGCAATCAGGCAAGAAAAAGAAATAAAGGGTATTCAAATAGGAAAGGAGGAAGTCAAATTGTCTCTATTTGCAGACGATATGCTTGTATATCTAGAAGACCCCATCGTCTCAGCCCAAAATCTCCTGAAACTGATAAGCAACTTCAGCAAAGTCTCAGGATATAAAATCAATGTGCAAAAATCACAAGCATTCCTATACACCAATAACAGACTTAAAGACAGCCAAATCAAGAACCAACTGCCATTCACAATCGCTACAAAGAGAATAAAATACCTAGGAATACAACTAACAAGGAACGTAAAGGACCTCTTCAAGGAGAACTACAAACCACTGCTCAATGAAATAAGAGAGGACACAAACAGATGGAGAAATATTCCATGTTCATGGCTAGGAAGAATCAATATTGTCAAAATGGCCATACTGCCCAAAGTAATTTACAGATTCAACGCTATCCCTATCAAGCTACCAATGACCTTCTTTGAAGAACTGGAAAAAACCACCTTAAACTTCATATGGAACCAAAAGAGAGCCCGCATAGCCAAGTCAATTCTAAGCAAAAAGAACAAAGCTGGAGGCATCACACTCCCGGACTTCAAATTATACTACAAAGCTACAGTAATCAAAACAGCATGGTACTGGTACCAAAACAGAGATATAGACCAATGGAACAGGACAGAGACCTCCGACGCAACACAACACATCTACAACCACCTGATCTTTGACAAACCTGACAAAAACAAACAATGTGGAAGCGAGTCCCTGTTTAATAAATGGTGTTGGGAAAACTGGCTAGTCATGTGCAGAAAGCAGAAGCTGGACCCCTTCCTGACACCTTACACTAAAATTAACTCCAGATGGATTAAAGACTTAAACATAAGACCTAACACCATAAAAACCCTAGAAGAAAATCTAGGGAAAACCATTCAGGACATAGGTGTAGGCAAGGACTTCATGACCAAAACACCAAAAACAGTGGCAACAAAAGCCAAAATAGACAAATGGGACCTAATCAAACTCCATAGCTTCTGCACAGCAAAAGAAACAGTCAGTAGAGTGAATCGGCAACCAACAGAATGGGAAAAAATTTTTGCAGTCTACCCATCTGACAAAGGGCTGATAACTAGAATCTACAAAGAACTGAAACACATTTACAAGAAAAAAACAAACAAGCCCATTCAAAAGTGGGCGAAGGATATGAACAGACACTTTACAAAAGAAGACATACATGAAGCCAACAAACATATGAAAAAATGCTCATCATCACTGGTCATTAGAGAAATGCAAATCAAAACTACATTGAGATACCATCTCACGCCAGTTAGAATGGCGATCATTAAAAAATCTGGAGACAACAGATGCTGGAGAGGATGTGGAGAAATAGGAACACTTTTACACTGTTGGTGGGAGTGTAAATTAGTTCAACCATTGTGGAGGACGGTGTGGCGATTCCTCAAGGACCTAGAAATAGAAATTCCATTTGATCCAGCAATCCCATTACTGGGTATATATCCAAAAGACTATAAATCGTTCTACTATAAGGACACATGCACACGAATGTTCATTGCAGCACAGTTTACAATAGCAAAGACCTGGAACCAACCCAAATGCCCATCGATGATAGACTGGACAGGGAAAATGTGGCACATATACACCATGGAATATTATGCAGCCATCAAAAACGATGAGTTCGTGTCCTTTGTAGGGACATGGATGAACCTGGAAACCATCATTCTCAGCAAACTGACACAAGAACAGAAAATCAAACACCGCATGTTCTCACTCATAGGCGGGTGTTGAACAATGGGAACACATGGACACAGGGAGGGGGAGTATCACACACTGGGGTCTGTCGAGGGGAAAAAGGGGAGGGATAGTGGGGGGGTGGGGGAGTTGGGGGAGGGATAGCATGGGGAGAAATGCCAGATATAGGTGATGGGGAGGAAGGCAGCAAATCACACTGCCATGTGTGTACCTATGCAACAATCTTCCATGTTCTTCACATGTACCCCCAAACCTAAAATGCAATAAAAAATAAATAAATAAATAAATAAATAAATAAATAAGTATATTCTATTTTATTCCAGCTTTATATAGGTATAATTGACAGATAATCTTGTATATATTTAAGAACTACATTGTGAGGAATTCATATTCATATACATTACAAATGATTACCAAAATCAAGTTAGTTAGCATATCCACCAATGCACAGTTACTTTGTGTGCATATGTGTGTGTGTGTATTCTAAGAACACTTAAGATCTACTCTCAACAAGTCTCAACTATACAATTCAGTATTATTAACTACAGCCGCTATGCTGTATATTAGATCTGCAGAACTTACTCATCTATCACTGAAAGTTATACTCTTTAACCAGTGTCTCCCTATTTCACCCACACTCTAACTCCTAAAAACCACCATTGTCTATTTTTCTATGAGTTAGATATTTTTAAATTCCAAATATGTTGCCCAGATGTAAGTGAGATCATGCAATATCTGTCTTTCTGTGTTTGGCTTATTTTACCAAGAAAAATGCCCTCCAGTTTCATCCATGTTGTCATAAATAGCAAGATTTCCTTTTTCTATGGCTGAAAAACATTTCATTCTCTCTCTCTCTCTCTCTCTCTTCTTCTCTCCTCTCTCTCTCTCTCTCTGTAATATTTCCTTTATCTAGCTATCCATCACCAGACACTTAGATTGTTTCCATGTCTTGGCTATTGTGAACAATGCTTCTATGGACATGAGAGTGTAGATACCTCTTATACCTCTTCAAGGTACTGATTTTGTTTCTCTCAGATGTATACACATAAGAGTTATTTGCTGGATCCTATGGTGGTTCTATTTTTAAATTTTTGACAAATTTTCATACTGTTTTCCATAGCAACTCTACCAGTTTACATTCCCACCAATAGTGCATAATGGTTCCTTTTTCTCTACATCCTTGTTAAAACATGTTATCTCTTCTCTCTTTGAATAGCAATTCTGACAGGTGTGAGGTGATATATTATTGTGGTTTTGATTTCTATTTTCCTAATGATTAATGATGTTGTGAACCTTTTCATATTCCTGTTGACTATTTGTATGTCTTCTTTGGAGAAAAACAGGTCTGTTGAGGTCCTCCTCTAGCCCATTTTTAAATCAGATTATTTGTTTTTTTGTGGGGGATGCTATTGAGTCATATGAGTTACTTATATATTTTTCATATTAACTTCTTATCAGACATATTGTTTGAAAATGTTTTCTCCCACTCCATAGATTTTCTTTTCACTCTGTTGTTTCCTTTGCTGTGTAGAAACATTTCAGTTCAATATAGACCCTTTTGTCTACTTTTGCATTTTTTTGCCTGTGATTTTGTTGTCAAAACCAAAATGTACTGGCCAGTGTTAAGGAGCTTTTCCCTGTGTTTTGTTCTAGAAGCTTTGCAGTTTCAGGTCTTAAATGTAGCCCCTGTTCTTCAACTTTTTGGAAGAATTGGTGTGAATTATTCTTTAAATGTTCAGTAGAATTCAGCAGTGAAGGAAGACATTTGGTTACTGATTAGTCTCTTTACACATTATTGTATGTTTAGATTTTCATTTCTTCATGATTTAGTCTTGGCAGGTTTATGTTTCTAAAAATTTCTTCATTTCTTAGACATGTAATTTTTCTTTCTTTCTTTTTTTTTTTGAGATGGAGTCTTGCTCTGTCACCCAGGCTGGAGTACAGTGGTGCAATCTTGGCTCACTGCAACCTCTGCCTCTTGGGTCCAAGTTATCTCTGCCTCAAGCTACCAAGTAGCTGGGACTATAGGCATGTGCCACTACATTCAGCTAATTTTTGTATTTTTAGTAGAGATGGGGTTTCACCATATTGGCCAGGCTGGTCTCGAATTCCTGACCTCATGATCCGCCTGCCTCAGCCTCCCAAAGTGCTGGGATTACAGGTGGGAGCCACCGTGCCCAGCCAACATATAATTTTTCACTGTAGTCTCATGATCCTTTGTATTTCTATAGTAACAGTTACAATATCTTCTCTTTCACTTCTGATTTTATTTACTTGAGTATTTTCTCTTTCTTCATTAGTTTATCTAATGTTGGTCAATTTTGTTTATCTTAGTAAATAAAATTAGTTTTTAAACAGTAAAACCAGCTTTTATTTTCAGTGAATTTTTTCTGTGGTTATCTCAATCTCAATTTCATTTATTTTTGCTCTGATCTTTACTTCTTTCTAATAACTTTGGGTTTTGTCTATTGTTTTTCCATTTCCTTGAAGTATAAAATTAGATAGATTATTTGAGATTATTTTTCTTCATGCAAGCGTTTCTCTCAATAAACTTTCCGCTCTAATCTGCTTTTGCTTTATCCCACAAGTTTTAGTATATTCTATTTCCGTTGTCATTTGTCTCAAGGTATTTTTTGATTTCTCTTTTAATGTTTTCTTTGATCCATTTCCTTTTCAGGAGTATGTCACCTAATTTGCACATATTTGTGAATTTTCCAATTTTTCTCTTACTGATTTGTATTTTCATACCATTCTGAAAATATACTTGATATAATTTAAACATTCTTGAATTTGTTAAGACTTGTTTTGTGGCCTAACATCTGCTCCATCCCAGAGAATGTTCCATGTGTGATTTAGAAGAATATTTATTCTGCTGCTGTTGGATGAAATTCTCTGTATATATACATATGCTAGGTCCACTTAGTTGATAGTGTTGTTCAAATCCACTGTTACCCAATTGATTTCTATCTGGATAGTTAATCCATTGTTGACAGTGGGGGTATTAATGTTTTCTAATATTATTGTATTGCTTTTTATTTCTCCTTTCAATTCTATAAATATTGCTTGGTATATTTAGGTGCTATAATGTTGGTTACATAAATATTTGTGAATGTTGTATCTTCTTGACAAACAAACTCCTTTTATCATTCTATGAATTTCCTTGTCTCTTGTGACAGTTTTTGACTTAAACTCCTATTGATACAAGGAGAGCCTCCATGAATGTCTTTCATTCATTTGTGCAGAATATATTTTTTCAGTCTTTTACTTTTAGCCAATTGGTATAGTTAAAGCAAAGAAAGAGAAGTATATAGTTGCATTTTGTTTGATTTTTGTTTTTAAATTTATTCATTTGGTTGGATAGCAATTTATTTACATTTAAATTATTAATATGTAAGTACTTACTATTGCCATTTTTTATTGTATTATGACCATTTTGTAGTTCCCTTTGTCCTTTCTTATCTTGCTGTGTGATTTGATGACCATTTTTGTCTGTATGCTTTGATTCTTTTTCTTAATTATTTGTGTACTTTATGTTTTTTGCATGATTATACTTCAGGCTTATGTGAAATGTCTAATTATAATATTCTATTTTAAGGATACATTAATTTTGATCACACATCAAAAAATATATACATTTAATTCTACCTCATAACATTTTAGGTCATTAATGCCAACCTCTTTTTTGTTTTGTATATTCTTTAATAAATCATTCTGATTATACTCATTTTTAATATGCTTGGTTTTGAACTTTTACATAAAAAAAATTGATAGTAATCTAAGGACCATCATTGCAATATTAGAGAATTTTGAGTTTGACTATATATTTACATTTACCAGTGAATTGTATATATTCATATGTTTTTATAATGTGAATTAGCATCCTACATTTTAGCTTCAGGAGCTTGCTTTAACCTTTCTTGTAAGGCAAATATTATAGCCATTAACTCTCTTAGCTTTTATTTGTTTGGGAAAGTCTTTATCTCTTCTTCCCTTCTGAAAAATTGTTTTGCTGTATGTAGTATTCTTGGCTGACAGGTTTTTATTTTCCTTTTAATATTTTGAATATATTACCTCACTCTCAGAACTTCCAAGTTTTTGCTGAGAAATCTGCTGATAGTCTTATAAGATCCAACTTGTATGTGATAAGTCACTTTTTATTTTTTGTTTTCAAAATTGTCTCTAACTCTTGACAAATTATTGTCTTTAACTCTTGACAATCTTGATGTAGATCTCTTTGGTTTTTATGTATTTGGGAATCTTTGAGCTTCATGAATCTGGATGTCCATTTCTCTTCTCAAATTTGAGAATTTTCCAGCCATTACTTCTTCTACTAAAAACATAAAAATTAGCTGGGTGTGGTGGCATCTACCTGTAGTCCTTGCTACTCAGGAGGCTGAGGCACAAGAATCCCTTAAACCCAAGAGGAAGAGATTACAGTGAGCCAAGATCACACCGCTGCATGCCAGCCTGAGTGACAGAGCAAGACTCTGTCTCAAAACAAAACAAAATAAAACAAAAACAAAAAATAAATAGATATTCTTTCCTTTTCTCTCAGTCTTCTCATTTTGTTCATGTGTTGTTTTGCTATTTTAATTTAGTTTTCTATCTGTGTGTGTGTGTGTGTCTGTGCGTGTGTGTGTGTGTTTGGTAGTTCACTGAACTTTAAGAGAATTATTCTGTATTATTTGTCAGTCAGTTCATAGATCTCAATATCTTTTAGAGTCAGTTATTGGAGGTTTAGTAGGATTTATTATTTTGTCTGTGTGTGTGTGTGTGTGTGTGTGTGTGTGTGTGTGTGTGCTGGTGGTAGTGGTGTTATGTTCCCCCACTCCCCACTTTTTTTACATTTTTTTGACAGAATCTCTATCACCCTAGCTGGAGTGCAGTTAACACTATCTCAGCTCACTGCAAACTCTGCCTCCCAGTCCCAGGTTCAAGCAATTCTCCTGCCTCAGCCTCCCAAGTAGCTGGGATTACAGGCATGCCTAACTCTTTATCACCCTGCACTGTGCATTGGTATCTGAGCCTTTTAGGAAGTAGTCACCCCTTTTAATCTTTAGAGTTTTACTTTAGAAGAAAAAGTCATCTTTTCAGTCAGTCCAGCCTGGTGTTTATGATGGGGCACCTGGTGGAAGCTGCAACCAGACAGAGTTTGCTGTCATGGTCTCTGTAGATAAGATTATTGCTCAACTCTGAGATCAGGTGGAGCTGCTGGCTAAGCTCTGTGGCAAGTTGGATTTGCTGTCTGGGCTCTGTGTCCAGGTGGGGCTGCTGCATGAACTCCATAATAACCTTTGGTCTGATAGGGTCACAGCTGTGCTCCAAATTAATTATAGAGTCCAAGCAGTGCCACTAGCTAGACTCTATAATTAACTGGGGCTACAGGCTTCACAATTGCCCCTGATCAGATGAGGCCACAAACTATAGTCTTTGTTTGGAGGTACCATTAACTGGACGGTGCATTCATACAGGGCCACAAGCTGGGCTGTGAGATCATACAGGGACCAGAACATAATCCACAGTTGAATAGGGTCATTGCTGGGCTCTGCTAGGGCCAGGGCATAGGCCGTGCTTCATGGTTTGACAAGATCACTGGTTGTGCTCATGATTGAGCAAAGCCACCAGCTTGGCTTGCAGATGTGCAGAGCTGCTGACTGGGCCCTCTGGTTGGGTGAAATCACCAGCAGGTATGCAGTGCCACTGCCAAGATTCACATACTGGTTGCTATGAGCCCTGCCACCTACTTCTTTGTTCCTCACTGACCCCAGGTGTTCCAGCCCTGCCAGGCATTCCAGCCCTATAGCCTGGCTGGAGTGCAGTGGCCTGATCTCAGCTCACTCAAGTGATTCTCCTGCCTCAAGTGATTCTCTTGCCTCAGCCTCCTGAGTAGCTGGGACTACAGGTGTGCGCCACCACACCCAGCTAATTTTTATATTTTTAGTAGAGACAGGGTTTCACCACATTGGCCAGGATGGTCTCCATCTCTTGACCTGGTGGTCTGCTCGCCTTGGCCTCCCAAAATGCTGTGATTATAGGCACAAGCCACTCTGCCCGGCCGGTAAGCATTTTATATACATATGTCACCAATTTGAGGTGTAAATCAAGTTAGTTTTTAAAATTTTCACTGCCACTTTACCAATTTTTCTGTCTCAGGTTTGGTAAATCACTTTCTGCTCATCCATCAGATTTTCAGCTTCCACAGTATTGTTGCTGGTTTCTTTTCTTCTGTTCTTTCCACTTCATGGGTTTATGTTTAAATAGCAAACAAACACACAAGAATGCCATTGTAGTTTTAGGGTGTTGGGGGGAAAAAATTTACATGAATTTGTTCAGTCCTCATTCTTAACTTGAAACCATTTCTCTCTTGAATACACATCATTTCAGCTTTTCCCTTCACCACTCAAAACAAACTGCATTTATTGAGGTCACTAATAGTATTAGTCCATTTTCATGCTGCTGATAAAAGCATACAGGAGACTGGGCAATTTATAAAAGAAAAAGGTTTATTGGACTTATGGTTCCACATGGCTGAGGAGGCCTCACAATCATGGTGGAAGGTGAAAGGCATGACTCACATGACAACAGACAAGAGAAGAGAGCTTGTGCAGGGAAACTCCCCTTTTTAAAACCATCAGATACGTGAGACTTATTCACTATCACGAGAACAGCATGAGAAAGACCTGCCTCCATGATTCAATTACCTCCCACCAGGTCCCCCCAACAACATGTGGGCGTTCAAGATGAGATTAGGGTGGGGACACAGACAAACTATATAATTCCACCCCTGGCCCTTCCCAAATATCGTCCTCACATTTTAAAACCAATCATGCCTTCCCAGCAGTCCCCCAAAGTCTTAATTCATTTCAGCATTAACTCAAAAGTCCACAGTCCAAATTTTCATTTGAGCAAATGCAAGTCGCTTCTGCCTATAAGCCTGTAAAATCAGAAGCAAGTTACTTACTTCCTAGATACAATGGGGGTACAGGCATTAGGTAAATACAGCCATTCTAAATGAGAGAAATTGGCCAAAACAAAGGGACTACAGGCCCCATGGAAGTCCAAAATCCAGCAGGGCAGTCAAATCTTAAAGTTCCAAAATGATCTCCTTTGACTCCATGTCTCACATCTAGGTCACACTGATGCAAGAGGTGAGCTCCCACAGCCTTAGGCAGTTCCACCTCTGTGGCTTTGCAGGGTATAGCCCCCTCCTGGCTGCTTTCACTGGCTGACACTGAGTGCCTGTGGCTTTCCCAGGTGAACAGTGCAAGCTGTCAGTGGATCTACCATTCTGGGGTCTGGAAGACGGTGGCCCTCTTCTCACAGCTCCACTAGGCAGTGCCCCAATAGGGACTCTGTGTGAGGACCCCAACCTCACATTTCGCTTCCACACTGCCCTAGCAGAAGTTCTTCATGAGGGTCCCATCCCTGCAGCAAACTTCTGCCTAGGCATCCAAGTGTTTCCATATATCCTCTGAAATCTAGGCAGAGGTTCCCAAACCTCAATTCTTGACTTCCGTGCACCCACAGGCTCAGCACTATGTGGAAGCTGGCAAGGCTTGGGGCTTCCACCCTCTGAAGCAATACCCTGAGCTGTACCTTGGCCCCTTTAGCCAGGGCTGGAGCAGCTGATACACAGGATACCAGGTCCCTAGGCCACACACAGTACAGGGACCCTGGTCCCAGCCCACAAAACCACTTTTTCTTCCTAGGCCTCCAGGCCTGTGATGGAAGCAGCTGCCATGAAGACCTATGACGTTCCCTGGAGAACATTTCCCCATTGTTTTGGGAATTAACATTTGGTTCTGTGTTACTGATGCAAATTTCTGCAGCCAGCTTGAATTTCTCCTCAGACAATGGGATTTTCTCTTCTATGGTATTGTCAGGCTGTAAATTTTTTGAACTTTTATGCTCTGCTTCCCTTATAAAACTGAATGCCTTTAATAGCACCCAAGTTACCTCTTAAATGCTTTGCTGCTTAGAAATTTCTTCCGCCAGATACCATAAATTATCTCTCTCACATTCAAAGTTCCACAAATCTCTAGGTCAGGGGCAAAATGCCGCCAGTCTCTTTCTTTGCTTATATATAACAAGAGTCACCTTTGCTCCAGTTCCCAGCAGGTTCCTCAACTCCGTCTGAGACCATCTCAGCCTGGATTTCATTGTCCATATTATTATAAGCATTTTGGTCTAAGCCATTTGACAAGTCTCTAGGGAGTTCCAAATTTTCCATATTTATCCAGTCTTCTTCTGAACCCTCCAAACTGTTCCAGCCTCTACCTGTCACCCAATTCCAAAGTCGCTTCCACATTTTCAGCTATCTTTTCAGCAGTGCCCCACTCTCCCAGTACCAATTTACCATATTAGTTTGTTTTCACATTGCTGTTAAAGACATACCCAAGACTGCGCATTTTACAAAACAAAGAGCTTTAATTGGACTTGCAGTTCCATATGGCCAGACAGGCCTCACAATCATGGCAGAAGGTGAGAGGCACATCTCATATGGTGGCAGACAAGAAAACAGAGCTTGTACGGAAACCCCCCTTTTTAAAACCATCAGATCTTGTGTGACTTATTCACTGTCATGAGAACAGCAAAGGAAAGACCTTCCTCCATGATTCAGTTACTTTCCATTGGATCCCTCCCACAACACATGGGAATTTAAGATGAGATTTGAGTGGGGACATGGCCAAATCATATCACTAATCAATTTAAATTCATTGCTATATTCAGTGATATTTTCTCAGTCATTTGGCCATTCTTTAGCAGTGGCACAGTTAAATGCTCTTTCTTAAAACTTTCCTGAAATTGGCAAAAGCCATATATCCTGGCTTTTCTTCTAACTCTTGTGGCTGCTCCTTTTCAGTCTATTTTTCAGTTTTCTTATCTCCTCGTTCTTTAACCAGTGGAGTCTCCCAGGGAATAGTCCTTGCATCTCTTTATCTTTTCTTAGTTTCATTCTTTTTCTTCATATCCCTACCTAGTGTCATAACTTTAAATACTATTTCTATGCTAATAACTCACACAATTTTATTTTTAACCTTATTATATCCTCCTTGAACACCAAATTCACCTATTCGATGTCTATTCTTGTATGTATAAAGGCATATAAAACATAACATCAAAAATATTGAGTTCTTGATCTTCTTTCTAAATTAGTTTCTCCAGAAATTTTCCCCATTATAATAAATTGTAAATGTGTTCCACTGGGTACCCAAGCCAAAGTTGAGTTGTCCTTGAGTTCTCCTCATAACATTTTTAATCTATCAGGAAATCTCATTGACTTTACCATAAAATATATCAAAAATCTGATCACCCCTCATTACTTTCATTGCTATAGCCCTGATTTAAGCTACTGTTTTTATATTTTGTATTTTGTGTTATGTTTGTATTTTGTGTCACTCCAACCACATTGCTTTTGTGGTTTCTTGAACATCCTCTCTTGCATCCATATAAGTACCTCTATACTTGCTGTTCTCTCTGCCCGGAATGTCCCCCATCCTCACCACTACCCTCCTTTAATAGTCAGGCTTTCTTCAGATCTCCAGTGAAAAGTCATCTTCTCTGGCCAGGCACAAGAGGCTCAGGCCCATAATCCCAGCATTTGGGAGGCCGAGATGGGTGGAACAATTGAGGTCACGAGTTTGAGAACAGCTTGGCCAACATGGTGAAAACTCATGTCTACTAAAAATACAAAAATTAGCAGGGAGCAGTAGCTGGCGCCTGTAATCCCAGCTACTCGGGAGGCTGAGGCAGGAGAATCACTTGAACATAGGAGTTGGAGGTTGCAGTGAGCCAAGATCACACCACTGTACTCTAGCCTGGGCAACAAGAGTGAAAGTCCATCTCAAAAAAATGTTATCTCTTGAAAAACACACCCTATTGAAAACAGCAACTCCTTATCTAAAATAGCAAGTTCTCCCCATCCTTCTATCATTCTGCACTTCCTTCCTTGCTTTTACTTTTTATCAATGCTAAAATGTTACCAAATGTATTTATTTGTTTTGATTAATAACCACCTATTATAAAATCCATGTGAATAATAATTTGTATCTGTTTTGTTTACTGCTATGCCTCCAGTGTTCATAGCAGGCATGATACAGAATAGACTTTTAATAAATATATGTTGAGTAAATAATTGAATGAAGAAGACTTCAAGGTAGATTAGTTCCATCTTCATTTTGCATGTGAGAAAATTAAGTGATTTGACAAAAGCCTCAAAATTTCATAACATATATAGCACAATTTAATTCAGATCTCTCTGACTTCAGTGCCTCTGTTTCATCTGAAGAGTGAACTGTAACTGGTAAGTAACTAACATAAAAAGTAGAAATTGTCTAGTGGACTAAAGAGCAAAACAAATTTTCTGGTGACTTTGTCAGCAGTAATGCCAGAAAAGTAATAAGATAGAAACCATAATGTAATAGGTTCAAGAACAAATGTAGACAAGTTTGGCTATTTGTTCAAGGTCATAAAACAGATGAAAAACATATGTAAAGTGACTTTTTCTTTTAAGATGTGAGAATTATGAGTGAGTTTATATGCAAAAAAAAAATATGAGCCAGCTAAGTGTGGATAAGATGCTAAGGGAAGGAGGGGAGCAAATTGATGAAGAAAAATTCCTGAGTGAATGGAAGAAATTGTGACGGGAAACAGGCAGAAAGGTTTTCTTTTAAAATACTATTTATAATTATAAATGACTGTATTCATTCATTTATTCATCCAGTAAGTATTTTTGTTATATGGCTGTAGGCCCTGTAACTGGATCTTGGATATGTAGTGGTGAATTAAAATGTGAGTAGTGTTATTGAGACCTACTCATTATCTCATCCTATCCTCACAATAACCTTATGAGATAGATGCTTTTATTATGCTCATTTTTTTTTCTTTTGAGACAGAGTCTCCTCTGTAGCCCAAGCTGGAGTGCAATGGCATGATCTTGGCTCACTGCAACCTCTGCCTCCCTGGTTCAAGCAATTCTTCTGCCTCAGCCTCCTGAGTAGCTGGGATTGCAGACATACACTACCACGCTCGGCTAATATTTGTATTTTTAGTAGAGATGGGGTTTCACCATGTTGGTCAGGCTGGTCTCAAACTCCTGACCTCAGGTGATCTGCCCACCTCGGCCTCCCAAAGTGCTGGGATTACAGACATGAGCCACCAAGCTTGGCCTATTATCCTCATTTTTTTTAATAGAGGAGGAGACTGAGTCTTAGAAAAGTGAATGGACTTGCCCAAAGTAATACATTTAGAAAGTGTTAGTGTCTGAATTCAAACCACAGCAGGCTGACACCACAATCTATGATTTTGATCACTTCTCTCCCACAGCTTAGGAAGAGAAAAATTATTAAATATTTTACAAAGATTATTACACATTTTGCAGAGAAATTTAATGTAGATTCCTAAAATAGTTAAAGTCTTGGTAGCTATTTTAGGTGATCAAAGATACCATCTCTGAGGGGGTGGTATTTAGGCTGTGATATATATATACATATATATATATATATATTTTTTTTATTGTACTCACATATGAGTATAATAAAAAGTGCTAGAAGGCTTTCCACAAAAAATTGGAAACAGCATTCCAGGTACATTGGAGAGGTAGTGCTAGGACATATGTGGATTTAAGCTTTGTATAATTGGGGATTGGAAAATGTGTTGAGAAGGTAGTTTATCTGGAGAAGTAAAGAGTGAGGATGAAAAACAGTGGAACTCAGGATCTCAGTCAGTTCACATAGTGATATAGGTCCCAGATCAGGTGCAAATTTGTTATCCTGTGGAGTTTGAATGGTGTATTAAGGGCAAGAAAAGTGTCATTAAAAACTTTTAAGTATTCAATTAATGCAATATAATTTATGTTTTTGAGAGATTAGTCTAATTTTAGGGGACCAAGTGACTGGATTTCTTCATGCAAAGTAAAATAGAATTTCAATTTAACTTCTAGTTTTAAACACGTCTTTACCGACTTTTATAGTTTATTCATTGCAAAACTAGAGTATAAATCCATCTCTACCTATCTTACTCAGTGATTGTAAAGACACTCATTCATCTTCCCAATTTTATGAAATTGAGAAATGGATAAAAGTTACTGGAACAAAATATTAGGAGGAAAAGTAAATTCATTCCTTAATTTTGTCATGATTTACTATTTATTAAGTCCTGTGCTAAGTGCTGGAGGTAACAGAGCCCTCAGAACAATATGGCAAATTCTCATGTAGGGAAGAAAGTAGACTATTAAGTAGGTTAATAAAACAGGTACCGAAGGTTGATATTATAATCATTTACTATATTTATCAACTGAATTAGAGTTTCTAGTTTTAGAATGAAATAGAATTGAATGGTTTAAATTAAAAAAAAATATTTTGGCCATGTCATTAATAGTCACTTTGCAAAGACAAAATAAAGAGAATGAATTCCATGTAGAATGAAAATATAGTGTATGTGGCCCATACATGTAGCTGGTTGACATGATACTCCACACTCCACACATAAATATATATATATATATATATATATATATATACATATACATATATAATACAGAAAAAGCAAACAAAAAGACCTAGGAGATAGTTTGAAGAATGACAGAGCACAGTGCCTAAATGAACACTATTTAGAAGAATACTTCAAAAAGATGAAATGCAAAAATAATTATCTTAGATGATTTGTTAAAGCTTACTCTTTGTGGAAATTTTTGTCTTTCCATGTCATTCTTCTAGCAGACTAGGCCATGCAGTCCTCCAAAGCAAAGAACATCGCCATGGTAAATAATGTTGCATGGTGGTTAGGAGCGTGAGCTTTGGTGGTTAAACAATAACGCCAGCAAAAAAATCTGTATTTAAATTCTGCCTATACAATTTACTAATCTGTGGAAACTTTAACAAGATAATCAACAACACAGTAACTCCTTTTCCAAAAGAAAGAACCAGGGGGATAGAGATTTTAAAGCTAGAAAAGAACTTGAAACAATCAACAGTTAAGAAACTACTAGAGAATTTTGGAAATACAGAATAGGAGAAAATACTTGCAACCTATAAATATGGTAAGAGGTTTCTATGCAAAATCTATAAGGAACTCATACAGCTCAATAGTTAAATAACAGATAATCTGATTTTTTTTTAAATAGGCAAAGGACTTGAATAGACATTTTATCAAAGAATACATACAAACGCTCAACAGGCAAATGAAAGGAGCTCAGCACCACTAATTATCAGGGAAATGCAAATCAAAACAACCATGAGATTTTACCTTATACCTATTAGAATGGCTATTACCAAAAGAAAGAAGATAACAAGTATTGGCAAGAATGTAGGAGAAAAGGAACCCTTGTGCACTATTGGTGATAATATAAGCTGATACAGCCCTTATAGAAAACAGTATGAAGGTTCCTCAAAAAATTGAAAATAGAGCAACCATATGATTTAGCATTCCTATATCTGGGCATATATCCAAAGGAAATGAAGTGAGAGTTTTCCAAGACATATCTGGTATCTGCAGGCCCATGTTCATTGCAGTATTATCCACCATAGTCAAGATATGGAAACAAACTAAATGCCTCTCAATGAATGAATGAATAAAGAAAATGTTTATATACACAATGTCATATTTTTCAATCCTAAAAAAGTACATCCTGACATATGAGACATGGACAAAACTGGAGGACATCATGCTAAGTTAAATAAGCCACACATAGAAATGCAAATACAGCATCTTTTATATACGAATTTAAAATAGCCAAACTTATAGAATCAGAGAGTAGAATAGTAGTTGCCACTGGGGGAGGAGGAAATGGGGAGAAGTTGACCAATGTCAAAGGTGCAAAGTTTTAGTTATGCAAGATGGGTAAGTTCTGGGATCTAACCTACAGCATGGTGACTATAGTTGGCCACACGTGAAATACTTGAAAATGGGTAAATTATAAGTGTTCTTAGTGCACACACACACACACACACACACACACCATGTGAAGTATTGGGAATGTTAATTAGCTTAATGTGATGATCATGTCATAATGTATATGCATATCAAAACATCAAGTTGTACACCTTAAATATAGTCATGTGCTGTATAATGACATACTGGACAACGTCAGACCACCAATGTGATGGCAATATCACAAGATTAGGATCTACAAACTTTTTAAAGCAAAACTCTGGTTTATTTCTGCATGTATTTCCCATTGCTCTCTGCAATTCCTTATGCATCTACATAGAGGTGGGAAAAGTTTCTCAAATGAAAAAGGTATAATATCAAAAGAAATGTATAGCATGGTGAGAACAACTGCAGATAAAAAACAAAACAATAGTGAGTAAAGTGCTAGGTATGTTTCTAGTGTTATATAAATATATGTATACATAACATAAATATATATGTTTATTTTTAAGGAACTCATACAGCTCAATAGTTAAATAACAGATAATCTGATTTTTTAAAATATAAATAAATACATGTTTATGTTATGTATACATATACACATACATATTCATGTCTATATCTGCATATCTCATCTATCTATCTATCTATCTATCTATCTTTCGGTACACACATACCAAATTAGGCTATTGCCAAGTATATATAGAATCCTAAATGGGGTAAACCAGTGATCTACAATTACCATCTCAATGTGTTTTAGTTGAATACCCTTCATATCTATTTGCTTCAAGGGAGAGCTCAAGTTTAAATGGAAACAGGTGCCAGTGATTAAAGTAAATTCCAAGTTTGGGGTCCTCTGATCCTCAAACATGAATACTTGCCTCATACTCCAGTGATGCTTGTTGGAACATCAATATGCAGGAAAGCACACTGTAAATGGTGAAACAGCATTTTTTTCCTGCTCTATGGCGAAGCCCCAAATACATTGGCCTTGTTTTTTACATTAAACATTCGTGCCAAAACATGAAGTCTATTAAAGATATTTGCCATATCCATAGAGTGATTTGAACCCTTTTAAAATTTGTTCATCACTGACTTAATGCATAATAAGTATCCGATTAAAATGATTTTAGAATTGGCATATAAAATATGTCACCATTACAGCCATCTTTTCAGGAGTGAGAAAAACTCCCCGCTGAAGCTACAGCTGAAAAATCGGCTGAAGCGGGAGGTAACAGCTCATTGAAACTCAATTTATTATGTGCTTAAATGACTCCTGGAACAGTGCAATATGTAGGCAGTACAACTAGACAAGGCAAATTCTGTGCTGATAACAAATGTGTAAAACTCCAATACCTATTGGAGAAGTGATAGCAGCCAAAATCCTCTACTTGCCAACTAGTAGAAAATGTGAACACGCTGTTAGATAATTAACATTTTTTCTTATTATGCAGGACTGGGTAATGACTATGTAACTGAACTTTTTCCCCCCCTGGATACGTTGCAACTTGAAAAAGCATATGATCAAAGCAAAACACAGTTTTCTGAGAGACCTTGGGATATATCCTGTAAAGTTGTGATCAGTTAGCCTGTGGCTTGAGTGTTTGGGCAGCTATTTAACATCCTCATTCCCATTTGCTGAATATACAGGTGACTACAACTCTATGGTAAGAGATCTGTAATCTCTCAGGGAGAGGTATCAGGGAATTCAGTTAATAAGGTGGTAGCTGAGACATTTTATCTAGCACAATTCTGTTAAATTCAAACTTAATAGTATTGAAGCACTTGCTACGCTGATGTTGAAACCTACTTGCTTTATCTCCCTATTATCTATGTATAGATGACACTAGAATAGAAATTCTGAAAGTGATATAACTAATGTAGATTTCAAAATGGCCAATAATTAATTAATAATGTGACATTTTGAGCACTCATATGCTTTTGAATAACATATTTTGTCAAAGTTGATTTGATTTTCTGATATTTTATGTAAATTGGAAATGATTTCCTGATGATGGCCAAATAATGAGAAAGTGATACGATCCAATGCTTTCCAGATGTAACAAATGGAGAAAGCATTAAACACACATATTTCATATAGGGATAACTGAGGATATATTTGCATACAAGAATTTTATTTTACCTTTCTCTTTACCCAGAAGATACATTATTTTGAAAATAATTCTCTGATTAAGAAAGGTAGCCTTATAATACAACTTTGTTTAGTCACTGCCCAAAGGGTTTGTCACAGACTAAATTCCAAATTGCAAATCCTTGTGTTTAGTAAACATTTCTTAGAATCAGTTAAATATGTACTTATTTTCTTTTCGTCAGTTTATCAAGACTTAAAGGCGTCAATGGTCTTTATTCTTTCTGCCTCTCTCTCTCTCTCTCCTCTCCTCACACACACACACACACACACACACACACACAAACACTTTTTTTTTTCTTTTTTCACTAAATTTAAACACATAGCCAAGAAAATCATCAGATGACTGACTAGCCGCCACGGCGCTAAGCACAGCCATTGATACCATCAGTTGCTCTTATTATGATAGTGATGATGGTTAGAATCTGCCTTCACTTACACTTTTCGAGAGTGAAGATCAGAATGTTAAGCAGCTAGACAAACATGTAAACTACAGGTTAATAATAAACTAAATTCCATAATTCATTTCACGCAGAATGACTCTTTTTAAAAATGTTTTGCTCAGAAAACTGTTTTATCACTTGCCATTCTCCTTTTCCTATTTATAACTTATTTTCCATCTACCAGAGACCCGATTCTCTAACAAGAGTTTCTTGTACATTATCTTATGCTAAATCTAGTTCCTATCATCTCACGAATCTGCCTTCCTTTCCCAGAATCCTTCAGCTTCACTGGACTTTTAAAAGTTCCTCAGTTTCTCATCCTCTCACTTAATTCTAAGGATGCTATATCCTCAGCAAGTATTGTTCTCTTCTATATCACCTACTATTTTCTCAATAAGCTGTCATGTTTTGGCCTTTAATTTTATGTAACTATAGGGACATCTCCTACATCTATTGATAAATTTAGGTTCCCTAAACTTCTTTTGCAATTATTTACATAGGAATGAAGCTCTGTAAGGGTAGGAACTATCAGGAAATATCAGAAACTAATGACATTTCTCTTTAATTGGCACTTTGTCTTCATATTTCAAATTGTCTTATTTGTACGAAAAAATAGGGGATGAGCATGGTAGCCAAGGTCTGTAATCTCAATGCCTTTGCTGGCCAAGGCAGAAGGATCACTTGAACCCAGGATTTCAAGACCAACCTGAGCAAAATAGTGAGATACCCATCTCAACAAAAAAATTAAAAAATTAGCTGGCTATGGTGTCACATGCCTTTAGTACTAGCTACTTGGGAGGCTGAGGCAGGAGAATGACTTGAGCCCAGGAGTTTAAGGCTGCAGTGAGCCATCTATCTTACCACTACACTCCAGCTTGGGCAGCAGAGTGAGACCCTGTCTCTAAAAAAAGGGGATAAGGTGGGGAAAAGTAAGAAAAGTGGGAAATGGGCCACAAAAATGTTAATTTCATGAGTAAGATTTGAGATTCATGATTTATGTCTGAGTTCAGTGTAACTTTTAGAATGCCCAACTTACACTCTGTTTCCTCTCAATATTACAGCAAAACTCCAGAAATATCCAGAATCTATTCTTAAAAAATTATTAAAGTATTACTTAATATTCTTCCTTAACATGAAAAAGATAATTACATAAAAATGAAATACCCTCTTTACCTTCTGTCACTGCAGAGGGGTTAGATTTACTTTCCTTCAGAGGGGTTAGATTTATGTTCTTGTGTATTTTTCCAGGGTGTTTTCTCACAATACACTTACAGAAATACAGACTATATAGAGTTTTGTGTGTGAGTGTGTGTGTGGACCTATGTATGGTTTTACATAAATGTTCTTGAATAATAGGTTTGCACTTTTGTTTCAGTTTAAATTATCTCTTAGAGAAATTCCTTTATATATATATCTCACATATTACTTTATATATTATACAATATATGTAATTATCTATAATACCTACTATATCTATTGCAAACCTATGGATAGATTTTATTATATATCTTTCAAGCTCATGGATACTAGCTTGCATTACAGGCAATAGTTTATTAAAGCATTAGCAGGGAATGGTGGCTCATGCCTGTAATCCCAGCACTTTGGGAGGCCCAAGCCGGAGGGCCCCTTGAGCCCTGGAGTCAGAGATCAGCCTAGGCAATGTAGTGAGACCCCCACACACCAAATGAGAGAGAAAGAGAGAGAGAGAGATTTAAAAAATTTGCCTAGCATGGTGGTGTGCACCTGTGTTCCCAGATTACTTGGGTGGCTGGGATGAGAGGATCACTTGTGCCAGGAGGTTGATGCTGCAGCAAGCCATGATTGTACTAGTCTACTCCAGCCTGGGGGGCAGAGAGAAAACTTGTATTAAAAACTTTAAAAATAAACACAAAGCATTATTCTATTGGTAGAATTTACTATATTTCCTTTTCATATAGATAAGAATGGAGAACATCTTTGTACCTGCCTAGGGTATAAGTATTTCTCTGTAAGAAATCTATAAGCAGAATTGCTGAGTAAAGAGAATGTGCTCTCAAATTTTTGATAGATAACTTAAAAAATGGATTTCAAGAATACGTGAGAATTGATTTCTTTATGGCTGGGTCAACATTAGGTATTTTCACTCATTCAGATATTTCATTGTTTTAATTTACGTTTTTCCAATCGTTTATACTTGTTAACCATTTGAATTTCTCCTTTTATAAACTTGATGTTCCTTTTTTCATATTTTTATGAGATCAATTGTCTTTATTCTATTGAATCCTCGTTCCTTATATTTTCTGGATACGTGTATATATGTGAGAGAGAGACAGGGATTATATACGTTTATGAGAGAGGTAAAGAAAAAATGCTGCAAATATTTTATTTTATACACTTACTTTCAGGTTGGTGGCACCTTGCTCAGTGGAAGGCTGGTAAATTTACAGTAATATTATTTGTCAGATACTGAATGTTACAAAGATAATAGAAAGTGAACTATGTTCTTATATCTATCTATATTTTTAATTAAATTCTTTCAGATAGGAATTTATATTTACACTTTACAATCATGAAAACCGAAGCTTTGTGGAATGATATGATTTGCCTAAAGTCAAATATTAGAAAATAAAAGAGTCAGAATTTCAATCCGGGTATGCTGGCTGTCCTCATTCCATTGTGCAACTCATATCTACATAGATCACGATGTTATCTATGTCTTACAGCTATATATATGTATATTATACATATTGTTATAGCTGTATTATCTACACCTATATCTATTAATTGATTATGTCTTAATAATTTAGGTTTCTCCTAAATTACTTTTTACCTGTTTGGTGTAATGTTAAATTATATGTAATTGAAAATTTTAAGTTAGTATAGCAAATGTTATATTTCACCTCAATTAATGTGCTTATTGTAGTATCAACCAGTTTCCATTAGAAAGTAGACTGTTTAAGCTGCAGATATGCTTAAGGCAAAACAAGTAGGTAGGTCTTGCTTTGTTTCATCTTTCTGTACTTTCCATCGTGAACACTGCTTCTCTTAAGCTCACATTACTCCTGCAGCCTAAAACCTCCCTACTTTCCCTCAGAATTTATATGAATCTCTCCAACCTCCTCCCTATTATACCACACCATGATAGAGTAGGCTGTCATATACACCTGCTTTCAAGGGTATAAAACCACAATCCTAGACTTGTATAACTTTATAACCCTGCCAGCTAATGAAGGTAAAACTCAGAGGACTATCAGACTTGGCTATTTAGGGTAACTCAATATTGTGAGCCTTTCAAAAGGGGCCAGTGGTAAAGAGTGGCAATGGTGGGCTTTGGAGTTACTCAGGCCATGATTTTATTTATTTATTTATTTTTAACTGTGATTTTAGGTTCAGGGGTACACGTGCAGGTTTGTTACACAGGTAAATTGCGTGTCATGAGGGTTTGGTGTACAAATTATTTTGTCACCCCGGTAATAAGCATAGTACCCAAGAGGTAGTTTGTGTTTAGCTTGCCCATATAAGGGAAAACATGCGGTGTTTGGTTTTCGGTAATAACCAGCTAGCAACACGATGACAGGGTCAAACCCACACAGTCCATGATTTTGGACACATAACCATATAACCTCTCTTCTCCTGTCCTCTCCTCTGTAAAAATAAAGATTGTCATAATTAATTTTAGCAATTAAAAGAAGTAGTTTGAATGATGTATCAGGGATAGAGAAGACTACAGTCAGCATTGATGATGATTATATAGACAGTTTGAAAAAAGTTTCAGAAATCAGGACTGTCTGTTTTTCCTCCCAACCCACATCTTCTTCCCTCGAACTTGGTTGCATTTAATCTTTTTCTTAGCCTCAGCTTAGACATCTTCTCGTCAAGAAGTTCTACACAGGCCCTTCAGACTGTCTCCCGATTTCTGGATGTACTGTACATTTCATTTCATTGAACATGCTACATTATAATTCTTCATTTACTACCTGAATCCTTCTCTAGACTTTAAGTTCCATGAGGGCAGGGACTTTGGCAGTTTTTGTTGTTGCTTTCTTACTACATCCCTCATCATGTGAGCAAATTTTATTAAATTTTAAAATGAATACATGCATAAACAGATGTGCTCAGGCATAAGTGGCTGTATGTCTGAATGAGTGGATAGTGAATGAATAAATGGTGATATGATTGGAAACATGAGTAAGTGGATGGACAATCAACTTAGCACAGAGACTTAGAAATGATTGCAATGTCAGTTACAATGATAGCAAGTGGAGAATATATTTTTGGATTGGCTTTTGAAATCCTTTAAACCATACCAAATATCATTCTTTCATATGATGCTGACCCTGACTGCTTCAGTGAGACAAAATTCAAGGAAGTTGGCAATATAGTGAATTTTACTTGGCATGTGGCAAACAGAGTCTAGGGAATAAATAATATGTCACACTACGCCTGCATTTCCCTCCCAATACCTTAGGAAAACACTTTTATAAACACAGTTCTACCTCTACCTGCTATTTTCACTTAGCATAAAGGTTAAAATATGAGATGTTTCACTTCATATATTGCACATTTCATTATTCTACATTATAAACTCAGTGAATTCTTTGGAGGTGATTTATTATGCAATTTAATGTGATATTGAAAATCCCCAGAAAACAACCTACAAACTAGCAAGGAATTTTAAGTAATACATCTTGCTTAATGTGTGTGCTTATTTACCCGGAACATTGAAAGAAAGTTTGTCAGGCATTTGATTGTTAGAAAAACTGTAAATTTTCCACAGTGTTTGGTATATTTCCAGATATGAAAACTTATGAAAACTATTGTGCAGCCTGATCTGACACCATTGAGATTTGACAATGGGCTATATCTATATCAGAATAGCTCTGTGGATACAAGAGCAAAGGGAAATGTTGCCTATCTCAGCTGTGGTGCTGACCCCTATTGGCTAAATTTAAAAAGACTGCAAGAACAAGTTTTTTCCTAAGGTAGAACTTTCCTGGATTACTTACTCACATCCAATCTTCATTACGTCTCATCTGTCATTCATCAGTAATAATTCCCTGTACAACACGGTTGAATGCATGTGAACTCGTCGGCCTCATTTTGTATAATTAATGATGATTGGACATAGGAATTTTAACAGTTTTGAGATGTGTCTACTGACTTATAATAATTTTTCTAACCTGCTCGGTTTCTATTGAAACAATATCTTCTGTTTCTCTCAAGAGAAGATTCAAAATTATATATATATATCTAGCAGACACATGTAAATATATGCGTCTGTGCATCACATGTCCTGCAGATATAAAGTGCTAAACCTGAAATACACAAAAAGAAAAACACTTTCTCAACCAAAGTATGACAGGACAGATTTTATATTATTTATTTTTAAAAGTAAGCCATGTTCAAATTAAATGTCAAACATAATTTTGTATTTGAAATTTGAATTATGTGATTATCCTTAGAGAAAAATCACAGAACACGTGTCTTCTTGCCAAATTGGTGTTTGCATAATAGTGAACTATGAGGTTATAGACCACTCTGTGGCACAGTGCCAACCCGTAAACTGCTTGGTAAAGCTACTAAAAACTTCAATCTGAAATGAATTTATCTCAGTTAGGGTTTTGGATCCTCTATAGAAAATAAAATGCACTGGAGTCTCTTAGTTCTTAAAAAAGAAAAGATGGAGAGAAAATACTAAATTCTGTTTCTTTCCACATTTCTTCCTTTAACTGCTACAGACATAAATGCGAAATGAATGTTGACATATTTGTTTAGCATCCCTGAACAGATTAAACTGCTTTAGAAGTTCTTCTGTAATCAGGCTTGAAAAATAGAAACTAACATTCACATCCCTGGATAGATTAAATTGTTTCCAAAGTTTCTCATTAATCAGACATGAAAAATAGTTTTTAAATGTAGAAGTAGATCCTGTAAAAAGTACTTGAAATTTTTTCTGCAACAACATTTTTGCTATTTCACTATATAATGCTATTTTTATCATATATGTATTAAAAATATGTTTACCTGTCTCACTTGTCTGTGTCCTTTATTGGTGAGTTGTTAAATAGGAACAGATATTGATCTATTGTGGAGTACAGTATGTGTACAAAAAGAACACTGGGTCTGAATTGCAGAGCTGACTGCCAATTACTTATGATATGTCTTTGGGCAAAGAAAATATAATATTTTTAAAGTTTGAACTTAGTTCTAAGTGAATTCCAAGTACGTGAGTGTTGTTCTTCATAATAACTCTATAAGTTTAGCAGTGCGATACACATTTTAGGAATGAGGAAACGAAATCCTACAGATATTAATGGACTTGTGTAATTTAATGTAGTTAGTAAGTAGTGCGGTCAATATTCTATATAAGAACTATCTCACATCAAACTTCCTGTTCCTCCTAACCTATGATGTCTCTCTTATACTGCTTTTCTTCTTTGTAAAAGAAGGAATTGGGTTATATTATTATTATTATCTATAGCTCTTATGTACATGGGTCTGTGTTTTGGAATGTTTGTTTGTTTGTTTATTTTTGACAAGGCCTTGCTCTGTTGCCTAGGCTGGAGTGCAATGGTACAATCATGGCTCACTACAGCCTGGAACTCTTGAGCTCAGGTGATCTTTTGCCTTAGCATTCTGAGTAGCTGGGACTGCACGCTTAAGCCATCATTCCTGGCTAGGTTTTTCTTTTTAATTTTTCTTATGTAGAGACAGAATCGCACTATGTTAACAAGGCTGGCTTTGAATTCCTGATCTCAAGCAATCCTCCCTTCTTGGCCTCCCAAAATGCTGGAATTACAGGCATGAACCACCACGCCGAGATTGTGATTCGATTTAGTCTCTCATTTCCAAATAAAGGTGTATTACCTGAGTATTAAATTATACATGGTAATATATTATGTCACTTTCATTCCATCTTCCATTTAAATTCTCTAAATTCTTGCTGAGCAGGCACTGACAGATGGAATAAGGAATGATTCATCTATTGCAGAAACTGAAAGTATTCCAACAGTGTGAGCACTTGACTTTATTTCCATCACTCAGCCAATGAATATCAATGATTCTTGAACTTTGCTAGATACCATGGAAGGCAGTAAAGACATCTGCAGCACCAGATTTTTATTTGATTTGATAAACTTTCCCCATACATTTCAAGGTATTTAACAGTGACCACCAGTAGATATGTGATTTCCCTTTTAAGTCCTGTCATTCACATATTATTCTTTCTAAAATGGTATGACATTGAGTTGTTTCAATGGCCAAATAGTGATCAGGAAAGAATAGATTATAGTCTCTAAGTTTCAGGAATTTTTTTAAATGAAAAATGTATATAAATAAATTTAACTTCTGTTTGCTTTTCGTCACATGCAAAAAAATTATTAGATTTATCTTAGGCATTTAGAAAGGCTTATATTGGGCATTTTAGTATTAATTTAATATGACATAAGCAAAACTCTGAGCTTTATTTCAAAAAGACAGTTGTACTAAAGAACAGCTGGAATAGTCAAAGAAGAGGTCAAACTGTTAAGTCAAATAGCCCCTCATAGAAACGATGCAAAAAATATTACTATGTCTTGGGAAGATGTTTTATTTTAACTATGATGGAGTAATGGGAATGTCATACCACCATAAACGCTGTAAACCTGGACAAAATCTAGGAAGACAGTATACTCGGATATGGAATAATAAGCAGCTTATGAAGGAGATCCTTGAGAAGTGGAAAATACACAGATATATTCAACTTTCATTGCTGCTTTTTAGGTACAGAGAGTTGCCAGAATGTGGCCCAGGAAAATAAAACTCAAACAGAAACCAAGGATCCCACCGAGTAGAGAAAATAGAAATCAAAATTTGGGGCCACTGAGGGTGTTAGAATCCGTAGGACAGTGTAGTGGAGACAGGAAATCCATTCAGAGAAAAAGTCTTAGAAATTTGCATAACGGTACACTCCAGTCTTTAGCCAGTGACTTATATGTGCATGTGAAACCCTACAAGTAGAAGAGCTACTGAAGGTCTATGAACTGAAAGTTTTAAAAAATAAATAAATAAAACATTATGCATTGCTGGAAGACATTGGTTTTCAGACTATCAAGAGTGGAAAAAAGCCTTTTTAAACTCACCAAGATTCAGTCGATTCTAGAGGAAGGTCAAATCTTACCAGTAAGTCTACTTTAAACTCACTCTAAAAAAAGCTTAAAATCACTCTTCAGCAGGATAAATCTGTACAACTCAGTAACTGTTAAAGAAATAAAACATAATATAGACTCCAAAAATATAGTATCCACAAGATTGAGAATATTGCTATAGTGAGTAACTATACAGTACTCCCCAAAACGAAAAGATGAGCCATCGCTAAGAGAAAAAGTAGTCTGTGGAAATAGTCTCAGGTATCCCGTGTATGTTAGAATGAACTGCCAAGAACTTAAAACAGGTATTATTAAAATGTTCAGTGTTTTAATGAAAAGTTATGCAAAATAAATGACCAATGGAGAAACTCAACAGAGAAATGAAAAATACAAAACAGTACCAAATAAGCATTCAACAACCCAAAATTAAAATATTTAAAATGAAAATTTTTCTGTCAGCTCCAGTGAAGATTAGATAGTGCAGAAGAAATAATTTAGTAAGCTTAAAGACAGATCAGAAGACATGAAATATACTCAAGCACAGAAAGGAAAAAATACTATAAAACAGATATATGCATCTGTGACTTATGGAAAAAACAGTTATGCTATCTAGTGTGTATGTAATTGAAGAAACAGAGAGAAAATAAGGATCTTCCAAATCTGATAAAATATAAAATACAGTCCCAAAGAGCATATTGTATATTAAGAAAAATAAAGAATAAATAAAATCTACTATTTGATGGCACAATAGGGTAACTACAGTCAATAATAACCTAATTGAATATTTTAAATAAGTTAAAGAATGGAACTGGATTGTTTGGAACTCAAAGGATAAATGCTTAGAGGGAACGCTATTTCATTGCCTATGATGTGCACCTCATGCACCCCATAGATATATACGCCTACTATGTACCCACGGAAGTTTTAAAAAATAAACTTTTTTTAAAAAAAGAAAACCTAACTCTGATCACATCTTTAAAAATCAAAGAAAATGAGGAAATATTAAAAGTAGCCAGAGAATAAAACAAAGATTATATAGGAAAGAAATTAAAATACTGGTATTTGACTTCTTATTACAAACATAATAAATCAGAAGACAATTGAATGAACATTTTAAAGGATCACAGATGAAAAAGCCACATAGAGGGCCGGGCATGGTGGCTCACACCTGTAAGCCAAGCACTTTGGAGGCCAAGGCGGGTGGATCACCTGAGGTCGGGAGTTCCAGAAAAATCCACATAGAAATCTAAACCTATGGACTAGATCCTTTAAAAATGCAGCAAAACAAAGACTTCATATGAACTAAAGCTGAGAAAATTTGTTAAGATAACTGCATTAAGAAAATGTTATGTTTCTTCCTCATTCCTCAAGGTGAGTGAGATGATATGAGAAGGAACTGCAGGTCTATGTGAAAGGATAAAGAATACAGGAAACCACAATTATGTGGATAAGTAAAAAAGACTATTTTAAAAAAACTATACCTGATCTTAATGCCAAGTGTTTTTGATTTAAAACACATGTAAAACAAACATATATGTCAATAGCATCATAAAGAACTGGATGATGACACGTGGAAATATACTGCAGTATATGTAAACATTAGAGTTGAAACAACAAAGCTTCTAAATCAAAACACTAGGGGGGCAATATTTCTTATGAAAAAATAAACAATGGATGAGTTAAAAATATATAAATTTAACTTTTGCCCCATGATGACGTATGGATCAGAAGTTAAATTTATTTCTTATTAATTAAGAAAATAAAAAAGCAAGACAAAACTGGGAGAAAATATTATTGAAACATATATATGAAAAACTTGTCTAGAATATAGGACTAACTCTTACAATTTAATTGTAAGTAAAGAAACAACTCATCTCTGTGTTTTTTTTCCCCCCCATGGGCAAAATATTTGAACAGAAACTTTAAAAAGATGGATATAAAAATGGCAGCTAAGCAACTGTTAGAGCGCTCATTAATTATCAGAGAAATGCAAAATAAAACCACATAAAGATAATGTTAAACATCCTTTAGGATGGATTATACTAAGAGATTGATCAGTGGGGGGCACGGTGGCTCACGCCTGTAATCCCAGCATTTTGGGAGGCCAAGGCGGGTGGATCATGAGGTCAAGAGATCGAGACCATCCTGGCCAACATGGTGAAATCCTGTCTCTACTAAAAATACAAAAAAAATTAGCTGGGCTTGGTGACACGTGCCTGTGGTCCCAGCTACTCGGGAGGCTGAGGCAGGAGAATTGCTTGAACCTGGGAGGCAGAGGGTGCAGTGAGCAAAGATTGTGCCACTGCACTCCAGCCTGGCGCCTGGCAACAGAACAAGACTCTGTCTCAAACAAAAAAAAAAGAGATTGATCACACCAAGTGTTTGAGAGAATGTGAACAACTGAAACTAATGGAAATTTAAAATAATACAACCAATCAAAATGGAAGATGGTACAGTCACTTTGGAAAACATTTAGTCAGTTTTCCATCAGTTTAAACATGTGCTCACCATTGACTCAGCCATTGCATTCCCAGGTATTTTCTCAAAACAGACAAAAACATATCTGTATCTATATGAATTATACATAAATATATAACTTATATGTGAATAGTAGTATTAGATATATTCTTACTAGCCCCAAACTGGAAAATAGTAACCACACATAGTAAAATGAAAAAATAAATTCTATATTACTCTAATGGAATACAATACAATAGTGATTACTTAATTATTACAATGTATAAAAATATGATGTTCTTACAAACATAAATTGAGTGAAAGACATGTACTTTTTTCTTGTATAAACTGTATGATTACACTTATTCCAAACTGTCTGTGGTGTAAGAAGTCAGAATATTGGTTATCTTTCTAAGGGACAGTTATACATGGAGCATTGTGGCATTTCTGGAGTTCCAATGATATGGGGATTAATTATTAGAATGCTTTCTTTACTTTGTAAAATATCGATTGTGCTGTAAACCTATGATGTTTTGCTCTTTTTGTGCATTGATGTTATTTCCAAAAACTTGCATTGAAAAGAATTTCAGAAAGAGCAGAGATGGTCGTATGAGTTTGAAGTAAAACTGAGATTTAATCTGGCTTTTGAAAGCTGATTAGAACTACACTACTCCACATATTTTTACTTAAGTTTTTGTAATTTTGCATACAGCATCTAATACAGTGCTTGGAAAATTGTAGGCATGTAATGAATCTTGTATGAATATGAAATTCTAAGGGAATGAGTATGTGACTACTATACATAAAACCAAGTGTATGGATTGGATCATCATGGTGGATGGGAGGCAGGACTAGATTGCAGCTCCAATATGGACGGACAGAGCAGTGTGCAGAGGTGCACATTATGAATTTTAGCTCCAGATCGACTGCAAGAACGAAGCGGGACTCCCAAGAGGAACCAGAGACCCTCTGAAGGAAGTGGATTCTCATGCAGGACCCGGGAAACACCCCAAATACAGTGAGTGCCCCAACTGCAGAAGTGGAAAAGGGAGATCCTCCTCTCCCCGAACACACACCTCCACTGGGAAGCTGAAGGTCTGTTTGTGAGAGAAGTTTCCAACCTTACCTGGAGCTGAGTCAATCTAGAGAGCTGAGCGAAATACATTAGTAGAAGAAGCAGTGGGAAAAGCCCTGAAAGCTCACTGGGTCCCCCAGTCAGGCCATTCCTGCCTGGCACCACAAGGATCCTTCGAGAGGACAGCCAGAGAAGCAGGGGAAAATGCCACAGGGAGAAGGAAATCTCTAGCTGAACTTAGTAATAATTTGAACCGGGTGAGAAGCCTACTCAGAAGAGGGCACAAACCCAGTGTGCAGACTCCGCAGGCTGGGGAAGAACCCAGGCAGGCAGCCTAGGGTGAGTTCTCAAGTCTGGCCTGCCTACCTGCCAGGAAACTAACTCGGGGCTGTTGGCGGGGCATGGTGGGAGTGAGACTGGTCCTTTGGATTCCATGGGAGCTGGGTGAGGCCTATAACTGCCAGCTTTCCCCCACTTCCCTGAGGACCTGCATGACTCAGCAGAGGTAGCCATAAGCCTCCTACATATACAACTCCATTGACCTGGGAACGTTATCCCCATCTCTCACAGCAGCCTCAGCAAGACCCGCCCAAGGAGAGTCTGAGCTCAGACATGCCTAGCCCTGCCCCCAACCTGATGGGCCTTCCCTATCCACCCTGGTAGCTGAAGACAAAGGGCATATAATCTTGGGAGTTCTAGGGCCCTGCCCACCAACAGTTCCTCTCCATACTGCCACAGCTGTTGCTCTCTGGAAAGTGCCACCTCCTGGCAGGAGGCCAACCAGCACAAAAATAGTGCATTAAACCATCAAAGCTAAGAAAACTCACAGAGTCCATTTCATCCCCCCGCCACCTCCACTGCAACAGGTGCTGTCATCCATGGCTGAGAGACCTATAGATGATTCACGTCACAGGACTCTGTGCAGACAACCCCCAGTACCAGCTTGGAACTGGATAGATTTGCTGGGTGGCTAGACCCAGAAGAGATATAACAATCACTGCAGCTCGGCTCACAGGAAGCCACATCCATAAGGAAAGAGGGAGAGTGCTACATCAAGAGAACACCCCCTGGGACAAAAGAATCTGAACAACAGCCTTCAGCCCTAGACCTTCCCTCTGACAGAGCCTACCGAAATGAGAAGGAACCAGAAAGCCAACTCTGGTAACATGACGAAACAAGGCTCTTTAGCACCCCAAAAACTCATACTAGTTCACCAACAATGTATCTGAATCAAGAAGAAATCCCTGATTTACCTCAAAAAGAATTCAGGAGGTTAGTTATTAAGCTAATCAGGGAGGCACCAGAGAAGGGTGAAGCCAAATGCAAGGAAATCCAAAAACAATGACATAAGAAGTGAGGGGAGAAATATTCAAGGAAATATACAGCTTAAAGAAAAAACAATTAAAAATTCAGGAAACATTGGACACACTTACAGAATTGTGAAATGCTCTGGAAAGTGTCAGCAATAGACTTTAACAAGTAGAAGAAAGAATTTCAGAGCTCGAAGACAAGGTCTTTGAATTAACCAAATCCTACAAAGACAAAGAAAAAAAAATAAGAAAATATGAACAAAGCCTCCAAGAAGTCTGTGCTATGTTACATGACCAAACCTATGAATAATCAGTGTTCCCAAAGAAGAAGAGAAATCTAAAATTTGGGTAACATATTTTGGGGAATAATTGAGGGAAACTTCCCCAGCCTTGCTAGAGACCTAGACATCCAAATACAAGAAGCACAAAGAACACCTGGGAAATTTATTGCAAAAAGATAATCACCTAGGCACATTGTCATCAGGTTATCTAAAGTCAAGACAAAGAAAGAATCTTAAGAGCTGTGAGACAAAGCACCAGATAACCTATAAAGGTAAACCTATCAGATTAACAATAGATTTCTCAGCAGAAACCCTAGAAGCTAGAAAAGACTGGGGCCATCTCTTCAGCCTCCTCAAACAAAACAATTATCAGCCAAGAATTTTCTATCCAAGCCTGGACACAGTGGCTCATGCTCGTAATCCCAGCACTCTGGGAGGCCGAGGCAGGCGGATCATGAGGTCAAGAGTTTGAGACCAGCCTGAACAACACAGTGAAACCCTGTCACTACTAAAAATATAAAAATTAGCTTGGCATGGTGGTGGGCACTTGTAATCCCAGCTACTCAGGAGGCTGAGGCAGGAGAATTACTTGAACTTGGGAGGCGGAGGTTGCAGTGAGCTAAGATCGTGCCACTGCATCCAGCCTGGGCGACAGAGCTAGACTCTATCTCAAAAAAAAAAAAAAAAAAGAATTTTGTATCCATTGAAACTAAGCATCATATATGAGGGAAAAATACAGTCATTTTCTGACAAACAAATGCTGAGAGAATTCACCACTACCAAACCACTACTATAACAACTGCTAAAAGGAGTGCTAAATCTTGAAACAAATCCTGGAAACACATCAAAACAGAACCTCTTTAAAGCATAAATCACAAGAACCTATAAAACAAAAATACAAATTAAAAAGTAAAAACAAAACAAAAAAAGAAAAGGTACACAGGTAACAAACAGCTCTATGAACGCAAGGGTGCCTCACATCTGAATGTAAATGGCCTAAATGCTCCACTTAAAAGATACAGAACTGCAGAATGGCTAAGAACTCGCCAGCCAACTCTCTGCTGCCTTCAGGAAAAGGACTCACATAAGGACATAGGGACTCACATAAGGACATAAGGACTCACATAAAGTAAAGGGGTAGCAAAAGGCATTTCATGCAAATGGACACCAAAAGCAAGCAGGGGTAACTATTCTTATATCGAACAAAACAAACTTTAATGCAACAGCAGTTAAAAGAGACAAAGGGGGACATTATATAATGGTAAAAGACCTTGTCCAACAGGAAAATATTACAATCCTAAACATACATGCACCTAACACTGGAGCTCCCCAAATTTATAAAACAATTACTAATAGAACTAAGAAATGAGATAGCAACACAGTAATAGTGGCGGACTTCTATACCCCACTGACGGTACTAAACTGATCATCAAGGCAGAAAGTCAACAAAGAAACAACGGATTTAAGCTATACCTTGGAACAAATGGACTTAACAGATGTATACAGGACATTTCATCCAACAACCAGAGAATACACATTCTGTTCAACAATACATGGAACTTTCTGCAAGACAGATCATATGATGGGCCACAAAACGAGCCTCAATAAATTTAAGAAAATTGAAGTTATATCAAGCACTGTCTCAGACCACAGTGGAATAAAACTGGAAATCAACTCCAAACCAACCACCAAAGCCATGCAAATACATGGAAATTAAGTAACCTGCTCCTGAATGAGAGCAGGTTTTTTGGGTCAAAAACAAAATCAAGATGGAAATTTAAAAATTCTTCGAACTGAACAACAATAATGACACAACCTATCAAAACCTCTGGAATACAGCAAAGGTGGTGCTTAGAGGAAACTTCATAGCCCTGAACACCTACATCAAAAAGAGTGAGGCTGGGCTCAGTGGTTCACGCCTGTAATTCCAGCACTTTGGGAGGCCAAGGCGGGCGGATCACGAGGTCAGGAGTTTAAGACCATCCTGACCAACATGGTGAAATCCCTTCTACTAAAAATACAAAAAAATTAGCCATGAGTGGTGGCACATGCCTGTAATCCCAGCTACTCGGGAGGCTGAGGCAGGGGAATTGCTTGAGCCTAGGAGGCAGAGGTTGTAGTGACCAAAGATCGAGTCACTGCACTCCTGGGCAACAGAACAGACTCCGTCTCAAAAAAAAAAAAAAAAAAGTGAAAGAGCACAAACTGACAATCTAGGTCACACCTCAAGGAACTATAGAAACAAGAACAAACCAAACCAAACCCAGTAGAAGAAAGGAAATAACCAAGATCAGAGCAGAACAACCACAACAAAAAAACCACAAAAGATAAATGAAACAAAAAGCTTGTTCTTTGAAAAGATAAGGAAAATTGATAGGCCATTAGCAAGATTAACCAAGAAGAGACAAAATCCAAATAACTTTATTGAAAAATGAAACAGGAGATATTACAACTGACATCACTGAAACACAAGAGATCATTCAAGGCTACTATGAACACCTTTATGCACATAAACTAGAAAACGTAGAAGAGATGGATAAATTTCTAGAAAAATACAACCCTCCTAGCTTAAATCAGGAAGAGTTAGATGCCCTGAACAGACCAATAACAAGCAATGAGATTGAAATGGTAATTTAAAAATTTCAAAATGTCCAACAAAAAAGTCCAGGACTGGAAGGATTCACAGCAAAATTCTACTAGATATTCAAAGAATTGGTACCTATCCTTTTGACACTATTCCACACAATAGAGAATGAGGGAATCCTCTATAGTTCATGCTATGAAGCCAGCATCACCCTACTACCAAAACCAGGAAAGGACATTAAAAAACAAACAACAATAACAACAACAAAAAACAACTACAGACCAATATCCTTGATGAACATAGATGCTAAAATTTTTAATGAAATACTAGTTAACTGAATCAAACAATATATGAAAAAATAATCCACCATAATCAAGTGGATTTCATACTAGGGATGCAGGGATGATTTAACATATGTAAGTCAATAAATGTGATACACCACATAAACTTAATGAAAAACAAGAAACATGATTATCTCAATAGATGCTGAAAAGGCATTTGACATAATGCAGCATCCATTTATGATTAAAACTCTCAGCGAAGTCTGCATACATGGGTCATACCTCAATGTAATAAAATCCATCTATGACAAACCCACACCCAACATAATACTGAATGGGGGAAAAGTTGAAAGCATTCCTTCTGAAAACTGGAACAAGACAAGGATGCCCACTCCTTCTCTTCAACATAGTACCAGAAATCTTAGGCAGAGCAGTCAGACAAAAGAAAGAAACAAAGGCCATACAAATAGGTAAAGAGGAAGTCAAACTGTCACTGTTTTCTGACGATATGATTGTTTACCTCGAAAACCCTAAAGACTCCTCCAGAAAGATCCTAGAACTGATCAAATAATTCAGGAAAGTTTCTGGATACAAAATTAATGTACGCAAATCAGTAGCTTTTCTATACACCAAGTGGAGAGTCAAATCAAGAACTCAATCCCTTTTAAAATAGCTACAAAAATAAAATAAAATACTTAGGAATATACCTAACCAAGGAATCAAAAGACCTCTACAGGGAAAACTATAAAACATTGCTGAAAGAAATCACAGAGGACACAAACAAATGGAAACACATCCCATACTCATGGATGGGTAGAATCAATATTGTGAAAATCACCAGGCTGTCAAAAGCAATCTACAAATTCAATTCAATCCCCATCAAAATACCACCATCAATCTTCATAGAATTAGAACAAACAATTCTAAAACGTATGCAAACCAAAAAAAGAGCCCGCATAGCCAAAGCAAGACTAACCAAAAAGAACAAATCTGGAAGCATCACACTACCTGATTTCAAACTATACTATAAGACCATAGTCACCAAAACAGCATGATACTGGCATAAAAATAGGCATTAGACCAATGGAACAGAATAAAGAACCCAGAAATAAACCTAAACACTTACAGCCAATTTATCTTCAACAAAGCAGACCAAAACTATAAAGTGGGGAATGGACACTCTTTTCAACAAGTGGGATACTTGGCTAGCTACATGTAGGAGAATGAAACTGGATCCTCATCTCTTACCTTATACGAAAATCAACTCAAGATGGATTAAGGACTCAAACCCAAGAACTGAAACTATAAAAATTCTAAAAGATAACATTAGAAAACCCAGAAAACCCCTCTTAGACATTGACTTAGGCAAGGATTTTATAACCAAGAACACAAAAGCAAAGCAAATGCAATAAAAACAAAGATAAATGGCTGGGACTTAACTAAATTAAAGAGTTTTTGCACGGCAAAAGGAACAGTCAGCAGAGTAAACAGACAACCCACAGAGTGGGAAAAAAGTCTTCACAATCTATCTATACATCTGACAAAGGACTAATATCCAGAACCTACAATGAACTTAAACAAATCAGTAAAAAAAAAAAACAACAATCCCATCATAAAGTGGGCTAAGGACATGGATGGATAATTCTCAAAAGAAGAGATACAAATGGCCTACAAACATGAAAAATACTCAACCTCACTAATGATCAGGGAAATGCATATCAAAACCACGATGCAATAATATCTCATTCCTGCAAAAATGACCATAATCAAAAATCCAAAAAAGGCGGATGCTGTCAGGGTTGCAGTGATCAGGAAACACTTCTACACTACTGGTGGGAATGTAAACTAATACAATCACTATGGAAAACAGTGTGGAGATTCCTTAAAGAACTAAAAGTAGACCTACCATTTAATCCAGCAATCCCCGCTACTGGGTATCTACCCAGAGGAAAAGAAGTCATTTCATGAGAAAGATACTTGCACATGCATGTTTATAGTAGCAGAATTTGCAATTGCAAAATCAGGGAACCATTCTAAGTGCCCATCAATCAATGAGTGGAGATAAATATATATATATATATATATATATATATATATATATATATATATGATGGAATACACTACTCAGCCATACAAAAGAATGGATTAACAGCATTTGCAGTGACCTGAATGAGACTGGAGACTATTATTCAAAGTGAAGTAACTCAGGAATGGAAGACCAAATATTGCATGTTCTCACTGATATGTGTAAGCCAAGCTATGAGGACATAGAGGCATAAGAATGATACAGTTGACTTTGGGGACTTGCAGGGAAGGGTGGGAAAGGGATAAAAGACTACAAATATGGTGCTGCAGTGTATACTGCTCAGATGATGGGTGCACCAGAATCTTACAAATCACAACTAAAGAACTTACCCATGCAACCAAATACCACCTGTACCCCAATAATTTATGGAAACATTAAAATTTAAAAAAACCAAAAAGACCAAAAAAAAAAACACCCAGGTGTGATATTGATGATTATTTCACAAAAATGGAAAAATAATGGGATAAAATCACTCTAGGGTGACCAGAGCAGTATATTTTCCTAATGTATTAAATTCTAATATAGCAGGATATATAGACAATCAGATATGTAGAGGCTTATTTTGCACAACTACTTTTCAGTTAATTAGTTGTTGCCGTAATGGCTCTTGAGAAGTTAAACAATAGCTTCTTTTTCAGTATAACGAATTTTTTTTTCCCCTAAACATACTAAATATACTATAAGAAGTGATATTTTGATATGACTATTTTAGGCAATGAAACACTCATCAGTTTTCATGACACAATAGTTTCTATCCAGAGCAGTTCATATGGAACAAAATTGTACCGTACACCATTCAATTTTGAACAAACCCCAAATGTTTTTCTTTTGTCTACATATGACAGGAAAGAAGTTTGAAGAGGTAGCATCTTCTATAAATATTTGTTTTGGTTGTATGTGTTTTTCCCACTTGTTCTGAAGTGCTTTGGTGTTTGCCCTTATTTTACCTACAAAGGTGCTTTAACTTCATATTAAAGGTGTAGTGTGAGATAACAATGAGCCTGTAAAGTCTCAAAAATTGTTTAGAAAATGTGTTAAAAAGAGGAATGAATTTACCTTCCAGGAAATGACTTCCTTACCTACCTTCTGTGCCAGTCACCCAGTCATGTTTTCTTCTTTGGTGAGTAAAATATAGATTTATTTTATTAAATGTCATATACCAACTCTTGTGTTTATTCATTTTCAAATACTTGCTTATGACTTGTGTAAACTTTTTTTTACTATTGTTTTTTCTATCTGTAAAAGTTATACATCTTGGGTTAGGATGAACTATATTGTACTACATCATATTTTTCTGTTTTCTTTCTTTCTTTCTCTTTCTCTTTCTTTCTTTTGAGGCAGGATCTCACTCTTGTCACCTAGGCTGGAGTAATGGCACAATTCCTGCTCACTGTGGCTTCCACTTCTCAGGCTCAAGTGATTCTCCTGGCTCAGCCCTACAAGTGGCTGGGACTATAGGCACACACCACCACACCAGGCTAATTTTTGTATTTTTTGTAGAGATGGGTTTTTACCATTTTGTCCAGGCTGCTCTTGAACTCCTGGGCTCAAACAATCCTGCCCCAGCTTCCCAGGATGCCGGGACTACAGGTTGAGCCACAACACTCAGCCCATATTTTTGCTTATTGAAATTAATGAAAATATATTTTCATGTCATGACTTTTTTACCTGGCAGCAGGGTTTCCAGGAATAAATTGAAGTGACTAAGCAGTAGACAGATAAGTGTGATCTCCTAAGACCAGTGTCTTTAATTACAAATGAAATTCTTAAGTAACTAACATTCTTCAGACAAAGTACATTTTTCTTAAAGTGGAATCATCAACTGTTACAAACTGGGGGTTCTTGACTTCTACATTTGTCTGCCTAAATTGCATTCAGTTTCCAATATTCAAAAACAAACTCATGATGAACCATCCTCAAAAAACCAAAGATTCCTTAGAGCTCCTCTGAGTTTCCTATTTATTTAATGACCTCAAACTCATTTAGAACCTAAAACCTGAAATCAAACCTCATTGTCTTCTGTAAAATGCTTTCCTCAGAATAGTTCTTTTATAAAATTCCCACCAGCAATCCAAGCATGTGAATGAATGAACCTGGTGCTCTTCACTAATTTATGAATGCACATTTTATATGCACACACTCAACAGTCAACATTTACCTGCACTTACATTTTCAGTTCTTTGGGAAGTTACCACCTGGCATGGTAGAATGGTCTTGTACCTTCTTCCTCTCAGCATCTTTTTTTTTTTCCTCCAGGAACATGTACTCATCAGGAGAGATCTTATAATTATGGTTCCTTCATCAGCGTTATAAACCTCTTGGGAATATGTCCAGGAAAAGCCAGCATTCTCAATAATGTATGCATTTGTTTCAAAACATGGAATACCTTTTCTTGCCTACGCCTATGTCCTGAATGGTTTTGCCTAGATTTTCTTCTAAGGTTTTTATGGTGTTAGGTCTTATGTTTAAGTCTTTAATCCATCTGGAGTTAATTTTAGTGTAAGGTGTCAAGAAGGGGTCCAGTTTCTGCTTTCTGCACATGGCTTGCCAGTTTTCCCAACACCATTTATTAAACAGGGACTCCTTTCCACATTGCTTGTTTTTGTCAGGTTTGTTGAAGATTGGATGGTTGTAGATGTGTTGTGTTGCCTCGGAGGCCTCTGTTCTGTTCCATTGGTCTGTATCTCTGTTTTGGTACCAGTACCATGCTGTTTTGATTACTGTAGCTTTGTAGCATAGTTTGAAGTCCAGTAGTGTGATGCCTCCAGCTTTGTTCTTTTTGCTTAGAGTTGACTTGGCTATGTGGGCTCTCTTTTGGTTCCATATGAAGTTTAAGGTGGTTTTTTCCAGTTCTGCGAAGAAGGTCATTGGTAGTTTGATAGGGATAGCATTGAATCTGTAAATTACTTTGGGTATGGCCATTTTCACGATATTGATTCTTCCTAACCATGAACATGGAATGTTTCTCCATCTGTTTGTGTCCTCTCTTATTTCGTTGAGCAGTGGTTTGTAGCTCTCCTTGAAGAGGTCCTTTATGTTCCTTGTTAGTTGTATTCCTAGGTATTTATTCTCTTTGTAGTAATTGTGAATGACAGCTGGTTCTTGATTTGGCTGTCTTTAAGTCTGTTATTGGTGTATAGGAATGCTTGTGATTTTTGCACATTGATTTTGTATCCTGAGACTTTGCTGAAGTTGCTTATCAGTTTCAGGAGATTTTGGGCTGAGACGATGGGGTCTTCTAGATATACAATCATGTCGTCTGCAAATAGAGACAATTTGACTTCCTCCTTTCCTATTTGAATAGCCTTTATTTCTTTTTCTTGCCTGATTGCTCTGGCTAGAATTTCTAGTACTATATTGAATAAGAGTGGTGAAGAGGGCATCCTTGTCTAGTGCCAGATTTCAAAGGGAATGCTTCTAGTTTTTGCCCATTCAGTATGATATTGGCTGTTGGTTTGTCGAATATCTTTTCTTGTCAGGTCCAGTGTTAGTTGTAGAAGGATACAGTAATGAACAATATCTAAGATTTGCCTTTAATGAATGAGTTGTTTGCTAGAAGAGATAAGTATTAAACAATTAAATAAAACATATGGGGTGAACACATACCCCGTGGGAATATGGTGGAGAAACCTCTGAACTTATCTTTGGAAGGAGAGGGAAGGCATTCTGCTGGAAATGAATTTTAAGCTATGGATAACATATGTTACCTGAAACAAAAGTGAGGAGAATATTTCCCATTTGAAAAATATAGAGAAAACTGAAAGCAAAAAAAGAGGGGACTATTCTTTTTCTCTTCTCCCCATTGTGGAGAACTGTAGGTACTGTTTATCACCTGCCCAACATTCAACCCCCACTCATCCTCTTATTTAAGAGTGTTCAGAATTTCATTTGGCCATTCTCCCCTCTCTCAATATAACCCAGTAGATGATGACTCTTCCTTAAGCTTCTGGTGTGCACATTCATTTTTTTAAGCCAATTAATACTTTGCAATGCCCTGTCTTATGACTGATGCAATCCAATCACAGGGAAGTTTATTTGGAATATCGCTCTGGATGGGCTCATGTGCAAATGTGATGACTGGAAGTGTTATAACCATTCCTCCACTATTGCAAGAAATCAGCCGTTGAATAAAGCTGGTCCTAAAAGGCAGATCATAAAACAGAAGGAAATTAAGTCCTAGCCTCTTAAATGAATGAACTTGGAAGACAGACTTGCCAGTGGACTTGCAGTTGTGTGGGTCAAAAAAGTTTGCCTTTATTGTGTGTTGCAAGTTAGGTTCCCCTGGGAAGCAAACTTTGAGATCAAGGTGAGCCTGCAAGAAATTTACCAGGGAATGTTTATGGGATCAACACCTGTGTAAGGGAAAGGAGGCAGGACTCTGTAGTGGAAGAAACTGAGCAGTGATGCGCTCTTAACAAAGCCTTCAGATAAGCACAAAGATCTCTGAAAGAGGCATGTTCTTCCAAAGTAGTCCTGAGTTAGGGCAAGGAGGCTGAGCATTTATATTTCTGCATCAGCTGGGTGTGGACTGTCCTGAACAGTGATATGATCGTGGCCATGGCAACTTAATCAGCCAAGGCAATCCCAAAGAGAGCTGATAGATGAGGCTGTCTGTTGGAAGCATTCCTAGTGATTGGGAGACAATGTCCTTCAATTCTGATGGGGGCGTCTGGGTGGTGCATTATAGTGACCACTATATTGTTTAAGCTAATTCGTGTTTGGCTTTCTATCACCAGCTACAAACTAAAGGCATCTCTCCTGCTAAAAGGAGATACCATGAGATAGAGGAAAGAGTATATATATATGTATATCCTCCTGTGTGAGCTGATAGGCTGAAAGTGGACTCAGGAACTATATCTCCTGGGTCAAATCTCATCTCTGTCACTTGCTCTGTCACCCTGACTGTGCATCTTACTCTCTTTGGGACACAATTTCTTCTTTACAATTGAAGTAGTGCCAGATCTTACAGACTTTTCAGGCTATTAATTAGTTAATACTTATAATGCCCACTACCTGGAACACAGTATGCTCTTTATAAGCATCTACTATTATTAATTTTATTTTATACACTGAAATTTCCTATAGCACCTTTTGCCTCATCTGCACAGTTTCAATGAAACATTAACATAATAGGAAGCTAACTAATAGTCATATTTAATGTTTTATTCCAAAGATGTGTCTAAGAGATTTTAGTTAATCACATAATAAAACATTAAATAGAATTCTTACATTCAACTCCAGTAATTTTGGGTAGATGCTGAAAAATTTAACATGGAAATGGAATCACTATGCATGTGAAGATAAAGGGATGGGGGAGGCTGAGGAGAAAAAAGAAATGAGTTAACAATAGCTTAGTCACTCTTTCAGGTGTGCATTTGTAGATTTGTCCATGGCAGTGTTGATCTGATTCTTTAATGGCACTTAAAATATCAACTTATGAATATATTATTAAAATATTCATCGCTTTGACAGGCTGGGAAAGAAATAAGAGAAATTTACATGTGGGTAAAATTTATTCTTAAAGTAAGTCATAAAGCAATTTCTGCACATTTATGAAAACTCTTAAGAGAACTAATTTAAATCTTGCACTTTATCAAAAACTTAACAGTGATATATGTATATATGAACTGTGATATATATGTATATAAATCACATTGCTAACATTGTCATTTAAAATTGACATTGTGCTACTAACAGAAAGTTGGCCACATCGTTAAGTTAATGAGACCATATACTTTTTCTTAATAAATGAAGATGATATATTTTCATATCTTATGCTTGTCTAAATGGTTTGAAACATAATTAATTGAGATTATTTCTGCCTTAGTTCTTAAAGATTAAAATTTCCCCTAAAAATAAGACCATTATTATATCTCCTAGATCTGAAAGGGATTGTCTCCTATGCTTCTTAATTTTTAAAAATTTGATTTAAATTTGACTTTGGTATAAAACATAATTGTCAGAAGGAGATGCTACAGGAAGTTCTTTGAACAAGATTAATGCAATTCTATATTTATTATTCCTGCCTTAAGCATAAAATTCAGAACTCCGTGATGACATGTACTATCTCAGAACACTACTTTTTAATACATCTATTTTGAGTTATTTCACAGTTTTCAAAGTATGCGTATTAAAGTAGAAATCCGATTCAAAGTGAAAGTGTCAGAAGTGAGAATCCAAATCATTTTCTTAGAAGGCAAAGATCAGAAGTGATGGATAAACTTGGATTCAGCCCAGGATGTCCTTTGAGCTTTTTAAAACAAATGTTGTTTAATTAAGAAAATACTGGGCTTGACAGCCCAGTATGATAATGAAATGCATTTTATTTTCCAGTTTCCATTCCTGTTTTGAAACTTACTTGGGGTAATTATTTGGCTTGTTATCTCTTTTCTTGAGGGTAGTTAGATTTTAATTTGTTTTCCTCCTGCCTGCTGTATTAGATGAGATTCTTTTGGTTACAAATAATAGACACCTCAATCAGATTAACTTGTGCTTCAAAAAGGACAGAGAGAATTTACCGGAAGAATACAGGCCATCTCAATCAAAGGTAGAGAAGTGTAGTTCTTCCTCCAGAAAGAAGGAACAAAGAACTGAAACAACAGAAACAAGGGAATCTTTGTCTCTCGAATACTGTGTGGTTTTCTGGCTCTCCTTTTCTGTGGCAATGGGCTAATTTCAGTTTCTACACACTGGCTTTCTCTGCTTCAGTGTTCTAGTTTTGGGGAAGCATAGACTTTCACAGCTACATAGAATCTTTAAATTCTAATGCTAAATCCTAGGTAGAGACAATGTGAATGGTGCAGTTTTTATGAGGTGTCCACCTTTAGTCCAGTGGGCTGTGGCCAAGGCTGTTTTTATATCTTCTGCTTGTCTAAGATATGCTTTACATCTTATGTTTTTATATCTTATGCTTCTGTTTCAAACCATTCCTGCTGTTCTCCAGGAGCTGTAGAATCAGAATCACTTCTGCAGGGAAATGGTGGTAGGGAATAAGCAGTTCTAAATATAGGACGCATAGACCCAGCGGGCACGCAGAAGTATTGCCTACATCTGTACTGGCAATTTTCAGTTATCTGCATAGTTCAATTTCCCAGCTTTGCTTGAATCAATTTGTACTTATGTTGAAAATATACCCACATATACATCAGAAGGAAAAATACCCTCATTCATGTCAATAATCTTTAATGGGTTTTAAGATTATGAATTTTTTCATGATATTCTAATGTGATTCTATAGTTTAAGAGTTTTTCAATCTGTTAAAGTCCATCAGCTACTTTAAGTCACTAACAGATAATTGATGTACACAAGGGGATCTTAAATATTTCTATAGTAATTAAGAAAAGATAGCTTTAAGGCCACTGGTAACAATAGACGATTAAAAGAATAAAAAATGATGGAAATAATAAAGTGAATGTTGCGTAGCATGAACATGAAGTTTGTTTTTATTTGGCTTTTATGGATGCCTTAAACATTTTTTCCCCCAAGTTCAATCCAGAAGTTCTGGCGTACCTTTCTTGAAATAAACTTTTCATTTCTCCTTACCGGAAGAAGAAGAGCAAAAATCCAACCTGGATTTGTTCAGCATCCTCTTCAGCTCCTGAGACAATCAAAATGCTTCCAGGATCTCCGCAACAGGCAGAATGTTGCCAAATGAAAATGTCCACAGGATCCTACTTTCTCATTTTAGCTGTCGGCATTGAGGAGACAGCTCTAGCGCACACCTCCCATTGCCCACCCTGTAAGTTTCTCATTCCAAGGACGTTGTGGATCAAATGTGAAGGCAACCCTCAGTGAAACCTAAGACACAATAGTCTTTGGATGATTTAATCACAGGCCTCATATTGCAGATTATATTGTCTTCACAGACTATTTGATTTACATTTTGAATTTAAGAAACAAAAAGATAATAAAGTATTCTTCATTTTTTCCTTCTAACATTGAATAGCCAGGACCAAAAGTACTTCCACGGCTTCATCTTAAAATCCCATCAAACAAGCAACAAACAGGCTTCTAGCTCAGTAGTTGTCCAATGATAAGAGACACTTCTCAAAAATGAAATTCTAAGTCCTAGTGACAGGAAAGAATATGATTGTGTAGGGTACTTTATTTTTTTTTCTTTTCCTGACACCTGCAAATAATTTTGAATAGGATTTTTATCTAATTTGAATGAAGTGTTTGGCCCTTCTTAAAAATAAACACATTTAGCACCTGAAAATATTATCCTGGCCTCTGGCTGACACAATTCTTCAGCTCTCCCTGTGATTTAAGAGCACGGGTGACTCCCCTGTATGATGTGTACATCATATGAACTATAACTATAACTCAGCAAGTGAAGGAAATTTGAGGAAACATTTGACTGTATGAAAAAATTAAGCTCCACCATCTCTATAAATCCCCTAAATGGAGTTAATTTTTTAGCCATGAAGAACCCCCTCTGTGTTATGTGAAAGTAACCCTATCTTGGACAAATTCCTGTCTTCTTAGCAACAATGTCTTGTTGAAAGACATACCGAAGAAAAGGCCAGGTTTGCTTGTATATTGTGAGTAAAGCAAAAAAGGTGACAACATTCAAAACATCTTAATGCATGAGAAAAGGAACAAACGAATTAATAAATAAATCCTTTAAATCCCATGGGATCACAAAGTTGGGCGGTCAAATGAACGTAAAGAAAATCCAGTCAAGCTTCCTTGCTTTTATAAATTAGAAAATGAAAACATTTAGGGACAGGGCAAATGACATAACTTCATGGAGTTTTTCCTTAGTCTACCAGTTTCTCCTGTGTAGCACGTTTTTCTCTTATCCGGCTTTGATGACATTTGTATACAGATTTTGACAAAATCAAAGTATTAGAATTCTCTAATGGTCAAGTTCTCTTAGTTGTGTTAGTTTGTATGTTCTCACTGTGTTTGAAAAAGAAATCATACCAAAGAAATACGAGAAAGCTTCTCTTTGCCCTGAATAAAGGTTCCCAGGTAGAGTTAACTCTTACTATGTCATGGTATTTTACAATACAATGTACCACTAACAGGAGAGAAAAAAAATTAAAACTATCATTTTTTAAAATGGATTAGATTACACTGTTTCAAAAAATCTATATGGTTCTGGGAATTTACTTTTGATTTACTTGTTTTTAATGAAACAAAATAGAGTAGCTCCCCTGATAATCGTGAATAAATAAGCTTAACTACCCTTGAGCTATAGAAAAGGAAATTTGATAAACAGAATTACTTTGTCCTGATGGTGATACTTTAAACTTTTCTTTTAGTGAAGCTTTTATGGAAAGACCAATTTATATTTTAGTTTCTTTAGTATGTATAACAGCTAAATCAATAGGCATTTATTAGTTTCAAACAAACTAACATCGTAATGCAATGACATTTTCTAGACCATTTTCCATGAATTTGTTTATTCTTTTAGGTAAACACTTTGAATAATTGTATTATATTGTTAGATCTATGTTCATTTCCTTAAATGGAAAAAGTAAATAAAATTAGTTAATGTAAAGATGCATGACTCTTCATTTTCAAGAACTATAAATCAGAAATGAGCAACTATTAAGTCAGTGCAAAAGTAATTACCATTTTGCCAATGAAAGGAATGGGAAAAACTCCAATTACTTTTGCACCAACCTAATATTAAACATTTGATTCTGTTACAGAGATTTTAAACCTCAATAATTGATTTTTTAAAATCAGCATTTCATAAGATTAATCACATTGTCAGTAATAGTCTTATTAAAGTATTCCTGAAAATTTATGAACCTTCATTAAAGTTTATTTTTCTCGCCTCCCAGAAAAGAATCTATTGAAAAGCTATGGGGTCTTTATGTGGCATCCTATAAGCTAGACATACGGGTTGTCGCATTCTAATCATGACTGTTTTCAAATAAAAACATCCTCCAGATGTACTAAAGGAAACAGTAATGAAACCCAAGCCACACCATCTCTAATATATGCTACTGCACTTGGAGTTTTTCCCTTTGAATTCTTAATTAAAAAAACCTTTTAATGAGAGTCAGTCTGAGTGTGAAGCTGTCAGTTCTACCCTTGTCCTTGATGCATAGCAAAAAAAGGAGAGATTTCACTTTTAAAAGAAGCTCGAGTTTCTTGAGACATTTGTATTCAAACATGACTCTCTCTTTCTCCTTCCTTCTCCTGGGAAAACAGCTCTACTCTTCAAATGAAAGAGAAATAATAAAACAGATCAGGAACAGCAGACCTCAGACCTAACGTTTCTCTCCTTGTCTTGGAATGTTATTTCCATATAGAAAGCTACTCTAATGGGACACTTGTAAATGGCAGGGAATTTAGCCCTTGTGGAGTCCTCTCCAGAAATTGGATTTTTGCTTAAGCAAACAGCAAACCATGCAGTGGGGGAAAAGCTATTTATCTGGCTGCCTGTTGAAGAGCCTTACAAAAATACAATTCAGTCTGCTCTAACCGTTGAGTCAATCAGCATACATTGCAAAGCAAAATCCAGTTCCTTGTGTAAGGTATGAGGTATGCTCTTTCATGTAACAGTTAATCTCAAATACACTTTAATGATATTTTTCTTGATTACTCTTTTCTTAGACGTAATGGCTTTTGCAGTTTACTTTTACATTAAGGAAGGGTAAAAGGCTTATACAAGCTGCCAACTTCTAGCCAGTCTTTTGAGGGATTATTTAGAATCTTTGCTGTTCAAATACAAGAAAATTTATACTAAGGAAAGTTAATCTTCAGTTTACAACATTTAATAATGTCATTCAAAACGCCTTATGACAACAAGTTTAACTTCTTAAATCAGATTTAGTCTCGAAAAGGTTCTTATGATTTATATAAGAAACGTTTCAAAATTTTCTCATTTGCTTCATAATGTGTTAGACATCCTTCTACACAGTGATACTTTTGTTCTTTAAGCAAATATCCCTTTCCACCCACCACCTCCTCCCCAACAAATCTTCTAATATCTCCGAAGTGCCATTCTAAAGGATAAGAGGAAACGTCTCTGCTGGAGGATCTTCTTTCAGGAATTAGAAAGATAAAGGTAGTTCTTAAGAGGTGACAGACCTACTAACTTAAGCTTTGAGAATACATGCTTATACTTGCTAACATTTCGGTGTGTCCTTTGCAGAGAGTAGAACTGCTTTCACTGTATTTCTCAGAAACAGCTTTTCTACCCTAAAATGATTTCCTTTCTACTAACAAGTTTTATGGTTAAATATCAGTGAAGTGATTGAATACTTCTACTGCTTTTTCCTGCCGCTCATCCCCCAACCTATGAAAACTAAATATTTCACTGCAACTAGCATTCTGTACCCCAAAGGAGAACACTGAAAAATGGCAGCTTTCTAGTCCAATATGTTCATGATTCAGGAAAGTGGAAGACCCAGCTTTCTCTCATAATTCCATGCATGATGTCCTCATGTAGACATCCTAGTTGTTGAAAAGAATTGAAATGTAAATCGTTTAGAACAATTGTGGCTGGCTATTTCCCAGGAATTATGGACATAATACATATATATCCAAGTATATGCCAGGCAAATATTTAGTAAAAACTCATCAATTATGTTATAGATATACAAGTTTTAAGTATTTGATATCTGTGATGAACATATAAATAATTTATGTGTATATTTTGTAATAGTTTAGAACACATTCACATTAAAGCCCATTTTTTATATTGGAATGATCATATATGCCCATAGTAAACACGCAAATACCTCAAAAGGAAAGAATTAGGGTATGTATTTCTTTAGCATATAGAAAGAACCATGATTTGAATTGAATTAGAAAAAGAAAAAGTTCAGCCTACTTCTCTTTCCTACATGAAAATTAAATGATACCAAGAATAAGCCTTCACATTATGAGTAAGAAATTTACACAAATTATATTGTTAACTGGCATTTCCAAATTACAAATATTCTGTTCTAAGTTTTATGGAGTATAATAAAAATTATTATCCTGGTTTTAGAAGTTGCAATTTTAATTCCTAAGATAAAATATGCAAGCAATAATTGATTTCAAGAAAATTATATGGTAACAAAGCAATGCATGCACATTTCTTCAGCAATTTTTGTTAGTAATTATTGGATTTATACTTGTTCATTGCATAAATTCTTAAAAATACAAGAACCCTCATATAATCCCATTTCACTAATCATCAAAATGTGCTAACTAAAACTACAAAAAAATACTATGACATGCCTGCTGGAATGGCTGAAATAAAAGATAAAGAATGTCAAGTTTTGACAAGGACGCGCAAAAACAAGAATCGTGCTCATGATAGAAGAAATTAGTGAAAAACCTTGAAAACTCTTTAGCACTTTTTACTAATGCTAATCATATCCATGCCCTATGACCCTCCTAAGCCTATAAACACATGCATAAATATGTACACTGGAAGATATGAACATCAGGGGTCTTATCACAGCCGTATTTGTAATAAACCCAAATGTTTATCGCCAGTAGAGTTGGTATATATCGTGGCGTATTTATACAGTGAAATACAATAAAGCAATGAAATAGATGAATTACAGTCTCACACACCAACAGGGATACATTTCATGAACAATGCAGCACCAGAGAAGTCAGACACAAACAGTATGCGTGGCACTATTCCATTCATATAAATAATTCAAAAATAGGCAAACACGATTCATGGTGTTAGAAATCAGGACAGTAACTACATTGTCTGAGGAAGCAGCAACTGGACGAGGGCAAATTTGGCACCTGGAGTTCATCAGGCTCTGCACTTAGGATTAGGTGTTTTCTGTATGTATGATAATTTACTTCAATAATATTTACAAAAAAAGCTACATACACTCAAACAAAAAATGTTTTGCATATTTATTTGCAAGTATTTAAAAGGCACATTTTAACCTAAAAACTGAAATCAAAGCATGGATAAGTTGTATTCTGTTTTTTAATTGACAATATAATGTATATTTGCCTTTGGTTTTTGAGGGCACTACTTTTATAGGTTCATAGTATTGGACTATATAATTAAAAACAATTTAAAATCATTTCTCTCTTTTTGAATATTTAGTTTTCTTTGCATTTTAGTAACATAAGAAATCCTTCCACAAACATCTTTTTATATTGCTGATTTTTTTTCCAAGGTTAAATCTAAGTAGTATGATCACTGAGTTAAAAATACAAACAGGCCAGGCGTGGTGGCTCACACCTGTAATCCTTGCAATTTGGGAGGCAGAAGCAGGTAGATCACTTGAGGTCAGGAGTTCAAGACCATCCTGATCAACATTCTGAAACCGTCTCTACTAAAAATACAAAAATTAGCTGGATGTGATGGTGGGCTCCTGTAATCCCAGCTACTCGGGAGGCTGAGGCAGGAGAAATGCTTAAACCCAGGAGATGGAAGTTGCAGTTAGCTGAGATTGTGCCACTGCACTCCAGCTTGGGGCAACAAAGGGAGACTCCATCTCAAAAGCAAAAACATATGTTGGACTTTTGATATTATTGTCAAATTGAATTATAGAAGTATTCTTCCAATTGGTACTCTCATAATTGTTAAGAACAAAGACATGAAAGAGTAAAAATCTTTACCAAGTGGTCAAAATAGTTTTATTATTATTATAATTTGAATTACTTTAATTTTTATGTAGTTTAAAATGTTAATATATTTCATGGATAATTTTATTGTTTTTCTTTAGCTAATTTCCATGCATGATCCATTTATCTTAGTTACAAAAGTTTTCTCTTTTTTGCATGCCTTTTTCCTTTTCTTGATTTGAAAGCATTCTTTGGCAATCACAATAACAATGTAATTTTGCACCTTTTTTTCATTTATTGCTATTTCATTTTGTATATTGTTTAATAAGCAGGAAAGTTGGAAATGTGTAGTTCAGGATCATACTGAAATTTTCCTTTAAAACTCCTTTTTCTGGAATTTATTTTGTCAGAATTTGTAATAGTTTTATCAGTTATAGTAATTTCCCTCCTGCATGTGATTTGAATTAAGGTGTTCTTGACACACAGTGGCCCCAAAGTAGAAGTTTAGTAATTTTAAAAATGAAATTTCTGAAAAATAATGAACTAAGATCTTTATCAGAATTGTGTAGGGGAGCAAATATAATTCTCATTCAGAAGTATAGAAGCTGGGTTTGAGTAAGCATTGAATAATAATATATCTTAATAATAAAATTATATTTAAGGTTGGAAACAAATTTTAGCATTTATCTAGGTAAACCCATCACAGGATGATAGAATTCACTGTCTAATATTCTTCCATTTTGACTTTGTTTGCATTTGGATGCACAACTCAGAATTGAAAATCCTCCAAAAATGGTCTCTGACTTTAGATGGGTCTAGATCCTAGTTTCAAGTAGTGCCATTAGAAATCTCTGTCTTTCCAACATCCACCTCTGCTTTCCTTTATCTTAGAGGCTGAATTCTCAGACAGTTCTTCCCATAGACATTCTGCCGAACCACTCCAGATGTATATTCCTACGGTTGGGCAACCCGAGTAGAAGGAATCTCCTTTCCAATATTTCTAGCATATGTTTGTAGATTGATTCACCCATCTTCTGCTACTTTTCTACATCTGAGCCAGTCTATGTGGCTACAGACATTCAGATTACTCATTGTCTACACAGGAATCACATGTACACAGCCAGAAACAAGAAACGAGGTCCGTCCGACATTGAAAGTCAGACATTGGTCTGAGAGTTGAGTAAGGTGGTTCCCAGAAAGAAAACCATAGTGCTATTATATGAAGAGTAAATGGATTTAGGGCATGCAAAAAAAAAAAAAAAAAAAAAAAAAAAAAAAAAAAACAGAGAGAGAGAGGAATCTCCTATATATATATAGGTTTTTATTTTTTTTAATTACCCTCAAACCTCTACTTATACAGTTGCTTATTAAATAGATCAAAGTACAGGAAGTGCATGTACCTGTTAATTGTCATCATTAGACTTCCTCTACTATTCTCACCATTTTAGATCTTAATGGATCATATCTTCTAAATTAGGGAAAAATGAAAATCTAATCACAATTGGATTAATGTCCTCATGCAACTCATTCAGAAAATGTGGTGTACAGGAATAAGTTTATACAACTTTAGAGGTGGAGCAGCACACAGTATCTCTAGAAAATTTTCTCCAGATTATCGCATATCTTCCATGAGGAACCTCATGATACAGACTTGGGACTGGTGTAAATCTACCTATTATGTCATCAAAGCATGCTTCTTATACCCTATAAGAATATAGTTAACTGTGTTATTATATGCCTTCTCAACTTTATTCTGTGTTTATATAATTTTATATCAGTCTAGTTCCATTATCAAAAATAAGATAAGCTAGTCTTGGTACAAATATTTTGATATTGGGCATTATTTTTACTTTTCTAAACACTCATATATCATGCTTTTTGACACATCTGCAGACTCAATTACAAGCTGTCTACAGTTTATTTCATCCCAGCTTCTTCATGTTTTAGAAAATACCCTCTTGTATAAAATTATTTTAAAAACTGATTATCTGCCAACACTCACATTTCTAAATATTTTCAGGATCCTAGAATACAACTCATCTGTATCTGAAGACTTGAAATCATTTAGATATGTTTTTTAAAAATTTATTCACTTAATTGAGCTTCAGTTATTGCTCAACATTTTGTAGTCTAACAGTCATTTTCTTGAAAAATTATACTGGACAAAAATAGTATTAGACTTTATTACACCATTTGCACTTCATCAAGCATCAGTTCTTCGCAGGGTTGTTGTCTCTATCATGAGTATTACAAAATTGCTCATTGTTACTTTTAGTATTCTTCACCCCAGCTTAATTCATTTTTAGCTTTTGCTTCCTATTACCAGTTTTACAATTCAGTCAGCCATTTCCCTTTACTTCTGAAGGTTCCCATCCTTTTGATCCTGTTGTGGAGTTCTTTTTTAATGCTTTGCTGATTTCTTCTTTGTTAGGATCTCTCCTGATTGTACTGTGATGTTATTTTTATGCCTCTCAAAATTCATGCTGTAGCTTCCCCATCTGAAATGATGCATTATCCCCATAGGTTATTTTTCCTCTGATTTTTATAAAACTAGATTTAACTATATCCCAGATTCCCTAACTCAAATCTTATAATTTTAAGACAACATGTTTATTTGGTCATTTAGAACAGAAGAAAACATTTTTGGTATCTAGAGTTCTAAGGCTTGAATTCAAATTCTCCATGGGTCCCATACTATCTGTATGTTCAGGGATATATGACAAATAATTCTAGGCCTCATTTTATCCCTATTATTTGTAAGATAGGAATTAAAACTTAGTCACATGAATAACATAGTATGATAAAGATCCTGCAAATAATAAGCTAAGGCAGATTGAAGATAAGGCTGAAAGGGAATGAGAGATGGGGAAGGAACTTTTCCTTTCATTTGTTTTTCTTGCTCGTTCTATGTTGCTCAGAATAGACGTCAGCTTGTCATTTTCTCTGTATTCTAAAAAATTGAGTTGTCAGCAAGCCAATAATTTATTGTAAGTGCTGTTTTTAAGTTTAAAATATCGATTTTTTTTGGATTTCAAAAGCAACACACATTACAAAATGAATTTAGACATTTTAGAAATATAACTCATAGACATGTAAGACCATCATAATTTCACTCCCAGAGATAATCATTATTCATGACTGCTAAAAAGTCCATGTATGTTTTCTCACATTTGTTCTATCGACTAATAAACAGACTTACAAGAAGTAAGCAAAGTGTTTACTTTAACACATCTTAGATATCTTTTCATAGCATGATTTGTTGATTTGTTCATTCTTTTTTAACAGGATGTACTGCTGTCAGTGAAATGAAGTGATGTGTGACAGATACCTAGAGAGCTGAAGTGTCCCACTCCACTGGCTCCCACACTGTGCCCATTTAGTAGAGTATCTTACGTTCCCACAAAAATATATTTTTTTCTCTATTCTTTATTCTGAGCTTTGCTTTGGAGTTGGACCACACTCCATTGCCAATAACCAACAATTTTGGATCCACTAAATGCCAGTATGTTTTATTATAAACCAATACGTGACAGGGGCTGGGCATGGTGGCTCACGCCTCTAATCCTAGCACTTTGGGAGGCCGAGGTGGGCAGATCACCTGAAGTCAGGAGTTTGAGACCAGCCTGGCCAACATGGTGAAACCCCATCTCTACTAAAAATAAAAAAAAAAAATTAGCCGGGCGTGGTGGCAGTGGTCTGTAGTCCCAGATACTCAGGTGGCTGAGGCAGGAGAATCACTTGAACCTGGGAGGCAGAGGTTGCAGTGAGCCAAGATCGTGCCACTGTACTCCAGCCTGGGCAACACCATGAGACTCCCTCTCAAAAAAAAAACAAAACTAATACTTGAATTATTAATTTTGTCAGGCCACTTGTTACTCTCTAACACAATGCTTGACCAGTCCTTCATGTTGGTAGGATAAGATGCAAGAAGAGAGGGTGCTAACCCTTGATGCTCAAAGGAAGACATCTAAATGGAAAATGAGTCTGTTGGTTTGCCTCCAAATTGAGATAATTTTCCCTTACCAGTAAAGCTCACCAATTAGAAGTTGTAAAGACACGTTTATTCTTTCTTCTCTTTCTAATCTCCCTCTCCCCTCCCACAATAAGTGGATGTTTTACTTCAACAAGCCATGCAACATCAAAGTCTAAGGCTATTGGTCTCAGAAGCTCTTTTCAGCCTAAAAGGTCATGAATACTTTTACTCTGTCCAAGCCCTTACAGATCAGCTTCTTTGTAGGATTCCATTGCTTTGATCTTTGATGGATTACTGGCGGGATCAGGATTTCTGTGGAAGCAGATCTGAGAGCTTTTTGCTCTGGGGGAGGAATTGTGGCAAGATATTTTTAAAAATCTTGTTAGATATAGCACATATCCTCTATGAATAAATTATTATTTAGTTTATTGTTAGCCTCAATAAATATTATCTAGATCATAATTTAATAATAATGAAAATGATTTCTATATGTCTAGAGACAAAGTATGGTATGTCTAGACCATCATGAATTGCTAGTTTGATTGATATAAAAGCAGAGTGTTACCCAATACTCCTGAGTTGAATAACTATTGCTTATCTTTCTCTATCAAATCACATCAACAGTCAAGTGTCCTATGTGTATATAGAGCTTGCTAATACCTTTATATTAAAAAAGTAGACTTAGCCCTTGTAGAATACGTTTATTTACTTCAATCAAAAAAGTAATTGACATTTTGACTCTAAATTACATTTTTAAAATTTTATAATCCTAGTGTTATGTTTTATTTTAATTTTCTGATGGTCTTTTGATTTGTTTCTAATAGAGCAGAAAAACTTGCTTCTTTTAGATTATGCTAGTTTGAAAAACATAATGAAAAATTCATTTCATTTATTTTTCATTGTTTTATATTAAGCATCCCCTTGTGGATTGGCATTTTGTGTTTCAAAACAGATTAGTGGAATGAGAACAATGACAAAAATCTTGTTTCATTTCCAACTGTTCTTAAATCACTTATATTTCTGCCTTATACATTTGTTACAGTGGTAGGAAGCCATGACATGCTTTATATTTTAACTGAAGTCAAAACAGAAAACATTTTAATGGTGGGGTGAAAAAACATCTCTCCAAAGACTTTGGTCCTGTTGTGGTATTTATGTACTGATTTAATTAAAGCTAAGTGAATATTCACCAAGAAATAAAGTGGATTTTATAAACTGCTGGAGGCAGGTGATGATTAATTCCTTGACTTCTTTATTTCCTGCTTAATATTGAATTGACTCAAATGCATTATAGAAAAATGAAGCAATCAATTAGATTTCCTTTTCTTTACAGAAGGTATAAAAACAAAGCAGTACTCTCTAAGTACTAACTAAAGTCAAAATCATGGTTTTTGGCTGTTCTCCTCAATATTCATTAGCAGTCTGGGGAGCGGGGGATAACTTACAAGAGGTCACTGAGTATGCTTGGTAAGATGACAGCTGGATTTGTGAGTATCTGTGATTTTTCCTAGTACCAGTAATATGGAAAATGGGAATACCTTTATAAAGGTATTCTCATTTTCATTTTAAGAAGTAGGTATGATACCCAGTGAGACAGACTAGAAATCTGCTTCTAAGGCAGCCATCACAGATGTTCTAAGAAATGTATTTGCTTCACAAGACATGAAGTTAATGATGCCCTTTATCTTAACTATTTGCAGTCTGCATGACTAGCTCTAGGTTGAACAACTTTTTAAAGCATTTGTGGAGAAATCCAAATGCAAAAATGAGAAAATGAAGTGTTTGTAATGATGAGAGTTACATTTCCTTTCTCTTTCAACTAATTTCCCTAGTTCTTCCCATGGGAGTAGGATTGCATTATATATTATAATCTAGCCTATATGGCTGTACTTCCATGGAAAGTGACCTAATAACAATTACAAAAATAATGAACATTTATGGAGTACTTAATATATGCCAGGCCCCGTTTCTAAGTGTTGAGCCTCTATCATCTCATTTAATCCTTGTAGTGACTTCATGTAGTTTTTGCTTTACATTTACAAGTGAGGAACTAAACTATAAAAAGAGTACAACAATTTTCCAAGGTAACAAGGCTAGCTAATGAGGGATCTGAGATTCAAATCTAAGAAACATGATTCTAGATCTTGGATTTTTAATTGTTGTGTTGAGGCAGGCCTTCTCTGCCACTCTATATGAAATAGCAATCACTCTTCCCACCCCCACTCTCTACAAATTTGCTTTCTGCATCATCTTATCTTGTCGCTGTTTCTCCATTATATACCTTTAAGGGTTTACGTGTTTATTTTGGACTTCTTCTCTTTGAATTTTATGTCCTTGTGGGCAGGGATACGGTTTCTTTGGCTCTTGGTTATATCCCAATTGCCTAGAACAATGCCTGAGTGAAGTAGGCCCCCAATAACAATTACATTTATAATGAATGTACATCCTAGGAGATTCCCAGCTGGGATAGAACTGAAATGGTTCAAGGAGGATTCAAGACTTTTGCAATCGTGGGCTTCAGATAAAGAGATAATTAGATAAGATGGAATGAGAGGAATTCTAGGACTAATATACTATGGGTGGCCAACATGTGGGATCAAACCAAGTAAGAACATGGATCACGAGCCAGTGCTAAGAAGTAGGTATGATACCCAGTGAGACAGGCTAGAAATCTGCTTCTAAGGCAACCATCATAGCTGTTCTAAGAAATGTATTTGCTTCACAAGACATGAAGTTAATGATGCCCTCTATCTTAGCTATTTGCAGTCTGCATGACTAGCTCTAGGCTGAAGAAATCATTCTCCATCTTGAAGAAATAGCTCCCTGACATCAAAGGCTATACTTCCAACAGCAATGACTTCTTGTTTCCTATTGTTTTACACTGGAGAAATCAGGAATTTGGTCTTTAATATCCTCTGATTCTTCTTACGGAAGTATTCTTTTGCCAATGGTCTGACATGCCTCCAGGAATAGATTTGGGTTGCTCTCATTCTTTCTTTGATAAATAAAAATATTAATCATCTCTGCCAGGTGGTCGTGGCTCGCTCCTGTAAATCCAAACACTTTGGGAGGCCGAGGAGATAGGAATGCTTAAGCCCAGGAGTTCGACAACAGCGTGGGCAATAGAGTGAGACTCCATCTCCACAAAAAATACAAAACAAATAGCCGAGCATGGTGGCACACACATTTAGTCCTAGTTACTTCAGGGGCTGAGGTGGGAAGATTGTGCCTAGGAGGTCGAGGCTGCAGTGAGCGGGGATTATGCCACTACATTCCAATGTGGGCCACAGAGCAGGACCCTGTCTCAATATTTTTTTTAAAGAATATTAGTAATCTCTATAAAACAGGCTAGAAAATATTTATGGCAACAGACTATTAGTCTAAGATCTTTGTCTAAGATCAATCTACAGATTGAAAGATTAATCACAATCACAATTTCTATTCAAGGTATTGATAGGCATTTGAAGACAAGATAATATCTTGGTCTCTGTCCTCCAGAATGCAATGGTTCATGTTTAAAGAGATAGGTAATGCACAAATAAGTAACTCTATAATAGAATAGGATATAATTTTTACAGCAATACATAGTATAAAAAATTCATTTTGGCTCATGCACCGCATTCCAAAGAAGACTTTCGTATATCCCTCGAGTTAAAGTTAGGCCTTGAGAAATAGTTTAGAAATCAATAGATGGTAAATGAGAAGGAAGGCATCCCAAGTGAGAAAGAAGAACCAGTGTGAGCATGTGGACCTTTATTGGCATTCTTTATTTGTATCTGCTTTCCCTCTAGACTACAACTTACGTAAAGGCAGGCTCTCTTTTCAGTTCTGTATACTTCCAAACTGGCGCTGTCCACCCTGGAGAAGTTAAGTGCTTCATTAAGAGTTTTTAAAAGGATTCACAAGAAAATGTTTGAAAAGTATGAGAAATACTCCAGGATATTAAATAGACTTGTTTGAAGCAGAGACAACCAGTAATAATTGATAATAATTACTTTGATTGAGCCCTTATGCATCAAGCCTCAATCTAAACACTTTATGTGTTACCTCTTTTAGTCCTCAGAATATCCCAGTGTGGTAGGAATTTTCATTATCTCCCTTTTATCATTGAGGAAAATGAAACAGAAAAGTAAAGTAACTTCCTCTATGTCACACGGGAGTTACTGTTAAAGCAGTAATTCCCACCCCATCTATCTGCACCCAGTCTATCTGCACAGTCAATGCTTTTAAACCTGTACCATACTTCTCCTTAGAGATAAAATTGAAAACGTAGATTTGAACATCTGTTTGTTTGTTTGTTTGTTTGTTCTTTGAGACGGAGTCTTACTCTGTTGCTCAGGGTGGAGTGCAGTGATGCAATCTTGGCTCACCACAGCTTCCTCCTCCTGGGTTCAAGCGATTCTCCTGCCTCAGCCTCCTGAGCAGCTGGGACGATAGGCGTTCTCCACCACGCCAGCTAAGTTTTGTGTTTGAACATTTTTTAAGGTCATTAAGTGACAAGGTATAATAAAAGAGCTTGTGGGTTTCTTTTTTCATGTGTGTTTCCCATTTTTATTGGAAGAGATTACCAGAAGTCTATAAAAATGTGTAGCTATAGAAACACATCTTGCAGCACTGTGTAAAGTGAGTGAGAGGGGAGAGTAATGGACTGGAGACAGCACATACATCGCGGGATAAGAGCATGGACCCAAGAGACGGTGATACTGTATATGAATGAAGAAAAGTGTGCTATGATAAAAATTGGAGAAATATGATTCAAATATTAGTCTTGTTTTCACACGTGAGTGTAGGAAAAAGGATGGTAGTCTAATTATGAATCTAGAAAGCACATAACTTGGGGCCAATTTTAGGAAAAATATTAAAGTGGCTAAGACGGGTTGAGTGATACAAACTGTGCAGTGTTTGCTGGAGTTTGAGCAGCTGATTATGGAGTTTTCAGAGGCAGTATGGCCAAGGAGTTGACTAAGAGTTTGGGTTCTAGAGTGAGAGAGTCTGTGTTTAAATCTCAGTGTGGGACAACTCAACTTTCTATGCCTTTAAAATAAACTACTTGCCTTATGAAATTTTTCTGATAGGAAATAACAGGAAAAAAAAAGAGTAAATCTTAGCCATAGTGACTTTGAGTGAATAATTGGGAGTGATAACAAGTAATTTTCCTACTCAGATTATATTAAGAGCACAATAATTATAGTATATTTGCTTATCATTTAAAAGTAATTTAAATCAATGATACAATCCACTAAATGGCTAGTCAATAATTTTATTTTTAAGCTATTACTCTGTTCTGTGTGGGCCTGGAGATTTGACAGAGTGGGGAATAATAAAATAATAGAAAAGAAATCAATTTTCGTTATCACTTACCCTACAAAATATTTTTGCTTACCTTTGACGGGTGGGCAAATGGGTATTTTCAAGGATGGCTTAAAGTATACATTTTCCAAAAACAAGTGAAATGAAAACTAAAACATTTCCAGTATAAGACACCAGGTTTTATAAACAGTAGCACATACTTATTTGATCGATTTTCTTAATCTACTAAGAAATTTGCATCCTTTTTACCCATAAATAATGGGTACTTTTGTGTGTAAGATCTGGAGATCAGAAACAGAAGAATAGACAGTAAGTGACCTAAAATTTTAACTTCTAATTTAAACCTCTGTACTTTGGCACTATCACAATAAATTTTAGTCATGAACAATTTCCAGCTTGAATCAAAATGAAGAACTACATATTACAAAAATAAAGGAGAAAAAGAAAAAAGTGGGGGAAGGGAAAACAATATCAATGAATATGATATAAACACCCATATGGTCAAAAGATAACTTCAAATGCATTTAGAAAAAAAGTGTCTTCTAATCAGCTCTCCTGGGTGATTTATTTTTAGGCATTTCTATGCCCTTACCACATGGTATCTGGTGCGTGATCAATTATTAGTTTGAACATGGAGTGCAGCTTTTTAGAGAGCTATCAACCCCCTTGAAGTAAATTGTATCCTGTGGCTAAAATTTGACATGGTTCAGGAAACACATACATTGTATATTCTTCAGCAGTGGGTTGCTATTTCTCAGACCCCTCAGAGGCATTTACATCCTCAGTGTTTGAGCCAAACTTTTCAGGGCTTGGACTCTTTGAAAACTTCAAATGTTCTGTACTGTTATCAGACCAGTGGTGAAGCTGATCTCAAAGTCCACTATTAAAACTCCCCTCAAAGACATTTTCATTAGAACTTTGTACATGGGCAGTTCAAAAGATCCAGCTATTGATTTTTGTTCAGAAGTCCTGTCTCCACTTTCATATTACGCAACTTTTTTGACAGACTTTCAAAACCCACAAACTGTGGGCTGCCTGCTATTCCAGCCAGGATTTTATGCTGCTCATTTGATTTCCTCAGGCCACATCCTTCTCGTGTCCTTGTCAACATTGCAAGGAGAATAGCCGTCTTAGAAGATTTGCTAAAAAGCAGAAGCAATTTCACAGCAATGGGAGAAAAAAAATCTGACCTTTCCATGCGCACACCAAAAAAAATCCCTCACTTAAGTAAATAACATTTTTAGCTGTAAAATTTTGTTGAGGCATTCATTTATCAGACACATAGATAATCAGAGTGTTTATCTCTTTTCACTGTTTAAAATTTCATAAAAGGAGTCAGGAACCAATGTGTGTAAATTGCAGCAAAGGGCCTCTAGCATATGTGTTCAGCACATATTTAATGGAATTATCTACTGGAGAGTAAGTGACAGAGCAGCTGAAGAATTAATTATTGGGATAGATATTTCATATCTATCTGTCAGTCCAATGTGAAATAAAACTTACCTCCATATTACCTCTGTCACTTTGTGTGGCCTTTCAAAAGTGGCGGTTTCTGAAAAGACAGAGAATTAAATCTTGTATTTGGCCATGATCCGTAGTGTGAACCTTTCAAGGCCCCTCCATTCATTCTGGATGGAACAATTTGTGTGGGGTGTGTAGAGTTTAATTGTGACGTGATTAAGTGGTAGCCTAATCAGTTCATACAGGGAGGGGACCTCACTGGTCTCAAACAGAGATAGAAATATAACTTTATGTATCAGAAGAAAAAGCAAATTCATAGAAAACCCTGTGTAGCTTTTTTCCCCCACACATGAGTTTTATGGGAATATTATGATTCCTTATTATTGAACCTAACATTTTACCACATGATTACTACATATGTCAAGTACTATATATGATTACTGTTATGATAAGCACCGTACTATAGATTTGACTTGCATTGTCTAACTTCATTCTCACAACAGCCCCTTGAGGTAGACGGTATTAATATTTTCCTTTTATGGAACAAGGGAACAATGACTGAGAGAAATTTGAAAAATTGTTCAAGATCCGTAACTAGTCAATTTTGAAAATGACGTCAGGTAAAATTGTTATGGTGTTTAAAACAATAAGCCAGAAAATATGCAAGATCTAAAGTTTGACACAGCAAAAAGAAGTCTGGAATTTCAAATTCTCCATATAAAATCACGGTTAAAATATTACATTCCTTTGGGAGGCAACATAGATTCTCCTCCATTTATTTCAGCTCCTTTGTCCCCAAAATGTCTAAAAGCCTCATGGAAGAAAGAGAAGACTAGTTAAAGCACATGAAACAAGCTCTTCAATATTTAAAACGGAAATAAAATTTGTATCAATATATTAGTTTCTCCTTGTTATTAAGTGAAAAATTACCTTATTATCAAAGAAAAATAGAATTTTTCATATGGGTATGAGTACTTTAACTGCATGTTTCATCTCCTTCTTTCCCGGCTCTGCTTCCCCACAAACTTATCTTGTACTCTACCGTACAATGACAACCAGACAGTGAAACATGGTCTCATTTGGGTTTTCTTGTCAACCTTTTCAAGGAAGTATTGGGAGCGCAGTAGGTTTACCTCACACAAAGCACTGTATCCAAGGCCAGTTTTAAAATGTCAGATAGTGAAGAGTTCCATGCTGCCACAATTCAGGAGGCAAGTGGACACTGGTGAACCCTCAGATGTGTCTCTTTCAGATCAAATGTAGAAAACGTACTGTTCCTATAAAAAGCTGTTAGCAAGTTCATGAACTTGACAGCACAGGGCAACACTTTCCTATTGTGGGAAGAAATGAAAGCATACTATATACCCCGGTTTTCCTGATGCTTCTCTCCTATTTGATCCTTTTGAAATCATGTTCATACTCCCCCTGCTGGACTTAATCAGGTCTAAACAAATGAGCTTGGGTGGCTGCAGCCTGTTGACCTGTGGATGACACACTTTACATCAAGTTGCCCAGGAGTTCTGTTCCTTTGTGCCTTGTTAAGTAGAAATCAGTCATTTGAGGCCAACAACCATCTCACCCTTTTGGTACTGTGTTGAAACTCATAAAAGAAGGGCCAACTTCAGTATTGTTTGGATCGAGTAGTTTCACTTCTGATAAAATACCAGAAACAAAAGAAGTACTCCTGTAAAATAAAAATATTACAAGGGTATGATTCAAGAAAATTTGTGAAACCATTAGGTTTTTTTTACTTTGAGGTACCAAAAATTTATGGAGCGTATCTGAGGTATAGAAAAATCATACAATAATTTCAGAGAAGCGATACTCATTATACATTTCTTTTTACTCCCTTTAATTAATGTGTATATAAACATATTTTTTCAATGTTCAAAATACACATAAAAATAATGATTTCTTCATTCTTGGATTATTACAATTACTGGTGATTTATTGAATAGCCTATGTCTCCCTGGCTCTGAACTAGGCTCTGCAAATACGTAACAGTAGATCAACTATCATGAACATTCACTTGAGCTCTGAGAAATTAATTTTTAAAGCTTTGATCCTTTTATTGATCAAACAGTTCTGTGGGCATCATTTGCCCAGGATCAAGAATAGAATTATTGAAAAATTACATGTAAATGACAGAGATTCTGTTTCTGTTGTCACATTTCTATCTCTTCAAGTTCCTACAACTTCCTAGCAGGGTAACAGCAAAGGCATGGAGGGGGAGGAAGAGTCATCAGCTTGCTGTCGGAATTTTCACTGCTTATTTGGGGACTTTGACCTTGGAAATCTCCTGTCTTATCCCCATGAATCTGAGGCACTATGTGACATTTACACCCTCATAAAATTACTGATGGGTTGTAGCTTGTTCCTCGCACTTCCAGAGCCCTTTAGAGGGTTCTTGTTCAGCTTCACCAGATGTGATAAAGACCAAATTTCCACAGATTCTACAGATCAACTACTAAGAGCAAGACACAATATTGTAAAATAAAGCGAGAAGTTCATCCAGGTTGTTCTGCTAAAAAAAAAAAAAAGGTAGAATTACAGAGTAATAGACTGCTTAAGTCTTAGAGGAGAAGGAGGAAAGGATAGTTATAGGAACAACTAAGACTTCATACCACTCACACTTAAATAGATTTCAGATTAGCTATCTCCATTTCTCTGCCACAGTCCATATGCATCATTTCGTTGTAGTCTTCGTGATGATCCTAGGGGGATTCATATACATTCCAATATTAAGTCCTATCCTTTCTAGAATGCCTCCAACAGATTTTCTCTGACTGCCCTATCAAAATCAGCATCATTTTTATTTTCTGTCTTTTAACAATTTTTACATGATTAACCATTTTTAAAGAAATTTTGTTTACTTAACTTTTGAAATAAAGTGATTTTGGCATTACGGCTTTCTCTTTTTTTTTTTTTTTTTCTATTTTAATGATTAATTTAACAAGTTTTTCCCTTTTGAATATGGGTCTCCTGAGCACCTGGAAGCCTACCAGGCATGTGTTCAATGCTGAATAAATAAATAAACCAATAAATAAATCAGTAAATCCTACTAGTTGAGGCAACAAAAAAATCAGAAAAATCGGACATTTGCACAATAAATGTTTATTGACATTTATTGTGCAAATGTCAATAAACTCTTGTCTAATCCACCTGGAAAAGAAAACGTTGGTACCTTTGCAAAAAATAATGAGGAATCTTATAACTTTGTAATAAACATTGGGCTTTGAACCAATGATGGGAATAATAACAGATTTACTGAGCATATTCAATGTGCCAGACCCTGTGTAAAACATTTATAAGACATGTCTTTGAACAAGCACAAAATTCAAATTTTAGTACTTAATAAAAAATGAGAATGGGTAGTCCAACTCAGTATCAGACCACTGCAATAAATAGAATGTCCCACTAATTTTTTGATTTGTTAGTGCATATAAAAGTTATATTTAGACTATAGTCTACTAATGTGCAATAGCATTATATCTAAAAATACAATGTACATACCTTAATAAAAATACATTGCTAAAAGTGCTAACTATAATCTGAGGCTTCAGCAAGTCATAATCTTGTTAGTGAAGAAGTTGCCCTCGATGTTGATGGTTGCTGACTGATCAGGGTGGTGGTTGCTGAAGGCTGATGTGTCTGTGGCAATTTCTTAAAATAAGACAACAATAAAATTTGCAACATTGATCAACTCTTCTTTTCATGAAATATTTCTCTGTAGGGTGTCATGCTATTTGATAGCGTTTTACCCACAATAGAACTTCTTTCAAAATTGGAGTCAATCCTTTCAAATGCTGCTGCTGCTTTATCAACTAAGTTTATATCATATTCTAAATCCCTTGTTGTCACTTCGACAATGTTCACAGAGTCTTCACCAGGAGATTTCATCTCAAAGAAAGCACTTCATTGGCTCACTCATAAGCAACTCCTCATCCATTTATCATGAGATTGCAGCATATCAGCCACATCTTTAGTATCCACTTGTAGTTCTAATTCTCTTGCTGTTTCTACCACATATGCAGTTACTGCTTCCACTGAAATCTTGAATCCCTGAAAGACATCCATAAGGTTACAATCAACTTCTCCCAAATTCCTGCTAATGTTGATATCTTGATGTCTTCCCACGAATCAGAAATGTTCTTAAATGGCATCTAGAATGGCATTCTGGGAAATGGCCTCATTTCCAGAAAATTTTCAGTTGACTTTGCCAGAGGCATCAGAAGAATAACTATCTATGGAAGCTATAGACTTAAAAATGTATTTCTTAAATAACAAGACTTGAGTCTGGTACATTGGATATGTTCAGTAAACATATCCAATTGGATATGCACGTTGGATATGTTCAGTCTGTAAACATTGTTGAGACTTATTTCTTATATAAGAAATATATATATATTATATTTCGTATATAAAATAAGGATATATTATCAAGAAATAGAATATGTTGTAATAGATAATTTGTTGTATACATACAAAATATATACTATATATAAAATATTTATATATTTATATACAAATATATATTATATATGATAATATATAATATATAATTATATATATTATATATTTAGTGGTCAGGATAGATTATATATAATTATATATAAATATATATTATATTTTATATAAATATATAAATACATGTATACTTTATAAATATTTTATATATCTTTTATTATATATGTTTCATTATATAATTACATAATATGTAATTATATAGTATATAAAGTATAATTTATATATATAAATATATTTATAATATATAATATAATTATATATTACATATAAATGTATAAATATTTTATGTATATTTTACAAGTATAAATATATTTATATGCATGACTGTATAATATATATTATATATTTTACACATATAAAATATATGTTTTATAATATATTTTATTATATGTATGCTATGTATAAATTTAAAAATATATATATATTTTCTAAGCTGTACATCTTAACATTGGGCTTCAAATATTCGGTAAACCATGCTAGAAACACTTGTGCTTTCTTATTGTTCCATTCATAGAACAAAGGCAGCATTAATGTAGCATAATTCATAAAAGCCCCAAAGCTTGTGAAATGATAAATGAGCAATGGCTTTATCTTAAAGTCACCAGCTGCATCAGAAGTCACCAGCTGCACAAGTCTTCAACAAGAGACTCAGCATGTCCTTTGAAGCTTTGAAGACATGCATGGACTTCTCCTCTTCACCTATGAAAGTTGTAGATGGGAGATTTTTCCATTAGAAGGCTTTTTTTTTTCCTTTTCTTTCTTTCTTTTTTTTTTTTGAGACAGAGCCCTGCTCTGTTGCCCAGGCTGGAGTGGAATGGTGCCATCTCAGCTCACTGCAGTCTTCGCCTCCTGGGCTCAAGTGATTCTGCATCAGTCTCCCGAGCAACTGGATCTACAGGCAGGTGCCACCGTGCCCATCTAATTTTTGTATTTTTAGTAGAGATGGGGTTTCACCATGTTGGCCAGGGTGGTCTTGAACTCTGATCTCATGATCCACAGGCCTCATCCTCCCAAGGTGCTGGGATTACAGCCATGAGCCACCTCACCCAGCCAGAAGGCTGTTTTATCTCCCTTGAAAATCTGTTGTTTAGTGTAGCCACCTTCATCAATTGTCTTAGCTAGGTCTTCGAGGATAACATGCTGCATCAATGATCTTGGCTAGACCTTTAGGATAACTTAGTGTAGCTTCTACATCAGCACTTGCAGCCTTACCTTGAACTTTCATGTTATGGAGATGGCTTCTTTAATTAAGCTGCATAAACAAACCTCTGCTAGCTGCAAACTTTCTTCTGCAACTTCCTTACCTCTCATAACTTTCATAGAATTGAAGAAAGGGAGGGCCTTGCTCTGAATTAGGCTTTGAGTTAAGGGAAAGTTGTGGCCGGTTTAATCTATCCTGATCACTAAACCCCTCTCCATATTAGTAATGAAGCTGTTTTTGCTTTCTTTTCATTCATGTGTTCACTGGAGTAGCAATTTTAATTTCCTTCAAGAACTTTTTCTCTGCATTCACAACTTGGCTATTTGGCACAAGAGGAGTAGCTTTCAGCCTAATTCAGCTTTTGTCGTGTCTTCCACTAAGCTTTATTATTTCTGCTTTTGATTTAAAATGAGAGACGTGTGACTCTTCCTTTCACTGGAACACTTGGAGGCCATCATAAGGTTATTAATTGGCCTAATTTCAATATTTTTATGTTTCAGGGAAAAATAGAAAAGCCTGAGACAGAGAGAGAGAGGGAACAGCTATTTGGTACGCAGTCAGAATACATACACATTTATCGATTAAGTTTGCCCTCTTATGTGGGTGTAGCTTGTGGTTCCCAAAAACAATTACTAAGTAACCTCAAAGATCACTGATTACAGACCACCATAACAAACAAAACAGTAATGAGAAGGTTTGAAATACTGTGAGAACTACCAAAATGCGACAGAGACACAAAGTGACCATGTGCTGTTTGGAAAAATGGTGCCAACATTTGCTCTGAAGAGCACTGGTTCCAGGGTGCCCGCAGATACCAAGATCCATGGATGCCCAAGTCCCTTACATAAAATGGTGTACAGACACAATTTTAAAAATATATATTTTTAATTCCCAGTTGGTTGAATTAATGGATACAGAACTCATGAATAACAAGGGCTGATTGTATAAGTGTTTTGAACAAAGCAAAAGAAAACATTGGGTATAGGAAGTTGTCCTTTAAAATAAATTACAATCAACTAAAGTAAATTTCATTTTAAAATGAGTAACATCAAGAAATTCTTCAGAAATCAAGTTAATAGCTCTAGTTAAAAAAAAAAAAACACCAAAAACCATTTTTATTCTCTTTTTAAAAAGTCAAATGATGGCATTTATTCTATTTTATTGATTTAATAGGGCATCTCACAGAACGGTAGAGCTGAAGGTGTCTTTCATGTTAATCTCAATCTATTTCTGCTCTTTGTAGATGAGGAAACTGGGCAGGTTGATATATGCATACTGTAGCAGGCACTGTGAACCTGGATATTGGGGTATCTATGAGACAGACACATTAAAAAAGGAATACGGAACTGTAAACTCATTTTCTTTTCCTCTTTGAGATTATAACTTACAGGAAAAGGGAAGATACCATGCTTATCTCCTAAGTCTTATTGCTCAGGCTCTTTTCAGTTTCATTTTCTGATATCATGGTTGTAAAAAATGCACAAGCGTTTTTAGAAAGCAAGCTAAGATTTTCTATGTGTCTAACTACCATCTCTGCTATCATAGGACAAACTGACAATCTGTGCTGAGTGTTACAGATTCCTCACTGCCACAATAACACATGGCTCTAAAAATGCCATACGGGTCTTCTTCCTGCTCCCTTTGTTGGGAACAAAACTGATACAGAAGGTTTGGGCTGTGAGTCAAGAAAGTAGATAAACAAACCGAACCAACAGTTGGGAGTAGGATTAGAGAAAATGTTCTCCTGAGATTTCTATTGTTAGGAGAATGGATAAGACTGTTAACAATGAAGGAAAATAAAGCAATGCACACACACAAAAAGAAAAAGTCTAAACATGCTGCCAGCAAATAGGGCAGGAGACAAAACTGGGTTCAGTGGGGAAAAAAAAAAAAAAAAAACAAAAAACATTATTCCCACCCCCACCCCCTGAAAAGTATTGGCTCAGCTTGTATGTTTTTCTTTTTCTCTTTTAAAGTTATATTAATTTCATTTACAGAGTAATTATTCATTCATGGCTTTCCCTAGGCATCTAGTTGTTTATGGAGTCACATATTGTTCAGACACAATTTTTTTCTACTTTGGCCCATTTTGAGGCAGGTTAAATGAAGTGGGAAGTTGTCATTTGCTGGTGGGACTGATAAATCTGGGAGCCAAAAAAGATAATTTGTGCTCAATGAACATTTTCTGCGAGGTCTCTTTTAGAGGATAGAGCAATTGTTGATACCTGATTTATTTGAATATTGACTACAAATTAGTCCATTAAAATAAGTAGTCAAATACAGAAAAAACAGACAAATCAGCTATTTGAAATCGTATAAACATCAATACTAAAAACGATTCAATTGCCATGTAAACTATGCTTAGGAAAAGATGAAGTTCTGACCCATCGAAGGCCTTTGTTTCTCATTCTATAAGATGATGATATTGAATGAGCTTATCTAAAAGGACTTTTTTCTTCCTAAATTTTAGATATTTTTAATTAAAACTTATTGACTACCACTAGGGTTAAAAAAAGTAATTTGAATAGTTAAACTCATGAGAGGATTTGACATCTGCCTTACTGATTGGACAAAAACAGCTAAATTTATAATCAATAATACTGCATTTCAGAATAAAGCACTTTATTTTTAGTTTAACCTAGTGGTTCACATGCTGCTTTAAATTATCATTTGCATATAAATATTCATGAGATATCTTTATCTCCTCCCCCCAAAAAGAGCAATTCAGCCAAATATCAGTTAAGATATAATTTAAAACAATTGGGAAATATGCATAGTCTGATTATTTAGTGAAATTATATAAAGAGCCATAAATTTATATCAAAATGCTTAATATTTTAACTAAATTTGATTTTAAACATCAGAATAACACATTTATACAATTTACAAGAAGATAAAGAGGTTTGAACCTAATTTAGGGTCTAGGTCTCTAATTCTTAAATCTCTATGAAACCACGAAAGACTCAGTGGAAAGTTGCCCCAGAGTCTTAACTTTCAGCCTTGTAAAACCGAGCAACATCTTTTCCTTCCATGTTCTTGCAGTTTCTGAAAGGCAAAAGAAGGTTTCCAGGTTTCAAGTAATGGAAAAACACCAATAAAAGGAAAGAGGTTGGCAATTGTAAATTGAAGCTGGAAGCCAGATATTTATCCTTTTAACTGGGACACTTTGTCACAGGGCTGAATGGAGTAAATTGGCATTAGGCTCTGAGAAGAGAATCTTTGTTTTAATAAACATAGAAAACTTGCTGGTAGAAAAATATATACAGTAACTTAGTAATTTAATAGATTATGGATCATGTGTATGTGTTTGCATGTGACTTTTCTCTTGAAAACATGACGACTTATATTTTTGAACTGAAAAAGAATCCCGTGTTATTAATACTTAATGGAGTACTTTAATTCTGAAACTAACAGAGGTAAGAGGAGAGTTAAGGTTTTAACTGTGAAGTTTTCAGGCTTTTAGGGATTTTCTCCAGATCCCTCACCTTTCTGCAATGTAGCTTTCAAGTGTGAATATAATTAATACTTCTCCAAAATAATTTTCTTGCCGTTGCCTAAATTATCATCCATTTGCCACTGAAGTATTAGACATTATTCCTTGATCTCCTAATTGTCTTATCCTTTTTGTGATTTTTCCCCAGATCAAGGAGTAAGTTGGTTCATTTGTATAGCCTACTCTTTTCTTGTCAGAGTGGTATCTCATTGGCATTTTTTGATGTATTTTCCTTAGTAAAATTGTTAAATTTATCCATCTTATTTTATTATGTATCTATCATCTGCTTTAATTTAACATGGTAAAACCAGGCCTCTCTCACCTTTAAAAATATTATTTTATTAATCCAAGCACCTCACACATTTTTTATCAGCCAATACGTGAGGCACCTGAATTAATTCTAATGGGCTAAGGTGTAAATCCTTTTGAAAATTAGCATCTACTTCATAGCTAAATGTAAGGTAATGTGTTTCATAATAAGCCCTTGAACACTTCTGAAAAGGAAAATGTGCAGCTTGGAATTTTAATTTAATAGTCTTAGTAGTAAATGCACTCCCCCTCCAGTTCCTGTCTCCATCTATTCTTCCCACTTTTGGGAAAGAGGACGTTTTATTCCTGGTCTAAACATGGATATTGACAAAAGGTGTTTTGAGGCTCCTTCTCCTGCCAGATATTTATTGTTTTCCTTAATTATTACACCCTGAGGCAGACACCCAACATAAAAATACTCTCTTTCTCTCTTCTGTGTTTTAAAAGCCACTAATAATTGCATTTACATAAAGAGTAAATAACTAGCAAAGGCTTAAATTTTTACTTCTTGAATATGGCATTTCATTTTGTAAAGAAAAACCTTTCAAAATATATGAGTAGGTATCTAACACTGCTTTCTTCTATTAGTCTTTCAGTAAAGGAAGTCATATCATTGCCCCTGAAACTTGAGATAAATCCTGTAATATTTATAATAAATAGCATCATAATTCGTGAAATTTTGCTTAAATATCTAGTACTATCTAGTAAAGGACAAAACAAAATTTAAACAATTTGTGACTCCAGATCCTCAATCAACTGCCACTGACAACTTATCTTCTTTTAACCTTTTGTTTTGTCCTAATTTCAGTCTTTTGAAATTTCTACTTATTATTCAGTTACTTCTTCAGATAAACCTTTCCTGATTTGAGATACTGGATCCAATCTCATGAAGGGTACTTACAGTACCTTGTTACTATTCTTCCTGGTATCTATTAGAATACAAATTTTATATTTATTTGTGTGTTATTCCTATAACATCCTTTTTATTCACTTTTTTGTTAAAAATGTTTATTTCACCTTCATTTTGAAGTTATTTTCACTAGTATGATTCTTGGTTTAATTCACCTTCATTTTTGAAATTACTTTTTTTGCTATAGAATTCCAGGTTGGCTGTGATTTTCTTTCAGTACGTTAAATATAGCATTTCCATTATCTTGCTACATTCATTACATTTGTTGAGAAGTTACATGTTCATTTTATTGCTGGCAGTTTGTTACTAATGTATATTTTAAATGTTTGGTACTTTTAAGGTTGGCTATTTCTCTTACCTTATTTCTCTCCCCCAATTTCCGGCCTCACAGTACCATTGCAAACTAAAAGCTCAGAATTGCAGTGAAAACTAGCAGGCTGGCAGCCACTGGGAGGACCAAAACAGGTTTACAGCTTTTTAAAAGCCTCATTTTGTCATTATTTTACCTGGCTGGTGGCTCCTAGGAAAACCCTACTTTCCTACTTAAAGGCTATCTTTATTTGGCCTGACTTGAAGCACCCCGACCCTCACACCCCCTCCCCACCAAGTCCAAGAGCCTCCTGCCTTGTAGTAGTAATAATTTAACTTTATGGCTGCCAGAGGCAGTAAATAAGAGTTCATAAAAGAAAAACAGACTAACTAAAAAGCTTAAAAGGAAAATCTAGAGAGTGAAATAATCCTAGAGTCTTTGAAAATCTCTGACATATCTCTGAGAATCAAGAAGGCCAGATGCCTGCCTAGAGCTGTGTATATGCCCTGGGCTATGCACATGTTTAGGAAAGGACTGAGAAGTCCATACATCATCTCATCAGGCTAACCTTGACACTCTGTATAAACAAGAAGTGGAAGCCAAGACTAAATCTCAACTGTCTGGTGAGAGTTGAAAGTATGCCTTCAGCAGAAACTAGGAGTCTTATTGGTTCCAGAAACTTAAGAATCTCTGTCTAATTATGTGACAATGAAGATAACTGAGCAGAGACTTCAAGAACCATGAAAGATAAGGAATACAGCCTATAAAGAATTAGTTTAGAAAAATTACTAAATAAATAAGCAACAATAAAAAGCCATAACCTTGCAAAGGTTTGGAGAATCTGATTTCAGAAGTCACCATATTATATTATTTTAAATGTCTAGTTATTCACAAAAAAAATTCAATGTGTATGAAATAAGAAAGTATGTTGCATACAAAGGGAAAAAAGCAATTAACAGAAAATATTTCAGAGAAAACCCAGACATTGGATTAACAGGCAAATAATTTAAATCAGGGATTTTAAGTATGTTTAAATAACTAAAGGAAACCACCTCTAAATAACTAAAGAAGTGTATGAAAACAATGCCTCACTCCCATTGAGTATAGAATATAGTAATACAGAGAAAGAAATTATTTTGAAAAGAAACAAATACAAATACCTGAGTTGAAAAGTAAAATAACAATATACCTCAGGGGTTAAAAAGTATATTTGATCAGTCAAAAGATGAAATTAGCAGGTATAAAGACAAGTTTATTGAGATTATCCAGTGTAAGTAACATCTAGAAAGAAAAATGAAGAAAAAGAACAGTACCTCAGAAACCTAGGACATCCTAAAACATACCAACATATGCAATGTGGGAGTTCCAGGAAGAGAAGAGAGAAAGAAAAGAGGTAGAAAGAATTTTTGAAGAAGTAATTAACATAAATTCCTCACATATGATGGAAAAAAAAAAAAAACTACACATATAAGAAGCTCAACCAAATCAAAACAGGATAAAACTAAAAAAGTTCTACACTAGCCACATCATAATTGTCAAAAGCAAAAGACTAAGTATTGAAAGTAGCAAGAAATAAGTGACTCATCCTGTAAAGGAAACTTTAATAAAGATTAACAACTGATTTCTAATCTAAACTATGGAGGCCAGAAGGCAGTGGGATATATTTAAAATGCTGAAAGTAAAAGATGGTCAATATAGAATTCTATATTCAGCAAAAGCATCTTCCAAAATAAAGGAGACATTAAGATGTTTCAAAGCAAACAAAGAAAGGAGAAACAAAATCTGACAAATTATGTCACTAGTATACCTACCTAAAGAAAATAATAGCAGGAGTTCCACAGACTGAAATACATGAGACAATAACTCAATTTCACATGAAAAAATAAAAAATACCACTGAGGGCAATATTCAAGTTAATATAAATTGTTTTTTGTTTTTAATTCTTCTCTCCTCTCTGATATTAAGAAACAACTGCATGGAGCAATAACTACAAATCTGTGTTGATGGGTGCATGACATATAAACGTATAATTTAAATGAAAATAGCAGTGCAAAGTGGGGGAAGCAGCAAATCTTTTGTATGTTATTTAAATTAAGTTGATATTAATATGAACTAAAATAAATTAAGCTCTTAATCGTAATACCCTAGGCAACCACTAAGAGAATAAATTTTAAAACAGCAAAAGTAATGACAAGGGAATTCAAATGTCACACAAGAAAATATTTAACACAAAAGAAGGCAGAACTCAAAGAATAGAGAAATGAAAGCATACAAGACAACTGTAAACAAATAGCAAAGCAGCAGACATAAGTTCTACTTTATCCGTAATTACATTAAATATATACAAATTAAACACTCCAATTAAAAGGCAAAGGTTGGCAGAATTTATAAAAATAACATAACCCTATGCTGTCTATAAGAAACAGATTTTACATTCAAAGACACAAATAGTTTGGTAGTCAAAGGACAGAAAAAAATATATCTGAGACCAACAAGGAGTGGGAGTGGCTCTAATAATAACAGAAAAAATAGATTTTAAGAAAAAATTTGTTACTAAAGACAAAGACATTTTATAATGATATGGGTCTCTCTAGTGTGTCTGTTCTCAATTTATTAACAAGAAATTGCAAGTTTAAGTATATATGCCTGCCTCTGGCAGCAGAGACCTAAAATACATGAAGACAAAATATTAAGATTGAAGGGTACAACAGAAAATTCATCAATGCTAGTTTGGAACTTCAAAGCCCTACATTCAGTAATGGCTAGAAAAACTAGAGAGAATATCATCAAGGAGAAGACTTAGACAACACTATAAACCAACTAAACCTAACAGACATCTATAGAATAATTCACCCATTAACTGCAGAAAGCTCATTCTTCCAAAGTGTATGTGGGGCATTTGCAAGATAGACCATATGCCATAGGCCATAAAACAAGTTTTAGTAAGTTTAAAAGGACTGAAATTATACAAATTTTTTTTTCTGATCACAATGGAATGAATTTGAAATCAATAACAGAAGTAAACTTGGGAAAGTCATACAACTATGTGAAAATTAAACAACATTTCTAATTAAACAATGTGTCAAGGATAAAATAAAAGAAGAATTAGAAAATTTATTAAAATGAATCAAAACAAAACCCTAGTGTCTGAACCACCAGTGGATCTGCTTCCATTATTTATATCTTATCAAATACATTTACTTGCTGTTGTGAATGTCTGTTCATTTTTTATTATAGGCCAGCACTACTTTAGAAAGAATAGTTTGGTTGGGTGCAGTGGCTCACCCATGTAATCCCAGCATTTTGGGAGGCTGAGGTGGGTGAATCACCTGAGGTCAGTAGTTTAAGACCAGCCTGGCCAACATGATGAAACCCCATCTCTACTAAAAATGCAAAAATTAACCAGGCGTGGTGGCAGGCACCTGTATTCCAACTACTTGGGAGACTGAGGCAGGAGAATCACTTGAACCCAGGAGGTGGAAGTTGTAGTGAGCTGAGATAGTGCCATTGCACTCCAGTCTGGGCGACAAGAGTAAGACTCCACAAAAGAAAGAAAGAGAAAGAGAAAGAAAGAGAGAGGGAGGGAGGCTGGGAGAGAGGGAGGGAGGGAATGAAGGGAAGGGAGGAAAGGAATGAAAATTTGAAGCTGCTGACAATGTCATCTACACCCAGAGAGAGTTTTCTTGTTTCTCTATTTAGCAGATAAGGTGAGAAGCTGACAGTCTCATGTCAATCAGAAATTAAGATGATTTGGGTCTACACTGCAGTTTCAGTAAGACTCAGTTTATCTCAGTTTTTATTTTGTTTAGGAATTAGCCCTCCTGGGATTTTATTTGAGAGCTTGGCTAGTATGTGTCTCTTCAGTCCTAAAAGCCTGTGGAATTTTTTTTTTCTTTCTTCAGAAGTTCCTAGCTCATTTCTTTCTGGTTCTGCCAAAGGAAGCTTCAAAATCAAATAAGGGAAAAACAGGCAGTATGCTTGAGATAGACCCCTTCTCTCTAGTGGACCTGTTTTGTAAGCACTGTGGGGAAGCAGGAGCTTTCACTTTGCCTTTTAGAAGCTTTTAATAAATATACAGCCTAGTTTCTCAGACTCCTACACAGCTCGAACTCAGTTAATTGTTTATGAAGGAAACTGGTTATGAATTTGAGATCACTGGCATTTTAAATTTATTCCATCACCATGTACTCACTAGAATTTTGTTGGTTTTCTTTCCAGAAAACCCACAAGGATCAACAAAGATTATTTGCCTAGGATTAGTCTGATCTTCATTTTGTTCATGTCCATAATCTGCAAATGTCCCCAGGAGGGAAAATGTTCATCCTCTCTTTAGTATTTTAGTTCATCTAGTCTTCCTTGCTTCTATGGATCTCTAATGCTTTTAAAAATATGATTTTTAAAATTGTATCCAGATTTCTTTTCTAGTTGTTTCAGCAGTAGTATTGGACTTCTGTGAGCTTTTGGAAAGTGAAAGTTACTATGTTTTAGGAGCATTGCTTTCCATATCAAACAAAATGTTTCAGAAGAAAAAAGTGTGAGAGAGAAGGACGTAGCTGCCCAATGAGAATGACAAGAGATACGTATGGTCAGATACAATAATAATTATAATGAAATTAGTATTAGATAATCCAAGTAGTCTCATAGATCTCGAGAATGCTAGAACCCTACAGCTTTTTAAAACAAACCTATTTCAACCTGTCCATTTTATAGATGGAAAATACAAACACCAAGAGGCAAATTGACCTATTGTACCCTATTTCCCTTAGGTTTCCTTCAGCTACAATTTTCTGGGCATTGTTTATTTCACTTCCACATGGAATCCTCAGGAAAATCAGCTACCCTACTTAGTTTAAGAAGAAGCCCCCTTTGAATATTTAGATATTAATTAATCCTTCATTCTAGCTATAAAATATATTTGCTTTTGTACTTCACTTGAATTGTTAATGCAATGACCATCTTTAACAGGAGCAAAACCATGAGCACAGTCTAATGAGCACTGACAAATATTACATTTCCTTACACTGAACAAATTCTTGCCCCCTGCTGTTTCCCTAATAGCTTAAATTAGCAGGCCATGGTTGCTGGAGTTTCATTGCTCTTCATCAGAGAAGTGGCTGTGATTGTCTTTTTTTCCACACTGCATTCATTCATCACAGAGAGTCTGAGCTGTAAATATAAATCATTCCTATTACTAATGACACAGCCTGTTTTATATTAACTGTCTTCTATTCTAGTGATGTATCTTAAAGTTTTTTTTTTACTGATATCATTGGTTATGCTATTATGTAACATGACAGTCTCTATAATATAGTATTTACATTTTTATTTCATTCTCCCAACTGATCTTTGGGTTACACGTTGTCATATTAATTTTGCAGATAAGGAATAAAAGGACATAGAAACTTGACCTGCTAAAAAAGTGGCAGAACAAAGATTTTAGTCTAGGTTTGTCTCCCAATCCCACATTCTTTTCACTTTTGCAAGTTGTCTCCTCCTGTTCAAGTCTCAACACATTCATTTCTGTGCAAGTCTTGCAAATTATTCACAATAAAAAAGTCAATTCTAGAGAATACAATTTACTCAGCAACCTATAATTTTAAGATACAACACTACTCCATGGGAAATTGTTGGTACAATCCCGGTTTGGGTTGCCACTAGACAGTTGCTGTATGAGGAAGGGGGTTAATGCTTTAAAAAGGGTTCTTATTTATACTGGTACAAAAAAGAAATAAAATAATTACACTAGATCCTTCAAAAATTTCTCCATAACTGGGCATGGTAGTACATGCCTGTAATCCCACCTACTATGGGGGGCTGAGGTGGGTGACTGTTAGTTCATTTTGCTTTGCTATAAAGGAATACCTGAAATTGAATTTGTATAAAGAAAAGAGTTTTATTTGGCTCACAGTTCTGTGGACTGTACAAGAAGCATGGCACCAACATCTGTTTCTGGTGAGGCCTCAGGAAGCTTTTGAATTGTGCCAGAAGGCATGGGGGAGCCAGCGTGTCACATAGAGAGAGACAGAGCAAGATGGAGAGGAGGAAGTGCCCACACTCCTTTAAACAACCAGCTCTCAAGTGAACTAACAGAACTAGAACTCACTCATTACCATGGGGAGGGCACCAAGTCATTCATGAGGGATCAGCACCTATGACCCAAACAGGTCCCACTAGGCCCACCTCCAACATTTTAACATGAGATTTGGAAGGAGCAAACATCCAAACCATGTCAGGAAGAATCATTTGAGCCCAGAAGTTTGATTGTCTACTGTATCTCTGAACCTGTGTCTTTATCTCCTTTAATCCCTGTAGACTGGTATTTAGGTTTAAAGACTGAATAGATTAAGGTTAACTATTTCTGACAAACACTCTTCCTGGGTAATGCTATCAACTTCAGATTGCATCTTAGTGGGCTGTACATAATGTTAGGTTGCCCATAGTTATTGATAAAAGTTGATCACTTGGTTCAGGAATAATCATCAGAAAGGTACAGGTATTTTTTTCTCCTTTTAAGAAGTTTTTTGACTTACGTATGGCAATTAATGGATTTAACATCCATTAATGACCCTTATGCTAAGCAAAAATTTAATTGGGAGTTGCAAAAATGATATTCTAACTTCAACTTCTATAGCTCAAAGGATAATAAACTACATTTCTTCAAAAGACAGCAGGTGAAGTCTTATTTAGGTCCATTAATTATAAATTTTTTTAATAAAGTAAGAAAAATACATTCATAAGTAACTTTCTTTATACAATAGTTATCTCCAGTATAGCAAATGAATTTACTTTTTTCCCTCTGTCTCTTTTTTCTCTTTACCACCATGAACTAAAGGATTTTTATTTAGTTCATGTACTACAATGTTTCCTAGGCTCACTTTCCTTAACTTCAAACTGGACTAAAACATTTCTCCAAGAAGCCCTTTCTTTTCATTATGTATGATATGTAGAAAGCAAGATCTGGGCACTAGGGGTGCTCATTGATACTGATGTGTCATTGCTTCTGGACTCTTTCACTTGATAGGGAAAAAAAAAACACTAATTCTATCTCTCTGTTGATCTCTGTCTCTATATATAGTAAATATCATTAATTTATATTGATATGTCTATTTACTTTTTAAATAGAATCATTTGATGAGAAAAAGTCTTAACATTTGGTAAGGTCAAATTTTAGGCTTTGCTTTCTAAAATATCCTGTCTAAAAAGCGAGTACTCCCAAGTCATGCAGACATTCTAGAATGGATTCTTCTAATAGTTTCATGGTTTCAGTTTTAATGTTTATGTCTATAACTCCCTGTCTAACTAATTAGTTTTATGTATAATGTGAAGTGAAAATTTAGTTTTATTTTCTTAAAGAGACAATTGTTCTAGGACAATTGTTGAATAGACGTTTTTCTCCATTAGATTACTTTGGCATTTTTGTCAAAAAAATCAAATTACAGAGAGATTCTAGTTTTGAATTTTCTCTTCTGAGTCCTTGATATATTTGTTAAGCTTTATACCAGTGTATTAGTGCCTTCTCATGCTGCTATAAAGCACTACCTGAAACTGGGTAATTTATAAAGAAAAACAGCTTTCATTGGCTCACAGTTCTGCAGGCTGAACAGGAAGCATGACTGGGAGGCCTCAGGGATAGTTACAATGATGGTGAAAGGTGAAGGGAACCAAGTACATCTTCACATGTCAGAGGAGGAGAGAGAGAGAGAGAGTGAAAGAGGAAGTGTTACACACTTTCAGCCAGACCTCATGAGAACTCTGTAATGAGAAGAGCAAGGGGGAAGTTGCCCCCATGATTCAATCACCTCCCATCAGGCCCCTCCCTTGACACATGGGGATTACAATTTGACATGAGATTTAGGTGGAGACAGAGAGCCAAGCCTCATCAACCAGTATTACATAGTCTTAATTACTTAGCTGTTTAGGAAGTCCCAACGTTTGACAGTGTAAATATTTGTTTTTCCTTTTATTATTTTAGTATTTCTGTTTTATTACTTCAAATGGTCTAGGTATTTTGCATTTGCATATAAACTTTCACATCTTCACAATATTGAGTTCTTCAATCTACAAAAGTACTACATCTTTTAATTTAGATATTCCTTAGTGTGTCTCAGGAAGGTTTTGCTGTTTCCATTGCAAAGATTTTGCATGCTGTTTGTGAATTTTCTTCCTAATTTATTTGTTGGTATTGTAAACCGTGTATTTTAAATTTTTATTATTTTCAAACTGTTGCTACTTGTACATAAAAATGCATTTGATCTTGTATATTAAACTTGTATCCTGAAATCTTGCTAAAAGCATGTGCTAGCTAATTCTCATAATTATTTTATATTAATAAATTCCTTAAGATTTGTTATATAAACAATGATATTATAGACAAATAGAAATATTTTTACATCTTCTTTTCTAAACTGATACCTTTTATTTATTTATCTTGTTTTAATATTTTTAAATGATAAATCAAAATGAGGGTGGAAATTCTTACCTTGTTTCCAATCTTAAGAGAAAACTGTATGACATTAACTGTAAGGACCCTTTTACATTTATGAGATACATTAGAGGATAAAATTTTTAAATGCGTTTTTGGTCATATTTCTTCTTAAATATTTCAGAAAATTTACCAGTTAAATCAAATTGTCCTGTAATTTTTTTTCATGTAATTTTACTAGTGGTACCTTTTAAGAAATATGTTTCTGTAATATTCCTTGTCAAATTATTGGCATAAAATTTCATACTATCCTCCTTAGTATCTGAAGTATTTGGAATAAGAACACCTTTTTAATCCCTGATAATCGTAATCTGTGTTCTATCTTTTTCTCTATCATTTTGGGGGTTTACAAATGGTGTTATCTTTTTAAATAAACAAATATTGGCTTTGTTAATGTTTATAGTTAGTCTGTTTCTTTCTCCATACTATACATTTATTTTGCTGTTCTCTTTCTAGCTTCTTTAGGTAGATCCTGTGTAGTTGATTCTAGACCTGTCATTTCTAATAAAAGCATTTAAAGATATTTTCCCCAGCACTATTTAAATAATTCTCCAACTTTTTACTATTCTATATTTCCATATATTTACATTATTATTCATTACAAATGTTGCTAAGGTCCCTTGAAAATTACTCTATAACTTTCATATTACTGAGAAATTTGTTGCTTACTTTCTAAATATTTTATTTTTATTTCTAATTTAATTCTATTTTGAACTTAAGATATACTCTCTATGAATTTGTCTTTTAATAGTTTAGTGAGGTATAACTCAAATTCAGTAAACTACACATATTTAAAGTATGCAATTTGATATGTTTTGACATAGGTGTTTACCTGTGAGACCATTCGTATCATCAAGTAAATGAATATGTTTAGGACCTTCAAAAGTTTCCCCGTTTTCCTTTGTAATCCATTCCTTCTCTCTCTTTCTGTTCTCAATTCCTATCCTCAATCCATCAATAAAGCAAGAAAACATTATCATAATTATAATCTATATGTTACTTTATGTTCTTAGAAATTTTATTAAAAACTAAAATCTTTTATACTGGCTATTCTTTTTATATTACTTGGTTAAGTATCCATTCAACTGTTTTGTCCCTATTTTCTTGGTTGGTTGTTTTTGTATTATTGAGTTTTGAGAGTTCCTTATATAATCTGAGTTTAATTCCTTTATCAGATACACGATGCAAATATTTCCTCCTAATCCTGTTTCTTTCCAAGAACAAAAGTTGGAAAAATTGTTGTTGATGGGTCTTTGTGGGTGTTCTTGGTAATTTTGATAACATTAAATTAATCAATTCCTTTTTTTTTTTTTGAATTATGTTTGGTGTCTTATTTGGGTTACATTTACCTAAAAAAGTCACAACATTTTTTTTCCAAAGTTTTCTCTGTTTGTGTTATATGCTACATATAATATCATAAACATATAACATTATATTCTGTAAGTTTTATAGTTTCAGGTTTTATATCAATTTTACTATGTTTTGTGTCGAGCTAATATTTGTATTTTGTGTGAAATACAAATTAAGGTTAATATTTTTGCATATAGATGTCCACTTGTCCTAACACTATTTTTTGAATAGACCATGTTTTTTCTGTCTCTTTCATCTTCAATGGGAAGGAAGATATATTAGATAGGTAGATAGATAGACAGATGGATATTTGGTTTATTTCTGGACTCTATTCTATTTCATTGATCAGTTTGTGTATCTTAAAACCAATACCACACATCCTTGGTTGTTGTAGCTTTAAATTAATTCTTGAAATTAGGTGGTAACAGTCCTTCAATTTTTTTGTTGTTTTACAGAGTTGTTTTGTGTGTTCGGAGTCTTATGCTATTATGCATGGATTATAAAATCAGATTTTAATTTTTAAAACAAAAATACTGCTGAGATATTTATCATGATTTATTAGATCAGAAGGCCATTTAGGGGAAATTAATGGCTTAATATTACATATTCTAACCCATGAACATAGTATATCCCTCAATTTAGATCTCTATTAATTTCTCTCTGCAATGTGTTTTGTAGTTTTCAGTTTATAAATCTTGCATATCTTATGTCAGACTTATCCCTAAGTATTTCACATTTTTGATGTTATGATTATTACATTTTTTAAATTTCAATTTTTGATTGCTAATTGGTAGTATGGAGACACTGTTTTTTACATGTTTTCTTAAATTTTGCAACCTTGATGAATTTATTAGAGGTTATAATTTTTTGTGGACTTCATGGGAATTTCTCCATGTACAACCATGCTACTTGAGAATAACAATAATTTTGGTTATTTCATTCCAACATGATTGCCTTCTATTTGTTTTTATTGCTTTATTGCAGTGACTAGAATTGGCAGTACAATGTTTAATAGAAGTGGTGAGACCACATATCCTTGTCTTGTTCATGATATCCTTGCTGTTCTTGTGATAGTGAGTGAGTTCTCACAAGATCTAATGGTTTAAGTGTGTGACACATCCCCCTTCACTCTCTCCTATTGCCATGTGAAAATGTGCTTGCTTTCCCTTCACCTTCTGCTATGATTGTAAGTTTCTTGAGGCCTTCCCAGCCATGCCTCCTTGGTACAGCCTATGGAACTGTGAGTCAATTAAACATCTTTTCTTTATTAAAAAAAAAAAAAGATAAAACATTAACATTTCATCATTAAATATAATGGTAAGCTGTAGGTTTTTAAAAAATGTAATAATAATAACCCATGCCAATTTGAAGGTGTTCTCTTGTATTTATAGTTTGCTAAGAGTTTTTACAAAGTGTGGATGTTGGCTGGGTGTAGTAGCTTGTACCTGTAACCCCAGCACTTTGGGAGGCCTAGGCAGATGGATCACCTGAGGTCAGGAATTCAGTACCAGCATGGCCAAGGTGGTGAAACCCCATCTGTATTAAAAGTACAAAAATTAGGCTGGCATGGTGGCGGGTGCCTATAATCCTAGCTACTCAGGAAGCTGAGGCACAAGAATCTCTTGAACCCAGGAGCTGGATGTTGCAGTGAGCCAAGATAATGCCACTGAACTCTAGCCTGGGCAACAGAGTGAGACTTTGTCTCAAAAAAAAAAATAAAATAAGGATGTTGAATTTTGTAACATGCTTTGCCCATATCTATTGAGAAAACTGTGCTGATTTTCTCATTACTTTTAATATGGTAAATTTTATTGCTTATATTCAAATGTTAAACGATCCTTTTATTTCTGAGATAGACTACATTTGGTCCTGAAACATTACATTTTTGTACATTCTTAAATTTGCTAATATTTTGCCTAGAAAGTTTGCATCTTCTTCATGTGAGATTAAGTTTTATAGTTTTTTTCTCTATTTTTTTGTCTTGATATCAGTATAATATCAATCTTATAAAATTATTTGAATAGTATTATTTTTTCAATTAATTCATCTATACATTCCCAATTAAATGTTGATTAATTGATTAATCAATTTAAGAAATGAATCTAAGTCTAATTCTACCTTGACACCATCTTCATATATTCTGTTTGTTATTAACTTCCTTGTTCATTCTGCAAGATTAAACACTTACAGTGTCCCAAGTACTGTGCCAGAATCTGGGGACATAATTATTTTAAAAGATGATTATTTCTTCTTATATGAGACTTGGAGTTACAAGATTCCTTGGCCTTTGCATCTTCATAGTGACTGATGACTTGTTTTCTTCATAAGAATTTGTCATAATAGGAATCTTACACAAAAGTCTCCAGTCTGAAAATGATTGCAGTCTCCATGGTATAGGACCACAGAGAAATTAAAATTCCTCCCTTCTCCTATCAACCAATCATTATGCCTTATCTCACAGAAAAGCATATGAGCAGTTTTGCAAAATGTTGATTTTTAAACTGTGTGATAAAACACTGTAAGCGGAAATATTGGTAAACCACCAATATTTTGGAAAAATTGTAGGATTTTTAAAAAATTCCTGATCTCTTTGATATAATTTTTCTGTCCTGTGTAATTATTGTGTTCTAAGAGTATTACATGACTAACACTGAAAGCAAAGACTTTATCTAAAAACTCTGTAATGAGGAATGCTGCCATATGATACATAAGAGGGCATATCATTGTCATTGAATCAGTAGGTTATACCCCAGGTCACAGTTCATTTTTGAAATATCATTTGATGGCATCGTGATGTTCTTGTCATAATCCTTAGATTATCTAATTAAGAAAACAAAATTAAAACTTTTTTTCAACTTTAAACAGAATCATCGTTAACTAGGTGGTCCAAAGACCAACTAGTTTTCTATGTAACTTGCTGATTTCTGTATTTGAATCCAATAATGAAAAATCGATATTAAGGACAATAACTCAATCTAGTTGATTGAAAACAGGTCTTTGTTTCAAAGCCTCCCTTGCCTTGTGATGTGGCACATGATATTATAACAATTCAAAATTGCCAGCAAAGAGGCAAGAAAATCAGATGTCATTGGTGAAAATGGCTTTAGAATTTTATATGATGAAAAATTTAAGACAATTTTTAAGAGTGTGCATGTGTGTATATGTGTCATTTTAATATATCCTCACTTGGAATGTATGAACAATTAATGCTACAAGTAGTCGGTCCATAGATTTGTCATTGAAGCCTCTTCAATCTGAAGATGACCAGCCATGTAGCATGCTCAGATAATGTGAATTTCTAATGAAAATTTCTGACTGTTGTAATTGCTCTCTAAATTTCCATTTGGTGACAACCTTTGTGTGATAATTACAAATCATCAAAGTTGTAATGAACTACGAGACACTTAATGCCTGGACATGAGTTAAAGCAGCTAAGAAATGTGTCACAGGCAGTTTCACAGCAACTAACATACAAAAATGTAGGCTTCATTAACGGTGTTCAAAAAGACAGATGAGTCTCCATCCTGCCTAACCCAGTGGTTAATTTATTGACTGACTTTAACAGTGACGTCCCTTTGGAGGGATTTTAATAGTTTCGAAGTTGCTTGCTGAGGTTTTAATAGACATTTGCCTCACTGAGCTCAATAAATACGGAGTGCAGTTTGAAATCTTGCAAACTAAAATGTAAGCAACTGACTGAATGAGGTTAGAAAGGATTTATATTTCTTCTAAATATACTTCTGAGCTGAAGTCCAAGTGAAAAAGATTTCCAAAATATCTACCTACTTTTGGAAAACTTTCTCTTATTTTATGTTTAGACCTTTGGTGCTATAAAACAGAAAACTGTGTCAGGGAAAAAAAGAAACGGAAAAAAAAAAAAGCTAAGAAATTCCTTTCAGTTTGCTCCGAGTAGATTTTGGAAAGTTGTGTTGGAATTGGTTGTAATTATTCAGGTTAAGTCAAAGTAAGTGCCAAATGTTTCATTTCTCACACTCCAATTACTGCGTTGGAACCAAATGCATCCTGGCTTATAAGGACATCCAGTCATTTGTGCACGGCTACAGCTTACTTATTTGGTCATGTATAGAGTGTTTTTGTCGTTGTTTTGGTTTTTGTTTCTTGCTACAAAGTTAAAATACATAAAAAATATAAAGTGTATGACGTGCTTGCTTGGCTAGGCACCCTGCAGTATTTTCCTGAATTTAAGCTCACAGATTCCTCAGAAAAATCGTAGGAGTCAGGAACAGTTATTGCCCTTATTTCTATGAAAACTAATTCAAGTACATTTTCCAAAATCATACAGCTAATATATTTGCAAATTTGGAATTGATCTTATATTGTTTACTTCTAGGATCATTACTCTAAAACATCACATTACTGTGTGGATTCACCTTCTTTTCAGAATAAGAGGTGAATTTTTTTTATCTGTTTCACTGAATGCCATCACTATGGCTTAACGTTATCAGGCAGCTGTTTGATAATAAACTCAATTTGCCCATGCAAATGCACGTGAAGAACTGTGAGCCAAGTATCAAAACAGGTTTTCATTGACCTATGATTTTAATATTTTGTCATCTTAAAAATATACATTTCTGAGATGTTTTGATTGTTGATGAAAAATTACCAATAAAATAAAATCAAGCCTTTGGAAAATTAAAATGAAATAAATAAATTTTAAATAAAAGGTATTTCTAACATTTTATATACTCATATTTATTATTTATTTCAAGAAATTTAATTGGCATAGTCATTTGGTTATTATTTCAACTAGGTATTTCAGTATTTCACGATAAAAATCTTTTTTTTTTTTTTGACAGAGTGTCACTCTATTGCCCGGGCTGGAATGCAGTGGTGTGATCATGGCTCATTGCAGCCTCAAACTCCTGGGCTCAAGTGTCCTCCCACCTGAACGTTCCCAGTAATTGGGAGTACAGGTGTGAGCCATCAGGCCCCCCCTTTTTTTTTTTTTTGTAGAGATGGGGGTCTCACCATATTGCCCAGTCTGGTCCTAAACTGGTTCAAGCCATCCTTCGGCCTCAGTCTTCCAAAGTGTTGAGATTACAGGTGAAAGCCATAGCACCAGCCTGATAAAAATCTTAGAAACAGTATTATGAAGTTTCACTTTTTTATTATGGGGGAAAAAGACTCAGTATAATTTTCAAATAACTAAAATTAATGTACATAAATGAAAGGATTAATCTTTCATGATTGGACTACTATTTTCAGAAAATAGAAAAATGTGATTATTCAAAAACTTCTATTGTAATTAATATTCTCTAGACTGGTAATTATAAATCAGGACTGTATTTAGGTAGCACCATCTATTTCATATGAGAATCAGTTCATAAAAATTATAACGGCAATATGCATGATAATAACTGCCCTTGGAGTTTAGGGTTCAGAAGAAAGTCTGTGGTTTGGCGTATATCCCGGAACTTCAGGTCATTTAACAAGCTGACAATATGAACTATCAGTTTCTAGAAAAATACTTTGGATATCTCTTTGGTGCTGTTATCTTCAGTTTCATTTTCCTTGAACATCTTCTGAAAGATTATTTTCATAATATAGTGTAGTTGTTAAGAACACACACAGTAACGGAAGACTTTGGGGCCATTTCTTCAGAGGTTTTTCTTTCTAAAGTGCTGTTTATGGAGCTATGGGGCAAGCCACTTGACTTAGTGGCACTATTATGAAGAGTCAATGAGTTAATCCCTATAAGTCTATTGGCCCAGTTCCTGGCACATGCTGAATACTCAGGAATTGTTAGGTATTATGATTAGCAATAGTGTTTAAGCATTCCTTAAACTCCAAAAGATTAAGAAAATCTGTCTCCACCTCAAATCTGTTTAAGTAATTTTTTATACCAGATATTGTTAAACATTTATGATGTAGATGGCTTAAAGATATAGATTATCCTCCCTCTCAAGCAAAAAGAGAAATCCTCAGTGCCAGTATTCTGAATCTTTTCTGAGAAAATGTCTAAAAAGTCTCATAATTGATGGTCAGGTTCTAATTTTCAGATCCTTGAGCCATAGTGTTGTTCTTTCTATTTCCCTAGAGCACCTGGTAAATTAGGATGTGGGTAGAACACAAGTATTTAATCCTTCTCATTTTTTTTTATCAAATATATTCATGTATTTTAGCTCTTATATTCTTCACAGTATCCCAGTGCTAGGTACTTTCACTCCAGTTTGTGTGGATGGTGGAACACAGTAGAAAGGGAGGTTGAGAGTGATAAACTGTATATTCAGTCCGCAGCTGAAAACGGTACCACTGCAACATTTAAAGCGATGTTTGGAACATAGAAGTTACTCATGACATGGTTAATAAGCGAAACTAAACTTCTGATGAAAGGGAATAATTATGAGATCATGATACACCTAGACAAATACTTATCTGTGTTTCCACAAAATTTGGAAATGTAAAAATCTAGTAATCATAATTGGAAACTACCTTTTCACATGCTTCTACAAAGATCAAAATGTAGTAAAGTTAACCTTTCAGCCTAAATTGCTGCAGTGCCTATGTTCTATGAGTAACAGTTCACAGCAACATTAACAAAACCATCTCTGGTCAGTACTTGCATGGTGCCTGAGGTTTGCTATGCGATGAAACTATGCATTCCTGGGTTCTTTTCCTCAGATTCTTTCCTTCTGTGGCATGTGGTGATGATATCACTGGGCACGCTGTCCATGCTATGTAATCCTTGCATAATTTGTCACTTCTTCTAAATGCTAATATGCATACACCCACTGCTGACACAAATCCTCCATATATCTCTCTCATTATATATCTCACATTGTGTACTTGCACACCCATGCTTAATGCCCACGCCACGGCTTATGATACGCTGCATAATTTTAGCAAAGAATATGGATTGGACAAAGCCTCTTGCTCTCTGATATAGAATTTTATTTGTTCTAATAGTTTATCCCTATAGATTGGAAATTGTCTTGAGCAATAATAACAATCATTACAAACATACAGCCTTGCAAATTGTGTGCATTTGTTTTTCCCTAACAAAAGTGGGGTATTTCATTTCATACAACCTTGACCTCCAAGGATAAGTTTCTTGAAAGCTGTAACTGCAGTAGCATAAACTAGTGATTGTATTCACTAGTAACACGAAAACACTCATTCTTCCTTCCCAAATGGTACACATAATCAGGCTGTCAAAGAAGAACAATTATCTTCCATACTAATTGGCAACTTGTGTTTAACCTTTAATTAGCTGGGAATTTATAATAGCTCTAACTGGTCTTTTTCTTTTCTTTTAGAAGGTCATAGTAACATTCTCTGTTCACTTTCTCTATTCCCACACTCCACCTTCCAAGGTATTATGATAACAGTTTAAATGGAAAAATAGGGGCTGTGCAACCTTAGGTTGCCGTCCTTAGGTGTGTGCTGAGCTGGGACATTAATGAAAAACTGAAATTGTTGAAAGGCAGGAATCCCTTGTTACTTCTGCTTCAAAAGGAAATTCAAAATTCTTTTGTCTGTCTTGGCACAGTTTGATGCAATCAGTTTTTTCCTTCTGTTTTTTCCCACTGGAAAGGTGTAAGACTAATTAGCAGAGATGACGCTTTCTTACATGGTCATCCCATTCTTGCTTTGGCAGATTACTGTGCTAAAAAGACACAGGAAAACATTTTTTCTTTCTGTGATGAACACCTTTGATGTCCTGGGTCTTATAAAAAAGAAACTTAGTGATGACAAGTACACTATTTTTCCGGGTTAAAATGTTTATGAATTGGAAAACACTTTGCTGTCACAAAAAAGTGTCACCAAAAATTATCAAAGAGAGGAGATATTCTTCAATCTGCTTGTAATAATTACCCTACCAGAAATTACTTGCCACTGTATGATTGAAGACTATTTTTTTTTTTTGGCTTGACTTTTAATGCTGGTTAAACCACTGTGTGATTGAATAATTGAATGGAAAGAATAGAGGGAATTAGAAAATAAAAAAAATGAAAGGAATTAGAAAACAGGTACTTTAAGAAACTCGTAAATCAGATCAAAACATACACACCAAAACAAAATAATAAAGAGAAATGGCTGAGTTCACATTTTCTACCAGAGATGGCCAGGATTATTCATAGAATGTAATGAAAGCACTGGTATTTACAAAGACAAATAAGCCATTATATGATTTGGCTTTGTCCCCACCCAAATCTCATATTGAATTGTAGTTCTCATAGTCCCATGTGGTGTTGGAGGGACCTGGTAGAAGGTAATTTAATCATGGGGTCAGTTACCCTCATGCTGTTCTTGTGATAGTGTGTGAGTTATCATGAGATCTGATGGTTTTATAAGGGGCTTTTCCTACTTTTGCTTGGCACTTTTCCTTTCTGCTGCCATGTGAAGAAGGACATGATTTTTACTTCTTCAGCCATGATTGTAAGTTTTCTGAGGCCTCCTCAGCCCTGCAGAACTGTGAGTCAATTAAACCTCTTTCCTCTATAAATTACCCATTTTCAGGTATCTTTGTTTTAGCAACATAAAAATAGGTTAATACAGTAATTTGGTACGAGGAGTGGGGTGCTACTGTAAATATACCTGAAAATGGCCAGGCGTAGTGGCTCATGCCTGTAATCCCAGCACTTTGGGAACTGGGCAGATCAGAAGATCAAGAGATTGAGACCATCCTGGCCAACATGGTGAAACCCCCCTCTCTACTAAAAATACAAAAATTAGCTGGGCATGGTGGTACATGCCTATAGTCCCAGGTACCTGGGAGGCCGAGGAAGGAGAGTGGCTTTAACCTGGAAGGCAGAGGTTGTAGTGAGCCAAGATTGTGCCACTGCACTCCAGCCTGGTGACTGAGCGAGACTCCGTCTCAAAAAAGAAAAAAAAGATACCTGAAAATGTGGAAGCAATTTTGGACCTATGTTATAGCCAGTTTGGAACAGTTTGGAGGGCTCAGAGGAATATAGGAAAATGTGGGAAAGTTTGGAACTTCCTAGACACTTGGAGGGCTCAGAAGCCAGGAAGATGTGGGAACATTTGGAACTTTTTAGAGACTTGCTGAATGGCTTTAACCAAAATGCTGATAGTGATATAGACAATAAAGCCCAGGTTGAGGTGGTCTTAGATAGAGATGTGGAACTTGTTGGGAACTGGAGTAAAGGTCATTTTTGCTATACAAAGAAACTGATGGCATTTTGCCGCTGTCTTAGAGATCTGTGGAACTTCGAACTTTAGAGAGATGATTTAGGGTATCTGGCAGAAGAAATTTCTAAGCAGCAAAGCATTCAAGAGGAAGCAGGGCATAAAAGTTTGGAAAATTGACAGCCTTACAATGCAATAGAAAAGAAAAGCCCATTTACGGGGAAATTCAAGCTAGCTGCAGAAATTTGTCTTAAGTAATGAGGAGTCATATGTTAATCACTAAGACAATAAGGAAAATGTCTCCAGGGTATGTCAGAGAACTTCACAGCAGACCCTCCCATCACAGACCTAGGAGGGAAAATTTGTCTCCTGGACTAGGCCCAGGGCCCACTGCTCTATGCAGCCTGATGACATAGTGTCTTGCATCCCAGCTGCTTCAGCTCCAGCCATGGCTAAAAGAGGCCAATATACAGCTCAAGTTGTTGCTTCAGAGGCTGCAAGCTCCAAGCCTTAGCAGCTTACATATGGTGTTCAACCTGAGGCTGGACAGAAGTCAAGAATTGAGGTTTGGGACCTCTTCTAGATTTCATAGAATGTATGGAAATGCATGGATATCCAGACAGAGGTTTGCTGCAGGGGTAGAGCCCTCATGGAGACCCTCTGCTAGGGCAGTGCAGAAGGGAAATGGGGGTTGGAGCCCCCACATAGAGTCCCCCACTAGGGCACTGCCTAGTTGAGCTGTGAGAAGAGGGCCATGGTCCTCTAGACACCAGAATGGTAGATCCGCTAACAGCTTGCTCTGTGAAACTGGAAAAGCCACAGACATTCAACACCAGCCATGAAAGCAGCTGGGAGAGGGTTGTATCCTGCAAAGCCACAGGGGCAAAGCTGCCCAAGGCTGTGGGAGCCCACCTCTTGCATCAACATGACCTGGATGTCAGACATGAAGTCAAAGGAGATCATTTTGAAGCTTTAAGAGTTAACTGCCTCGCTGGATTTCAGAATTGCGTAGGGCCTGTAGCCCCTTCATTATGGCCAATTTCTGCCACTTGCAACAGGTGTATTTACCCAGTGTCTATACCCCCATTGTATCTAGGAAGTAACTAACTTGTTTTTGATATTATAGGCTCATAGGTGGAAGGGACTTGCCTTGTCTCAGATAAGACTTTGGAATTGGATTTTTGGGTTGATGTTGGAATGAGTTAAACGTGAATCTATTTTGAAATGTGAGCACACGAGACTTGGGAGGGGCCAGGGGCGGAATGATATGGTTTGGCTCTGTCCCCACCCAAATCTCATCTTGAATTGTAGTTCCCATAGTCCCCAAGTGATGTTGGAGGAACCCGGTAGCAGGTAATTTACTCATGGGGTGGTTGCCCTCATGCTGTTCTCATGATAGTGCATGAGTTCTCAAGGAATCTGATAGTCTTATTAGGGGTGTTTCCCCTTTTTGCTCGAGACTTATCCTTGCTGCCATGTGAAGAAGGATGTGCTTTCTACTTCTGCCATGATTTTCAGTTTTCTGAGGCCTCCCCAGCCCTGCAGAAGTGTGAGTCAATTAAATCTCTTTCCTTTATAAATTACCCAGTCTTGGGTATGTCTTTATTGTCAGCATGAGAACAAACCAATACAAGCCATATTTCTATTGGAATTATAAATAGTCCTAAGATAGTCCTATGATTTTCAGGCTTCCTTTATTTCCCTTCCTGATCTCCCTATTCAATTCCATGCTACTCCTGCTATTAGGTTGGTGCAAAAATAATTTTGGTTACCTCTGTCCTTTTAAAGTCTTCAGCTCTGGGTTGCAATAGTGACCAAAAATATCTATAGCTGGCATTGGTGGTGCCCCTCCATAGCACCAACTGATAGCATTTAAGAGCAAACTGGCCAGCCTGCTTACAGTCAGCACCTGAATGTCTTTGATAAAATATTTGCTCTGGGTACTAGACTGCTTGCTCATGTAGCAAGCCAAAAATGACAGAGAATTATCACCATTCCTGGAGTACCCCTCAACCAATAATGTGGGGAATTGAGGTTAGTGACCCCAGATCCTCACCCCTTGGGTAGGAGAAGGCTGACATGTGGAGGTGACATGGGCTCCCTGTTCTCCTCACCTTCTTCACTCTCAGTGATAGCTGACTTGATAACACATTTATGCTTGACTTCCCATCCTTATTTTACTTTCCAATTCAGTTAACTGTGGCTTCTTCAGCTTCCATGTAAACCACTTGAATTACAATCTTTCTCAGGGTTTGATGCTGTGGTAATTCTAACTAAGTTGTTCAACTCATTTTTGTAATAATTTCCCCGTTAAAATTGAGAGACAGAATTATGGACTGTTGATATAATACTTGAAAGTGTGGGACAGAATTAATTTGAATACTAACTTAGCGTTGTCCAGCCATAGGCAAGTTACTTACCTTTCCTGAGCTTCAGTTAATCTTCTATAAAATGGTGATAACCATAGGACCGTTTTAATGAAGTTTTTCTGAGAATTAAATGAGATAATGTATAAGTGCCTAAAACATTGTGAAAAATCAACGAATGGTTGTCTGATAAAATTGCTGACCAGGTGACCCAAGAAGTGTGACAGCAGACTGTGTGCTGGTTGGCCCATAACCCAGGTCCTTGCTGGTCTCCTCAAAGAGGCAGGACATCTGCTCACTATTTATTTGTGCTCTTTTCAGAAGTTTACAAAATGTGTTTGTGGAGGGAAAATTCTAATGTTTTAAACCATCAGCTACGGCAGCTTTTAAAAGCTTTTAAGAGGACCCTGTTTCTTGCTCCTTGCCTGCACAAATGAACACATTGTTAGCAAATGCAGAGACTGAAAGTTATACCTATTTTTTAAAATGTATTATGTGCTTCCAGGATGCTTTCAAATGTTTTAAAAAGAAGTTCTTGGTTAAAAGATTTATACCATTGTGAGAACTCCAAGATGATTAGGAGACAGAATTTCCTATAAAAGTTTTTTTTTTCTCCTGTTTTTTTTTTGGGAAAATGTAAATTTGTTTGATTATAACTGCAAAGACTCTATTCCACAGGTTAAATTCACATGTTACCCGAAGACGTGAATTTGGGGGAGGGAAGAATACTATTCAGTCTAGTACAATCTTTTGTCATTTTGTGGTGATTTTTGTTTAGTTTTAGACAAAGAACTTAACAGAGTAGTAAAAAGACACAGAATTTGGACACAGAGATACCTGGACTAAAATTCCAGTACTGCCGGCTTTGCGCAGTGGCTCACACATATAATCCCAGCAATGTGGGAGGCCGAGGCAGGTGAATCATTTGAGGTCAGGAGTTCAAGACCAGCCTGGCCAACATTGGGAAACCCCATCTCTACCAAAAATACAAAAATTAGCTGGATATGGTAGCACGTGCCTGTAATCCCAGCTACTCGGGAAGCCTGAGGCAGGAGAATCACTTGACCCTGGGAGGCAAAGATTGCACTTAGCTGAGATCATGCCACCGTACTCCAGCCTGGGAGATGGACTGAGACCCTGTCTCAAAAAAAAAAAAAAAAAAAAATCCAATACTGCCAGTGTCTAGCAATGTAACCTTTTATGAATCGCTCTTAGTGTATATTTTTCACTCTTTACTCTGAGAAATTTGAACAATCATACCTGCATTATATTATTATTGTCATGTCAAATCACATTATGTCTATGAAATACCCAGAACACAGGTAAGAATATAGACATGCTCAGGAAATGAAAGACATAATTATTTACTAAAATTATTTAGGAAAATGATAAATTAATATTAAAAATGATTCTGTCAATATGGATATTGGTAACATTTGTAGAAAAGACCAAAACTTGATGGAATTTTAAGATATTATATGTTTTTCTTATGGAACGTATTCTGACTTTCCTGGAGGAAAACAACATAAAAATGTCAAATCAACACACACAAAAGGCACATGTTCGTTTTGAGCAGATTCTAAACACTTATTAAATGTAGACATTTAAAATTGTTTGTGTGTCCTACAGTTGTGTGTGTTTATTTGTGAGAGAGAGGATAAGGAAGAGGGGGTGGTGAGGTATAATGATCCTTTATTGAGTTATGAGTGCCAAGTATGTGTTAGGACAGTACTATATTATCTTATCATACTATCTTATATGACATAGTCACAACAATCCTATGAAATACTCCTATTCAAAGGTGAGAAAACAGGTTAAAAAAAGCCAAAAGCTTTTCTTAAATATGTGCCAATTAAGGGAAAGATAGATTATTTAATCATTATTCAGGCTGTTTAAGAGTATTATTTGTGTGTGTGTGTGTGTGTGTGTGTGTGTGTGTTCCTGAGTGCATATGTATATGTTCCATTAGAGGTAAAGCATCTTCTGATGTATTTTATGCTACAAATGACCAGTGAAATTCTACAATTTCTGGACACCTTCCTTTTGCAAATCCCCAGAGGGAAAACAAGGAAGAAAAGTGGTCATTCCCCCTCTAGAATATTTTTTTAATCCAAATATAAGACAGATTGCATTAAGAAAACAGGGAATAATATCCACTGAGAGTTTGTTACAAAACAGTAATGTTTGAAGACAAGAATCAGTGTCTGGGGGCACAAGCTAGTACTGGGGACTTGGGAGAAGATTCTGTCAAGGATGTGATTATTATGGGCTGAATTTTGCCTCCTCCCCCACCAATTCATATGTTGAAGTCTTAACTCACAGTACTCCAAAATGTAACTTTATTTAAAGATAGGGACTTTAAAAAGGTAATTATTGTAAGGGTTATTGCCAGAGTTTAAAATGAAGAAACTGAGACCAGCCTAGGAAAATTCAATGCCAATTTATTAAGCTCCCGGGCGAGGTTCTGTGGTCCGGGAAAGGGGGCCAGAGAAGTTGCACTTAACTTCCCAGGGCAGGGGGTTTTTATAGGGGTTAGAGGCAATTGATTGGATATTGGGGAAACAAAGCATAAGGTGGACTGGCTAAGGACATATGGGGCAAGCTGCCATTGGGTAAGACTTGGCGGGATTTTTAAAATTTTGGCGGGTTCGAATGCATAGTTTAGTGCTAAGTATAGAAATGTATAGTTTAGTGCTGAGAATGCATAGTTTAGTGCTGAGTATAGATCTGGGAGCGAAATGCATAGTTTAGTGCTAGAATGCGTAGTTTAGTGCTGAGTATAGATCTGGGAGCAGAACGCAGAAGTGGGTGTGGGTGAGGGGAGCCTGCATGGAGAAGCCAGACGCTGAGTATCAGACATGGAGAGGGGTGGGTGTTGTTCATCCGGCTCCCAGCGAGGCTATCGACCTTACAGTTATTATAAGGTCATTGGGGTGAGCTCTAATCTAATATGACTAGTATTCTTAGAAGAGGAAACTGGGGTGCAGTCGTGTATGGAGGGGATGACCATGTGAAGAGCCGGGGAAAAGATATCCATCTACAAATCAACAAGTCAGGCCTTAGGAGAAACCAGTCTACCAACACATTGATCTTAGACTTCTCCACCCCAGAACTGTGAGAAAATAAATTTCTCCTGTTCAAGTTACTCAGTCTATGGTACCTTGTTAGAGAATCCCTGGAAATTTAATATACTGACCTTCAAGGATGGATGTTTAAGCAAAGGGGAAAATTTATAAGGATTCTAAATAGAGACAGCTCTCTAGAGTAACTGAAGTATTAAGAGAACTGATATGACTGATCAAAGCTTGTTAAATATGGCAGGTTCTGCTATCACCTATAAAGCTACGGAGATGCTTTTGCCCCTGTCTATAATTTATAGCTTTGAGTCAATTTTCTGAAACCCAGAGATGACTAAGCAAAGCTAGTAAGACATTTACAACAGACATATAAAACAGTTTGTTGACTTCTTACAATTCCTTTTATATTATCTATAGGCACTCTAGATTTGTAAAGCACAATATCCCAGGAATCGTAGATAGTACAAGGTACAAGATGGAGTGGAATTTACTTATTCAACCAGAGAACCAGAGGTAGAGTCCTGGGGGAAAATGAATACAGAAACCAAAAGCCAACGGTTTAAAACAGAATTGAGAAATTAGGGCATAAAGCAAAGCACTGAAAGATCTATGTTGAAGAAAAGTGTAGGTTTCAAGAATGAAGCACAGTCAGCGCTTTCTATTTATGGATTCTGCATCCATGGATTCAACCAACCTTGTACCAAAAATATTCAGAAAATACAAACAAAAGATGCTTGTGTCTTTACTAAACATGTACAGACTTTTTTCCATGTAATTATTCCCTAAATAATACAGTAAAACAACTATTTATATGCCATTTACATTGTATTCGGTATTATAAGTAATCTACAGACGATTTAAGTTATATAGGATATGTGGTTAGGTTATATGCAAACACTACACAATTTTACATAGGGACTGGAGCATCCATAGATTTTGGTATCCAAGGGGGGTCCTGGAACAAATTTCCCGTGAAATACTGAGCGATAGCTGTGTTGTGTTTTCATTACAACGATTTTGTATTGTCCAATATTTTATAATAGTACCTGGCACTCATTTGTAGTGGCAAATATATTCTTAGTAAATCAGTCAATGAACTTTGGTTTTTGTTAGTTCTTCCTTATTACCTTATTAAAACAGGATTTGTATCCAGGAACCACCCATTGCATTCAGTCCGATCCTTAATGTCTTCCATAAACAATGGGATTTGAATGATAAATAAAAAGTAAAGATAGATTCATTCAGATTTAAAATTTTTGATTCTCTGTGACTTGCAATTACGCTGTAACTATTGATTTATGTATTTACTCCTAATAGCATTGTAATCATTGGTGGCAGGTCGATGATTAATTCTTATGTGCATACCCAGACCCTAAACTGAACTCCAGTAGGTTGGAAGGCAGAATAGCTTTAGCTTAAGATCTGCCTTTTAAAGTTAACAAATTGTGCTTGAAATTTGGTCCTGCCATGTTGATTTACATACCTTGAGGTAATTACTCAACTTCTAACCCTCAGTTTCCTTAGAAATATAGGATAACAGTAATACCTTCTTCAAAGGGTTACACCTAAGCTAGTTTCCTCTCAAAAGCAGATTCCAAAAGCAGGTTTTAAGCAGATGGTTTATTTTCTGACGCAATCCTAAGGAACCTAAGCGGGATTGGGGAACAGAATAGGAACAGAAAGCCAATCCAAGGCTTTATTATCAAGCTGGCCACTACGGTGTGTTGACTGCCAGGTTTGTACATTTGCACATGCAGCAGAATGGCTTAATGGTTTACTGCAAGACTATCCCACAACTGTGACAAAGAGGCCCGGGTAAGGACACTGGGTGTTGTAACTAACAATGGAGTAAAAAGTGGGTCACTAGGAACAAAGAGCTGTTAAACTTGGGCTGTTTTGAGGATAAAATGTCATAATGATTGCCAAGTAGAGATACTTGAAGACCATTTTAAATTTTTTTTAAATAAAACCCGAGTCAATGAAAGAATATGCTGTTGCCTTTTATTCCCCCACTATAGCAGTGAACTCTTTGATTCAACAGACTTAGCTTTTAAAGAAAAATTTGCCACATACCTGTAATGTAGCCTTGAATAGCAAAATGTATAACAACATGGATTTGGGTGACAGACAGATATGGGTTAGAATTCAGATTTGCTTTTTATAACTCATCAAACAAGCTACTTACTTCTGTGATTCTCATAGTCTTCGTTTTAAAAAGAATTCCACTTAGAAAGCTGGAAGTTTATTTTAAAGTTTAACAACCATATTAATTCTATGGTCCAGCAATTTTATTCCTAGAAATATACCTATGAGAAATAAGCATATATCAACGAAAAGACTTGTGTACCATTTTATTGCATGTTTAAAATTATTGTTTCCTCTATGGTATACATGCTTTATTATATTATTGTTCATGCAAAATACAGAAAGTCACAAACTAAATAAAAACAAATTAATAAAAGAAGGTAGTACATTATAAAGCTGTATGAGAATTAGATGGAATACTGCATATAAAATGCTTAATACGTAGTGTTCAATAAAATATAGTTATTATTTTGTCAGTATGATCAACTGTGAAGGGACAAATATAAATGTTTACAACATTTTTATGATGGACAGAATCACTGTAAATATTATATTTAAAATTTTCTTTCCTATTACCAATGAGCCCAAAACTGACTATACTGGATAATGATATATAATATGTACACACAGACACACATACATCTGATTCATTCATTCATTCTATGTATATATAGAGGTGTGGAGTGGCTCACACCTATATATATATGTCAAATATCAAACATTAAAAGTCAAATATCAAACATTAAACAACAGAATTGGAAGGGCCCAAGCCCCTTTTAACCTTTATCTTATTTTAAGATAATGGAAGGGCCCAAGCCTCTTTTTAACCTTTGTCTTATTTTAAGAGAAAATAAAGGAAGGTCCCAAGCTCTTTTTTAACCTCTATCTTGTTTTAAGTTAATGTGCTTTAATTGCAGTCATTTTCTTAGAGTTTAAGTCACCATATAGGTAATCTAGCCCTGGCACAGTGGCTCACACCTGTAATTCCAGCACTTTGGGAGACTGAGGTGGGTGGATCCCCTGAGGTCGGGAGTTGGAGACCACCCTGACCAACATAGAGAAATCCTGTCTCTACAGAAAATACACAGTTAGCCAGGCCTGCTGGCCCATGCCTGTAATCCCAGCTACTCAGGAGGCTGAGGCGGGAGAATCACTTGAACCCAGGAGGCAGAGGCTGGGGTGAGCCAAGATAGTGCCATTGGCCTCTAGTCTGGGCAACAAGAGCAAAACTCTGTCTCCAAAAACAAAAGCAAAAAGGTAATCTAATCTAGGAACTTGATAGATTTTATTCTTCTTCACCCTATGCAAATGTTTTAGTCCAGAGTAATTATGTTTCTTTCTATTGCATTTTGCATGCATTTTTCATGATACTTCAGTTTAATGTGGATTTATCTTTTGAGGACTGGTCTTATGCAGTTTAATACAATTGTTCTAAGTATAGTGTACTTAAAGTTATAATTCTATTCATACAAATGTGTTTAGATTATATAGTTTATTAAAAATTTAAAGTTATTCATAATTTATAAAACAAATATAACAATTTTACAGAAAAATTAGAAAACAAATATTTGAACTGTGTATTACTCTCGAAAATGTATATTTAAATATTGCTTAATGTCTGAGATGACTAACAATGAATCTTATGGGGCAGAAATTAAGATCCTTGCCCCAATATCTAATAATATGCTTTACATTAATGTTTGAGGAATTAACAATAAGACACAATTCTCCCTCAAGGTATATAACAAGCCATTTATAAAGTACGAGAGTATTTTATAAATGTACTTCTTCAAATACAAATGACAGTGAAAAAGACATAAATTGGTAACTATTTAGATACAAAATTTTGAGTAAATAAACATGTCAGAAAACAATAATAAATTTTACTCAGTCATGAGGCATTAACTGTCTCCACAGTGTACAAGGTATTAGCATAGGTAACAGGGCATTAATCAGAAACAATTCTGCTCCTGAGGAGCTTTCAGTCTAGTAGAGGAAATAAGATGTGTATACATGTACATCCACATCCACACACATGCTTCTTAAAAAGAAAAATGGTGAACTTAATATATAGAGGGCCAGATTAAACAATATGGTTATTCGTGCTACTATGCTGTTCATTAGGGCTTTGTGAAATTTGTGGATGGATGCCCTCATTATGAATGTCATTAGAATCCAGGCGCAGTGGCTCAGGCCTTTAATTCCAGCACTTTCAGAGGCTGAGGCTGGCGGATCACTTGAGGTCAGGGGTTCAAGACCAGCCTGGCCAACATGGTGAAACCCCATTCCTACTAAAAATACAAAAATTAGCCAGGTATGGTAGCACACGCCTGTAATCCCAGCTACTAGGGAGGCTGAGGCAGGAGAATTGCTTGAACTCAGGAAGCGGAGGTTGCAGTGAGCCAAGAGGGAATCACTGCACTCCAGCCTGGGCAAAGAGCAAGACTCTATCTCAATAAAGAAAATGGGAGGAGAGTCCGCACATAGTGGGAAGAAGCAGTAATGTAGTTATTTATGACCATGGATGAATCTCTTTCAAGTTTGTTTCCCTACAACAGAGTAAGAGTGTGTGGGAGTTAGGGTGGGGTAAAAGGGGTCTTCAATTGTACTTTAATAACCAAACAATCCAAGAAAAGAACTCTTAGTAACTGAGGGAGAAAAAGAATATGAGTCATATCTGATTTTTACTTAATACCAACTTCAGAAGAAAATGAAATAGTTTTAGTTGAAGTTTTAGTTTTAGTTAAACAAAGTGACTGATGGCTGGCCTGTGAAGTTTTGAGACTTGTACTCACTGCCTTATTAAAGAAACTTGTCAAGTAAATTGAATGCAGCCAAGGAGGTGAATATCTGTTTTGATGTTTGACCAAGAACTTTGCTAAGACTGTTTGTGTTATCGACATTATTAGTTTTACTGTAATGGAAGCCCTAAAATTGTAATTTTCTGTTAAACAAGTTAGAAAAGATTATAAGAATTAATAGGACTCTTTAGTGTGATGGCTGGTTACAAAATTAATAACTTAATTATAACAATAGGAAACATATAGAAAGATAGGTGCAAGCCTTACATGAAGAAAATGCCAAACAGGATTAAAAGGTTAAAAAGATAGGCTGAGTGTGGTGGCCCACACCTGTAATCCCAGCACTTTGGAAGGCTCAGATGGGAGGATCACTTGAGCTCAGGAGTTTGAGACCAGTCTGGATATTAATTGATAGATATGCTTTAACATTACATATAATTGAATATTATTGACATAGTTTATAATAAAAGACAATATTTTCCCAAAATTAATTTGAAAAATAGTTACAATTATGAACAAATTCTCATTAATATAATTTTTCAGAGCTTGATGGCCTAATTCAAAAATTTATTTCAGATATGAATGCTTCAGAAGAGAGTCAATACTTTTTAAAATTAAAGTATAAAAAAGGGAGACTGCATTAACCAATATTTTTTAGATACAGTAAAATTATTCCACATTGTTGATGTTACTACATTAACAAACAGATGTCATCATTTAAAAGAATTTATTATACACTTTTAATTTCTTGAATGAAAAACATATATTAAGGATATTGGACAATTGTGTATTTATTTCTAAGGAGAAAAACTGAATGTTTTTACTCTTGTATTAATTTGCCAGGGTTAAAACAAGAAATACCAGGGACTGGGTGGATTAAACAACAGAAATGTGTTTCCTCACAGTTCTGGAGACTAGGTGCAAGATCCAGGTATCAGCAGAGGTGGTTCCTTCCAAGGGTCTCTCTCCTTGGCTTGTAGATGGATGCTCTCTGGCTGGTTCTTGACATGGTCTTCTGTACATGTCTGTGTTCTGATCTCTTCTTACAAGGTCACCAGTCATACTGGATTAAAGCCTACCCATATGACTTCAGTGTATTTTACTTTTTTGAAGGCTCTATCTCTAAATGCAGTCAGTCAGTCACATTATGAGGTCCTCACTCGGTGTTAGGACTTCAACATACAAATTTTGAGAGGACATGGTTCAGCCCATAGCATATACTATGTCAAAAAATTTCAAGATAAATTAAAGAGTAAAATATAAAAAAATACATGAACTGTTAAAAAACAAGGAATAAAATATAGGTAAATATTCAATCTTGAAGTATAAGAAATATTTATAAATATAGGTTCAAAGGCAGAAAATATTAAGTGAAAAGATTTAAGTATATAAATGTGTGAAAATTTTAAATTTCTAGACATGAAACAATACCATATATGCTATGAAATGGCAAAGTGACACTTGTGAAAATACTTGAGGTTTTTCTTACTTTTGCATGATGCTTAAGAGAAAAAGATCAAATTGAAGAGGAAAAAAATGGACAAAAAGATAGAAAAAGCCAGTTTATAAGTAAAGAAAAACACATGACAAATTCAAATGTGTAGATTGTTTAGTCTTACTGAAAAGAAAATTAATGAAATTTGAAACAATTTGGGGAAAACAATTTTAATCATTAATTTGGGCAAGATTTTGATACTGAACATTTTAAATAGAGAAACATTTTAATAGCTATCACTATACATGGATGAGGCAGTATTAATTTACATAATTTCTGAAGGTCAATTTGATAGTATATACCAAAAGTTTTAGAATTCTTAAAATGTTTTTACCTATAACTTTAATTCTACAAATGTATCCTAAAATAATCAGATGAATATATGATATATAAAAATATATCATACATTGTGCAACTTCATTCTTCTATGGGCATACAGGTCTAAATATAAGCAATGGCTTTTAGTTGTGGAATTTTTGATATTTTTAATGTATTATATGCTTTCATGTATTTTCCAGACTACAGCATATTTGATAATAGGAAAATAACATTTTGAAATTTGACAATTCAGAGGATGATTAGATTACTTGAAGCTAAGGAGATTTGGAAATTGTTTACATGAGAGATGACATTGGCCTTTGGTTTAAGTGAAATTTAGAGGGATGTAACAGCAGAGTATTTCAGATAAAGAATATAGAACAGATTTTCATGGTGCACAGTTAGTATTTTTTTTTTCTGAGCATAGCATATGACAGATTAGAAAAGCCCAATCAGAATAGTTGGTTGAGTTGAGATTATAGAAATCCTTGAAAGTCTACAACAGACTGACTGAGAAGCTGGTACAAATAAGCAGGTTAGATAAGAAGGCTGGTGCAGAGGTTTCCTTGAGAGGTATGAGGACCATGGAATAGGAAAGAGACAGAGAGAGAGAAAATGCAGATGTAAGAGAGAAGCTTTAGCGTTCATTGGCCAATCTCATCAAATGCTGTGATTCATGCCCTCAAACACTGCTGTATAGATGCTATTTTTGTCCATATTATGCAAATGCCCAGGGTCACTGCTAGTAACTAGGAGAGGATTGAAATCCATGTCTATTTTTTAACTTTTTATACATAATCTGTGCACTTTATGATTTAGAGTTAAAATAATCTGAAATAATGTTGACTGAATATGTTATCTCCTGTTCTGCATTTTTTCATGCATGTTACCTCAAAATTATATTTTGAATGCAAAGACTGAAGTTCAAGGGCATTACTGAAATTTAGCTGTTTTAAACCATGCAGTTCCTTACTGTTTCCTTGCATTATAGATCATCTGGACTGTTTTTGTTTGTTTCCTTCTGCATGATAATTGCAGAGCTGAATACTAAGATCCTTAGGCAAGGTCTTACTGTAAATATACGTATCGTAAGTTGTTGCCAATATAAGCTTTTGATGAGACTAGAAGATTATAAGTGACAGCAAACAGAATAAACTATAGGACTAATTACATCAAATGTGGAACTTTATTAAGCTTAAAGTTTTCTGTTTGAATTACTATAAGTTTGTTTTTTTTTAGATGGAGTTTCACTTTTGTTGCCCAGGCTGGAGTGCAATGATGCGATCTTGGCTCACTGCAACCTCTGCCTTCCAGGTTCAAACGATTCTCCTGCCTCAGCTTCCTAAGTAGCTGAGATCACAGGTGCCCACCACCACACTTGGCTACTTTTTGTATTTTCAGTAGAGTCAGGCAGGGTTTTACCATGTTGGTCAGGATGGTCTTGAACTCCTGACCTCAGGTGATCCACCCACCTCAGGCTCCCAAAGTGCTGGAATTACAGGCATGAGCCACCGTGCCTGGCCGGAATTACTATTCGTTCTTAAAAGAATTGTGTACATATAATTTTTATTGTATGTGAAAATAATCTATAACACTATCTAACATTGTGTTTTTCTTATGCAATTCGATAACGACAATATAAAAGCCAGTGGACTTTTTAGAAAGGGCCAATTGTTTTTGTTTTTGTTTTTGTTTTCTTGCCTTTGATTTAAAAAAAGAGGTGAATAACCTAAGAATTGTGTCTTATAATACTAAATTGCTCATTATAAAAAATTGCAACAAAATAACAACAAAAAGCTAAGTTCACCCTAGTAATTGGGATACATAGTTGAAGGCTGCATTTTCACTTTTAAATTGATTGATGTCACATGAAAAAAGCAAGAAACACTGTTCAGAAATGACCTATTTTTAGTGCCTTTTTCATATGATAATCTCCTCAAATCCCTATTATTAATGTTTTGCAAAGGACACAGAGCAATTCTTACAATATAAAAACAATTTTAATATAATATGAATGATATTAACAATTGTAATAATGATAATAATTTTAAACAAATTACACAGCCAGGCCCTCCCTTTCTTGTGATTCATCTACCATGTACAAATGGCTGAAAAACTCTCTAGATGTTAACCAACATCCATCTTGAAAACTGTACCCTGCCTATTTGTAATATGCTTTGATCCTTGGGAGACTGACACTTTAAAAAAAAATACCACAATAAAAGAAAACCAAAAAGCTTAGTCCAATTTGAGATCTTTCCTTTAAAATGAAGTCAAGAAGTTCCCTGTAATTTTTTTTTTTATTGCAGGAATCTGAAATGTACATGTATCTAAATGTAATCAGGTGCTAAAACTGTGGGCATTGGTTTGCTTGTGTCTTTCTAGTTCAGACTCTCTGTTTTTAAGGTATAAACAGAACAATTTTAAATGCAGAATAATTTAATTTAGATGAATGTCAAAATTTGAATCTATCTGTCTTACTCCCTGTAAGGGACAACACTATGTCGTCTTGATATTTGAAATCAGCTAGATCTTGGCTCGTAATCTAGGCTTCTTCAATTACTTTATACATGAAGTTTCTCTCTTTAATTGATCTCTCAGTAATAAAAATATTACTTTTAATAAAAGTAATAAAAATACTTTTATTTTTTAAATGGTACTATGAATGTCCACCTTGCAGGGCTGTGGTAAGCATTAAGAGATCATGTGTAGAAAAAGTATAACATTTACAAGTGCCCATTAAAGGATAGTTTTTGTTGCATCTGATAACTTGATGGATAACATAGAAAGCCACACTATGAAACAGAATTAATGATTCATGTGATTTATGAATTTCCTTTTACTTTAACATTAAACTTTAGCTAGCACTCTTAGATTCTGGAACTAACAGACAGTACTATTCTTGTTGATCAGGGCTTCCCTTCTACACTGGCTGTTTTCCTTAACTCATAATCTAATTCATGAACCATGGTGTCAACCTCACACTGTGTTAAAAGCCATTTTATTTGGGGTTTTGATTTGTGTGCAGTATGAACATAAGAGTCTCCTCTTAAATATCTAGAATTTTCTATGGACAGTAGAAATTCCACTGACATTCTTGAGAGCCCATCAACTATGACAAAAACATCCTACACAGCACCACCATACAGGTGGAGACTTGCTTGCTTTGTGTGTCACAAAAGCAAATTAAATATAAAGATGAATTATGTAAAGGGGTAAAATACTGCTGTAATAGAGTGATACTTTATGATGCCACAAGTTGTATATGGAAATTAAAATTGAGATTTCTATGAATTATCTAAGTTCTCATTTTCAATTGCAAATCAATTGGCTGAGATTTTAGCAAATTTGAACAATTTTAGTAGAGAATCTGCAAATCATCAACTGAATGTGGCTCTCAGCCTAATGGAGGCAATGCTTCTCCTATTCATGATACTACACTTTGATGTCATGTGATGTTTATCTTGGAAATCCTTTCCTTCCAGTTGCCCATTCACTCAATCCTGTTTCCCATCAATCCTATTGTCATTTCTTCTCTTGTACTTCCTCATCATTGTTGTTTCTGGATATTGAGCAAGAATTAGAGATGGGCTATTGGGCTTCCATAGTTAAGAAAATGAGTTTCTTAAAATGTTCTGTCAAAAAAATATATTCAGGCTGGGCACAGTGCCACATGCCCATAATCTCTGCACTTTGGAAGGCCACTGTAGGAGGGTCGCTTGAGTCTGGGAATCTGAGACCAGCCTGGGCAACATAGAAAGACCTTGTCTCTAAAACAATAAAAATAAATACTTGTGCATGGTGTCTTGTATCTGAAGTCCCAGATGCTTTGAAGGCTGAGGCAAGAGGATTGCTTGAACTGAAGAGTTTGAGGCTACATTGAGCTATGATGGCACCACTGTACTCCAGCCTGGGTGACAGAGTGATACTCTGTCTCTTAAAAGAAAATATCCAAAATGCAGGTATTTAAAGAGAATGTTAATTAGGTTGCTTAAAACATGTAGGCCAAGGACATAAAGACATATAAATACATTGTAATAGTACTGGTATAACCTAAAAGTTCAGCAAACTTGACTATATAATTAAGATTTAATATGTTTATATTTCCTGTAATGTATTCCTCATACGTAGTGGAGTTTTTAAGTACATGTTGTTTTCTTTTTAAGCACATTAGCATTATGCTTCACCACGTGACTTGCTCTGGCCAGTGAACATGAGCAGAAATGACACACACTTCTGAGCAGAAGATGTGATAACACAGTTATAGCCACTCTGCAAAGCCCATGTAATAAAAACGAGAAACACATTTTTGTAATTATAAACAAGGAAGATTTTGAAACTATTTGTCACTGTAGTATCACTTAGATAGAGCTGACAATTCAAGATTGTCTAATGAGACTGGCCTAAAGTCAGTAAATAAAAGCCTATTATGAGGCTGGGTGCAGTGGCTCACGCCTATAATCCCAGCACTTTGTGTGGCCGAGGTGGGTGGATCACCTGAGGTCAGGAGTTCGAGACCAGCCTGGCCAAAAAGGTGAAACCCCATCTCTACTAAAAATACAAATAACAGCTGGACGTGGTGGTGCACACCTGTAATCCCAGCTACTCAGGAGGCTGAAGTAGGAAAATCATTTGAACCTGGGAGGTGGCTGTGCAGTGAGCCAAGATCGCACCACTGCACTCCAGCGTGAGCAACAGGGCAGGGCTGAGTCTCAAAAAAACAAAACCTGTTATGAAATGTCCAAACAACAAAATGTGTCCTATAGGTAGTAAGCATATTTTATACTCTTTATTCCACATATACATATGTCAGCCATCCTTCATGTCACATCTTAAAATCCACTGTATCTGGCAAACATTACCTGATTCTCCTGAAGAATCTTTTCCTATTCCAAATATTCAAAACACTTCAGATATGTGTCCCTAATGTCCTTAAGAGGTTTATCTCATTGGTTTTTATTTATGTCTATCACTAAGTGAGGATCTTGTGCCCTGCTTCGGGTTTAGCATAGTGCTTGCCATGCAATTATTGCTCAGTAAATAAATGTGCAGAAGATTGATTGACTAAAGTTCTGGGTGAAGGGATCTGAATCTCTACATTCTATGTGCTTAATAATCGCAAAGTGTAATATAAATTTTTCAGCAGTTTAAAATATCCCAATGGCACTCTACTGATTGTGATAATAAAGAAAAAAAAATTATTCCGGGTGGTTAGACTATTTTCATTCTTTTTAATACCCTATTTCATTTTGTTTTTGTTTACTGGTGAAAGATTTCAGTCTCTTCTGAAGCAGATAGTGACCTGGGAGGATAATTATCAGGGCAAGATTTGGGAGAAAAAGAATGGAAGGAGAAAACGGAAGCTTCAAAAATAAAAAGCTGAGGAACTTTTGATATTTAGTTGATGAGGTTACTTGATTCTATATAAAACTGCTGAAAGAAATAGGGGTAAAGAGTGAGAGAGACAGAGCAGAAAAAATGGAAAGGAAGAAGAGTCATGGACAAGGATGAGCTACCTCCTGCTGCCAAACACATATGTCCTGTTAAAATAAGAATAAAATGGTCAACAAATTTGCAGAACGTATAAACAGATTAATCACAAAATCTAGAGCTGTCCATGTGGATACAGAGGGTATATTATAAAAATGTCTGTAAAGGGGGTGATTTTAGTATTTATGGGTGTATGCAGCCTTCAAAGGGCTTTTTAGAGACACTTCCCTTTGTTTATCTGTTTGTTTTCCCAAAAGTGTTATCACAAGAATATATCTCAAAAATATATTTTCTTTTCCCAAGAATATTATCAGACAGTTTTTAAAAAACTGTCATTTATTGGCTAGGCTCGGTGGCTTACGCCTGTAATCCCAGAACTTTGGGAGGCTGAGGTGGGCAGATCATGAGGTCAACAGATCAAGACCATCCTGATTGGCCAACATGGTGAAACCCTGTCTCTACTAAAAAGACAAAAATTAGCTGGGCGTGGTGGCACGTGCCTGTAGTCCCAGCTACTTGGGAGGCTGAGACAGGAGAATCTCTCGAACCTGAGAGACAGAGGTTGCAGTGAGTCAAGATCGTGCCACTGCATTCCAGCCAGGTAACAGAGTGAGACTCCATCTCAAAAAGAAAACAGCAACAACAACAGCAACAACAAAGAACTATCATTTATTGATCACTTATTCTGTGTCAAGTATATCATTATGGACTTGGTGAGCAGTATTTTATTTTATTTACTATCCCCAATAATCCTTTGAAGTAGAGTACTCTTTTTTTTCACTCGCAGATTAGAAAAATCTAAAAATTTCTGTTTCCTATACTCGCAAGAGTACTGAATGTTATCAATTCTTTTTATCTTTGTCAATCTGATAGTGAAAAAAAATCTGTCTTAGTTTAGCTTTAATTTGGAATAGTCTTATGATGAGGTTGAGAATGTTTTCACATATTAAAGAACCATTTGTATTTCTATATCCGTGAATTTATTTTTAATGAATTTAAAAATATTTATGGTGTATATCCTATGTACTAGAGGATTAGTATGTATTGCTGAGTGAACAAGACAAGGTCCCTGCCCTTAAGTAGCTACTGGAATTATGGCAAAGGCAGAAAACAAAGATTCTAATACATGGAAAAACATACTTTGTATGTGGGAAGTGTGGAGGAAAGGGTATGTGTTTAGATAAGTGGACAAGATGGCCGCTCTGAGAAGAAAATATCAAAGAGGAGAGTTGAAGGATGAAAAGGGGCAGCCTTGTAGAGAGTCAGGGAAATGATGAGCAAAGTCTTTAAGATAAGAAAAAAAAGGTGACTTGGAAGACTTAAGAGAAAATCAGCATGGCTGTAACATAATATGAGTGGAATAGAATGACAGGAGATAAAGTGGTAGAGATAGGCAGAGGCCAACAGAGTTGTGTTTTATTTCAAAGCACATAGCTCACAGTAAAGGGTTTGTCTTTTATTCATGGTACAGTGGGAAAAAAGTCATTGAAGTAGAACTGCCAGATAGAATACAGAATACCGGTTAAATTTGAATTTCAGATAATTGACAAATACTTTCTTAGTATAAGAATATCCCAAGTATTTCATGGAATACACTTACACTAAGAAAGCATTCATTGTTTATCTTAAATTCAAATTTAACTGGTTATCCTGCATTTTAATTTGCTAACTCTGGCATCCATACATTAAAACTTTTAAGCAAGAGAGTAATGCAATCAGACATATGCTTGAGAAGTTTAAGAAACTTTAAGGTCACAAAACTAATAAATGTCAGAGTTAAGATTTGAACCCCGATCATTGGAGGTCAGAGAATATTCAAATGTTATCCTAATCAATCTGCTATACTGTTGTCCATAAATATTTTCTAGTATATAGATTATATCATAAAGAGCAGTGATTGAGTAGTCCATAATTTAGCATACAACTAAAACTTAGGACAGAAAATTTAAGAGGGGAGCTCAGAAGTACACAGATTTATTAGTTTGAGACATAAGAACCTTCAGGAATGTATACTTCCAGAGGATAGGGTAGAGATAGGACTGGAATCAGGAATAGGAGGTTGAAAATTGCACAGCCAGACCATTATCTCTCCCTATCACATTTGGAAGACTTTAAAGTCTAAGATACTTTGGACTACTAAGGAATTTTGGGGCTGAGATGATGGTGTTTTCTAAATATACAATCATGTCATCTGCAAACAGATCATTTGACTTCCTCTCTTCCTATTTGAATATGCTTTATTTCTTTCTCTTGCCTGATTGCCCTGGCCAGAACTTCCAATATTGTGTTGAACAGGAATGGTGAGAGAGGGCATCCTTGTCTTGTGCCACTATTGAAAGGGAACGCCTCCAGCTTTTCCCATTCAGTATGATATTGGCTATGGGTTTGTCATTAATAGCTCTTACTATTTTGAGATATGTTTCATCAATACCTAGTTCATTGAGTGTTTTTAGCATGAAGGGTTGTTGAATTATATGGAAGGTCTTCTCTGCATCTATTGAGATAATCATGTCATTTTTGCCATTGGTTCTGTGTATGTGATGGATTGCATTTATTGATTTGCATATGTTGAACCAGCCTTGAATCTCAGGGATGAAGCTTGATTTGATTGTGGTGGATAAACTTTTTAATGTGCTGCTGAATTCGGTTTGCCAGTATTGTATTGAGAATTTTTGCATCTATGTGCATCAGGGATATGGGCCTTAACTTTTCTTTTTGTGTCTCTGCCAGGTATTGGTGTCAGGATGATGCTGGCCTCAGAAAATGAGTTAGGGAGAAGACCCGCTTTTCTGTTGCTTGGAATAGTTATAGAAAGAATGGTACTAGCTCCTCTTTGTACCTCTGTTAGAATTTGGCTGTGAATGCATCTGGTCCTGGGCTTTTTTTGGTTGGTAAACTATTAATTACTGCCTCAATTTTAGAACTTGTTATTGGTCTATTCAGGGATTTGACTTCTTCCTGGTTTAGTTTTGGGAGGGTGTATATGTCCAGGAATTTATCCATTTCTCTTAGATTTTCTAGTTTATTTGTGTAGAGGTGTTTATAATATTCTCTGATGTTAGTTTGTATTTCTTGGGGATCAGTGGTGATATCCCCTTCATCATTTTTTTAATGTGTCTATTTTGTTTTCTCTCTTTTCTTCTTTGCTAGTCTGGCTGATGGTCTATTTTGTTAATCTTTCCGAAAAACCAGTTCCTGGATTCATTGATTTTTTGAAGGGTTTTTCATGTCTCTGTGTCCTTCTGTTCTTCTCTGATCTTAGTTATTTCTTGTCTTCAGCTAGCTTTTGAATTTGTTTCCTCTTGCTCCTCTAGTTCTTTTAATTGTCATGTTAGGGGTGTCGATTTTAGATCTTTTCTGCTGTCACCCATGGGCATTTAGTGCTATAAATTTCCCTCTAAACACTGCTTTGGCTGAGATTCTGGTACACTGTGTCTTTGTTCTCATTGGTTTCAAAGAACCTCTCTCTTTCCACCTTAATTCCATTATTTACCCAGTAGTCATTCAGGAGCAGACTGGTCAGTTTCCTTGTAGTTGCGCAGTATGGCGTGAGTTTCTTAATCCTGAGTTCTAATTCGATTGCACTGTGGTCTGAGAGACTGTTTGTGATGATTTCCATTCTTTTCCATTTGCTGAGGAGTGTTTTACTGCCAATTATGTGGTCAATTTTAGAATAAGTGCCATGTGGTGCTGAGAAATGTATATTCTGTTGATTTGGGGTGGAGAGTTCTGTAGATATCTATTAGGTCTGCTTGGTCCAGAGCTGAGTTCAAGTCCTGAATATCTTTGTTAATTTTCTGTCTCATTGATCTGTCTAATATTGACAGTGGAGTTTTAAAGTCTCCCGCTATTATTTTGTGGGAGTCTAGGTCTCTTTGTAGGTCTCTAAGAACTTGCTTTCTGAATCTGGGTGCTCCTGTATTGGGTGCATATATATTTAGGATAGTTACCTCTTCCTGTTGCTTTGATCCCTTTACCATTATGTAATGCCCTTGTTTGTCTTTATTGATCTTTGTTGGTTTAAAGTCTGTTTTATCAGAGACTAGGATTGCAACCCCTGCTTTTTTTTTTTTCTTTCCTTTTGCTTGGTAAATCTTTCTCCTTCCCTTCATTTTGAGCCTGTGTGAGTCTTTGCATGTGATATGGGTCTCCTGAATACAGCATACTGATGGGTCTTGACTCTTTATCCAATTTGCCAGTCTGTGTCTCTTAACTGGGGGCATTTAGCCTGTTTATATTTAAGGTTAATATTGTTATGTGTGAATTTGATCCTTTCATTATGATGCCAACTGGTTATTTTGCCCATTAGTTGATGCAGTTTATGCATAGTGTCAATGGTCTTTACAATTTGGTATGTTTTTTCAGTGGCTGGTACCAGTTGTTCCTTTCCATGTTTATTGCTTCCTTCAGGAACTCTTGGAAAGCAGGCCTGGTGGTGACAAAATCTCTAGCATTTGCTTATTTGTAAAGGATTTTATTTCTCCTTCATTTATGAAGCTTTGTTTAATTCTTTCCTTTAAGAATATTGAATGTTTGCCCCTACTCTCTTCAGGCTTGTAGGGTTTCTGCCAAGAGATCCACTGTTAGTCTGATGGGATTCTCATTGAGGGTAACCTGACCTTTCACTCTGGCTGCACGTAACATTTTTTAATTCATTTCAACCTTGGTGAATCTGATTATTATGCGTCTTGGGGTTGCTCTTCTCAAGGAGTATCTTTATGGTGATCTCTGTATTTCCAGAATTTGAATGTTGGTCTGTCTTGGTAGGTTGGGGAAGTTCTCCTGGATATCTTGATGTGTGTTTTCCAACTTGGTTCCATTCTCTCCATCACTTTCAGGTACACCAATCAAACATAGGTTTGGTCTCTTCACATTGTCCCATAATTCTTGGAGGTTTTGTTCAATCCTTTTCATTCTTTTTTCTGTAATCTTGTCTTCACACTTTATTTCATTAAATTGATCTTCAATCTCTGATATCCTTTCTTCCGCTTGATCAGTTCAGCTGTTGATACCTTGTATACTTCACAAAGTTCTCATGCTGTATATTTTAGCTCCATCAGGTCATTTATGTTCTTCTCTAAACTGGTTATTCTAGTTAGCAATTCCTATAACCATTTTTCAAAGTTCTTAGCTTTCCTGCATTGGGTTAGAAATTGCTCCTTTAGCTAGGAGGAGTTTGTTATGAACTACCTTCTAAAGCCAACTTCTGTCAGTTCGTCAAACTCATTCTTTGTCCAGTTTTGTCCCCTTGCTAGTGAGGAGTTGTGATCCTTTGGAGAAGAAGAGGCATTCTGGCTTTTGAAATTTTCAACCTCTTTGTGCTGGTTTTTCCTCACTTCGTGGGTTTTTCTACCTTTAGTCTTTGATGCTGGCCACCTTCGGTTGGGTTTTTTGAGTGGTTGTCCTTTTTGTTGATGTTGATGCTATTGCTTTCTGTTTGTTAGTTTTCCTTCTAACATTCAGGCCCCTCTTCTGCAGGTCTGCTGGAGTTTGCTAGACGTCCACTCCAGACCCTGTTTGCCTGGGTGTCACCAGCAGAGGTTGCAAAACAGCAAAGATTGCTCCCTGCTCCTTCTTCTGGAAGCTTCGTTCCAGAGGGGCCCCTGCCAGATGCCAGCCGGAGCTCTCCTGTAAGAGGTGTCTGTCAACGCCTGCTGGAAGTTGTCTCCCCCAGCAGGAGACATGGGGGTCAGGGACCCATTTGAGGAGGCAGTCTGTCCCTTAGCAGAGCTGCAATGCTGTGCTGGGAGGTCTGCTGCTCTCTTCTGTTAGATATAGTAAACCCCAAATTTCTCTTCAAAGAATCAGTATGTCAGTATATTTAGCTGTCTTATTATTTAATTATTTAAAGTTTAACTTCCTTGTAGTTTCAGTAACCAACCTTTTCCACCAGTTCTAATCAGTCCACATCTGTTCCCCTGGTCCCTGTCCCATTCTGACTCATCCTGGCCACCTGCTCTGGTCACCTGCTTTGACCCCGTTTACCTCCCCCTGACCTGCCCATAACCATTCTTCCCACCAAACTACCCACCCCGCCACTCTGGTTCATATGCCTGCTCCCTTTAAAACAGCCAACTGGAATTAGACTGGACTGTGCAGTCTAACCCTAGCCACTAGGGGAAGGACACAGCAGTAGGGGCAACCTCCATCGAGTCATAAGTACACATTCCCCTCCTTGTCCAGGTGTGTACTCACTGTTGTTCTATCTGTGAGCTGTACCCTTCTATAGAAGTAAATTGTCTTGCTGAGGAAATTTATATTCAGCACTACTTCTTTTGCGGCATCAAAAATTCTACTTGTAACACTTCAGAGCCAGCAGGCAGGAATGTTTAAGTCTGCTGAAACTGCACCCACAGCTGCCCCTTCCCCCAGGTGCTCTGTCCCAGGGAAACGGGGGTTTTATCTATAAGCCCCTGACTGGGGCTGTTGCCTTTCTTTCAGAGATAGCCTGCCCAGAGAGGAGGAATCTAGAGAGGCCATCTGGCTACAGCAGCTTTGCAGCACTGTGGTGGACTCCACCCAGTCTGAACTTCCTTCTGGCTTTGTTTCCACTGTGAGGGGGAAAACAACCTACTCAAGCCTCAGTAATGGTGTATGCCCCTCCCCACACCAAGCTCGAGCATCCCAGGTCAACTTCAGACTGCTGTGTTGGCTGCAAGAACTTCATGCCAGTGGATATCAGCTTGCTGGGCTCTGTAGGGGTGGGATCTGCTGAGCAAGCCCCCTCAGCTCCATGGCTTCAGCCCCCTTTCCAGGAGAGTGAATGGTCTGTCTCCCTGGTGTTCCAGGAGCCACTGGGCTATGAAAAAAACTCCTGCCACTAGCGTGGGGTCTGCCCAAATGGCTGCCCAGCTTTGTGCTTGAAACCCAGGGTCCTGGTGGTATAGGTATCCGATGGAATCTCCTGGTCTGCAGGTTGCGAAGACCATGGGAAAAACGTAGTATCTGGGCTGAATAGCACCGTTCCTCATGGCAGAGTCCCTTACGGCTTCCCTTGGCTAGGGTAAGGAGTTCCTGACCCCTTATACTTGCCAGGTGAGGTGATGCCCCACCCTGCTTCTGCTTACCCTCCATGGGCTGCACCCATTATCTAACCAGTCCCAATTAGATGAGCCAGGTACTTGAGTTGAAAATACAGAAATCACCCACCTTCTGTGTTGGTCTTGCTGGGAGCTGCAGCTTGGAGCTACTCTTATTTGTCTATCTTGCGCGGGAATCTCAGAATTATTAAGACATGTATATTTAAACCTGTCAATTCCACTTCAACTTATGAAAAACACTTATGAATGAAAATATATTTATTAAAGTTTATTTTGACAAAAAATCAGAAACAAAGGTTCACTATAATCGTATAAAAGGATAATATATAACCATAAAAAGATAGGGAATCTCTTTTGTTTTGACATGGAACAAAACAAGATGTTAAGAGACCAAAGGTATAATGACTTACCTTTTGGTAATAAAGGGAAAATATCCATATATGAGATTTATACATATGTTATATATATATATATATATGTCTATATGTGTATATGTTTACATATTACAAACATAAAAGCTCAAAGATCTGGTGGGGTATTTGAGTAACAGATGACATTAGATGCCTGCAGCAGCAGAACTTGTTGGCTGGTGGCAATGTTTGGAGGGAGACTATCATTACATTCACTTTTATACCTTTTCGATGTGAGGCCTTGTGTCCATATTCTCTATTCAAACAAGTGAGAAGTTTTAAATAATACCTTAAAAATGAGGCTCGGTAAAAATAATCACAAAGACATCATTTCATGCCCCAGTTTTTCTTTATGCATTTACATAAAAACCTAAAGAATGTGAGAATGTTGTAGAGAGGTTGCCAGCTCTTTTGATGCTTTCTAGGTCTACAGGGGGAGCACGTGCACACACACACTACACACACACATCATAAAGCTCTTTTTCTAAATGACATAATTCATGCAGATATGAATTCAAATTTTCATAGATAGGAATCACATTTGGGAAAAGTAAATTAAGATCATGCCAGAGAAATTGCTTATTCCTTGAGATCAGAAATCCTTTAGTTTGAATCTCAGCTTTGCTACTTACTACCCATATAATCTTATGCAAGTTACTTAGTTCTCAGAGCTTCAATTTCCTTACCTGTAAAAAGAAGATAGAACTACCTCCTTTAGAGTGCAGTCATTATAAAGTATCTATCCAGGTGCTCATAATAGGCACGTCATAAGTGGGATATTTTATTTTGCATTGTCACAAGGCCTTTTTCCCCCTTTGCTAACATATATCAGTGCTCACTGTGCAAATGACAGAGATAGAATTGAGATCCTATGAAATATAGCCTGATTTACTCTCTTTTTAATAATTTGACAAAAAGTCCAAACTTTAAGATTATCCAATAAAAATATTTAACACATTGTCTATGATTTTGGGAGTAACAAATTAACACACTGAGCACAAATTTTTAATGCCAATTTTTCCAGACTGCTCTGGGAACATACTCCTCAGTAACACCACCTACAGGGTTGCAATCAGGCTCGCTTTATTACATTTGCAAGTTGGAATGTTTTATCTTTTGGTGTTTTCCCCACCTCCACTTCCATACCTGCAAATCTCTACTTCTCTTCAAAGAATTCCCTTCTGAAAAATAGGTCAAACATTTACAGGTGGCTGGTTTTGTTTTCTGGGTTTGAAGTCTGAATGTTTATGAACTTGGGTAGAGCTCATTAAAGCTTCCTTTCTGCCTTTTATTATAAAAAGTTCAAATGACAGTACTTGAAGAACATCTTCTGGCTAAATATTATTGAAATCCAAAGGCCAATAAGAATCATTTGCTGGTCAAATTTATATTAATCTAACTTGTTACATTGTCTTACCAACATTCTCAAGAGTGTTTTTTCTGCTACTGGAAAGATTCATTTCAATAAACCAAACATACTCTATCTATTTAAATGAGTGTACTTATACTAGGCCAATTTCATAATTGTTCTAGAGAAAATAATCTCTCAATAGTCTGTTCTGGCCAGACTGTTGTTTATCAAATAGAATAGTAGAGTCTATTTAACTCTGTATATTACTTGATTTGAAAATCGTAGCCCTTCCATTAATTAGCCCTGACTTGGTCTCAGAGGTGACAGTGATTTAAGATGAGTCAAAATCTCATTATCTAAAACAAATCATGATGAAACCCCAGAATTGCAGAAAGCCATCCAAATTCCACTTAAATTATTACTATTGTTATTTGATATGACCAAAACCAAAGTGACAGCCAAGGAGTCCTTTTGAATCCAATGACATCTACTGCAAATCATGGGCAGTTGAAGCTCGTGCCACAGACTCTCTTGGGCTGGGAAAGTATGTGCCATTTTTGCTCACCACACACTCCTCTGTAACAACACCTTTGTTTCAACCTATTTAGCCTCCCACTCATTCTTCATGTCCCAGCTTAAATCACGCCTCTAAGAACTTCTTAATTCCATGTAAAGTGCATTTTCCCTTGTTCCCTTCACACCCTGAAATTCTGCTCTCTAGCCCTCACTGCAAGGAAAATTAAACAAAATGAAACATATTTTATGTAATTATTTAAATATATCTCTTCTGCTTTTGAAGATCTTTGGAGAAAGAACTGAGTCAGTATTTTATCCTGAAATCTGTCATAAAACATTTTTATGTAAAGCCAATGAGATTTTTGGAATCAGAGCCTTTCAAATGATTTTTTTAAAATATAACATTGGTTGTTTCTTACTGTCAGTCACACTGAAAGAATGAGATGGTCTCTGTGCCTCTTCTTATCTGAGTTCACATGGTAATTCTTATGGTCAAAAAGAGAAGTATGCCTTTCTGACCTCTTTTTTTTCTTCCGTGATGATTTTCATTTCTGGAAAGCAAAGATCCTGCATTTTTACATCCTTTCCTTTTAGGGTGCTTGACATACTGAGTCCTTCTACTCCACAGTCTAATATGATCTCAATTTAAACCTGATCTACATTAAGAGTTCATGAAATATTGTAATCTTAGATTAGGAAAGAGCTACCCACATATCCACACATCCATCCATCCATCCATCCATCCATCCTCCATCCTCCATCCTTCTTGGCTCTTCTGCTCATAGAAATCCCCTTATCACACAGCCTTGTCTAAAGGCATTTCTCTGGAAAGCATGTAAAATATCATAGATTTGAACATGGCATTAAAAAGCAATGCATTTTTGAACAATTTCCCAAGTGATTTCCCCAGAGGAGCCATGTATTATAAGCCTTGGAAGAGGGACATATCATAATGAAAGCAGTTATTTTAGAAAGATATCTTTGCCAGTGGGAATGGAGTAGATTGAAGCAGAGAGACTCTGAAATCAGAAATCTGCTGAAGTCCAGACATGAAGTATTTTAGGAAGTACTGGAAATAGAGGAAAACAAATGAAACCCAGAGGTATTTTTGAAGGAAGTAATAACAGTACATATTGATAAATTGTATATAAAGAAGCAAGATATGGCACTTTCCATGATTTTAATGATTTTTATCATTTCCAAATGATATAGTCCTACTATACACTATTGGAAAACTTTCTCATCGTCAATTTGTCCATTACAGTTGTGGTATGTGCGTGTACAATGTGTAGCCATTCACATGTGTACATGTTAAAAGGAAAAACAAGGTAATATTTGTTTCCTTATCTTAAGATCTAGATGAATGAACTCATCTTTCATTTTGTGTCTACTTTTTAATCTTTGGGAACCTTTTAATAAAAAATTAAAAGAGGCCTCAGCATTTCTGATGGGTTTAATTTGGTACAAGGGAATATGTTGCCAGCTCCTTCAGGTTTCATATGCTCTCTGTATTTATCACAAAGATATCACAACCTTGTTTATTATTCCAGTCTGCATCTTTTTGTCCCCAGTGTATCCTCCCTGCCTTCCGAAGGCTGACAGGAACAGATTGAAAGGAACTCTCTTTGGCAGACCACAATGTTGCATTTCACTGATTTCCGTGATATTTTAATAACAACCGTTAACAAGGCAATGATCCTAACGCAGGCATCACTCTGAGGCTCTATAAAACATTTTAAAGCCACCTTTGGGTGAAAATATGAGTAATTACATTTTACTCAAGCAGGATTTATAGTTTAAAATATTCATTCACCAATTACCTTTTTAACCTAAAGATTTTATTTCTCTCCAGAAAACATTTATGTGAATTTAGATGCTCAAATTTAGAGGTCATAATTGTATCCCTCTCGGAATTTACTTCGTGGAATCCTTTTCAAACATTTGATATTGTAATAGGATTCTATTTTGAGCTAAGTGAATTTTTTCTGTTGTACAGGAATTGTGGCTAAAAATATGTACCCGATTCTTTTAAGAGTCTATCTATAACAGATAAACCTGAAATAGTGCATCAACACAACAGATTTTCTTTTTTGCTTTCACAAACTCCTGTTTGCACGTGGTAGGAAGTGGAGAAAGTGAATTGCTCCAACTACAGGTCAGAAAACAAGGCTGGCAGAGGTAATGCCATCTATATCATGTGATGTCTAATATAAACCTAAGTGTTGATATTAACCTGGGTTAAGGATTCTGCATTGGTGATTTTAAATGGCTTGTCTTGTAAGAGGAACACATCAGTTCTATTGGCCATAAGTCTCATATTTATTCACCCCTAACTACTAGGGAGACTGAAATATTTATTCAAATCATCAGCCTAAAGAAACAATGAGTGCATTTCATGAAGTGAAATTTTGTAGCCTATACTATAAAAACTGATTCTTCCTTTTTTGTTTTCTTCCTTTCTCTTCCTTCCTTCCTCCCTTGGGTTTCATTTCCCTTTCTTTCCCCATATTCTTGAGCTAAAAGCATGGATCACTGATTTTTCAGCCTGTATTTCTTTTCATAATACATGTGCTTATAGTTATATTTTTTCCTCTGAGTACTCTTTTAGCTGCATCCTGTGGGTTTGATGTGCTCTACTTTCATTATTCTTCAATTAAAAATATTTTCTTAAGAAGTTTGAAACTGGACCCCTTTCTTTCACTATATGCAACAATTAACTCAAGATGGACTAAAGACTCAAATGCAAAACCCAAAACTACAAAAACTCTGGAAGACAGCCTAGGAAATACCATTCAGGACATAGGCACAGGCAAAGATTTCATCTTGAGGATGCCAAAAGCAACTGAAACAAAAGCAAAACTCCCAGTGAGATCTAAGTAAACTACAGAGTTTCTGTACAGCAAAAGAAACTATTAACAGAGTAAACTGTTACACTTAAAAGTAAACTTTAGGCCAGGCACGGTGGCTCCCAACAATAATCCTAGAACTTTGGGAGGCTGAGGTAGGTGGATCACCTGAGGCCAGGAGTTTAAGACTAGCCTGACCAACATGGTGAAACCCTGTCTCTACTAAAAACACAAAAATTAGTTCAGTGTGGCGGCACACACCTGTAATCCCAGCTACTTTGGAGGCTGAGGCAGGAGAATCACTTGAACCTGGGAGATGGGGGTTGCAGTGAGCTGAGATCATGCCATTGCATTCTAGCCTGGGCAATGAAAGCAAGAGAATGTCTCAAAAAATAAAATAAAAAAATAAAAGTAAACTTTTAGTTATATTTCAGAGTAAACAGACAACATACAGAATAGGAGAAATTTTTTGCAAACTATTCATCCAACAAAGGTCTAACACCCGGCATCTACAGGAACTTAAACAAAATTTACAAGAAACAGCAAAACAAACAATCCCATTAAAAAGTTGGCAAAGGACATGAACAGACATTTTTCAAAAGAAGACATAATACAGCCAACAATCATAAACAAAAGCTTCTACATCACTGATCATTAGAGAGATGCAAATCAAAAACCACAATGAGATTTCATCTCACATCAGTTAGAAAGGCCATTAAAAATAATAGGTAAAAATCTGGAGACAACAGACACTGGAGAGGATGTGGAGAAATAGGAACACTTTTACACTGTTGGTGGCAGTGTAAATTAGTTCAACCATTGTGGAAGACAGTGTGGCAATACCTCAAGGATCTAGAACTAGAAACACCATTTGACTCAGTAATCCCATTACTGGGTATATACCCAAAGGATTGTAAATCATTCTATTATAAAGACACATGCACATGTATGTTCATTGCAGCACTGTTTACAATAGCAAAGACTTGGAACCAACCCAAATGCCCATCAGTGGTACGCTGGATAAAGAGAATGTGGCACATATACACCATGGAATACTATGCAGCCGTAAAAATAATGAGTTCATGTCCTTTGCAGGGACATGGATGAGGCTGGATACCATTATTCTCAGCAAACTGACACAGGAACAGAAAACGAAACACCACATGTTCTCACTCCTAAGTGGGTGTTGCACAATGAGAACACATGGACACAAGGAGGGGGAACATCACACACTGGGGCCTGTTGCGGGAAGGGCGGGCTAGGGGAGAGATAGCAGGGGGTGGTGGGATTGGGGAGGGATAACATTAGGAGAAATACCTAATGTAGATGACTGGGGGATAGATGCAGCAAACCACCATGGCGTGTGTATACCTATGTAACAATCCTGCATGATGTGCACATGTACCCCAGAACTTAAAGTATAATAAAAAAATAAAATAAATAAAAATAACAAATGCTGGTGAGGGTGAGGTTGTGGAGATAAAAAAATACTTTTACACTGTTGGTGGGAGTGTAAATTAGTTCAACCATTGTGGATGACAGTGTGGCAATTCCTCAAAGCCCTAAAGACAGAAATACCATTTGACCCAGCAATCCCATCACTAATTTATATTGGCTTACAATATAAAGTGTTCTGTTATAAAGACATGCACACATATGTTCATTGCAGCACTATTCACAATAGCAAAGACATGGTATTAACCTATATGCCTATCAATGATAGACTGGATAAAGAAAATGTGGTACATATACACCATGGAATACTATTCAGCTATAACATAGAACAAGATCACATCTATTGCAGGAACACAGACAGAGCTGGAGGCCATTATCCTTGGAAAACTGATACAGAAACAGAAAACCAGATACCACATACTCTCACTTATAAGTGAGAGCTCAGTGATGAGAACACGTGGGCACACAAAGGGAAACAACACACACTGGGGCCCTTTGGAGAGTGGAGGGTGGGAGGAAGGAGAGGGTTAGCAAAAATAACTGATGGGTACTAGGCTTAATGCCTGGGTGATGAAATCATCTTCACAACAAACCCACAGGACACAAGTTTACCTATGTAACAAACCTTCACATGTGCCCCTGAACTTCAAATAAAAATTAAAGAAATTTTCTTCTTGTTTTTATTTGATTTTTAATTTAACTCATGGTTATTTAGAGCAATGTTGTGTTATATTTTCCAAACTTTTGTGACATTTCTGGTTACCAATTTAGTGGTGAATTCTAGTATAATTTCTTTCTGGTCAGAGAACCTATCTTGTATGATTTCAAGCATTTGGAATTCATTGAGATGTGTTGCATGGCCAAGCATAGGCTCTATTTTGATTTCCCAAATAAACCTGAAAATCTTACTTATTTTGCAATTATTGAGTATAGTGTTCTGCCTGTCAGTTGTCACATTGTTAAAATGTGTTGCTCAATTATCTTTACAATGGTGCTGATTTTTATGTATTTTTTCTGTTATTTAGAAAGATGCTTTAAAATTTCCTGTAGAATTACAGGTTTGTTTATCTCATTGTTAGTTCTGATAATTTTTTTTCTTTTAAAATCGTTATCAGGTACACACAAATTTTAGATTATTTTGTCTTCCTTTCCATCTGAGCTTTTATCATATTAAAATATCACTCTTTATGACTTAAAATTTTACCTGCTTTAAAATCTAGCTTGTCTCTATAAATATCGCTATACCCGCTTTCTTTTGGTTAATGTTTGCAAGATATAATTTTATCTATCTTAGTATTTTCAACTTGTATAATTCTGTTTCCTATATATTTCTTATCAACAGGGTATAATTATGTCTTATTTTTATATTCAGTCTTACAATTTCTGCTTTTTGATGTAATTACTGTCATCATTGATATAGTTGGAATTTTTTCCTATATATCTGGTTTATTCCCTGTTCCTTTCTATCTCCTTTCTTGCCTCCTTTTATAATTGATCAAGTGTTTTTCATTTTTTAATTTTATATGTTCTATTAGCTTGTAATTGTATATTTTGTGTTATTCTGTTACTGATTACCCTAGAAATAACCAGATGCATTTTCTTTTTTTTTTCTTTTTTTTTTTTTGAGACAGAGTCTCGCTCTGTCACGCAGGCTGGAGTGCAGTGGCATGATCTCGGCTCACTGCAACCTGTACCTCCCGGGTTCAACGATTCTCCTGTCTCAGTCTCCTAGTAGCTGGGACTACAGGCACCCACCACCATGCCTGGCTAATTTTTGTATTTTAGTAGAAATGAAGTTTCACCATGTTGGTCAGGCTGGTCTCAAACTCCTAACCCCAGTTGACCGCCCGCCTCGGCCTCTCTAGAGTGGTGGGATTACAGGCATGAGCCACCGTGCCTGGCCCAGCTGGATGCATTTTCAACTAATAATAGTCTATTCTAAATTAATACTTCCAATATTTTTACATAATACAAGAATTTTACAAAGGAACCCGTTTCCCTATTTTCTATTGTGTGTGCTCCCATGTTATTTTACTGCTACGAATAATTTAGCCCCACTATGGGTTGCTAGCAGTATTATTTCAAATATTAATATTATTTTAAGTGTTTTTACGGTTTTACTCTGTTCGGTGCTATTCCTTTTCCTTACAGTTTTATGCATCTGACATCATGTTGCATCAATCCGGAGAACTTACATTATTTTTTTTTTATAGATTCATTGGTGACAAATTACCTCAGATTATTTTAATATAAAAGTACTTCATGACTTTTAAAGAATAATTTGACATGATGCAGAACTCTAGACTGCCACTCCTGTTTGTTTCTTTTGTCTCTTTATTGTTGTCATTTATTGTCCTTCGGCTTCTACAGTTAAGGTTGAAAAGTTTGCCTGGGGTCTTATTGTTGCTTCCTTGAAAAAAAAATGTATTTTTCTTTAGCTGCTAATATTTCATTCTGCCTTTGATTTTCAGCAATTTGACTAAGACACACATAAATATGGTCATCGAGTTTTTTGTCTTAATTGGAGTTTGCTGTGCTGGAATGTGTGGGCTGACATCTTTATCAGTTTATCAGATATTTCTCAGGCATTATCTTAAACATAACTTATTAGGTTGTACATGTTTATTACACTCTTTTCTTCTTTCTAATCTTTTATTTACTCTCTCTGTACTCCTGTTCGGATTTTTCTTTTTCCATTTAAGTCACTAGTCATACTTTGCTGTGTGATTTTTTGTGTGTGTTTTCAATTCTGGAATGTCATTTTTATTTTTTCTTATAGATTCCAATTCTCTCAATGTTTTTATTCATTTTGTTCTTATATTTATTTATTTATTTGAGGTGAGTCTCACTCTGTCTCCCAGCTTGGAGTGCAGTGGTGCAATCTTGGCTCACTGCAACATCTGGTTCAAGAGATTCTCTTGCCTCAGCCTCTTGAATAGCTGGTATTACAGTTGCACACCACTACACCCAGCTAATTTCTATATTTTTAGTAGAGACAGGGTTTTACTGTGTTGGCAAAGCTGATCTCGAACTCCTGACCTCGAGTGATCCCACCGACCTTGGCATCCTAAAGTGCTGGGATTATAGGCATGAGACACCACACCTGGCCTTATTCTGTTATTATATTCCTTGTGTTGTTTAACATATTTATAACAGGTGTTTTTAGTCCACATGAGTAAAACATACTATCTGAATTATCTGTGTCTTTATTGTTTTTGTTAACATTTAAAAACTTATTGGTCAAATTTTCATTCCTCTTTGCATATCTTGTAATTTTTATTGCATTCAGGAAATTGCATGGAAAAATCAGAAGCTGCAGATGGTTTTTTTCCCCCCTCAAAGAGAGTTTATTTTTTCATTTGTTTGGTAGGCAGTGTGAAAGTCTAGTTACTCAATACAGTTAGGTGGATCAAGTCTAAGTAGCGGTTTTAGTAAGTCTTAATTCACAACTGGTATGTCTCTAATTTCTTGGCCATGTTCTTCCTAGACTATTGATTGCGAGACTAACAGTTCTTTGTTTCTTCAGGTCTGAAACATAGGACATGATCACTTCTTTTTTTCAGAAGTCTTGAACCAAGGTCCTTAGCTTCCCACCCAGTACCAATTTATATTGTGGCAAACATGTTGAGGGAGGCCTAGCCTCAGGCAGACTTCCTCTTTCTAGTAGGACTTTGTCTTCTAAGTACTGTAGTGGTAGTGCTGATTTCCTTCTGCCTTTTAGATGTTTCTGGAGAACGCTCTAACTTTCCATGTTCTCTCAGAACTAGGCAATGTTCCATTAGGAAATGCTCAGGCCTTTGGAGCTTTGCTAGATTTTAATCTGTCCTGCTGGTACACCAGACCATCAGTACTTAGTTGGTATTTCTTTCTCCCAGTTTAGTTGCTATGCCCAGCCCAAGCCTATCTTCAACCTATAACTAGAATTTGCAAAGGTCAAAGAGCAATTTTCAGATTTCCTAGTAAAGGCTGTTTTTTCCTAAAATTTTTAGTGCATCAAGTTTCTGTTGTTTTTGTTTGTTTGTTTGTTTGTTTCCCCCGGCAATCAGATCTACAAATTACCCAGTTTCTTCCTGCTTCTTACCACAAGTATTTAGCTTGCACTGACTTAGCCAGAAAGACAAATCCCAGAATGATACTTTTAGAGGTACATTATTTCTTTTGCTTAATCTCTAATTGTCAGCTTACAAAGTATTTTATATTTTTAAAACCTTGTTCTTGTCTAGATACAATTTGGTTCTATGCATATCTCGATACAGTTTGGAATATAGAAGCATAAGTCTTTTCCTTTGGTATTCACTCCAGATTCTCTGCTATGTCATGCCCAGATAACACATTCTATTTTGTGTAAAATATAATTTTCTGGAAAGACTACCATTCATTTTAGTATCCTTTGTGAGAGCCATATGAAGTTTCAGAGGAACAAAAGTCCATGAAAAGAGCAGGGGGAAATGCCCAGTGAAAAGTGGCCGGGTGACATCGACTTTAAATGTGCAATAGTTTCAATGCCAGATTTCCTTCTAAGCAGTGCCAATTGGCAGACACAGAAATCCTCACCTCCTCCCAGTGTTAAACTCAGCAGTCAAAAACTAGATGTAGTGGGAAGTGTTGATTTAACACCAGGAAAGAAACATGGTCTGATGCTAGCTTTAGTAAACATTTAAAAGAAGATTTTTAAGAGTGTTAGCTTAAAAGGCAGACAGAAGGGCAGAGAATAAGAGCAGAGGAATAAAGATGACAGAACTGTAGGAATGTGAGGAGAAGCTTCCTGACTGACAGGAGGGCGAATGAAGCTTGGAATAACCTAGAGTAAAACTCCACTTTAAGTAATGTTTATATTGGATCGGGTCACATGAGATTATCGATGCATCCACATAAATGTAGAAAAATATACATATATATGTGCATGAATGATTATTTAATGTATTAAATAAATACATATGTGTATACATGTATGTAACATGTACAGAGAAAATACATAATTTCTTTATTCAAAAATGAATGTAGGAGACTATTTGTGTCTAGAAATGTTTTTGTTGTTCTCATTCTCAGAAATACAGATAAATTCATGCTTAATTCCCTTGAATTACTAGTAGAGAAGAGACTTCACCCCGTTGGCCAGGCCAGTCTCAAACTCCTGACCTCAAGTGATCTGTCTGCCTGGGCCTCCAAAAGTGTTGTGATTACAGGTGTGAGCCACCGCACCCAGCCACCACCTCCTCTTTAAAGCAGGAGAATCTGAAGCCAGAGAATTGCTTGAACTTGGGAGGCCAAGGCTGCAGTGAGCCAAGATTGTGCCACTGCACTCCAGCCTGGGCAACAGAACGAGACTATATCTGTGCCACTGCTCTCCAGCCTGGGCAACAGAGCGAGACTGTGTCTCAAAACAAACAAACAAAAAGAAGAGATGATATTCAGATTAGGGTTGAATAATACAAATTAACGTCTAATGTATCCATTGTCCCTCTATTGCCTCCTTCGTAAAAATCACGTCTGACAAATTGTGTTTCTTTTTATACAAAAAGAAATTACATCGGACACTTTGATTAGTACAGACAATTTTGGTGAATTTCATGATGTAAATATTAATATGCCATAGATGTTGCCTTGAATAAACTTTTAGTCTATAAATGGAAAAAGGTAGGTAAGAAGATAATTAAAATACTGTATATAAACCATAATAATAGAATGAGGTAAAACATATCAAAAAGTAGAGAGTTTGGAAAGGCACTAAGAGAAACATGTAACTGCTTTAAAGAGGAGGTGATGGCCGGGTGCTGTGGCTCACGACTGTAATCCCAGCACCTTGGGAAGCTAAGGCGGTCAGATCGCTTGAGGTCAGGAGTTTGAGACTGTCCTGGACAACACGGTGAAACCCCATCTCTACTAAAAATACAAAAATCAGCTGGGCGTGGTGGTGGACGCCTGTGTTCTCAGCTGCTCCAGAGGCTGAAGCAGGAGAATCACTTGAACCTGAAAGGCCAAGTCTGCAGTGAGCCAAGATTGTGCCACTGCACTCCTGCCTGGGCAACAGAGAGATACTATGTCTCAAAACAAACAAACCAAAAAGAAGAGGTGATTCAGATTAGGGTTGAATAATACAAATTAATGGTCTAATGTATCCGTTGTCCCTCTATTTTCTCCTTCGTAAAAATCACTTCTAGCATATACTAAGTGTTTAATACATTGTCTGTAAATATATGAGAAACTTACAATGTGGTCTGCTTGAGTACATTTATTTTACCCTAATATTGGAATTACAATGATCCCCTTATATAGTAAGCTGTTATATCTAGTTATGTGAACTATACCCTTTATCCTTCCTCAAAGTTGTCTTTGTTACTTTTGAAACTTTCCTACACTGCATTATTTTAGAATAATGTGTTACACTTTGTAAAATTCTGAGGAGAGTTTTAGTTGCTGTGAATTTTATAGGTTGACGCATAAAGTAGGCATCTGTATGATTTTGAGTCATACCATCTAAGAAAATGGTATATGTTTCCATTTATCTAATTGCACATTTTACTTCCATTTACTCATGAGTACATTATTATTTTAGAGCTTTCTTACTATAAAAGTATTTTCTAATTGGTGTTAGAGGAAATAATTCTACTGGCTTTTAAATATATTGATTATGTATCCAGAATACTCCATGAAAACTCTTGCTATTTGTAATGTTTTATGTGTAATTTCCCCTGGATAGCTATTAAATGATCATGAATTATTTTCTGTGAATATTGATGATTTTATTTCTTCATTTCAATCTTTACACCTATTTATTTTTCATACTTTAGTCCAGACCAATGTTAAATTCAAAAAGAGATAGTGATATCCTTGCCTTATGTTAGATTTCAAGATGACTGATTAATCTTTCCTTATTATGTAAGATGCTTGCTGAAGTTTTTTGGTAGATATCCTTTACAAATTTTAATGTGTTTGCTCTGTTTCTAGCTTTTATCTAGGAATTGTGTTCATCTTAACTGATGAAAATTTATCATTTTTTTCAATGTCCATGCTACTAATAATCAGGTTTTTCTCCAGAGCAGATCTATTAATACCTATAGGGTAGTATAATGTGAAATATTTCTTATCTCTCATCTGCAAATGAGGAAAAAATACCTATAGTAACTTAAATCATGATATATAACATTCCAGGTTTAGCAAACACTGGCCAGTAATTGAATGTTTTACTTGAACTAAACTCACAGACCAAGAAGTTTTAAGCTTTATAACAAATTTATTAATTGACAATATGATGTCTGTTTTTTCCTAGGTGGTAAAATACAGCAAACTTAATATAGATAAAACGTAAAATATTTGTTCTCCTTAACTGTGCCACACAGTCACAGAGAGTTGAGATTTAAGTCAGTGTATTTTACTGTGGAGTTTATTTCAGCCCTTTGAAGAACCAGTGGTTGAATATTAATATCAATACAGGTATCAATACTCCCAGAATTAAGAAGACTTTTTGTCTCCCCTAAAAGAAGTTATTCACAAACCTAAAGGAAGGGCTTTTTCCTCCTTGTATAAATTATTTTGTAATGTCTTAATTCTGTTGTAGTTCAAGTTTGACTCCTGGGGAAGACTACTTTAGCCCTGGAGTAGCTTACATGTTGGAAGGGGGGTCAATTCAAACTATTTCTATGAATAGAACTCCACCTGGAAATTTTGGAGGGAAAATGTCTCTGCAGTGTTCTAACTCCTTATTGCTTTCATCCCTTTAAGAGGCTGCAAGTCAGTCACTATAAGAGGGCAGGTTTTGTTGAGAATCACTTGGAGTAAAGAGACTGTAAACATATCAGTTGAAAGATATCTAAATGAAACAAGTGATCAAAACAATTTGCTATCTCTGATAACACTTAATCAAACTTCTCCCTGCCCTTGATTTGAGGATAATAAAACAAACTTAATTAAAGTATATAGTAAAGTTGGTTATTGATATCTGTAAATATTATCTCAGATAAATCCTAGGAAAACCAAAAGAACAATAATGACAAACTCTGTTTACAAGAATCTTTTGATGATTTAGGTTATTAGTCTGTTCTCACATGCTATAACAAATACCTGAGATTGGGTAATTTATTAAGGACAAAAGAGTTGTAATTGACTCAGGTCCACTTGGCTGGGGAGGCCTCACAAAACTTTACAATCATGGCAGAAGGTGAAGAGGAAGCAACCATCTTCTTCACAAGGAGGTGGGAGAAGGAGAGCAGAGGAAACTGCCATTTATAAAACCATTAGATGTCATGAGAATTGACTCACTATCATGAAAACAGCATGAGGGAAACTGCCCCCATGATCCAATCACCTCCCACCAGGACCCTCCCTTGACACCTGGGGATTACAATTTGAATTACAATTCAGGGTGAGATTTGGGTGGGGACACAGAGCCAGACTATATCACACAGTATATTACTCTGTGGCTGGCACACAAGAGGACCTCAATAAACATATGTTTTAAAAATGAAATAATAAATTATATTCTTTTCATTTGTATTACCCACTAGATTCTAAGAGTTTTTGTATTGTTTAGTGTCTTACTTACCTGACTCATTCACCAATTGCATAAGCATAGTTTTCTTTCACATAACCACAATGAATGGATTCTATGTTACAGACTCAGAGAATGAGCACTTTTATATTATCTCATTTAATGTTCACAACAGCACTGCACTAGGTACTACTGTTGTTTGCATTTTACAGATAGTAAAGGTTATCAGAAGGTAAATATTTAGTACATAGTGTGGTGGAAAAGCAACAGGGTCATACCTTGTATGATTGTTTCTCTACTTTTTAAAACAGAGCTATTTAATTGCTACTATCCTACCTCCCTAAATCCCAGTAATCTATTTACTGTCATTTCTCAATGTCATGGAAGAGAATGAAGCTTACTGAATTAAAAAGATTCATTTTTTTTTACATATAGCAGCATTTATTTTGGAATGTTAAACTACTTTTAAATGCATCCATGAAAGTTTGCCAACTACTCAGAAGATAACATCAACAGCAAAACATGCTTTTAATTCTAAGGTGTAATTTTGTTTTCCATTTTCACTACAGGCAGGAACCTAAAAAAGATACTCATTTCCATTTAAACAATGTCGTCTCTAAATTCATCTGTCATGCATCGCCATGATTCATTATTCATTCTTCAATTGTAAAATTGTAGGCAGTTTAGGGGAATGATGAAGATGATTTTGAGATGAAAGACATGATTCACTGAAAACAATATAACAAAGGGTCAGGAATTGGGCATAGAGCAGAATGGCAATACCCTTTTATTTAATCGTAGCATTTACTTCTGTCAAGAAGCTGGGTGATTAATTAAGACCTCGATCTTTTTCATCTTGAGATCATACAACCTCAAACCTACCCTTACCTGTGTTATAGCATGTGTTTTGCCTCTCTGCTCCTTTGGATTGCAATTTCTTTAATGCAATTTCTGTTGGGCAATCACTGAATTCTGATATTTTATTCTCTTTTTAAATCAAAGTCTTAATTCTGGTCAGGTGGCTGTTCTTGGCAAGGAGAGGAAGGAGGCATGCCTTAGTTGATGGGGCCTTTCTCTGAGATTTCTAATTGGCAAGGGAACTCTTTACAGGTGATTGAAGGAGTTCACTTTGTACAGAAAATCTGTAATATCTCTGTCACTTTCTGCATGCAGATGACAAGCTTGCACCAGCTTCAGAGCTTCATTTTCTCCAGCTTCAGGGACTTTCGTGATTTCTATCCATTCAAATTGGTCCAAGCCAGTGAACTATTCCCATCTCTTCAGCCAGACCAATCTGCCCTTATCACAAGAGAGGTGCCAGAAGCTTTGTGAATTACAAGCTGTTTCTCATGTTTATTGATGGACTGATATTTGGGAAAGGACTAAGATTTTCTTTTCTAATGTTCAGTTATTTCCGTTGAAACTGAACATCACCCCTCCCAAGTCCTCCCTTCCACGCAGAGCTCAGTTTCTGAATGTGAAGCCTCTGGGAGAGGGAACTGAAGTAATTGAATCGGATTAGACAAGCCAGCAGAACAAAGTCACATTCCATGAGGTGTTTCCAGCATCGAGTAGATGAATTGTAATTATTTAAGGATTAGTGCAAGCCTGAGATGAGGTCCATTCTGAATGCTCTTCACTGTGTATAAACAAAAGCAAGAAGTAGTAATATAGGCTGTTTAAGCTTCTTTTTATCTCTAATAGATTTCTGTTAGGGCTGTGTGAACTTGAAAAACTGCTGCCATAGTGAACATACTCATTCATTCTTTTTCAATAAAAAGTTAGGCCAAGCTAAGCCCTTAAGTCTAGGGAGAGAGCTTAATTAAGGCTACACCCTTTTCTGTAATTTACAGGGACAACATTTTGCTATATGCCATAAGCAAGGGAAATTGAGCTCATTTTAAAAACTCAAGTTATTATTTTGTATTATATTTCTTTTAAATTATAGAATTACTCAAAATTTGCAAAAGCAGCCAGAGAGTTTTCAAATACCCTGCATAATTTGTTCTTTTGTTAATATATTATACCACTGTGGCATATTTGTTACAATTAATGGACAAATAGTAATATATGAATGTTAACTATAATCCATACATTATTGTCCTAGTAACTATTAGGACAATGGTTATTGTCCCTTTCTACTCCAGGATCCCCTCCAGAATACCACATCACATTTAGTCATAATGTCTCCTTAGGCTGCTTTTGGCTGTGATAGTTTTCCATACTTTTCTTTCTTTCTTTCTTTCTTTCTTTTTTTTTTTGATGACCTTGATAGTTTTAGAGTCTCTCTCAGGTATTATATAAACTGTTCCTCAATTTGAACTTGGCTGATATTTCCCTCATGGTTGGACTGGGGTTATGGGTTATTGGAAGCAAAAACGCAGAATTAGAGTGCCCTTCTCAATACAACAGATTATATATACAGAATAGTATATATTCTATCAACAAGACTTTTCAATCACTGATGATGCTAACTTTGTACACCTGGCAAAAGTATTCTCCATAGTAAAGTTCATTTTTTATTTCTTTTCTTTACTACGCTCCTTTAAAGCAACTCACTAACTGCAGCTCACACTTAAGAGGTAGAGTTATACTCAATTTTTTTTTGAGTAGGAAAATCTGCATAAATCATTTGAAATTCTTCTATACCTGAGATGTGTCTTTTCTTCTCTTATTTATTAATTGATTCTAGTGATTGTTTTTGTGTCGGTATGGACTGATGAATATTTACTTTATATTTAGGTTCATAATCTAACACTATACTATTATTTTGTTGCAGCTTTGCCATTGGAAGTTATTTCAGTGGTTCCTCTTGTCTTTGACATATCCTCATAGTGCCTTTTTCTTTGTTTGTTCTATTATTTAATTACTTTCTGGCACTACTAGATGCATCAGGTCCATGTTATACATTTCTTCCTCAGCTCTAGAATCAGCTGTTTCTTTAAGGATCCCAGGTTCCTTTTCTTGGAGAATGAGATTAGAAGTAAAGAGCTGGGCAATTGCTCATGGCCACTAGAATTTTATTGTTTCTAGGTCTTCTCAATGAACAAAGCTAGGAAGTATATGTATGTCTAGTACCCCATGTATACATATATATGTATAATTTTTCTCCATATATTAATATATGTCATTATTATCCATCAGAATACCAATATCCACCCGTCTGTACACACACATATATACATTCATCAGCGTCCACTACTACCTATACTAAGCTAAATCAGAGTTTCTACTGGTATCTCTGATTCTACTCCAGTACTCCATGGTTCATCTTGGTTCATTCTGGCCTTCCCTACTTGTTTAAATGTAAGCCTCCCATTCCAACAGCAAGAACCTGGGTCCCACTAGCTTCCATCCATTTACTTATTTGTTCAACTCTTGAGTGCATTTCTAGCAGTATTAAAATTGGTGTCTCATACTCCCATGAAAAATAACATTACCACTAGAACACATCACTTAGATACACTTCCTTTTGTCTTTAATCTTACAGTCTCTGTTCATTTCCAGAGCTACTTAGGTCAAAACCTCTTTTTCTCCATCCTCTTCGTAAGATTATTTTCTATACATGTAACAGGTAAAAACATATCCTTTGGATATAGTCTGTTTTCCAGCTTGAAATTTCCTGCTCTCCTAGTTGATTATTTATTATTTATTTTTTTGCATACATCAAACTTACTGCTCTGTAGCTATATAGGTTATGACAAGCAGATAGTGTCAAGGATCCTCAACTATGGTACCATACAAAATAATTTCATAGCCCCAAAATATCTGCTGTGCTTCACCTTTTCAATACTCCTCCAAACCGCTATCAACATCTGTTTTCAGCCACTCTAGTCTGCCTTTTTTAGAACACCGTATGAATGGACTCATATAGTACGAAGCTGTCTCACACTGGCTTCCTTCACTTAGCAATATGCACTTACAACTCATTTGTGCTTTTGTGTAGATTAATAGTTCATTCCTTTTGGTTGCTGAATAGTATGAATGTACCACATTAATCAATTCACTTCTGAAGGGCATCTCAGCTGCTTCCAGTTTTTGGTGGTGATTGTGAACAAAGCTATTATCAACATTCACAGGAAGATTTTTGTGTGGACATAGTTTTCAATTCATTTTGGTAAATATATAGGATAGTAATTGTTGTGGTGTATGTTAAGTCTATGTTTAGCTTATGAAAACAGTAGAACTGTATTCCAAAGCGGCTGCACCCTTTTGCATATAATCCAGTAATAAAAAGAGTCCTTACGAGCACTTGGTATTACCTGGCTCTTTTTTGGATTTTAGCAATTTCTAATACGTTTATAGTGGTTTTCATTATTTTAATTTGTGTTTTTTAAGTGACATTGTGTTGAGCAATGTTTATTTCCCGTCTGTGTATCTTCCTTGGTGTGGTGTCTGTATAGACTTTTGCCCATTTTTATTATGGGTGTTTGTTCATGTATGGTTGGGTTTTAATTGCTCTTTTTGATGAGTTTGCTACTTTTTTTGTGTAGGTCAATGTTTCAGAATACATGTCCCTCATGCATCAAAAATACTCTGTGCTGCTTCTTAACTACAGTATCGTAGGACCAATTCCAGATATACTGAATTGGGAATCTTTTGGGGCATGGCTGAGAATGCTGTACAGGATATTTAACATGTTCTACAAGTAATTCTTATGCACCCTAATATTTTTGAACTACTGCTGTATAATTTGGTGAGCCACTTCAGAGTTGTAATCAGACATTGGTGAGGCCATTATAAATCAGTGGTGTTCAAATGTAGTTGCACATTTGAGTCATCTTGAAATATTTTAAATCCAAATGCCCAGACCCGTACCCCAACCTATTTAATTAGATCCTCTGAAAATAGGATCCATGCATCATTCTTGTTTAATTCACATATTAATATTCACATATTAATATTTTCCCAAGTGATTCTAATATGCAGCCAAAATTAAGAACCACATTCCAAATTCATGTAGGTGTTTAGCAGTTTCTTTCATTCCACCATACCTATTTTTACCTAATACATTAAAAATATATTTTCCACTTCATTCGCTGAGTTTTAATGACGGGAAATTAAGCAATCATTAATCATTTGCCATATGACAAGCACGACAGAACTGCAACTCATGTATCAGGAAGTTATGGAAATATTTAATTTCAATATTATATAGAAATAAGATCTAAGAAGTTGTACTGGAAGATCAAATACAGGTAAAAAAAATCAATAATCAATCTATTTTAAGAAGCATTTAGAAGATTCAGCAATATATTTCAGTCAGCCTACTCTAATGTTTAATACAATTATTAGTAATATCCACCCTTAAATAGTCAAAATTCTCCCTTCTTCTGAATGTATAGCCTCTTACCTCTCTTGCTCTGAATATTTTGATGTTTATCCATTACTAAAAGGACTATACAGATATGCACTACACTATTTAAGTGTTATTTAAAGGACCTCCACTAGTTATCTATTGCTGCATGTATTAGTCCCTTCTCATGCTGCTATAAAGAAATACTCAGGACTGGGTAATTTATAAACAAAAGATGTTTAATTGACTCACAGTTCTGCAGGGTTTGGGAGGCCTCAGGAAATGTACAATCATGGTGGAAGAGGTAGCAAAGACATCCTGCTTCATGTGACAGCAGCAGGAAGTGCCAAGCAAAAGGGGGAAAAGCCCCATGTAAGATCATCAGACCTTGTGAGAACTCACTCACTATCACAAGAACAGCATCAAGGTAACTACCACCATGATTCAATTACCTCCTGCTAAGTCCCTCCCACAATACATGGAGATTATGAGAACTACAGTTCAAGATGACATTTGAGTGGGGGACACAGCCAAACCATATCACTCTGCCCCCTGCTCCTCCCAAAACTCATGTCCTCACATTTCAAAACACAATCATGCCTTTCCAACAGTTCCCCAAAGTCTTAATTCATTCCAGCATTAGCCCAAGAGTCCAAGTCCAAAGTCTCATCTGAGACAAGGCAAGAACCTTTCACCTATGAGCCTGTAAAATCAAAAGCAAGTGTGTTACTTCCTAGATAAAATAAGAATACAGACATTGGGTAAATACACCCATTCTAAATGGGAGAAATTGGCCAAAACAAAGGGGCTACAGGCCCCATGCAAGTCCAAAATCCAACTGGGCAGTCATTAAACTTCAAGCTCCAAAATAATTTCCTTTGACTCTATGTCTCACATCCAGGGCACGCTGATGCAAGAGGTGGTAACTCATTGACTTGGGTAGTTCTGCCCCCTGTGGCTTTGCAAAGTGCAGTCCTTTCCCTGGCTCCTTTCATGGACTGATGTTGAGTGTCTACAGCTTTTCGAGGTGCTTGGTGCAAGCTGTTAGTGGATTTACCATTCTGGGGTCTAGAGGACCATGATCCTCTTCTCACAACTCCACTAGACAGTGCCCCAGTAGGGATTCTGTGTGGGGGTTCCAACCCCACATTCTCCTTCCACATTACCCTAGCAGAGGTTCTTTATGAGAGTTCTACCTCTGCAGAAAACTTCTGCCTGGACATCCAGACATTTCCATACATCCTGTGAAATCTAGGCGGAGGTTCCCAAACCTCAGTTCTTGACTTTTGTGAACCCACAGGCACAACACCACATGTAAGCGGCCAGGGCTTAGAGCTTGCACCCTCTGAAGCAACAGCCTGAACTGTACACTGGCCCCTTTTAACCATGGCTGGAGCTGAAGTGGCTGAGACATAGGGCACCATGTCCTGAGGCTGCATAGAGCTGGGGGTGGTCTCTGCACCTGGCCCTTGAAACTATTTTTTCCTCCTAGGTCTCTGGGCCTGTGGCAGGAGGGGGCTGCTGTGAAGGTCTCTGACATGCCCTAGAGACATTTTCCCCATTGTCTTGGTGATTATTATTTGGCTCCTTGTTACTTATGCAAATTTCTGCAGCTGACTTGAATTTTTTCTCAGAAAATGGGTTTTGCTTTTCTACCTCATGATCAGGCTACAGATTTTCTAAATGTTTATGCTCTGCTTCCTCTTGAACACTTTGCCACTGAGAAATTTCTTCTTTCAGATACCCTAAGTTATCTCTCTCAAGCTTAAAGTTCCACAGATCTCTAGGGCAGGGGAAAAATACTACCAATCTTTTTGCTAACGCATAGCAAGTGTGACTTTTGCTCCAGTTCCCAATAATTTCCTCATCTCTATCAGATTCCACCTCAGCCTGGATTTTATTGCCCACATCATTATCAACATTTTTGTCAAAAACCATTCAACAAGTGTCTAGGAAGTTCCAAAAATTCCCACATCTTCTCATCTTTGGAGCCCTCCAAACTGTCCCAACTTCTGCCTGTTACCCAGTTGTAAATTTTCTTCCACATATTTGAGTGTCTTTATAGTAGCACCCCACTTTCTGTGGGACCAATTCACTGTATTAGTTCATGCGCATGCTTCTAGGAAGAAATACCAGAGATTGTGTAATTTATAAAGAAAGGAGGCTTAATTGACTCACAGTTCCACAGGCCTGGGGAGACCTCAGGGAAACTTACAATTATGGCAGAAGGAGAAGCAAACACATTCTTCTTCATATGGTGGCAGGAGTGAGAAGTCAATTATCTCCCAATGGGTCCTTCCCATGACACATGGGGATTTGGGAAAAAAATTCAAGATGAGATATGGGTGGGGACGTGGCCAAACCATATCACTACATAACAAATTAATCCCCAAATTTAGTGCCCTAAAGCAGCAAACATTTATTACCTAACAGTTTCTGGAGATGAGAAAATCAGAAGTGACTCATCTCGATGGTTGTAGCTTAGACTATCTCAAGAAGTTGAATTCAGCATGTCAGTGGGACCTTTTGTTATCTGTGCGTTTGATTGGGGCTAGAGGATTCACTTCCAAGATGCTCATTCACGTGGTTATTGGCAGGCACCCTCATTCCTTGCCACGTGGGTTTCTTTATAGACTGCTGAGTGTCCTCATGGTATGGCACATAGTTGCCCTCAGAGCAAGGGATTTAAGATGAAGAACCAGGAAGGAGGCTGTGATGCCTATCTACAGAACCTAGTCTTAGAAGTCACACAATATCATTTTCACCATACATTATTTATCAGAAGCAAGTTGTTAAGTCCAGCTGACACAACGGGAGAGGAATTAAGCTTCACTTCTTGAAAAGAATATTATCGAATAATTTCTAGACATTTAAAAAAAACCATCACAGAGCCCTTTCAACCTTCAGACGAACTTTTTTAAGTTTCTTACAAAAGTTATAACCATGTAAGATTTTATAGAAGTTAAAATCTAGAAGAGGATGAAAGAGGCAAAATCCACAGTTACACTTCTGTGCCACATACCCTGTGACTGAAAGAGGTATATACGGAGGCATAATTTAAGGACAGAAAGAGGGAGATAATTATGCCAGAGGGGCTTGCTAGGGGTTAGTTAGGAAAGGCTTCCAAAGGCATTATGTCTTGAAAGTCATTTTAATAATGACTTCAGGCTGAGCACGGTGGCTCACGCCTGTTAATCCCAGCAATTTGGGAGGCCAAAGCAGATCTCTTGAAGCCAGGAGTTTGAGACCAGCCTGGCCAACATAGAGAAACCCCTGTCTCTACCATTAATAGAAAAATTAGCTGGGCATGGTGGCATATGCCTATAATTTCAGCTACTTCGGAGGCTGAGGCATGGGAATCACTTGAACCTGGGAGGCAGAGGTTGCAGTGAGCCAAGATCACACCACTGCACTCCAGCCTGGTCAACAAGAGTTAGACTCTGTCTCAAAAAAACAAAAAAATATTCTTCAGGGTCATGAAAGTAGAGAAGAAGGGGCTTCTCTTGATGATAAAATGGCAAGTGCAAAGGCACAAGGCTTCTGGCAACTCTAAACTATTTTACTTAATTAAAAATGAATATAAGGCATGGAAGTAGATGAGTCTAGAAATAAAGGCAGATGAAGAGCTGTAGACATGTCATAGTAAAGAATGCTACTCTCTTTATTCACAAAGTAGTTAATAATCAAGCCTTTGCAACATGATTACTACCATAAGCAAAAGCACCAAGAGGGATTTTAAAATTGGTATGACAAACTAATACTATTCTTATAGTAAGGATTAATTAGAAAAAAATACGCTAATCAAATCGTTAATTAAATATATTTTACCTAGAGTATGCTAATATTATAATTTCTTTGATGATTGATTTTGACTTTCATTTTATTCATCTAGATACAGCCTTTTGTGCTTGCAACCATTTCAAATATACAGAAATCTAAAATATTAAAGCAAATATTATGCCAAGAATTTACTTTGTATATTTCTCTGTAATTGTCCTCACTGAGTTTCTTTAACTTTCTAGTGTTCCAAATATGGAAGAAATGTTAAAATATTAAATGACTTATTGTTCATTCATACATGTTTGGCTAGACAGGTTGGAAAGTGTTGGGTGGGATGAGACATGAACCAGTCAAGTAGGCTGGCACAGGGGAAGTGTCGTGGGTGCCAGGGCTTCCATTGAGTGAGCTGCTTCCTGGAGCATTCGGACTAAGGATGAGTCAGAGTATGATTCAAGGAAGAAAAATAGGGAAGCCAAAATCAAGGAAATTTAAGCCAAGATCAAGAACCAGGTACATACCAGGATTTAAGAGAGCATTAAGGACAATGATGGAGTTGACTTCAGTGGTACTAAAAATAATTTTATGGCATAGAATTGTGCACTTTAAAATATACCCTTTGCACTTATAGAGTATGTTAATAAATGGGACTGACAGAATAATATATAACCACTATTTCTGTAGTATGTCATTCCAAATCATTACAACAAACTTTTTTGAATTATCTTCCTCGGTTTCATTCTAGAAATCATAACCAAAAATACCTTAATGCCAATATTCAAAGGAAAATACACCTTTTCTGTGAATGTCCTCATTTTCATTTGTTTTCATCAACTTAAAGAACATCATTAATTTAAACAATAACTTAGGGGGGGGAAAAAAGACTCATTAAAAAGACATGATGATGAAAATAAAGTGAAGGTCTGGAGAAACTCATTATGGAAAATAAATTAGTGACTCTTCCTTTCCACTTATTTTCTTTAAGTGTGTGGGGGATTGTTTCACTTTTCTTGCCAGATAATGCTTCCTGTAATAAAAAAGAGGGAACTGTGTTTCAGCACCATAAGTAGGGAATGGTCATGATTCATTTCCAATGAGAAAGGAAGTGTGTTGCTTTTTCCAGGCCTCCTCAGAAGCTGGTTTAGCATCAGGTGCATCTGTCTGACTCCTCCAGTCACAGATGTACCCTCTTAGCCTTGTGAAAGCTTTTCTCTTCCAACATATCCTGAATCTCTACGTGCATTTCAAAATAGATGTTGTATTTTTTGTCCAGTGTTTAAATTAGGCAAGAGTGTAGAGCAACTTTTTTTTCTTGCAGAGTGAAAGAGAGATAGAGAGAAAATGAGCAAAAGAGATATTTCTCAGTTGGACATAGTGGGAAAAAAGAGTCCAGGCCATTTTTATGAAGATGGCTGTCACTCTCGCAAGCTTTGGGGACTCATATCTTTGGCTCTCACACTGCTACTCTCCAGGTTATGGTCTTCAGCACCATCAACACCAAGTGTTTTCCAAAATCAAAGTGGAAGCAGACTCAGTATTCCCATTAAATATGATTTGGGCCAGCTCATCTAGATTTGAAATATGTGTCCAATTACCAAAAAGCTATAGATTTCAAGACCCCTGGTGACAGATCTCTAGAGTTAATCCGGCAAGGAGACAAGGACAACTGCGAAAAGAAAGGAGCAGAACTGGCAGGACTTTCTGGTATCAGATAGCTATCACTGCTTTCTCTTTTTCTTTTGTAAGAGTTTTCTTATTATACACTTCTCTTATCTTAAACTTCAACTCTTTAGTATTATGTGTTATTTCTGCTATATCGTACAGGAGATTCTGTATGGCCCATTAAAATGCATTGTTTGTTGCTATAGTTCATTCTATTCTCAGCATTTATATATTAGTAGTGATGTCATACAGAACTTTCTACTAAGGCATCTCAATTCCCAATGTATTCCACTGGGGAACATGATAATTCACTCATTGACTATTTCTTTGTTGCTTACCTTTTGTGTAAAAAGATCAACCATCTGTCCAGGTGTTGTGGCTCACAGCTGTAATCCCAGCACTTTCAGAAGCCAAGGTGCAAGAACCCTTGAAACCAGAAGCTTGAGACAGTCCTGGCAACATAATGAGACCCTACAAGAAAATAAAATAATAAAAAATAAAAAAAGTTATTTGGGTATAGTGGCACATGCCCATAGTCCTAGCTACTTGGGAGGCTGACGGTCATGGGCCTGGAAGGTCAAGGCTGCAGTGAGCCGTAATTGCACCATTGCTCTCCATCTTGGGCAACTGAGTGAGATCTGCCTCAAGAAAAAAAAAAGGGAGTCAATTACATGATAATTACTCAAAAAATATCACTGAATGAATTTAGAATGTTTCCAAAAATTCAATACTTAGAATTATTTATGTATACATGATTTCATGATTTGGGAGCCTAAGGTACCGAGGTCTGTTGTATTTCAACAATTATAAAACACATCGAACTATCAGAAGAATAAGACTAATATAAATTATTTTTTAATGTATATTTTTTAAGACAGAAATGTAACTAATTTGTGTTGTTCCTTCCAGAGTTTGTGACTTCTTTTTCAAAGATACTTCACGTTTTTACACCTACATGATTATCGCTGCTCACGCAGAGGCAATGAAACAAAAACAAAAAAAAATGAGAGATTAGAATAGAAAGTTTTAAGCATGCTTTTAATTATAAAAGCCTGTGATAATCCTATTGAGAAATTGTTTATTTTATAAAGTCAACTAGATTCAAAGCTAACTCAGTATACTAATGTTGGAGATTATTCACACAGTAATAAGTTCATTTCTGATGTTTTCTATTTTGCTTATTTCAATATGAATTCACTGATGATACCTGCATGTAAGTACAAATGAATGTATCAGAAGTATTACGGAGTCTCAATTAGTACAAGGCTGGAGGACAAAATATGGAAATTATTGGAAACCAAGAAGAAAGATGCACAGTGATCATTTTGTAACTGAAACAATGTGATCAGGGGGTTGGATGACGTATGAGGTTGAATGACCTACATATATTCTTTTCTCTTTGGTTCACCAGAGCTCAGTGATTGATTGTGTTTAAGCTACAAGCTAGCCCCCTAGATCTCTTGGGGCAGGAGAGGAGTAAAGGGTCTCTTGAATTACAACTTCGACCATTTTTATCTTCCAATCTGGGAAAATACCAACAGCAATAACCCTCCCACCAAGCCTATATATGGGCATAAGGAGATAATTCCCTATAAGAAAATAGAGAGGATACAAAGAGAGATTGAAACTGAGTAACTCCAGCTAAGAAATCCACATGATTTCATTATGAAATGATACAAAGTATATGTGCAATACTTCTGAGCTACAAGAACAGCTCTATTTTCTCCTTTGCATTGATAACTGAAGTTCATCCTATTTAAGGAACTAATTAGGTATCTCAAACTTTTAAGTGAAGAATCTCAGTTTGAGTCACGTTCCATTTCATTCTGCCTTAATCTCTAGATATATCCTGATTGTGCATGCAGCACTCTAGTTTCTTCTTGACTAGTGGAAGGAAGGTGAACCTCTGTGTCACACATTAACTATTGTATAAGCTAAACTCCTGGTAGAACAACTTGTTACAATAGTGATTTGAAACAGACTAAGAAACATTCCCTATAATCAACATTCAAAATCCTATTGTCATGAGGTCTCCAAGGAATTTTGTTTGATAAATGCTGTTGAAATAAATATTTTTCATTACTTATAAAGTGGTAGGATTTGTAAGTATGAATAGTGTGTTTTTAAACATGGTTGCACTATTTGAACTTTGGCAAAAATGGTAGCGTCTGAAAGAATATACTCATTAGTCTTTACAAACAAGATTAAGGTTTATTTCCTAGTAACATTTGATATAAAAAGGAATAAGAAGTTGGCTTTTTAGCATTTTACCACAAATACCAATAGTTATATTTCTTTTCTGACTCAGTAATTCATGTCCTGAATCCATAAGAGCTGTTGAAAATACAAACAATTTAAATGTCCTATTTTCCATTTTGATGGTGCTATGTTTGCCTCTGGAAGGAGTGCTCATTTTTTCAGAACTCTCTTGATATTACTTTACATGTTAAACAGGTGGAATAAATGTCCAACCTCTTGAATATATGAGCTGTGTGTTTTCCATGCATTTTCTTTCTTTCTTCATCCCCATTTTCTCTCTCATATTCACTTTTTTTTTTTTTAGGACAGGGTTTCACTTTATCACCCAGCAGGTTTGCCATGGAATAATCATGGCTCACTGTAACCTTGAACTCCTGTGCTCAAGCAATCCTCCTGCCTAAGCCTCCCCAAGTAGTTGGGACTACAGGTGCCTACCACCTTGCCCAGCTAATTATTTTTTTTTAGAAATAGACTCTCACTTTGTTGCCCAGGCTGGTCTCAAATTCCTGGCCTCAGGAGATCCTAACTTCTCAGCCTCCCAAAGCACTGAGATTATAGGTGCGAGTCACCACACCAAGTCTCATATTCTTTTTTTTCAGTAGTTCATTTATTTTCTTCCTTTCTGATTTCATCCATGTCCAATATAGTCACCCGGTTTTATTTTATTTCTTATCAATTCACAGCATTCATGTTCATTTTAAAAACCTCAATAAAACCATTTGCACTAAATAAACTTTTAAAGGATATGATGCATCTTGGTGAATGAGGAAAACTTAATAGTAGAAACTCTTAAAAAAGGAACCTCTAATTCTGAGTAACTGACACATTAAATTGTCATCCAACTATACCATTGTGCTCTAAAAATTTCTCAACTCTCAGAAGTAACATAATTAATAGTTGAGAGAAATAAAGACTATAATATTTAGTTTGGTTGCAACAGAAAAGCACATTTGGAAAACATTTACTAGACTTCAAAAAATATGGATACAAATCAATTTTGCCTGTTGTCTACATTGCTGTTTCATTCTCCAATTGCCAACACACCATAAATTTGTACTAGAATTAGAATTTTGACATATAATTAATCAGAGAAATAAATATGAAACAGCTTGATGAACCCTAGTATGAGAAACAAAATTTCAAATAAAAAGTCATCCCATATGTGTCATTTCTTGCGGGCGCTTAATATAATTTAGGAAGTCATATAATAAATTTCTACAAAGGACACAAGCTCACTCATCATTGTTTTTTATGGAAATTTTTCTAAGAGAAAATATTAGCTTAATATCATAAAAATGTGTTTTCACATATTGTTAGTACCATTTCTCATGATGCTCACAACTAAGTTCTAGTGAATTTCACTTTTTTTTTTTAATGTGAGATGGAGTCTTGCCCTGTTGCCCAGTTGCCCAGGCTGTAGTGCAATGACGTGATCTCGGCTCACTGCAACCTCTGCTTCCCCGGTTCAAGCAATTCTCCTGCCTCAGCCTCCGGAGTAGCTGGGATTACAAGCGTGTGCCACCATGCCTTCTAATTTTTTGTATCTTTAGTAGAGAAGGGGTTTCACCATATTGGCTAGGATGGTGAATTTTACTTTTAAGATGGTAGTTTACATCTAGCTTGGAAATTTTTCTATGTATAAGGCATGACTAGAGACTTCTTGTTAAACTGCTTAGAAACCATGACCACTCGGCCGGGCACGGTGGCTCAGGCCTGTAATCCCAGCACTTTGCGAGGCCGAGGTGGGCGGATCACAAGGTCAGGAGATCAAGACCATCCTGGCCAACATGGTGAAACCCCGTCTCTACTAAAATACAAAAAAATTAGCCTGGCGTGGTGGCGTGCGCCTGTAGTCCCAGCTACTCAGGATGCTGAGGCAGGAGAATCGCTTGAACCTGGGCGGCGGAGGTTGCAGTGAGCCGAAATCGTGCCACTGCACTACAGCCTGGGCGACAGAGCAAGACTCTTGTCACAAAAAAAAAAAAAAGAAAAGAAAGAAAATATGACCACTCGAGTTTATTAAGCTGCAATACATACATTGAACTTTTAATATATCAATAAAAGATACACCATGCCGCAATTTGAATGTCTATAAGTAGTCTCTTAAAATAGTCCTGGCAAAAGATACTCACAGCATAAAAAAGGTAGTGTAACTGATAGATGGATATGACAGCTGTTTAAGAGCTGAAGCCAACAGTCCTGGGGAAATAGATTATGGAGAGTGAGAGGGTAAGATGACAAGTGTGACGCCTAGGTTTCTGTTTCAAACAATTGGGAATAGGTTGGTACCCTCAACAAAGTTACCATGAATTGAGTTCTAGACTGGTTTTCTCTACTTTTGTTCTACTTCTTTCAACATTTGTTATCCTGCCCTAAACTCTCCCTTTATATTAAAAAGAGCCCCAGAAGCCACTATCCAGTGTCTTAAAGATATATACAGCCTTTCAAAGCTATCCCATTTTCCAAAATTAAGTAGAATTTGCATCTCTTGCTCTTATTTTGTGACCTTAGTTTCTAATTTGGGGGTAATCCCATACGGTATTGCCTGGCTAGATATTTGAAGTAATCTCAGATAGGATGCTGCTTTTACATATGCCCAAAGCCCATGCTTTGTAGGCTTACTTACTTGGGTATGAAACACTAGGCTTAACTTGCAAGGATGAAAATTTAGGCCCACATATTGTATTTTTTGGGGACAATTCGTTGAAATCTCCTTTATTAAATCTGCCACTCAGTGTATGCTTTCTACCAAGCACAGAATAAGAATAACATTACCAATCTCTATGCTTACTTTCTTTCTAGCTAATTGAAGAAATACGATGGCCATTTATAAAAATGAAGTCTAAAGCTGAATAGACCAAAGGTGTGTAAAAGGGAAGGTTTTGTGTGGTAGGCCGTATAATGCCCCCCCCACAATTGTATAAGGTCTTAATGTCTAGAATCTGCAAATGTTATTGTATATGGGAAAATGGTCTTTGCAATTGTTTTTAAGTTTATTATTTTGATGTAGGTAGATTATCCTAGATTATCTGAGGAGTCCTAAATGTAATCACAAGTGTCCTTATAGAGGGAGGGAGAGGGGGGGGTTTCACAGACAGAAGTTAATGTGATCATGCAGGCAGAAATAGGAGTAATGTGGCCACAGGCCAAGGAATACCAGAAGCCACAAGCCAAGGAATGCCAGTAACTGTCAAGAGACAGCAAGGATCAAAAGCACAGTGAGATACTATCTCACAACAGTTAGAATGGGGATTATCAAAAAGTCAGGAAACAACAGATGCTGGAAAGGATGTGGAGAAACAGGAATGCTTATACACTGTTGGGGGGGAGTATAAATTAGTTCAACCATTGTGAAAGACAATGTGGTGATTCCTCAAGGATCTAGAGCTAGAAATACCATTTGACCCAGCAATCCTATTACTGGATGTATACCCAGAGGATTACAAATCATTCTATTATAAAGATACATGCATATGTATGTTTATTGCAGCACTGCTCACTCTAGCAAAGACTTGGAACCAACCCAAATACCCATCAAAGGTAGACTTGATAAAGAAAATATGGTACATATACACCATAGAATGCTATGCAGCCATAAAAAGGATGAGTTCATGTCCTTTGCAGGGACATGGATAAAGCTGGGATGAATTATTCTCAGCAAACTGACACAGTAACAGAAAAGCAAACACCACATGTTCTCACTCATAAGTGGGAGCTGAACAATAAGAACACATGGACACAGGGAAGGGAACATCACACACCAGGGCCTGTTGGGTGGGTGGGGCTAGGGGAGGGCTAGCATTAAAAGAAATACCTAATGTAAATGACCGGTTGATGAGTGCAGCAAACCACTACGGCACATATATACCTATGTAACAAATTTGCACGTTATGCACATGTATCCCAGAACTTAAAAGTATAATAAAAAAATTAAGAAGAAAGAACATTAGTATATAATAGATATATAATAAATAGTTTTTATTGAAAAAATAAAAGACAGCAAAGAACATACTCTTTCTAGGGCCTCCAGAGAAAGTGTAACCCTACTGATGCCTTTATTTCAGCCCAGTGAAACTTATTGTGAACTTCAGATCTCCAGTGGTGTGAAAGCATAAGCATCTCTTGTTTTAAGCCACCAAGTTTGTGGCAATCTGTTATAGCAGTTACAGAAAGCTAATGCATATAGAATAATGCTTATGAGGGTAGGCTCTAGAGCAAAACTGTTTTAAGTTTGAAAACTAACTACTCTTTGTTACTATGAAAATTGGGCAAATTATAATTTGTTTTGTACTTCAGTGTTTTTTAAAAATATGAGTAATATAATATGATATGATAGTAAGAATCCGTTTCATAGAATTGTGTGAGCATTAAAGAGAATGATTCTTGTAATGTGGCTAGAAAAATCACACACAGATGTTAACTACTATTATTTACTTAACATCATAATATTCTGCAGTAACAAGGATAGTTAGGGAATCTCCATCTTTGAAGTCTTATAGAGATTCATTTCTTGTGCCTAGAAAACAATGGATTTTCATTCTAAATTATATCACTCTCAAAGATTTTATAATTGTATAACCTAAAGGAGTTATTAATAGTAGTAGATCGACGAAATGATTCTGAAAGTTGATTCTAGCTTATTTGATAAGGACCAGACTTCTTTAGTAATAGCGCTGACTAGAGAAAATAATTAAGAAAGGAACTGCTGTAATTTCTGGTAACTTAAGCCAATTTGCAAAAGTCACAGCAGTGGTCAGTCCTGGGATTTCCTCTAGACAGGAGGTGAAAAAACATGGAATTATTAAAATATTTACTTATTTACACTGATGACAGCCACATTAGCAGACACAAGTCTGCAATACTCAGGAGGTTGGCAAGTTCACAGACTCTTGACAATTAATTCCGGTTATAAACCAAAACATCTCCTTTCTGTTATGTGAACCAATTTCAAACTTTATCTCACGGCTTCTTTTAAAGTTGAACCTGTTCACTTAGATACATTTTCAATTTACTTCTTCATTTTGTTTGATGTAGGATTTTAGCTTATTCTATTACTAACATGAAGAGTATGAGCCTGCTAATTGAGGTAACTAGAAGTATCATATTGCAGTTTTTTAATTTAAGTTTCCTGCTCTATTTAGTCCATTTGGAACTCTGTACTGGCTTCATTCATTCTTATGTTTAAAAAGATGTGGGCACATGCTAGTCTTTTTCCATATTCTTATCTGTCATGTTGTCCCAGGATTCAATGACTTAATACATTTCACTTCTTCTAAATAAATCCAGCACCTTCACTGATATGGTTTGGCTCTATGTCTCCACCCAAATCTCATCTCGAATTGTACTCCCATAGTTCCCACATGTTGTGGGAGGGGACCCAGTGGGAGATAATTTGAATCATGGGGGAAGTTTACCCCATACTGTTCTCATGATAGTGAATAAGTCTCACGAGATCTGATCGTTTTATCTGGGTTTTCCGCTTTTGCATCTTCCTCATTTTATCTTGTCGCTGCCCTGTAAGAAGTGCCTTTTGTTTCCTGCCATGATTCTGAGGCCTCCCCAGCCATGTGGAACTGTAAGTCCAATAAAACCTCTTTTTCTTCCCAATCTCAGATATGTCTTTATTAGCAGTGTGAAATGGACTTCTCAAATATGATGGATATAATTTATCTCTAATATGTTTTTTATATGCAACCACTTAACATTGAAAAATAATAGAGATATTAGTAAAAAGAGAACTTTGGAGCGAGGGCATGTGGTGAGATTAGTATTTAATAAGGGATAATATTTATCTAAATAATGGGACATTGAAGTTTTAACTTACATTATTTTGTTGTATGATTATTTTGCCACATTTAACTTACAATTATTTGCCATTACTTGTTTATATACTCCTGTTGTTGTGAAAAGAAAACTATCCTGGGTATAAACTTCCTCATCTGTTAATCCGGATAGGATTCTAATTCAGTGTTTACACAACTGTGAACCCCAGAATTAGTTCCACAAGATATTATTTGATGTTCTATGAAACCACATTCTATAATCAAAAGGCTTGGCAAATACTTGGATAAAGTTAAATGTTTGTTGTTTATTTCCTTTGGTATTCCTCAGAATACTTTCATACAGTGAAGTATCATATAATCTAATGCTCCTAAAGTGGCCAGAGTTCCCTGATTCTCAAATCTATTTAACAAGACAAACTTTAGTTTTGTTTTCTCATTTGTTGTTATTAACCTCATGCCATATTATGGAAGTAATTTTTCTTAGAAAGTGGTTTGGAACACAAAGGAACACAGGATATCTAAGTTCCACTCCAGTGGTAACATCCTTATTTTTCTTTCTTAATTGTGGAATTAATACATGAATTCATTGAAAAAAGCAAAACATTACTGATGAATATTTTATTAATGTATCTCTTTTCTCATTTCTTCTTGTCAAACCATGATGTAAAAGATAACGTATAAAATATCTAATTTATATCCAATTTCTTATTTTTCCCTGTGTTTTTCCTCCTTTGTATTGCTATTTCACCTGAATTCATGTGTTTAGTAAATCATACGCAGTCCTTCTTTTAAACTTTTACCCTATGACGGGAATGCTCAGGGACACCTGAAGATAGGTCTTACATTAAAAATAAATGTATTCCTGACAAGAAACAAAAGACTGTGACTGAACATTATTTTCATGAGTACAAAGTCACAGCAGATTATTTTTGCAATTTTGGGCAAAGAGACAAGAAAAATCTGGCTCTAAAATTTTGAAAAATGAACATGGATAATTTTTGCTTCTGAGGCTCCAAGAACCCCCTGGGGGAATGCTCTGTGTGAGGCAGTTGAAAATGTCATTTTTAAGGCTATAGAAATGATAGCTTTTCTTCCATAATTGATCAAACTCAAGGTAGCAATTTTATATATGTAAGTATTTTCTTAGTAGTAGTTTTAGGACTATTTGGGCAGGTGGAAATCACCATGTAAAAGCAATTTCTGCTTTTAGGGAAAGAGTAAAAAGGAAAAAATGTATGAAACCCTAACCTAGCAAAAAGGGAAAAAAAAATGTATAAAACCCTAACCTATTCCAAATAAAGTTTATTCCAGTTAACAAGGAAGATCATTCTGTTCCCAAGGACTCTAAGTTATTGCATAAAGAGAGAGGGAAAAGATTGAAGCAATTTCTTGGTTACAATTAGCATTTTCTCTGATTTTTTTTTTTATTTTACAAAGGAGATCTTTTGCTAACATTGGAGTTTATTGGTTTATAAGGGTGTTTATCCACAAAATAGCTAAGATTAGCCACAATATAAAATATTTATTGAAGGAGTTTCATCTGTTCAGTGATGCTGATATTAATCTGTGATTATATATTTATAGACAGGAGTCAGTCCATAGACTCACCACTCTGCTAAGGTGCACCAGGTACTAGAGAAATATAAGGGACAACTCTTCAAAGATGAAAGGCATATTGTTAGCCACTGTAAGCTGCAGGCTCTCATGATCTTCTTGCATCTTCAAAGATCCTAGGGCTGCTATGTAAGAACTGTTGCGGCTCCTTCTTACTCACTTCCAGTCTCCAGCTTCCACTAGCCGTACGGGATCTTCTTTGCATGAGACCTCCCTAGTTGTTTTCTGATCTTCTTTAAAGTCAAAAAAAGAAGGTAAGAAGTTAGAGGAAAATCAGCTACTTTTTTCTCTTTTATCTGTGCTAACCTTGAGGCTAGTCATGAAATACAAACTTATTTTTTCTCTTCTAGTTTCATCTTGCAAATAAAGCTTAGCTAGGTGATGGAGAAGGTGGCACATGGGAATCAGGCCATGTCTACTATTTGCATAAAAATGTAATTATTAAAATTATCGGTTTATTTTGTAAAGATGGGAAAATGAGGAGGATCTCTTTTCCCCCCCTGCAAATTCATATTAAGGTTCACTATCAAAGCAATAAATTTTTACTTGGCAGCGGACTTCTTTTATGTAGGATGGTTTACTTTTTGTTACATGACTAAATATCCCCAAATTTAATTTTATGAGTGTTTGGGGTTCATCTCCTTATAGAACATAATAAAATTTAGAATTAAATTTCTCATATATTTTTCATATAAAATATTAATTTTTATCTCAGGTATTGCATTAAAATACCTTAGGAACAGTGCTTGTCAAATAGTAAGCACTCAAAATTAGTAGGCATTTTGTCTTATTATTATTATTACTATTTTAGAGTGGAACTATTCACAATATCCAGCCATAGAAGATGGACTAATGACATACATGACATACATTGGGAGGATGAAAACACGGTCATTATTAAAGACTCCATAAAAACCATTCAGTCAAATGAGGGAACTAGAGTAATCTATTTAAAATATTAAACTGTAAAATAGCTTCTGTGTGCTATGCTAGAAAATATCTTACACATACTAAAAATAATCCTGAGAAAATATAACAAGCGATGAGCATATATATATGATATAGATAATGGTGAAATATATTTTATCATATATAAATGATGAAACCATGAGTAATTTTCTTTTCATTCTACTTTTTTATCTAAATTAAAAATATGTAAATATAGATAGATGTTACTTTAACATAGAAAATATAAATCTCTACACTTTAAGATAAATTGCTAATCCTATTCTTCAGAAAAAGATCCAAGCACAATTTGCCATCATATTTTTATCAAAACAGTTTTGCAAAAGTACAGCTGACTACTTTCCTGGAGTTTAAAATGTATCTTGAGGTTACTGTTCCAAATTTCTACATTAGGAGTAGTAAACTTTGTAATTCCTATAATCTTTGTACTAGGCATACACATCATTTCACATTTATTTTGGTTCCTCTCTCTTATTTAAGTGACAAAACTTGCCATCTCCATTTTCTCCCATAAGTTAAGTCAGTTAGACAAGAAAACAAAGACCAAACACGGTGAGACATAATGCCACGTCTCTCTGCTTGAGAGAAAGGGGACTTGCTTCTTACAAAGCTCTCCTGTAACAGCCAACAGTACTGGTTCAGGTTTGCCACAAAAAAGAAGAATGTGCTCCCTTGCTCTTTCTCTTTATTGGCGTATTCTGTTTCTGGATGATTGATTATTGCCTAGAGTCTTCAGGAAGCCTGGGGAAGCAAACTCAGCTCTCCCTGGAATGTTTTTGTTCAGCCAAGCCCTAGGCAAGTAGGCATCTGTTGAGGGACTCTGTTAGAATCCTTCAGATGTAATGAAAGAAATTAACATCTACATTACTCTAAAACAGTGGTCCCTGGAACACCTGCAGCAGAATCATCTGGGGAAGCTGCTACAAATTCAGATGCCTTGGGTCCCCCCCCCCCAAAACAATCAAATAAAGATATTTGAGGGTGCAGATCAACTACAGCCATTTGAAAAAATTCCTCAATGACCACCTTTACACATTAAGATTTTAGAACCAGCGATGTAAATTTTCACTGTGTCTAAGCAAGAGCTATTAGGTCCTTTGGTAGATTAACTGAAGACTAACAACTGGGATATTCTTGACTCTTGTGTACTCCTTTTCTCCAATAATTATCTTCTTTAAAGCTGAAATTTGCTTCTCTGGTGGAAGCTTTAACCAGATTGACGCTTGTCTTTATTTGCTTCTGGGGAAATAGATAAGAGCATGCTATGATTCTAATCATTTCCTCCCCCACATAAACCAACAATAGACATTTTAATTCACCAATATTTCTTCCTTTTGCTTACCTTTCTCCTAAATCAAGAATAAGAAAACAAATGTGGCTGGGCATGGTGGTTCATGCCTGTAATCCCAGCACTTTGGGAGACTGAGGTGGGCAGATCACAAGGTCAGGAGTTGGAGATCAGCCTGGCCAACATAGTGAAAACCCTTCTCTACTGAAAATACAAAGTATTAGCTGAGTGTGGTGGTGGGCGCCTGTAATCCCAGCTACTCAGGAGGCTGAGGCAGGAGAATCGCTTGAACCTGGGAGGTGGAGATTGCAGAGAGCAGAGATTGTGCCACTGCACACCAGACCTGACCACAGTGCAAGACTTCGTCTCAAAAAAAAAAAGAAAGAAAGAAAGAAAAGAAAACAAATGCTTACTGAGTACCTTCTCAATATTGTGCAATTTGATGCTGTCTCCAAACAACTACAATTTGTATGGAATCTAACACAAAACCTTTCATTACAAGTGACGGAAAATCTAGTGGCTTAAACACTCAGTGGAATTAACTGAAAAGGACAGAGGTAGAGGAAATGGACTGCAGGTGAGGCTAAATCTAGTGACACGGTAAAATCTTCATAGAAAGCTGGTATTAGGTCTGAACCTCATCTTAATATTATAGCTCCTCATGGTGATAGACAGCATTCTGCAGATTCTGTAGACTGTATTCTTCCTTGTTCACATCCAGAAGGAAGAGAATGTTAGTCTAGGAAGATGTCACATAAAAATGAGAACCTATTTTTTTCTAGGAGCTCCAAGCAAATGTCTTGCACCTCATTTGCCCAACAATTTAGTCAAATACTCATCTCTGAACCAATGATTGCATACTGAAGATAATTGCCTTAGGTCGACTTGGCTCCTCTCCTGGAGTTGGAGACATAGATGCCTCTTCCTCGAGCATATGGAGAAAAGTGAATAACAAAATGAAATTCAAAATGAAAATCAACTTACTGCATATAAGAGTAAAGGGTAGGGCTCAGCTGACAGTTATTCCGTACAGTGAGGGAGACACAAAGTATCTACTATTTAGCTGCCTTATTATATCAGTACTTAGGACCTGTATCACTGGATACATGAACTAAAGATTCTGTGCACCAACAAATAAAACAAATTTGGAAAAATACATGATAAATGCATAAGCCCATCTACTTTCGAAAATATATGACCTTATAAATACATTTTTATCGTTTGCTTAAGGTTACATAAAATTTTTGAAAATCCATGTAAAGTTAGTGTATAAGAAATGCCATTGAAATAATAATTGGTTCCCTGTAACATGCATGATAAAGAAAAAAAAAGAAAGAATGATTGGTACCGATTTTCAGATGTTTATTTTCATTGGATTATCGTATTTGTACAATGTGATTATCTCGAACTTTTCTGCTATTTGGGGTAGGACTGGAGACATTGTTACATAATTTTAGCTTTCTGATAAGAAAAAAGTAAATATACATACATAAAACATGTTTCTTGATGGTGAACTCAAATAAGAATTTGTCTTATTGAGTTTTATTAAGTCACTTTAAAATGATTTGAGGAGTGGAGGAAAAAAACTGCAACTATGATTTCAAAGGAGATGACACTGATTTAGCAACACAGTGGGATTATACACGAGAACTAACTGATGAGATGTACTAGAATATTTTATTCACAATAGTCTGCATGTAGCTTTTATCATTTACATAATCATATATGATATGTAAATCAGAATATGTAAATGTCTAAGTAACAGTGTCAACTGATTTTCTCTAACGCTACCACTATTTCTCTTAGTGAAGACTGTAAACTCCTTCCCTCATTGTTAATTCGGAGTGGATTTATGTCTGGATTTACTTTTCTCTTCCACCTTCAGAAAACAGGACATTAGGAAGACCAATCTGAATCTGGCAAACTAGAAAAATGTATGAAACTTTTGGACAGGGGGAAAAAGCACAGGGCAGTGTTTCTACAGTCACTCCTCGGTATTTGCAGTCTGCAGGGGATTGGTTCCCAGAGACCCTGTGGATACCAAAATCTATGTTTGCTGAAGTCCCTGAAATAAAATAGCATAGTATTTGTGTAAACCTACATATGCCCTCTCGTATACTTTAAATAATCTCTAGGTTACTTATAATGCCTAATGCAGTATAAATAGTTGTACTTTTTATTTTTTATCACTTTTTTATTGTTGCATTTAAAAACATTTTTCCCAAATATTTATCATTCACCATTGGTTGAATCCCTGCCAGAGAACCTACAGATATGAAGGGCTGACTCTATGTGTATTAGAGACCGAAACAGAAAGGGATAGGCTAGAAATCTTCAGGGTAAAGAATATAACTGAAGAGCTGTTTGTAAAGAGAGTTGAGGATCCTTATGATTTAAAGGCAAGATATTACTGACTAAAAGTCCGCCATATTCTCATGTCTTGCTTAGTAGCAAGAAATAAACATTTAAAAGGAGAGATAGTATTTGTTCTGTGTCTACTATGTGACAGGGTATTATAAAAAAAAAATTAGCTGTATTCAAGAGTTATGTTACCCATAACTTACAAGTTAATTTGTCTTCTGTTCAAGGGACCAGTCATATTCTAAATAGAATCACTTAATTTCAACTGCAGATTTTGAGCTGGAACTCTGATTGGCCGAGCTAGGGTTAGCTACAGACCCTTTGACAAATCAGCCAGTGGCATCTGTGGACGTGATTTTGATTGACAGATTAGGTCACATGCTCATTTATAGACATAAAGCATGCCAAGTTTGTCAGATTCCCAGTGCAAAAGTGTGGATGCCCCATATGTAACTAAAGAGATAGAAGTAGGAAAAGAAGATTTCTGAGAAGCTAGTAGAAGAGGGTGGAGCTGGGCAGATAAAACTTGGTGTCTGCAGGAGCCATTTTGAAAGTGCTCTATCTGTGACCACATCTTGGACAATTTGAGTATCAAAATAATGATGAATTATGACTAATTGAATAAAAGAAGTGTGTGTGAAACCATACTAATATAAATAAGTATACAAAATTTTTTGCTTAAATAGAATGCCAAATAATAGATCTAGAAAGCATGATGGAGCAAAAACATTTTCAATGTTTGCTAAAATAATGTGAAGAGCAGAAATTTTGTAAAATCTCAAAGAATGTCCCCACAAATTTCTCATTTATAATTACAAAGGGAAATAAAATTCTACAGAGCAGAAATCTGTGGATCCTGTCTTCACCAAAGGATCAAAGTTAACGTCACTCATACTGGGACAGACATCCTGTACCTCCTAATATGGGACATTTAAAAGGACATGATATCACTTCTGTAATATTCCATTCACAAGCACAATCTGAATCTAACCATGAAATACAACAGACAGACTCAAACTGAGAAACATTGCATAAAATAACTGGCCTATGTTCTTCAGAAATATCAAGATCAAAATATACAAAGGAAGGCTGAGATACTTTTCTAAATTAAAAGAGACTAATGAGACATCATATCTAAATTCAGTACACGATCCCAGATTTGTTCTTGGACAGGAAAATGATAGCTATAAAGGACATTAATGAAACAATTAAAATGGGTGGTGGCTTAGATAATATTATATGTTTTTGTTAAAGTTCCTTATTTTGATAATCATAGTGTGGTTAGAAAGGGGAATGTCATAGTTCTTATGAAATACATACTGAAGTATTTGTGGGTACCATTACTTTCTCTTAAATACCTATCAGTGAATATTGACTGCTGTTGAATGCACTCATTATGGATGTCAACTTTTGAAATAGTGAGGATCAAAATTGTTACTATTATAATCAATGTTTAAATATGTGTTCCATGATATAAGCTGAGTATTTGGAACATTATATGCTATTGATGCTTTTTATTTAGTTCTAGGACTCTAAAAAATAACCATACATGAGGAATGAATCACAGACATTTTGCAAACATAATTTTATTAATGACTCATGTGCTTATTCCACATTATATGGATAAACTTTAAATGTAATTACATAGACATCCAATCTTATGAGACTCTCTGTTTTCTAATCACAGGATTAGAAAACAATTTTTAAAAAAATCTAAGCTTCTTGTTTGTCATTTCAAAACTTGATATGTAAGAAATTCACACTCTAAAACACATTTTTTTTTCGAAACAATATAAAAAGGGTAAGATTTGTTTAAAGAAATTCTGTTAATGTGGAAAATTTTAATTGTCATTTCAAGTAATATGTTTTACTTTTTTTCAAGTTTTTAATATTTCATGGTTGGCTGAAGTTTTTCTTGATAAACTGAAACTTGTGGGATAATAACGCGGGTGGGTAACCAGACTTACACTTGGGCAGATTTCATTATTAAAAGCTATTTATTATTTTAACATATTCCAAATAACATGTTTTATAATTAAATGGGTTTATATTTTTTATTCAACTGCAGAGCATTATATTTAATAAAAATTCAAAGACTTATTATGTATTTTAACATGAATTAGAAGCAGATAATGTCTCAGATGAAGAATGGCAGAAATTACCTGATTGAAATAAAAACTGATGCCCAGAGAAGATAAGTTACTTGACCTAGTAAGAACGTATGTCCTGTGTTTCTCTTAATACATTCTTTCTTATTCCACTTTTACTATATTATTCCTTATGAATCTCCTCAAAAATGATAGAAAAATATTCATATTAAAAGCAAAGAAAATTTGATAAAATATTTAGCAGAAAAAAGTATATATATTTTTTGCTAACAGAGAATTATTCTGTAACATTTTTTATTTCCCCATGCTATGTCTAAACTTCCTTTGCATCACTTAGCAGCTGGCTGACCAATGCAGGCATTTGCTAAATAGTACCACTGGGGCATGAATGAGATTTTAGTAGTTTTCAAAAGTAAATAACATAGTACAAAATAGCATATTCTGAAACACGATTCTTAAAAAAACTGATTTACTTGCATACAACATTTTAAGAAAGCTCTACTAAACATTTTGTTGCAGAGTAGATTAAAGAAGAAAAAAGATTCCTTCCTTCTTTATTCCTTGTGTTCCTCTTTCTCTAGCTAGTTATATGGCTGTGGATTTGAATTCTGTTAATAACAAAACTATAGTCATTAATCTGCATTTAATCTAAATTTGAGGAGAGAGTAGAACACGTAAGGAAAGAATATTGTCACTGTAGGGCCATCTGCAAAAGGAAGAAAGAGGGAAAGGAGGGAAGGAAGGAAAAAGGAAGGAAGGAAGGAAGGAAGGAAGAGAGAGAAGGAGGAGAGGGAAGGGAGGGAGAGAGGGAGGGAGGAAGGGAACAAGGGAGGAAGGGAGGGAAAAACATTTTTTTTAAACTTAAAATTTGTACATGGTAAGAATTTCTTTCTAAAATGTGTTCTGTTGGGACCCAGAATTCTGATTGCTACTTGTTCTTTGCTTGTTATACCCAGATTTCTTCCACGTAGGATTAGCTGAAGACTAAAAAGATACGTAAATTGAAATAGATAGAAGTGTATGTGTATTTGTGTGTGTTTATGCTTGTATGTGTATTAGCATGAATATAATTTTGCAAAACAATCATCAAATAATGCACTAAATTAGAACAAGAACTCAAGACCTAAGAATAAATCGAAATGCAAAGAAGTCAAAGACTCCTAAGCATTATTAAAAATTAACAACAAATATGTCACTCTGCTCCTTGGCTATAAAAGCAAAAAGGAAAATCTAATCACTTAAATGTCATTTCTCATTGGCTGAAGAAAGTGGTGGGTCTGGTTTTTTGGTTTGTTTGGGGTTTTTTGTTTGTTTGTTTTGGATTTAAAGTAAATTTTTCTACTAGCCTTTATAGCTAGCACACTACAGTAGAGCATGGGAGAGGACAGTGTTATCATTAACAGTGTTTATACGACACATTAAATAGCAGGTCCATGGTGCTTCACCATATTTCTATGTTAGAATCTCTCAATGTAAGTAGAGTTTATAATGTCAACTAGTAGAGCACACACACACAAAATCTGAAGGAAACCAAAAAGGAGTATCCTTTTCTACTGTTTTCTTGTTGTTAGACACAAAATGACCCAAATTAAAAGATAATCCCCTTACTAATAAAAGTGTTATGTAATCTTTCATAAGGTATTATTCGGCCTTGTGCTGTTGCAAAGATACTGAAACAAAAGTCCCTTATGTCATGGAAGACAGAGAGAAAGAAAAAGATAGAGACGGAGAGAGATAGATACACATTTTAAAATCTTTGAAATTGTGATTTTTCTGTCAGTCTGTGTTATATTAGATTTGATGAAATGTGGGACTTTCTTGTTTTTGTTTTTGTAACAAATGACCTTTTTACCCTTGGATTCTACATCGTTTAAATAGCCCTGGTGAAAATGTTATGTTGATATGTTGATTTGCAGTTTTCATACAAAAGATAATTAATTGCTCCTTGGAGGTTTGGGTTTAAGAAGAATTTCTGTGACTAGATTAATCTCCTGAACCTTTTACTTCTGCAGAGGAAGGACTCCCTGAGGTCAGGACAAACTCTAGCATTAAAAACAAAATGCACTTTTCTTCTATATGATTGCTTTCTTCAAGAAAATGATTAGAAAGATTAACATGCAAATAACTGACTAAACCTCTTACAGGGGGAAAGATTAGTTAGCAATATATTCTGAAAATCAGTGAGACCAGGATCTATTTCTGTGAATGTCACTTAGTTTCATGATAATTAGAATACATTGTTTGGAGAAAAATATTAATTTAGCTGGGTCTGAAGAGTTGTCACCCAGTTAATTAATCCCATCTGCTATTTTTACTGTCGGAGCTGGAGCAATCTGTTTGCCAGGAATTCAAAACCAGAAAAAGGGCCCCATGACCTCCACTAACAATTTTTGTCTACAATGCCTTTTCCCTAATATACATGAACTCAAATTTGAAAAGGTGAGGAAGAAAAAAAAATTATCAGGATAATCTGCTTTATTTCATTTGTGCTCATGGAAAATTAGAAAATTAACTTTAAGTATCGTGACATTCAAAAAAACAAAACTGTGAAATTGCAGAGAAAAAAAAAGGAGGTGAAGGAATATGATTAAAAATTTTACCTTTGTTCCTAAAATAACATGAGTGCTTTCGCTTGCAATTAAAATGTGTACTTTATCCCTTATAATCTCCTCCTTCATTTCTTATGTCAAAAAATGTTCTTCTCTTATGTTAGCTTTGGAGTCAAACTTAAAGGTTGATTTTTTCATACTTATCATTCTACCTAGTTTTTGGATACTACTGTATTTTGAGAGGCCTAATATTAGACTTGTTGAAAAATCACTCACATGTGACAATGTAATGTTGGTAATTACCTGCATTATAAATTTCTGAAATAGACATATGGTATTTTTTCCCCAGTGAGTTTATCACTCAGATACTTAGATAAATATATTAACTCTTTAAGATACCCATTTTCCTAAGCCTTTAGATGATGCTAGCGAGTCAAATATAAATAAGCAGGTATTTATCAATGAAGAAAACTAAGAACATCCATTATATGAAGCTACAAAAATCACTGAACTCAAAAATCAGATTTATCATTAAAAATGTCAATTTTCCTTTTAGAGGAAAATTGCTTTATCTGATAGGTTTATTTGATGAAAAGGCTGCCATAAAAGTCACCAGCAAGTGACTAAAACATGCTGTTTTTAGTCATTATTTTATTTGATCTCATAGTCTGACACTAATTTCTTCCAGTTAAACCTGATTATAGTACTACCTTTATGATTAGCTCTTCTCTTTCATAAACATTTCTCATAAACCCTGTGTTGATCATTTTGCTCTATGATTTCTCCTAGAGCAATCCTTATTCACATCCATGAGCTGAAGCGTCACCTCTTCTAGTGTATCTAGATTTCATATTGTATTTCCACCTGCTAGATTCCTCTGCCTAGATATTTATTAAACTTATCCCACCTAAATCTGGTTCCATTTTATTTTCCCTTAAACTTGTCTTCACAACTCTATTATTATAATGAAACTGTTAGTGTCCCAACTTACTGTACCCAGTTAATTGAAACCCTGAGTCATGCCACTTTTTCTTCTTTACTCAATATCCATTATTTGCTAAGTAATGATGCCTGTGCTGAATTGTAAGGTCTTGAGGATAAAAACCAACAATGCCCGCATTATAGGCCCAGTGTTACTTCATTTCTGACTTTATATTAGGTACACAGTAAATAGCGACTGACATGCATACAATTCTAAAGACTTATTATTCATCATCCACATGGTTTGATTGCACCAGAATTTTGTTGTTAGAATATTGTTTGGCATTGGTGAGTTGTAGCAGGATTTAATTTTTTAGAAACACTATTTTCATGATCCTGTCTGTCACAATAGAATTTTTATTTATTTATTTTTTATTTTTTGAGACGGAGTCTCCTCTGCGGCCAGGTTGTAATGCAGTGGCATGTTCTGGGCTCACTGCAACCTCTGCCTCCTGGGTTCAAGTGAGTCTCCTGCCTCAGCTTCCCAAGTAGCTGGGACTACAGGCATGCGCCACCAAACCCAGCTAATTTTTGTACTTTTAGTAAAGATGGGGTTTCACCATGTTGGCCAGGATGGTCTTGATGTCTTGACCTCGTAATCCGCCTGCTTCTGCCTCCCAAAGTGCTGGGATTACAGGCATGAGCCACCACATTCAGCCCAGTATAGGATTTTAGCTCCTTGCATTTCCCTGCTTCACATGGAGAGAAAACCTACAATCCCAGCGAACATTTAGGTGTTTTATATAGCCATTTAAGAAAAAGATATATTACAAAACCTTTTAACTGATTCTAGGCCTTTCTTGTAACAGTCAGTGATTTATCAATTTGTTGACAATGTAAGATATGAAATTCTTTATACTTGGATCATAGGTGCAATTATGTGATTTTAAGATTTATTCTTTCAGTGTCTAACTCGAGTGTCTATTGTATGCAAAGAACTTTTCTAGGCACTTGGATACATCGATAGACAGAATAGACACTGACTTTTACCCTTGAGAAAACCTTTTTCTAGTGAGGAAAAAGAGAATAAGCAATATTCTTAATAAATACATACATATCTAGTGCTACATTACAAATAAAAAAGAGAACAAATTAAAAAGGTAAACAGTGAATATGTGAGAGGAATTCTGCAGTTTTAAAGAGAGAGGAAGAAGGAAAACAAATGAATTTTTTTTTTACTTTCTTGCAGAAATTGTGACTGAGGTGATAGGTTACAATCCTTTTCTCCTTTCACAATTGGGGGTTGTATTTTTTTTCTTTTGTTCTCAATCAACTCCCTGCCTAAGTAGTGTGATGGAAAATCTAATGCGCTGAAGAAATCAGCTCTGAAATAGCCAATGAAAGAAGCCATTCCTAAGGAGTGAAGAGTTAATGAAGAATTTTTAACAGCCTATCGACTCAACTTCACTCTGTTACCATTTAAATGGCCTCAAATGGGATGTGAAGCTTAACGTATCACGAACAGCATGTAGTTTCTGGTGGCTGCAAACATTTTCTCATTAATCTTGGTTGCTCAGCACATCAGCAATAATAAGAAGTTTGGAGACAGTCTATGGCCTAGCCTCAAATTTGTTTCTTTCTTTTGTTTTAAAGACGGAAATAAGAGAATTTAACAAAGAGTAAAACATATAAACATTTTCTACATTATTTTTACTAAAATAATTTGTTGTTTAAACAAAAGAATTAATATCTTGTTAGTATTGATGATCTGACCACAGTATTCTGTTTCCAACACACAAACTAAAACTCTCATGTAATTCACGTGCCTGTATCCTGTTGTATTTCCTGTTCATGCTGTTATATGTGTTCACATAACTTAGGTTTCATGTTTTTATGTTACTCAGTTCGTCGAAAGTTCTGAACATGCTATTTTACTCCTATTAAAATAGCAGTTGTAATTTTTAAATAAATTATTAATTTAATATGTACATGTGCATGTCTTACTCTCTAAGGAAATGCCATATCTATTATTTTTTTGCAAGATGCCAACTAGAACAAAGTGTTTTTCTTTCTCTATTGATACAGATATTGACAAAATACTATGTTTATGCAAGTGATAAAATTTATGTGTATTCTATTTATTAATTTAAAAGTGTTCATATGTAACAAGTCTCCAATTTACAGATATTGACAAAATACTATGTTTATGCAAGTGATAAAATTTATATGTATTCTATTTATTAATTTAAAAGTGTTCATATGTAACAAATCTCCAATTTCTCAACAGCCTGACTGGGTGCTCTCTGTAGTCTGTGTCTAGGGTGAACAAACTTTCCAATTTGCCCAAAATTCCAATCAATGTTAGTATCTCTGCACACCATCAGTAATTCCCCTTCACTCTAGAAAGCATCCCTAGTCATATGATAAATTAAATGGTCACCGTATCCATGATTGATATGAAACCTGGCTATCATTAAAGACGCTGTTCTTTAATGTGACTTCTAAGCTACTATTCATCTAATCTTCTACCCTTCTGGAACATTCCTAGCTCTTTTGAGAATTATTGCCATCATGTTTTCTCTCTTCAACAATGTCATGGCCATTTATCCTCATTAGTTGAAGTCTTTTGCAGCTGATGGTACACCCTTTTCCAAACGCTCTTCCCTATCTTTTTGTACTTCACGATGTTAAACGACCAAATACTATCATGCCTCAGTTCATCTCTAATAAAATTCACCTTCATCCAATTTTACATCTATAACTATTCCTTAGGTTTTGCCTGCTTTATCCTAAAAATGTGATATTCAGATATTCCTGTTTCTTATCAAGCCTCCTATTTTCATATCTGTGTAGCTTTATTGTTAGTTACTTGCCCTAAATCTTTCTTTTATCTCATCAATATCTCAAAGATGTGACCCCTTAACTGCCTTCCTTACAAAGTTTTTTGTTAATCTCTGTGAGCCTTAGGGTTTTTTTTTAGCTTTGGAAATATTTTTCCTTTTATATATGCTTGATTTTCCTTTGTCCTATTCCCCCCAAATAACATAAATTCTGGAAGAACAGAGATTTTTATGTTTAGTTCACTGCTGACTCTCAAGAATCTACAAGAGCACCTGGTTCGTGGTAGGCCCTCAAAAGATATTTGTTGAATGTATGTTTGAATCTGGCAGAGTGCTAATCAAGTGTCAACTCAGAGGTACCTACTCTGATAATCCAAATTCAAAAAACCTTCAATCTCTACTCTCGTTCTTACTTGAGAAGTCCTTCTATTTTACTTGTTCTTAGCAAGAGCAGCTTCAGAAATTTTCTTGCATACTTACTTATACTTTTTGTTTCTACCTTAAAGGCAGGAACTCACTCTGTCTTATTCACTCTTCTCTCTCTTCCAACTTAGAGTAATACACTCATATATCATAGGCCTTCAGTAAGTTATTTGTTCATTTAATATCTTTTCTATAAAATGTGGGTAGTAATATCACCTAGTTCACTATGCTGCTGTAAAGATCAAGTGATAAAGTATGTAAGGAGCTTGGTGCATTGCTTAGCAAAAGTCACTACGCAACATTTAGATGTTTTCATTATGCCACACAAAACAGTAGCAAAAGTAGTCTAAAAAGCAAATTCAACATACTGTCTACTTACCATTCTTAAATGGCCAGACACTGTCTTTATAAGATGATGGTAAAACTTCTTAACATGGCAGAGAAAGACATTTATTATTCGGCCTTTTCCTATCTCTCTTGTCTCATCTTATGCCCTATTCAAACCACCTCCAGTGCCATGTACCCACCATACTGAGAAACGTTCAATTCCCCATGATTTGCTTGCCTTTCAGTCCTGTGCCAAGGCGATGTTGCCACCGTGTTTTAACTTGGCTTATGCCTCCATGGGCTCAGGATCTCAACTGAGATAATTCTTCCTTGGGTGAGCATTCTCCAATTCATAAAACTGTCTTTTATCCTTAGCAAGTATGAAATGGCCTTTTTTCTTATTTGTCTCCCCTAGACTACAAAGTCTTTAAGGACAGGGATTATTTCAAGTTCATCTTTACATCTTTGGCACCTAATGAAGTGGCTGATGTATGGTTGGAACGGGACTCTTATCAGCTTCCATCAACACATCTACTCAAGCATCAACTCCCGCCTGTCTTCCTTTTGTCATCAATGAAACTATGTATTCATAGCTAATCTCTATCCCCACTTGCATAAATAGATTCTGTCTTTTCATGCCCATTCAAGCAAGGACATCACTCCACTAGCTTTCTTTTGCTTTCTTACTTCACACATTTTTAATGATCAAAATCGTTCTCATCTGCTTATATCATATATGTATGTATATGATATATATATATATATATATATATATATATATCTGCTTCTTTTATTTTCATTTCTGAGGAAAACTTCTCTTAACCTTCCTTCCTTCTGCCCATCTGAGATCTTTTCACTGTTGTATTTTACAGCACAAGTTTCTTTTATTTTTTTTTCTTTTGAGATGCAGTCTCGCACTGTCACCCGGGCTAGTGTGCAGTGGCATAATCTTGGCTCACTGCAACCTCTGCCTCCTGGGTTCAAGTGATTCTCCTGCCTCAGCCTCCCGAGTAGCTGGGATTACAGACGCTCACCACCATGCCCAGCTAATTTTTATGTTTTGTTTTTTTGAGGCAGTCTTGCTCTGTTACCAGGCCGGAGTGCAGTGCTGCGATCTCGGCTCACTGCAACCTCCACCTCCCAGATTCAAGCAATTCTGCCTCAGCCTCCCGAGTAGCTGGTACTACAGGCGCACGCCACCAGGCCCAGCTAATTTTTGTATTTTTAGTAGAGGTGGGATCTCCACCACTTTGACCGGACTGGTCTTGAACTCCTGACCTCGTGATTTGCCCGCTTTGGCCTCCCAAAGTGCTGGGATTACAGGCGTGAGCCACCGTGCCTGGCAGCAGCACAACTTCCTAAAAGAAATGTTTACACTTAAGGTTTCTACTTCCTCAGCTTTCATTTTAAAAATGTACTTCAACCTGGCTTTCATCCTATACACCATCAAAAATGACCATAACAAGGTCAACAGTAACTTATATGTAGCCAAATGATGAATTATTTTTACTTTATTTGGAAATACTTCAAACTTATAAAAGTTCCAGCAACAAAATTAGTGCAAATAACACCATTAATCTTTAATCATATTCACTTATTAGTTTTCATCTCATTTGCACTCTCTCTGTCTCTCTCTCCACACACACACATTCATATTTTTATCTCTGAAACTTTAGCGGTTGAGTTATATTTATAACATGGATGGACATTTAATTCTAAATACTTCCGTGCATATTTTCTCAAAATATAAATATCTTACCACAACAGAGTTATAATCTTTATAAATTTACATAGATGTCATAATGGCATCTAACCTGCCATTTATATTCTATTTTTTCATTTGATCTAACAATGGCTTTTATGCCTTCCTTTCACCCTCAGGTACAAAATCCAGTCTAGGGTTAGTTATTTCACATAGTTGTCATATCTCTTTAGCCTTTTCTTTCTGAAACATTTCCACTTACTCTCTTTGCCTTTCATGACATGGATTATTTCTGGAAAATAACGTGTACCCAACACACACTACTTTTATTAATATAACATTCCTCCTTCTTGGCTTAAATAGGCAATATTGTACCTATGTCATGGAATCACATACAGAGGCACATAATGTCCTTCTGTACCCCACTGGTATTAATTTTGATCACACATCAAGGTGTCTCCTGATATCTCCACTCCATAAATACTGTTTTTTCTCCTTTGCAACTAATAAGTGGTCTGTAAATTAATTTAAAAAATAATGAAAATAAACATCGTGTCCCCATGTACAATTTCTTCCCTAGATTTAGCATCCAGGTAGTTCTGCCTGATCCAGACTTCGTCATGACTGTTGCAAAATGATGATTTTTTCCAACTCTCATCTTTCTTCCACATTTACCGGTTGGCCTTCAGCATTTTACTCTAAGACCCCTCCCGACTATCTTATTTACTTATTTATCTGTTTGTTGTCATATGAACTCAGGGTTTCATATGTTTTCATTGGTTCATAATTCGTTACTATATTTCACCATTTTGGTACTAACATTGTATAGATTTAATCAATCTGGCTCCTGTGTTCTTGTGAAAGGCCCTCATCATTTTTTGAGCACTGCCTTACTTTCTGACCTAACAAGATGTTATAGGCTCATTTTGAACCTATTCTGCCCTGCCTTGACCATCAACCATTTCTCCTAGGAGCTCTGAGTCTTTCAGGAAGGTAATGAAGATCAAGATTTGGGTGCAAGATATGCTTTGAGTATCTTTCCTCCATTGCCCTTTCAGTAATTATGTCTAGGAAGTACATGTATGCGTATACATGCATATATCCATACACACATACAAATGTCAATGATTACATTTACTTATATACATGCATGCACACATGGGAAATCACAAATTCACGGCAATACCTTCCATTCCTTCCATTCCTACAGAGTTTTCCTCCCTTTTCCCATTCCGTATTTGTTTTCACATTCTTTCACAGTGAGAATCCTGACTCCTGACAACCTCCACACATTTACTCATTTACTCAATCTTATAGTACATCTAAAACAGTAGATGTAATTTGGAATTCTAAAGTAGTTTTAGAATTTTTATAGCCATACCACTACAATAAACAAACCTACTAAAAACAACTTAAGATTTGTTTGCAATTATATCACTGCTTCCACCTGGCCTGCCCAACACGGATGATATGTAGACCAAAACTGTGTTGATAAGTTATTTCGGTCTGGTCAGCCTCCCTCACCCCTCCCTTCCCTGCTCCCTTCCCTTCTTTCATCCCATCTATGTGATTATAATATTCATTGCAATAAATTATGTTCATTTTATTTATCTTTGTTTGAGATTATTCCCCCCCTTCTCATTCTTAAAGGCAATAAGAAATCACATTTTATATATTTTTAATTTCTTATGTTTATTTATAATTTTGATAAAATAATTTAATTTAATAATACTGTGCCTTCAAAAGGAAAAGAAACTATGCCAAAAACTTTATTCATAGAAGTATTTTCCTGCCCTATTCCTTTGAATTCATCCCCCCTTTGTAGATAACCAATTTTATTGTTTTGTTCTGTCTTTGCTTTGTGTTCTTTTGTTTGTTTATTCGTCCTGTGCTGTGTTGGTAACTATAAGCAGATTTATGTATGCCTTCTTCTTTCTTCCACAAAATGTAACATAATATTTGCTTTTTGTACTTTTAATCCCCACTTAGATTACCTGGAAATCAGTTCTTGCCATAAAGTTCTTTTCATTCAGTTTTACAGCTGTGGTGTACTCCATTGTACCATAGTTTATTTAAGCAATCTTGTATGCTCAAAAAATTTAAATACAACAGGTTCTTGAATAACATTATTTTGTTCAATGTTCATTTCTTATAAGGTTAAAGAGGAGAAAATTCTCCTTCTGTCTGGGGCCATGGCCTTGTGGAGTTTGCATGTTCTCCCCTTGTCTGCATGGGGTTTCTTGGGGTTCTTTCATTTCCTCTCACATCCCAAAGGTGCACACATAAGATGGACTGGGCGTGTCTACATGGTCCTGGGGGAGAGTGAATGTGAGTGTGTGTGAGTGTGTCCTGTGATAGGATGGTGTCCTGGACAACGTGGGGTTCCCGCCTGGAGCACTGAGCTGCTGAGACAGGATGTGGCTACCCAGGCCCCTGAACTGGAATAAGTGGGTTGGAAAACGAATGAATGAATGAATGAATGAATACAGCTGATCATAAAATTAAAATTTATCAAGTACACAATAATAGTACAAGTGCACGACAGTAAACAATGTGACAGAACAGTGCTATATTGGAGATTGCTTGTTTTTTGAACTGCATGGTGGGAGGAGCTGCTCCTGACGATATTCCCTTTGCAAACAATTTTTTCTTGATTGGACCCATCACCACTATAACCGCCCTTGCTCACTGATTTGCCCAAAATTGGGTATCATTCTTTCACTTGTTTTATTAATCTTTCTTAAATATATAGTTCACATTTATTTTGATGTTTAGCATTAGAAGTGCTTTGGGTCGTTATTTAGAAATGCAGTGATGTTTTGTGACCAGAAATATGCTGCAGAAACTAAACTCTTGCTTCTAACGCTTAGTCTACAGTAACACTGGTTTTGTTATACATTGTTTCACTTAAAATTACAGTTTCAAAGAACATATCATTTATGTTAAGCCGAGGACTTACTGCACTTCCGACATTTTGCAATGACAAATAATACTGCAATGAATAAACTTTGTGTGTACATATTCATATTTTTGGATGTGTGTCTTCAGGATAAATTCCTAGAACTAGTACTGATGAATTAAAAAGTAAATTCAGTGTGATATTTTGCTACATATTTCTCAATTCTTATGTGTATCAGTTGTGATGTTTACATTCCTATCATCAATGTTTGAGAGTGCTTTTTTTCCCCGGTCATCTTGCCAAGGGATGTTATTGTCAGTTTTTGAGTATTTGCCAATCTTATGGTAGAAAATGGAACTTCAATATCATTTTAATGTACATTTATCTATTATGAGTGTTATTGAATATATTTTCATGTGTTCAATGGTCATTTTCATATCTCTTTTTGTGAATAATTATGTTCTTATATTTTGCCACAATAGGATTCTTGGTCCTGTTAGCCTCAACTTTTACAGGTTCTTTAGAAATCAGGGATATTAGTCCTTTATCTGTGATATACATCATATCTATTTTCCAGTTTTTTGTCTTTTGACAGTATTTATGCAGTAATATGTATTGGTATGTTCTTTAATTGCATATGGATTTTTAGTCAGGTTAGAAAGTCCTACAATAGAAGAATTTACCCATATGTTTTCTAGTATTTATGCAGATTTATTGTTACATTTAGAATCTCTCATATATTTAGAATTTACACGGGTAAAGACGTGATGATGGTTCTATTTATATCTTTTACTAACTGGCTATCTAGTGGTTTCAACACCATTTACGAAAAAGATGCACTGTTTTCTTCTTGCGTTGTCGAAAATATGGTGCCAGTTTAATTCTCAAAGAGAGGTGATTGTGAATCACTGAGGATTTTTCTTTATGTTTAAGATTTGATACTTTGACTAGGATATGTTTAGAATTGATTCTTCCGTGGTCGGTTTGCTTTGTAGCCAGTGGACTCTTTCAATCCATAGATTAAAATCTTCTTTAATTTCTGGAAACTCTTCTTGAGTTATAATTTTAAATATTAGTTTTTTTTATATTTATATTTTCTTTTTTAGGGACATCACTAATCTGAATATTTAACCTCCTTTATATGTTTTCCATTTAAATCATGTTCTCTCTCACCCTTTTAATGTCTTTCTTGATCTCATTTTCATTCTTGGGTTGTTTTCCTAATTTTCTTCAATGCCTTAAGTTTTCACTTAGTTCTAATCTCCCTGTGTACCTTACAGTTGTCTTTATTTTTAATGAGTTTTTGTCTGTTTAAAACATTATTTAATTAGTTCAATCAACACTTATTTTAATTCTTCCCATTTTGCATTTCCTTGTTAAGTTTTTATATTTCTGAATCAAAGTGCTTTTTCCTATTCACAGAATCCTCACTCAGGTATCTGTAATTCGGTCTTGGGGGGGACTGTATTTCAATTTTAATCAGCTGATTTTTTTATGTGGTTGTTTGGGTTTCATTTTGTTTTTTGGATAAAGTTTTTTTTTTTCTTTGCAGGTCTTTAATTTGTATTTTCTAGCATTTTACAGTATTTTTGTGTCTATGTAGCCCACTTTCTTTTATTCTAATTTATTTCATGGTCAAGTTTCCAAGTTCAAGAGTATCCTACTTTATTACTATCATTGTTTTATAGAGATGGTGTCTCCCCATCTTGCCCAGGCTGGTCTCAAACTCTTGGGCAAGAGTATCCTCTTGTGTCAATCCTACCCTCTCCTGTGTAGTTTCTCCTATAAATGTGCTGTTGCTGGTTGAAGTTGGGATAAGCTTTGATGTATCATAACCTTTTTCCTTCTCTTCAAGGTCTCAAATTTCCTCTTCTCATGTCTTTTCCTCTCCCCTGCCTTGTCTTAGAGTGGATCACCCTTTTTCTGTATAGTTAATTCTTCCCTAGAAGCAATGCCTCTCAAAGACTGCTACCTCCAGTTCTGCTCATATGGAAGCCCCTTCCCCATGGAGTTATGTTGTTCAGTATTTTTGTGTATTTTTTCCTATTTGTGACAGTGATTTTAACTGCACTTCCTAAGACTTCCAGTCCCCCTCTGCTATATTTCATGGAGTCTCCAGTTTTCTTCCTTCTGCTCACCATTCCCACTGGCTGGTGATAGTGGCCACAGGTGGGGGTTGTAGGAATTTTTCTTTTTTCTTCTACTTACAGGTGATTTGAAAATTGACTCTCTCTGTCTCCTAGGAATGCTAAGGATATTTGTCTTGTGTGGTTTTATGTTTACTGTGTTTATTTTTTATTTTTTAAGAGTTAAGGGAAGATTTGGAATCACGCGGCTATTGTTTTGCAAAACTCCATTGGTCCAGTCTCAGCCCTCATTTTGCCTAATTTCTTGATAGTACTAGACAGTAATGATACCTTCCTCCTTCTGAATATACTTCCTTCATTTTGCTCTTAGGACACTACATTCTTGTTTCTCTGTATGCTTTTCTCATTGCTTCTTCAACTTCCTTTGCTGATTCTTCTCTTCTCCCAGATTTCCAGCTTCGTATCTACTGCCTAGATCTATCTCTGAAATTCCAGACTCACATATACAGTTTTTACTCAGCATCTTATCTTGGATTTCTAAAAGATGCCTCAAACTCAAATGTTCAAAACTGAACTCCTAATTTGCCTCCTCCTAACTTAGCCTTCTCTATTCCACTGATGGAAAATACATTATTTTATTATTAAGGCTCCCAAGCCATCCATCTTTCTTGACTCTTCTATTTCTCTTCATCTTCACACTTAATTAATTCATCAAGGAATACTATTGGTTCTAATTCCAAAATATTTCTAATTTGTATATTTCCTACCACCTCTACTATTACCCCCACTAGTAAGAGGTGCTAACGTTTTGTATGTACAGTACTAACAACCTCTTAACTGGTCTTCCTGCTTTCTCCATTCAATACTGCAGAGGCCAGAATCATTCTTTTCAAACTTAAAAGTACATATTACCTTTTTAATTTAAAAAAGAACATTTATTTTAGGTTTTGGGGTACATGTGAAGATTTGCTACAGAGGTGAATTCATGTCATGGAAGTCTGTGATACAGATTATTTCATCACCCAAGGATTAATCCCAATACCCAAGAGCTATCTTTTCTGCTCCTCTCCCCTCCTCCCACCTTCTTCCTTCAAGTAGACCTCATAGTTTGTTGTCTCCTTTTCTCTGCTCAAGATTTATTTAGCTCTCACGTATAAGTGAGAATATGTGGCATTTGGTTTTCTGTTCCTGTATTTGTTTGCTAAAAAATATAGCCTCCAGCGGCTGGGCACAGTGGTTCATGTCTGTAATCCCAGGGGGATGCCTAAGTGGGTGGATCACCTGAGGTCAGGAGTTCAAGGCCAGCCTGGCCAACATGGTGAAACCCCTACTAAAATACAAAACTTAGCTGGGCATAGTGGTAGGCATCTGTTGTCCCAGCTACTTAGGAAGCTGAGGCACAAGAATCAGTTGAACCCGGGAGTCGGAGATAGCAGTGAGCTGAGACGGTGCCACTACACTCCAGCCTGGGCAACAGAGCGAGACTCTGTCTCAAAAATAAAGAAAGAAAGAAAAAGAAAATAGCCTCCAGCTCCATCCATGTTACCGCAAAAGACACGATTTCATTCTTTCGTGTGGCTGCATAATATTCCATGGTGTATATGTACCATATTTTCCTTACCAGTCTGTCATTGATGGGCATTTTGGTTGATTCTAAACCTTTGCCATTGTGAATAGTGCTGCAATGAACATTTTGTGCGTGTGTCTTTATGGTAAAATGATTTGTATTCCTCTGAGTATATACCCAGTAATGGAATTGCTCGGTTGAATGGTAGTTATGCTTTTAGCTTTTAGAGGAATCACCATACTGCTTTCCAAGATGGTTGAACTAATACACACATCTACCAACACTGTGTAAGTGTTCCCCTTTTCTCCACAACCTCTCCAGCATCAGTTATTTTTTGACTATTAAGTGCTCTTGATAATATTAATTATTTTTATTCTTGTTTATTTCACGGTCAAGTTTCCATGCAGATGGGAGACATAAATAGAGCCATCATCACAACCTTAACAGTATGAATTCTAAATATATGAGAGATACAAATGTAAAAATGAATCTTCTTAAATAATATTAATTAATAGTCCTTAATATTATTATTTACAGCCCTTAATATTATTATTAAGGGCTATGAATCATAGCCCTTCTGACTGGTGTGAGATGATATCTCATTGTGGTTCTGATTTGCATTTCTCTAATGATAGAGCATATATTATCTTTCCTCTGCTCTAAGCCCTCCAATGTCTATTGCACTCTGAGTAAAAGCTAAATTCATTATAATGGCCTATGAAGCCTTACAGTCTGCCATTCATTACCTCTCTCACATCATCTACAAGTCTATGGTTTGATTATTCCAGTTCAGTTGTACTGGTGCCTTTGCTCTCTGCAAACAAGTTAGATACTCTCCCAGACCAGAATTTTGCACTAGCAGTTCTTTTTGCTTAGATCACTTTTTACATAGATATTTAAATGGCCTAACTCTCTCACTCCTTTAAAGTATAAGCTCAAGTATTATCTTCTCAATGAGGCATAATCTGACCTTCCTGTTAATGTAACTTACCCTCTCCACACTTTGGTACTCTAATCTCACCTGTGTTGATTTAGGTGTTTTTATTTTTGTAACATTTCTCATTAGCCAGCATAAAACCTTGGCTTCACAGAGGCTGCAGTTTTTATTGCTTGTGTGTTGCCTATGCCTAGAAGTGTTCCTGACATATAGCAGGTACTCAGTAAAAGTCTCATAATAGATACAGACTGAATTAATCCTGTAAATTCCCAACTCTACATTTAGATAGATGCCTCATTTATATCTGAATTCATTGTCAATTAATAGGACATTTCCACAGGCATATGCCAGATTTAGAGTCTATGATTTCTAATATTTTCTCACAAAACTTTATATGTAAGTAAACTGACTTAATGACTGAAGAACATAGACTATTAAAGGCACAACCAGTCGTGATCCCTTGCAAGTATATTCCAAGTTTAATAAAAACTAATATAACAAATGTTAAATTTTGCCTTTCAGGTTTGTGGGAGGTGCAATTTGAAGCTTTCTTATGTTAACATATATCTACACATCCCTCATAATTTGAAACCATTAAGAAATCTGAAATCACTTGAAATTGAGACTAATCTTTTAATTTTTTTCTCATTTTCACCGCATAGTACTATTGCTATGCCAGTCTTTTCTTCTTTAAATCTATTAAAGAAAGCATACAAGAACCACAATGTTAACATATTTCATTCACTATTTGGTGTTGTTAATTAAAAATAAATTCAAACTTATATTCTCATAAAATAGAAAAGGACATTGAGATTATGTAGTCCAGACCTCTCAATTTATTGAAACATTAACCGAGGGGAGAAAAAAAACTCATGTCATTTACCAATGCTCATAATGAGGACAAAAATGCAGGTGCTTCGACGGATCTGAAGGTGATGTGGCTGCACCATCTGCCACCTCTTGGATCACCAGAGGTGATGCTGCTATCTGGCTGCCTAGACAGGTGTTTCCTCTCCTCCCCTCATTGCACACCTCCAGAACCTGAGCACTCAGTCAAGAGGACCACGGTCCCCTATAGAAGATAACCAGTCTTCCAAAAAGGATATATAAGATTAGCTGCACTCGCCTGCTAGAAATTTGAGACAAGTTCTCAAGATCCTTTTATTTATTTATTTATTTATTTATTTATTTTTGAGACAGGATCTCACTTCTCACCCAGACTGGAGTGCGATGGCCCGATCTCGGCTTACTGCAATCTCCACCTCCGGGGCTCAAGCGATTCTTCTGCCTCAGCCTCCTAAGTAGCTGGGATTAAAGGCACGTGACACTACCACACAGCTAATTTTTGTATCTAGGAGAGACGGAGTTTCACCATGTTGGCCAGGCTGGTCTTGAACTCCTGACCTCAGATGATCCACCCTCCTCAGCCTCCCAAAGTGATGGGATTACAGGTGTGAGCCACCATGCCCAGCCTCAAAATCCAATTCTCAGAGAACAAAGAGTAGTCAAGCTTCCAAGACTCCAGACACATCCAAATGAGGTGCTGCATGTGGCAGTCTGCCATTTGCAAAGAAAGAAAGAAAGAAAGAAAGAAAAGAACAGATTTTAGGTTCCTCAATTTTCAGATCAAAATCCTTTTCTACTGTCCCATATTGTATTATCATTTGAAAAAAATCACCTATGTTTTTCATGAAATATAAAGGCATGTATAATATGCCATTATATATGTATATGCTTGCATACCTATATACCTATATATAAAATACATATAGATGCATTTTTTTTCTGTAAGTTTTCCTCATCCATGTCTTATAATAGATTAATAGATATGCGGACCCAGACAAAAATGTTAAAATGTCAGCATTATAGTTTATGCCAGATCTAGAAAACTGCTGATGACAAGTTAATATAAAAATGTTTGTTCATATCATTTGAAGCATTTTATTCCCCCAACTAATATTTAAAAACTAACAAAAACGTGTTAAACCATAGGGCCTTTCTATCTCACACACCAAAATGTTTAGTCAGAAAGTTTCCAGAATTGGTTAATCAAATAGTTCAAAAATTTTATCAAATTTTCTTCCACACTTCCATCCTGTCATCTTCAGCGTGTAGACTTGTGCTCTTAGTCTGTCACCATGCATAATCCAGTGATGGCTGACACTTTCCAAGGCATCACATGTACATGTCAGATTCCACATGAAGTAGAACTGTTCCTGTCTTGTGCTCCATTTTTAAAAAGGAGAAAAAAAATCATTGTCTTAAGTCTTCCAGCTGTTATCCTCTCATGTATCTTTGGCAAGTCTTGTGTCATACCTATGTCTAAATTAATCACTTGATAAGGGGATGAGGCTTACATAAATAAAATAAATTGGGTCTAATATCCTTGAAAAGCATGGATTTTCTTTAGTAAAAGCAAAGGTACATGAGCGAGTTAAAATAGGCAAACAATAGTGCCATCCACTCTACCCTCTCATAAAAAAAATCAAAAAATAAATATTACCTTGTTTGCATCTGTAAGTTGGTGAGATTCACATATTATTTGCTAACTTAGGTGACAGTAAAATCAGCCAAACTTTCATCATAATTGAAATACTTCTATCATTGGGTCTTCATACTTTTTATCTGATTACTATGAAGATGTGTTTGTGCTGCTACACAAATCCTTGGTTTCAATACAGTACTAAAGGTCAATAGCCCATCACATAATCTCAGAATAAATTCTTTCCTCTTATATTACTTGGAAAAGATTATACAGTATTGGTACTATTTGTTCTTATATGTTGGCTGAATTCCCCGTGAAGCCATCTAAGCCTGGGAAATTCTTTTCATAAGGATTTTAACTATAGATTCAATTTATTGACTAGTTGGACTATTCTTATTTTCTATTTCATCTTGAGTGAGTGTTGGTAGTTTCTGGTTTGTCGTCTCAATTTTGTTAGTTTTGTCATAAGTTTATTATTAATAATTTTATTAATCTTTTTAAATAAGAAGTTTTTGTTCCATTAAGTTTCTGTATTGCTTTTTCTTTTCAATTTCCTTCATTATGTTCTTATATTTACTATTTCTGACTTTTGTTTGTTTTCACTTTATTTTGCTCCTACCAATTTTTAAGGTAGAAAATTATATTGTGAATTTGAGAACCTTTATCTTTTCTAATACAAATACTTCATATGAGAAGTTTCTCTCCTAGCACTGATTTAGTTGGATCTCACAGATTTTGATTTGTCAAATTTATGCTTTCGTTCAGTTCAAAATACGTTTTAATCTCTCTTGGGTCTTTCTCTTTGACCCATGGATTACTTAAAGTGTGTTAATTTCCAAATATTTGGGGTTTTCTGCTTTGTTTTAGTTATTAGTAGTTTAATTCCATAATGATCAGACAACATATTTTGTATGATTTCAGGGGTTTTAAAGTTTTTATTTTTATACCTAAGATACAGTCTGTCTCGGTGAATGTTCCATGAATGTTTCAAAAGCATGTGCATTTTATTCTTAAAGCACTTTAGTGAAGCGTTCTACAGATGTTGATTAGCTCCTACCAGCTTATAGTTTTTCTCAGTTCTATACTTTGTTGAATTTCCATCTACCCATTGTATTTTTTAATGAGGGTATGATGTTTACAACTATAACTTGAGTTTATGTCTTTCTTCTTGCAGTTTTTTTTTTTTTTTTTTTTTTTGCGTCATGTATTTTAACACTCTTTGTAAGTGTATATGCATTTAAGAATGTTATGACGTCCTGGTGTTTTGACCCTTTTAGCATTATGTAAGGTCCACCTTCGTTTCTAATAATTTTTGCTCTGAAGTCAACTTTGTCTGATATTAATATAGCCACTCCTGCTTTTTAAAATTAGTATATTAGTATATGATATATCTTTTTTTATTGTTTACTTTATCCTACTTATATCACTACATGTGGACTGAGTTTTTTGACAGAGCATGTGGATGGTCTATATAATTTTTAATCCGTGCTGACAATATCTGTCTTTTAATTGGTATGGTTGGGGCAGTTGCATTTATGATTACTTTTTTCTTCAGCTTTTATTTTAAGTTCTGGGGTGCATGTGCAGGATGTGTAGGTTTGTTATACGGGTAAATGTGTGCTATGGTGGTTTGCTGCACAGATCATCCCCCTAGGTTCTTAAGTCCAGCATCCATTAGTAATTTTTCCTGATGCTTTTCCTTCTCCCAACTCCAACTCCATTTATGTCTCTGCAAAGGACATGATCTCATTTTCTTTGTGGCTGCATAGTATTCCATTGTGTATACATACCACCTTTTCTTTATTCAGTCTGTCATTGATGGGGATGTAGGTTGATTTTATATCTTTGCCGTTGTGAATAGTGCTGCAATGAACAGACACATGCATGTATCTTTATAGTAGAATGATTTATATTCCTTGGGCATATACTCAGTAACGGGATTGCTGAGTCAAATCGTTTTTCTGCCTCTAGATCTTTGAGAAATTGCCACATTGTCTTCCACAATGGCTGAACTAATTTAGACTCTCTCCAATAGTGTAAAAGCCTTCCTTTTTCTCCACATTTGTGATTATTAAGTTTTGATTTAGTGCTACTGTCATATTATTTGCTTTTTGTTTATTTGCTCTGATTTTTGTTACTCTGTTTTCCTTTTCTTATTTTCTTTTAGGATTTTTTCAAAATGATAGGGTTCAATTTTAATCTGTATATTGTGTTTAAAAGCGTAACATGCATATGTTTTTGTAGTTTTTGTTGCTCTAGAGACGATAAGATACCTATGCTGTTTGCAGTCTACTTAGTCAATATTTTACCACTTCAACTGGAATGTAAAAACCCTAATACCATGTAGGTCCTTTACTCTATCATCTTTATCTTACAGTTTTCTTATATGTTACATCTACATATGTTGGCAATTGCATTAAGCAATGATTTTTAAATTTCAATTGTCAAACGTAGTCCAAAAAAATTACGAGGAGAAAATTAGTGTGCTATGTTTACTGAGATATTTATCATCTTTGTTGCTGTTCCTTCCTTCCTGTTTTCAAAATTTTCTTCTGGTATTATTTCCCTTCTGTCTGATAAAATTTGTTTAGAAATCCTTTTAAGAAGATCTGCTGGCTAGAACTCTAAATTTTTCTTTATCTTAGAATAACTTTATTTCACTTTCACTTCTTAAGGATATTGTCACTGAATATAGAATTTTGAGATAAGAGACCTTTCCATTATTAAAAAAAATGTGCCGCTTTCTTCATGTGGGGCTTCCATGGTTTCTGATGAGTAATCTGCAGTGATTTAAATTATTGTTCCCTGTTAGGAAATGAGTGCCCCACCCTCTTGGATCCACAGCTCCACCAGCTGGGTAAGAAGACTCCTTACCCTCAGGAGTTTGGCTGCTGCAAGCTTCTGTTACTGCTGAATGCTGCTACCATACCTCTATGGTATTGCTTGGATCCTGGGGCAAAGGAGAACAGAGAAAAGAAACCAGAAAAAATCGATGAATTATTACATTCCCTATGAGAATTAAATGCTCACTTTCTCACTCTCTAAGACAAAACTAGAAGGTTTTTCCCAGAGCTTCCTCTATCTGTTCTCTACTACCCAATTCTAGTGAATTGTATTTAGCCAAGAGGGTACTCGAGGAAAAAAAACACTAACCTCACTGCCAGTTCAGTGGTATTTTGAATTCTGGCCTCCTACTCCAAATTTGCCCACTTCTATTTACTTTTCTAAGACCTCAAATATCTGCTCCATGCATTTTGTCTAAATTTTGCAGCTATACTCAGCGGAAGAAAGATGGAGTGTGCTTCCTCCGTCTTACTCAGAACTAGAGCTAGGGCATTTTTATGGTAATTTTGTTCTTATTCGAGTCAGAGCGCTTTTGTTCTCCTCCTGTAAAGTGACTATTTGCATTCTGATCCTATATGCACTGCTATTGTGATTTCACATTCAAAGGAAACTTTATTCTCTAAGTTATTACCATTGGACACCTTACTGATTCTACATGCAACAACTACCATATTTAGCAAAATTTATACTGTGTTTTCTAACTATTTTCTAATGCACTGTTGCAGCTGTTAGCTTATATATTCCAACAACTTTATCATGCACTTTATATTCTGTACCTGTATTTCCAAAGTTAAAATAAAATGACTTACATATGCTGGTTTGAGAAATAAGCATTTAATAGACAGATGGATGGATGGATGGACGGATGGATGAGTGGAGGGTACAATTCAATAGAAGAATAAATATACATACTGATTTCTAAAGGGAGCAATGTTTGGCCTTTTTCTGCTCAAGAATAGATGATCATGTGGATGGAGACTTTTTATTCCCTTCTTCAGTCTTACAAGGGTCTTAAGTGTGATATTCTTTAGGGACAAGGGTGCCCTGAAGATACTCTTGTGGCTTTTAAAAAGATCTGATTAGCGAATACTGGAAAAGCTAATAGTTTGCTTTTCTGGGCCTTTTATTTTCCACCCCACTAAATTATTCTGCAATACACAAAACTAAACACTTTGTGGTAAAGACTCAAATGTTCAGGTAATACCTCAGAGGTGGAATAAGCTAGATATTTAGAAAGGCCTGGATATTCACTTGGCCACAAGGAGACAGTTGGGGGCATTATAGCAGAGTGGGCTTCTGGAGGAATTTCCACTAATCCCTTATTTCTTGTAAGCAGCACTGGAGTATACCACATTTTTCACTGAAATTTTGAGGTTTGGGGAAAGGATAAAATGTAATATAATAGGCATTTATCTTTAAATCCTTCCTACTCTTAGCATATCTCTGAGGAACAGTAACAGTTCTAGAGTTTAATGTGAGAAATGGTTGAGAGTAAAGTTAAATAATTTAGAGAATTATTTATTGCTTTGAAATACTCAATTATAAGTCAACCAAAAGGCCTCCTAGAAACTCGATAGAAATGTTGGGTCACCCAAAATGTGATTTGTGCCCACAAGTTTCAGAATCAACCAGAGCCGTTTCCTGTTTACTAGGTAAATGCCTCCGGAAAAGTTTATTTAAAAAATCAAAGTCTCAACTGCTCTATTGCAAAATGAAAATAATAATGTTACCTTTTTGTTTTGTTTTTCTGAGACAGAGTCTCCCTCTGTTGCCCAGGCTGTAGTGCAGTGGTGCAGTCTTGGCTCAGGGCAATCTGAGCTTCCTGGGCTCAAGCAATTCTCCCCCTCTCAGCCTCCCAAGTACCTGGGACTCAGATGTGCACCACTACGTCCAGGTAACTTCTGTATTTTTTAATAGAGATGGGGGTTTCACCTTATTGGCCAGGCTGGTCTCAAACTCTCAGCCTCAAGTGATCCACCCGCCTTGGACTCCCAAATTGCTGGGATTACAGGCATGAGCCACTGCACCTGGCCAATAATACTGTGAACTTTGTCAGCTGATGTAAAAACTCAATGACAAAATGGTTGGAAGTGCTGTATTAGTTTTATATGCTAGCTGTGGAAAATTGACACAAATTTTTGGCTTAAAACAACAGAACATTTATTATCTTAAAGTTCTATAAGCAGGAATTGATGTGAATCTTACAGGGTGAGATCAAGGTGTTGGCACAGTGCTTTCCTTTTGGAGGGCTTTAGGAAAGAATTCATGTTTTGCCTTCCCCAGCTTCTATAAACCACCCACCTTCCTTATCTCATGGCCTCCTTCTTCCATCTTCAAATTCAGCAGTTTAAAACCAAGTCCTGCTCATCAGGGGAGCTCTTCGGTTCTCTCTTTAGAGTTTTCACACTTATTATTACATTGGACACACCTGGATAATTTAGACCACTCTAGCTCCTTGAAGTTGGCCAGGTGTGGTGGCTCAAGCCTGTAATCACAGCACTTTAAGAGGCCAAGGAGAGCAGATCACCTGAAATCAGGAGTTCCACTGCACTCCTGGGTTATAGAGCAAGACTCCATCTCAAAAATAAAAGTAAAAAGTCATCTGATTAGCAACCTTAACTTTATCTGCAACCTTAATTCTTCTTTGCCAGGTAACCTAATATATTCATATGTTCTGGGGATTAGGATGTGAAGATTTTTGGGTGCGGGGGGCATTATTTTGCCTATTTGAAGTGCTATTATTGGCAGATTCTTTGGTTTCTGTTTTTAATCTGTGGAGACAACAATAGTATCAATTTCATAGTGTATTTGTGATAATTAAATAAACTAGTGGAAATAAAACATCAAAAACCCCTTTTAATAAGTGATAGCTATTACTTAGTAGTTAGAATCTAGTTTTTCACACCAGTAAAATACGAATTGATATATTAAGAAATTTAACATTGTAAAATTTAGAGAGAGTGTATGTACAGTTCTTAACACTTCTCGGTTGTATAAACTCAACCTAGTTACTTAACGTTTCTAGCCCTTATATTTCTCATCTGTAGAATATGATGGCCAATAGTTGTGTAGACCTTATAGAATTTTTGAAAGATTAAATTAAAAAATGTACATAGAGCTTTCAGCATATTATCTGCTACCTAATAAGTGCTCAACAGCAAGTTAGTCATTATTAAAATTTGTAATAATAATACAAATTTTTCTTATGAGTCTTTGGGACAAGGCCTCGCTCTGTTACCCAGGCTGTAGTGTATTGGCTTAATCACGGCTTACTGCAGCCTCTACCTCCCAGGCTCAAGTGATCCTCCTCCCTCAGCTTCTGCAATAGCTGGGACTATAGCCCAATACGTGGCAATACACCTGGCTAATTTATTTATTTATTTATTTTTGTAGAAACAGGATCTCACTTTATTGCCCTGGCTATAATAATACAAAGTATTAATCATCTCTACATGTTCTGTGATCTACAACTCTTTCTACAATAACTCCCTCTTAAAAGATTTCTCAATTTTCTTGGCATAATCAGTGTTCTATGGGAGAACTGGGAAAGTGTTTGTCATGGACAGATGGATTCAATCTCTCCAGCCAAACCAGACTACTCCCCACCTGCAGAATCTCTCTCTTTTCCAGAGACCTATTGAGGCTTAGTGAAAAGCAAAGATAAATGGGCATTCTTAGGCTGACCATAAGCCAAGAGAAGAGAAGGCATATCCATGCCAAATTCACGTGTACTAGATGTGATGCACAGCCGGATGGTACAAGCCGTGGAGTTCTGACAATCTACAGAATGTCCTGAGAAGCATCTGGTTATTTAAAGACTTCTGAGACCATTCTTATTCATCAGCCTCTGTCACTGGTCTGAGGTTATTATTTGAGATGCTATCTTTTGGGGCACTTTTCTTAACAGTGAGTGTATCTTTGTCCATCTGTTCATAAATTATCTATTAAAATACAACCCGTGTCCAAGCTTTTTTAATGGGATGGGATCTGACCCCTCTTCCCATCTTTGCTCTCTTCCATTGAATGTCATTTTATATGTGCCAAGGCCAGGAAATGTATTGTTTTTTTACCAATACACATGCTATTTTCTTAGGCCTTTTTGTTTGTATATATCTTCTGTTCCTTCTACCAAGAATGCTCTTAGCCTCCTTATACACTTAGAAAACCTCCATTGAACATTCAAAAGCTGTCTCATATACTACCTCCCTCTCCACATCTCTTTGCCAATTGTCCAACATCTATCAATTTCTAAGCTACCTCCAGGCTTCGTATTGGTCCTTTCATTCCACTTAGAATATAGCATTATGATTTGTTGCTTTACTATCTTGTCCACCAACTATACAGTGATCTGCTTGAAGCGGGAAATATGTCTTTTCTCTCTCAATGTCCCCGATGGCACCACAGTACCTAGTACACTGCTGAATATGTGGCAAATTTTTGACAAAGGAAGCAATGAACTCAAGAATATTTGAGTTCCAAGAATCATTGGCTTAAGAGAAAATAATTTATGAAAACCATATGGAAGTATTAATGAAACTGAGGGTTGGAAAGGGGAGCTAGGGCTCAAACAAGCAGTTGTCACTAACATGACTGATTCTCTCTATCCCTCACTGTTAAAAAATGCTTGGTCTCTGTCACACTGGATACATCTATTTAATTTTTCCTTTCTTCAGCCTAGTGTCTCTGCATCTCAATCAAAAGAGGCAAGAGATAGACACCCCAAAATGGCCACCTTACTCTCCCCCTGTATTAGTCAGGGTTCTCTAGAGGACAGAACTATGTATATATCCTATTAGTTATTAGTTATATATAACTAATATATATCTATATGTAACCATAAATACTATACTATATGGTTATAACTGTATAGTATTACATACATATGAATTGCTCTTCTGACTTGCTTTCTTGGATATGTGTTGCCTGGGTGCATTATTGTTTATGAAAGGAAAACAAGACATTTTAGATTAAGCAGGTTATAGTTATAACTATATAGTATAGTATATATATATATATATAATATATAAATACTATATTAGTATATATTGATTTTTTATATATGCTATATAGTATATATACTGTATCTATAAATATTAGTTATATATATAAGATATAGTATATATACTATATTCTATACTATATATGCAATACTATAATATGTGCCTCTATAACTAATATATATCCTATTATATATATATAGCCTATTAGTTATCAGTTATATGTAAGTAATAGTTTGTATATATATATATATATTGTGTGTGTGTATATATATATATATATATAAACTCCTATATGCATAGGAGTTTATTAAATATTAACTCACGTGAACACAAGGTCCCACCATAGGCCATCTGCAACCCGAGGAAGAAAGAGAGCCAGTCTGAGTCCCAACACTGAAGAACTTGGGGGTCTGATCTTCGAGGACAGGAAGCATCAAGCCTGGGAGAAATTGTAGGCTGGGAGGCTAGGCCAGTCTAGTCTTTTCACGTTTTTCTGCCTGTTTTATATTCTAGCCACGCTGGCAGCTGACTAAATGATGCCCACCCAGATTGAGGGTGGGTCTGCCTTTCCCAGCCCACTGACTTAAATGTTCATCTCCTTTGGCAAAATCCTCACAGACACATCCAGGATCAATACTTTGCATCCTTCAGTCCAATCAAGTTGACACTTAGTATTAACCATCACATCCCCAGAAGGAAATGTCTTTTCCATTCAGTCATGTTATGACGAACAACTAGGCTTCTCGAACCTTAATAACAGTTTGTCAGAGAGAGAATTTGATTGGTCCTCTTAGGGTTAGATGATTCTCATCAACCAATTCACAACAGTCAGGAATTTGGGGCCTGGAGGTAGAATTATTGCTAAGGAGGCACTATGGGGCTTTCCAGATAAGAAGAGGAGAGAATGCTGAACGGGGCAACATCTGTCTGCCACATATAAGCAAGGGAAGTAATTGAATTCTTACATCTCAGAAGAAATAATTTTACTGAATTACATTTTTCCTTGAGCAAACTGCCTAAGGTCATGTGAGTTGCACTGATTGCTGTGGCAAAAGAGCTTCCCAGACATGATGTCATTGGGAAAAGCCACACTTGTATCTCAGTTCTTCCAAGCTGAGCCTACCTTCTTCTACCACCCAGAAGCTTCAGGGACTTTGTTGGTGCCTTCTACACACAGAGTCACCCTTAGGGGCTGCTGTGTATTTATTAAACACCACCAGCACTCATTATGGATGTGTTAAAAATTCAGATCCTTAGAGAACACAGTAGATCGAAGTATTGACTCCTGTTTCACTTTCCCCATCTGTCCAGACATCAATAACAACAGTGTATGGGGGGCTGGAAGCACTGGGCTAATGTACCTCCTTCGATCATAATTCTAGAGTCCGCCTTAATTAAGATTGATTTTTGCCCCTATGTTGTACATCTCTTAACTAACAGAAAAGTCGCAAGGGCACAGTTTAAGCATTAAGAATGTGAGATTGAGGAGGAGGGAGTGGAATCATATCTTGTGCTCATGGAGTCTAGAAACTGCATGGCTAGTATACTTAAAATAAATCCTCAAACAGATTCCTAAGGCATTGAAGGAGTCACATAAGGGCACTGGAAAACTGAATTGCTCTTCTGACTCGCTTTCTTGCATATGTGCTGCCTGGGTGCATTATTGTTTATGAAAGGAAAAAAAAGACACTTTAGATTAAGCAGGTGAAGGCCACGGCAGGCCAGAGTTGTCTCCTTTTTTCTTAGACATTTTCAGAAACATCACTATCATCAGCAAAATTCTATTGAGTGCTCACAATACTGCAGGCTCTTTCAAAATACTTGTGCTCCACAAAGGGAAAGTGCAGCCTCTGCCCTCAAGCAAATTACAATCTAGAGAAGAAAGCAGACATGGCATTAAGAAACAGAGAAATTGAAACCATTCAAGGCACAGAATGAAAAACACTACATAAAGGGATTTTGATTAGTTGTGACTCTGCACCTTCATCTAGCTACTGAAAGAGAGGCTTCTTCGGGAAAATAACTTTAAAGACAATGGGTTTTGTTTTTGTTTTTAAGGAAGGATCTGAACAGGGGCCTGCTGGAGTAGAAGAAAGAGACGGTTCTAAAGATTGTGAATATTTTGTCCCAGGATTTCTAGCTTTCTGTTTATTGAAGCAAATAGTGAGGCTAAAAGGTCATGGAACAGTGTGTGTGTGTGTGTGTGTGTGTGTGTGTGTGTGTGTGTGTGCTGTGTGTTTATGCGTGTTTGTGTATAGGTGTGTGTTTGCGTGTGTTTGTGTGTTATGTGTATGTGTCTGTGTTGTGTGTGTCATGTGTGTCTGTTGTGTGTATAGTATACAGAATACTGTACTTCTAAGAAACTCACATTCTAATTGTTACCTTCTCACACAGCAGTTACTCTGTTACAAACTAATACACCAAGCTTCAAATGTTTATTTTTATAAATATTTAAGCAAAAAACTTGTAATAACTGCCTTTTCTCTGGTTTTCCTTTTATCTTTTCCCTGAATTGGCTGTGGAAAACATATACAATAGGACCCTCTTATTCATCGGGGGTGCATTCTAAGATACCTATTGGATGCCTAAAACAACAGAGAGTACTGAACACTGTCTACACCACGTTTTTTTCTATACACGCGTACCTATGATAAAGTTTAATTTATGAAATAGGCATAGTAAGATATTGACAACAATAATAATAAAATGAAGTGATATTGACAATTGCTCTGATAACCAAGATGGCTACTAAGTATCTAATGGGTGGGTATGGCATAGATATGTTGGACAAAGAGATGATTTGTGTCTGGGGCTGGGGGCAGAACAATGCAAGATTTCATGGCTACACTCAGAATGGTGCATAATTTAAAACATCTAAGTTGTTTATTTCTGGGATTTTCCATTTAATGTTTTCAGAATGCGGTTGACCTAGGGTAACTAAAACTGCAAAAGTGAAAGCTATAAGAAAGGGTTAACTAGTGTATTGCATATTTGTGTGACATAAATTTGGGATAGGTCTGAGGAACATCTGGAAGAATCTGTTAGGCTGTGGTGGCAAGACTAGGAAATCCTCAGGCTGATTGTAATAGAAAAGTTGCTATATGTTGATTCACGTCCTCCCATAGTTATATAAGTCCTAACTGCCGATGTAACGTCGTGTGGAGATGGGGTTTTGATGAGGTTGTGAGGGTGGGGCCTTCCTGGCGAGATTAGTACCCTCATAGGAGACACCAAAGAGCTTGCTTTGTCCTCCCTCCTCCACTCACGCCACCATTTCAGTTTCACAGCAAGAAGGTACTGCCTGTAAGCCAGAAAGAACACCCCACATCAGAACCCAACTGTGCTGGCACCCTGATTTCAAACTTCCAGCCTCCAGAACAGCAAGAAAATGAAATTCTGTTGTTTAAGTCAGCCAGCCTGCGGTATTTTGTTGTGACAGCCTGTGCCGAATAGCACAGAGGTTGTTAGGATTCAGAGCCAAGAACCGCAGTTGTTATTGAATCCCGGCAAATACTTTCTCAGTGTCTTTGCAAGGCCATTCAGTCTTTTGTCTCCGTCCTCCTCAGACAGCTCTCCATTCTCCTTTATGCAGACAAACGAAGAAGAAAAGTGAAGGGAAGAAGACAAAGAGAAAGGGAATGTATTATGTATCTAAAAAGCATGTGTGCGATCCTGCTGGGTAGCCAGCAATGGGATTGGGAGGGGAAGGATTACCTTATTACCACTTTCTTGATCTGTAGTAGGTGATGAGATACATGGTTCAAATCTTGGTTCATGACCAGCTGAGTAACAGCAAGAGCAGTAAAGTCTTCTAATACCCATTTATGAGCCCTAATTTGGAATCTATTTGTTAGAAGAGAGTAAGTTAAGGGAAAAAAAATAAACCTTTCACTCAACAAAAGCTTAATTCCTGCTCACATTACATGTTTGTTTGGGCTTGTGGAGGGCTGTGGTCAAGACCCAGCCTGATGGCATTCCGTCTTCTGCTAAATGAACCATTTGGAACTCAACATCTGATCCCCATGATTGCCTCTTTGACACTGAACAGAGAAGGTGAAAGCTGAAAGGTCATGCATTGGCTCTTAAATTATTTAGCCTGGAAATATAACACACCACTTCCTCTAACCCCATTGATTGGAAGTAATCACATGGACTCTTATCTCCCTTCCTGTATATGGTTTTCCAGTGAAACACAAAATCATTTCCTATTGGATCTGAAACTAAAAGAGTTTTTTTGAGGACACTATAATATAAGGTGCGTCATGAAAATTCAAGTTAAGTTGTATTATCTAGGCCAGCATTTTGCAAAGTATAGTCTCTGAACTAGTTGCATCATCTGGACACATGCTAGAAATACAAATTCTTGTGGCTGGATGTGGTGGCTCGTGCCTATAATCCTAGCACTTTGGGAGGCCGAGGCAGGTGAATCACCTGAGGTCAAGACTTTGGGACCAGTCTGGCCAACATGGTGAAACCCTGTCTCTACTAAAAATACAAAAATTAATCGGGCGTGGTGGCATCTGCCTGTAATCCTAGCTACTTGGGAGGCTAAGGCAGAAGAATCCCTTGAACCTAGTGGGGCGGAGATTGCAGTGAACTGAGATCGTGGCACTTCACTTCACTCCAGCCTGGGTGAAAGAGTGAAACTCAGTCTCAAAAAAAAAAAAAAAAAAAAAAAGAAAGAAAGAAATGCAGATTCTTGGCCAGGCATAGTGGCTCACAACTGTAATACCGGTACTTTGGGAGGCTGAGGTGGGTGGATCATTTGAGGTCAGGAATTCAAGACCAGCTTGGCCAACAAGGTGAAACCCCGTCTCTACGAAAAATACAAAAATTAGCTGAGCGGTAGTGGTGCATGCCTGTAATCCCAGCTACTCAGGAAGCTGAGGCAGGAGGATCCCTTGAGCCTGGGAGGTGGAGGTTGCCGTGAGCCAAGATCAGGCCACCGCACTCCAGTCTGGGTGAGAAGTGAGACCCTGTCTCAAAAAAATACAAATTCTTACTCCTGCCCCACTCTGAAGATAGGGCTCAACCATCTGTTTAAACATGCCCTACAGTGTTTCTAGTGCAGACTGAAGTTTAAGAAACATCGTTCTAGTGTGAGGGGGGTCATAGCACTATGAAAAGCCCTACAAATACAAATAGAATATTAACCCGGAATCACTCTTGTCTAGTGTATTCATGATCGTTCTTAGCTAGGTCTAATGGCAACAATCGTAATAGCTTATCCTATGCTAGACATATGTTCATTGCCTGACATGGTACAATAATTTTATAACATAGGTCCTTTTGTTATTTCTGCTTTACAGATTAATCTGTCTAGGCTTTGAGAGGATAGATCCCTGAGTTTGTGAAAAAGAAGCTGGTATATAAACCCCAGAGTAAATCAGAGTAGGCATTTTAATAGACTCTACCTGGTCAATTTATTTCTCTTACTAAAACTTAATCCATCCTAAATCTTTTATTTTTTTTCTTGCAAAATTTTTACACACAGGGGCTGAGCTCTTTTCACTGGAAGGAAGAAGTCCCAATTTTGCAATCTTTGTTCCCTTTGCCTTTCTGGCTGGGCTACAGTCCTATCCCCCTACAAATTGCATATTCCATGCATTTCATGACTGGGTCCTCCCACTGCTGTTACTGTAAGTCCTCCTTCTGGGTACATCCAGGGTCAGCCTCTCTGGTTGCATTTTGTCAAAATTATCTTCCCCGATTCTATAACTCACAGGTCACCATGGGCACACAATGCGAGTGGCTGATAGCACATCCCCTGAAAGCCTATCCTTGAGGATGGTCAAGCCTATTGTGCGGTGCTCTTAGGAGGGCGAAATGTACTTCAGCTCTCAGCAATTAAAATGGATCCTCACTGCTCTAATTCCACCTCCTTTATTTTTAAATCCCACTAAGTGTTTTTTCTACAACTACGTTCCAGTGGTGTGGGCTTCCTGCATTCACCCTCTTGGAACAAGAAAGGTGGGCTGTATTGGTTTCTTATTGCTACTGTAACAAATTGCCACACCCTCAGTGGCTAAAAACAACAGAAATGTATTGTCTTCAAGACTGGAAGTCAGAAATCTGACACAGGTATCAGTGGGCTAAAGTCAAGGTGGTGGCAGAGCTACATTTCCTTCTGGAAGGTCTAGGAGAAGATCTGTTTTCTTGCCCTTTCCGGCATCTATGGCTACTCATCATTCCTTGGCTCACTGCTCTTTTCTATCTTCAAAGCCAGGATTTTCTTAAATCATATCAATCTGACAATAACTTTTCTGCCTCTCTTTCTCTATGATTACATTGGACCCATCAGATAACCCCAAATAATCTAATTTTAGGGTGAGCTGATTAGCAAACCAATTCCATCTGTGACCTTAATCCCTCTTTGTCATGTAACAAAACATAGTCACAGGTTCTGGAGATTAGGATTCGAGCATTCTTTTGGGAAGCCATTATTCTGCCTACCACACTGACCAAATCATGACTTTAAACTGTATCCCTTTACTGCCCACAATGTCTGTTTTCAAAAGCAGCAACTATGTGAGTATGGAATTCCAGGCAAAGGGATCTCCTTTATCAATCTCTTAAACAACCTACTTCCACAGTAAACATGGCTGGTGTGTTTAGAAACCTCCCCAGATACCCTGTGATTTTTTTCCCTACCAAACTATGTAATGCTTCTGGTTCCAAAGCTTCTCTCCTGTGAGATGTCCTTGACACCTTCAGATTACTTACTCCAGATTTCTCTAACACCCTCTGCTTGGTATCTAGAACTTATCACATATTTCTTTCTGCCCAACAGCAACTATTTCATAGATTTCTTAATTTTCTCTGTGATACGGGCATTTTGCTAGTCTGTTATGTGTTTTTTATTTTTCCCTGACTTCCTGTGCATGTTTAGCTTCTTTTAGTCTCTAGTGCAAAGTTTTGTTCATTTTTGCCTAAATATTTTACTCATACTCATGTCACATGCAAAGATTTGCTTTAAAAAAAGAAAGCAGTTCATCAGAGTACTTTATAATTAGTTGAATAATCCAGAATCCTTGGTCAATTACCTCAGTTCTCATTATTTTCCCATCCTTTCTAAGTGAAGTCTTTGATAGAAGTCTTTCTTGATCAAAAAATTCAGCTCCTCAATCTAGCATCTACAAATTGCCAGGAGTCATCAAGAGCTTGCAATACTGTTTGTAACACTGTGCTAAGAACTCGACATGTCTTATTACGACCAGAAAATTCCAAATTATATATTCTTCTTTCTCCTCCCAACTTGCAGTCAGTTTGACTTTGAGTTGTAAAGAGTTCAGGTAACTTATTTGTGTTAATATAGCCAGTCGGGGTCAGAAGTGGCTTGATCTGAGCTCCCGATTACAAACTCCAAGGTTGTTGGCAATAAGGTATAGGTCTTGGCTCTCTCAGGTTCTCCCTTCAGTTGCTTAACCAGCTGTCTGAGGAACCATGCAAATCACATCTATTAAAACACAAACTGTCTTTTCAATTCAGTTCAATAAGTATTTATTGAATGTAGGCTGCATTCCAGGTGTCATTTACCTGTGATTCTGCAATGTTTATGCCAACTCAGCCTTAGAGCATTATACGCTTTCTTCAGAAGAGGATGTGATCTGTGCTCAAATATAGAAATCATTAATGTCAAGGACATTCTTAAAATTGCTATCGATGCAAAAGCTTTCTGAACATACTGTATGGATGTTGATAAGAAGATAAAAAAGGTAAACCTGATTTGAATAAAAGAAAATCAGCAGCAGTTGTTTTGTCAGTTCTTTTCAGAAAGCAGTTGTACTTAACATGGAGCGATATGTCCCAGAGATGTTTGCACAGAGTGGAAGTTAATACCGTAAAAACTACTTGGCTCCTTGGTAATGGAAAGCTAAGATGTAAGAGGCCGGGCTCGGTGGCTCACGCCTGTAATCCCAATGCTTTGGGAAGCCAAGGTGGGTGGATCACCTGAGGTCAGGAGTTCGAGACCAGCCTGGCCAACAGGCCAACATGGAGAAACCCTGTCTCTACTAAAAATACAAAATTAGGTGGGTGTGGTGGTGCATGCCTATAATCCCAGCTACTCAGGAGGCCGAGGCAGGAGAATCACTTGAACCCAGGAGGCAGAGGTTGCAGTGAGCCGAGATCAAACCATTGCACTCCATCCTGGGCAACAAGAGCGAATCTCTGTCTAAAAAAAAAAAAGATATAAGAAAGGGGTGTAAGGGAGAAGGGGGAAGGAATCTATGTGAACAGTTATCTTGAGAGGTGGTTAATTTTTTGTCTGTGTGTCACACATAGACATACACATAGCACTTATGTTCTGGGGCTTAAATTTTTTAGAGACACTGTTGCTTCTGCTTGCAAGGGATGGTGTAATATTAACTGAATCCTTTGGCTTCTGGTCATGTCTCTTTAGAAAGACAGCAAAAGACAGACGGTGAATATAAACTAACAAGGGATCCTCTGATGCACTGAGCCCAGAGCTCCTGTTATGAACCTGAGAGGGCAGATGGGGTCAACTAACTGGCCGAGGACTGGAGCCCACCCATCAGCATCTGCCTTTCTACTGTATTGGTGCCTTAAGAAATCCTGGAGGCCAGTCAGACAAGGCTGAGTAAATTTGCCTGTGTTCACTTTTAGGAAAATTCCAAGAATTAGTTTTCATTTGTGAGTTCTATTAATTCCATCCTCTGACTCCTAACAGCATCCTTCACAAGCTATAAAAATCTCTAGAGGTCCTTGAAGTAATGAGAAAGCTGATCGTTTTTTCCCCCTCTCTAATAATTATACTTTGATTTCTCCACAACAGTCTTTAGTTTACAGCCAGTTGTCAGTACAACTTTTTGCAGCTTTAACCTCTCTGTGATGTATTCTGCCCCTCTTGCCTGCAGATCCGTCTTCAGCGGGCAGCATCCCCTTTGCAGTTTCCCCCTCGATGTGAATTTGTCCACTAGGTGGAGCTGTAACAACTTCTCTCACAGATCACAGTGAGAGAGATTAAATTCAGTGACCACTGCTCTGTACTCTGGGGAAGCATGTTGCTATGGTCCAGAACTGCAAATCAAGTGCAGAGTCAGAAAACAGGACAACAAATCCCATAACAGGAACACAATTGGAGATAACAAATTCCATGGGACAAACGCACACTGATTCCACAAGTGAGTCCTGTGTTAGGCCTTCTAAGAATCACTGGCCTATAACTCCTGTTAGGTTTATGGTAAGTCAAAAGGCACCCTGCACCCAGGGGTCAGGAAGTGAGGGGTCTGCGACCAACTCTGCCACTCACCTGCTGTGGCCTCTCATCTTTCTGAGACTCCATGCTCATATCTGTAAAATGAGGGAGTTAAAGGAAACTATTTTGAAGATCACTTCCAACTGGATTTTACTATAAAATGGTAATCAGATTGTAACTTTTTTTTTTTTTTTACAGAAACAAGAGGGTGTGAGTTTAAATGCCTGCTCCTTAAATCTTGCTTCTGATTTAAAAAATTAATCTATGTCTATCCATACCTACATTGATACACAGGCTTAAAGGTGAATGCCTTTCTCTACTTTTAACTAACTTTTAAAAACAAGGATCAAGTAGGGGATTCCTACTGTAAATGTGAGATGGGGATTTCAAAAGCTAAAAGACAAAAGAGTGGCTTTCCAGGAGGAAATTTACTCACCAACTTCTCTCCTTCAAATAGGCTTTCCAAGCAAATTTAATTCATTTAGTTGTATGTTGGCTGGGTGCAGTGGCTCATGCCGGTAATCCCAGTGCTTTGAGAGGCAGAAGCAGGAGGATTGTTTGAAGCCAGGAGTTCAAGATCAACCTCGGCAACATAGCAAGACCCTACCTCCACCCACACACACAAAATTAAAAATGATAATAATACACAGGAGGCTAAAGCCGGAGGATTACTTGAGCCCAGGAATTCAAGGCTGCAGTGACCTATGATTGCACCACTGCACTCCAGCCTCGGTGACAGAGCAAGACTCTGTCTTTAAGAAAAAGAAAAGAAAAGTTTACATCTTTATTCATATAGGACTTTGCATGTCAACTTTTTTTCTATTGTGATGAATTAACACCATTGGATTGCCGAGATGGTATAGTTTCCTTCTCATTGAGATGTGAATATCCCATTTGGGATTTACGTTTCATGCTTGTGCCTCAGTTTTACATCCTGAAACAAACTGCTTTATTTTTAAAGCATCCAGCTTACTTTGGAGAAGAATTTTTCTATAACCAGAACGAATACATCTTTTGTCAGCAGAGATTAGAAACTGACACTTGCCTTCCTCTCCTGTCTAAAATCTTTTACTCCTCTCCCCAGCCCATGCCAGTGAAAACTGATCATTTTAATCTGCTCTTTGTAAAGCATTAATTGGATATACAGAAGCACAGAAAACCTAATAGGTATTTTTTTATGATGGAAAGGGCATCAGAGATCATTCAGTTAAGCCTTTTTATTACACCAGTGAGGAATTGAAGACCCAAAGGTTAAGTGGCTTACCCAAAGTTATTTAGCGAATAAGTGAAAATATTGTTCTAGAAGGAATCTCAGATGAACAAAAGGCAAGTTAAAGCTATTGTTTATTTCCTCTACCTATGTAATCTTAATATGGGGACACAAGGATAACTTCGTGTCTCTAAATTGGGATCACCTACTCTGAGGCTGGCAAGTAGAATCAATGAAGACCAATTTCTAAGGTGTGTCTGATTGTCTAATAAATGAACTAGGGCAATGTCTTACAAAAATGTCTTCTGTGGCAACTGGTGCAAAGCAAAGGCCCACCAAAAGGGCTCCCCATCAAGTACATTTAAAAAGACTCTCTCCTGGCCAGGCACAGTGGCTCATGCCTGTAATCCCAGCACTTTGGGAGGCCAAGGCAGGTGGATCACGAGGTCAAGAGATGGAGACCATCCTGGCCAACATGGTGAAACCCCGTCTCTACTGAAAATACAAAAATCAGCTGGGTGTGGTGGCACGTGCCTGTAGTCCCAGCTCCTCAGGAGACTGAGGAAGGAGGATCACTTGAACTCAGGAAGTGGAGGTTGCAGTGAGCCGAGATCATGCCACTGCACTCTAGCCTGGTGACCGAGTGATACTCTGTCTCAAAAAAAAAAAGACTCTCTCCTTTACCAAACTTCAGCTAGGCTTCTCTGAGCCCTCTTCTCTAGTAGGCCTGGACCTTGGTTCCACTCCTGTCTTCTGTCCACCTAGTTCAATTGTAGCAAGAATCCTGCTAAGTTGATTTAGCAAGAATTCCAAGCCTGGGCAACATAGTAAGAGTCTGTCTCTACAAAAAAAAAAAAAAAAAAAAAATTAAAAATTAGCCTAGGCATGATGGAATGCACCTATGGTCTCAGCTACTTGGGAGGATGAGGTGAGAAGATTGCTTGAGCCTGGGAGGTTGAGGCTTGCAGTGAGGCAAGGTAGCACCAGTGCACTCCATTCTGGGTGTTAGAGTGAGACCCAGTCTCAAAAAAAAAGAAATAAAGAAAGAATTCCCCACCTTTGTTATCTGATTACCCTGGCGCTAGCCTGATTTCAGCAATAATCTTGCTAAGACCCTTGATGTCTCCTCTTCATGCTTTTTTATTCACTGAACCCTCTCACTCTGCTTGTTGGCTATAAATCCTAAGTTGCCTCTCCTAATTGAACTCAATGTCAATTTCCTGTTGCAGTGCCCCCATTGTGATACTCTATAATCTTGAATAATTCTTCCTTATCATTTTAACAGATGCCAGACTAACTTTTTCTTTAACAACATGTAATGAAATGCTACATATTGTACTTTACAGAGAATCCATTACACATGTAGCACATTGATGGCTCTAAGTAATTCTACAGTAGAGAAAACTGTTTCCCACAGTTTAAACCACAGTTGCCAAATCATCTGCATTTCTGAAGGATTAGATATTAACCTGCAGGAGATGTAGTTCTCATATAATTTATTTTGTAATCAAAACCAGCCCCAATTTCTTGTGTCACTGTCATCAGCTTCTTGTTTTCTAAGTCTGCATATCACAGTGGAGAACACAGATAGGAAGATGGAGGGAGGATGGCCAGGATTTCTCTCTGCTTGTGAGAAAGCATGATGCCCAGCTGCTTACATGTTCCCAAGGAAGCACGTCTCATGACAGGAAATGAACGCGTAACCAGGAACCTAGGTATGTAAACTGAAGAGAGAAATAGAAATACACCATGTTGATTCAGAGACTTCTTACATTCTCTGGCTTGTAGACCTGCCTATTTTGAGGTCATGCAGATCAGAAGAAAGACAGCAAATGCAGTGGAAAAATGTGTGGTGTGGTCTGCATCCTTTCCATTGTGTGATTGTGGTATAGTTACATGCCTTATCTGAGGCTCCATGACATCAGCAAAATGGGAACCCTGGAGCCTGATCGTCCTGCCACAGTATCGTTATGAATTCAAAGGATGTAGAGGATGGGAAAGTTGTATGCACTGTTTCACAAACACAAGCTTCTATGCTTATTGTGTAAGATAGATGGCACAATTATTGTTCCATTCCTTTTCAAATTTACTCTCAGGTGGAAATTTTGCCTTATGATATTTAGGCAGAATACTTACTATTAGATGCGTAGGGTTAGAAAGAGGGCTTCCTTGTAATTGAATAAAATACAACAGTGGAAGCAGAGGAATATATACTAGACCTGATTCGCTAAATTAGAAGAGCTGCTAAGAGTTGTATAAAACCGTATTATCATCCCATTTTGTGGCTAAAAAATATATTTAATATGCTACAGAAAACCATGCTAAAATAGAAATTTCATCCATGTGTAGCCTCAAAAAGACCTTAAAGAATACATTTTATAAAAGCTTAGGATTAAATAGTTGCTTTTCATCGAAGTCAGTGTAAACCAAAGAGTATCTGAGGCAAGCCTCAGTCAATTTAGGAAGTTTTTTTTGACAAAGTCAAGGACACGCCCATGACAGCCTTAGGAGGTCCTGAGGACATGTGCCAAGGTGGTTGGGGCACAGCTTGGTTTCATACGTTTTAGGGTGACATGAGACATCAATCAATATATGTAACATGTACATTAGTTCAGTCCAGAAAGGCAAGACAACTCAAAGTTGAGACGTGGCTTCCAGGTCATAGGCAGATAAAAGAATTCTTTTGAGTTTCTGATTAGGCTTTCACTGACTATGCAATTTACAGGAATAGTCAGTTCCACCTTAGGCTGGCGTAGTGAAACAACAGGGCAGAGGAAGCACTCAGGCATTTGTCTCGTGTGAGCAGAGGGGCTAACTTTGAGTTCTGTCCGTCCTTCGTCCACAAGAAATTTCCTTGTGGGCAAATCGTGAGAAGGGTACGTAGCTTCTTATCTTTGTAGCTATCTTATTTAGGAATAAAATGGGAGGGAGATTTGCCTGATATAGTTCCCAGCTTGACTTTTCCCTTGGCTTAATGCACGTCGGTAATGCCCTCATGGGTGCTTTTTCTAGCCGTGTGGCTTCACCACAGAGAGGTGCTCGTTTCCTCTATGAGAATAAAGAACACTCTCTATTGATTCAGAGGAAAAAACACTTGTTATCTAACACCCTGTGTTGGTGGGGGTAGGGGCAGGTGAGCATCAGGTTGGTTAGCTCATTATAATCTCATATATACATTCAAAAGATGACAGCATGTGAAAGGAAAAAGCTAGCCTAAGAGTCAGGATCGGGGAGCGTTGTAACGCAGTGGATCTATTTTTATTGAGCCCTGTCTCTCTTCCTGGCTAGATTAATAATGGGAGACAGTGAAGATATGGGCCCTTGCCTTAGGACACTTCCATTAGGTAGTAAGAGTGGAAAAGAGACGATTAATTCAAATACACTTACTCCAAGAATGGGAAGCTGTGATTCGCTGGGATTGGCCAAGATGAGGAAGAAGAATGCTTTAAATAGAACTACTTCTAATTTATCCCAGACTGTGACAGAGCACAACTGCAATCTTGTAAGAAAATCAAAATTCTTTTTCGGAGATTCCCCTACATTGGAAAGTCATTCCAGGGCATAGTGAAATATGACCCTAGGAAAACACTAACGTCGGCATCTAGACTTAACTTTGCCCCTGATGAGATTATAACCTCGGATAATTCCCTAGACTTATTCTTCATCAAAGATTGGACTAGACAGTATTTAAGCTCCAATCCATGTCTTATATTCCATGATCTGATGATTCTAATGACTATTAGTTGTTTCTGATATTTCATTCAAATTAGATGTTCACCTCTTTCTTCGCTGGAATTCATTATAAAAAATGATTGATTATTAGAAGTTATTGATTGACATGATGAATTAAAATAGCTGGTGATTTGTCTTTGGAGAGAGATAAAAGTTTAATTTTATGATTATGATTTAATAGTCCTTCTGTCCTAAAAGGATACCTTTCACCATTCCCATGCTGGTTTCATATCATGCTCTGAGGTTAGTCCTATGGAACAGCCTGCAAGTTGCAACTCATGAGCAGTGCTAAGCCATTGCCTGTAGGACCAGGAGGTCTGCTTACGACACTGAGTTTTGCTGCACAGCAATGGCATCTGAATATGTTTGTTTCTTCATCTACACAAGTGACTCAGCTTGTGTCCAAGGCATAATATTGTTTTTGCCTCAAATAATGAATGACTTGTGCTCTGCTTACTATAACTATTATATTGATATTTTAAACTAAACTTGTCAAGCACCAGTAATTAAGGCTGAGGCAGGGAGGTACAGAGTTTGATCTATTACTATAGAGAAACTGATGATTTCTGTTGAAGAAAGCCAGCCAGTATTGCGGGAGGGGGAGGTTTGGGGCTACCTGGAGATGCAGAGAATTATTGACAACTAAGAAAGACAAGCTCTTAGTGTTGTGTGTGGGTTTGCAATGTATAATGATTATTAGGCACTCCACAAGCAAAGTAATCTTTAATCCATAGATCTCCAAGCATCTTAAACACATTGATTTATTAAATGTGGCCTCTGTAATAGTAATGTCTTCAAAATTAAATCACTTAACCTCTTGAGTCAATATTGTTACTGTTATCTGCTACTACATCTACATGACACTGAAACAAGAAGTAAAGGCAGTCAATTTGTTAAAAAAAAAAATAAGTCAAACTTGTTAACTGCATGTGTCAAATTAGTTAATTGGCATTGTGTCCATCAAACAATGAACTTCCTGGCTGAATTATTCTTTTCTCAGCTGATTGATTTGACATGACACAGGGTCTGCATGTAAGGGTCTCATTGTAATCTTTGTTTTATTTTTGTAAATTTTCTGGAACTGGGACAGACTCTTTTCTTTGTATTATCTATGTTTTACAATAATTAATAAAAATGGCCTTTTATACATCAAGGATGATGATAATTAGTGCTGAAAGAGTTGGGTGTTATAATGCATTAGTTAAAATTCTAGACCTAATTTAAGGTCTCAGAAGCCTAAATGATAAAAGAGGTAATGCTCCTTAACCTGGGATTTTATTTTGTAATTTAAGTGAAATTTACATTTGAATAAAGCAATCATAAACTTTCAAACAAACTCTCAACATCGAGTTTTCAGGAGGCACTACAATTTCCCAATAGACCTAAGAAACTTCTCTTATTAAGTCGCAGTTGAAATAATTGCATAAAAATTAAGGCCGTATCACATTTCTGATTTTTTCCATCAGCAATAGTTCTTGTATACATGTGTTACAGTTGAAATGACTGCATGAAAATTAAGGCCATACCACATTTCTAAATTTTTCCATCAGCAATAGTCCTTGTATGTGTATATACACAAAATTTCAATCAACCTATGAAATCTTAATAGAAACAAAAAGTAATCTGTGGCAATTGATCTTTGGGTAGAATGGTACCCTCTGGGAAGAATTTATTTTTATCAAGTAAAAGCATAAATAACACACCCTGGGCTTTTGTTGAGGCCCTAGGAGCCCCAGGATGAAATTCTTTGCATTAATTTAATATTAATATAACTAATACTTAATGAGGAGAGGCTTTGATATTGCCACCATCAATGATCCTTCTAAGTGAAGCTGTGAGCATATGCTATGTATCGTGAGCTGACAGCCTTCAAAAAATAAACTTGCTAAAACATGTTTAATAGAACTAAAAGGGACCCCAGGCGGCATATAATTGTATATATTCCATTTTAGATCAGGAAACTCAGATCTATAGAAATCATGATCTATAGATCTTATTATACTGCGATCACCAACTGTTTTTGTTATTTAAAACCTTCCTACATCCATCAATGATCTGAAGCACCTTAATATAAGTTTGACCATAAAGTGAGGATAAAGTAAAACTATGATCACAAAGTAAAGAGAAATGATCACATAATAACAGTGATGCCGCTAATGGTGGTGATGATGATAATGACAATTTATATTTATGGAGAGTCCACTATGTGTAATATGGCGTAGTGCTTAAATATGTAAATCCTAGGGTCAAGCTACCTTAGTTTAAATCTTGGGTTTACTATGACCCAAGTGGGAATCAAATGTTTTGCCCATAAAAGAGATCTAGACAAAGTGCATGCCTAATTTAGTTGTTGAGAGGATTAAATGACATAATACGTAGCTTTAAAAGAGTGTCTTATATATAGAACACAGGATAAAACATTAATATTTATTTTTGTACCAAGACTGTCAATTACTCAACAAAGTGGGTATCTTTATTTTCATTTTACAGTTAAGGAAACCGAGTCTCAGAGAGTTTAAGTGATTTGACCAAGGGCAAAGAGTAGGTAAGGGATGATGTGATTGTTATTCTAAACTGCAAAGTATGGCAGTTATAGAGATCCTTCCAAATGCATTGTTAGCATCTCTAATGTAACTACTGAGGCTTTGGTGATAATATTTCTTAGGGACCTTCTAAGAAATATAGTGAGGGATGGGTGAATAGAATGCATGGATTAATCCAACATTACTATTCTGCTAAACCTTTGGATTCTTTTCTGTACATTACAATGCATTCTAATTGTAGGCTAATACTGAGTTCATGTTTCAATCTATCAACCAGGAAAACCATGAGAACCATGGCCATCTGTTCATGCTAACACCTTGAATTCAAAATCTCTGATATATATATATATATATATATATATATATTGTATATATATATATATATATATATATAAAATTATGGTGGAATTAGACAAATCCTAACATAGCACTCCTGGAATCTGTGAGTGTGAGTGTATAATATATATAACACATGATGTTTAAAAATATGATGTGCTTGTGTGTTTTAAATTTTAAGTGTTTTAAGATGTTGAAGTTTCTCTTATGCATATGCTAGCTCTTTCTGGGTAGGTCTTTGAAGACATTTGCTAAAGTTCTTTTGGAATCTGATTCTAGTTAAGAGTCTAGAGGCAAAGCTGGGCACTAGAGTTGGATGTTGAAAAAAAATTCCACCCTATTGAAAGAGCTTTGCCTCAAATTATGTCATTATAGGTATTCAAGGAAGGGGTACATTGTCTCCTCAGATGGCGGATGCATTGGGGCTGCTGTTGACAGTAAAGGAAGTTCAGTGAGATTTAGAGAGGCAAGATACTCACAGTCATTTGCATCTACCCAAATATTTCCATTCAATTCCCAGAGTTTCACCTTTTGCCAAACAGTAGCCTAGCTTTTATATGAGACTTGGTGTGTGTATAAATTTAATTCATTATTTAACCTGAAGAATTAAATGTTGGCTTCATTTTTCAAATATATCAGCCCTAGCTGTAAAAGGGAATACTTCTTTAGGTTAATCATAGAAGTTCTATGGTTTTCTGACAATATCTTGAGCTACAAATTGAAATCTCTGTTCTTGACATGCACTTCCTGAAAGCTCTCCAGTGCAGTTAGAATCAGCCATACTGCTTTGCTGCAAATGCATCACAGTCTATATATTATTGCATTGCAGAAGCTTCTTGATCTACTTAATTTAAGGCTTCTACAATGTAATTAAAATAGTTGTTTGACATTGAATGCCTTCAAACATTAGTTTCCCATTTTCTATTCCACAATGTTGTGAGCACGTCTTTCCCCCTCTAACCACTCAAGATGAACTCCCTTTCATCACCACTTTTGAAGGTCTTTTATCCCTGGAATTACTTCTAACAGCAAATACAATGTGTGTGTGTGATCAGAACAAAACTGTAAACATCTGTAGGTATTCCAAAGCAGGTAAAAGATAATAGAGAAAATTAGATGCTATAGATCCATTGATAAGACTAAATAATCTAAGTTTGGGGAAACTCAATATCTCATATTTGCTACTAAACTTTATTTTTATTCAGAGAGTCAAGAAAGAGAATGATCACTACAGTTTACAGCCTAGAATCAGGTGATTTTCTAGGAATTATTAATAGATTCCCATAGGTTTTTCTTTTTTTTTGCAAAATTTGAATCTATCAAACCACCTATTTTTGTTATTGTAGCAAAACCATCACTTCTGACTGCCTTTACTTTTAATCTAATTTATGTGACTTTCGTGGTAGAGAATAAGCCAAACACCTGCCAGCAAAGTACTGTGGGAATTGTAGTTCCTAGGTTTCCAGTCACCATGGCATGATGAACAAAGTGTCATTTTTCTGAGATTTTATATCTTTTAGTACAGGTTCAATTGCAAATGAAAACAATCAAATGTTAAAAGCTTTGAACTCTTTTAAGCAAAAAAATAAAGGGAATTCCACTTGTAAATAACTTCAGAGTTGATCCTGGGACTCAAGTATTGTGATGAGGACCTCTCTTGGCTCTGTCTTCTGCTAGGTGGTCTTCATTCTGAGGCTCTCTGTGGTGGCCCCAGTAGCTCCAGGTCACATAATCCTAAATAGTCTCAGAATCAGCAAAAAATAGAACATGCATCTATTACAATAATTCTAGTCAAATTCACAGTCAGTCTCAGTGGCTTTTATTGGGTCATTGGCCTCTTTCTGTACTATTCAATTTCACCAGGGTAATGCAATATTCTAGATTGTCAAGCCTTGTGCAACATTCCCCCTTACCTCTCAGATATTGGGAGGTAAGGAGAGTGACGGTCAAATCACCTCCATCAAAAGTATGAAGTGAAGGTGAAGGGTCCAGGGGGGATGCTATCTTATAGCATTTTATTACAAAGATAGGACTGGATATAAACTAGGAATCAACAATAATGGATTCCGTCAGTGGCTCCTTGGATGGAGTGACAGAGAGCAAAACTTTCGCTCTTTCTTTTCCTTATGGCTCTTTGACACTACCTGAATTATTGTCAGTCGTATATTTTAAAGGGGTAACCACCATCTTAGAGCAGAAGAAACTCATCCCATTTGAGAGACAGATTAACATAGGTAAGAATCCTGCATAAATTTCTACCACAAAGGGGATATTGATCATTTCCCAATAATACGACATTCTTCTTTGAAAATATCCATCACTTCCCTCATCCTTAAGTATTTTTTCTCTGATTTGGAAATGGAATCTCAAGAAAGTGGGTCGGAACCCCCATCTTCCTAGGCAAATTGTCCATGATGCATGGCATCTGCCACGATGTGACTCTGGAAAAAAAATTCTATTTCTGTCAAGTTAAGGTAAAAATTACACCACCCACAAAGATTCTAAGTGGAATACTTTATATTAATCATGTAGTCTTTAGCTTTTAATATAGTGCCTGGTAATTGATAGATGCTCAGTAATGATTAGCTGTTGCTATTGTAAATCCCCATCAGCAGCATCACACACAGCTATCTCTCTATCGTAAGAGCATTTAACTACTGTAGTGTAAGATTCAGTAAACAGATTGGTTAATTAAAGCCCCTCCTCTTGTAGTAATAGAGTCCTCAGGCTAAGAAATTTCCTTGTCTGATTGATCACTCTAATTTAATGCCATGCCCCTCTTTTATTTTCTGTAGGAAAAAAAAATTCCTTTTAAATTGGTTTTCTAAAGATATACTCATGAAATAACTGCTACATATACACACAATCACATTTAATTTCTCACAACACTATGAGGCAGATACTTCAAGTACCTCTGTCTTACAAGTAGATAAATTTTGAACAACGAGAATTGGGTAGCAAGCTGAAGCTCACAGTTATTTCCAGTACAGCTACAGAGTCTCAATTCCTAACTGCTATGTGATTTGACTTCTTGGGGCACAGGTAGGATTACATCACCAGACTCCTTCCATTAAATCTCATTTTCTCCCCAGAACTCAGAAACCTAGAACTAACGCTCTCTTCGGCCACTTCCAAATCTTTTCCTAGTCTCATCCCTAACTTTGTAGACCCTTCCCAAATCTGGGAAATTGATCTTTTACTTCTTCTTCCAATCCTTCAAACTTTCTTGTTTTATGAGATTCCCTGTCCATTATCTCCCAGCCAAAGACTATGATAACCACACTCTTACTTATCTATTTTCAGTGTCTTCAACATAACTTCTGTTTACCATACAAAGTGACAACTATTAATATAATTCAGAACTATCCATAACTTAGAAGAAATTGCTCTTTTATAGGACTTCTTTGCACATTTTAAAGAAACGGCTGAGAGTTGCAGGTTACTATTATCTGTATAAGACAGAATCTGAACTTAAAAGTAGTAAAATAAAAATTTTTGAAAATTGTATTTCATGACTCAGTCTTGCCAATTAATTAATTTAGATGGGCTTTTTCCAATTAACTGGGTCTTAATACCCAGTTAATTAATACTTAACTCTCTCAGTAGGAATTTATATACACACACACACACACAAACACACACACACACAAACACACACACACAGGAACAGATTTCATACAGATACAATTGCAATTGCTTCTCATGTTTTTGTCTTTCTTATGGCTACATGCCCCATCCTTCCATTTAAAAATTGTGAAATTGCAACCACAGATCCTCTGTAGCTAGGCAATGTTGGTTTAATTCAACAAATTAATTGGAGAAGTCACCAACGATTAAGAAAATGGTACCCAATTATTTATGAAAGTTATTTCTCCAAAGCTATATTTTTTTCTTCTCTAGCTACCTTTACAATTTCCTCCCAAAGGATGGAGCTCAAATTAGTCAGCCCCAAAGGGTTAACACAAGTCCCATCAAGCCACTCCTTTACCTGGCAAATTATATCACTCTTCAGCATGTGTCACTTGCACAACTTTTCAGCTCCTTCCTTCCTAAGGTAATAGGCCCAGAAGCTGGATGCTGCTGTGCTTCGGCACCTGTCATTTTGACATTTCATGCTTTCTTTAGAAAAGAGAAGTCAGTAGAATGTGAGAAAAGTGGAACTTTGACAGGTTGTCAGAATATCTTGCAGCACAAACCAACCTGCCAGCCAGCCTGTTTTCTGGTATATTTCAAAGTCTCCTAGCAAACGAACTGCAAGTTACTGACTGAAGAACTTCTTAAGTAGGAAGATTCCTTACTTTTTTCAAGATTGAAATTCAATAGTTTTCACCTGAAATTGGTTTAAATTTTAGGTGGCTTACTTACAGTTGCATATCAAATCAAATATAACTTGTTAAGCCCAAATTGATAAAAATATCTTAACCAATTGATTGGTTTTTTTTTTCCATTTAATCATAATGCTTTTTGATTCAGGATGGCCATCTATGAGTATAAAACAGGTTCATAAAATGACCTTGAGTTTCCAACAATGAATAGTGTCTGATTCACAAGTAAAAGGTGCTAGCATGCAGGCAGTGACAAGAAAGCAGGGAAAAATAGTCCAGGAGCCATGGCTTAAGAACACTACCTAGAAATGGAAGAAGATTGTAAGATAGTTGTGCTAGGCTATGGGAAACGGTCATCTGGACAAACAGCCTGTATACGATACGCTGTTGAGAGCAAGATCTCTGACCAGCTCTCTCCAACTGTGAATATATTTCTAAATACACACTACCCCAAAAGGAAAAACAAAGAGGGTTCTTTGTTTTTGAACAAAACAATGGATTCAAAATATTGATTGGAAAAGTATCGTGTTTCTTTTCTCTAAACTTGATACCAAAATGAGCAAAAAGGAAAGAAGAAAATTTTATGTAACTCTCGTAGGATTCTTAGTACCATTTTTTCAGAAGCAAGTCTAACTTTCCTAATATCACTTATTTTAAATCCCCCTCCCTGTCATGAGTTAAGTAACCATAAATAAGCATGTCATTCATTCTAGTATGATGTATATGCCTTTTTATGTATACTTTTAAAAGAGCACTTTAAAAAGGAGAAAATATTTGGTTTTGTTTAATTGAGATTTTATGGCATTGGAAAAATAATTGCCAACAGTTAATGTTCACCTAACTTCTGTGATAACCCTTCAATCCATAACTACTTTTTTGATGATAGACATTGCAAAAATCATTGCATTATATTTAATATAGTTTCCATATGTATGACACAATGCACTCCTCTGAATGTTATATTTCCTCTTTTACCCAACCCAAGGTTTAAGTAGCATGATAGCCGCTCCCCCACCCCATAATCTGGCTTTTAAGGGACTCTTCTTGAAACATAACTGTTACTGTAAAAATGGCCACATTCAACACTGTGTGACTTTCCCAATAAAATTGCCTAGAAAAGGTGCCAATTACTTGCCTCAGCCTAAACCATTCAATCCAAAGGCTAGCCAAAGATGCTAATATAAGAAAAGAAAAAAACAAAACATAACTATAAAAAGGCCGTGAGTTGGAGTTGGTGCCATTCAAACCAAAGCCAAATTTGCATGTGAAAGAGTAATAATGGCATAAGAGTTAAGGCAATTGATGGGAAGCTAGTTAGTTGGCAAATAGAAGCGTAGATAAAAGGAGAGATACCCAGACAAAAAGTCTGCTCTCCAGGGTCCTGACAAATTTTAAGACATGTTTATTCTTTTTTTTTTAAATATATATATATATTTTTATTGCATTTTAGGTTCACTTTTTTTCTGAAGCAATTTATGTGGATCTGTTTCGTAATACAATTAACCCTTAATGATAATAGACCTTTTAAGCAAATTTGAGCCTATTCATAAGTATCATCATCCTTTCCATTTGAAGATTATGTTTCTAAGGATACTGCTGTTCACATGATGGCAAAATCTGACACATTACCAAAGTCTTTTCAGTCCTGTTTATATGTGTTAACCTGCCACCTGGACAGCTGTTTTTCTTATTTCTTTTTTATTTTTGCATTAGCTATAGATTTTGCAATTGGTCTGTTTAGGTTGGTGGTTGTGCACTGTATTTTCTTCGTTAGGATAATTCACTCTGTCTGTTGTATCTATGTAACTTTTTTCTTTTTTTTTTCCCTTCATGAGCAGTATATACATTTTAAAAAGCCCTAGGCTATGATTCACAGAATCCAGATTCTAAACCCTCTTACAAGTATGGAACTTGGGAAAAATCACTTCACTTTTCTGAGTGCTAGTTTTCTCATCTATAAAACTGTAATAACAATACAGACTCAATTTTTTAATAAAATTTAAATGAAATTGTATGCATGAAACTTCTTAGCACAATGCCTCAAATCTTGCAAGTGTCTAATAACATGTAAGAAATTTAAATCTGAGAGATTTTATTCAATCTTTCAGATGAATCCTCAGAGAAACTTTATTCCTTTTATTTCTGCGGGTATGCTATGAACAAATATTAATTGCGTGCCAACCATGAATTGTTACCCTCATTTTTACTTTTAAATTCTCCTGTTAAGTTGCTATCTCTTAAAACACGCTATTTCAAGGCTGGGAGTGATGACTCATGCTTGTAATCCCAGCACTTTGGGAGGCAGAGGCAAGCAGATCATGAGGTCAGGAGTTCGAGACCAGCCTGGCCAACATGGTGAAACCTCATCTCTACTAAAAATATAAAAATTAGCCGGGCTTGGTGGCAAGCACCTGTAGTCCCAGCTACTAGGGAAGCTGAGGCAGGAGAATTACTTTAGGCTCCAGTGATCCCAGATTGCGCCACTGCACTCCAGCCTGGGCAACAGAACAAGACACTATCTCAAAAAATAATGCTATTTTAAAAGTGATGATTTTTTTTTTTTTTTTTTTTTGAGACAGAGTCTCACTCTATCACCAGGCTGGAGTGCAGTGGCACTATCTCGGCTCACTGCAACTTCCGTTTTCTGGTTTCAAGCAATTCTCCTGCCTCAGCCTCCCGAGTAGCTGGGACTACAGGCATGCACCACCACGCCCAGCTAGTTTTTTTGTACTTTTAGTAGAGACGGGGTTTCACCATGTTGGCCAGGATGATCTCGATCTCTTGACCTTGTGATCTGCCCACCTTGGCCTCCCAAAGTGCTGGGATTACAGGCGTGAGCCACCGCGCCCGGCCAAGTGTTAATAATTAACTTACATTAAGCACTTCCTATGGGCTAGAAGCTTTACAAATAAGGAAACTGTGGCAATGAATGTTTCAGCAGCTGACCCCACTGTGGATTTGATTCAAGAGCCTGCAACTTCACCCACCAAGTTCCTTGCCTTTTTGTTATGCCACTCTGTACTTTACCCTTCCCTTGCTCTCCAAACCGAGTCTCACTTTACGAACTGTTTTCCAGCAAGTACAGTCCTGTTTTATGTTATTTGGTGTCTTATATGTTTTATGCATGTCTCTTTAAATAGATAATGCAGAACTTGAGGGAAGGGGTTATCTTTTGAATATCTATGTACCTAATTCAGTAGTATACCAATATCAAAAAATGTGACATGTGCTTGGAATTATAAATCAGTAGATATTTCTGGAGCATGTTGTTCCTAGAGGAGTAATGTGGTATAAGGTAGGAATGTGTGATAAGGCTAATCAAGGAGAATGTTAAAGGCTTCAAAGAAGCTCATTTTAGTAGAGATTTAAATGTCCCTGCTCTATGTTTATTGTATTGCTGGAATTATAGGATGGAAAGTAAATGACTGCTTTGCTGCAGCAATTGCTATCGTGTTTTGTCTCTGCATTCCATCTCCACACCCGGCTCCATTTCAGCCAGATGTGTATTTTGGGTCTGCTGGAGTCCTCTCTAGCCTTGCCTCTGCTATTTGTCTCTATATACTTAGTAACTTTCCGCATCTCAAGTGACTGTGTATGTGTGCATCAGTGTGGGGCTCTGAGAACGGAATAAGGATTAGATAATCTGAACCAACTATAAAAACAAGGCTTGGAAAATACACATAGCCTAACACCAGGTAAAAGGTAGGCAGTTGTGATGTCTGGTGGTTTAGTCTGGTGTATGAAAACTGGCAATGAATTTTTTTAGTATTTATCTCCATTGTGACACAGAAAGAGTGGTCGATCATGTAGAACCCTTAATCTGGTTCCACCAGTAAAGTGAAGGAAACTAGTCTTCAGTGAATAAGAGCAAATATGAGTTAGATAGGAAAGCAGAGTCTCCAGCTACCTTAGAGCTTCAGAGAAGGGCAGTGTTTGGGGAAGGACCTTGGAGAAGAGTAATCAGCTGAAGCTGCAGAGTTACAGGGTCAAGGCAAGTGGACAAGAGCAATTCTGGAGTCTAATACAATATAGGATGCATTACTCATAGAGGGCAACAAAAATGGAGGGGATAATATATGAGAAATAGATGCTGCGTAAAGAAGAGTTATGAGAAGAAGAGTCATCCATGAATCCATAGGTAGTCTCCTTTTATGGATCCTAGATCTAGAATACATGGTAATCTCATGTTTCTTAAAAGAGTAGGGTTGCAAAAGTACTTATATAATTCCTGCTTCTGAGAGGGTGAATAACTCCTCATTCAGATGGGATCACCAGTGATGTAGCTTTGGGAATATGAGGTACACAGAGCCAGAAGAAAGTAGCATGACAGCCCACATGGGAAAATCCAACTGGAGCTCCAGAACATCTTGCAACCTCCAACACAGCTTTTATTAGAGGGAAACTTCGCTTTCTTTTCAGGTATTTATTATTATTTTTTTCTTTTCATAAATCAAGCTGATAAAATTGTGAACAATTTTTTATTAAATATTTCCAGCTACAAAACGCAGATTTGGAGCCAGATGTGGTGGCTCACATCTGTAATCCCAGCACCTTGGGAGGCCGAGGTGGACAGATCACTTGAGGTCAGGAGTTCAAGACCAGCCTGGCCAACATGGTGAAACCCCATCCCCCCCCGCCAAAAAAAAAAAGAAAAAACACGCAGATTTGGGAAAACTGCATATCTATATTCTACTATATTCTATGCCCATTATAAAGTAAGATAATCAACTAAATTGCATATTTGTCCAAAAGACTGGATACATGATTGATAAATAGATTCAAAATATTTTAAAGGGAGGGATTAAAATGATTATCAAATCAATTTTAACTTCACAATTCTATGATCACAGCATTAAAAAGTTAAAGATTCTGAGTTGACTTCCCCATCCTGCAAGCCATCGCTTGTCACTCTCCTCACTACCTCAAGTGCAAGCCTGATAGACTCCTCCATTTGCTATTCCATTTCCACAGGATCTAAAACTCCCACTCATTCTTTCTCTGTTTCTTCCCCATTAGGAGACAAATGGTAGATCTTTGGCTTAGTTTAAGAGTCACTTTGGCCAAATCATAGAAAATCTTTTACTTTCATTTAAAATCTTTGTATCTCATTGTGGCTATTGGCATCAGCACAAAAAGTAAAACAAACAAAAACCCACATACGTCTTAAACTTTCTTTGGCTCTTTAATCCTTCTTAGCAACACATCTTTCATCCATTGTTTTCTTATGATATGAAGCTTACTTGTTCCTATTCCTCTATTTTCCAGGAGGAAGAGAGCAGGGATGGGAGGTGATCTCTTGGGAATCATTCAGTTGTACCTAAAGAGAGACCTGCCATAAAAATTTTTTTCTCAGAAAACTGCAGTATTCAAATCAATTATCGCCTTCTCAGACCTCCTGGATGATTTTACTCTGTATTATAATTATTATATTTGTCTCTAAAACTAACTTTGAACTTCTAAAGAGTTCAAAGCTAGCAATATATATACATATGACCAGCTCTCACTATATATGGAATTTTTATGTGAACATATATTAATATATTACTATATATACACACACATATATATGTATGGATAGATAGAGAGAGAGAGAGAGAGATGGAGTCTCACTCTGTCACCAGGCTGGAGTGCAGTGGTGCAATCTTGGCTTACTGCAACCTCCAACTCCTTGGTTCAAGTGATTCTCCTGCCTCAGCCTCCCAAGTAGCTGGGATTACAGGCACACGCCACCATGCCCAGCTAATTTTTTTTTTTTTTTTAATTTTTAGTAGAGACAGGGTTTCACCATGTTGGCCAGGATGGTCTCCATCTCCTGACCTCATGATCCGCTCACCTGGGCCTCCCAAAGTACCGGGATTACAGGCATGAGCCACCGCACCCAGCCACAATATATTATTATTTTGTTTTTATCAGCTGACACCATGTTTGACACCATGATGAGCACCCAATACAATCTAATCGAATGAATGAACTGTGTTTTGGCCTAAAGGACTTATTCAGTTCCTGTGTGGCCCTCTGTTGCTGACTCAAGGAGATGCTGAGATATTTCTGGGTGTTGTCCCCACTTCTTTCAAATCTTGTTCCTTGCATCCCTGGTTTCACTTCCTTATTATCATCCTTCTAGCTCACCTCCTTCAGCCTTCATCCAATCTGTCAATTTTATCTAGACTCCAGCAGGCAGAAAGAACTTGTTCTATCAGGACCGATACTTCTCTTTTTTATTTTGTCTTTCATGTAAACTTCTGCTTTTGGAACTCAGAAGTCAAAACTTTTGACTCCTCATTTCTTTGGGTTCATTGGCTGGTAATGGGTTCCACTTGACGAATTTCTTAGGAACAGGTCTCTAGATGACAAGAAATGGAGAGTATTGGAAGGGAGGTGAGGGATAAAAATACATATGAAACCTCAATATGATGAATGAATGAATGAAAATTTTCTATGATTTAAAAAATAAGAATGTATAATATACTGTTAAAGGGTTTATTTGCATAAAGTCTTTGAAAATGTATTAGATATTGTGGCTAAATAAATTATCCAGACTTTCAGTGTTGAATCTCCATCCAAATTCATTTCAAAGTTTGGTAATCTGTGAAAGAAAAAAATAAAAAGTGCAGTCGTCTGGTGACTGTGCCTGGGTTTCCTGCCCTTCATTTATTCATAGTGTCCTTTTCCACATCTTTCAGTGCCTTCAACTGGGTTATCTTCAGGGCAGGGAGTCCTCAGTGGTGGAATTTCCCCTGGTATCAGAGCTTGACTACAGACCTCCTATAGGAGAGATCAAGCTACCTTTCACCTGCAAAATGTGTTTGTTCCAGTCTGTGAGGGCTGAAGTCTCTGTGATGGGGACATCATTAAAAAGCACTGGGAAGTTAGAGTCAACTTTGGAGGCACTCATAGTAAGTCAAAACAGTTTTTTTGTTAATAAAGTTCATTTTATTCTGAAAGATTCTAGTGACCAAGCAAACGGCATGGACTTAGCAACAGTAAAATATTGGTATCTGAAGTAGTCTACCCTACCACATTAGGGAAGGAGGAAATTTAGGCCAAGGACACAGGGGTGGCCCCTATTCCTCTATAGTGCTGTGTAGTCTTTAATGTTCATACAGAATTTGCTTTCTAAGGCATTATCTGAAAGACACACACATTCTAAATTGTGCAACATTCAATTTATCTACCTTGGAAGGATGAATGGTCGAGTGAGTCCTGCTGAGATCTGAGCCTCTGCATCCAGGGATTCTAAATGTTTGAACCAGCTGCTGAGCTCACTAAGCCATCTCCACCCTCCAACGGGACAGCTTCTCTGAAAAGGAGTTTAACTTCACCAGTGATTTTCTCTTCCACCCATGTAATTTTCCAGAAATTAAGCAGCAGTCACTAGAAAAACATAAATAAGATACCGCCTCAGAATTTTCTATACATCAAAGCACTACTAAAATGTGTGTACTACTTGCAGAAACATGAGAGAGGCCATGGAAGGGAGCTCAGGACTAAGTGAACACCACGGATTTTATTTACAGATGAGGGAATGGAGGCTCAGGTTATTTATCAATGCCCAAATGCAAATCTTGTTGATTCTGCCTCAAAAAGCACCCAGATCTGTTTACGTTTCTCCGTTTCTATTGCCCCCCAGGATAATGCAAGCCACAGATGTATCTCAGTAAATAAAATTTCCTGGATTGTTTCCATCCTCTTTTTAAAACCTCATAATTTTTTTCTGTTTCATTTAGAATAAAATCCAGATTCCTCTACATGCCCTCCAAGTTCCCATATCATCTGTTCCCAGACTATTTCTCTAAATGTATCTTCTGCTGCCCTCTCTACCCACTGTGATTGAACCACCACCCATTTCTCGTATTTCTCAAACTCACTGAGCTTGTCTCCACTGCAAGACCCAAGTACTAGTAAATCCTTCTCTCTAGAAAATGCTCATCCCAATACTAAAAGACTGACTGTTTCTTCTCATCAAGTTCAGGTTCAATTCTCACCTCCTCCAGGGACCCTTTCCTAATCGTCCTATTGAGTGCTGTCCTCCCATTCCCTGTGACTTTTATCGCATAATCGTGCTTGTTACTATTTGTCCTCTTTGGATATATTTTGCTTTCTTGTTTAGTGTCAGCCTTACTCACTGATATAAAATTTTCATGTAAAGAGAAAGTCTACCTTTCTCATTCAGTGCTATGTCCTCAATATGTAGAACAATTCATAGCACCTGGAAGAAAGGAAAGTCAGACGGTAGGATCACGAGTAAGTCTTTGCTGTGTGGTAAGTTCGCTAAAAAAAAAAAGAAAAAGTATACTATACAATTTTTCATGATAAATTGTTTAGGGAACAAAAAGAGTTAAAAAAAACGTGTATACTTTAGATGTTTATTTGTATGTGTGTATGTATGAATATATGGTGTTTTGTAAAAGCAAACAAACAGAGAACATACTGAAAAAAACACATCAACATTTTGATCTACATTTGGAGTAATTATTTTCTGTCCCAGTATTGATTTGATTTTCAACAGTAAGAATATATTACTTCTGTTGTGAAAAGTTATTTTAGTATATAAAGTTATTTTAAGCATGCTCAAATTGGCTTTGAGCAAATCAGTGTTCACGGGGTTATGCAATGGTTTTGCCAAAAGGCTTAAGGTATAGGCTCTTCACCTGTTTGGTCAATTACCATGCATTTCAGGAAAAATTTTCTTCAAGAGATGGAGAACATGATTAACATGACTGCTAAATGCCTCCAGATTTACATTTCCTACTTAAAATGGAAATCGAAACTAAAATGGAGATGAAAAGGGAAATCTTTTCTCTAGTAACTACAAGACCCCTGCAAATCTAGAAATGGGTCTGGCTGGGCAGGCCTGGATTGTGTATCCTTGTCTAAATAAATCACGGCACCCTTTACAGGTCCACATGCCCATCTCTAGGTGAGGGCTGCTGTGTATATTACCAGAAACAGAAGAAAAACTATAGCCAACAAAACTGTAACTAACTTAAACTACTTCTATAATTTGTAGTAACCTTGTATAAAGAGGTGCCCTGGGTTGCTTTTGTTTTCCAACAAGGATAGAAATCAGAAAAATCAGTTCTGTCTTCTGGAATAGAAATTCTCTATGAAATTTGGAGAGGTCCCTAAACTCCCTGAAGGTTCTCCATGGATCCCTTAGGTGGGATTTTATAGTTTCATAAAGTTGAATCTTTAGATCCGACTTAGAAATAGGCACACAATTCAGAGACATGAAAATCAATATATCAACCTTATAATTGATAAGACTAGCAAACTAAAACTGAAAGATGTGGTCTAGGTGTGAGTTCATACAGGCATGATAATTTTCCCCTATATTGGACACATCTACCCAGCCCTTCACAGGCTGCAGCCTTGGGTTCCCTCACCAGCATGACAATCTGTCCTGCCAAGAGTGTTCATAGATGACAGACAAACAAGAACATATGTTTTTTGTTTTGCTTTGTTTTGTTTTTTGACAGTTTCACTCTTATTGCCCAGGCTGGAGTGCAATGGTGCAATCTTGGGTCAATGCAACATTTACCTCCCAGGTTCAAGGGATTCTCCTGCCTCAGCCTCCTGAGTAGCTGGGATTACAGGCATGCGCCACCAAGCCCAGCTAATTTTGTGTTATTAGTAGAGACGGGGTTTCTTTGTGTTGGTCAGGTTGGTCTCGAGCTCCTAACCTCAGGTGATCCACCTGCCTCAGTCTCCCAAATTGCTGGGATTATAGGCGTGAGCCACCGTTCCTGGCCAAACATGTGGTCTTTGCATCAAACATCTCTGCAAAGGGAACTCAGGTGGGCTGAGTCTTTGATGACCAATTTGTACTTCCAAGCAGAAAAAGGTTTTAATAAAAAAAAATCATTTCAAGTTTGGTGTGTGTGTGTGTGTGTGTGTGTGTGTGTGTGTGTGTGTGTGTGTGTGTGTGTGTAAGAAATGAAATCAGAAAATTTACCTTGATGGCAGAGTCCTCATATAGAAATAGCTAGATATAAAAGTGTTTGCCTTTTTAATGCCCTCCCTCTGTATTCTCAGAGCAGGACTATCCATTATTGCTATATTTCTGATTATTTTTTCTGTATGCTATTTTGATGTATAATTTCTATCATATACTATCATCTTTCAAGAACATCGACTGAATTTTGAATCAGAAACTAAAATCGAATCTGTTTGAAATGTTCAAAGCCAGCTCCAATGGCACTCTTGGAGCTCCATATAATAAAATGAACACAGGAGCAATAGCCCTATTAAGCTGATGAAATCATTGATTTCTTCTATGTCTAATAGTCACATTAAAAGCTGAGATTTTAAACAGATATAATACTAAGTAACTCAGTACCTTATCAAATTAACAAAGAGCCTTTTAACCCTATGACCCTTAATAGAAAATGTTTATTGGAAAATGGCTGTGAATACAAATACTTTCAAAACATGGTGGTTAAGTGTTCTATGCGGCTAATGAAAATAACATCACTGGCTTGGCTGTGTTTTCTGCTTTTTTTGCCTAGAAAAGGTAAAAAGACTTATGCAGAAACAACAAGTCAATCAAATGCTTTCTGAGTTGTTCTATTTATCTAACTTTAAAAGGGAAGTATGTTTAGAACATTATCCTCGAGCTGTAGTTCCCAAACACTAGTTCACAGTCCTGCTGTATCAGAACTGCTTAGGGTGCTCAAAGTACAGACATTTAAATCCCAGGTCAGATGTATGGATTCAGAAAGGACCCTTGGCTTACTTTTAGCAGAACCCCAGATGATTTGGATGGACACACCCACTTGGAAGCCCCTACAATAAAATTGGGCTTTAAGTATGAGATTGTTAGGGGCTGCCTTTTTCTCCTATCTACGGCTTTTTCTCCTTTTGATATGCGTTACTCCCCATCGTAATCATGAAATAGCAGTGCAAGGAAGGCTTTCTAAAGTGGTGTCGTCTAATCCCCCTCATTCCTGAGGGGGAAACTGAGGTTCGGGGAGATCGAGTCTGCTGGCTTGGACCCAGTGTACTTTATGACCTCTCTGTTTTCCTCTGTCTTGATCCTTTCTTTGGAAATATTCTGACAAAATGTAACTCTATTAATGCCAGAAGCATTTAATGTTTTGACACAATCAATGATGTTAGCTAAAGAAAAGACCATAGATTTGTAGAATGTTAACATGTGAGAGAAAAGAGGAAGCAGAAAAGGAGGAGGATATGTTAAAGAGTAAACTCTTAAAACTCAAAGTTCATGTAGCTTATAGTTTTCCATTCCTTAGATCAACGTGATGTGCAGGATTTCAAGGCTGACCAAAAAACTGTCAAATAGAATTTTAAAAATAATAAACCACCTTAGTGTTGTAACCGAGCGAGCGCAAAATCACCACTGAGACAAAGACTAGGCCAAATTATAGTGTCTTTATTGCTGGCGGCCACGGGGACTCGCATCTCTCTAACCCGTGGCCCTGAAAGGAGGGTGTCAAGACCTTTTATGCCTGTAAACCACCTCCTGGGTGGGGGTGAGGGTGAGAGGCTTCGTACATTCCGAGGGCCAGGGGACTTTGGACATTCCGATTGTTACTGAAGTGATTCACAGAAGTCAAGATAAGCGTTAGTTTACACATTGTCTGAGTAGGGTGGAAATGACAGACCTTAGTTACTTATTACAAGTCTTAGTTTTTCTTAAAATGGCGCAGGGGCCAAAATGGCGTGGGTTTGGACTGCTTGCCTGTCACATTAGGATTACAGAGGGCAGTTTCAAAGGAGAGCCGAGGTATGGTCGAGGTATGCAGTTTATGGGACAAATACCATGTCACCTTAGTGCATATTTCTTTCAGGCTTTTTTCCATCTATACAAAGTGCAATAATGATGCTCATATGGTTCTTATAGCTCGTTTTATTTCCATTCAAAAATAAATCATCAGTGTATTTTAAGTCTATCATGTAGTTTTAGGTAGGCCCGTAATATAAAAGGTACCATAATACACTTATTACATCCTCCATTGTTACACATTTATTTTTCAATAGTTTTCACAATAAACAATGCTGTGATATTCTTCAAGCAAAATCCTACCAGCTATCCAGTGAGACTTTTGTTAAAATATATTTGTAAAAGTGGGAATTACTTGACACATGTCTATACTCTGAATATAGAGAGAATCTGCTAAGTAGCATAAATATTCTAAATGAGTGTTTTGTAAAGAACAACAAATTTCAGATAATTTGGTATTTTTGAACAAAACATAAATTGTGGAGATATATATTTATGTGGAAAATTTTATTTGGAATAAACATGTACATGCCAAATGTTTATAAATGACTAATATTTTAAAATTACAGTACTAATGGCAGCAGATTGTACATTAACATTCCAGATTTTTATCTATCTATATATCAATCTTCTATTTAACAATAATTCTGAAATGGAGACTACAGAGCAGTGGTGATCTTCAGAAAATAAATACTTATTTTGGAAAAGGCACCTGTATAAACTATAGACTCCCTCTTCATGGGAGAATAAATTTAAGTCTAGATTACAGTGTAAAGAACCACAGAAAAGATCATCCACCTAATGGCTCCCTCTACAATATTTTTAAGGTAATGTTCAGATTAAATTTGAGAAAAAAAAACCACACAAAACAAAACTGAAGAGGCTGGGCCAGTGGCTCATGCCTGTAATTCCAGCACTTTGGGAGGCTGAGGCAGGTGAATCGCTTGAGGCCAGGAGTTCAAGACCAGCCTCACTAACATGGCAAAACCCCCTCTCTACTAAAAGTACAAAAATTAGCCGGGTATAGTGGCACACGCCTGTAATCCCAGCTATTGGGGAGGCTGAGGCAGGAGAATTGCTTGAATCTTAAAGGCAGAGGTTGGAGTAAACCGAGATCTTGCCACTGCACTCTGGCCTGGACAATAGAGCAAGACTTCATCTCAAAACAAGCAGAGAAACAAAAAAACTGAAGGTATAGTAAGTGTAAAGGTTAGGATGAAAATACCTGAGTGAGATATTTAGTTAGAAGAAACAAAAGAGGCTGGGCGTGGTGGCTCACGCCTGTAATCCCACCACTTTGGGAGGCCAGGGCGGGTGGATCACGAGGTGAAGAGATCGAGATCATCCTGGCCAACATGGTGAAACCCCGTCTCTACTAAAAAATACAAAAATTAGCTGGGCGTGGTGGCGTGTGCCTGTAGTCCCAGCTACTCGGGAGGCTGAGGCAGGAGAATTGCTTGAACCCAGGAAGCGGAGATTGCAGTGAGCCGAGGTTGCACCACTGCACTCCAGCCTGGCGCCTGGCAACAGAGCAAAACTCTGACTCCAAAAAAAAAAAGAAGAAGAAATAAAAGAATTCTCTATTATCTGAAACAATGATGATTATAAAGTAGACTGGATTGACTGGCACAGAAGATGTGATTCCATCTAAATTATCCAAGTAATTTAGAGCAAATGTTTTCTCCAAAAGCTATGTGGGTTGGAAATAAATTTTAAAACAGGTAATTGGTTAAACACTTAAGGAGATTTATAATTCCCCCAGGGGAATCTGAAGACACAGCTGAGACATTCTGCCACAGTCAAAGTCTCAGTGTTATATACTTGGACTTTCTAAAACCTGGACTTTGAAATTAGACACTAAGATGTAAGTAATGTGCTAGTGTAGAGAGGAAATTGGATGGCGAATAAGATTTGGTTGCAATCTTTGCTCTGCTGTTCTGTTAGCGTACGGACCTTGGAAAAGTCAATTAATTTCTCAGGATACAGAGATCTCATTTGAATGGAAATAGTTAATGAACATTTAGTTTATAATTTACGATTGTAACTTAGTTCTCAGCACACAGTTTAGCGTAGAGTAGGTGCTTGGTAAATTTCTTTTCTGAATCAAAATGATTTCAGTGAATATTTTCATCTTGGAATATGTAAGAAATTTTTTTTCTCTTTTCGTGTATTCTTGAGTTCCCGCCATTTCCCTCAATGCTATATTTGCTTAATAATTGATCAGTTTTGCTGGGTGAAATGTAGAGCTGACCATATAAAAATAAAAAGTACTTTTAGAATGAGCCTATAGGGTTTTAGAGTCTCACATACGGATCTGTATTCAGGCTGAAACCCAGACACATACAAGATTGGAGTTGGTGTAGAATATTAAGGATGAAACTGGGAATGAGAGAAGCTATACAGAGTTTGTTTGAATGCTAATAAATCATGAAATCACTGTTTCCCCGGCTACTGGGATTTACTGCATAAGAAGCCTGCAGTTCGACAAAGAATGGAGTTCTCTGCAGAACTCTTTAGTCTGGCTGTAACCAATACACTCTAGGCTGGAAAAAAAAGGCAGAGTAGATGTTAGGAAAGAAAGCCGAGGAGATTTCAGAAATGGAAAAGATCCCTTGTTCCAAAGTCTTACATATGTATAATTGTTATTTTAATACTAATCAAGACTCGGTGGCAGAATTGTGACGGCTTTGTGAACAGGACTCCTAACCACACAGCTGGTTGTTAGTTAATTTACTTCTTTTAAGGGTCCCCTTGCTCTCATTTGATATTGTTTTCTGCGTGCAGCCTCCCTACTGTGTCTCTAGCTAAGTCAATCTACCTCTCCGAATTTAATGTACTCTGACATGGGCATGTTCAGGAGAGGAGAGGCTTGTACTCAGACATAGAAAGCAAGCTCCACATGAGACAGTGCCTTCATTGCTTTCCCCCTGCCAGGAGACTGTGGGAAAACCTCCCCAGAAAGAACTGATGAAGAGAGAAAGCCCACAGGCCACCTGGGCGGGATGTAAGAAGAAGTTGAATCCAGAAACAATTCTTCCTGAGCAAACATCTCTAGCTCTGCCTCCTCCCCACAAATCCTCACTGTGGAGTGAAACTAATTTAACAAGATATCCCCATTTCCTCTGAACAGTGGTGAAAATATTCCTACAGGACTTTATTAAGACAGACCCCAAAGTACTCATCAGGCCAGTGAAAGGGAAAAATCCTGCTGTGGCCTTTCTACCCACAACACTACTGCAATTAAAGAAGAAGCCAATATCAAAGCAGACAGGTAACTTTATAAGCACACCAGGCATCTGCCCATGCCCAAGGCCACATTTTTAAAAGAGAGAGCCATTATTTTTCCAATGGTACAGGAAAGGCGCTGCAGGACATGCAGGTTAAATTGAAAAGGCCTTACAAGTACCTTAGGAGGTTAACAGTATCACCTGAAGCCAGGTTCCTATCAGTTATAGATTCAATATTCTGTTGGAATTTGATGAGGTCTGTGGGGGATGTTTGCAAAGAGGAAGTGTGATTGGCTCTCTAACTTGGCAGCTATTTGGCATCCCACGCAGAGATTGTAAGAAGTTCTTTATTTTCCATGTGGATCTGGCATTCCTAAAGCAATAGGTGCTCTGTGCCAATAGGAACTCAGATGTTAATCACAGCTTTTTCATTTCTGTAATGGGTTGAGTGGATAGATGACTGTGGAGGATGATGAGGGGGCTAGGTTATTGTTAGAAAACACAAAATGTGGATCTGATTTTCCATTTTTGTTTAAAAAGTGACAGTTTGGCATGCATTTTAGATTTGGAAAGCGGCAAAGTTTAGCAAATTAGCGCCCTCTATGTTTATGGACTGGAAAAGTAATTCTTTCCATGCCTGCTCTTGGCCTCTCCACTTACTCCCCCACTCTTAACTCTTCTTTACAATAGTCCTGATGGAAACTCTCCTGAATGCTCATGTGTGTGTTTCATTTGTTAACCCCGATGAGGATTTGAGATTTAAGACTATTCTTTTTTTCTTTCTTTTTTTTTTTTAGACAGAGTTTCACTCTTATCTCCCAGGCTGGAGTGCAGTAGTAGGATCTCGGCTCACTGCAACCTCCATCACCCAGGTGCAAGCGATTCTCCTGCTTCAGACTTCCAAGTAGCTGGGATTACAGTGCCTGCCACCGCACCTGGCTAATTTTGTGTATTTTTAGTAGAGACGGGGTTTCGCCATGTCGGGCAGGCTGGTCTCGAACTCCTGACCTCAGGTGATCCACCCGCCTCAACCTCCTAAAGTGCTGGGATTACAGGCATGAATCACTGCGCCCAGCCTTAAGACTATTCTTGTTGTTCAAATAGGTTAGTTTCTCACACAAAAAAAGAAAAGGGGCAGGTCACCTACAGTTCTCTCTGATCTTGGGAAGTGTTAAGACAAAAACTTTCTCTGCTGCTCACAGTTCAATTTCACACTCTAAACAAGGCTATCTTAGTGCTTTGGGGTTCAGCAGATCGGTTTAGACTGTATTTTTTCTGTCTTTGTTTGCATTGTTCTTTTATCTGGCTGCAAGACTGCTTTTCTTTTAGCAAAATGTCAAATGGTGGTGAATTTGTTCAATTAGCTTTGCAAATGTGTGTTGACTTCCTAGGCATTTTTCTCGTCCTTTCTTTGTTGCATATTTCTTATATTTCAAAGGGGGACATCAAATACATCCTTCTTTTGAAAGAAATTAGCATTTTAATTCATAGGTGATAGTCTGCAGTTGTGTTTCTGTTTATGTTTTTAATTAAAGGAGGAACACACATGCAATCTTTTTCCATTTGATGCAGTTATTTTGCAGGTGAAGAAAATTCTTAAATCCCAGCTGCACTGAAGGTAATATTTTGACGTAAATAACTTTATCACGTAAAGTAGCTTAATCAATGGATTGCATGTGGCCTGCAAACTACAAAACAACTCTTTTTCCATGTTGTTTGCATAAGCCTCTATAATTTTAGTTACAGGACCTGAAAATACATAAAAATGAATTAAAAAGGAAAGACAAAGTTAAATCTTTTAGTCTAACAGGGATTGGAAAGGTATATTTGTTTGCTAATAAGATAAAACCAACAAAGCAATTATTTAAATAGTTGATAGGAATTTGAGATTCTACGTAAAATAAAAGAAAAGAGGAGATGGGCTGGGATCAGAGTAATGGAGGTAAAATAGTGAAATGTTTGATGATATGCATCCCTAGTCACTCTTTTCTCTCATGGAGTCTTTTTTTTATTGTTTGCCAACCGCAAACAATAGTTTATTATCCTCATGAATACCTTAGCAGTCCTCTTAGCTCTTATATCTAATGCAGGTAAAAAGAAACATTCATCTTTGCCCCCTTTTCTCTTTCCCCAAATAAACAAGAGGTGGATACAGCACATGAAATACAATTAAAGGTCTTCAAAGGGCCACTGGGCTGCTGAAGCTAAGCGCCTCTCATCTGCGTCAGAATTCCAGTTTCTTTGAAGTTAATTCAGAGATTCTACTTCACGCCTTTAAACAGTCTTTAAATAAGAATGTGTATTATAGCTTTCTTTAAAATCCTCTGGAGCATCAGATTGAAATGAAACTGAGTGTTCCACTAGTTTATGTTTCAACCAAGGGGCAGGGGAAGAATTGAAGCTTTTGAGGTTCCTCCCTCTGTTACTTCTCCACCGGATAGGGAACCATCAAAAACAAAAAAAAGAAAGGTAGTCTTCTCTTTTCCTTTTTTCTCTTCATTAGCCTTCAGTTTTTCTTCAGCTGAATTTTTTTTTTAATCACAACATGGCTTGTAAGGTTATAAAATACACCTGATGTGCATCAGTTAATTGTCAATTCGCTACATAACTAGTTGATGTAGCTCCAGATGTAGCTAACTGACAATTGAGTATTATCGTCAGGTTTTATATATCAGGTGATTGTGAGGCCTTGCTAATAAAGGGGTTTTCCCCAGTTTCAGGAGAAAGGTGCTGGTCACAAGTGAGGAGCCAGACTGACCCCTGAAGGTAAGTTCACTCAAGCTTAGTAGAATGTCTGGTAACTTTCGTTTGGGAGGACATCAATTTTCCTGTATAAAGTAGTATGTTCCCTAAAGTAGAGAGATTGGTGCTCAGAGCAAACGTATTTGACAAACGAATGCATTGAGCGTGCTGGCATGAGCAAGCGTTATGCATTCAGGCAAGGTAGAGAGAGAGTCGGAATATACTCGACAGAAATTGGAATAGAACAACCTTGTGTTTTTTTCTCAAGAAAGCCAATAACCTGTTGAGGAATGTGTGAAAAAACATCATTCTCTGAGTAGTAAGTTCAATGTATAACAGCAGGTAAACAGGACTGAAATCTGGGGGCTCAGTTACAAGGTTTTATGGTGACTTCTTCAATTAACTAGAATCTTGTGTGAAATTACAAATTTTTTTTTGAAAAGTAATTTAACAACATTAAAATACTCGACATGGAGAAAATATTTTGAATTACTCACACTTAACTCAGATTTAATGAGAGTTTTATTTTGAACTAAATATAAGATTGGAGGAGTGATGATATTGTAGCAAAACTCCAGCCAAAGAACTAAAACTTCAGTTCTTTCCAGTGGAAACTGAAGAGAACTTTAATTTGGGTGCCTGGGCCCGCTGCAGGCTCCACCTAAAAGGCGCGACGCCAACAAAGAAGGCAGTTTAGCTTATGCGCGGTTTGAGGCAGGAAACCAAGGGAGGAAACCGGTTTCAGACAAAGACGGTTAAGTTTTACAGTCTTGGACTTCCTGGTCATTTAACTCTACAACCTTGAAGCTTAGGTAGGGAGTTGGAAGGTTGGGAAGGACACCCAAGGAGATCAGAACAGGAAATGCAGAAGTATGTGTGGGCTGCAGACCTAAAGATAAGCTCTTATGCTCTTACGTAGGTAAAAAGATGGTAGTACCAGGTCTGCTTTGCAGTTAGTCTCTCTGAATACAGCTTACAACCTAGGCAGAAATGCAAGGTAAGCTTCACTAGAGAGAGGTTACTTAAATTCCTTAGCGTTTGTACAACTCTTAAACGACCCTTACTAAAACTTAACTACTACCTATGTTCTACTTATTACATAAACTTTAGTTTGTTCCATTTATTTAATTTTATTTTCCTTCAATATTCAGGCCATCATTTTTCATTTATTGGGGCTTTTACATATTTTCAAGTCTCCTTGTGTGAGGCATTCATAATTTAATGTGGATATTATTGTAACAAAGTGTATCACAAAAGAGTTTCGACTTAAGTCATTCGCATTGTAAAACGATGGTCTAAGAATAACTAGGTATCCATTTTTATCTTGAAGGGCAAACAATGCCTAAATTAATTAAAGATAATTAACTGTCAAAATTCACACCCAAGAGTGCTTTAATTTATCAGCGAAGCCTTCCCTGCTGATTTCTTACTGTGACTATAGAGCTGTGAGATGATGTAATTTTGTTTATTTTCCTTAAACTACTTGGTAACTCCTATAATAAAACTGGAGAAACCTCTTATGGAAAATATGATGTTTAAATTTTTAATTTATATCTTCTTTTAATACTTAAGATAGCAATTTTTTTCTGCCCTGTGGAAACTGAAAATTTCTGCCAGCAATTAAAAGGACACAATTGACCATTAAAACAAACATGGATATTGTCAAGTATTACTATGCTATATGTTTACTTCAATAAGTATTAGTCTCACTCATTTAGAACATTCAATTATCAAGAGTACTAATGACAATAGCAAGTAGGCAAATATGTAAAAATGTATCCAAATATATTTATTGAGTTCCTACTATGTAGTGGGTTCTGATTTAGATACTGGGAATATGGAAGGTTATAAAACAGGTAAAGATGTCTGTTCCCCTTGAATATGTGTTATGGGTATAGGGAGACAGTAATAAGCTATGAATGTAAAAAGTAAATCACATGGCATTTTAGGAGTTGATAATTGCTGTGAGGAAGAAAGTGGAGTGCAGAAGAGAATTTGAGAGTTCCAGAGGATGGGGAGAGGCTGGAGGGGAAGTTAGAGTATAAAATACAAAACAGGTGAGGGTAGGCCTCATTGAGTGAATGAGAGCTGAGCAAAAAGCTGGTGCGGGGGAGGCGGGTAGCCAGTCATATAGTCCAGGAGAAGAGTTCCTGAGAAAGAAAATGTCTCGTGCAAAAGCCCTAAAGGAAGAGTGCTGGGGATGATCATGGAAAACCAGGGAGGCCAGTGTGGCCCAAGCAACCTGAGAAAGTAGGGGTATACATTTGATAGGGCCAGGCTCCTAAACACAACTGGACTTTTATTTGCAGAGACATAGAGAGTCTGTTGCCAGAATAGACCAAAGAGTGAAATGACTTAAGTTTTAAAAACAATAGGTGGTTGGTGGGTAGGGAAGGGAGGAATGCTGGGAGAAAAGGAAGCTATGGAGAATATAGTGGATGGCTGTGGAGAATGAAGTAGACTTTGTGATGAAGGTGAAATGTTGTCCAATTCTGCATATATCTTAAAGTTAGAGGCAATGAGATCTTCTGATAAGTTGGATGTATGGTGTAACAATGAGAGAGAAGAGAAGGACCGCATGAGCCGCTGAAAGAAGGACATGTCTCCTGACATGGGGATGGCTATGACTAGGACAGGCTGTGATGTAAATGCAGTAATTTTACTTTGATATTGATAGATTAATGTCTATGGATAGATAATGCTGAAATTTTGGCGAGAGGTCTAAGCTGGAGTAGTAAATATAGCAGTTGTGGCCATATTAATGGTATTAAAAAGCCTAAGAAAATGGATTAGGGTTTTTAATCGCCAAGAAAGCAAATGTAGATGGAAAATTCCAATGACCAGGTCCTGGAGCTGTCCAATGCTAACAGGTTGGTGGGGAAAGAAACAGTAAGCCAAAGGAAGTAATGCCTGAGGAAGAAGGAAAATGGAGATATCTTGGTGTTCTAAAAGACAGCCAAGTAAATTCTATTCTGTAGAAGTGAGTGATCATCTATGCCAAATGCTTCAATTGTTCAAATACGATCAATGTTCTAAATGTAAACATGACTGAAAAAATTTAGAGAGGCCATGAAAAAGAATGGTCTTTGAAAATGGGATCAAAGAAATGGGGTCTGCGTTAGTTTCTAATTGCTGCTGTTACAGATTGCCACAAATTTAGTGACTTAAAATGGCATAATTTAATTTATTAGTGTTTTGGGGGTCAAAAGTCCAAAGTGAGTCTCACTGGACTGAAAGTGTCAGCAAGACTGTATTTTTTTCAGGAGACTGTAGGAGAGAATGCATTTCCTTGTCTTTTCCTGCTTTTGAAGACTACTTGCATTCATTGGCTTCTGATCCTTCTCCTCTGTCTTCAAAGCCAGCATTGTTACATTGGGTCCTTCTCATGCTGTTACCTCTTTCCTTCTAGCTCCCTCTTCGTTTTTTAAGGACACATGTAACTGCATTGCCCAGCCATACTATCCAGGGAAATCTCTCCCTTTTTAAAGTCAGCTGATTAGCAATCTTAATTTGATCTGCAAGTTTAATGACCCTTTGCCATGTAACCTAATATATTTATAGGTCCTAGGAATCAGGATATGGATATATGGGGATAGGGAAGTTAGGTTTTTCTGACTACTGCAGGATGATAGCTGAAAGAAAAAGAAGAGAAACTTTTTTTCTTAATATAATGCAAATAACAGCATGTTTGTATGCTGGGGAGAATAATGAAATGGATACGAGAAAAATCAACGTAGGAGAAAAATGACTTCTTGGAATGAATAGGCCTAAGCAGATGGTATCTGTACCTGAGTACAGAAGGTGACTTAAATAAGGAATATAGCTATTTTATCGATGACAACAGGCAAGAAAGTAGAATATAAGGGTGCAGATGCAAGTAGATCGATGAATGTGGTGGTGACAGTCAGTGGAAGTCCTCTTCACGTAGCTCTAATATTTGTGAAATATTGAGCAAGGCCACCGGTAGGGAGTGAGGATAGAGGAACAGATCATAAAGATTTAAGGAAGGAATATAGAAAATAGTCTTAAGTGAGAGAAGGAGATTGAATGGACTGAGAAGGTATCATATGCTTGTCTGGCACCATCGAGAAATTTCATTTGAAATTCCTGGATATGAATTCTTAGTCAAACAAATTAAGAACATGGAATTTTTTCTGTAGGCATTTTCAGCTTCAAATTTTACCAGGATGTGGTTTGTCAAGCTTAGCAACCTTGGAGAAAGGCAAGGAAAAGAAGGGAATATGCAAGGGAGAGATGATACTTGACCTTGACCTCTCTTAACTGGGAAGATGGGAAGTGAGGTCAGCTAGTGGATGAGGGAACATGAATAGTTGGTATTATCAAAGGACTTGAAGCCCCCTGAGGTCGAGAATAAAATAATTTTGAAGTTGAGGAACAACAGGCTAAGACCAAATTTAGAGGACACATATTGAGTCAATGTCATGTGACCGCTTACGTTGTCTACGAGATTTCTAGTATGTTTTCAGCTGAGCCTTACAAATATGTATGCAGGAGAACTTGGTGCCAGTCTTTTAGAAGACTGATGCAGTAGGTTCAAACTTGCCCCCAGGTAGCTAGGAAATTCAAAATCCTCAGCTCAATTTCACTTGCTCATCTTTAATCCCTCAAAGTGTTTTATATATTTGGGTCTAAAGGAGGGTCTCTACCTTATAACTCCTCTAGCCTTATAATTTCTATTAACTTTTAATATTGACTTGACTTGCGGGATTGCTGCTTATTTTATCATACATAAAATGTGATTTTTTGTTTTTGTTTTCACTCATCAGGAATTTTATGAGGATAAAGTTAATTAGGAAATTAATATGTTTAGGAAATATTCATATACTTTCATTGGATCTTATATAATGTCATGCCATAAATACAATAGTGTCATTCTATTGGAAACCAACAAAATCCATTCAGATAAATTATCTGGAAACAGACATTTTGAGACCTTTGGGGAATTATTCAAAACTTTGGGTAATAAATGATAGTTACAATTCTTTTGTGTTAGTTTCTTTAGAATGTTTTGGTTTAATTTTTAAGTCTTTCAGAAATATTAACTACAGGTGAAATTATAAGATGTTTGAATTTTGTTTTGTGCACTTCAGCAAGAAGCTAACAAAGGGCCATGTGTGGTGGCTCATGCCTGTAATCCCAGCACTTTGGCAGGCTGAGGTGGGCAGATCACCTGAGGTCAGCAGTTTGAGACCAGCCTGGCCAACATGGTGAAATCCATCTCTACTAAAAATATAAAAATTAGCTGGACGTAATGGTGGGTGCCTGTAATTCTATCTACTCGGGAGGCTGAGGCAGGAGAATCACTTGAACCTGAGAGGTGGAAGTTGTAGGGAGCTGAGATTGTGCCACTGCACTCCAGCCTGGGCAACAGAGGCAAAAAAAAAAAAAAAAAAAAAAAAACAGCAAACAAAGGTTGCAGTGTGTGTGTGGAGGGGTGCTGGTGATCAGGGAGGGGCTGGTGAATGGAGGGATAAGAAGCCGAAGTGCAGAAAATTAATGTTTTCTGAAATTGGGTGTGCATAGGGATTCTAATTATTTTATCTATAAATATGTTTAAATTTTTTCATAATCAAAAGCTTAAAGCGGTTCTCAAACTATTTCACATAGATGTGTTCATTTTCATTAATTCCCCATCTGTAGGGATGCCCTAATTGTAAAACTTTCTTTCCCTAGTAAATGATGCTAGAGGCTGAACATGGTCAGGAAATTGTTTGGGTGTAAATACTATAGATACCCTCTACTGACTGTGAAAAGATGATTACTTATTACAAATATAACAATTTTATAAGACACAAACTCACGAATGCAATTTCTTCCTTGTTTTATTCCCTTTGAAATGTTTGAAGAACAGCTCCAAGAGTCCCTCAGTCTATCAGTGATTCTCTGTCATTTCCGTGCTAAAACTTAAAAATATATCACCTTTGAAGGAGATGAAGAATTGTATCTCAAGATGGATGCCATCATTTGGACTGTGATTGATTTTTTAAAACAACAGTCATCACTTTTGGTGCTTCTTTAATTTGATGGTGGATTAATATTGTTTGACCAGATGATAGTAGCCATCAATCTACTTTGCCTCCTATGACTGGAATGTTTTCTCACCTCTAGTAGTTTGGGGTCAATACTACACCTACATAATGAGACCCACGTTATTAAGCTAAACAATAGTTTCAATTAAAAAATTATTTGGCTTGGGGGGGAAAGGAAGAAAACCCATAAATAAGCCTTCTGGGTCAGTGTTCCATTTGTTCTAAGTATGAATTCCATGAGCTTAATAGCCAATCATCATACTTAAAAGCCTGAGAAAGCAGCTTATTGATTTGGAAATTAAACATCTGCCAATAACTTGAATGTACTTTATGTAACAAAATGATAAAAATATGTTTAAGTCATTTAGTTTGAATCACATGTCAAGTGTATATTACTCATTGTGTAAATTTTAATCTACTCGATAAAAATCACAAATGAGTTCTGTAGGACATTTTTTTTTAAAAGCAGGCTTACAAACACATTTATCTCTATTTCTTGTGAGCATGATTTCAAAGGTTAGGAAATACAGCTTATCTAGTGTTATAGTTTATAAATACAGAATGCGATCTATGCCAATAAATTACTAGAACTCATTAATATCTTTTATAAACCATCACAATTATAAACACGTAATTTTCTAACAGTGACCCATTAAAGTTTAGTACATGTTCATCCTTGTAGCCGAGGATATGGTGAACAGGGATGAACAAATGCTTCTATGACAAGGAGAGGTACTTTGACTAAAGTCTAAAGATACCCACTAGGATGCAGTCAGTGGCAGATAGAATGAGAATTTTGAAAGTAGCATTTGTGATTCTCTATTCTACTTTCATTTTAGGTGATGCATATAAAAATACTAAGTTAAATGTAAATCCAAGAAAGTTCTGACTTGCATCATCTCAAAGCACCTGAGAATCTATAGTCACTGAAAAAATAATTGTTGGGTGCATTGGGTTATTTTTTTTCATTCTCCCACCACTCTATTTCTCGAACTGGAAGTTACCTATGTATAATTACATCTTTAATGAAAAGTAATTGTAATTCTTATCATTGGTTTCTAAAAATGAGCTTTTTTCTCTAATAAAGAGTATTTTTTACATCTAGCCACTCTGGGTATAGCAAGAAGGAAATCAAAGCAAGGTTTTAAACTTTAACATAATAAAGTAGAAAAAAATAAAATTAGTAAACATTAAAAGCTATGAAAGAAATACAAAGATCATTATCCAAATTCAGAACAGCAAGAATTCTGAAACTACTTTTAGTAAGAACAGAGCAGAAATGGGAAACATAATTTCAGATTTCTTTGTATATTCTCTCTCAGTTTCTCTTACTCTCTTCATTTCTCTCTTCTCTTATTTCCATCAAAGGCTTTGTTAACTTATGATAACCTTTATATCTATTATTTACTTATCAAATAAAAGCGTTAATATTTATCATCACTGGATGACTCAGTAACTTGTCAGTATCCTTGTAACGTTTCTAAAATATACCTGTATAGTGCTCACAAATGATAAATGAGAAAACGGAAGGTATTTTTTAGAAGACACTTGCCTGAGATATATACATTGTTCAAAGTATTCCCAGTGAAGAAAGACTTCTTGAAACTGTTCAAAAATCTTTGAAATAAAGCCATTAACTCTAGCTGCGTTCAGTGTATGTGTAGACATTGGACCTGCAGTGGAATTGTGGAATTAGCCTTTACTGCTAGTTGCCATCCTTTATACCAGAGACACCATCATGGGCCCTTTATCATGGGAAATAGCAACATTCAATGACAGGTAGCTATTCAATGTACCTTTGAGGAAAACTGAGCAACTCAGGATTGTGTTGTAGGCCCTGGTCATACTTTATATGTACAGACGTTTATCTTCTAAGGAAAATTTAAGCTATGACCCTTTTCATATCTAAAATGAAAGGAATGAAAGGAATTAACGATTGGCTTACTCAGGGTCAAGTTTGGTTGTGTTTGAGAAAAGCATATTGTGTTTAATTTTCTCCCATGAGAAAACTGAAATTTTAAAAATGATACTGCTAAAGTTAGTATACTTTAGTGGTTAAGAGTTTAGATCTGGGTGTGAATTGTAGAGATGTTCCCTGATTATATGACCTTGGGCAAAATATCGAATCTCTGACAACTTTTGTTTTCTCATCTTCAGAATGATTATAATGATTATACGATAATGATTATAACCAATTCGTTGAGTTACTGGGAGGATTAAATGGGACAAACTTGTATAGCACAATTCCTAGATCATGGAAATGCTGGAAAAATATATATATGTATTACTATTTTTAACTCAAGGAGTATCCAAGTTTTCAGCCTTCTAGGGTCATTACTAATTTTCCTTTCCCTATTGAGTCATTGGAATCATGACGCTGTATGACTTCTAGAAATGTGGCCGCCTCTTGAGTATTCAGAGGGCATTGGGATGATACTAGAAATGGTATTCCAGCAGGGAGCTCGTGAAAGCTGCTTGAACATTTTGAGCTCTTACAGCTCCCCTGTACCCCACTTTGCTCTCAAATGTATTCACAGCTCCTGCTCTTCTACCCCAAGACTAGCTAAGACAAAGCTGACTCTAATTTGACTGATGCAAACTTTATTCAAACATTGAATATACAAGAAGAGGGTAACACAGAAAGGCAAACTTAAATTTGGGTATTAAACATCTTTGCTCTCAAAAAGGTTCTGGCTCACTGCCTCTCACCCCACCCCAGCATGTCACATGCCATGAGAACTTCTCTTTATCAGCTACATAGTAGTTTCTTCCTTCACCCAAATCCCTATTCCTGCTTCGTGATTAAAAACTAGGTGCATTTGGCCCTTTGCATCTGTGTATTCCACATCCATAGATTCGACCAAGTGTGAATTGAAAATATTGGGGGAAAAGAGAGTGGTTGATCTGTACTACATGTATAGAATATTTTTTTCTTGCTACGTTAGGGAATAATAACTATTTACATATCATTTACATTGTATTAGGTAGTATAGGACTCTAGAGATAATTAAAAGTATACTGGAGGATGTGTGTAGGCTATATGCTGACACACCGTTTTCTATAAAGGGACTTTAGCATCCTTGGATTTGGGCATCGACCAAGGGTCCTGGAACCATTTCTCCATGGATACTGAGGGACGATTATATCTGCAGAGGTTTAGCCTAAACCCTTAATTGGTTACTCTGAAATATTTGCTATTAGAATATATCATGATCCTGGCTGTTCCTGATATCCTAAGATAGTATTGGTGCAAATGAAAGTTTATGCTTCCTAAATTAAGCATCTACCCAAAGTGATTTCCTATTATCTTCACTAAAAACTGCAAACAATTCACTTTTTTCTCCTACAAAGATTTCTGCCTCACCTGGGATCCCAATATTCTTAGTAGCAGATACAATAGTAATCACTTTTCTTATAAGTTAATTTTTATGTTACAGTCTGTCAAGAATTTACAAAAGAAAGACTGTATGTAGCAGGTAGCACTTGCCCTGGAGGGTAGATACACCCCCACCCTTACCACTTCCAACCCACAAATCAAAGCCACATTCAGAGAAATAACTTTTGAGATCTAGAAAAACGAATGGGTTTGGAGTAGCAAATGAATATCAGCTATATACATTTCAGAAAGAGCAGATGGCAGCCCTCCAGCAATTCTGGCTTGCCCTACACAGAGTAGCCCCCTACTCAAAATTAGAAACTCTTTCACCACAGCTGCCTGAATTTCTCTCTTCCGTTTTTTGGATAACTAGACTCCTCTTTTGGAAGAGATAGTCTGATGGAATATCTGCCATCGTAACTGAGTGTGAATTATGAGAAGAATAGATCATCTGTCTCAACAGATGATGGCTTGCGCTGGGTTGGAAAGGTAGATCATGTAGATTGCTTTGGGGAAGGACAAGATGGCTGGGCACTAGAAAGAGGAAGGGGAATTGTTTTTTTCTAACTATAGGATTGGTCGCTAGCAAAATTGCGAAGTAGGCGAGATTTGGTTTTGGGGTAACCTCTCACCACCTCATCAGCATTCAGCTTTCAGTGCCTCCCTTTGCCATATTATTTACCTCTAGTATCTCTCTCCTCTCATTCTCATCACATACCTACTTTCTAACTTAATATTTGGAATCTAAATAACTCAGAATCCTTAGTAAAATCATTTCTAGGAAATAATCTCATTTCTACTGGGCTTGCAGACTTCTGAGTTAGCACCAATGTCCACGTTGAAAGAAGTCTATACTTTTTAGGCAATCTTCTTTCTCTTTATCATGCTAAGTAAACCTCATTTCTACTTATAGGCCAGAGGTAGTAATATACCCTTGGATGGACAAGAAACTGGACTTATCCCAGGCACACAGGCAGAAACCGATGTCATCAGATCCTTGCACTGCTTCCTCCTTTTTGTTGTCATTCCGTGGCTCTTTCTTTGTTCCCATACTAATCTCAGGTCAGAAATAGGGCTACTTAAATTTTAGTACCTTGAGAGTCTGTTCTTTCAAGCAGAAATTTGCATAACAAAAATTACCACAACGGGTTTCTTATATTTATAAATCATTCAAAATAGAGATGCTGACTCCTTTAGAACAGTAAAGTGCATACTAGACATACTCAATATAATTAAAACAAGTAAAATCCATAGAATCAGGATCTAAACCAGTCCCCTTGACAAGTCACTTTCAGTTAAAGCCTTCCCATTTAATGTCATTCTTTTAAGAAAGATGTATTAGTGAGAAATGTGGGAGGAAAAAAAAGCCACAATCAAGAGCAAAAGCAGTGAAATGATTGAAGATGCATTCTTCAATCTGCAGGGTTTACTGGGATTACTTAGGCTAGAGAAAAATCCATGAAGGTCATAATGACATTTTTATCATTTTAGACTCATGTATCCCATTTTTATATTGTCTTTGCAATACACATTAAATTTTTAAAGAGTGAGCTGTTACTTTAAAAAGGAATGATTTAAAAATTTATCAGTTCTACCTTTCTGTAGTTTAACAAGATTTTTACCGCCATCATTTAGAAATCAACCAAGAATTTATTTTTAAAACTGCTAATGTGCTTTCTACAGGTGAAAACAGGTTTGTACCAGTGTATTTTTAGCCTGTAAGAATGTACAGCTAATCAGCAATAAATGAAGAGTATCAAGCTGATGTGACACATATACAACATGTCAAGTAAGCTAAACATTCTGTGTTTTTCAGAAGCTGTGGTAACGTTTGCTTGGAAAACTGATAAACAATCTTGAGCAATAATAAAATAATCGGCCTTTATTGGGTGCTTATTATGTGCCAAGCACTGGGCCCAGTACCTCACATATCTCATTTAAACTTCACAGCCAGTTAGAAGGGCATGGTGGCTCATGCCTGTAATCCCAGCACATAGGAAGGCCGAGGTGGAAGGATCACTTGAGGCCAGGAGTTCGAGACCAAACAGCCAACATGCTGAAACCCTGCGTCTACTAAAAATATACACAGATACACACAAAGCCAGGTTTGGTGGCATGCACCTGGAGTCCCAGCTACTTGGGTGACTGAGGCACGATAATAGCTTGAGCCTGGGAGGCAGAGGTTGCTGTGAGCTGAGATTGCGTGATTGCACTCCAGCCTGGGTGACAGAGTGAGACTGTCTCCCCCAAAAAGTAAATTAATAAAATAAACTTCACATCCAGCTTGCTGGCTTGTCAGTATCTAAGTGGCACTATATAAATCATTTTTGAAGAAAAGATGGCAGTATGTAGGCTAGTCAGGGGATCTCAAGGAAATATTTACGGTACAGATTAAGAAAAGATTTATCATATTTTATAAATTCAGAAAAGCTTGTAGAAGAGAAAAACTGCCCAAAGTGGCCAAACTATAAGTGATAAAGATGGGATTTACCTGCAAATCTGTCCAAGGTCTAAGTTTATGCTCTTTTGACTAGATACTCCATACTTCACTCTTTACACCTATGTCAGCGCATCTTTAGAAAATAGGGAGCTTCCGGCAAGATTCAGCCCAGAACTATTACAGCACACTAAATCTCATACATTAAAATGCTAATACTGATGTATACAATAGAAGAACACATTTTAAGTGAAATTGGGATTATGAAATACATGAAGATGGATCACATTTAAAGATTGCTGCAAAGGCCATTTGTAACTCGTCACTGATAGTGCTTAAATACATATTGGTGGCTGTTATCAGGGGAGAAATCAAGACCATAGACAGAGGGGTAGGGAGATTTTTTTTCTTTTTTCCCCTATTATTAATTTATTTTTCAACAGAGTCTTGCTCTGTCACCCAGGCTGGAGTACAGTGGTGTGATCTCGGCTCACTGCAACCTCTGATGCTTGGGTTCAAACAATTCCCTGCCTCAGCCTCCCGAGTAGCTGGTATTACAGATGTTCGCCACCATGCCCAGCTGAATTTTGTATTTTTAGTAGACATGGAGTTTCACCATCTTGACCAGGCTAGTCTTGAACTCCTGACCTCGTGATCCACCCACCTCAGCCCCCCAAAGTGTTGGGAGCCACTGTGCCTGGCCTCCCCCTTTTCTTTAAGTCTACATTAGGAATCAGTGCAGAGCCACATTCAAGAAAAACATTGCCCTTTAGTTGGTTGGGTTTTTTTTTTTTTGGAAAAGGTATAGGTAATCATTTTTCGCCGACCAAAATAGAACTTGGGAACGTGAATGTGTTCTTTTAAAAAAGGAAAACAGTTCCTAGCTAGCGTGTGTTATTGGAGGGAGAGAAATCAGAACTGGGTGGTTGGAAAAGGAACAAACACAAGAGGAAAGGGAGGTAGGAGGAAGGACTTAGAAGTCACTGGGTCAGTTGGCTCACCATGAAGAGGATGGTTGGACTTGACCCTTGAACCCACTTCTTGGCCATAGCAGAATCCTTGAGGTCCTCGTCCAGCACCAGGCTGCACTAGGACCAGGGCCAGATCTCTGGGAGGCCTCCTAAAGGGCGAGAGCTTCTCTCTAATTGTTACAAGCTCTAAGAAAATTGCTCGCTTAACCTTCGATCTCACAAAACCTCACTCTCACCCTTTTTCTACCATCACCCCTTATCTGTTCTTTACTTGTCCCTTTGTCCATAATGCTCCTTCCTGTATAACTTTTAACCCAAAGCATTAAACTTCCATTCAAAGACTCCCCTGACTTCCCACTCATAACACCAAAGTCTGGTGAATTCTCTCTTCCGTTTTTCACAAAGCCCCCTGTGGCCCTCTTCTTGGGCCTAGTCGCTATGTTTTATAATTATGTATAGACTTGTCTATCTCAACGAATAAACAGGATGGGCATGGATGATGTCTGTTTCTTCATTCTTGTCCCTCTCAAGTATCTTCCTCATCATACAATTGATGGTCAGAAAATATTGATTAAATATAAAAGAAATACGAATTTAACATGAGCTAGGGAAGGGGGAGAAAGGCCAAGAAAAGGTCACTGTTAGACTGGCTGCTATTCACGGACTCCCTCTCGTCCTGTATCCCTTTGTCTCTCATGCTCCTTCCCAGACTCTAGTGCTCATGTCTTGTTAAAAGATGTCATCCTTGTGTTCATGTTTAATCTACTAAGCCCACTCTCAAAGACTTAAATGATCGTGCTTTTATCTTCTCTTACTCATCTCTAGTTACTCTATTCCCTCCAACCTGTATCCCTCTTTTCTTTAAGAGATGGGGTTTTGCTCTGTCACCCAGGCTGGAGTGCCATGATGCGATCACAGCTCACTGCATCCTTGACTGCCCAGTCTCCCGAGTAGCTGGTACTACAGGTGTGTCACAACACCCAGCTAATTTTTAAAATATTTGTAGATACAAGGTCTCCCTATGTTGCCAAGGCTGGTCTTAAACTCCTGAGCTAAGGCGATCCATCCTCCTTGACCTCCCAAAATGCTGGAATTACAGGCGTGAGCCACTGCGCCTGGCCTAACCAGCACCCTTGGCTCCATTCATCATGAACTCCTTAGAGTTCCTAGAATAGGGCTGTGTACACTTTGCCTAGGTCCCCTGGCTTTTCATATTCTGTTTGCTTAAAATACTTGTATTGTTCTCTCCTCTCATTCCTTTACCTTCCAGCAACTACTTAATCTTCAATTCTTCCATCTGATTTCCTCTGCCACCTAGACTATCATTATAGCTATCAGTGTAGGTATCACTGGTTTGTATATTTTCTCTCTAACCAAACCGAGTAGTGCGTGGGGCAGAACTATAATCTTCCTCTTCCCATTCAGAATAGCCCCCAGCACTCCCAGCTGATACTCTCTAATTGCTTGTTGAATACAGGAATGCCTTTCTCCTTCTGTCTTTTTTGGTAGAAAGTCTTTCCAATATCTGAATGAATCTGCCATCCCTGGAGCACAAGTCTAGAGAGATCATTTAGAGATGTGCATTCAACTATATATTTGTTCATTTTAATTAACAGCCCTGGGATGTCAGCAAGAGGGCTTGTGCATCTGGACAGGAGGGCGAAGTCAAGGGAGGGTCCAGTCATCTATTTTTAGTAAGATTGCCGTTTCAGGAATGGAATTAAAGACTGGGTGCCTACAGGCCAGATGTGCTAAAGATAAGTTACAATCTCTCTAGGTTTTTGTTAAAAGTTCCAAATGAGACATGGAATTCAGACTGGAGCAAGCTGTGTTGAGTTCACCCTGGAGCTGGAACTTGAAAGATAAACTGCAATATGAAAAAGAAACAGCAAGAAAATATACAACAATGCTATTATATCCACTCCATAGTTCTATATTATTTAATTTTTCCCTTTCCGTAACATTTTGTATTTCTACATTTTACTTGTTTTACATCTTTTTTTACAAGACGCAATTAGAGATTTCAGACTCGAAATTTTGCATGTTGAATCTAGATCTGTATTTTTTCTTCAGGAAAAAAAAACTTTGGAAACTTCAAGAGGCTTATAAAAACTTTACATAAAAAATTCGATAATTAGTTGCATGTAATGATAATTAGAAATCCAGACTTGGAATTTATGGGTTTGGCGTTTTGGAAATTAGACATTATACTGTTTCACTTTTATAACTATAAGCTTGCACAGATGCCGCAAAATGCAGGATACCACAAACGGCACTAGACCTTGACCGGGTGCCCAGAAGGTCTTGGCTGAATGTGAATTAGCTAGCTTTTTAAAGGATGACTATTTACATGTACTACAACCTTTAATTTCTTCAATTGGTAGAATTCTGCTAAATGAATAAGCCCCTAAGATACCTTCAATATTTTAGAAAGGTACAAATAGCTTGAACCAAAGAAAAAATTGGGGAAAAATACCAGTTATCAGAGAAATGAACACCAGTGGTAGTACACATTGCATTTTAAAATGTAAAGCTAGCTTTGTCCCTTGTTTGAGTGGGGCATTAATGAGGAGGAGAAGCCAATGGGAACAAGACTGTTGAGCATATACCAGTATATTAGCTGACAGATTCTCTGCAAAGTATGTTTACATGTTTTCTCATTTGATCCATGTAAGCCAGTGGGGTAGGTGTCGGTATGCCTATTGGCAGAATGGAAAACAAGTATTTATATGTTAGCACAAGTGTGTATATACATATATGCCTGTACTTACATTAGCATGTTTCTCTTCACCTATGTAGTCCATTCTTTAAAGACAGATTATACATTATAGTTATCCAAATAGTGGGAGCCAGGATCTGATAGAATCTTAATCAATATTTATTCAATGAATACATGGTTAAATGGATGATATACTGATAACTTGTTGGCTTTGTAAACTAGCTTTATCTCAAAGGACAAAATCACATTTCTATGAGTGTCTTTTTAATTGAGGTAAAATGTACGTAACATGAAATTCACCATTTTTGAAGTGAACCTTCAAATAGCATTTAGTGCGTATGTTCCCAGTGTTGTGCACCCACCACATCTATTTAGGTCTAACACATTTCCATCACCCCAAAAGGAAAGCCTGTACCCATTAAGCAGTTTTCCCCACTGTTCCCTGCCCCTGCTAGCAACAAATCTGCATTCTGTTTTCCCATTGATTTATCTATTCTGGATATTCTAGATGAAAATGGAATTATACAATACATGACTTTTTGTGTCTGGCTGCTTTTACTCAGCATAATGTTTCTGAGTTTTATCCACATTTCTTTACTCGCAGTATAACATCTGAATACACGCTGAATAATATCTAATTGCATGTATTTACTACAATTTGCTTACTCATTCATCCATTAGTATGTATTTGAGCTATTTTCAGCTTTGCTCTTGTGAATAGTGCTGCTGTCAATGTGTGTGCACATGTATTTGTTTTAGTACCTGTTTTTTTTTTTTTAATGTTGGGTATATACCTAAAAGTGGAATTACTAGATAATAAGGTAATCCTATGTTTAACTTTTTGAGAAACCACCGAACTGTTTTCCACAGTGGCTGAAGCATTTTATTTTCCCACTGGGAATGTATGAAGGTTCTGGTTTCTCCATATCCTTGCCAATACATAAGCGTTTGTCTTTTTTAAAATTTTAGCATCCTTGATGGTATGAAGTGATACATTATTGTGGTTTAGATTTGCATTTGCCTAATGACTAATCATCTTGAACATATTTTCAAGTGGTGGCTGGCCATTTCCATGAGATTTTATAGAGACATTAGAAGTCATCAATAAAACTCACAGAACAATTTTTTTTTTTCTATGCTGAATTTTAGAGCTATTTTAGAAAATGTCATTGCTGCAGATCTCATACTTGAACCAGAATCTTAGTTATTTTGGACATTTTCTTCTCAATTCCCACCATCCAGACAAGCAACAAGTCCTGTTACAATGTCATTATCTTAAATAACTAAACTTTTTTTTTTTTATTTCTACGATCGCCAGCATAATCTAGTCCAACATGATCTATCTCTCTAACTATTGCTTTGCATTTTATTATTTGCCTTATTTAATCCTTACCCCACACAACAGCTAGAATTTTAATGAATTCGACCATGAGAGTCCACTGCTTAAAACCCATCACTTTCTTCACTTTGCACTTAGAAGAAAAAGAAAGCTCCATGCCACAGCTTACAGGTGATACGTTATCACCTACCATCCCAACCACATGTAAAACCACTCTTTTCATGGATACTGCTTTCCATCAAGTCTGGCCTTTTATCAGTTTCTAGAACATAACCTAGAGCATTTTCAGATACTATTACATTGGCCTGTAAAATACCTCCCAAATACCACATGGCTTAGATCCTTTTATTTTCACGTAAATGTTACCATCTTAGACAAGTTCTTGCTGGCCAGGCTATCTAAGATGAGTTATTCTCTATTATAACAACACATTTATCATCTAAAGAGTATTTTTCTCCCTGTAAAATCGTATTTAACTATGTATATACTTATTTTCTGCCTTTACATATTAGATATACGTTCATTTATAGTGAGGATGATTTCCCTTTTTTGACCATGCCCTGCCTCTGGTTGATAACCATGTTATCTTTAATGAGTGTGTGTATATTCCTCATAAATACAGGGGTACTTGGAGTTCAATGGGGTTATGTATAAATGCCTATGTTTTCTTCAGAGGAAATTATTGAAGAAAAAGTTCATAACATTGTATCAGTAAAGAGTCGTACTATATTCTGAGTGCTGTGTTTCTACAGAAGAACATGAGCCTCCTATTTCCTTGTCAACAATAAAATAATCCTCTTTGCAACCTATGGGCTATACTGAGTGGCAGCGATGTGCCAGGTAGATAAAGGAGGAGGATAAAGGAGAGAAACAGAACTGGTAAAGCAGAGAATGAAAGCTCATTCTCTTATTATGGTCTTTGCACAGCTTGTGTCTTGCCATTCAAGAACCAGCACTTTATTTCCACCTCTGTATCTGGTGAGCAGGCTCTAGACCTGTTGACATGAAAATCATCCATACAGCTGTGGAAGAAACATGATTAAATTGTGTTAGAATAGCTCAGCCTCTTTCTGACTAATAGAAAAGAAATAATCTGGAGGCCATCATGGATCCCTGAAATGCCTGTAATTGGAATGCTGCACTGCTGCAATGAAGGAGGAAAACCAAGTTTATGCAAGCAAATAGAACTCAGTATTTCATGGTGTCAAAATAAATGTGTTCACTAGCTGAAAAATCTAGACTTTTTTCTACTATGTGATGAAAGTATTGCTTGAACTATAATCACTGGATCCTTAATTACCACCATATGTATATTATAAAATCAGGAGTCTTACTCCACTGCTCCCCTTTATAATAATGGCTACTTAGAGAATGTGAAAAATGTATTTTTAGTTTTTAATAGTAAGCTTACTAAATTGTCATGTCACCTACTCAATCCATACTTAACAAACTGAAATAATTCCTTCTTTCCCAAATGCTTTCAAATCCCTCATGTCAATTAATGCTCTCAACCATAACTCTGGGGTATAGGTTGGGAAGGTTTAAATTGGAATGGTAGGATTTTCAGTTTTAAATTGGCATTAAAGCATAGATATTGCAGAGTCTAGTACATGAAGAAACTGCAGAGAACAAAAGGTTTGACTTATGTGTGTAAGTCAATTAAACTGTAGACACAGAAAACTAAAATCTAAGCAGACCTCTGGAAGAGAATTTTCAGAAAACTTGTGTGTACACGTATATACAGAAACACATACTGAAGATTTTTGAGAGACAATTTATCTTTTTAGAACCTGAAAATACATATATACATATACGTAGTTATTTAGAGACGCAGTTTTCTAGGGTTTGGGTTAAATGTTAGCATCTTGGTTACTGTAGTCTACTAAGAAAATATTTATACATTTTAATATCAGAAATTAAATATTTCTATGCCTTTAAATGGCTCCATAATTAGACTTACATTTTCTTGACATTCTGTTTACCCTTAGAAGAACCTAACTCTGTAAACTTCCAAAGGTGCAATATCATTACCAGACTTAGTGATATGATTTCAATCTTAAGAAATCATGCTGAAAGAGATGTCTCTAGGTGTGATCACACCTTTCTTAAGGATATTTTTTTCTTCTCAAAATTTTACACAGGTTTCTTAGTCTCAGAAGTGATTTTAGATTGTATAGTCGGAATAGAAGGCTTATAGGAACACAAGTAAATCTTATAGATCTTCGAATCCCTTAAATCCTTAATAACGTAAGTGGTTTGTTTACCGTCTTTTTATACTTGATTGCTTATTTTTCTACCATTTCAGGCTAATTTGTACATCATTAAGACCATTTATTTTTTAATAATGTATTTTAGCCTTTTGTTTTGATGTGATTGCAGTTTCAGAAAACAGTTGCCAATACAGATATATTCCATATGCCTTTATAGAGATTCCCCAAATTTTAACATTTTATGTAACTACTACACAACTAAATTATCAAAACTAGGAAATTAATATCGAAAATATTCTATTAATCTCTAGGCCTCATCCAAATTTTACAAATTGTCCCAGTAATGTCCTTTTTCTGTTCTAATTTAAAATCCAGAATCCCACACTGCATTTTGTTTTCATGTCTTCTTAGTTTCTTCTAATCTAGGGCAGTCCTTCAGCCTCTCTTTCTTGAGCCTTACAATTTTGAGATGCGTTCACTAGTTAATTTATGGAATGTTCCTCAGTTTGTAGTTGTGTAGCATTAGGATTGAAAGAAGATAATGTAACCTTGGGTAAGAATGTCACAGAAGTGATGCTGTATCATCTCTGTCTACCTAACTCATTTCTCCAACAGCAAGTATCTGGATTACATTAACCACATACTTATTATATTTATATATATTCAGTATTTTAAGATAAGTCCTCTGAGTTTCTATATAAATTTTTTGAGGGGGAAAGAGGTGCTGGGGTTTTTAACAACATTATTGAGATGTAATTTATATGCCATATATTAACCAGATTTAAGTAGACAGTTTACTGATTTTTTTTTTAGTACATTCACAGAATTGTGCAGCCATAATATAATTTAATTCTAGAACTTTGGTTATACCAAAAAGAAATCCCCACTTACTACTCTGAGTCCCCATTCCCATCACCTCCTCCAATCCTCAGCCCCATACAATAACTGATTACTCTCTATTAAAATAGATTTCCCTATTTTGAACATTTCATGCAGAGGAAAATGTATGGTCTTTGGATTCTTTCAATTAGAATAATTTCAACATTTACTCATGTCATTTAGCATGTTTCAGTACTTTATTCCTTTTTATTGCTGAATAATATTCCATTGTATTGCTATACCACATTTTGTTTATCTATTCCTCAATTGATATATAGGATGTTTCAACTTTTTGACATTATGAAGAGTGCTGCTATGAGAGTTCATATAAAAGGTATTCCTTTTTCCCCCATTTTTTCTTGTGATAAAATATACAAAACATAAAACTTACTATCTTAACCATTGTTAAGTTCAGTCAGCTCTCCATATCCACAGGTTTGATTTAAAATATTTTAAAATAAAAAATTTAAAAATACATATTAAAATGTAGAAACTATTTACATGGTATTCACATTACATTAGGTACTGTAAGTAATCTGGATATGATTTAAAGTATACAGGAGGACAGGCGTAGGTTATATGCAAATATGCCATTTTACATAAAGCTCTTGAGCATTTATAAATTTTAGTATCTGTTTGGGGTCCTGGAGCCAATCCCCCCACAAATACCAAGGGGCAACTATACACATTTCAGGGATATGAAGTACAATTCTTTTGTTGTGAAACTATTTTCACCATCCGGCTCTAGAACTCTTTTAATCTTGTGAAACTGAAATGCAACACCCATTAAACAATTTACCAATCCCCCTTCATCCCAACCCCTAGTAACTATCATACTTTCTGTTTCTCTGATTTCTGAATATTCTAAGTAATTCATTTAAGTGGAATCATATGGTATTGTGTTTTTTGAAATGCTTATTCTACCTTAGCATAATTTCTGCAAGTATCACCCATGTTATAACAGCATTTCCTCTTTTAAGGCTAATAATTCATTATATGTACATACTACTGCTTATCCATTCCTCTGTCAATGGAAACTTGAGTTGTGTACATATTTTAGCTATTGAGAATAATGCTGCTATCAACATGTATTTTGAGGCTCTGCTTTGTTATTTTGTGGATATACCCAGAAATGGAATTGCTGAATCATAGAGTAATCCTACTTTTAAGATTTTGAGTAATTGCCTTTCCCTGCTCTATTTTGGCTACTGTTTGCTTGGTATTTTTGTTTGTTTGTTTGTTTTAATCTTTTCATGGTCTACCTATGTGTGTCTTTGAATCTAAAGTGAGTTGCTTGTAAGCAGCATATAGCTGGATAGTAATATTTAAAAAACCCATTCTGCCAACCTCTGTCTTTTGATTACATGATTTAGTATATTTGCATTTAAAATAATTACTGATATGGAAAGATTTACTTCATTTTGATATTTGTCTTTTATATTTTAAAGTATTTTTGTGACTCTTTACTGATGTATTTTGTGGGGTTTCTTTTTCTTGTTTTCTGTAGTGAAACACTTAAATTACTTTCTCATTTTCTTTTGTGTATATTTGCTGTTTTCTTTCTGGTTAACATAGAGATTTCACTTAATATCCTAAAGTTATAACACAGTTGGAATTTTTACCAGCTTAACTTTAATAACCTGAAACAAACTCTGATAAAACTCTGCTCTTTTAACGACTTCATCCCCACTCCTTTTAGTTGTCTTCACAAAATTATGTTGTACATTGTGTGCCCAAAAACAACAATTGCTATTTTTAATGCATCAGTTGCTTAAATTTCATATGAAACAAAATGTGGCATTATAAATCAAAGTTATAATAATACTAACTTTTAGACTAATGGTTGTTTTATTCTTAAAGTTTTATTAGCATCTTTATGCAAAAAGTTAGAAGTGGAATTGCATACCATCATTATGATAATATTAAATTTTATATTTGCCCATGTATTTACTTTTACTGATAACTTTATTTTATCATATAGCTTTGAGTTACTTCTAGTATCCCTTTTTTTCATCCTGCATAAGTCCCCTTAGTGTTATTTTGCGGAGTAAGTCTAGAGGTAACACATTTTGTTTGTTTGTGTAAATCTCTTAATATCTTTCTTACTTTTAAAAGACAATTTTTGCTGGATATAAAATTCTTGGAAAATAGTTTTTTTCTTTTAGCATTTTGAATATGAGTTTATCCCCTCACTGCCTTCTGATGTCCACAGTTCTGATGAGAACGCTGCTGATAATCTCATTGAAGACCCCTTGTATGTGAGGAATATCTTACTTTTTACTACTTTCGAAATTCTCTTTGTCTTTGTCATTCAGTTTAGATGTCTGAATTCATCCTACTTGGAGTTTGTTGAGCTTCTTAGCTGTTTCTATAACTTTCATCAAATTTAGTAAGTTTTTAGCCTTTATTTCTTCATATATTCTGTCTCTTTCTTTGCTTTTACCTCTGGGACTTCCCCAGTACATATGTTGATCATTTGATGGTATAACCTTAGGTTTCTTCCACTCTGTTCATTTTTCTTCAGTGTTTTTCTCTTTCTATTTCTTGAATGATAATTTCCTACTGTCCTGTCTTCAAGTTCACTGACTCTTCTGCCTGGTTTAGTCTTGGGAGGGTGTATGTGTCCAGGAATTTATCAGTTTTTTCTAGGTTTTCTAGTTTATTTGCATAGAAATATTTATATTCTCTGATGATAGTTTGTATTTCTGTGGGATCAGTGGTGATACCCCCTTTATCATTTTTTATTGTGTCTATTTGATTCTTCTCTCTTTTCTTCTTTATTAGTCTGGCTAGCAGTCTATTTTGTTAATCTTGTCAAAATATCAGCTCCTGGAATCACTGATTTTTTTATTTGAAGGGTTTTTGTGTCTGTCTCTTTCAGTTGTGCTCTGATTTAGTTGTTTCTTGACTTCTGCTAGGTTTTGAATTTGTTTCCTCTTGCTTCTCTTGTTCTTTTAATTGTGATGTACGGTGTCAATTTTAGATCTTTCGCGGTTCCTCTCATGGCCATTTACTGCTATAAACACTGCTTTAGCTGTGTTTCCCTTTAAACACTGCCTTGGCTGTTTCCCAGAGATTATGGTATATTGTGTCTTTGTTCTCATTGTTTTAAATAACTTCTTTATTTCTGCCCTAATTTCTTTCTTTACCCAGTAGTCATCCAGGAGCAGTTTGTTCAGTTTCCATGTAGTTGTGGGGTTTTGAGTGAGTTTCTTAATCTTGAGTTCTAATTTGAGTGCACTGTGGTCTGAGAGACTGTTTGTTATTATTTCCATTCTTTTGCATTTGCTGAGGAGTATTTTACTTGCAATTATGTGGTTAATTTTAGAATCAGTGTGATGTGGTGCTGGGAAGAATGTATATTCTGTTGATTTTGGGTGGAGAGTTCTATAGATGTCTGTTAGGTCTGCTTGCTCCAGAGTTGAATTCAAGTCCTGAATAACCTTGTTAATTTGCTTGTTAGTAAATGATTTTATTTCTCCTTTACTTCTGAAGCTTGGTTTGGCTGGATATCAAATTCTGGGTTGAAAATTCTTGAAGAATGTTGAATGTTGGCTCCCACTCTCTTCTGGTTTGTAGGGTGTCTGCAGAGACATCTGCTGTTAGTCTGATGGGCTTCCCTTTGTGAGTATCCTGCCCTTTCTCTCTGTCTGCCCTCAACATTTTTTCCTTTATTTCAACCTTGGTGAATCTGATGATTATGTGCCTTGGTGTTAACCTTCTCAAGGAGTATCTTTGTGGTGTTCCCTGTATTTGCTGAAATTGAATGTTGACTTATCTTCGTAGGTTGGGGAAAGGTCTCCTGGATAATAGTCCTGAGGTGTGTTTTCCAACTTGGTTCCATTCTCCCCCATCACTTTCAGATACACCAAGCAAATGTAGGTTTGGTCTTTTCACATAGTCCCATATTTTCCTGGAGGCTTTGTTCGTTCCTTTTCATTCTTTTTTCTCTAATCTTGTCTTTGCACTTTATTTCATTAAGTTGACTTTCAATGCTGGATATCCTTTCTTCCATTTGATTGATTTGGCTTTTGATACTTGTGCATGCTTCAGGAAGTTCTCATGCTGTGTTTTTCAGCTCCATCAGATCAGTTATATTCTTCTCTAAACTGGTTATTCAGTTAACAGTTCCTCTAACCCTTTATCAAGGTTCTTGATACCATTGACATTCTTCACAGAATTGGAAAATAGTATTTTAAAATTAACTATTTCCAATAACAGTATTTAAAATTTACATGGACCCCAAAAAGAGCCTGACTAGTCAACACCATCCTAACCAAAAAGAACAAAGCTGGAGACATCATGTTACCTGACTTGAAACTTTACTACAAAGCTAGAGTAACCAAAGCAGCATGGTTCTTATATAAGAACAGATACTTAGGCCAATGGAACAGAATAGAGAACTCAGAAATAAGACCACACACCTACAATCAACTGGTCTTTGACAAACCTGACAAAAATATGCAATGGGGGAAATGAATACCCTATTTAATAAATGGTCCTAGGAGAACTGGCTAGCCATATGCAGAAATTGAAACTAGACCTCTTCCTTTACCATGTACAAAAATCAATTCAAGATGGATTAAAGACTTACATTATATAAAACCCAAAACTATAAAAACCCTAGAAGAAAATCTAGCCAATACTATTCAGGACATAGGCACAAACAAAGATTTTATGACAAAAACATCAAAAGCAATTAAAAGCAAATATTGATAAATGGAATCTAAAGAGTTTCTACACAGCAAAATAAACTGTCATCAGAAGTGAACAGACAACCTACAGTGTGGGAGATAATTTTTGCAATCTGTCCACCTGACAAAGGTCTAATATCCAGCATCTACTGGAACTTAAATTTATAAGAAAAATCAACCCCATTAAAAAATGGCCAAAAGACATGAACACTTTTCAAAAGAAGACATACGTGTGGCCAAGAAGCATGAAAGAAAGCTCAACATCACTGAACAATAGAGAAATGCAAATAAAAACCACAATGAGATACCATCTCATACCAGTCATAATGTCTCTTATTAAAAAGTTAAAAAAAAAAAAAGGCAGATGTGTACTAGTAAGGTTTTAGAGAAAAAGGAACACTTTGACACTGTTGGTAGGAGTGTAAATTAGTTCAACCATTATAGGAGACAGTGTGGCAATTCCTCAAAGACCTAGAGGCAAAAATGCTATTGGGCTCAGCAATCTGATTACCCAAAGGAATGTAAATCATTCTATTATGAAGAGGCATGCATGCACATATTCATTACAGCACTATTCACAATAGCAAAGACAGGGAATCTACTTAAATATCCATCAATGATGAACTGGATAAAACAATGTGGTATACATACACTGTGGAATACTATGCAGCCATAATAAGGAACAAGATCATGTCCTTTGGAGGTACATGGATGTAGTTGGAAGGCTTTATTCTCAGCAAATGAATGCAGGAACAGAAAACCAAATACCACATGTTATCACTTATAAGTGGGAGGTGAAGAAGGAGAACACATGGACACTTGGAGGGGGAGCACCACACACTAGGGTCTGTAAGAGGGTCGAGGGTGGGAGGAGGGGAGAGAATCAGGAAGAATAGCTAATGGATGCTGGGAGCTTAATACCTAGGTGATGAGATGATCTGTGCAGCAAACCACCATAGCACGTGTTTACCTATGTAACAAACCTGCACATCTGGCACATGTATCCCTGAAATTAAAAGTTGGAAATTAAAAAAAAAAAAAACCTACCTTAATGATTATACTGTTAAGGTTCTACGTCTTATTCTTGCTGTTATATCCTTTCCTGTTCACTTGACTTGTCTTGGACTAAGAGTGGTATATGAAAGTCTCCGTTTCTTCTACTGTTAGTATGTTTCTACTCCCTCCCATCAACATCTGTTACTTCCCTTCATAACGGCTACTAAAATTTGTAAGTATGATATTGTCATTGTAAACTGTGACTTATATCTAATTTCGTTTTGTCTCATATCAGAATCAGCACCTGTTATTTTTCTTGAAATATGGGAGAGTTTTTCAATATCTTAATATTTTATATATATTTATGATAAAAATGTATATATTTAAATATGTATTTAAAAAGTAATATATAGATAACAAATGTTCCCTTTTTATATAGATTTATGCTATGTTGTCATCATAAAGTTAATGTAACTAGTATGGAAACAGGAGTAGATCCAGCTAAAAAATATAGGATATCTTTAAAAGGTGAAGATTACAAAACGTGTATCAAATGAGAGGCGTGTGTGCTCCAACATGGAGGTACAGACTTGCCAGGTCAAGGAGAAGCAAGGATGAAAGTGGGCTTACGAGGCTGTGCTTTGTCATTCATAAGGAATAACTGGTTAAACCTATCACTGTTCTGGAGAATCTGCCTACATGGTAGCCAGCTCTTCTGTTGCAAGTAACTTTTACATAACATTCTCAGAAAATCTTTTCTTTACCACAAGAGAGAGTGAATGGGACACAGCCTACCTAAGTTCACTCTCTCCATAGCTGGACTTGTTTGCGATCTTTTTCAAGTATATAGATGAAAAAGCATATAAAAATTAGAGAACATAAAAGTTAAGCATGCTACGGATTAGTACTATAAAATTAACTTCTGTTTAAATGAACATATTTTAACATCCTCTAGGTATAATTTTTAAAAGAAAATCTCTATGTTTGGGGGTACATGTGAAGAACATGTACCCCCAAACATAGAGATTTTCTTTTAAAAATTATACCTAGAGGATGAAAAAATAAAAAATAAAAAATAAAAGAAAATCTCTATGAATATGAAGCACAATGGAACACAGTTTACATTCTGTCTGAAAATGTTTTTAGGTGATATGAAGTAAATCTTATACATAAGTATATTTTGCTAGCTTTATTTTCCACTGAAAAATGCATTCCATATTGTAGAAAGAGGCTAAAATGTTAGAGTTTTGAGGTGATGTCTGTGGTAGTTACTATTAAATATTTATGAGCCCACTAGTAAGGACAAATCATTTTCTTAATCTATTTCACTAATAGAAATTATTTATAAGTACATCATTAATTATTTACATTATCCTGGTATTGTTTGCATTAATAATTTAAAAATATATAATTTTCTATTAAATCATCTAAATATGATTTAACTTCATTTATCTTTCGTTACACAAATAGCAAGTTGATCATTAACTATAGTCATACAAAACTAGGTATGCCACTATAATAAACTTGGATATTTAGAAAGAGTAGTGGCAATAGCTTACATATCTTTTTCCTCAATATTTGGTGTAATTAATATTTTTAAGAAAGTTTTTGGTTTCTGACCTGTAAGTCCACTAGTTACTATATACCCTTGAGGTCCCTGGCATATAGAAAGCTAGTTTCTTTCTACACGCTGCCAATTAACTCCATGCCCTCAGAGTCAAATGCCTTTCATTATCTAGCAGGTAAAGACTTTTTATTTATTCTTGTTCTCTGGGCCACATTAAACATGCTCACTGAAAAAAGATTTCCTGCTGAATAAAATGTTTATGACAACTTTGTCCTCTCTCAGATCTGTTAACATATCACCAAGAGCTCCTAGAGTTACGCAGTCCTGTAGTTACATCTGGAGTTATAACCAGAAGAGTATGATAACAATAACTTGGCCTATAAGAAATTTTTCCCTTGAGAAGCCTGTTAGGAAGATTTTACCAGGCTGTTTAGAAAAGATGTTTAGGTACTAGGGGAAAGGCCAAGTTATCAGCCTTGATAGAAAAACACTTTATATATTACATATTTGATAATGGGTCAAGGTACAGGCAAAAATAACATGAATTTTAAAAATCATCAGTGTAAAAATATTTGTGCTCCAATCTCTGATTACTGTCCTCCTTTATAGACTGTTATGTGCTTAATTAAGTATGTCCTTCCCAAATTCATATGTTAATGTCTTAACCTCCATATCACAGCCTGTGACTGTACTTAGGGTGTGTAGGCCATGGCTCATGCCTGTAATCCAAGTACTTTGGAAGGTCAAAGCAGGTGGATCACCTGTGGTCAGGAGTTCGAGACCAACCTGACCAACATGGCGAAACCCTGTTTCTACTGAAAATACAAAAATTAGCCACGTGTGGTGGTATATGCTTGTAATCCCAGCTATTTGGGAGGCTGAGGTAGGAGAATTGCTTGAATTTGGGAGGCAGAGGTTGCAGTGAGGTGAGATCATGCCAGATGTCCTGCCATTGCACTCCAGCCTGGGCAACAAGAGCAAAACTCCATCTCAAAAAAAAAAAAATAATAGTGTTTAATGAGGTAATTAAGATAAAATCAGGTCATAAGCATGGGTGCTAATCCAATGTGACTAGTATTAAAAGAGATTAGGACACAGACACATACACACACAGGGAAGACTATGTGAATACATAGAAGGAAGGCAGCCATCTGTAATGGTTTCAGAAGAAGCCATCTCTCTTGACACCTTGATCTTAGACTTGTAGGCTCCAGAACTGTGAAAATCAATTCAATACCTGTTGTTTAAGCTGTCCAGTACTTTGTTTCGGCAGCTTTAGCAAACTAATAAATGGAACTTACCCTCATGCACAAATCCCCCAGTTCTGGGCTTGTAATTCCAATTGTTCAGATCCAGTGTCCTCATATGGGACACTTGAAGCAAGACTTGAAGACGGTGATTTTTCCTTGTTTACAGAGTAGTAGCAGAGGGAGTTTAGAGTCCAAACTTGACTTGCTTACCATTTTGGCTTTGAGCAACAATATCATTTGTAATGCTTAGGTTAAGGAAGACAGTTTATGCAAATAACCTGATTGAATGCTTTATTAACAGAGTCTTTCTCCAGCCTTTCCTGACAGCCTAGATACCACTGGGTGTTCAAGCTAATCTGAAGGTGAAGCCTCCCTGTAGGGCTCTAACGGAAAGCTTTGACATGGCCCCAAACTCAGAATCTTAGGGAAAGAAACTGCTATTTTTATATTTTCAGAAACTTGGCCTGACGCAAGAGATCTACATATCTGTTTCTACATTTATATCTGTAACAATTCTATAAATAAGCTCATGGACTATCCCAAGTAATAGAGACCTCAGTTTTGTTAATTTAGTGGCTTGTTCTCTGATAATCTTGACCTTGATGCCTCTTTAATTTTTGAACCTGTAATTAAACATGCTAAGTATGCAAAGCTATTTGCTGATTTCCAGTTATGCTGTTTCAGGTTACAGATGTGAAAAAAAAAAAATTAACTGCTTCCATAGCAAGATGACCCAAGGGGCCACTTTAGCACAATGGGAGCTACGGTGCATAAGAAATAGGGCTGATGGCAACATGTATATCTTTTTAATTTGAGGATTATGTTGAAAATGAAACATAATCTCCAAGGTGAACAAGTGCTTTTGCTGGAGTACTTAACCCTAACTATGAAACTAGCATAAATTACCTGATTGTTATTAACTGGTGTTTAACTTCTCTGCACTTTTAACACTTACATTGGGAAGTATGTCTCTTTTTTTTAAAAAAACTTACTCATGGGTGATTAGACTGTCCTTTTCTTTTATATTTAGTGTTTTAAAATAATGTACATTGAGTACCCACCAACATATCAATTATTTAGTCATTACAAATGTGGGTGAGGAGTCATTACCGCAGTAATTAGGACGCAGTCCAGCAAGTGTAAAAGGAAATTCCCTAAATTGCAGCCATGCGCTATGGAAATATTAAATTGTTCATTTCAAAAAAATTTTCATAGCAATTCCCTAAACTAGACGGCAATACGGAACATGCAACAGCAGCAAATACTTACACTCACAGAGAGCTATGGCATTGGGGAAATCATATGGTTATATCAATAGGAAATTCTTCTCTGAACTCTCCTCCAATTTTTAAATAATTAATGACTGAATGCTATTTAATTGGGAAAAGTTCTTCATAGGAAGGTAATATGACCCAAATTTCTGAAAGAAACAAATGTTTCACTCCTTCAAGAAGTTGTTTCTAGATAGAACTCTTAAAAGCATAGCATAATGAAGGTGGGATGCTGTGTAAGTCTCTGGATTTGCCTAGGTAATACCACAAATGTAATGAAACAAGTCCTCTGTCCAGGAAAAAAAAAAAAACAACCTATTTTATTTAAAAACCTAAAGTTGCTATGAACATTTCCACTCTCGTTAATATTTTTCCGGAAAAAAAAATAAAACAATCATAACCTAATACATGGGTAAATTAATATGACAGTATTGTATTGTCTATATAAACAATGGAACATTTTCAATGCAGTCAGTCTGGGCCACTGAGATAAGAGGCAGTGACATTAGCATGCAACCAAATAACATCCTTCAAACAATATTTTTTCAATTTTTTATTAAGAATTATTTCCAGAATTGTTAGCAGATAGTGGCGGAGCAAGTGGGGGAAAAAGCAGTCACAGAATGTGGCCATGAAGAAGCATCCCAGCCAGGCACAGTGGTACCTACTTTGAGTCCCAGCTACTCGAAGGCTAAGGAGGAAAGATTGCTTGAGCCCAGGAGTTTGGGTTCATCACCTGGCTAACTTTTTATTTTAATTTTTGTAAAGACAGATTCTCACTGTATCGACCAGTCTGGTCTCCAACTCATGGCCTTAAGCAGTCCTCCTGCCTCGGCCTCAAAAGTGCTGGGATTTCGAATGTGAACCATTGCACTCAGATAATATCTACTTATAAGACACAAATCTATTTTTATGTAAAAGCCAGAAATTAAGATTTTAATGTCAATTTCCTAATTTGTAAGAGTTGGCAATTCATCTTAATTATTTAGTGTATAATGGCAAAGCCAACACTGTGGTAGCCAAATAAAACATCCAAAAGCCATATCTGCTCTATGAGCTACCACTGAAGACCTCTGATTTACATTAATGCGATACAGACATTTCCGTAAGAGGACTAAATGTAATTTATAAGTATTAGAGAGAGAGTAGAGAGAGAGAGAGAGAGAGGTGTGTGTGTGTGTGTGTGTGTGTGTGTGTGTGTGTGTTTGTGGTGGAGGGTTGAAGAGAGAGCTATCTTTTAAATTATGTAAAATCAAGGTGAATTATAATCAGGATAGTTTCCAAATAATGTAGTGATAACGTGTCCACCTACAAGTATAGGTATATCTTAGGAGAACAGATAGCAACAATCCAGGGTTTGAGATTTTATATGTATATCATTGGTATGGAATTGATTAAAAGATTCCATATAGTATACTACCTTCAGTAATGAGAAAAATAATTTTTAAAAGTCAGCTTTCATTTTGATAATACTACTTGATCACCACTATCTCTGTTACTTGCTATCAATTATCACACTAGGTGTCTGTCATTGTTCTCAGTGTTTAACAGGCATTATATGATTTTATTTATTTTTTTATATTTTACTGCATTTTAGGTTTTGGGGTACATGTGAAGAACATGCAAGATTGTTGCATAGGTATACACATGGCAGTGTGGTTTGCTGCCTTCCTCCCCCATCACCTATATATGGCATTTCTCCCCATGTTATCCCTCTCCAACTCCCCACCCCCCACTGTCCCGCCCCTAGCTCCCCCAAACAGACCCCAGTGTGTGATGCTCCCCTCCCTGAGTCCATATGTTCTCATTGTTTAACACCCGCCTATGAGTGAGAACATGTGGTGTTTGAATTTCTGTTCTTGTGTCAGTTTGCTGAGAATGATGGTTTCCAGGTTCATCCATGTCCCTACAAAGGACACAAACTCGTCATTTTTTATGGCTGCATGGTATTCCATGGTGTATATGTGTCACATTTTCCCTGTCCAGTCTCTCATCGATGGGCATTTGGGTTGGTCTTTGCTATTGTAAACAGTGCTGCAATGAACATTCGTGTACATGTGTCCTTTTAATAGAACGATTTATAAGGCATTATATAATTTAATCCTTATGACAACTCAGTTAAGAATAGGCACTATTTTATCCCATTTTAAAGTTCAGGAAAATAAGGCTTAGAGAGTTTAGGTCATTTACCAACAAAGGCAACTATTTTACCATTTTTCCTTGAGAACTCGTAGATTATGGGAGCAGTATCCTGATTCAGTTAGTCATTAGAAGATTTTACAAAGTTGAGTTTTTTGGATAACATTTGAATAGTTACGTTACTTCCCAGGTCTTCGTTATCCACACGTCCCTTTTGTTACATTACTGGCATCACACATCAGTGTTACATGAGCTTCAGACTCCTCTTCTTCCCCTCTTTCTAATCTCCTCCAAAAATGTGCCAGAAAATTAAATGATATGAAATGGCAAAAGCATCTAGTCTGTACATGGCGTCTGATATAGATAAGTTTGCCTCCCTTCTTGTGATATAATTTATTCCCTCCAAATCTTACGTTGAAATATGATCCCCTAATGTTGGAGGTGGGGCCTAGTGGGAGGTGTTTGGGTCCAGGGGGCAAATTCCTCCCTGAATGGCTTGGTGCCCTCCCTGTGGTAATGAGTGAGTTCTCACTCTGTTAACTCACCAGAGAGCTCTATTGCTCGAAAGAGCATGGCATCTCTCTTGCTCACTCTCTTGCTATGTGACACACTGGCTCCCCTGTCTTCTACCATGATTGGATGCTCCCTGAAGCCTCACCAGAGCATATGCTAGCACCATCCTTCATGGTTATCCTGCAGAACCATGAGCCAAATAAACCTCTTTTTTTAAATAGAAATTACCCAGTCTCAGGTACTCCTTTGTAGCAACAGGAAACAGATGAGTGCATCTCAAAATCATGATACTTCTGGACACTGTTACTCTTTGGGTAATACTGGGGACTAGCCTTCAACTCTCTTAAGCCCTTTTTCTTTTAAAACAGACTTGGCCGGGCGTGTTGGCTCACGCCTGTAATTCCAGCAATTTGGGAGGCCAAGGTGGGTGGATCCCCTGAGGTCAGGAGTTGGAGACCAGCCTGATCAATATGGATAAACCCTGTCTCTACTAAAAATACAAAAATTAGCTGGGTGTGGTGGCATATGCCTGTGATCCCAGTTACTTGTGAGGCTGAGGCAGAAGAATTGCTTGAACCCAGGAAGCAGAGGTTGTAGTGAGCCGAGATTGTGCCATTGCACTCCCGCCTGGGCAACAAGAGTGAAACTGTCTCAAAAAAAAGAAAAAAAAAAGAGAGACTTGGGTATAGGTAATCCTGTACAAGTTTCTAAAGAAGAAAAATGATCTCATTACTAATATAGTAAAATGCATTTAGCTAGTTGAATTTGAATATAGTGATGTGCATTTGGCTGAACTTGAGTTTTATACTATGATCTTTACAGCTTTATCTTTTCAAAGCTAAATGGCTGTGCATATGTATGCTAATACAGTTTATGTTTATGCAAACATGCCTTATATAGGTGCTTACAGATCAACATGTGCCCCTACATTTCAGACTGGAGACATGGGGGTCTCAGAAGCTCATTGGGAGTTGGTACCAGTTTGGAGAATTAGGAAGAACATAAAGGTTTCTTATCCTTAAATTTTCCCTTGCTTTGACTTTGGAACTGATGAGAAATAAGTTAATTTCCAGACAGAGGGATGAAAGTAAGAGTTTTCTATTGCTGTGTAACAAATCACCACTGGTGTAAAGACTTAAAAGAACACTCATTTATTATATATTTTTGTAGACCAGAAGTCTGAGTATGGACTAACTGGACCTCTCTGCTCAGGGTTTCATCAGACTGCAATAAATGTGCTGATGAAAATGCGCATTTTCATCTGTGGTTCAGAATTCCCATGCAGTCTCATTGGGTGTTGGCCGTATTCATTTCCTTCCAGCTGTATCTGTAACAATGTCATTTGCTTAGTGGTTGTTCACAGCTCCTAGATGCAACCTAGTCTGCTGTTATGTGCCACGTGACCCTCTCCATAATGCAGTACTTGGTACCTCTTAGGCCAATAAGACAGCATCCACTGCAGCTGTTAATTTCTGACTCGTCTCCTCTTTGACCTCCAGCCCTTCATGTAAAGAACTCACCTTATTACATCAGGCCCACCCTTACTCAAAGAAGGAATCATACAGGGTGTGAACACCAAAGGGCCGGGAACTTGGAGCCATTTAAGAATTCTACCCATTAAGGCAGGGGAATTAAGAATCTTGCCATAGGAGCCCCACTAATAATTGTTAGTGCTGTTTTTCAAGGTACTTTTGCCAGGAATAAAATGAAATAATGTGTGTGAATTTGATTGCTCCGTGGTGCCATGAGACTCATTCATGCTGATTTGAAAATCTAAAATTGTCACTGTTGTATAGATCTACTTATATAGACTTAAAAAAAAAAAAGCATAAAATAGAACTTTAAAATAACATTGTATAAAATAACTTTTGCCATATCCAGAATGTCTCCTTAATACAGCTATTTTTCTCTTCAATTCATATCTAAATTTGATTAGACTTGACCCACAAAACTTTCTGGGTGGTAATATACATTCCACATGGTCTTAAAGTTAAATATTTTATCTAATAAGCTAGTTATATTTTACATGACACTTTGAATAACCACTATTGATTCTTGATTACATTAATATCTATATCCTGCCATAATCAATATTTATGGCACTATAATTGATAACACTATTAGTGCTACCTACTTGTAGGACCTGCAATTATATTGCTATAAAGGTAACTTATAGTTACAGTAATAGTATCTAACTTGCATCTTAAATCCATAAAGCAGTATTTTTTTTTTTTACCAAAAGTGGTGGCTAAAGTAATTATTTAAAATGCTTTATTAATTGGCAAGAATAATAACTGAAAATTTTTTTCCTCTTAGGACCCAGCCAACTTATAATTTTTGTTACCTATTTCCTCCTTTATTTTCAAGATTGTCCTGGCATGAGCTGGTAAAAAAGTGATACTAATGGATTTTGTTTAGCAAATCTGTGATTTGGGTGTTTTTGAATTTTTACCTGGTAAATAGCTAATATGTATTTAATATTGTAATTATTACTTAATTGTAATGTTTTAGAATTTCTCCTTGGTTTATGTATAATAAAATTGAATGGAAGGTCTACTTTTGATTTGATATTCAGAAGCTTATTTTTCTTTTTAGCTTTTTTTTTGTTTTGAATGTTATTTCTATCGAATAACTTATCAACAAAGAATATTAATTTTTTTTAAAAAAAGTACCTCCCTCAGTGTGTAAGAGCCATTTTAGCCTGCATGAAAATCATAGTTTAATCCTAAGAAAATACATGCTTGAATAAGGTAAATAAAACTTCAGAGCCTTCTTTTCTTTAAAGGATAATAGTCTGTCTGATCATATTCTTCTCTTACAAGACACACTCTTTGAAATTTTTCCTCCTCTCACAAATGATTGTTTGACCTAAAAGAAAAATTCTGAGTTTTCTTTCCAAGAGGTATTTGAGTATTTTACACTGCAATGTGTTTATTAAATAACTATAACTATAAAAGTGTACCTTTCCCCCACCCAAAAAACCCCACCTACTTTCCTCTTTTGAACAAAGATATCCTAATAGTATGCCTGTTAATTTTCATCTTAATCAAGAAATCACAGACCAAAATAATGACGTCTTAAAACTGTGAGATTATTAAAACTTTACACATATTAACCTGTGTTACCTATTCTTTTGGTAGTTTCATTGGTTGGTTATTCAGTAGTTGATCATTTTCAGCAAATACTTTTGCTGATTCAGAATATAGATTTTCCTTATTTCAAAATAAATTTATGCACATGAATTTAAAAACATATCACTTAAAAAATTTTAAATGCTTTTCATCCCACTGTAGTTTGATAATAAATATTATACCTGAGAGTAGATTTTTAAATCAATTGTTTCTTTTTGTTTTTAGACTTGTTTTTAACAAGTCCTAGGGCAATAGCAAAAAAATTGGAGAGATCAAGAAAGAATTTTAGCCAACATTTAACTAGTGTAAAAATCACATTTTGCTTTGATTTCATTCTTTAAACTCTAACTTGTCAATTTCCAGGAAAAGCAGAAATGTACAGTAAATAACATGCTCACAACCAAGTCTAATCTCCGCATAAAACTTACTGTCAGCATGAATAAAAGCTTGGGCTATAAAAATATATGAATATTGCCAACTCTAAGAGTTTTCACAAATTGTCACAAAACGCAAGAAAGAACCTAAAGGAAAGTTGAATGTTTATTTTCTGTAATATAAAACAAATAGCTTGGTAGCAAGATTAGAGGATACAATAAATAAGAACTTAAATGAAATTAACATTTCCAAGAGATATAAAAGGAATCAGTGAGGTTAAGTGCCTGGAACTGTCCGATTACCCCAAATTTATGTAGCAAGGGTTCATTAACTTCAAATGAGGGGATTCATACTCTATTTAATAAGATCTCACATGGAGTTCCTTTCCATTTACAGTATGTTCCTAAAGGTGAAAACAGCAGGAAAACGAAATTACTTGATTTACCGGAATTACAACTTCTTTTGTATAAAACTTTAATCATTTTGTATATGACAACCTTATGCTTAATGTTTTTAGAATATTCTTCATAAAACATTATTTAGCAAAAGCATACTCTCCCACTGAGCACATTGCTGCTTTCAATGGCTGTGCTAATCTAGTTTGAATATATGCGGCATTTAATCTTAATTATGATGCTGAAGTCTATACAACGTTAATTATTCATTTCACATGCTCCCTACACTTTATTGTAACTCCTAATTTGCTTAACAAGAATGTAGCTTTTAATTAGAACTGTGGAATTGTTGGGGCAAGGTGCTGTTCTGAGTGTGCATGCGGGTGTGTGTGCAAGTATGCATGCTTTCGATTGGGTTGGAAATGCATAAGGGGAGAATCGTAGTGTAGAAGTAATGGAAGTTAACTATTTGTAATCCAAAAGATAAAATCTCTAGTAGTTGTACTTTCCTTCTTAGATAACCATTTCTTGATTTCTAGAGTTGAAAAGGGAAAATAGACATACTTGGTTGCCATTTTAATAATGGACAATAGTTGGGCTGTAGTTAGTGTGTATATCTCTTTAAATATTGGCATGGCAGATCACACACACACAAAAACACATGCCAAGAAAATTAGCTGATCACGCCTCTTTTTATCCTTGTCATCAAGAATATCTGACTGAAGTAGTGTGTTAGTAATGTTTGTGTGTTTATTAAGCTCATGACACAAATTATATAACACAAGATAGTTCGTAAGAAAACGTCAAAAAGTGATATTTGTTTAGCATCTAAATGCTTGATATTTTTCAGTGTTTCCCTAATTTCTGTTGTTTTGTGGATTTTAATATTAATATACTTTAAGTTTTTTTAAATTAAGGTTTAAAATTTAAAATCATAAATGAGTAAAACTTTATATTCCTGCTCTAAAAAGAAATCATGATTTTAAAATTGAAAATTACTAAAGTGTTTTCATTCACGGTTTATCACCATACAGTCACCAAAGGACCCATTCTACACCTATTTAAGCAGCATACATACCAACTTAGAGTTCTAGGAATGAAGCCAAATACCTCTAAAATTATGCCCTGGGTAAGCTGTACATAAAGACCAGGGATTATAATGTTTTGTATATATTTACTATAAATTTTGAGACAGGTCATTTAAATATACAGTAAAAAAGCCCATAAAATCATAATGATCCCTGTTGGTAATTTTGTATACTAATATATCGTGTACAAAAACGATGCTATGGTTGTGAAATAAAATACTAAACTTATTTATTGTATCTAGATAGCTATTATCTTCCAGATAGATGATTATGTATTTCCTCAAAAAAAAAAAAAGAGATTGGCTTATGGATAGCCGAGATACAGAATATCCTGATTTTCTGATAGTATTCCTTCCTAATAAGTACGTTTGGCAAGTGAATTAGCAAAAGGAACTATTGGACTTAAGGCATGAAATTAACAACTGCATGTTTCTGATTTTAGTGGTCATATCAACTCCTAGTGTAGTCTTACACTTACAGAACACTATTTCACTCATGAAGTTCCTTTTTAAAAAAGCCAAGTGTAATTAATATTTGTTTCATTTCTAATGCATATAACAGCTACAATTTATTGAGCTGTCCTTTAATTTTTACGATTACCCATAAGTTAGCTACCACTATTATTCCCGCTTTACAGATGAAGAAATTAGAAGTTTAGGAGAAATTAGGGACATCCAAGATCATCTAAGATTTCAACCCAAGTCTGACTCCAGAGCCTGTGCCCTCAACTGTGTCCTCTCTGCCTTCATTTCGTTATAACCCAAGTTCTGTGTTCACTAACATTCAGTGCAACCAAACGGTTTCCAAAGGCGGGACTCTTTGATCTACATCCCCCAGTCTCCTTGGACCCCTATGCTCACTTATACAGGAGTTAAATCTTCATTTTTTATCAAAAGAATAGCTGGGTTAAAGTAAGTGACTATGAATGGTTGTGAATATTGGTACTGTTTGGTGAAAATTCTAACAATGAAAACAATTCATCTGAAAGGAGAGAAGGGGGTAAATACACCCTAATTTAAGAATACTATGTGTATTCACATATTAAGATTTTATTTCTGATCAGCAAACACTTTTCTCCTCTGTTACCTTCTGCTTCACAAAATAAGATATGACACTGTATATTTATATGGTGAAGGGCACACCCTCTGCAGTCAAGCTCTGTGTGTTTAAACTTCATCTCTGCTGCTTACTAGCCTAGAAAGCTCCAGTTTATACAACCTCTTTTGTGCCTCACTTTATCTGTAAAATGTGTGTGATATTTCTTACATCATAGAATGGCTGAGGATGAAATGTTTTACTGTATGCCAAATGTCATAAATAGTAACTGAAACATTGTCCTTTGTGTATGTGTTTGCTTTTACTCACAGAATCTAAGAAGCCCATATTTAAGGAATGTCTAGATTTTAAGAGACATTAGAATGTTAAAAATTCTTAGATTTGATGAAATACACTATTTTTAAGTTATAAACTAAGAAGATTCCGCATACAATATTCTTCTCTGTTTTAAGACTTAGAACTCTAAGACCATACTTCTTGTTGCAAAAAAGATCTACTTTTATTTATTATGTCTGTTTTAAATATCTTAACTATTTATCAAATTGTTTAGATAAAAATTCTACTTTCAAGAAATATAAACATAAAGAAATGGCTAATGATTTTGAGGGGCATTATCTGAGCCAATTTTTATATATACCCAAATCCCCTGGATAATTACAAAGCATCCACTTATGTTTTTTCTTCATAAATCACATAAGCCTAGCATCACATAAAATTAAAGATTCCTGGAAACAAAGCACAAAAGATAATAACTTCTCTTATTTTTATTTCCATCCTCCATGTACTATTCACCTCATAACCTTCTATTAAGAAAAACGGAGGGGGGATTCTTTCAAATTCTGCTTATAATCTCATCTTAAGTATTTCCCGTTGTATTCACTCATAAGCTTTTCTATCTCCTTAATAACTATTTAGTTTTGCTTCTAATTCTTTCACTCTGCCCGGTCCAAGAGACTATCTAACTAATCTTGTGATGTGCACTTAGTGCTGAGTACTATAAGCCAATTTTCTTTTATTGAACTTTTACACCCTGGGGGAATTCCCAAAGATTGTGAAGCTCTATGGAGCTTTTCTGAAACATAAGCCTGCCTACCCCTTCTGTCCCTCTCTTTGAAAAGCTCTAGCTTTTGGTCTGAATTTAGTTCTATTCACTGTCTCACCATCACACTAAGCTGCTTGTGAAGTTTGCCCCCCATGTAGTTCTAAGTTCTAAAGCCACGTGGTTACTGTCTTTTCTGAGCTGCTTTTCCTGCCTCCCCTTTGGTGTCTCTTGGCTTTGCCTGAGACAGGGTCTTTGCCATTCTGTTCAGGTATCACCCAGGATGCCATGTTCTCTCTGATGTTTTCTGAGTTGACCTCCAAGTCTGGGAGGGCCTTGCAACATGTTACTTCTTCTTCTCTGTTTTGTTACCAGGGATGATTTGGTAGAGAAATAGAATGCTTTGCTGTGTTGCAGCATGTCAGAGAAACGCAGGAAAATTGTGTCTGAAAAGTTTTAAATGTTTGTTATCCCAGGTCATTCTTCTTATCTCTATATGTAATCGTAATTACTCCCCATTTTTACCAGTGAAGCAAAGTAATTTACTTGTCGTCACATGTTATTTGACAGAGCTGGGGTTTGAACATCATCCTCTGAAATTTCAACGCCTGATTTTCTGTCCTGTGATGTAGTATTGCTTCTTGAATATTCTCCTAATTGATTTGTCCTTCATTTAATATAGCAGTTTCTGATGAGGGTTTGGTTATTGTCTCGTAGTGTGTATTGTGGTGTTTCTAAGTATTTAGTTAAAGAACTCAAGAAAAAAATAACTATACATGAGTTAATGAGTGGATATAAGAATTATACTAACTTTGTTTGTTTAGGACATAGGCTCTTGCTCTGTCACTCAGGCTGGAATTCAGTGGTGCAATCATAGCTCACTATAGCCTCGAGTCCTGGGTTTGAGCAATCCGCCCTCTTCAGCCTCCCAAGTAGCTGGGATTACAGACACACATCACCATGCCCAGTTAATTTCTTTATTTTTATATTTGTAAAGACAGTGTCTCGCTATGTTTTCCGGGCAGGTTTCAAACTCCTGATCTCAAGTAATCCTCCCACCTTGGCCTCCCAAAATGCTTGAATTATGGGCGTGAGCCACCATGCCCAGCCAAGATTATAACAACTTTAAATCTAAGTAGAGATAGTCCTTGATATTTTGAGATCTAGATTACTATTTATTTATTTAACATGTACATATTGGATATTTGCACTCTTCTGGACTCCAAGGCTATAGCAGTGACTCAAAGTCCCTATTCTAGTGGACCTTACATTCTAGTGGAGGAGACGATAAATTGACCAGCGAGTGTCTCTACTGGGCTATCTCTGTAGGGCTGTCAATCACAGTAAGTGCTTTGAAAAGCAGGGAACAGGATGTGTGGTTAACATTTGAAGCAGAGTGATGGAAATATTGCTGGCCAGTTTTATGCCAACTATGTGAGACTAAAATACGTGAAATAATGTGCATTATGCAAAAAGATCTAGAAGATTATTAATACAGAGAATGTCTCTGTGTTCTGAAACGGCTTCTGCAGGTTACTGAATGATGGTAGTGTAGTTAGGAATGCAGATCTTGGCATCAGACAATCCTTTTCTATCACTTTGTAGCTGTGTATTCTTGGGCACATTACTTAACTCTATGAGCCTCATTTTCCTCACTAATTAAATGGGCTAACAGTGCCCCGCCAAGCGTGCTATAAAAACTGAGAGTGACTGTAGGTGAAGTGTTGGCATAGTTCTTGGCGCATTGTGAGTTCCACTGGAGTAGCAATGTTAGTGGCAGAGGTAGTAATTTTAGTAGAAATTATTGTTATTATCAGTATAGCTTGGAAACCCACTATTTGTTTGTTTTTTTGTTTTGTTTTGTTTTGTTTTGTGTTTTGAGATGGAGTTTCACTCTTGTTGCCCAGGCTGAGTGCAATGGCACGTTCTCAGGTTACTGCAACCTCTGTCTCTCAGGTTCAAGCGATTCTCCTGCCTCAGCCTCCTTAGCAGCTGGGATTACAGGTGCCTGCCACGACACCCAGCTAACTTTGTGTTGTATTTTTAGTGGAGGTGGGGTTTCTCCATGTTGGTCAGCTTGGTCTCAAAATCCTGACCTCAGATGATCCACCCGCCTAGGCCTTCCAAAGTGCTGGGATTATAGGCATGAGCCACTGCGCCCAGCCAGAGATCCACTAAGTATTTCTGTGCTTTAGATTTTTCACGTGTTTCTTCTTCCCCACCAACTCCTCATAGATGTAGGAAGTGTAAATAATATATGTGAAGCATTTTGTATGAAGACAGGTTTTCCCATTGTTATCTGAGGTGTCAGAAATAAAACCTAATTCTGGAGGTTTTCTAAGAGCAGAATTTCCATTTTACTATTCAGTGGGAGTTCTTGCTTAGAGATGTTTTGCAAAGTCAGTCCTAACATAATGAACTTGGCATTTGAGTAGCTGCCGGAGACCAACTCAAGAGAAGAACCACGTCTCACAGCGCCTGGAGCTCCAGGAGGTGCTTAGGCCTTGCCACCCAAGTGGGGCTGTCACCAGCTGACACCTAGTGCAGAGATGATATAAACATCCACGAGTCAATTCCCTCTTGTCTCAACAAAGCAATAATGGGTAGCTCTCTATTGTGCTGAATGACTCCACACATACAGGCACCGCTCCCATGCCCATAGGTTTGCTGGAAGCTTTTGGTTATCTTTTGTACAGGCATAATATGCTGTTTTTTTAATGAATAAGTTAAAAATCTCATTTTTAATTATCTTCCACCTGTGCCTGTTTGGTTTACCCCAAAACTCCTTAAGGGCAGTTTTAATTATTTTTTAAACATAGCTCGCCCCTAGGTGCCTGGTCTGTTCCTCACACACTAGAAATTCCATCATCGTACATGGTTAACTAACTGCTTGCCTAGCTAGGTGCTCTATAACTTTTTTATTGTTGACTACAATTAACTGACTAATGAGAACACAACTTGTGATACTAACTCCTCTCATAATTATAGTAAACACAATATTACCTTAATTAGGCTTTTACCAAAAAGATTTTTTTTGTAATAAGTTTTAAAAATTTTTTTCTAATAAGTTTTTCCCCTACACTCTGGTTAAAATAAATACAGAAGTTAAATATGTAAAAGCACATTAAAATATGTTGGAGCTAGTAAAAATAAAACAGCTAGTTTTTTTAACCCTCTCTCTCATCCTTCCTTCTCCTCCTTCCTCTCTCCCTTACCCCATTATAAAAATGTTTTACTTTAATAGCAGATAGTTTTAAATGTATTCAGGAAATACAATCTTTGGAAATCTGTTGCTTTGTTAAGAAAAACGAATGGAGCTTCTCTTATTCCAACAGAAAAGTAAAAGGAAATACGCACAGACCTGATTCAAATTCTGTGTTTGTTTTGTTTTGTTTGGTTTTGTTGAGGTGTGTTATTTCTTTGTTGTTGTTTAAGCAAAATGTTAACAGAATACACTCCAGGACTCACAGTCCTCCCATACTTCTGGGTCCGGGGGCACTGGACTCAGTGGTGGCTTTCTTGGTGGTGATACATCGTGTTACTTCACAGGAGGTGAGGGTAGGGGATGAGGTTTCAAGTCAGACTTAGAGACATAGGCATTGCACTCTTTAAAAATAGAAACACTGTATAAGTGATATGCTCATTAACTTTGGAGGGACCAATGCTAGCAAGCACAAGGACAGACATTGAGACTAACTAGAATGAAAAAAGTTCCAAGAAGCAACCCAGTTGAAAAGCATTTTCTGGTTTTTTTTTATGTGTCATAGAAGGAAAATATATGATGGGAACAATAATTTTTACATATTTTGCTAACATATCAACATACCAAACATAATTTTACATATTTGTATTATAATTCAAGAATTTTATGTGAGAGGAAGTCTCGGTCAGTTGCCCAGGCTGGAGTGCAGTGGCGGGATCTCGGCTCACTACAGCCTCTGCCTCCCAGGTTCAAGCACTTCTCCTGCCTTAGCCTCCCAAGTAGCTGGAATTACAGGCTTGTGCCACCATGCCCAGCTAATTTTTGTATTTTTAGTAGAGATGGGGTTTCACCATGTTGGTTAGGCTGCTGTCGATCTCCTGACCTCATGATCTGCCTGCCTGCACCTCCCAAAGTGCTGGGGTTACAGGCATGAGCCACCAGGCCCAGCTATTATTTAAGTCTTTTATACAGTTAGAGATGTTGGAAAAGGGCACATAGTGCAAAAGCATGGATGTCTTCATCAGTGATTTTTGGGATTCAAGTCACAGAAACCTACTGGCACTTGCATACCCAAAAATAAGGAATTTGCTATTAAATACAAGGCTAGCTATGGAATTGCAGGGGAAGAAAGACACTTCCTCTTTAGGAGAAACAGAAGGAGACCTAGAAAGCAATCCAGTTCTATGACTCTCAGACTTCTTTAAGTTGCAGAGTCTTACATCTTTGTTTTATCTGTTCTCTGCTCTTTGCACTACACTTGAGCAGCAAAACTCCACCCCATAGTTAGAAGTAACCTATCTTTAGTTCACGGGCACAGCAAAACTTGACCTGCCTCTATATGTCCAATTCCAGCTCAGAAAGAGCAAGCATGATTGTTCTCTCCTGGGGCAGGTATCCATCCCTAGTCCAGTTGAGAATCTTAGGGAGCAGAGCCACGGAGTAAAAAATACGGTTGTTGGAGTCTATCTTATATATGGGGTATAATTCTCACTGAGAAAGGAGGCTTTGTCTGGGAGTGCAGTCCAAAGATACCTACTACAAAAGAGACTAATTGGTACATGAGACAATGGTGAGAAGGAGAACATGAGTGAGATTTCATTTTTTAAATAGTCATAGAATTAATAGAGGGACAGAAGTCTGTTGGATACTATTGTCTTAAAAGTGAATATTTAAAATGTCTTCTGTTTAAAATTTGATTTAAAGACCCTGTCAAACCCTTTGAGATGACTTACAAATATCTAATAAGGTTGTTCTTTCCCTCAACTGTATAAATGACAAGAAACCTGTGGTATGGTTGTTTCTAAGAAGTATAATTACTATTACCACTATGAGATGTATTTTAAGGTTAATGATTGCAACTTGGGATTTACTATCCCTGACTATCCCATTGAGCTATCATTTTTCTTCCCACTAATTTATGGAAAATTGCTTAAAGTTTGAAACCAAAATGTCTAATTAAAAAAAATGATTAGTCAGCTCATGTAAAATATACACTACATAATAATAGAAATGGCTAGCAATGTAAGTACTGTTTTTATTTATAAAAAATACCTGTATTTCTTATCTTTTATAAAATGAAAACTGAAGAAAAATAAGGAAACACTCTGAGTGGTTTGGGAAAATAACTGAATTCTCCAAAATTTGAAACTTAAAGGTATCACTTGAAATCTCTTTGGTCATCAATTTCCCAGTGAACTTACTCCATTCTATTAATGATGCTATCTAATTGAATTCCGTCTCCTGAATGTTATTTACTCATGCTCTCTCATATTTTCTCACTTTAAAAGACTTGAATTGAGAGAGAGAGATATATTATTGATTTCTACAGTGAATTTTTAAATACACTATTCAGAAGTCCCGGATAAAGATTTTCCTAATGAATCAGAATTCAACTTGCAAAAGAGAAAATAAGTAATTAAGGATGGCCCATACATTTGTTCTCATAGTTCATAGTATACTCATTTTAATTTTCAAATGGTATAAATATCTCAGTCTACCCTTTGTACAAATGAATGATAGGAACTATAACAAATTAGCAATTGTACCAATGACTTTGAAAGCTATGAGTAGAAGACATTAAATAGTTATCAATTTCTAGTTGTCACATTTTTGTTATAAATCTAGTTTTAGGGTGCCATGAACAACTATGTGTTTAAAAATTATTCTGTACTTTAGAAGAGCACATTTTTAAGAGAAAAATTTTTTTTTCTTTAAAATACTCTGGTTAATGTCGAATTAAAGACAATATTTCAAGTTGGTCAAATATTTTCCAAACTTTTAAATTGTCAAAGTTTTAAAAGGTAATGTTGTTCAGGCTTATCTAATGGTTATCTTAATTAAAGGAGAAGGAAAATCTTAATGTTATGAAAAGGCCAGTGGTTATAAGTTAAATAATTCATGTTTTTTGCAAATATGAGGTCTCTGTGTCACAGAATCTGTCTCAGATTGACTCTTTCCTTGACAATAGAGAACTGAGCAATGACGCTGATTAGCAGATAAAAGACAGTTCCTGAAATCTTGAGGTATGTCTTTAAAAATAAAGTTTTTAAAATGTATTTGAAAGTTTTTCAAAAAGAGTTTATTTCTACTCTTATCGAATGCCTCATTAGATACTCAAAATTTAACTAGTGTTTGCTGCACAGAATATCCTCTTGAAATAAATTTAAAGTAGCATGAATGTTCTTCTTATATAATAATGGCTCAAGAAATGAAAAATTAATTGGTGTTAGACTTCATATGATATTGTGACTGAATTGTCACAATTGTTTGAGAAAATTACTGTAACTGACCTTCCTTATTTTCAGTAAAAATATAATTGTTTTCTAGATACATGAACCCTGAGGGAAAAATTATTTCTAGAAAAACACTGTCAGTGATAGAAATAGATAAGTATGTATTGATGTTTATAAAGAAATTATTTTGTAACTGGCAAACAGTTTGGGGAATAAAATAGAAGACCAGTAATAGAAATTTATTTAAAGAACCAATCTCCTCTGCAATGCTTTATTTTGCAAAATGGCTTCCAAAATTATTATGTCAAAGATGATCACATTCTGTGTAATTCATCAGCAATTGACCTATTAAACAACTCTAATTGTGCTCTCAATTAGTTATATTAATGCAAAGCTAAGTTAGATATACTAGAATATATTATGACTTTAAACATACCTAAGCAAAAAGCTAGGGGAATAAAAATGTGCTATGCATAATTGTTCTGCACAAAAAACGGCCAGATTCTGTTGACTTAGTACCTTTGCCAGATTTTCTGGGTACAAAGTCAAAAATCCTCAGCCTTATAATTTATAAATAACAAAATGTTTGATATAATGTAGACAAAACATTCACAATTTTCACTTCACTTTCAGAACTTTAGCATTTTGTAGACAAAATCTCTAAGTTTGGAGAGTAGAAAATTTTTACTAGAGGTAATATTTTTTATGCATTGTATTACCAAACTTAATCATCCTGCCATTTAAAAGTTAGATGTACTCTAATATTACCTATAATGATCTAAAAACAAAAACACCCTCAAATTTTGGACTATGCCTGATTTTTGTCTTAGTATAATAGATTGTGATGTTTTCAAATATGTCTTCTGTTGAATGGCTCATTCATATTTGAACTGCCTGCTTATGAGAGGGAAGTTAGGAACACAAGTACCTGAGTAGATAATGGGCAACATATTGGATTTGACACCAGCATATAACAGGCTCCTTTTCTGTAGCAGTGGCAAAACTACTGACTCAATGTGGAAGTTCATACAGAATATGTAAGTGTTAGTTTCTCTTGTCAAAGGGAGATATATTAAATTTTACATTTTAAACTTGATGTACAAATGTAATACCCTTCACAGAAAAATTACTTGAGTAGTTTCTATGCTATCCAGTCATTCATTCATTCGTTGGCCACACTTAAAATGTGGCTATATAGTATCTACCACAGAGTTAACAGCATAAATTTGGTAGTTAGACTGTCTTGAGTTTGGAGCTCAGCTTGACTTCATGCTGTGGGATCTCTGTTCCTCCATTTCCTTATCTGCAAAGTTAAGGATTATAATAGTGCCTATCTGTATTAGTTTGTTCTCACACAGCTATAAAGATGCTACCTAAGTCTGGGTAATTTATAATGAAAAGAAGTTCAATTGACTTACAGTGCTGCATGGCTGGGGAGGAAGGAAACTTAAAATTATGGTGGAAGGCAAAAGGGAAACAAAGACCTTCTTCATGTGGAGTCAAGAAAGACAGAGCTAGCTAGAGCAGGGAAAATTGACTTCTGTAAATTTCAGATCTTGTGAGAACTCACTCATTGTCAGGAGACCAGCATGGGGGAAGCCTTCCCCATAATTCAATCACTTCCCACCAGGTTGCTCCCTAAGCACCTGGAGATTACAATGCTTGATGAGATTTGGGTGGGGACACAAAGCCTAATCATAATGCTATGTTATAGGTGTACAGCCCTTCAGACTGGGCCTGGCTAATAATAAGTACTATGTAAGTGTGTTACAGTTATTTTTGTTACTCTAACTACAGATGTTTAGGTGTTAATAGGTCAGTGTTTTAGGAGGCAAAAAAATCTCTATTTATGAAAGATGTTGTAATGGAAATAACTAGGATAGTGAGCACAATGCCAGGGTGATCTCCATGGGTAGGATCTCAAAGCAAGGCCTTTTTATAGAATCAACCAGAAAGATCACACTGATAGAATTGCTGAGACCACAAAGATACTGTCATTCGTGAGATAGACCAAGAAGTGGGAACTTCTAGAAAGAGGGACTAGAAGTAACAGGCCTTGCTATGGGGGAAAAAACAGAGTTTCAAGAAGGTAAGGAGGGCAGACAGTGTGACTGAAGACAAGTGGATGGTGATGAGAGCTGGTTAGAGAAGGCGGAAAACGAGGCGAGTCCCATCGTGCAAGCCTTTGTAAGGATTTGAATTTTATTCTACTCAAAGGTGTTCCATGGAAAACAGATTCTGAGATTGAGTTTTGCAGGCGGGAAGTTTGTTGCTGAGTTCTGTAAAGAACAACACTTAAGTCAGAGTAAGGAAAATACCACTGGTGGAAAAAAGGAACTGAACTGTGATGTGGTCACCACAAATGTCTTGCTCCACTGTTCCCAAGTGGGGCTGTGGTGCTGGGATGGCTCTGTAAGTTACCTTGCATTTAGGCAGTGGGACTGGGCCTTTATATCCCCACATCAGCCAGTCATAGCATCCTAGCTATCCCTAGGTATCCTGTCCCTAGCTGTCCCTGGGAGAAGAGCATAACCTTGGGGATAGGGTATCTTCTGCCCTGTGTAATTCCTGGAGTGGGATACTGGGAGCTTTTTGTTGTCTGCAGACTGTAGGATGAGCTCTTCCCTCCTGAAGGGTGACCTGGGGGAGAGTAGCACAGTGTCCACTATAAATGGAAGCCATTCCAGGATTTCACAGAGAAGTCAACTCCTAATTTATTCAAGAACTAATCTTTGAATACCTACTTTGAGACAGATTTTATACTAGAGCCTGAAAATACAATGGTAAGTAAGGAGTGAAGCCAACTGTCTGGTAAAGAATTCGGTCAGACAAATGGAAGAGACAGCACTGTGCAATGAATGTTATAAGATATGTAGTTTAAGGCCAGGCGTGGTGACTCACACCTGTAATCCCAGCACTTTGGGCAGCCAAGGTGGGCAGATCACCTGAGGTCAGGAGTTTGAGATCAATCTGGCCAACAAGGTAAAATTCCGTCTCTACTAAAAATATAAAAATTAGCCAGATGTGGTGGCATATGCCTGTAATCCTAGCTACTGGGGGAGCTGAGGCAAGAAAATCACTTGAACCTGGGAGGCAGAGGTTGCAGTAGCCAAGATGATGCCATTGTACTCCAGCCTGCGTGACAGAGTGAAACTCCATCTCAAAAAAAAAAAAAAAAAAAAAAAATTGGTTGGGCACAGTGGCTCATGCCTGTAATTCCAGCACTTTGGGAGGCCAAGGCGGGTGGATCACGAGGTCAGGAGTCTGAGACCAGCCTGGCTAACATGGTAAAACCCCGTCTCTACTAAAAATACAAAAATTAGCCAGGTGTGGTGGTGTGTGCCTGTAAATCCCAGGTACCCAGGAGGCTGAGGCAGGAGAATCTCTGGAACCCAGGAGGCAGAGGCTGTAGTGAGCCGAGATCGCGCCACTGCACTCCAGCCTGGGTGACAGAGCAAGACTCCAGTCTCAAACTACATTTCTTTTTTTTTTTTTTTTTTTTTTTAAAGATGCTATGGGAACAAAGAGAAGCATTGAACTCAGCACAGTGGGAAAGGGAGTTGGAGATAATGGAAAGCCTTTGGGAACACATGTGGTATTTGAAACAGAACCTAAGGGATGACCAGGGATTATTGTCATAAAGGGTAGGTATATGCCCTAGGAATAACGCTAGCACTCACAAAATCCCAGCCATGAGACAAATATGAATGTAGTTCCTTATGGCTGTAGCAAGAGTGTGATCCCTTAATGATTCAGGAAATCCCACCTAACATCTCAGGAAAGAAGAGGAAGATCATAGAATGTGACAGCTGCAAGTGACCTTAGACAGCTCCAGGTTCAAGCTCTTCATTACATAGATGTAAAAAGGGAAGTAAATATGCTCAAGGAATTGTTCAAGGTTTAACACCAATGAATGGCATATGAGAGATGAGAGTCCAGGCCTGACATGTAATCTGAGAATCTACAAGCTTTTACCAAACTCACTTAGCATCATAAGACATGCAGATGCAGCTGCCACACTTATCATAATAGGATGCACACAGCAAGGGTTTAATAAATACTTGATTAGGGATATAGATTCGTTGGTATAGCCCAAGGGCTTTTTGTTAATGAATAGGGTGGAGTCAGAGCATGACATTAGATTTATAATCTCAATATAATAAGAATGGCTTAGCCACGTATTTCTTCGGTGTAGAGAATACTAATTATAAAACTGTGTTCTCTGTAGTGTATTTTCTCTGGTTGAGAAGTCTGTAGGAATTGTTTTGTTTGGTTTTTTCCCTGAAGGCATCTGGTAAGAGAATTACAATTAGTTACAACAGGTCAGTTATTTACCTATTATTGTTAACTTCTTCAATTCAACACCTAGTTGGATTATCACCAAGTATCTAAACTGTGTTTGAGAGCATTTGATTTTGAAAGAGGGCTATGTGTCATCATGAAAATTAACTTTCGGGGGATCCAAAAGGTAGGGCAGCCTCCTCCAGAGTAGCTAAAATAGATGCAGCTCCTGAGGCTTCCCCAAGAGACACAAGCCATCGTTACTAAGGTGTCAAGGACCACAAAACAGGCTATCAACTATGGACACCAAACTGAAAGTCTCTGAATTGCAGGTGTTCTGAACTGCAGGTGTAGGTTCCTGTGGTGCTACTTCTCACAGACACAGCTTGAGTGAGTGGCTAAGGAGATTGATTTACTTAAGGTGGATAACAACCTTCTAACAGCCACAATGACAGTAGCAACAGCAGCCACTATTTACTGGAACTTATTCAATGTCAGGTACTCCAGTCGTTAAGGTTCATTATTTTTTGCTCTCACAACCGTTTTCTGAGATGGGTTATATCCATCCTATATTACAGATGAAGATGTGGAGGGGACAGTGTCCTTAAAAAACCACCTCAAGGCTTCATGGAGATTAAAAGGCATAAAACCCAGGTTCATTTGACTCTAAAATTTATAATCCAAAGTATCACAACTCTATGTGGGTTTATGTGTATGTGTGCATACACACATATCTTTTTTTTTTTTTTTTTTTATTGCATTTTAGGTTTGGGGGTACATGTGAAGAACATGGAAGATTGTTGCATAGGTATCTCTATATGCACATTATATGACTTTACAAGTATAGTTTTGTACTTGTCATTTCTCTATATGTTACTCTTATGAAAAAGTATAAGCCACAAAGCTTGATCAATGCTAACATGCAATACCAGCATTTTCAAATCTTTCCTCCTTCCAATTAAACCTAGGTTATGTAACCTCCATTTTCAAGAAAACAAAAATGACAATATTAGTTCATGGGACAGCAGAGTATGTATTTTACCAAGTCACTTATGTGCAGATATCCTCAAATACAAAGGCTTTGGGATTAAACATATTTGGAAAGTGATCGGTAAAATTCTACTTCAAATAATTTTTTTTTCTAAATAAAAGGCAGTTAAACCTTCTTTTAAAAAAATAAAAAGCAAGCTTCCTTTCAATATTTTCCAGTCAAAAAATTCTCAGTAAACAAGGGAGACTATACATGAATCAGCTGAGTCTCAGTTGGAATTTTCCTTTAACAATAACCTGTATTTAATAAGCTGGTACCCAGAGTGCGTGCCATGCTGTTTCAAAGTGATAGCAAGACCATGAGGAAGATCAAAGAAAAATGGTCATGGGATCTGAACTGCGAGACTAAGAAGAGAATTGTATCTGCATGCACACTGCTACTTTTGTTGTGCCTATACAGGGAAACGATTCACTTTATTTTCTATGAGTACTTAAAGATTTTAATCCAAACTTCCTTTCAGTAGCAGAGATCAAAAGCTCCAGATATTGCTGGGTTATTGAAGACAGAGACAATATATCTATTAGAAGAGAGATACCATCCTAGGGATTGTTCCAGGGAGGTTTTAGCGCTAACGGGACTTAAAATGTGATCAGAATAAACCTAAAGCAGCAATGGTAATGGTTAGGTGAGGATGCCAGCTAGTCCAGTCATTCTAGTGCTATTTAATATTGATAATCACGTCTGCATCCTCTGACATGCCTAATGAATGAATACTTCAAAGATGTGCGTAGAAGACCCTTCCTCCTGTATAAAACTCGCTGGGCCAAACCAGGTGTAATTAACAGCATTCTTGTCACCATCCCATCAAGGTGAATTCAACCTTACCCATCTACAGCGTGGAAAAATTGCCTTCTCTCTTTAGTGATGGTTTGTGCTGCTTGGCCACTGTTCTTCCTGCTGTTGCTCTGGCTGTTTTGATTGCTGGGATGAAGTTGGAAGGTCACCTGCCCTTAGGCCTATTAATTAACATCTGTTGTACTCCTACTGTTTAAAAGTTTATAATTAAGTTGGACCGCATTTCATTTGGTTAACAATGATCTTTAAAAGTGAATACGCTTAAGAGTTTGGACAACAAAAACTTTAAGCATTTTTAGTCACACATGTTCTGGTAAGCATTAACTTAGCCAGTTATTTTCTAACACAGTCGTTTATTGAAAATATGTGACTGAGAAATGGAAACCTTGGTTTGTGGGGAAGATATACCAGTGAAAATGAGAAATAAATGTGAAGCACAGGGCGGTGACTTGAGAGGCAGAACAGGGCTCCATGCTTTAGCAAAAGAAGGGGCAAACATGAAACATAGCAGGGCCTAATGGTAGGCATAATGTCCTATCTAACCTAAAATTCTGTTATGGTAAGGAAATAGTTCATCACACCTGCCTTCATCTTTCAACTCTTAGTTCGCAGATATGGGGTTTCTGGAAGAGAAGCTACAGTTATACTATTCACTAATTATTTATCACCATTTCTGTCAGCGGTTGCCTTTATGGTATCATTCCAGGGAATATATGAAAATTTCTCTTAATGATTTCCTCAAAAGCTCTACTGTCTTCTCCCTGATAGGTTAGAATTTTTAACAAAATCTTTTTAATTCACACTTAGATAATTCCTAAAGTGAGTCTACCATAGATGAGGAAACAAACTAATTGTGCTAAACACAATGCATTCATGCTAATGTGTTAATGACTGATAACTCTTCCAATAAATGAAAAAATAAAACAGACAATAGCAGGCAGTGTCAGAAGGGATGGGGGAATATAGAGAAAGAACATGAAAGACTGGAAAGATAAATTTCACTTACTTCACAATTGTGCCTCAGGCAAGCTCTCCTATAAGTAGTTCCTAATGCTCCTGAGTCATAATAATGGTTACGAAATTTGGAGTGATTCTCTGACAGTGCAATTTGGCTTAAAAATCTGAAATACAGTCTTTATGTGAAGGGAGAGCCATTTGGATTCTTATATTAACACTCCTTCCCTCTCTCTTCTCAGAAGACAAATGCAATTTAGCATAATGAATAATCTCCTCTTACAAATGTATCTTTCCTTATGAGTCTTCTGCCAATTTGTCCTTTTGCCTACTTCTAGGATAATTGGAAGCATTGGCTATGAGAAGGGGCCGTTGGCTTGAAATCCCTTATTTAAACAATATGGTTTAGTATATACTTCCCTTTAGTATAGTATATATTAATATTATAGTATATTGCCTAAATAAAGCCATAATAGTGAGTAACACTGAGTTTCCTTCAGGGTTGTCTGTCATGGGCACAGCTTTGAGATTAAAGAAAAAAAATTCTCCTAGGAACCGACAAACAATAAGAAAAGAAGTGAAAGCCTCTGTAAAACCTAGCTATAAGTTAGATACTCTGCTTTGGTTGCTGTTGGCCTTTTCTGGGGTTCTCAGGATGAATCCTTTTTAAGGCACACTGTCCCCTCCATCAGTGATGTCTGTGCAACTAGATATGACTTTCAGGAAATGAGGCTTGGCTAGTGGAGGAAAGAATGTAGATTTTTTAGCCAAACAGTTCTGGGTTCAGTATTTGGCTCTGCATTTAATAGCTGTATAACCTGCAGGAACTTATATTACCTCTCTGAGCCGGTTTTGTCATCTGTAAAAATTGGGCTAATGTGTCTTATACAGGAATAATTATAAAATGTTACATTAAAATCCAGTGGCCAGAGGCACCCAGATGTGCAGGGGAGTCTTGCCCAGGTCATGGCAGGCAAGTGTGTCTCAGTAGGTGACACTGACCTCAGTAACTGATCTGGTTGGTTTTGCTGCTGGTTCAGAAACTTGTTTTCTTGGACTTACTGGTTACCAGTGGGATGACTTGCATTATCAGCTTCAGTCTGTGTGCCTTGAGAGCTATAACTACATAGATATGTCAAAATGCCAGTGTATTAATGAACCATAGGAAAAACTATCAAACCTACCACATGCTTGCTCCAGTCTAAACACATATTCTCTTAACAGAGAGCCACATATAAAAACAGTGTATTGTAAGTTTGTTCACTAAATTAATATAGAATAAGAAAACAGTACTATTTGTGATTCAAGTTTATTGCCTTTAGAATCTGATAATCTGCTAAATTTATCTCTGTGGTAGGGATCTATGTGAAGCGGATGGCAATTTGAGTGGACCTATCATTGGACACCACCTTTCCGAGATGCTGCCTGGATAGGATCTGCTGATGTTGTCTTGGTGGTGGTGGTTTGTGTGTTGATGCTCTGTGGATGAGTAAACCCATTCTCTCTTCTGCCTGATTATAACTCTTCTCAGGATAGGATGTAATCTTGATTCAACTTCTGCCTACTCAATTGCAATAACATACCTCCCGTCCTGCATCCTTGAGATTCTTCCCCATGTCACTTGTATCAGAGTGATAAATATTCCTGAATGTTCAATGGATGCATTTGTAAGAACATGCATGCATTTGTTAACAGTCATATCCATTTTTTTGTGGATTTCGCTCGTTTTAGTTCACAAAATATTAGTTCATGTCTATAATTACTGATGAGCTTGCACCACTGCCTTCGTAGGCCAATTTTTTAAAATGAAGCAAAAATTCTAAGACAATATTTGCTGCTCCATGATAGAGGCTATAAGAAGAGTTATTTTTCTGTGGTGGTTGATGAAATGAGATTTTAACCCCTACACTGAAAGTACCACATATGGCTGATCTTATATGCAGGTAAATTAAGCAGCAGCATAATATAATCTGGCAAGAAAGTCACTAGAAATTCTATTTATCTAAAACTCATGACTTCCCTGGTCTTCCAGCAATACTAAACACTCCTTAAGATGCTCCTTCTAAACCAACACATAGTCTGAAAATGCTCCTTATAAATGGTAGAGAACTAACCCGTGTGTGTGTTTGCTTAGCAGTATCAGCCTCTGAAGCAGTACAGCTAAATGTGCTGTGACAGAGGTAAGTGCAAGCAATCCTAGTTAGACAGGCCTTACGCTATTACTTCCTGACAGTTGCTTAACCTTTCTGTGTCTCAGTTGCCTAATTTATAAAGTAGAAAAAATTATAGGAGCTGCCTTACAGCGTATTAATATACCACAGGGTATACAACCATGAACCAAAATGCTACATCGCCGTGACCGTTACCTTCTTGTGATCACACTAGGTGGGAAGTTAACTTGTAGAGTGAAGCCACAGTATTAACTCTATAGGACAAATCACTGCTGCAGGAACCAGAAACAAGAAGTCCATTAGAGTAGCACATTCTCCTCTAAGTCTGTGATTCAAAATGGATAGATGGTGTATCTGGGGCTTTTTCAAAATATTTTTACTAACCTCAGGCTATCCAGATTCAGACAACAGTTACAGAGGATGAAATCCCATGATCTCATTAGACTCCCATGAACTACCAAATAAAATGATAAAACTGATTGAGACTTGAACAAAAATAAAGCGAATTAGACAAAACCAGAGTTAAATGCCATAAGGAAAACGAATCTTGAGACTGTCTTACAGAGGAGACGATCTTGTCGATGGGTCTGAAACATTCCAAGACAGTGGATTGCAGAAATCTAACAGGTACACATGGGATGTTTACTGTCCATTGTACCTGACTCACTGAGAGCCAATCAAAGGATTTTTACTTTAACAAGATCTCTAAATAAACATCTGCAAAAATTAATTGGAGGTGGAGGATGGGAGGGGCAGCCCTGATAGGACTATGACCCATATTCATTACGTACGATTTTATTTCCCTGATTTTTTTTTCCTTTATAATATAAGCAGTGCTTTGGAAAACAGTGAACAGAAAAGATGGTAACTGCTGGCAGCTGCACATCTCATGCATGCTTCTGATTGTACATTGTTACTTACCGCCACTGTTTACTTCGTTTACTACTAATCACTACTTTCAGATTGAAAAAATGTTCCAGAAACAACCCCCTTTTGGAGTATAAAGTGCATGTAGCTCTTTCCTATCTTTTCAAAGGGTTGCCTTCAGAAGTGATAGGCTCATTTGTGAAGCAAATGTACAGATTCTGCCTTGGAGTAGACATACCAATCTGTTCAAGAAGAGTAATACTGTAGCCAATGGGCTAGGCACAGCGTATGCCCTTGTAGGCTCATCCGGAAAATAGGTCAACAGGTTTCTTATCTTACAACGTTCCCTACATATTTCATTAGAAAGCAATTTTTTTGTCAAACTTTTTTTTGTGTAAATTATATAATAGGACGCAGCTGGTTGTATACCCCCATATATGCTGATACAGTGTTGTGTATAAATTGCTGCATAAAAGCATGCCAAATGAGCAAAAAAATACAACATGAGCAAAATGATCAGATTAGATTGGCAGATGCTTATATTAAACATGTCTGTTTACATTGTGTATAAAAGGTTTTCATGGGCTTTGATTTTAGATTCAGTAGAGCATCTCTGTTTCTTTTATGAGATCTAAATTAGGCTAGTTATTACCAGTTTTGGAAAATGTAAGTTAAATTATAGAAATAATCATATGCTTTTGCTATTTATTTTTCTCATTATAAATCATAACACAAATGTAGTAATAATATTCTAGGGGCCTATCACCAATCACTCCTAACTAGAGGTAGTATCACTGTTAGCCTAATAATCTTTTTTAAATCTTCAAAATAAATAAAATAATCGCAATAATAATTTGGAGCACAATTTACAAGATCCTTATGGATAGAAAATGAAATAAAAAAGGCATATCTTGAACCAAATCACATTATTGGGCTACTAATAGACAATATTTTAGCATATTCAATGGTGTAGTCCCAAACAAAATTGAAAAAAATCTTTTTAAACTTTTAGTAATATAGCCTAATATAGTCCAAGAAAGCATACTGAGACTATAGGCTTATATATAAAATACATATTATACACACGTATGTATATGTAAAGCATACATTTACATGTATACATGAATGCATATGCACATATTATCACCTTGCCCCAATTTAAAATAGTGTACAATGTAAAATCTAACTACCTATAGCATATCAACATCAGGCAATGCACATACATTTGTTTCCTATTAAGACTGCTTCTCCCCAGTGCAAAGTGAGCATGAAAGCCTTTGATGTCCATTCTAGAATTAGTGTTCTGTAACATCTATTCAGATATCATCTCTAGAACTTTTCTGATTTACCAGATTTTCAGGTGTTTAGATTGAATTTCACTTTTCAATGTCCAAATGCTGGATGAGCATCTAAATCCCTATATGGTATAGAAACACGTGGAGCCAAGAAAAATAGGAAAGATTATAATTATACAGGTCTTGTAAAATTATTTTGACTTATTACTTATACAGACTAAAAGGAATACATACGCTAATATCTAGGCATTGCTGATTCATTTCTTCTTGGAGATTCATGTATTTATATTTCCATCTGTTTTTAACTCCTTTAGTCTGAAAAACTTCATTAGCCTTTTTAAAATTTTATGTCTGCTGGCAATGAAATCTGTTTTCTTAGTTTATTTCTCTATTATTCTTTTCTTTCTTTTTTTTCCTTGAGACAGAGTCATGCTCTGTCACCCAGGCTACATTGCAGTAGTACGATCTCGGCTCACTGCAACCTCCACCTCCCGGGTTCAAGCAATTGTCCCTGCTTTGGATTCCTGAGTGGGATTAAAGGCTCCTGCCACCACTCCTGGTGGATTTTTGTATTTTTAGTAGAGGCAGGGTTTCACTATGTTGGCCAGGCTGGTCTCAAACTCCTGACCTCAAGTGATCTACCCGCCTCCAAAAGTGCTGGGATTATAGGTGTAAACCACCGTGCCTGGCCTCTATTATTCTTGAAATACATTTTCACTAAGTATAGACTTCTGGGTTGACGTATATTTTTCTATCAGCACATGAAAGTTGTTTCACTTCTGATACCCATTATTTCTAATGAGAAGTTAGAAATAGTTGAAATACAGCTGACTCTTGAACAACATGTATTTGAACTGTGCCTGTGTACTTATACGTGGATTTTCTTCTGCCTCTGCCATCCCTGAAACAGCAAGACCAACCCTTCCTCCTCTTTTTTCTCCTCAGCTTACTTAACATGAAGATGACAAGAATGTATAACTTTAGGATAGTCTATTTCCACTTAATAGTAAATGCGTTTATCTTCCTTGTGATTATCTCAATAATATTCTTCCTCTAGCTTACTTTTTTGTGAGAATACATTTCACAATACAAATAATACATAAGATATTTGTTATTTGACTGTTTGTTACCAGTCAAAAATAGGCTATTAGCAGTTATTTTTTTGAGAAATCAAAAGTTATATGCATTTGACTTCAGGGGCCAGGAGGAGGGTCAGTGCTCCTAGCCTCATGGGTTGTGCAAGGATCAAGTGTAATTGTTCTTCTATAAGATGTGTGTTTTCCTTTGGCTGCTTTGAAGAATTTATCTTTGCTTTTTGGTAGTTTGGTTATAATATGCTTAGGGATTTCTCATGTTTTTGTTTTGATTTTTTTCCTGCTTGGAATTCAATAGCCTTTATTATCTGTAAATTTATAACTTTCAACATAAAATATTTTGCACACGAATGTTCACTGCAGCACAGTTTACAATAGCAAAAACCTGGAACCAACCCAAAAGCCCATCGATGATAGACTGGACAAGGAAAATGTGGCACATATACACCATGGAATATTATGCAGCCATCAAAAATGATGAGTTCGTGTCCTTTGTAGGGACATGGATGAACCTGGAAACCATCATTCTCAGCAAACTGACACAAGAACAGAAAATCAAACACCACGTATTCTCACTCATAGGCTGGTGTTGAACAATGAGAACACATGGACACAGGGAGGGGGAGCATCACACACTGGGGTCTGTTGGGGGGGAAATGGGAGGCACAGCAGGGGGTGGGGAGTTGGGGAGAGATATCATGGGGAGAAATGCCATATATAGGTGATGGGGAGGAAGGCAGCAAATCACACTGCCATGTGAGTACCTATGCAACAATTTTGCATGTTCTTCACATGTACCCCAAAACCTAAAATGCAATAAAAAAATTAGATATATACAATAAAAGCTCCCTTTGATTAAAAAAATTTTTTTTCTACTTTGTTCCATTCTTCTGAGATTCTAATTACACAAAATTAAGACTTTTTAATGGCCCACAAATCTCTGAGGGACATTCATTTTATTATTCAATAGTTTTTTGCTAGTCATATGTGTGTGTGTATATATATAGTGTATATAAATATATATACACTATATATATAGTGTATATTTACACACTATATAGTATATATGTGTGTGTGTGTATGTATATATATATATATATAAATTTTTTTTTAATTTATTTATTTATTTATTTAGCGTTGGAGTCTCACTCTGTCTCCCAGAATGGAGTGCTATGGTGTGATCTCGGCTCACTGCAACCTCTGCCTCCCAGGTTCAAGTGATTCTCCTGCCTCAGCCTTCCGAGTAGCTGGGCTAACAGGTGTGCACCACCACACCCAGCTAGTTTTGTGTATTTTTAGTAGAGACGTGTTCCACCATGTTGGTCAGGCTGGTCTCAAACTCTTGATCTCAGTTGATCTATTGTCTCAGCCCAAAGTGCTGGGATTAAAGGAGTGAGCCACCATGCTTGGCCTCTAGTCTTTAAATGGAATACTTTTTATTTATCTGCACATTTATTGACTTTTCCTATATTGTTTATGCTATGCTATTAAGCATAACCCATAATTTTTAAATTTGGCTTTTAGAATTTTTATTTTTTTAAAGTTTTTTATTTCTCTGAAAGTTTAAGGTACTTTATTATAAACCTATTAGGTTTCTACATTTTGAATGTAGTTGTGATTTTGATATCTGAATTATATCTATGTTGGCCTCAGTGATTGTCTTTTTCTTAAGAATTGGGAACATTTTTCTGGTACTTGACATGTCACATACTTTTGTAATATACCTTAGATATGCTGATTGCATTTTGTAAAGATTTTTTATTCAGATATATTTCTCTGGAAAATGTCACTTTTTGTTTGCTTGGTTGGTTTTGGCAGGCAAATAACTAAGCAAGTTATTTGGACATACACTTCAAACTGTCTTAAGGAGAGGAAGTCAAATTGTAGTTCAGCTAATTTGTTCTTAGGTAAGCCAATTTGAGAATCCTGAGCTGGTCCCATGCATGCATTGTCCAGGGGTCAGCTATAAGTTTTTGAAGAGTTTATAGGCAGAATGTGACTCTTGTCTCTGATGCTCCATCCCAGGATTCCCTTTTATTTGCTGTGGTTGCCACAAAACACTTCTATTGATCCTTGAATCCTGAAAGTTTGTGTGTATTCTTTTGGCATTTCTGCCTTGCATGAGGTTGGATGTGACCTGCCATCAGACTTAGAGCTGTAAAAATGGCAACTCATTTTTTGCAAGGCTTTTCGTTCATTGATATTTTTGTATTATTACCAGTTTTATCACTGATATCTGTGGGAAAGTGAGATCTAAATGGAGGTCGTTAGGCCTTTCCAGAATCGGAAATTCTATCAAATAATTTTTCTTTTATTTTCAGGTGACATGAGGTACTTGTACATATTAATGAGATACAGGGTGAATTTATTTCTGAGTTCTCTGTTTTGTCCCATTGTCTGTTTTTATATGTCTCTTTTTATATCAATACCCTGTTGTTTTATTTATTGTAGCTTTGTAGTATATTTTGAAGTTAGGTGATGTGATGTCTCCAAACTATTTTGTTGTTGTTTAATATTACTTTGGCTATCCAGGGTCGTTTTGGGTCCATTTGAATTTTGGGATTGTTTTTCTATTTCTGTGAAGAATGTTATTGGTATGTTGTTAAAAATTTCATTGAATCTGTTGATTGTTTTCAGTAGAATGTTGTTGTAAAGATATTCTTACAATTCATGAGCATGAATACTGTTCTAGATTTTTGGTGTCTGCTTCAATTTCTTTCAGTAGTGGTTTGTAGTTTTCCTTGTAGAGATCCTTCACTTTCTTGATTAAATTTATTTCCAGATACTTCATTTTTGTAGCTATTGTAAATGGTATTCCTGTTTTGATTTCTTTTCCAGCTAATTAACTATTCATATAGAGAAATGCAGAGTTTTTTTAATGTTGATTTTGTATCCTGCAGCTTTACCAAATTTATCACTTCTAAGTGTTTTTTTGGCAGTGTCTTTAAGTGTTTCTATATATAAGATTATGTCATTGTTAAAGAGGGAAATTTGACTTTATCATCTTCAATTTGGATGCCCTTTGTTTCTTTCTCTTGCCTAATTGCTCTGGCTAGAACTTGCAGCACTGTGTTAAATAAGAGTGGTGAAAGTGGGCACCCCTGTGTTGTTCTAGTTCTTAGAGGAAAGGCTTTTACCTTTTTCCCATTCAGTATGATCTTAGTTGTGGCTATTTTATATACGACCTTTAGGGTGTTGAGGTATTTTCATGTATTCCTAATTTGTTGAGAGGATTTAACATGAAGTAATGTTGAACTTTATTAAATGATTTTTCTGCATTTATTGAGATTATTATATGGTGGTTATTCTGTTGATGTGAAATATAACATTTGTTCATTTACTTATGGTAAGGCATCCTTGTATTTCTGGGCTAAATCCCATTTGATCATGGTGTATTATCTTTTTGATATGGTATTGGATTCAGTTAGATAGTATTCTGTTGAGAATTATTTTTCTATATATGTTCATTAGAAATATTGGTCTTTAATTTTTTTGTTATGTCTATCTGGTTTTGGTATCAGAACAATACTGGCCTCAGAAAATAAATCAGAAAGAATTCCCTTTTATATTTTTTGAAATAGATTGAGAAAAATTAGAATTTAAAAGTTTGATAGAATTTAACAGTAAAGCCATTTGGTCCTGGGTTTTTCTTTATAGAGATTTTTATTTTGTTACAGTTTCAGTCTTATTATTCATTATTGGTGTATTCAGGTTCTCTATTGCTTCCTGATTAAATCTTGGTAGGGGCTATGTGTCCAAAAAATTACCCATTTCTTCTGGATTCTCTAATTTATTAGCATATAGTTCCTCATAATAGTCTCTAACAAGCCTCATTTCTGTGGTATCAGTTGTAATGTCTCCTTTTCCTTTTCTGATATAATTTAGGTCTTCTCTCTTTTGTCATAGCCTAGTTAACAGTTTAATTTTGTTTGTCTTTTTAAGAAACCAACTTTTCATATTGGCATTTCATATTGGTTTTTTAGTTTCTGTTTCCTTTAGTTATACTTATTCTCTATTATTCTACTAATTTGGGTTTGATTTATTCTCGATTTTCTAACGTCTTAAGGTTCATCATTAGATTGCTTATTCGAAGTATTTCTATTTATTTAATATAAGTGTTTATTTCCATAAACTTCCTGCTTAGCACTGCTTTTGCTATATCCCATGGGTTTTGGTATGTTGTGTCTGTTTCATTTGTTTCAATAATTTTTAAAATTTATTAAATTTCTTCATTGATCCAGTGGACATGCAGAAGGATGTGATGTTAATTTCTATGTATTTGTGTAATTTCCAGAGTTTCTCTTGTTACTGATTTCTAGTTTTTGTTTGTTTTATGGTGGCAATTTATTTTTCCTTACTCAATGATGTGTTGCTGAGGCCTAATGTTTTCACATAACAATAGAAAACCAAAATTTGTTGACATCTTTTAAAGAATTGAGAATTATGTACAAAACAACCTTGCATAAATTAAAAGGATGAATATATTTACATGTCTATGAATACATTTACAGTGGTTCACAGGTTTGCAAACCACTGAAAACTCAAGGCAAGTAATATTTCTAGTTTTATTCTTTTTTGGTCTGAGAAGATACTTGATATGATTTTGATTTGTTTATGTTTGCTGAGGTTTGTTTTTTGACTTAACATATATTTTTTCCTGGAAAATGTTTTCATGTACTTATGAGAAGAATCTGTATTCTGCAGCTATTATGCTTTTTAAATATATCTTAGGTCCTTTAGATATATAGTGCAGTTTATAGTTGATGTTTCTTTGATTTCTGAATAGATGACCTGTCCCATGCTGAAAGTGGGTTGTTGAAGTCCCAAACTATTACTGTGTTGGGGTCTATTTCTCTTTAGCTCTAACAATATTTGATTTGTATATGTGGTTTCTTGAATATTGGTTGCATATATATTTACCATTGTTTATATCCTCTTGCTGAATGGGTCTCTTTATTATTATATAGCGACTTTCTTTGTATCTTTTTATTTTTACTTTTTTCACTTACAGGCAGTTTTGTCTGATATAACTGTTCCTTCTGCTTTTGGTTTCTATTTGCCTGAAATATCTTTTTCCATCCTTTCATTTTTAGTCAATATGTGCCTTTACAGGCAAAGTGAGAGTGAGTTTCTTTTAGGCAGCATGTAGTTTATTCTCATTGTTGTTATTTTAATATGTTAAGCCAAGCTATAATTTTCTTGTTGTTGTCGTTAGGGGTAGAGTCTCACTCTGCCGCTCAGGCTGAAGTGCAGTAGTGCAATCATAGCTCATTGCAACCTCCAAGACTTGGGCTTAAGCATTTCTCCTACCTCAGAACTCTGAGTAGCTAGTACAACCATGCACAGCTAACCTTTTGTGTGCGTGTGTGTGTGCGTGTGTGTTATGTGTGTAGACAAAGTCTTGCTGTGTTGCACAGGCTGGTCTTGAACTCTGAGGCTCAAGCACCTAGCCTATATTATTTTCATTAGTGAATTAAAACAATTTACATTCAAGGTTGTATTGATAGGTAAAAATGTACTCCTATCATTCTGCTAACTGGTTTCTAATTGTTTTATCTTTTGTTTATTTCATTCTCTCATTATTTATCTTTGTAGTTTGGTGGTTTTCTATAATGAAGTTGTTTAATACCTTTTTCTCACTTACCTGCTTCCAATGAATATTATACTTTTGTGTGTTTTTTATAATGACAAATTTTTTTTCCCATAGATGTAGGATTCTCTTAAGTGTTTCTTGTAGAATGATCTAGTGCTTATCTATCCCTCAGTTTTTGCTTGTTTGGGACTTTATTTTTCCTATATTTCTGAAAAGATAGCTCTGATGGGTTACAGTGTTCTTCACGAGCAATTTTTCTTCTACTTTGGGTTATTTCAATATATTACCCCATTCTCTTTTAGCCTGCAGTGTTTCTGCTGAGAAATCTGTCCGTAGTTTGATGAAATTCCTTTATATGTGACTAGATGCTTTTCTCTTGGTGTTTTTTGAATTTTTCTCTTTGTCTTCAGTTTGTGAGAGCTTGACTATAAAATGCCACAGGGAAGTCTTTTGTATTGAATTTGGGGATCTTTCAGTTTCCTGGATATTTATATCTAGATATTTATATCTCTTACAAGACTTGGAAAGTTTACAGCTATTATTTTATTAAAAGGACTTTCTATGCCTTTTCCCATCTCTTCTTCTTCTAGAACTCCCAAAATGCTTGATACTGTCTCATATGTCATACAGGCTTTTTCATTTTTACAAATTTCTTTATTCTTTTTGTCTGACTGGGTTATTTCCAAAGATGTCTCTTCCGTTTAGACATTCCTCTACTTGATCTATCTACTGTATTTTTATTTCCTTCTTGATTATATTTTTATTTTATTAACTAAGTTCTTCAATTCCAAGATTTCTGTTTGGTTCCTTTTTTATGATACATAACTGTTGAATTTCTCATTCATATTATAAATTGATTTTCTAATTTCTTTTTATTGTTTACTTGTGTTTTCTTGTATTGCTCTGAGTTTTAATAAAATCATTGTTTTGAATTCCTTTTCAGGTATCGTATGCATTTTTTTTCTTTGGGGTTTGTTACTAGAAAATTATTACTTTCCTTTGGAAATGTCATGTTTCCTTTATTTTTAATATTTCTTCCAGCATTATTTAGATAACCCTGTATCTGGTGTAATAGACTTTTTTCTGTAGATGTATCTATAAAGTCAGTTGGGTAGGGTACTTCGGTTCTGCGTGGACACCATTGTGTAATGTCCTAATGATTTCTTCAGCTGTAATGAATGTCGGTGTTATGAGTTCCCCGGTGGCTTAGGCTGTGATTGTGGAGGCTGTGGCTTAGTCTTTACTGGTGACTGAGCCACTGGGTAAGCCATTACTCAGGTCTCTAGGTACATATGTAAGCACTAGCTGTGGCAGCAGCTGACCCTAGGGGAGTTGTTTTTTGGGTCTCTAGATAGTGTGCATGGGTGGTGGCAGTGGTAAAGTCTAGCCAGTAAGGCTTGTTCTTAGGCCCCCAGACAGTATGCATAGACACCAGCAGTCATGGTGGGCTCTGTAAGCTGGGTGGACTGGTCGTTGGGCCACCAGACTGGGTACTTGGGTGGCAATGGTGGCAGGCTGGTCCTTAGGTTTGTAGGTTCCAAGATGGTACAGGTAAATGTCAGCTGGTTAGCAGACTGGTTCTTGGGCCCCTGGGTGGCACACATCGGTGCATAGTAGCCCCATTGCTGGAGGAATCAGGGTCACTGTTCATGATGGTCCTAGGCAGGTGGCTCTCAGGCTCTGGGTAGCATACTTTTCTGCTCCCTGTGTCCTAGGGGTAGCTTCCATGATGTGCTGGACTGCTTTTCCTTTGGGGGAGGGGGGAGTGGAGTGTTGCTTGGACTCGGGTACTGGAGACATGATCATATGCTCGGTCTAGTTGGTGTTACAATGTGATAGCCCCCTGAGTGGAAATGTGGGGGATATTGGTAAGGCTTCTGGGATGTGGGGATACAGGGATTACTTGTCTTAGGGCAGCATGATGTCTGGTGTTGGCTCCTACTATTGGTTTTTAATGTTTAAACTATAAGCACAATGTGAGTGTATGTATGTGTGTCTTTCAGATACTCTGTCTTGTTAAAAAACAACTAAATTTTCTTTTGATCCTTTGTTTAATTAATACAAATTAATACATTTTTGGCTATATTGCTACCTATAGCTTTATCCCTAATGAAATTCATTAGAAAGTACATTTTATTCACTCAGTGATAACTTCAAGTGGTTGATATAAAAAATTTATGATACATTTTGAAATGACCATATGTCACTAAATTAATAATACATCTATGTGTCAGCCAGGCACATTGTTCAGGGTACAAAGTAAACATAAGGTTCACTTATGCCTGTAAAACTTCCCCAAGGGCTGGGCGTGGTGGCTCACACCTGTATTTCCCAGCACTTTTGGAGGCCGAGGCAGGCCGATCATGAGGTCAGGAGTTCAAGACCAGTGACCAATATGGTGAAACCCCATCTCTACTAAAAATGCAAAAATAGCTGGGTGTGGTAGCATGAGCCTATAGTCCCAGCTACTCAGGAGGCTGAGGCAGGCAGGAGAATCGCTTGAGCCCAGGAGGTTGCAGAGAGCTGAGATCATGCCACTCCACTCTGGCCAGGGAGACACAGTGAGACTCTGTCTCAAAAAAAACAAAACAAAACAAAACAAAAACAAACAAAAAACTTCCCTAAGAATCCTTAAACCTAGTAGAGACAAAGGGAATGGGTAATAACAGACACAAACACATAGGGATTTTTCACATCATGATAAAGTGGCAGAAGAAATATATAAATTAAATGCTATAAATTCTTGCAAGGCAATACCATTACCAAGAAAAGCTTTATACGTGATGTTTTATTGTGATAACTGTTGAAGGACATGGGTTATTTTACACAGAAAGATGATGCTGAATATATTTCAGAAAGAGGGAGTAAGAGAAATGTGTGGAATGATCAGAGAAGGAATCTGAAATACATTTCATTAGAGTTTAAAGTTTTGTGTCAGAGTAGCAAGAGTTAAAAATGAAGATTGGGTCTAAATTTGTAAAGAGCTTATATTATTGGACCACTGTAAACTTGGAGGGTCTATTGATTACAATCTGTGATTTTGGAATATTGATTCATCTCCAGAGTTCCAAGTGATTAGAGTTGGTAGTTTTTAGGAAAGGAAAGAAAAGTTGGGAGATAATTGCAATATTTGAGGCTGAGGTTGAGTATTTCCACTTGAGGGTGAATTTGGGAATGAAAAGGAGGGAAGGGATGTTTAAGACATATCAGTAGTAGGTAGGTAATTTAATAACTAAGTTGATAAAGAAAATGAGATATTAGCATAAGTAGCTTAGTTTTAAAAGTTAAAAACAGGATGAGTTTAGTTTAAGAAATGTTGAATATGCAGTGATAGACATAATCAGCAAAGAGCTGGAAATAAAGACTGGGGTTGAGTATAAATACCATGGTTGGAGATACATATTTAGAGTTATCTGACTAATTATAATTAATAATAATTACAGCTAATATCGATATACTGTATGCCAGGCACTCTGCCAAGTACTTTACCCAAATAACCTCATTTACTCATCAAAAACATCTATGTATGTCCTAATTTTTATTTTTGTATTATATATGAGGAATCTAAGTTTCTGATACGTTCATATTTCTAAGGTCACACAAATAATAACAGATAGATCTAAAATATTATCCTAGAAAGTCTGATTTATTTTCTGATTCAACAGAAAATAGCTGTTAAGAAGTGAAATTTGATGTCAAGATCCTTTGAGGCTGTTGAGAGTTGGGGAGTAAGGAAGAAAATCAGAGGGAAAATAAATGAAACTTAAATTTGGGAAGGCATGTAGAAAAGGATTTGAGGGATAATATTAGCAATCAGAGCAGCAGAAAGAGTATAATCCAAATCATGATGCCCTGACTTTGAACCCTTTTTTTTCTAAGGAGGTTGGTTGGGTGAAATGGGAGATGATTCTTTATGCAAGTCTTTCTAAAAGTCACACAGGCAAGCTGACTATCACATTCTTCACTCATTCCTACCTGTCATCAATCCTGCTCTCGATGGCCTCCATGAACTTGCTCCTCCCCCGCTGGTGACAGTGTCTGCTATGATGGCAATGCTATTCCCTCACCTAGGCCCTTTCCCTCACAATCTATACCTGGGACTAGGCTATCATTTTAAATAAAATTGTATAAAAGTAGTTAAATAATGGATTTCAGGATACATTTAAATGCATTTATGTGTGCATTTCATAATATTCGGACACACAGGTTTCTGTCTATGCCAAGTTCCCTTATCTGAGCAGTTGTCAGCCTTGCTTCTGGACTGCTTTTGCTTGAACAGTGGTAGCTCATCGCCATCACAGAAGTCCTCCAGGCTGTTTCTCTGTGGCTGGAATGTACTGATTCCTGGTATCACAGAAAAGTGGTTTGTATTCTTGTTGGTTTGTCTTTGGTTTCCTTTTTTTAGGAAACAATGTTTAGGGAAACATATTTATGTAAATGCATATGTTTTCATAAAGTTGTATGCACAACCATTGGATTAACCTACCTAAAAACTAACTTTGGAGATGTTTCTAATTTCTCTTAATGCGAGAATATAGAGCTTCCTTGGAAGAACTGGACACTAGGCTTAGGAAGTAACCAATTAAATAATCAGAATAACATTCTTCTTTCACTCACCTTCTAACTCCCATCCCATTAGAAAGAGAAGGAGATTGGGTGAAGAGGGGGATGGGGAAGAGCTCCTCCATTGGTTTAATAAGATTCATACAAGCAATGACCGTGGAAGTGCCTAAATGCCCAAACTCCCCTACCCCTGGACAAAGCCATACCGAATATAGAGTTTTTTTTCTTAAATGTCTTCCTTGCCACCTGTTGTATGTCATTTTTAATAAGTTATCAGTGGTAGTCCTGAAGAAGTAAAAGAAATGTGGGATACGTGTATGAATGGAGTGGTCTAAGATGAAGTCATTCCTGAGTCTTGCTATCTTCATGGCCATGTTTAGTCTCCGCCAAAAAGGTTTGCAACTGCCCCCTGTAAAAGTACAAGCGTGAAGCCTCAGGAGCTTTGAAAGGAAGTGCCAGATAATTAATGCCAAGTCCGGGATATTAACTAGCTGGATCTGAAGAACAGGGACCTTTTCTTTTCATAATAGTCATCAAATACAATAGGTGGCATTTTAAATATTTAATAAAATATGAATAATAAATAACACTGTAAATAAAAGGTCAGAAGCTAGCCTAACACTAGGGAACTCTAACACTTGTGGGAACAAAACACTGGCATATTTATTCTAGGCAACTGTCCTCTATGATCTCCAGGGGATGATCTGACTGACCTGAAAGGTCTTTCGCATTTTTGGTTAATTTGGTTTTATGAAAAATATACTTCTAAGATTTTTGTACTCGGGAGACCCCAAGTCTTCATTAAATAAGAAAAATCTTAAATTGTTTTAATCTCCAGGGTTATTTTTATGTTTACCTATCAAACTGAAATATTCAGGTCTCAAACTCTGCTGGATTCAGCCTTTTGATTGTGAGTTTGTTCATTGGATGAAATATTGTATCTTTTACATCTTTTCACTAGGGAAGACCTATTTGTTTAGTCCCTGCAGTATTTACTGTTCCATTTCCAAATTGAAGTAATCCTAGATGAAATGAACTCAGGAAAGAAAAGGAGTGAGTAGAATTTATGTAAGGCTAAGAAAGCCAGTGGAAAAGAAAAGTAAATGGCTTTCATGTCAAAGTTGAAAAACTAAAATAAACACATTACCTGCTATTAATTACCAGATAGTTCAAATCTGAGAGTTTATTTTGCTGTCCTATTTCACACAATTGATGTAGCTTTCCTCCTGTTGCTTGTTTAGCACCATTGCCGAGGTAGAAAGCAAATACTGGGATTCTGAGGAAAAAATTATTTTTAGCTTTTGCTCTTTTCTGTTGAAACTTCTTATTCTGGGCTTCACCTTTTGGGCTTCTTTGTCTTATTATGTGAAATAAAGTATTCATAGGCTTTTTCTAATTGATTTGTTTTTTAAATGATATATTTCAAACTTAAGTTGCATTTAAGCTCTAGAGCAAAAACAGACTCTTTATTGCACAGACTTTGGAAAATACAGAATTTACTTGATGCAAGATGCCTGGCAATTAATGCTCAAACAGAAAACTTCTAATGAGCTTTTCCCACCCATTTAAAATTAAGCTCAATTTAATACCAAATGTATTATTTAAAGCAGTATCTTCTGTAAACCTCATAAACTGTGTATTCAGAGTTCATGTCAAGGGAGTGAAGAATACTCAGCACTGAGGAGTATACTTTATACAAATAAAATTAAAAAGTTAAAAATATAAATACTCTTTACTTTTTATCTATTTATTCTGAATTGTATTTTATAGCAAAATGTTTCAGAAATCTGAAGCACAAACAACATATGGAGGAGTAAATATTTTGTAGGCTTAATGATGTATTAGTATTTCGCTTTGTATGAAATTCTAATCACCAGATATGTTTATCACTGCAGATGGAATATGCAGGCCTCTGATACCTCGGGGGATTAGAGAATCCAAACATCTGTAACAGGGGGAAGAAAAAAATCCCATTGCAATATACAAAATTTAAAAGAATGAATTAATGAGAAAAAATGAATGGAAATAAAAGTTTATTATTAATACCATCTTGTATTAATACCAAGGAGCTCTATATGCCTTAGAGATCTAGATTCCATCCTTTAAAAATGTAATGAGATATTAAAACACAATCTAGATGCAAGTTGGGGAAATGTACAATACTCTTCATTCCATTTTTAGTGGGATAGTTCAGAGCTGAGATAAAGACATGCCGTAATTAATGCAGCCCACATGTTAATCTACTTATACAATCGAAGCACCTGGTTTATAATTGGCTGTTTTTAGTAAATTCATCCAGATATTTTCTAAACATATTAAGACTCTATTAATTGGAAAACAGAGGGGAGGGTTGTTTTTTGGTTATGCAAAGTTACTAGTTTAACTGAAAGGAGTCAGAGATGACGGATCTGAAATGTATTTTGGCTCTAGAGCATTTATTGCCGTTTGTTTGAAAAGATGTTACACATGTTCTTGTTCCCATGATTTGTATCTTTCTGTGAAAGCCACGTGCAAGGGAATAATAGATTTGAATTTGATTCTGATGACTAATTTATTGATTTATTCGAGTCATTTTAATTTTAAAATACTGTTGAGCTCTTCTAGAAAATGGGATTAATCAAAAAGAATCTAATCATCATGTGTGGAAGATAGACATGCAAACAACAGACCCTTTCCAGAACAAGATTTGTGTCATAACTTTTAATATATATGAAGGACTTTCATCTGAACTTTTAAAAGCTGTATCATCTAGTTTAGGCACATTTTAAGTATTGCCTTTGAAAATAGCATTTTAAATGAAATTAGACTTCAGGAAGGAAAAAGGGGGTGTTTCATCAACAGAGCTATAAAAAAGAGTAGTAATATAGCATGGATTCTGAAGCTGGACAACCAGGGTTCTAATTACAGATCTGCCAGTTAATAGCTCTGTGACTCGAAAATAAGTCAGTGCTCAGTGTGTCAGTTTTCACATCTGTAAAGTATGTATGACAGTATTTTCTTTATGAAGCTATTGTGAGAATTAAAATAGTTTATACAAAAATATATGTATATGTGTTTATATGAATGTATACATATCTAGATTAAATCATGCAGATGGGTATAATCTATATACATTTATACTACCATCTCTTAAAGCATAGCCTAGAACATTATAAGTCTTGCGTAAGTTTTATGCATTGTTTAAAACAAATAATTTCAGTTTTTTTTGGAGTTAATGTTTGTATAAGGCATAAAATGTAAGAAATCAACATTTTCTTAATGAATTATGTATTAATATTTGATAATACGAATAATTTCTTTTTTTTGTTCTGATTTTGAGACAGTGTCTCACCTGTCACCCAGGCTGGAGGCTGGAGTGCAGTGGCACAATCTTGGTTCACTGTAACCTCCTCCTTCTGGGCTCGGCTGATCCTCCCACCTCAACCTCCTGAGTAGCTGACACTACAGGCATGTGCTACCACTCCTGGCTGATTACTGTATTTTTCATAGAGGCGGAGTTTCACCAGGTTTCCCAGGCTGGTTTTGAATTCCTGAGCTCAAGTGATACGCACAGTTCAGCCACTCTTTCTTATCCGTATCGTTAGGACTGGGTTACCTGGGTTCTTAATCTGTAATAATAACAATGGGAGGGTCAAAAACTTGCAAACCCACAAGAAAAATAAATTTTCAGATTTTTGTTAAAGTAAATGCTTCAATACAATTTAAGGTAATATAATCAAGAGAAGTAAATTTCTAATAGTCTTTAAAGCAATCACTTTTATAAATGCATACAAATAATACTCAGTTTCAGAAGTATGGAGATTTGGAGGTTATTGTCAATGAAGCTTTTTTCCATTATTTGTTCTCTGGGAAAAATATTTTCTTACGGAGGGGGATTCTCATAATCTTAGTGTTTGTTGAATTAGACAAGGTATCAGAAAACTAGACCCTTTGGGCCAAGTCCAGCTCAGCATCTGGATTGGTAAATAAAGTTTAATTTGATCCACAGCCACGTTCATTCTTTCATATACTGTCTATGGCTGCTTTCATGATACAGTGACTGAGTTCAGTAATAGCAACAGAGACCCGAAATGCTTACTACTGGGCCCTTTGATAAATAAGTTGCCTGGCCCCTGAGTTAGTCTCAATCCATTATAATATGAATAAGTTTATAAATGAATGAAAACTTATAAAACCTGTCTCCATTGAATCATATAGTCTCATAGAATGGTACCATTTATTGCCTGAACACTTCTAGATCTCTTGCTAATTTTGGTTTTGGAATTTGTCAGTGCTGTACAAATACAGAGCAATGACATTGCAAAGCGACATTGCAAATCTTGCAAAAAGTCACTGATTTCATGAAGTAGATGGGAGTGACATTGGAGGACTGTTCTAATAACTTACAAAGCCATTGATTAACATGGGAATATCTGGCAATTAGAGCAGTGGCCAAGATAAAATGTTAACTTCCTAAAGAAAAATTGACACAAACAGTGAAATGTTAGGTACTTCAAAGGAGCATGACTTAAATATCAGAGTTAAGAGAAGTCCCTGGGGTAACTTATAAAGTCCTGAAATACTTCTAGATAAAGACTGTTTTTGTGATTGTGCAAAAGTTAATTCCAAAGTGAGAGATGTCATTTCATGATATCACACGTATAGATATCATAGTGTATAGAAAAACCATACGTTGAAAACAGTGTTTGTGTATTTTGAATCTCAAGATGGAGTACATGATTATAATTACGTTCTAAAATTTGCTAAGCAAAAACTAGATACAATTTTTAAGATAAAATCCTTTTCACTTTGTACTATATACCAGCAGATTCATTTTAAGTAGGCTTATCATAAGGTACTTATTACTCCAAAGAAAACCCAAAGATTTCCTATAGGCTCAAATGTCATCTGCTCTCTGGTATTTAAAGAAAGTGCACATATACACCCCCATACCTTTTCGTGTAAACATTACAAATTTTACAAAGTCAGCCTGTTACCATGCAATGTTTCTAACAAAGTTTTTAAAGTAAAAGCTTAACCTTTGTCCTACCCTGTCTTGTTCTGATTATAATTTGGCTGAGCCATCAGCTTTTCTGATAGAACTGACCCATATCTCTTTTTCATGTCATTTTAGTAATGGGACCCATGATCAGAGGAGACATAAATACACATGAAAGTAATTTTTAGTGTTTCATAAATGAAGGGAAAATTTAGGTTTTATATTCTCATAGGAAAATACCTGCAAGACAACTTGTTGCTAAAATTCTAATATGTAATTTTAGCTATATTTAAATTCGAAGCATGATTTTGTTTTTATTTTCTATGTAGTGTGCCCACTTTCTATATATTTTCTATATAGTGACACTTGAAAACATGATTTGTTTTTTGGATTTTTTTTTTCTATAGCATCTGTTTTGTTCTTGTACCCCTATACTAACTTTTACCTCTGGAAAGGCCATTACTAACTGGCCACTAAGCAAGAAAACCCCTCAGCTAAGTGTGTCAACTGGAGACAATTGACCAGGTGAAATAGAGGTGGGATAGAAGGTTAACATGTTGTAAAAGATTCTAGCAGGATTATCTAGTCATGCTGAAAGCAGTTAAGGGATCCAGAACCCTGAAGGTTTGGTTTTTTGATTTAAGTCATATAGGTGGGCTGAGAAGTTTGTTTAAATTCATATACATGTCAATTATTATTTAAACAGCTCAATCCCAGACTTAGTTAAAAAACCATCATTGGAAGGAAAACATACCTGACAGATTTTCCGACTTAATGATAGATAATGTCATAGTTGTTTTCTTGTATCAAAGCCAACACATCATTTACTTTGCTTTCTAGTGTTATGAGTGGCATTTAGTTTAAAGTTTTGTGTCTCTTCTCGCATTCCCCCAGTGATTTAATTTTCTCATTTTGCAGTGAGAGTTGCAATCATGACAGAAAAGGTTATGTCCTTCAGAGACAAATTTCTATGAAAAGTAAGGTCTCGCCAGGATTTTTATCAGCATTCAAAAATTTGCTGTCCCATGTCAGATATATTAATCCATAATCTCCAAGTTAAGCTAAAAAATGTAAGTTGAAAGTAGGGTTCGTTTACAGTGTGCTTTGTACCTGATGATTGTTGAGCTATTGCATTAAAAGCAGTTAACAAGAGATGATTCACCACTGAACACGGGTACATTCTTCTATCAGCATTCTGTTCATTTTTACTTTTACACAAAATTGAGAAAAATGTGATATTGTAGGCAGACATCTCACTCAGCTTTTTAAAAATCTGACTTTTAAGTTATATTCTGTACTACAAATTTACCTTCCTCAAGTACCTAAAGCTTGACAGAATTATATAACACATACATGTCATATACTATTATTTACCTGGGTTGAAGGGTCATTTTTGTTGATGAACTATGAAATGCATTATGGCAAAGTACTATCCTAAGAACTGATTATGTGGAATTCATGTGGTAATAAAACTGAATGGTTCAGTACCTTAAGACATCACTGTTCTTCTAAGTAAGCTAATGGATCATGTTAACTCCAACAGAAGACAGAGAGCGTACATCTGCGCTTTTCAACCTTTAGCAGGCTTAATGATTTCACAAAATGTTGACAAATAATTTATCTTCTTTCCTCCTGAGAAGGCAAGTACATTCTGGGGCCTATGTCTAAGAATTTCTGTCATAAAATTGTTTCATCTGAAGGCTCTTAAACAACAAAGCAGTTGTTGAAAAACATTTCTAAGTACTCACCTTGGTTAGATTTATTAAGACTTGAGCCAGTAATACAGGTCCTCCGTTTCCAACCCCACCCAGGGACCCACTACAGTGCTTCTCGGTTCCCAAGAGAACAATGGAGCATGAACACTATTTAATGTTATTCAAGGTTTCAGGCCCAAATTCCTATCCAGCCTCTTGACATTTTGGGTTTGAGCCCAGGAGGGTTTCCAAGACCCCTTTATACTTTTTTTTTTTTTTTTTTGAGACAGAATCTCGTTCTGTCACCCAGGCTGCAGTGCAATGGCACCATCTCGGCTCACTGAAACCTCCGCCTCCTGGATTTCCTGGATTCAAGTGATTCTCTTGACTCAGCCTACCAAGTAGCTGGGTTCATAGGTGTGGACTACCATGCCCAGCTAGTTTTTACCTTTTATTTTTTTATTTTTTATTTTTTTAGTACACATGGGGTTTCACTGTGTTGACCAGGCTGGTCTCAAACTCCTGACCTCAGCTGATGCACCTGCTTCAGTCTCCCAAAGTGCTGGGATTACCAGGTGTGAGCCAGTGCACCCAGTCTGCTTTACGCCTTTTATGGAAGGTTAAACCACAGAGATTTTTTAAAAGCCGTCCAGCATGATAGGTAAGAGTAGGAGCCTCACATCTAGCTCTGTTATTTCCATGCCGTTTAAATTACTTGAGTTCTACGTGCTTCAGTTTCCCTTCTGTAAAATAAGAATAAAAGTAGTATCTACTTCATATGGATTAATAATTTAAATAAGTAAATGTAAATATAATCATACAAATGTCTTTTTTTGAAAAATGGATGTGAGGTTTTCATGTTGCCCAGGCTGGCCTCGAACATATAGCCTTGCTTCCTCATGCACCGGGACAACAGGCCCGAGCCACTGAGGCTCCCGATTATTCATATAAATATCTTACAAAAGGGTCTGACACATGAGATACCCAGTAAATATAAGCCAGTGCTGTGAGAAACTATTAAACGACCTGATTATATCTGACACCATTACTGGTACCACCAGTACTGGTGCCAAGCAGGCACCGTTACTACCCTCCCATTTTATACTTGACAAAGCTAAACTACCTGCTTTTCCTAGATGCTATATTAGGCTTGCTTGAATTTTCTAATCCTATTAAACTAATTTTGTAGGATGAACTAGAAAGAAGAAAGACACATAAAAGTAAGTAAGCATAATTCTCTTTCCTCTAACAGTATAAACCATTGTAGAAAAAAGGTAACCTGACTGACAAGTTGTTCTTATCAGACAGCTGGAATCAGCTTTCATACCTCCTTCACACTCTCGCCTTTTCCAGCGAGAAAACAAATTCTGTGCATTTTACTATTTTACCTCTAGGCAATATTTTAATTCTTGATTTCTCTCCATCTCCGTTGATGCTACCAACCTACCTCAAACTACTGTCATTTTTCATCTGGTCTCTTCCAGAGATCACGGTCAGTACTCATTTGCAGACCCTTGCTTTTTGGATAAACCACATAATCCTTATCATAGTCTATACTTGCTTCAATGAACTGGCCTCATCTGGGCTGTAGCCTCATCTCCCGACTCTCCCCCTCTCCCCACTGGCTGCTTCACTCACAAGGCCCCAGCAGAAGACTTTCCTTCTCTTCATGGAGCGACCTGAGTGCCTTCCCACTTCTATGCACCTGGAGTATGCCCTCCTACCTTCTTTGCTTGGGCTCAATCTTCAGGTTTTATTCTAGTCATATCTTTGTCAAGGAAGCATTTCCTGAATGCTTGGACCACATGATGTGTTCCCATTTCCTACTTACCTGGCACACTGTGCTTTTTACCAGGATAGAACTTACCTTGGTTACAATGATACAAATGGCAGTTTATGTGTTGAACGTGTATCCTGATGTCTAAACTAGAAACCCTTAAAGGTTTAATGTACCTTTCTTTTTCTATACTGCATGAACATTAACAAGAACATTAGGGGTGCAATAAATAAAACAATGTTGAATTAATTAAAAAAAAATTCCTGTTTTGTTCCACCAAAAGCCCCCAAATCTGCAGTGACTGTCATTTTGCAAATCATCAGCTCAGAATTCTCTTAACTTCGGTGTGGAGTGATATAAGACCCCATAAGGAAGAATCAGAGGATTTAGATTATAATCCTAATTTGTGACATTATACAACCTCCCTGCAAAACCATATGGTTTTTGAAAATTGTCTCTTCTAGTTCTCCATTTTCATTTTCAAACTTCTGATTCTGCAGTCCTTCAAATTATCCCATTCATACCAATAATTACCTTCTTTTACTATCATTTTTTTTTAAATCCCACATTAAGAATAGCGTTGTCTGAGAAAATGCACTATGACACCAAGTGTAGAGTCAGTGACTTGTTTAAATAAACTTGTGTTTTATTTAACACAATCGAAATTATGTTTAAAAAACAATAGCATGTAAACGGGTGAGACTTGCTGCATCAAAAGACAAAGGTTACTGTGTTTAGAAATTTCAGTCCTCTTGAGACTACTCTGTTCCCATTTCCCAACCCTTGTCTAACACATTCCCTTCTCACCCTTCTCTACCCTCATCAGTCCTTATTCCTGCCCTACCCTGTGCACCTTCACTTTCCTAGATGGATTGTATGACTCAGTTCTTACAAAAGTCTCATGAAACAGGCACCATTACTATCCTCCCATTTTATAGCTGACCAAGCTTAGAGTTAGGGACGTTGCCAAAGTCACACTTGTAGTAAGTAAAGCCAAGCAGAGCTGACTTCTTCATTGGGCACAGTGGGCACAGTGCCTGTAGCTCACAAAAAAATTTCAATTTATTTTAAAATCGGAAGAAAAAAATGAAATTTTAGCTTAATAAAGATGTCTTATCATATGGTAATATATCTTGCTAAGCCAGCACTGTCATATAATACAATTACATACATATTTGTGGAAAATAACATAGACGCAAGCGCTGAAAGGTTCCTACTTTTATGTGGTTACTGTGTTTTACCCTCAGATACAAGTTGACCAGTATCTCTACTTTTGTAAGCTTCAAAATGATTCCAGTGAATTCCCTGTATTGGGATATCACTTATTAGTAAAATAATAACTTACTTAGGTTAATGTGGCATGCAAATCATTTGTTCAGATACATTGGCACATGTTTCCATACCCTTTATAACATATTCTTTTTTTCTGCCTTTGAGGATTTACATATAATTGCTTCTCCTGCCCCCACCACCAAAGATGGTGATTTTTTGCTAAGCACATTTCCCCCTTCTTTCAGCCTCCTCGTATTACATTAAATTTTCAGAGCTAACCACTAGTATGAATTTATCAAGTAGCTGATTTTATACACTAGTTTTGTATTTGAACGCATCTTCCAAATGATACCAAGAAATCGTGCATTTTTAAAGGGTTTTATGTAGTTGTCTGTCATAAGATATTGAATGTTGTGCTTTTGTTCCCAAATAAATAAATCAACTGGCTATTCAGACTAGTGGAGGAAAATGAAAAAATCTTTTGTTCCCAAGCAACGCATACCTGTTGGTGTTCACCTTCCTGAGATCTGTTTCTAAGAGACCCTTGCTATTGAGATTGTTAGCCAGTTCTTGAATGACAAATTGTTTCCTGTAATATGATCATAATACACTGGGTGATGGGTTGATACAATATGGAATTTAATTAATATGAAACATTTTTTAAATCCGCTTTTCTCTTAGGAGCTTTATAAAAGTGATGCCTTGAAAGGCAGAACTGCCATGTATAACAATGACTTAATTCAACCTTCTGTTATCATTGTTTGAGGCGATTTCCCTTCTTTTCCCTGTCTGTTTCTCATCTGTCTACTAATATTATTTGTAGCAGTAGTCATTCCAGAATCACAGACTATATGAGATAAAAAGGACTATGAGAGGTCAAAAAGTGGAAACACTTCATGCAGCCTCTCTTAAAAGGTAGCTATATCTTTACATTTTATAAAAGCAAAAAAACAAACAAACAAACTCAGAATATCTGGATAAATGCTACCAAGGTTTCCACTGACTGTGAGACTTTAGGTAAGACTTGATAGCAATTATTCTTGTTTTTCTTCCCCTTTTCAACAAGAGTTGTTGCTGCTGTTTGTTCGGGCTGATAGCTAATGTCCTATTTTTGTATAAATGAAATCGGAGATAATGAAAATAATCACTTTCTGGAATTGTTACAGCATTAATACGATTTATCAAGCACATAGACGAATGGCTAGCGAATTTGTTTTATGCAATAGATAATTACTTGGAAATTACTCACTTAATCCACAAAACAGTAACTTTGATGCATGGCAAATATGAGAAATACTGTTTATTTTGTTATGCACCTTAATATTGGATATGCTTTGGAGATTTACACAGAATACTAGGGTTTCTTTGTTCAGAAATTGTGGACAATGCCAATTTAGCAATTACTTTCCTCTAATGACACCTAAACTAAGTTTGGTGTACTAAAGTACTTTTTTCTTAGGGATTTTGGTTATTTTTATTCTTTAACAAACTACAATTAGAGGATTGTTTTTTTGTTTGTTTTTTGTTTTTGATGGTGTCTCACTTTGTCTCTAAGGCTAGAGTGCAGTGGCACAATCTCAGCTCACGTCCACCTCTGCCTCCTGGGTTCAAGTGATTCTTCTTCTGCCTCAGCCACCAGACTAGCTGGGATTACAGATGTGCACCACCACACATGGCTTTTTTTTTTTTTTTTTTTTTGGTATTTTTAGTAGAGGCAGGGTTTTACCATGTTGGCCAGGCTAGTTTCGAACTCCTGATCTCAAGTGACCCACCTGCTTCAGCCTGTCAAAGTATTGGGATTACAGGTGTGAGCCACCACACCCAGCCTACAATGAGCATCTGAGTGCTACCCAATGCGTAACACTATTTTAAGAATCAATACATACTATTTCTTGGGACTTGTGGAATGTGTCTGTGCTTCTACTTCTATATATTTAGTCTGTGGTAAGCCAGTGTCTCAAAAAAGGAAAAAAAAATGTATATTAAATAACATGCAATGATTAAAATAGCATGTAAATTTCGTACACAAATAATGTTTTTTCCTATTGCATTAAGTGTTCACATGGCTTAGATCAGACCAATGGTTTGGACTCAGCCCACAATAGGGGTGAAACAAATTATTTGAATACTTTTCCAGAGATTCAGATCAAAATCGCTTCCTTCTCTTTCCTTTGTCAGTAATATATATATATATATATATTGCTGGAAAAGTATTCAAATAATTTCTTTGAATAATATATATACATATATATATCTATATATATGGCTGAATCACTGAAAAAGATACATATATATGTTTTTTCTTTCTTCTTTTTCTTTTTTTTTTTTTTTTTTTGAGATGGAGTCTTGCACTTTTGCCTGGGCTGGAGTGCAATGGCATGATCTTGGCTCACTGCAACCTCCACCTCCTGGGTTCAAGCGATTTTCCTGCCTCAGCCTCCTGAGTAGCTGAGATTACAGGCGCCCACCATCACACCCAGCCAATTTTTTGTGTTTGTAGTAGAGACGGGGTTTCACCATGTTGACCAGGCTGATCTCAAACTCCTTATTAAAAAAATTTTGCCCTCAATCCTTTTCTTGTTTTCTCTTATAACATACTACTTTTCCTTCCTCCTGCTAATTTTTGTACATCCTATATTATCAAAAGTCACTAGGAAATTTATAAGTTTCCCAGTCTTAACCATTAAACTATGAATCTTTTTTAAAGACCTAAATATAAGAAGAAACAAGTTTTGGAAGAAAATATTTTTAGGCAAACTGATCCTTTCTTGTCATCACTTGCTTTATGATTTCTAGTAATGCTTTACATTAGTGTCTGAAATTGGCCAAGTGGATTCAAAAATACGTCACCTCCACCTCTGTGGCCAGGAATCTAGAGAAAATGGTGAGAAGGGGCCATTGGCAATAAGCGAGCTGTATAATCCGAAGAAAGCTGATTAGTGCTTTAGATTTTCTTGGAGAATTTGAACTAAAGGAAAAGAGCATTACACAAAATGGTGGAATGTAGAGTCAATGATGACTGATGTGCTGAACTGCATGATTTTAGAGTTATTCACAGGAGAAGCTAGGGACACCATCGGATTTGTTGGAAAGACTCTATCATGACAAGATAAAGACAGGGAGTTGAGAGATATGTAGGAAGGACATGAAGTAGGCAGAACAAATACATTTCAATGTTCCAAGAGTCCAGCATTCAAGGTCTGCCACTGACTGCAAGATGACTAGGTTGTTATACAACTTTTTTTTTTCAGGTCTTTCTGGCTGGCCCAGTTAATGATAAAGAGAATGCCAAGTTTTACAAGAGATATTCCCCTCAAGTGTCTAACCTAGTGGAGAAAATAGGTACATTATACCTATTGAATCAGATTGGAGTAAATAATCCTGAAAGCAGAGTGCAGGCTTCTAACTCTTGCTTGATCAGAGAAACAAACATAATTCCTTGATTTTTGCCTTTCTAAATACTTTCTTTTGATTTTCCTGAGATTTTTGAGATGTGATTAACTCAAAACACAGGTAAGTCGCAGAAAAATCTTTCCCTATAATTTACAGTAATTTTGGAGTTACATTTGCATCCTTTTGTCTGTAAGAGTTTTAGGCTTTCCCCGTTTTTTATCTTTTGTTATTGTTTCATGTCAGATCAAATCCTTTTTCTAAGTAATAACAAGTTTCATTAGTGAAAAATAGATAAGCTTAAAGATAAAGTCATGCAAGTAGGTCTTAGTCAATGATTCTCCTTTCCAAGTAAAATACCTTTTTGGTATTTATCGTATCAAGATGGAGTTGATGTTTAAAGTAAACATTTTATTATAGACCTAAAATTATTTTTAAAGACTTTTTAATTCTACATGTTAAATACCTCAGTAATCATAGTACCTTATATATTTTCCTAGTGTTTTATTAAATGTTGCCAAACGCTTTAATGCTTATTATCGTATTTGGTATTAACAACACACTTGAGTTAGTTGAGGTAAGCATTTGCTCATTTGAATGTAGTATTTATGCTATTTTATAGTTTAACTGACAAATAATTTGCAAAGTTTACCATCTGTATGACATTCAAATATGAAAACTTGATGGGGTAGGGAAATAAAAGCAGGTGAGCAGTAGATATTTCGATTTCTAGTGGAGATACTAATAGCCAGTAGACTCTTTTTAAATGGCACATATAAAAATTATCTTCTGTTAAAAGGTCTTGTCCAGCTTTTTTACTCTGACAAATTCCTTACTGAGCTTTAACATTAGATAGATCTAAATACAATTAGAATTTGGTTATTATTTTTCAGGTTACTGAGTGATGCTGGGTATTTTTCTATTCCTGCAGGATGACATAGGGTTTAGCACTCATTAGTCTCCCAGGGCTCCCATAACAAAGTACCAAAAACTGGGTGATTAAAACAGTAGCAATTGATTGTCTCACGGTTCTGGAGCCTAGAAGTCTGAAATCAAGGTATCAGCAGGGCCGTGTTCTCTCTGATGGTAATAGAGAGGAGAATCATTTCTTGTGTTTGCCGGCAATCCTTGGCTTGTAGAGGCCTCACTCGTCTCACATGCCATCTTTTCATGCATCTTCGCATTGTTTTCCCTATGTGCATGCTGTCTTTGTGTCTGAATTTTTCCTTTCCTAAGAAAACTAGACACACTGGATTAGGCTCCACCTGAATGTACTCATTTTAACTTGATTACCTCTGTAAGGGTAAGATTCTTTCAGAAGACTATTTCCAAAGTAGATCACGCTCTGAGGCACTGTGGGTTTGGACTTAAACAGATCTCTTTGGATGAACATAATTCAACCCATAACAAGATTCAATTATTTTCAAATAGAAAGGGCTAACCTAATATTTGTTTGTCAGCTCTCTATGTCTCGACTACTTCACAGTTAAGCTTTTTTCTCTCTAGGCCTGTGGTTCTTTGTTGCTCTGTGGTAGTTTGTGTATGTATGTGTGTGTGTGTGTGTGTGTGTGTGTGTGTGTGTGTATTTACATATATATTTATGTCAACATATATTTTGTATATATATAAAACATGGTATATATAACATATAAATCATATATTGTATATATAACATATATGTATATGTTATATATATAATATATCATATATGATATAAATATGTATAAATATATATTTATATATGATATATTGTATATATATAACATAAAACATATGTATTGTGTGTGTATGTATATATACATGTGTGTATATATATCATGTTCTGTTTTCTAATGCAGGTATTTGAGGACATTTGAGTTTTTCCACTAGATTTGATGCTCCCCTCAACAAAGTAATTGCAGCTTGTTCATCATTGTATTCCCTCAAATCACTACTTCTGAAACTTCAAAATAGTAGGGAAACAATAAATATTGAGGTTGTATTAGATTCAGAAATAAGAAACTATAGAGGATATTAGGTCTGTTGTACTTAAACAGGGAGAATACTTACATAAAAAAAACCTTTAAATGGCCAGCTTTATATATATATAAGTGTGTATATTTATACAGTATATATAATTGTAAAGAAAGAAAAGGAGAGATTTGCTCTTACTAAAAAAAATGCTTAGAAAGAAATGACTACAATTCAGTTGTAATAGTAACCATATTAATACTGCTAGTGAAGACAATAGCTGATGTTTTTGATGATATATCAGGCCCTGGGCCTAGTAGCTCTATCCATCACCTTATTTAATCTTTAGGACAACTTTTTTGAGAAAGTTGAAGAGGTTAGAAAATGGAAGTACAGAGATTTTAAGTGAAATTCCCAATATCACCTAGTTAATAAGTGGCAAAGCTAAAATTCAAACCTGTGTGTTTAACTATCACATTGATCTGTATGTCACTTGGGCGTGTTATTGTGAAATGTCAAAGAATCCATAAGTATGGTCTATTCACATTATTATATAACATACATTTAGCTCTATATTAAAGGCCACACAGTTAGAAATATGCATTGTGTCATTCTAACACCAAATTTAAGTAGTTAATTTAAAAATAGCATTTAGCAATGAAAGAAAACTAAACCAAAAGTAATAATTTAGTTAACTGTACAAATTAGTACCCAAACTTGTCTAAACTTAATTAATTACAAATCCCTGAAAACTGAAAATTGTAATAAAAATGCTAATACATGCTTACTAGGGTCAGTAATAAAAATTATACAAGCAATTTGTGAATCAGTTATATAATAAAAATATCACCCAACCCCTAAAATTAAGTGGGTTATGTAATATAATTAAAATATCTCTTGTCCTTTAATGTAGTATAAATTCTTACCAGATATTTCCATAAGATGCTATGGTAACAATCTTAAAGTAACAATAGAGGCTGCAGAGTTCGATATTTTACTGGTATATTGCTAAATTTTCCTAGTAATATTTAGGTGATAGAATTATAATATGCCAAAACATTGAGAAGTCAACATAGTACTGAGATTGGGAACATTAACTGTGTTAACAGGTTTACTTTAAATAACATCTATATTTAACTATGCATTTTAAGTTGAACTAACTGTAATTTGAATCATATCTGATAAAATTCACTGAACTAAGGGCATGTTAAAAGCTATAGCCATGAATCTTAGTATTTACCTTAGTGCAAAAGATCATATAAACTACTATTACAAGTGCATTTTTTTCCCATTCATGTCACGGGAAACGATACGAGTTGAGAAAATATTTTTAGAATAATAGTAAGATTTTACCTTACTACATAATAGATTTTAAAAATTGATGGAGAAAAATCAAATTGTGAATGAAGAGTAATAATTGTATGTCTATATTTAAATAATGTAAGCTTTAGGGAAGATCAACATGCAAAATCTTTTGAATACTTAGATTGAGGTGGATGAAAGAAAGAGGAAAAGGAAATAAATGCAGTATTTACTGAGGGCTTACTGTTTATCTAAGTTAGACTTGAAGACCATGAGGAAATGGTGAAAAAGGCAAGCCAGATCCCAGTTTTCCAGGAAGTGACATTCTAATGACAAAGATAGATAATTATAATGAAGTCAAATAGATCACCCATATGCTTAGGCATTTTGGTTATTACACAGAAAATCAATAAAGGTAATAAAAAAATAACTGGAAGAGTGATCAGTGAAAGTACTCTGAGGAGGTGAGATTTGTGTGGAGACCTAAAGCATAAGACACAAGCTAAGAGATGTTTAAACAAAATGAACTGGAGAAAAGACTGAAGTTAAAAACCAAAACCAAATACAAAAACTACTCCAAGAAACAAAGGCATTGCAGATTTGTCTTTGCCTGGATCCGGTAGCTTAGGTTGTACGTCTTAAATCATGTTGTGCCTCTTGCTGTTTTGAGCTGTGCTTGAAAATACAGTTGATCAGTAAGCAAAGAAAACAAGAGATAGCAGTAGGAGAAGACAAGAAGGAAAGAACCTGAATTCTGACAAAATCCAGCCAACCTGAATGAAGAGGAAAGACAGAAGAAAAACAAAAAAAGTAGGGGGGAAAAAGAACAAGGGCTCTAGGTACAGAAGAACTGCAGAGGAGCCAAGTTTGTCAGAAAACTATAGGCAACCCCATGAGAAAGGGCTCCTGGGATTTACACAGAAACATGCAATTTCTAAAGACAGTTTGAGCCTGCACTTAAAGCAGACAGGGAAATGAAATAGGAGAGCGAGGGCGCAGCACGTTCCGGGCAATGTTATGCAGATAGAACTGGAGATAAGAGGGGGTTTAAGGAGCATTCTCACTATTTCATTTGGAATGGTAAGTGAAAAAAAAAAGGATTATCTGCCTCCTACTCAACTAAGGCAAAAATCACAAAAACAAGATATCATCTAACAGTGGGGAGCCTTAAGAAGAAGGGGGAAAAAACCTGCCTCTCTTAAGCAGCATGCAGCATAATCACTCAAGAGGTATAGAACAAAGATTAGGTTATCTAAATGTACGGTAAATTACATACACAGAGCACATATATTTTAGTACAACTTTCTTAACCCCATTATATGCACACAGTATTGAGATTTACCTATCAGCATTAGTTGTTACTGATTACAGTGGGTAATCTTGATATAATTACTTAGCAGTGATGTTGAAATACTATGAATTTTAGGGGAAAAAAATTGAGTTTGGCTGAATAGATTAATGCTATGTTTTCAAGAATGGTTGTGCAACATTTGAGAGACTGTATTTTAAGAAGTGAAAAATGGGTATGAAACCTAATCTCGATGCCTTTTACTCATAAACTGTTTACTCAGTTCTCTGTAAAACTGTGAATTGCATAGGGCTCCCTTGCAAGGAGCAAAGGGGCTTCTTGGGTTTAAACCACAGAGAGGAAAGGAAAGAACATCCTTTTGTTCAGAATATTTTACTCTCCTAGCACTTCCAAAGATTGTGAAGTCCATGGTTACCATACACATGGATAGAATTTATATACTGCTGGGAACATATAAGTGAACTATCCTGGTAGAACAAATTAGAGGATTATGCTTGATTAATGATCTAAAATTCATTTTATACTAGATTAACTATCAAACATTCATTCACTGGAGGAATATTTTTGAGCACCTACCATGTGTAAGGTACTGTTGTAGGCACTGAAAAACCACCAGTGAATAAAACGAAGTTCCCTTAGAGCTTACCTTCTACTGTATAGAGGGAAAGAAGATGAAAAAGAATAAGTAAAATGATACCAAGTGGTGATCCCTGCTAAATAAATAATAAAGTAACATCAAAGGAGTAGAGGTGGCAAGATGGGAAGGTGCTTTATATACAGTATTCAAGGTATGCATCGGAGGTAAGATGACATTTGAACAGATATTCAGAAGGCAAGGAAGGAGGAGGGAACCCCAAGGATATTTGGGGCAAATGTATTTCAAAGGAGATAGAGCAGTAGAACCACAGTCCTGATGTAGAAGAGTTTGATGTGTTCAGGAAGCGGTAGGAAGTCAATGTGTTTTGAGCAGGTTAATAAAAGAGAGGAGCAATGGCAGACAGGGTGAGAAGGTGCAGAATGCTGTAGACCGATATCCAGACTTTGTTTTTTCTCTGAATGAGGTAAAAAGTTAATGAAAGGTTTCATGTAGGGAAGTAATATGTTATGTTATTTAAATTATTTTTGAATAGGTAATACACTTAAATGGTTTAACTATAAAGATGATATATAACAGTTTTGTACTAAAAGTCCTTGTTCCCATTTCTGTCTCCATTCACTAGGTTTACCTGCATTTTTAAGAAACCATTCTTCCTTAGCTGTCATATAAGAATACCTTTAGGCAAATTCAAGGATTTCTAAATATTTCTCTCCCCCACTGCCTCACTTTTTACACCAATATGTTTGCCAATTGACATATTCCTTGCCTCTGTGATTATTTTTATTAAACCATACATTCTAAAGAGTTCTAGATCAATAAAAACAGATCACTCTCATTTTGTTATAGAGCTGCATACTATTCTATTGTATGTTTACATAATAATTAAATTATCCTTATCCTATTTCTGGCCACTTCAGTTTCTAATTTTTGCAACTATAAACAATGTCACAAAGGAAAAAGAACCCTTCTATTTAATTTCACACAGGTAAGACAGTTACATTCTCACAAGTTAATACATTCTCAGGGTGGAGGCTGCTCTAAGAAGTTGTATGTATATGTTTTTGATAAATATTGCCAGATGCCCTTCAAAAGACTTAAGTCATCTGTACCGTCACTAGCCCTCACATAGGATGTAACCTGAATTTATATTTTTAGGAATTACACTGAGCATATTTTTATGTGATTATTAGATATTTGCATTTCGTTTTTCCTGTTAAGTGTCTGTTTCCCTCATTTCCTCATTTTAAAAATCAGATTGTTGGTTATTTCTTCACCCTCAGTAACCTTCACTCTGTTAGGAAGAATAGGCAGTAATTTGTACTATTTCACAAATGTCTTTTCTAGTTTATGGTTTCCTTTAACTTGCCTTTATTCTTACCTCAATGATTATATAATTAAATTTACGATTTTATAAAGCTGATTCTGACTGCTTTGCTTTGTGTGTATTCCAGGTGGACAAGGATGGCAGTAAGGAGTCAAGTTAGGAGTCTCTTGTTTCTCTACTAGAGAAACAATAGTGGCTATGACAATAGTGGAAATAAGAAGGTTTTAGATCTAGTACATATTTTAAAGGTACAGCCAACAAAATATTCTAATGGCTATTGGTTGTGGAGGTGGAGAGCAGTTGAGGATGAAGCTGCTATTTCTGATTTGAGCAGCAGAAAGATGGACTTTCCCTTAACCGATTCCATGGACGATACAGGTTTAGGATGAGACTTCCAAAGGAAGATGATAAATAGGCAATTGGCTTATCAGGTCTGGGGAGAAATCTGGGCTGGAGATATGAATTTGGAAGCAGTGAATAAATAAATATTTAAAAATCATAAGACTAGAAAACCCTAAGGGCATAAATGTAGGTAGGAAAAAAGAGAAAATGAAAAATTGAGTCATGGGGAAATGGGGAGAAAGCAATCAAAAAAGATGAAAAGAGAATGGTCCTTATGGTCAGAGAGAAACAAAAAAGTCCCCCAAAGTAAAGCAAAAAGTTATTTCAAGAAATGAATGACTATCATTACAAAATGCTTTCTATATCAGCAATGAATTTGAGTGAAAGGAGAGCTGAGACTAGTTCATTTAATTTAGCTATGTGAACGATGTGACTTTTACAAGATTTATTTTGGCAGAGTGATAAGGTAAAAGAACAAATGGGGGATGTGGTAAAGTTTTAGAAAAGCATAATGCAGTACATCGTATTGTAATCAGAATGATGTGGTAAAGCAGACAAATTAATGGTACAGAGGAAAGCAGAGAAGTGTTGGAGTGATGGCCTTGGTGAGATAATATTTAGTTTATCCCAGTTATATTGCTTGGCATTGGATAAGAACATAAGGTCAACATGATTATGTTTATTTCAGTCTTAACTCTTCTGTCCAGTTATAGGTGTAGACTAATCAGAGAATTAAATTAAACTAGGATATAGGCATTTCCATGCAATCATAAGTGGGAGGATGGGAGGTATTGCAGTGAAGGCTAAATGCAAGGGATGGTGGATCATGAGATTCAAGCTGGTTAAGGGTGGAAGTTAGCACATGAAGGAATAAAAGACAGAGGGCATGTGCTAAGTTCAATGGCTATAGGTTGCAGGAAGAAATAGTAATTGTTGAAGCTGGGGGAATCAATAGGAGGACCTTGAACCAGAGGAAGTAATGTTTGGAGAGTAGGAGGCTTGAAATGAAGAAATGAAGAAACATTTTGCAATAGAGAAAATGTAATAATTGGTGAATAAAGGCTATTGGGTATGGTGTACTGGCGATAGAGAACAATCATTCAAAGAGGTTAAGGAACTGAGGACCAAGATTTTGGAAGGATTGTCTATGTGATTGTTAAAATCATTTGAAAGCTAAGATGATGGGTACTGTTAGAGAGTTACCACTGATGCAAGAATGAAAATCTCCAAAGAATTTGTTGTAGAGGTTTTACATAAGCCAGCAAATGACAACAAATCATTTTGTTATCAATTTGCTTTACATAACATACATACATAATATGTTCAGTTTCTGTCTAGAACATAATCTCTACTAGAGTTTAATAAAAGCTTTTAAAAAAAAAAAATCTAAAACTAAAAAAGTACCAAAATGATTTAAAACTGAATTTACTTTCTAAAATTCTGTTTCTAAAAAATAGAAAATAGGTGTTTGCTTTTAACACACTTGGATAATAGAACGTGGTATTAAAAAAATTCTTACGCTGCTTATCTTCCGTCTTGTACTTTTTCATCAGTGCATATCTTTCCTTATAATCACTTGGGACTATTTAGATGATTTATTTTTTTTTAATCTTTTATCGAAGTTGATTTCTGGTCCAAACTGACACTACTAACTGGAGTGGGGAGTAGGTCTGATAAGATTGCCCTAAAGATATAGCCAAATAAATCACATAGACTCAAGGAATTACTTTTGACCTGCTGAATGTGCTTTGCCTTTAGAAAAAAAAATCTAACACAAATAACTCGTTTTCATCTGGAAAAAGGTATGAGCTAGAAACTTATTTTAAAAACCATGTCTGTTAAACTTGAGCACCTAAATAAATTTTATGTTAGACTTTGGGAGAAGATTATATATTTTTAAAATATCTGCAAAAGTACTCATGCTAACATTCAGATTTTATATACACTGACTACCATTTATTTTAATCAACCAGTGGCCTCCACTGTGTCAGTCTTGGCTGTCATGAAGCAGAAAATAAATACTGCCTGAACAGACCCTAGAGGAATTCTATAATGACACTTAATTCAGTAAAGGACAACTGACAATTATATTACACATGGGTGGGACAATTCACTTGAAAATAAGTTTAGTATAAATCAATGTAAGTATTGAATAGAAAGATACTTTAGTTTTGTAGTGAAAACTATCTTGTTTCAAAATGTAGCTTATTTCTTACTGTGGCATGCAGCCAGACAAAATCTGCTCTGTACTGAGAAAGTGAGGTTAAGAATATTTTCCGAATTCCAATTTAAAGAAGAAACAATCAAAAATAAAAATGACATACTTTAACAATAGAAGAGGTCCACATTCTTAGGAATATATTGTTCAGAATTCCCAGTACTAGTCAGTTACATGCAGGTATTAAAAGCACGGAGCTGCTAAACTCCTTAACAGAATATATGATTTATCAAAACACACACACACACACACACACACACACACACAGAGAGAGAGAGTCAGAGACAGAGACAGAAACAGAGAGGAGCCCCAAATAATTTAAGATACCAGTTAGAAGATACGCAGCAATTTATTTCCATACAATATTCAAAACATTTACCACCTGTACCCCATACATTTAGCAAGTTAACTTTATTTATGTCTCTTATTCTTAAATAAATTTTAGGATCAGGAATCATTCTTAGATTTTGTATTCCCACAGAGACGAGAGGTGTACCCTGGACTTTGACAGCTCTTAATAATCGTTACATACACCTAAGAGACGAGCCCGTGTCTAATTTTTAAAGGAGAGACTCAGAAACAGTAAGATTTTTATATTGCAAGGTTTTTAAACCACAAAACCTCAGAATGGTTATTGCTGATGAATTTATTTTTTATTTTTATTTTTATTTTTTTAAATTTATTTATTTTACTTTAGGTGCATACTGTATCTGGCATTTCTCCCCCCCATGTTATCCCCTCCCCACCCCCCTCCCTCCTCACCCCCCATGGTCTCTCCCCCAACCCCCCTCAACTGTCCCCTGTGTGTGATGCTCCTCTCCCTGAGTCCACGTGTTCTCGTTGTTCAACACCAACCTATGAGTGAGAACATACGGTGCTTGGTTTTGTGTTCTTGGGTCAGTTTGCTGAGAATAATGATTTCCAGATTCATCCAAGTCCCTGCAAAGGACACTACCTCATCGTTTTTTATGACTGTGTAGTATTCCATGGTGTATATGTACCAAATTTTCTTTGTCCAGTCTATCATTGATGGGCATTTGGTTGGTTCCAGGTCTTTGCTATCGTACACAGGGCTGCAATGAACATAGGTGTGCATGTGTCTTTATAGTAGAACGATTTATAGTTCTTTGGGTAAAGAATATACGTCATATTGAGAGGAAAAATAGCATTTGACAATAGACCAAGAAAGTTTAGCTCTTTGGTTCTGTAATGTTGGGGTTCAGGTGCCCTCAGCTCCCCTGAGAGGATGTTTCTCCAGATTCTTGGTCTCCTGCCCCCTCAAGAATGAGTGAGGGGACACGGTGCAGTGCGCAGTAAATGCTGGACTCAAAAGTGTTTGTAGAAAGTGATTGATTTAAAGAGTGAAAAACAGGAGAAGGAGAAAGAAAGCAAAGCTAACTCTCACACTGAGTGAGAGAATCCAGAAAGATGGAATCCAGGAGAGGAAAGCAGCTTCTCCACTGAATGGAAGGGAATAGGGAGAGATGGAGTTTAGGAGGAGAAGATGGGCTTCCACGAGAGTGTGGAAGGGGACTCCAGAGGGAAAATCCAGGATAGAGAAAGACAGCTTCCACGAAGGGAGTGTTCATGGAAGGGGATCCAAACATGGAGTCTGAAGGGGTGTGGAAGAAGGGGACTTTTAGCCTGGGAGGAACTCCCACCTTCTCCAAGACCCCAGGCCAATGAAAGGAGTTCCTTAGAACTTCTGATGGAGTGATTGACTCTTAGTTTCTTCCCACGCCCACGAAATTTAAACATAAATCCTTAAATCTCCCTGATGGAGGGAGATGAGAGGGGGCGTGGTGCTGGGAAATTCTTGCCCTTAAAACTGCGCCCCCTTGTGGACCCGGAAAGAGAACTCATTCCCTCAGTTCTAGGCAATAAAATATTGCTCTAAATTCTATTTTTAAAATACGAGGTTTCAAAGACATACAAAAAAAGTTTTGCTATGAATTTTTTAAATACATTGCCCTAAAATCATTTGGGGAAGGTTTATTATGTTTACTATAAAATGTTTATTTTGCCTCATTATTCTTATTTCTGTGATTTCTCTGTATAGACTCTGAAGACCAAAATGAACAATATTTCAATTAGCATTAGAAATAGAAAAAAATGTGAAAGGATGAACGAAAAAAGTCTTTGCTGTATTATTTTGCACTGTCAGAAAATGGCTCAAAGAGACAACAGAAAGAGGCCAGAAGTACTAGCGGTCTTGGAATAAGGCAGACCAGGGTTCCAGTCTACCTCCATTATTTTCTAGCTAACAAGGAGGTTCTTAGAAAGTCATTAACACCGCACCTCAAATATTAAGTTTACAGTAAGTTTAGATATTAATATTTCTGATACAATGTACAAAATGCCTTCATTTTTTTGATAACTGTTCTCTATATTAGGGTAAGTCAGAAGCATTTGCTTTTTATTGTTAGCACAACAAAATTGTATGTAATTATCATAGAAGCACGATTGAAACCACTTCAGACTCTCTCCTTTTCAAAGTTTTCCTCTGGTCCCAACTCCCCCAACAAATGTCCTGGCCAGTACGACATTAGCTCAGCTCTGCACTTCCTGCCATCGGCAGTCTACTATTCGGAGCACACTTCCAGCACCATCTATTTCATTAACTCTCATAGAATTTCAACAAAAAAAAATACAATATTCTCTTCTTCCTTGCTTATATATTTTAACTGTTCTCTGCTCGGCAGTTTAACTTTGTAACTTAAAACATTCTAATTTGCTTTAGCCTTCAGTTTTCCTAATACCATTATAAATATCCTATTAATCTTATCCCTCAGATCATTATATGTTTAAAGAGGTATAAGAAATTTGCCTTGCTTTATTTACATCAATGACTTTTTTGTTTGTTTGAGACGGAGTTTCACTCTCGTTGCCTACGCTGGAGTGCAATGGTGCGATCTTGGCTTACCGCAACCTCTGCCTCCTGGGTCAAGTGATTCTCCTGCTTCAGCCTCCTGAGTAGCTGGGATCACAGGCACCCACACCACACCCAGCTGATTTTGTATTTTAAGTAGAGATGGGGTTTCTCCATGTTGGTCAGGCTGGTCTCAAACTCACGACCTCAAGTGATCTGCCCTCCTTGGCCTCCCAAAGTGCCGGGATTACAGGCATGAGCCACTGCACCTGGCCTACATAAATTACTTTTTAACAAATTTTACTCCCTAATGTAACTCAGCTCAATCAACCCTTTTAGAATAGGTAAAAATATCTGCAAAATATGCAAGACAACATTAAGACATTTGTCTTAGAGAATGTAACAAAGAAGTTAGAGATGTGAAACTAAGATAAAGTATAAAAAGAATTAGTTTCAAAATTAGATTTGGAAGGAAAACTAATAAGCTAGCTAATAACTTACCTGACAACCATTTATAGGATTCTGCTCTGTTCAAGTCACTGAATTGAAAAAAAAAGGGTTGAAGTCTCCGATAATTTTATAATCTAATATATATGAATGCAATATGATTTATAAGGTACAATAATTTCCAAGAAGAATAAAAGTAAAAGTCTCATACCTCCTAATTTCAAAACTTATGAGAAAACTACAGGAATAAAAACTGGGTTAATGGTATAATGACAGATACACAGCCCAATGATATTGAATGGAGAACTCAGAAATAAACTCGTGTACGTGATGAAATGATTTTCAACAAGCTTGTTAAGACTGTTCAATGGGAAAATGACAATCTTTTCAACAAACTGTGAGGGGAAAAGTAGATAGCTTCATTTGAAAAAAAAAGAGTTGGACCTTTGCCTTATACTGTATGTAAAAATTCAAGTGGATCAAATATCTAAATATGAACCAAAACTGCAAAAATGTTAGGAGAAAACATAAGGGAAAAATTTCATGACATTAGATTTGAAAGTGACATCTTTGATGTGAAACCAGAAGCACAGGCGAGAAGGAAAGAAAAAAAAAATTGATCATTAGACATTTGATATAGTTTGGATATTTGTTCCCACCCAAATCTCTTGTTGAATTGTAATGCCTGATGCTGGAAGTGAGGGCCAGTGTGGGGTGTTTGAATCGTGGTAGTGAATCTCTCACGGTTTGGTACTGTCTTCTTCGTCATAGTACGGTTTCACAAGATTTGGTAATTTCAAAGCAGGACACTGCCCTACCCCAGTCTCTCCTGCTTGTTTCTACTGTTGCCATGTGATATACCTCCTCCCCCTTCACTGTCTGCAATGATTGTAAGCTTCCTGAGGTCTCCCTAGAAGCCAAGCAGATGCCAGCACCATGCCTCCCATATGGCTTGCAGAATCGTGAGCCACCTAAACCTCGTTCCTTTATAGATTACCTAGTCTTAGGTATTCCTTTTCTCTTTCTTTTTTTTTGAAACTGGGTTTTGTTTTGCCACGATAGTGATCAAATGATCAAGTGTTCCTTCTCCCTGAGCCCCCCAGATAGCTGGGACTATAGGTGCATGCCACCACACTTGGCTAACTTTTGTATTTTTTGTAGAGACAGCATCTTGTCGTGCTGTCCAAGCTAGTCTTGAGCTCCTGGGCTAAAGTGGTCCACCCACCTCGGCCTCCCAAAGTGCTGAGATTACAGGTGTGAGTCTCTGTACCCAGCCTCAGGTTTTGGTTGTTGTTACTGTTTTGCTTGTTTTGTTTATTCATTTTTATTGAGACAAGAGTTCTTGCTCTATCATTCAGGCTGGAATGGTGCAGTGGTGCGACCTGAGCTCACTGCAATCTATGCCTTCTGGGTTCAAGCAGTTCTCATGCCACAGCCTCCCAAGTAGCAATGCAAGAACGACCTAATGCATCTCTGCAGGCAAGATGTGCCAATGATCAATAAGTATACAAAAAACACTCAACATCAGTAAGCATTAGAGAAAGACAGTTAATAACATAATGATATAATCTCACACATTTAGACAGCAATTATCAAAAAATAAGAGATAAGTATTGCTGAAGATGTAAAGGAAGCCCTTGTACACTGTTAATGAGAATGTAAATTTGTACAGCCTACGAAAAAACAGTATGGAGGTGTTTCAAAAAATTAAAAATAGAGCTACCATATGATGAAGCAATCCAGCTACTGGTTATATATCCAAAGACAATAAAGTCAGTGTATCAAAAATATATCTACGCTTTCACATTTACTACACCATTGTTCACAATAGTCAACATATGTAATTAACCTAAATGTCCATCAATTGATAAATGGATAAGAAAATGTGGTATACATACACAATGTAGTACTATTCAGCCTTGAAAAATAATGAAATCCTATCATTCGCAACAATACGGATGAAACTGGAGAACATTATGCTAAGTGAAATAAGCCAGACACAGGAAGACAAATACTGTATGATCTCATTTCTGTGAGGAATCTTATTTTTTTAAAGTATGTCAGGTAGTGATTTTTTAAAATTATACTTTAAGTTCTGGGGTACATGTGCAGATCATGCAGGTTCATTACATAGGGATACACGTGCCATGGTGGTTTGCTGCATCCGTCCCCCAGTCATCTACATTAGGTATTTCTCCTAATGTTATCCCTTCCCAATCCCGGCATTCCCTGCTATCCCTCCCCTAGCCCACCCCACCCCCTGACAGGCCCTGGCGTGTGATGCTCCCCCTCCCAGTGTCCATGTGTTCTCATTGTTCAACGCCCACTTATGAGTGAGAACATGTGGTGTTTGGTTTTCTGTTCTTGTGTCAGGCTGCTCAGAATGATGGTTTCCTACTTCATCCATGTCCCTGCAAAGGACATGAGCTCATTCTTTTTTACAGCTGCATAGTATTCCATGGTGTATATGTGCTACGTTTTCTTTGTCCAGTCTATCATTGATGGGCATTTGAGTTGGTTCCAAGTCTTTGCTATTGTGAACAGTGCCACAATAAACATACATGTGCGTGTCTTTATAATTGAATGTTTTATAATCCTTTGGGTATATATCCAATAATGGGATTGCTGAGTCAAATGATATTTCCGTTTCTAGATCCTTGAGAAATCACCACACTGTCTTCCACAATGGTTGAACTAATTTACACTCCCCTCAACCAGGTAAAAGTGTTCCTATTTCTCCACATTTTCTCTAGTGTCTGTTATCTCCTGATTTTTTTTGATGATTGCCATTCTAACTGGCATGAGATAGTATCTCAATGTGGCTTTGATTTGCATTTCTCTAATGATAAGTGATAAGCTTTCTGTCATGTTTGTTGGCTGCATAAATACCTTCTTTTGAAAAGTGTCCGTTCATATCCTTTGCCTACTTTTTGATGGGGTTGTTTTTTTTCTTGTAGATTTGTTTAAGTTCTTTGTAGATTCTGGTTATTAACCCTTTGTCAGATGGATAAATTGCAAAATTTTTTTCCCATTCTGTTGGTTGCTAGTTCACTCTGATAGTTTTTTTGTTTGTTTGTTTGATTTTTATTTTGTTGTGCAGAAGCTCTTAAGTTTAATTAGATCCTATTTGTCTATTTTGGCTTTTGTTGCCATTGCTTTTGCTGTTTGAGTCATGAAGCCCTTGTCTACGCCTATGTCCTGAATGGTATTGCCTTGGTTTTCTTCTAGGGTTTTTATGGTGTTAGGACTTACGCTTAAATCTTTAATCCGTCTGGAGTTAATTTTTCTATAAGGTGTAAGGAAGGGGTCTAGTTTGGCTAACCAGTTTTTTTTAACACTATTTATTAAATATGGAATCATTTCCCCATTGCTTGTTTTTGTCAGCGATCAGATAGTTGTAGATGTGTGGCACTACTTGTGAGGCCTCTGTTCTGTTTTATTGGTCTGTTTTGGTACCAGTACCATGCTGTTTTGATTACTGTGGCCTTATAGTTTGAAGTCAGGTAGTTGATACCTCCAGGTTTTTTTTCTTTTTTTGGCTTGGGGGCTTAGGATTGTCCTGTCTATGCGGGCTCTCTTTAGGTTCCATATGAAGTTTAAGGTGGTTTTTCCCAATCCTGTGAAGAAAGTCAATGGTAGCTCAATGGGGATAGCATTGAACGTATAAGTTACTTTGGGCAGTATGGCCATTTTCATGATACTGATTCTTCCTACCCGTGAGCATGGAATGTTTTTCCATCTGTTTGTGTCCTCTCTTATTTCCTTAAGGAGTGGTTTGCTGTTCTCCTTAAAGAGGTCCTTCACATCCCTTGTAAGTTGTATTCCTAGGTATTTTATTCTCTTTGTAGCAAACATGAATGGGCGTTCACTAATGATTTGGCTCTCTGTTTGTTACTGGTGTATGGGAATGCTTGTGATTTTTTGCATATTGATTTTGTATCCTGAGACTTTGCTGAAGCTGCTTATCAGCTTGAAGAGATTTTGGGCTGAGATGATCAGGTCTTCTAAATATGCAATCATATCATATGCAAATAGAATTTGATTTCTTCTTTTCCTAACTTAATATCCTTTATTTCTTCTTCTTGCCTGATTGCACTGGCCAGAACTTCTAATACTATATTGAATAGGAGTAGTGAGAGAGGGCATCCTTGTCTTGTGCCGGTTTTCAAAGGGAATACTTTCTTCCAGTTTTTGCCCATTCAATATGATACTGGTGGTGGATTTGTCATAGTCTTAAAAAGTCCAACTCATGGAAGCAGAGAAGAGAATGGTGGTTACCTGGGGCTGAAGGTGGAAGAGAATTGGGGAAATACTGGTCAAAGAATATAAAATTTCAGTAAAATGGGAGGAGTAAGTTCAAGAAATACATTGTATTACATGTTGAGCATAGATAATAACGATGTATTATATGCCAGAAAATATCTAAATGAATAGACTTTAAGTGAAAAAAACTGTATAAAAGGTAACGTATGTGTTAACTAACTCAGTTTAGCCATTCCACAAAGTATAGGTATGTCAAAAAAGTTGTAGACTATAAAAATACCATTTTTGTCATTAGATTTACTTAACAGTAATACAAAAATGAATGAATTTGACAAGTTTCAAGTGCAGAAAGCAGACATCCATTTCCTATACTGAGGATTTCTTCAATGAGTCACAATCCTGTTTTGTGTTGGCTTTCAATTTGTAACAACAAAACATTACCAGACATCCTAAAGGGTAGGCAAAAACAGTCAATCCAAAATTTCAGACTGCAAAAAAATTGTAATACATATTATGATATTAATAAACCTTGAAGTCATCTAGGTATAATGAGCCAGAAGTAAAAGGACAAATATTGTATGACTTTATTTACATGAGATCTACAGTTTCAGCTTGAGAAGATGAAAAAGTTCTGGGGATGAATTGTGATAATGGTTGCCAACAATGGGAATGTATTTAATGCCACTGAGCAGTAAATTTAAAAACAATTAAAATGGAGAATTCTATGTTATGTACTTTTTTGCCACAATGAAAACACTTTAAAATTCATAGTATAGACATGATTGAAAAATATGCATATAGATTGCATACAGAATACACTATATGCAATCTAAGTAATCAGAAAAATGCAAATTAAAATAACCATGAGACTTCTTCATCCATCCATTAAATTAGGATACACACACACACACGCACACACACACACACAGATTGATGACATTAAGTATTAGCATATTGGATGTAAATTCTCCTTTTGCTAAAGGGGGTGCTGCCTTTCAAAGAGTAGTATGTGTTAACTCTCAATATTAAAACTCTTGATGGCCCAACAGTGAACTTCTTGGTAACTAGCCTAGAAAATATTTGGACATGTACATAAAGAGCCAAGAAGAAGACTTTTATGACAGCTTTGTTTTGCAGTGGGATTTTAATATGCTGGTGTTCATCACCATTTTAATGAATATTAAATGGAGTATTATATTACAGAATACTTACATTGTAGTAAAAAGCCACACACACATAAAAATATATGTGTAGAAAAATGATATGTTTTTTAGATATATGGTTAAATGATGAAAGTTTCTGAAAAATGCATAGATTAAAATATTGTGTGTATATATATATCCACATCCAAAATACACATGAAAATATGTATATATTTCTATTTATAAGTTTATAAGTTTGCATATGCAAAATCAACATTATATGAACACTTGAAAATCACACAAGGAATTATTTTCACTTCAAGTTTTAGAAAAGTAGAATATTTTAAAATATCAGATAAATACTGAAATTTACTTTCTAGAAAATTTTTAAGGCTTAATTTTTGGGGGGGTAAGGCAATTTGAATGCATAAACTTTTGACAATGTAGCTAAAGTGGTAATAGCTTTTAAAATACTAATTTATTACATTAATATGCACTTGGGAAGAGTATATATTAAAAATAACATCACATATAACATGCATTGGAAAATATTAGATTATTTTATTCTCTCATTTCAAATAATAGTTCAAAACCTTATGGTTTTGTTATGGTCTTTTATCATCACAAAATTATGTTTTCTGCCTCCTGTGTACTCTTGAGCCTCTCATTTTCACTGCTATTCAATTTGTTTAAAATACATATACTTTAAAATCTATACATGTTACCGTAGTTTTTTAATGAGACATAAATATTCGTTTGCAAAATATATGAACTGGTGTTAGTTTTTTTTGCTCACTCGTTTTTGCCCTGGAGGTTAATTTTCATGATCCTTAAATGGTTAAGTATAGCCAGCTAATGTGTTACACATAAATTGATACAGATATCTCTTAAAAGAGTTGACAGCATTAGCCTTGCTGTTGTGGAAAAAAAATGTGAATTTTTGGGAAATTTTGAAACTTCCCTGGAAAATGGCACCAAATCTGCATTAAATATATTTTTTAAACCAACTTTATTTGGAGATATCTAAATGTAGCAAAGATTTTCATTCGTTGACATTGCTTTAGACCAATGTGCTTTCTGTACATCATGTTTGGTTCAAAATACAATAATTGAGATTATGCCCCACAATATATAGCATTTTGAAGGACTTGGATAATGACTTGAATTACTCAAGTGTAGTTTTGGGAAAAACACTGCATTGCATCCTGAAATGCTTAGTAACTCCTATGTGTCTTACCACTAAGTTCCTCCATAAGAAACATAAAGACAAGGTAAGTCCAGAGACAAGGTAATTTTGGTCCTGAAGATGAAAACACTTAGTATAAATATATTTACATTACCCTCTGTTTGTAGTAATTTAACTTCCTACTATTACATCAGCTATGAAACTTCTCTCTATGATAAGTGCTTGTCAGAAGCTCGTGAACATACAGCTGAACTACTAGCTCATTCAGAGTTACCCTTAAACCCATGGCTTGGTCTCTATCCCCTCCAAGAGATAAAAAGAATTGCAAAGAACAGCCTCACATTACTGGCCCTTTCTTGATATGTTATGGCAAAAACACCTCTGCTGCTGGGGTTCCTACATCATCTCATTTTCTCTTTATAGCAACTGTTCATTTTTCAGTAATTACCATGAAAAGTTTAAAATCCGTCTAAAATTAATTTTGTTATTTGATGTGAGGTATAGATGTAATTTCTCTGACAAATGTGTTCTGCAACATTAGTTGCATTTAATCTTTTGTGTGTGTGTGTTTATTTCTATATTTTAAATTTTCTATTAGAGATAAGATTCTAAATTTTCTATTCTGTAGATAGAAATGGCAATATTTATGCAAATCCTTCAGAGCTTAAGTTATTGGATGATAAAGTTAGTGCCTTTTCAATAGTCTTCTGCCTCAAAAGAGTATTTGCTAACCTTACCTTGTTAATATCCAAGGGACATATTTAAATCTATTTGTTACATTGCTAGAACATACCTTTTGGTATTTGGAATTTTAGTAGGAACATGTTAACTGTGTACATAAATTTAAGAAACATATTTTGTTTGCCATACATTGCAAGCCTTGGGACCACTGAGTTAAACTTCTGTGACTTTTTTTAATGTTTTTCATTTCTATATAATTTGAAATTTTATAAGAATTTTCATCTGAGCCATTAAAGGAACAACCTGTCTGTATAAGGTTAGGAGACCTCTGTCAACCAGAAAAAGAAGGAAAATCCAAATATGTGCACACTTTTAACTTATAGTTCAAATATTTTTATGGTAGTCCATAAGAAAACTACCTTTAATACATAAGTAAACAGCATTGACAAGTGAAAACACATGTAAGTTCCCTTGAGCGCTATGCTATTTTAACCGCTAAACGGTACCTAAGTGATAGCTTTCAATGGAAATTACAACCAAAATAAAAGAACAAAGTTAGCATCGTGTGGAGGATATTAGAGAGCATGTCAGAACTTAAGTTTGTTTCTGAATCTATATTAGCTCCAGAGTAAATTTAAGATTAAGCAAATGTTTCGGGGGTTGATATTCATTTCAGGTGAAGAAAGCCTTGGATGGGGATTGAGATGATGGAACTATTTTCCTAGGTTGTCTTCTTGACAATGCCAGGTTATTTCTGTCCTCATCTTGACCACATAAAAAACAGAGATGATGATTACAACTGTGACCAATCTGCATTTGAGGGCTTGGGCAAATTAACCCAAATTTGAACTCTATCAGTAGAAGTAATGGTGGTAAAATTGCTTATTCTATCATATTTATACACTCATATTAGCACAGGTTTTACTATTTTTTTTAATGTATGAGATCCAGCCAGCTTAATAAAGTATCAGGTCTTAGGAAAATATCCCATGTAGCTACAAACTGCATGAAGCCATAGGTATAAGTACAATTATTCTGATCTTCTGGGAAGCACGTTGATGAAACTAAGAAAAGGTCTTTTGAAAGACCCAGCAGACTGCTGCCAGGTAGTAGTTACATTGTCCATAGCATAAGGCACAGTTAAAAAAAAAAAAAAAAAAAAATTTCTTCCCAGGACATCTCTACTCTCTTCAATTTAAAAATGGCTTTCAAGTTGCCTGTTCAATGTGATGATCTGGAAGCCTAGAATGAAGGAGAAAGGGAAAGAAGAGTTAGACTATAAAGTTGGTAATACATTAGTTAATTCTTCTATGGAACATTTTGAAGCACAGGCTATTAAATCACCTCTTTCTGTTCAGTTAGCTTTTGAGCCCAATAAGCATCAAAGCCCAGATGGAAAATTGACATCCAAAGAGACTGACATATAAGCACACAGTTTAAAAATTCAGCAAAAGAAGTAGTGTTGTACCTAAGATCTTTCTCATAGTTATTCTGAGACTCTAGCTAGTCTCTATGATGTTGTAATAAAACTGAAAATAATGAAAAAAAAAAAGGAAAACCGGGATGGAATCAGGTTTCATGAAGTGACTGAAGTGGCCTTTTGAAGATTTTAAAACAACTGCAGAAAATATCCTTTTTCTCTGTCTATGGCAGTAGCAGATTAGAGGCTCATTTCCATACCATCATTCTGAAACTGTCCGTGATGACTGCACCCTAATGCTCTATATTAAAAAATACTGATCTTTTCAATTTTCAGTGGGATCCATAGCCAGCGGGGGAGGATTTGGGAGAAGCCCTGCCTTGATGAGCAAAAAAGTGTTGAACCAATAGCTCATAACTGGTTGTTAGTTGAACTACCAACCTGACAGTTGATGCAGCTTTCAAAAGTGCTTAACTTAGTAGTGGAGAGTAGTTTACCCCCTGGTGAAATCAGGATCACTAATTATTAAATACTTCATGAACTCTATTCATTTCTAAAACATCCACTTGTCTGTCTTTCCTGTCATGTTCTGAATTAATTGGATGTGGGATACAATTCTTACCTTGCATATTACATTACTTGTATGCTGAAAAGTGAAAAGCCAAATACTGAGGATTGCGGAATGGACTCTGTTTTTCTCAACTGTCTCATCTATGTCCTTGAAGGTATTTATTATGACATCTTCTTAGATAATAATTTTCCACTTTTTCCCCTTAAAAATATTTAGACCTAAATCCACAAGTAAAATATTAAAACCTTGTTATGTGCTTGCTTCCTAATTCTTTGGAAAAAAGTGAGGTGATTTCGGTAAACAAATGAATTCTCCTCCCTAAGTACTTTATTGATAGCCTGGAATGAATGTCAGAATAATTACAAATATATTTATTAAATGATTTTGAGGTTTTGTTTCATCTTTATTTTTTTCCTTTTTAGAAAAGAAAAATTCAAAATATATAATCTAGAAAATAACATCACATGCAGTCTTATCCTTGAAAAATAATGTATTCATAATTAGGTTGCATGCAGAATTTTCTGATTTTTTGATGTAGTGTAATCTCATTGTGCTTTTAAAGATAGTTGTTCTACCTTGAAAATATTTGGTTCAAATTATGAAACAATTGTTTCCCTTTTATTTGTAAGTAAACAGAGTTTAACGTTGGTTTAATTTTTGCCAATAGTAAGATGAGCTTTCTCTAATGGTGATATTGGCTGGCTTAACTGTCCATTTGAAAGAATAATTCAGCCATTATATTTGACTAAAATATACTTATTAAAAGCATTTTTCTAAAGCTAAGGTTTTTTAAAGTAGTAACATGAAGAATATTAATGATTATTATTTTATATTCTATAGTAATTTCAAGGGTCTGATCTGTTACCAGCTATCTTAGTGACCACTTGCATATAAAGCAGGCATTATTTTTAATTTTTCTAAAATTGGGAAAATTGATACACAAAAATAAGTGATTGCCCAAGGCTTTAAAACCTATAAATCCCCAATGTTAAACCAGATTTCCCTTGAAAGTTGAGCCTGAGAGTATGCATATACTAAGATAGATATTTGAGATATTTACCAAATATAAAAATGCATTTCCTTAAGAGAATGTAAGGTCAATTTGTAGAAAATAGGGACATTATGGAAATTCAACAGAATCAAAGCAATGTGAATATGGAGAAACAGTGGAACAACTCATGGTTTTGAGTTGGGAGTGAGTATAATTGAAATGTCAAATGAAATGATAACTTTAGTAAGAATTATTCAAGTTTAATCATAGGGTGAAAAAGATTGAGTGAAAATGCTTGATAAGAAATTATTTGAATTTTGTCCTTCACTGTATATTCTTATGTCCCTGTTCTATATCTATTTACCAATCTAACATCAAATCTTTCTAAAAATTCATTCCTTCCTTTCAATTATATGTCTTGTGACTGTATCACTTTCTGAAATATACAACTTGCTCATTCAGTTACATAAAGTTTGTTCAATATTTTCCCTAGACCTGAGATGCCCTCTTTCTCCTTCCATGACTGAATCAAATAAATATTTTCAGTGCTCTGAATGCAAAAAATTTTCTTCTGTGTAGCTTTTTAGTCAATGTCATCCCCAAATAACCCCCACCTTCTATGAATTGCCACAGAATAATAACATCTATTACCTAAACCCCCCACCTTCCATGAATTGCCATAAAATAATAGCTGTTCCCTTATGTACCAAGATCCTTTCAAAGCATTTTTGCTTGCATTATCTCCTTTAATACTTGGTGAAAACCCTATAAGATAGGTAATGGTTTGATCCTCATTTTAAAGATGAGTAAACTGAGGTCAGTGATTTAAAATACATTTCTGAAGATTGGGCACCAAGTAAATGGCAGAGCCCACATCACTCAGCCCATAACTGCTTTTTCAAATTCTTGCCCTTTGTTATGGTCAAAGACACTTAATGAACATTTCTTTCTTCCCAAAGAAGTATAAATTTCTGGAGGCCAAAAACATAGCTTGGACATCTTTATGTTGGTCGTAATACTTAACAGAGCTGTGGGATGTAGTAGGAGCTTAGTAAAAGTTCAAGGAAAACGGTAGGTTTTCAATATTAAGAGATCTGTTAAGGCTTATTGAGGAGTTAGAAAGAAAAATGAAATTACAAGCCCATAGTGATATGGAACATTCAAATCTAATTTAACTATTATCTTTATATGAAGGAGAAAAAAAATGCATGTGACAGCTGTGATATTCATAAAACCTTTGTTTAAAAAATTCATTTCTTATGACTTAATTTCTGTTTACACTAAATCTTTTTGTTTGTTTTCATTGATTTTTTTTTAATTCCAAAAAAGCTATTTTCACCCAAGTTTGTTTCATTGATATGATTTTAGTTGCTCCTATCTGAAACTATCGTCAGGAAACATGCTTTTTCTCTTTGGCGATTTCAAAAAAGAAAAATACTTAATATCAGTATGAATAACACATGTGCTCATTGCAGCATAATGTTGTTGCAATCTGCGCTTGATACAGTTATAAATAAGTCTTTGAAAGCATTTTTCTGTATTTTAAATAAAGGCTATAGAAAGCCACAAGAAGGATCTAGTCTTGTTAATATCACAAGCTGTTTCCCCACCTGCACTCAGAGCAGCTTTAGTACAGCAGCTGTCTGGGTTCATGTTGGCACATCACTGTCTGCACAGGAACCCCATGGTTTACACAGAAAATGAATAGGCCACAATTCCAATGGGGGTCTTCTATAATCCTTCCTCTAATGCTACCATGTGTGAGCATTGGGCTTTCAAGGGGTGTGAGGTGTGAAGTTTCAGGAGGATTATTTAAAGCCACTCAATTTCGACGGTAGAAAAGAGCATTACAAAAACTAGAGAGTGCCTTTGCATTCCTCCTGTATGTTGATAAAATGCAGCTTATATTGATATTAGAGCTTCATGTCCAGCATGTAATAGCAAGCAAAGGGATTGGTATAATTAGGTGATTCACTCCATTCGGCCCTCTTTAACATGGACAAACAAACCTAGCATAGATGTTTCATTGATTTTATTTACCAAATATTAGCTGTGAAAATATTAACCTGATGAGAAAAAATATCTATCCTGTAGTACCTATGGATATTAAATCCAGGGAGGAATAAATTAATACTTTGGACTTGCCTATGTGTAATTGGGTGGCCCTTGGACATTTAAAATAAAGCATTTTTTTCTTCTTTTTTTTCCTCCTATGTAGACTTATAAAAGTATCATCTATGGCACTTAATCAGTCATGGGTTTTTAGGCCATGTGAATAAATTTCTTGTTCAAACTGAGGACTTTATTCCAATAACTCTTACTTCTCTTAAGGCACTTTAAAGAACCCAAAGCCCATTTAGTGATTATTCTGAGCAGTTTTTGGAGAACATAGTATAATGGAGGTGGGTTGATTTAGTCACTTGGAGACATACTGTGTGCAACTACGGAATCAAAATACTAGGGCCTCATCAACCACCTGCTGCCCCGATCTGGACTTATGTTCAAAGGATCCTTAAGCATTGGGAATGCCCAGCATTGAGAAACTATCTCCAGTGTCATAGGAAAAAGCAAGTAAAGAGACTGTATGTTCAATCTAACATGCATTTCCTCTATAGATCAGGCACTGTGCTAGGTACTTCAGAACTGAAGCTAAATGATATATGTCTTAGACCAAAAGGTTCTCATTCAAGTACGGATGATAGACATCTAGACAGATAAGCACACTTGGAGACAGAGCTACAGAGGCATCTTAGAGGAACCCAGTGATTAATTTTCTCAGGAGTTAAAAGTGGAGAGGCCTATGAGAAGGTAACATCTCAATATAAGGCTTAGATGAGCAATGGGAAGTTTTTAGGTGGCTGAAAGGGCACACGAAACAATACATGCAAGATCTCATTGTAGGCTGAACGGGGCTTGGTATCGCTGGACCTCAAAATAAATTGGGAAAGGATAGAAACCCTCAGAAGATGAGTCTGCAAAATAGACCAAGGCCAGATCATAAAGAATATTTTGTCTGTCCTTATTCAGCCTAAAGAATTGCTGATGTGGACTAAGCCAAATGTTGGAATGCGTACAGGCCTGAGGAAGAGCAATCAGTTAGAAAAATTTTGCTAGTGGAAAGTGAGATGATAAGGGAAATGGCAGGAAGGCAGGAAGTATGTAATGGGAGGGGAAAAGAGAAGACATTCAAGAGGTGGATTTGTCAGAGTTTATTGAAGTAATGGAGTAAGAGAAAAGTGGGTACCATTGTGGGCTCTCTTTTTTTTTGCAGGGGAGGCGGAGTCTCACTCTGTTGCCGAGGCTGGAGTGCAGTGGCACAATCTCGGCTCACTACAACCTCTGCCTCCCAGGTTCTAGCAATTCTCCTGCCTCAGCCTCTTGAGTAGCTGGGACCACAGGCGCACAATGCCCCGCGCAGCTAATTATTTGTATTCTAGTAGAGACAGGGTTTCACTGTGTTGCCTAGGATGGTCTTGAACTCTTGAACTCAGACAATCTGCCCGCCTTGGCTTCCCAAGGTGCTAAGATTACAGGAGTGAGCCACCATTTCCGGCCCCTTTCAGGTCTCTGAACTGGTAAATTTTTTCAAAGTCTTTTTTTAAGATTCACAGAATATTACCACTGTTAAGTTATGACAAACAATGGTGACTTCTCTGTCCACTGCTCTGAATATTTCTAACCTCTAAAACATTCTGATTTTACGCAACAGGATGTACAACCTACAGCCTATAGGGCGGAACAGCCAATGACAGGTTCCAGTAGAGCTTGACAGATATTTTGTGCCTGTCATTGCTTTATGACACATTTTTAAGCCACAGACTAAAGATGATTGTAGCTACTACTGTCCTCCTTACGGTTAAAACAGCTCACACAGTATTTTGCCTTTATATTGTCAAGAGCACAATTCCCTTCCCAGAAAACTGCTCTAATTGGATTCGGTGGACCTTGACTGGCTTGTCACTGCTATGTTCAAGGTGAAGGTGAAATCTTTGAGGAGGTTGTTCCTGAAAATAAGAGCTGAATATCTCTGATGAAGGCGTTTTAAAAGTATATATCTTTATGCAATCATTTTCATATTACTTTTCCATGATCTGTGTTTTATTATATGTGACAAATGACCAGGATAAAAAAAAAGGTGGTGAGATTGATTTGTACTGCAAATCCTATATATATGCATTTTTTTTTACATTTATTGACATACGAGTATAAAATTTGAAAAAACTTTATTCTGATTTAAAAAAAATTTCCGATTTAACATTTTTTAACAGGTGAGAACTTGCTGTTGAAGCCAAACTGCCTATGAGGACTCAGCAGGTGTCCTGAGAAATCACCCAGTCGTGAGTAATTGTAACAACTTTGTAAGGTAAATACTTTTCTTAAGCTTTTAAAATCTGGGCAATGCACAAAGCCAGTATTTAAAATAATTATTGTTGGATTTTCTTTATGAGAAGAATGAAGCTAATTCCCATTTTTCAGCCTAATTTCCTTAATTCGTATTTGGCGATAAAAGCTATTACCATTTATGAGATTTTGTATCACATTTTATGTAACATACACAAAATGCATATATATGTACATATATATGAATATACACACGTTTACCACTAAATATTGAAAAATGTTATCAAAGCCTTTATCTGCCTAGATTACCAAGTAGAAAGTGTGGCCACTTTTTGAAAAATATGAATACCCTAAATCATTTAACTGTCTTGACGTCCCAGAGAGTAGAATCAGGATAGTCCAAAGTGTGCAAATGTTATATTGTGTGAAGCATTTTCGTTCTAAGTTTTAGTTAAGAGAGAGGCTATTTCACAGTTGGCCTACTTCCTAAAGGAAGCCACAGCAATGTTTTATTAAATAACGGAATATAGTTTGTCTCTTCATTCATTCACTTGTAAGAAATATGGCAAGGAGAAACTTGAAACTAGGGCTTAAAGAGAGACAAGTACCAGGCGTGAGAAATGCAGCTCCCTTAAAGAGAAAGTACACACTCCAGGAGGCAATCCTTTTTGAAGATGAGCCAATCAGAGTTAGTTCTGCTAAATGGAGAGGCTAGAGAGTAGGCGCTCCTGACTTCTCAACTTCATATTAAAAAATTCTGCTGTTCACCTTTCTTGAACTCAATTCCCTAACAAGCAAGTTGACATTAAATCTTCATTCTTCAGAAATTTTAATATTTGGAAAGTGTGTGAAGTAGGTCACCTAAAAAGGTAAAAAGCAATTCACAAGTTATGGTAGTCTGTTGCATTTTGGTTTGGACAGAATTCTATTCTTTTTAATGAGTTGTTTGATGATCTCCCTGAAACTGAGAATACTTGAATTCTGAGATACTACACAGAAATATGACTGAAAAAGCAAACGATGATCTTCAAGTAGATCAACTTTTGAAAGTGTATCAATTACTGGCATTAAATTGTTTGTCTCTTTCTTGAAGAAGGGAAGGGACTGGATTTTTATAATATTTATATTTAGCTTCTTGACTAACTGTAACACACCTGAAAATAAGGACTTGTTTATGACGTCGTACTGTGTTTTGTCTGCTGTCTGAAAAACTCTCATTGAGGAACGAATTGAGATGGTAATGCACTAAAAAGGACTTAACATGGGGTTTGGATAAGTGCTGTTCCTTTGAAAGAGTCCAATTTCATAAGAAAGTATTAAAATTCTACATTGATAAGATAATTTTTGAAGTTTTAAATTGAATCTCATAAGGAATCTCTTTTAAATGATCTTCATTCTAGGTTCATGATTGGTGAGTACGAGTGAAGGGAGGAGGACTTCTTTTTTATTTCCCTCAAACCCTAAAATTTTTCAATTTTTTTCTTGTAATTTCTGATTAATGGCACTCTTGATTTTGATTTATATTATCCTATTATTCATTTTATGGGAGAAGAAGTCACTTTTTTTCAATTTAATTTTAAAAATTAGGGCTAGCAGTGATGAAATTTAAAATCAAATTATCTTGTCAGAGTGACAGATAAATCTCTAGAGTTTCTAATGAGATTTTCCACTGGCAGGATGCTGAATTTCTCCCTTTCCCAGACTTCTTCATTCCAGGTTTTGACAGGGAGTGACAATGAGCATCTATGTTTTGAAATATAGTGCTATTGGAGGTATTTTGGTCCTTATTTAGAAATTGAGGCGGCGGAGTGGGGGGTGGGTGCTTCTTTGTTCTAGGTTAAAGGGGAAAAAGAGAAATGTCAAATGGGTACATATTTTACTGTAGAAAGTTGCAAGCAATTGTCATATACCTAGATTTGATTAAGTATAGTAGATTGACCAATTTCTATGCTTGCCTTTACAAGTTACTATTCTTAAAGGAATTTTTACTATAGAGGTGATGTAAATATAACACGATAATCTTACTATGCTGCTATTTCACCTTTTCCCCCCCCGTTTTCTTATTATCCTAAATAAAATTTGAACTCTGAAACACTTTCACAGTATTAGGTAGAACTCCATAGTTCTATATGCAGTTAACAATTCTGTCTTATGTAATCATGGAATTAGAGATTCTCTGTTTCTAGTAGCTAAAAAAAACCCTCTTCTTTGCTGATCTCAAACGTGCAGCAAAATAATGATTCTTAAATGATATAATAGATGTGCACTTCATTCCTCTGCAAAAGAATATATCTAAGATAAGCAGTATATTCAGCGATACTACCCGAGTAACTGAATTGCCAATTAATAGTTTAAAATGTCTTGTGGAAACAAAAAGAATACAGAGAAAATGATTAGTTATGACAGGACCCTCCATGTTGAGATCGTCTTGGATTAGAAAGTGTTACAAAATGAGGTTGATTCTAGACTGAGCCTGCTCCCTCACTCTGACTAGACAAGGAGTTCATGAAATGTCTTAAAGCTTCAGTTTCCTCACATGTTCAAGAAGCAGCAATTTTTCTTGCACTCTTTTTTTGTTAGCCAGAAGCTAGTCAAAAGCTACAGCTGTAATTTAGAACTTTGCTTCTTCATTACATTTCCATCTATGCATGTTGTAATTTCTACATCAGAGGATATTAACCAATGAGCGCCCCCTGAGAAGCCTGCTTTGGTTACTCGATTATTATTTCAAAATGAGGAATGGTGAGTATGTTAGGTAGTAATTCAAGGAACAGATGATACTCAGAAAAAAATGTGGCTGGGCACCTATGTGTAGGCCCTGAAGAGCTGCACATACTGTACATTAGTTAAGAGTCTTAATAAAGGAACAGAAGGAAGGGAAAATACAAAATGAAGAATGAATTACTTAAGATTAAATAGTTTCTATTACAGAAATAGGCTGCATGTAGAGCTAATGGCAGGCATTTTCTACAGACAGATGGAATGCTCTCATCTCCCAATAGTATTGATATGAAGTCTCTGTTAAGATTCATTTTTCCTGAAACATTTGCATATAAATATAAACATCATTACTAGGGGCTAATTGCCCTGTAGGAACTAAAATGTGGGAATTAGCATCTTTAGTTGCTTTTATTATTATTTTTTAAAGTATCTCTAACACGCATCATATTTGGTACTGCATGGCTGCAACAGATAATTACCACCATTAAGAATCTCAGACGGAAAATCAAAACCATTTGGAATGGCTTCCAGGGCAACCCAGCACAGTGAGTAGCCACCAAAATGAGTAGATGAGGTTTATGTTCATGCATATTTATAAGGGTGCTTAATTCGACATTCATAGTAGGGGGCTTTTGAAAGCTTGTCAAAGAGCAGCCCCAAAACAAGACCAAACATCAGAGGTAAGAAGATCCAGTACGTCTCGCTCCCACACACATAACAAATACTGCTTGCAGGAGGCGATGAATAACACCAAAGGAATTATTTATTTTAACTACTCGGAAGAGACGGCAATTTCTACGAAGATGTAAACCACAAGCCTTTGCCTTTACCATTCATCTTATTGATCAGAAAGGTCAAGAGTATAAGTTATTCCAAGGATGGATCATAGGCAACAATTCTGGATAAATGGGCATGTAGATTTGCGTGATTAATGCCTCTTGCTTGTGCAGAGGAAGAGTTTGAAGGCATGACCTAAGGACAGAAAAAAGGAAAGTATTTGAAGGAATATCACCATGCCTGAGATGCTAACTGGAGCTGAAACACTGCCCACTTGGTGGGTGGGGCTGTGTGGTCGGTATATAGGTGCTGCCTTGTTCAAGTGTTGTGTTCAGAGGCGATCTTGCTGACACTTGGACTTTTCAAAACCATTTCCGTGACATTCAGCCAATGTTTGTTCTGGTGGAACAAATCTGCTAAATTATAGATTAGAAACAGTACAAAGAAACCTTTACAAATGTTTCAGTTTCAGTTTTGCACAAAGCAAACAGCATTATATTTAAATGCAACACTCCTTGTTAGAATAAAACATCGACATAACAGGATACTATGCTCGATTTATAATTCTCTTCTCACTCTTCTTTGGGGGCAGGGATGCCTGAAGTTCTGAAAGCCACAGTATTGAGGATCACCTCTCCTCAGTTCCTTTCAAATGCCCACATCTGCAATTCACTTCTGCTTTCTTGCCATTTCCCTGTCTTTCCCAGCTCCCTTTCCTTAGTTTCCTTGCCTACCCGCTTGACTTTCCATTGTTGCTAGGAATGGTCTAAATGGAAAATAAAGACTTTTTTCTGTAATGATAATTCCACATTATTTAATGGGTGTTTCGTTCTATTCAGTCCCCTGTTAACACCTTTACTCACTATGTTGAAAAAATATTGGAGAGTGGCATAGTTTTTTTTTTTTTTTTAATTTTAAGAATAATATATGTTGACTATAAGATATAACTATATTCTATATAAGATACAACTCTATATGCCAGTATTTTAAAGAAACCAGTTCTTACAAGACCAAAATAACCCACAGGCCATGAGGTGGTTTTTCTTTTTCCTTTTTTTTTTCTTTTTTTAAAAACAAATGTGCACAGTGTTTCAGCAAGTAAGACAAATGCGTGAATGTGAAAGCTGCAGTTTGCAATATACCACATTTAGAACCCAGGGGGAGGTGAATTAGACAGAAGTGCTAGTCATTCTAATTAAACAATCAGGTAACTTCATGACAATTGATTTGTAGCCTCAAAAGTGTCCATTTAAGCTGCTTTTTTCTTGGTGATCAGAGGTCCCATGTTGTCTCCAGTCTGTTCGTTGTGTTCTGTGTGAGACCCATCACAGAATAGGAACTTTATGAACTTCCAACAATAGTACACAGCTTTATCTCCCAAATTCTCCATGTCAAAAGCATTTTGGGGTTGTCTTTCTGGATGTGAAGGTTTATCATAGCTTTATTTCAATGATCATTAACATAAAATCTTTCATAAGCTAGATAAGCAATGGCAGCTGTGCCAGCAGCAGTGGTAACTGTTGCGATCCATTCAACTCATACGCTGGAACTGGAAGTGAGTCGGACTCATGGCTCTGATGCTTGCAGGGTATGTGCACTAGGATACCAGGCACAAGCACAGTAGTTTTAAAAGTATTCTGGAGAAGAATGCAAGGGTGCTACTAGCTTCAAGTGACCTGTTTATCGGCATACTTTAGATCCATAACTCAAACATTAAGTCATTTTATAAAGAACAGTAAAGTTTAACTTAGTAATTCTTTGACTACTGAAGAAAGGTTTATTTTTAGGGCCATATGTTTTATGACAATCATTATTTTTAAAAATGTCAAAGGAGTTTTTTTAGTATTTGCTTATAGTTCTTAGTGACATTAATTAAATAGATGATTTAGTTGAGAAAAGGTTTGCCAAAAAGACAAACTTATCTACATTGCCAAAACATATCAACATGGCATAAAAGAGAAAGTAACTTAAGTGACTGTATGCATGCTTTAAAATGTATTTTAAAATACATTCTAAATATGTTGAAACATACTGAAGACATATAATACAGTGAACAGTAGTATATTCAAGCATATCCAGAGAGAATGAGCAGAAAACACAGAAACATACACATGCCTACATGCCTATGAAGCCAATATGTGTAGAATTAAGAAAATATCACAGGCTGGGCACGGTGGCTCATGCCTATAATCCCAGCATTTTGGGCAGCCAAGGCAGGTGGATCACTTGAAGTCAGGAGTTTGAGACCAGCCTGGACAACATGGCAAAACCCTGTCTCTACTAAAAATACAAAAACAAAACAAAAATAACTTAGCTGGGCATGGTGGTGGGAGCCTGTAACCCCAGCTACTTCTGGAGGCTGAGGCAAGGAAATGCTTGAAAACGGGAGACGGAGGTTGCAGTGAGCCAAGACAGCGCCACTGCCTGGGCGACAGAGTGAGACTCCATTTCAAAGAAAATATCACAAAGCATTCACAAAAGAATTAATAAACGGAGTTGTTATTGAGTGTCTTTAGGAGGGACAAAAGCTTAGATTCACTTTCACGTCGTGTAACAAAATCAAGAGGGAAGCAAACTAAAATCACAGATTAAAGGAGAGAGTCAACTTAGAGTAAATGTAAAGCTAAAATCTTACAAGAATGAAATGACAATTTAGATAATTACTTTTTGTGATCTCTGGACTTCTAGGCATAAACAGACTTTTTAAGCATGCAAGCAACAGAGACAAATCACCAAGGGAAAGATCAACATATTTGAATTAAAATGTATAAACATTTATACATCAAAAAGTAATCAGCCACATTAAATGACAAATAACAAACTTTAAGAAAATACTTTCCTAAAATTCCACAATTAAAGATAAAGAATTTTAACAGAACTAATGTCTTTTTCTTTAAGGGTCAACGTGGTAAATAGATCTCAAAGCCTAACAACTACAAAAGAACAATAAGCATATGAAAATAGTTTAACTTCAGTTACATAAGAGAGTGAAAATTTAAAATATTAAAGATTTCCTTTTCGTGTTTTTGTGAGTTTTTATTGTTATTTTTGCTTTGTAACACGACAAATACTTTCAAAGATGGAATTCCATCCTTTGTGTAGTACAGACATAAGCAATCTCAGAGACAACTGGAGTATATATAAATGAGTATCAGATTCCTGAGAAACAGTTTTAGTAGTCATAGAATGAGAGCTTGAAAATCTTAGAGAAAACATATTACTGGTTCAAAAATAAATGTATTATCTGCATAAATAATCAGAAATTCAGAGAATTACTTATAAAAAATATGGCCATTACAAATAAAAATTTTCAGTATTTTTTTACCCTAAGCATTTAAAAAATCTTCCTATTAGATAAAAGAGCAGGAACAAACAACGCAAACTGATATCTCTCTATATGTACATTGACTAGAATTTGCTGGTCCCCAGCCTTCATTTATCTTCAAATTCCTAAAGTCTAAGTGCCACAGAGAATTCTTTTGAGAAAATGTCCATTCTCTATCTTCATGAGATCTACTTTGTTAAGCTTCTTCATGAGTGACAATAGGTGATATTTGTTTTTCTGTGCCTATTTCACTTTACATAATAACCTCTCATTCCATCAACATTGCTGCAAATAACAAGATATTATTCTTTTTAATGGCCGAATAATTCATTGTGTATACATACCACATTTTCTTTCTTTATTCATTGATGGACACTTCACCAATGAAGGTTAATTTCATGGTTTGGCTATTGTGAATATGACTGCAATAAACATAGGAGCACAGTTTGTAATTTTTTTTATTTTTTGATATATTGAATTCCTTTATTTTGGATACATACTCAGGAGTGAAATTGCTGGATCATATGGTAGGTCCAGTTTTAGTTTTTTAGGAACTTCCATACTTTACTTCATAGTAGCTATACTAAGTTACATTCTCAACAGGGTATGAGGGTTCTCCTTTCTCAGCATCCTTGCCAGCGTTTGTTACTCCATGTCTTTTTGATAAAGAACCATTTTAACTGAAATGAGGTGATATCTGATGTGGTTTTCATTTGCATTTTTCTGGTGATTATTGATGTTGAACATTTTATTATATGCCTTTTGGCCATTTGTATGCATTTGTATGTCTTTTAAGAGATGTCTATTCAAAACTTTTGCCCATTTTTCAATTGGATTTTTTTGTTGTTAATTGATGTATTTAAGCTCCTTTTATATTCTGGATATTAGCTTCTTGTCATATAAATGGTTTGCAAATATTTTCTCCCATTCACCAGGGTTGTCTCTTCACTCTGCCAAGTGTCTTTATTTACTTACTTACTTATTTTTGTCACACAGAAGCTTTTTAGTTTAATATAGTCTCATTTGCCAATTTTTTTGTTGCCTGTACTTTTAAAGTTTTATCAATAAAATCTTTGCTTAGACCAGTTTCCTAAAGCATTTTCTGTATATTTTCTTCTGGAAATTTCATAGTTGAGATTTCATATTTAAGATTTGAACCTACTTTGATTTGATTGATATCTGTATATGGTGAAAGGTAGGAATCTAGTTTGAGTCTTTTGTGAGGTTATCCAGTTTTCAGAGCACCACTTTTTGAAGAAGTGGTTCTTTCTCTATTGTAAGTTCTTGGTGCCTTTGTTAAAAATGAGTTGACTGTAAATGTGTGGATTTAGATTTGGGTTCTCCATTTTGTTCCATTTATCTATGTGTCTGTCTTTATTTTAGTACCATGCCAGTTTGGTTACTGTAGCTTTGTTGTATTTTTTGAAGTTAGATAGTTTGATTCCTGAAGCTTTGTTCCTTTTTTCTCAGCATTGATTTGCTATTTGGGATCTTTCTGTGTGGTTTTATGTAAATTTTCAAATTGTTTTTTCTATTTCTGTGAAGAATATTGTTGGTATTTTGTTAGGGATTACATTAAATCTACATTTTGGTGGCATAATTTTCATTTTAATTAACGGTATTGTCCCAATTCATAAGCATGAGATACCTTTCCATTTTTGTGTATCCTGTTTAATTTATTTCATCAGTGTTTTATTTTTCTTGTATAAATATTTTACTTCCTTGGCTAAATTGATTTTTAGGTATTTCAAATTATTTGTAGCTATTGTAAATGGGATTGTTTTCTTTACTCCTTTATCAGATTATTTGCTGTTGGCATATATAAATGCTTCTCTTTTTCATATGTTGATTTTGTATTCTGCAAATTTACCGAATTTGTTTATCATTCTAACAGGTTGTTTTGGAGGAGTTTTGGGTTCCTCTAAAAGTATAAGATCATGTCATCTTTGAATGAGACTGATTTCACTACTTTCTTACCAATTTGAATGTGCTTTATTTCTTTCTCTTACCTAGTTGGCCAGAATTTGCAGTATTATTTTAAATAAAAGTCACGAAAGTAGGCATTGTTGCCTTATTCCAGACCTTCAAGTTAAGACTTTCAAATTTTTCCTGTTTAATACAATGTTAGCTGTGGGTTTATCATATATAGCTTTTATTATTTTGAGGTATAATATCTATACTCGGTTGAAGGTTTTTATCCTAAAAAGATACTGAATTTTATCAAAGACATTCTCTACATCCATTAAAATGTCTGTAAGATTTTTTGTTCCTGATTTTGTTAAGATGATCTTTCACATTTATTAATTGGTATATGTTGAAACAGCTTTGCATCTCCATAATGAATCCATTTGATAAGGGTTGATGATCTTTTTAATGTGTTGTCGAATTGAGTTTGCCAGGATGTTGTTGAAGATTTTTGCATCTGCTCATGAAGTATATTGGCCTTGTAGTTTTCTTTTCTGACCATGTCTTTGTCTTGTTTTGGTATTGAGGTAATGCTGGCCTCATGGAATGAGTTTGGAAGTTTTCTCTCCTCAAATTTTTTTTTTAAGACACTGAGTAGAATTGGTATTCATTCTTCTTTAAATGTTTGGTGGAATTCAGCAGAAAAGGCTTCAGGTCCTGGGATTTTCTTTAATGGGAGACTTTAACAGGGACTTCGATTTTTATTACTCGTTAGTGGTATGTTGATGGCTTTTATTTCTTCATGGTTAAATCTTGGTAGGGTCTATGCATCTGGGAACTGTATCAGTTTCTTTAGATTTTCTAATTTGTTGGCATATAGTTGTTCCTAATAGTCTCTAATGATTCTTTGTATTTCTGTGGTCTCAGTTGTTATATCATTTTCAATTCTTATTTTATTTATTTGAGTCTTTTTTCTTAGTCTAGCTATAGATTTGTCAATTTTGTTTATCTTTTCAAAAAAACTAACTTCATTTTTGATTTTCAGTATTGTGTTTTTAGAGTCAATTTTATTTATTTCTGGTCTGACCTTTATGATTTCTTTTCTTCTACTTGGAGTTTGGTATGTTCTTGCTTTTTTAGTTCTTTGAGTTTTCATCATTAGATTGTTTATTTGGAGCCTTTCTATGTTTTCGATGTAGGCATTTGTTGCTATAAACTGTCCTCTCAGTACTACTTTGCATCTCATAAATTTTGGCATGTTTTATTTCCATTTTCATTTTTTAAGAATTTTTTTCATCCTTTAAAAATTTTTTCTTGTTGACCTATTGATTGTTCAGGAGCATGTTGATTAATTTCTATGTGTGTTTGTAGTTTCTGAGGTTCCATTGTCAAAAAAGATACTTGATATGATTTCTAGTTATTTGAATTGTTTAAACCTTGTTTTATGGCATAAGTTATAATCTATTTTATGTGCTGTTGAAGGATAGTTACATTCTGCAACAGTTGGATTAAATATTCTGTAAATGTTAGTTAGGCCTATTTGGTTTAGTATATAGTTTAACTCAGAGGTTTATTGATTTTCTGTCTAGATAGTCTGTCCATTACTGTGAGTGGGATGTTAAAGTTCCCCTGCTATTACTGTGTTGCAGTGTATCTCTCCCTTTAGATTTATTAATATTTATACACTTGAGAACTCTGGTTTTGGATTAATGGATAATAATTTTGTATCCTCTTGCTGAATCAAACCCCTTATCATTATGTAAAGGCCTTTTGGTCTCTTTCTATAATCTTTTATTTGTAGCCTGTTATATCTAAGTATACCTATTCCTGCTCTTGTTTGGTTTCAAGTTGCACGAAATGTCTTTTTTCACTGCTTTACTCTCAGTCTGTGCGTGTCTTTTAGGTGAAGTGAATCTCTTGTGGGGGAGCATATTTGAGTCATTTTTCTTAATTCATTCAGCCACTCTATATCTTTTAATTGGAGATTGAGACCATTTATATTCAGTATTATTATTGATAAGTAAAGACATGCTATTTTGTTATTTTCTGGTTGTAACTCCTCTCACCTTTTTTTTCCCCTGCTGTTTCTTACTGTCTTCTTTTGTGGTTAAGTGATTTTCTCTGGTAGTATGATGTGATAGTTTGCTTTTTATTTTGAATAAAATCTGTTATAGGTTTCTGCATTGTGGTTATCATGAGACTTATCAAAAAAAACCCTTATGGATAAAACAAGTTATTTTAAAGAGATGACAACTTATCTCTCATCACTAAGAATAGGAGCAAACAGCCAGACTTGGTGGCTCACTGTAATCCCAGCACTTTGGGAGGCTGAGGCAGGAAAATTGCTTGAGCTCAGGACTTCAAGACCAGGCTGGGCAACATAATGAAACCCCTAGTTCTACAAAAAAAAAAAAAAAAAAAAATTAGGAGGACATGGTTGCATGTTTCTCTGGTCCCAGATATTCAGGCGGCTGAGGTGGGTGGATTGCTTGAGCCTGGGAGTCTGAGGCTGCAGTGAGCCATGTTCACATTACTGTACTCCAGTCTGGGTTAAAGAGTGATACCTGTCTCAAAATTAACAGAAAAGAAAAGAAAAAGAAACAAACACAAAATTGTTTAAAACTCTGCACTCTAACTCCATCGTCCTCACATTTTACCTTAATGTTAATTTATATATTTTAATATTGCCTTTCTTTTAAAGTTGTATAGGTATTCTTGTTTTTGATAGATTTGTCTTTTGAGCTTCATGCTAGAGTTATAAGTGAATTGCACACTATAATTACACTATAATTACAGTATTAGAGTATTCTGGGTTTGTTTATGTACTTAATTTTACCAGTGGGTTTTATACGTTCTTATGTTTTCTTTTGGCATATTAGTGTTTTTTTTTTCCCCCTTTCAGATTGAAAGAGGAAATTTTTAGCATTTCTTGTAAGATGGGTCTTTTGGTGTGAATTCTCTCAGCTTTTGATTGTTTGCAAATTCTTTATATCCCCTTTATATATATATATATATTTTTTGACTTTCCTATATCAGTTTTATTTAAAATATCCCCTTTATATTTGAAAGGTAGTTTTGTGGAATACAATATTCTTGAGTGACAGATTTGTTTTAGTACTTTGCAAATTTTGTTCTACTTGCTCCTGGCCTGTATGGTTTCCACATCAAAAATTGCCAGATGAATTGAAGCCACTTTATATGTCATTTGCCTTTTTTCTCTTGCTGCATTTAGGATCATCTTTTTGTCCTTGACTTTTGAGATATTCCTTGGTATAGACTATATTCCTTGATATAGTCTAAGTCAAATGTGTTTGGTGTTCTCTGACTTTACATGAATTTTTATATCTTAAGTTTTGGAAAGTTTTCAGTTATTCTCCAAATAAGCTTTCTGTTCCTCTTGAACACAGTAATTCTTAGATTTTGCTTTTTTATGTGATTTTTCTGTGTTTTGTAGGTGATCTTTGTTCCTTTTCATTCTTCTTTTCTCCTCTGATTATGTTTCCAAATAGCCTGTCTTTGAGTTCACTGATTCTTTCCTGTGCTTGATCCATTCTATTAAGAGTCTCTCATGACTTTTTCAGTTAAGCAAATGTATTTCTCAATATCAAGATTTGATTTTTATAAATTATTTCAGGCTGTAAAATATATCTGTTAAATTTCTACATTGGTTTTCTATATTATCTTGGAGGTCACTGAGTTTTCTAAAACTGCTGTTTTAAATTCTTGTTCAGAGAGTTTACATATTGCCATTTTGTTGAACTGGTTTCTTGCTTTGTTCTTTTGAGGATGTCATTGTTCCCTGTTTGCTGTTGTTTCTTATGGTTATATGTCTCTGTCTTTGCATTGAAGGATTAGTTGTATCTTCTCTGCCTCATTTGTTTTGTTTTGGTTCCCTGTTTGCTGCTGTTTCTTAGGGATGTATATCTCTGTCTTTGCATTGAAGGATTAGTTATTTATCTTTTCTGTCTCATTTGTTTTGGTTTTTATTGGATATGTTTGCTTAGAGGTTCTTTGTAATTTACCTTTTGATTATTTTTCTTTTTTCCTGCTAGGTCACCTTCCTTTTTGCACAAGATGGTACCTTCATCCCAGGTTTGCCTCAGTTCTAGTATGCAGTCAGAGTGCCTACCATCCTTGAATGGGGATGTCCTAAAAGTGAGATGTTAGTAGTATGGGAAAACTGGCTAGGAGTTTTTTAGTGTAGAAATTGAATTGGGGGAAAATATTCTGTGTGTGTGGTACCAAAAATGGTGATGGAAAGGGTGTCATGGATATGGAAGTTCAATTTTTTTTATCATCTGCTCAAGAGTTTTTTTCTTCTTAGTGGGCCTGGGAAATGTTTTATCTTCATGTTCATTTGTGTTCTGAATTGTTGCTAGTGATTATTTCAGCACTGTTTGTTTTTGGTTGTCTGTGCAGGGGAATAAAGCTAGCTCGCTTCTATGCTACCACTTTGGATGCAGACGTCTCCTCTATTTGATTTTGAAGATATTTAGTATTTGTAGATACTTAATACTGATATTTCTATTTTCAAAAGCAGTATACTTGAGTTCTATATTTTGTATAGGCTATTTTTGCTAAGCTCTAATTTGTATTTTATTTTGGGTTTTTAATCTATATAGTCATGTTGTCTGTTGGTTAATTAATATATCTTCTCTTTATAGTCAACATGCATATTTATTCTTTTTTCATGTTGACTACTCAATCTAGAACATGATTAGTAGAATTCATAATTTTTCTTTTGCCCCTCACTGAAAAGGTAATATTTTCAAAATTTCACAATTAAAAAAAATGTTGTAGGTTTTTTCATAGGCACTGTGTTCTGACAACAGTTATCTGACAACTGGGTGTTCTATAATTCCATTCAGTTCTGGCACTATCTGATGTTACGTCAGATCCTACAATTAAAGGACAATTGTCTGGACTTCAGATACCAGGTGCAAGTAGGGTCCCTGGACTACCCACACTCCTGCCTGGCCAGTTACAAATTTGGGGCTTCCCACAACTCCTTTAGTTTGCATAATTTGCTAAAAATAATTCACAGAACTCAGGAAAGCATACTACTTATTATTACCATTTAATTGTGAGGGATACAAATGGAACAGCCAGGTAAAGAAATACATAGGACAAGCTCTGGAAGGATGAACTGGAATGCTTATCCACAGGGAGTCAGGGTGTGGCATGCTTCAAGTATGTCAATATGTTTACCAACAAGTAGGCTCCCAGAGCTAAGGTGTCTATGGCTTTTATTAGCATTTCATTACATAGGTAAGTTGGACAAATTCTTGGTCACATGATTGAACTCAACCTCCAATGTCCCTCCCATCCCTGGAGGTCAGGTGGCTGAATGTTTCAGCCCTCTAATTATGTGATTAGTTTTTCTGTTAACCAGTGCCCATCCTGAAGCTATCTAAAGCCTCTGCCATGATTTGACTCAGTTAGATAACTAATATTACTCAGGACTCATTAGCATAACTTCTCTTACTCAGCAACTTCAAGGGTTTTGAAGCTCTGAGCCAGAAACCTGGAACAAAGATTATATATATTACATATACAGACAGTTGCTGACTTACGATGATTCAACTTAAAATTTTCAACTTTATGATGGATTTGCTGGAGTATTAAATACGTTTTTGACCTAAGATATTTTGATTTATAATGGATTTATTGGGACATAGGTCCATCATAAGTCAAGGAGATCTCTCTGTGTGTATACACCTGTGGGGTCTGTGTGTGTGTGTGTGTGTGTGTGTGTGTGTGTGTGTGTGTGTGTGTGTATTGGATAAAATAAAACCTACTATCTTAACCATTTTCAAGTATAAAGTTCAGTAGTGTTAACTACAATCTATTGTATAACCAATCTCCAGAACTCTTTTTATCTTAGAAAACTGAAACTCAATATGCATTAACAACAACTGACCATTACTCCTCCTCTTAGACTCTAAAATCTAACACTCTACTTTGTCTCTATGAACTTTACTATGATGGTATCATACATAGGTGGAATAATATAGTATTTATTTTTTGTGACTAGTTTATTTTACAAAGCAAAATAATTCCTTACGTTTTATCTATTATAAAACATGTCAGAATTTGCTTCCAAAAATACTTTTTATTGTACCACAGATATGTATTATCAAGTTAAAGAAATTGCTGTCTTGATCTGGTTTACTGATAGTTTTAATTATGAAAGGACATGAAATCTGTCAAATGTTTACTCAATACCTATAAGATTATTATATTTTTCCTCTCATTTTATTAACATGGTAAATGTTATTGATGTATTTTTTACTAAAAACCATCCTTGCATTCTGCAATATAAGTTTATTAATGTTTTTAATGTTCACTTTGATTTCTAATATTTTGATAATTATTTTTATGTATATGTGCCTCAGTGATATTTGATTGTAATTTTTATTTCTTGTCATTGTGTAGTTTTGGAATTAATAACATAGTGATCATAAAATAGATTTGGAAATTTTCTCATTTTCTTTCAAAAACTTTATATAAATTTGGAGCTATTTATTTCTTAAAATATTGGTGGACCTAGTCTGTAAAACATATCAGGGACTAGAATACTGGGAAGATGGCAGTGTAGGAAACACCAAATCTTATCTTCCCATCTAGATAACAATTGCACTGGAAACGATCTGATGTAACTGTATTGAAACTCTGGAGTTTATTGAAAACTAGCAATTTCCATGGAAAGTCTTGAACAGTAAATTGTGGTTAATTTTGGTCAATCTCAGCATTTTTTTTTTTTTTTTTTTTCTTTTCGATATGGAGTTTTGCTCTTGTTGCCCAGGCGCAATCAGTCTCCCTGACTTATAATGATCTTGCAATGGCACAATCTTGGCTCACTGTAACCTCTACCTTCCAATTTCAAAAATTGTCCTGCCTCAGCCTCCTGAGTAGCTGGGATTACAGGTTCCCGTCACCATACCCAGCTATTTTTTTGTGTTTTTAGTAGAAACGGGATTTCACCATATTGACCAGGCTGGTCTTGAACTCCTGACCTCAGGTGATCCACCCACTTTGACCTCCCAAAGTGCTGGGATTACAGGCGTGAACCACTGCACCTGGCCAATCTCAGCTCTTAGCACAGTACCAGCCACCTATTTCCTACCACTCACACCCACAGCAGACAACTACACATATATTCATGGAGCAACTTACACATAGCTGTGCCAGAATAGGAGCAGGGATGGACCTTGCCCTCCAAATACTAAGGAAGAGTGATCTGATTGCTTATTCTGACCACAGAGGTGCAAAGATGTGGTGTCCATTGTTGTTGTATCTCCCTTATTGTTGCACAAGCCCCATAAGCCCATTGTATTTAGAGTGCCAATACCTTTTTCCCTCTTTCATTTTTATCTTTTCTCCTTTTGGAAACTGTACATTAAAGACTAGGACATTACAAATCTTCCACATATATGTAGGAAATTAAATAACTACTGCACATTCCCAGTGAAAAACACAGGCTCAGAAAACACCTGAGAAGATATTAAATATACACTTCACCTTGATTTTCACAAATACTCAGGCTATGACAATTAAAACACACACACACACACACACACACACACACACACACACACACACTGGAGAAGTGTGAGAATCTCATTTCCCAGAACCTCCATATTATTATATTCAACTATCCAGTTTTTAACCAAAAATTACAAGGCATATAAAGAGGTAAATTGGGCCTATTTAAGGCAAAAAAGTAAACCAATCAAAACTATCCCCAAGAAACAACTGATGGCATACCTACTAAACAGACATTTTAAAGTAATTGTCTTAATGATGTTCAAAAACTAAAGACAAGAAAGTCAAGAAAATGACATATTAACAAATAGAATATCAATACAGAGATAGAAAATCTACAGAGAAACCAAAAAGAAAACCTGAAGCTGAAAAGTAAAATAATTGAAGTGAAAAATTCACTAGGGAGGGGATTCAATGCAGATTTGACGAGGCAGAATAAAGAATCAGTGAACTTGAAGGTAAGAAAATGGAAATTATCAAGTCAGACAAACAGAAAAAAAAAAATCAAAGATGAGTGGAAAGAACCAAAGAGACACGTAGGATATCAAGTGAACCAACATACACAATATAGGAGTCCCAGAAGGAGAAAAGGACAAAATAATTTACGTAAGTAATGGTTGGGTTACTTCCCAAATTTGATAAAAATATATGAATTAAAACATTTTAAAAGATAAACTGATTCCAAGCGGGATGAGCTAAAACTGTTGAAAGCCAAAGACAGAATTTTGAAAACAGCAGAGAAATGACACATCACATACAAAAGATCTTCAATAAAATTATCTGTACATTTCTCATTAGAAACTTTGGAGGCCAGTAGGCAGTTGGCTAATATATTCAAAGGAAAAAAGGTACAAACTGTCCACCAAAATCCTGTTTCTAACAAACTGCCTTTCAAAATGAGGGAGAAATTAAGACAAAACATTTCCACATAAGCAAAAGCTAAAGCAATTTATTCCCACTAGACCTGCCTTTCACAAAATGTTTAAGGAGTCTTGTAAGTTGAACTGAAAGGATACTAGAAAGTAACTGAAAGCCATTTAAAGAAATGAAGATCTTACTAAATACATGGGTAAATAGAAAATCTATTATTGTAATAATGCTCTGTGGCTCCAGTTTTTGTTTTCTATATGATTAGAGGCTAATACATTAAAATCATTAATCTAAAAGCTAGTATTGTTATAACTTTGATTTGAGAGCCCACATTTGTTTTCTACATAAAGATTAGTATATTAAATAAGTTATTAGTTTATGTTTTTGGAGACGGGATGTATATAGCTATAGTTTTACAACATCAACAATGTAAAGGAGAAGAGATGGATCTGTTAAAAGAGCAGAGTTTTTGTAGGTTTTTAAAGTTAAAATGGTTTAAGTTTAAATTTAACTGCTATAATTTTAGGATGTTAAATATCCTAATGGTAACAGCAAAGGATATAACTATATATAATATACACAAAAGGAAATAATTGGAATATAAAAAGTTCAGAAATCTAACCCAAAAGACAACAAGGTAAAAATGAGAACCCAGAAAACAGTGAGGAGCATTTGAAAAACAGCAAAAACAGAAGAGAAATTCCATCTACAATATCATAAAAAATTATGTAGGAATAAATTTAACCAGGAAGGTGAAGGACTTGTACAATAAAAACTACAAGACATTTATTGAGGCAGATGGATTGTGTGAGGCCAGGAGTTCAAGACCAACCTGGCCAACATGGAGAAACTGTGTCTATTAAAAATACAAAAATTAGCTGGTCATAGTAGCGCATGCCTGTAGTTCCAGCTACTTGGGAGGCTGAGAAATGAGAATCCCTTGAACACAGGAGGTAGAGATTGTAGTGAGCTGAGATCATGACACTGCTCTCCAGCTTGGACAACAGAGCAAGACTCTGTCTCAAAACAAAAACAAAAACACAACCAAAAACTACAAGACTTTTATGAAAGAACTTAAGGAAGATACAAATAAATGGAAAGACATCGCGTGTTCGTGACTTGCAAGAATTAATGTTAAGATGTCCATACTATCTCAAGCAATCAATAGATTTAATGCAATGAGTCTCAAAATTTGAATGACTTTTTTTTTTTTGCAGAAATAGAAAATTCCTTCCTAATATTTTTATGTAATTTAGGAGACCCCCCAAGTAGCCGAAAGAATTCTGAAAAAGTAGAATAAAGCTGGAGGACTCATGCTTTCTGATTTGAAGACTTACTACAAGGTACAATAATCCAAATAGTGCAGTGCTTATCATAAAGACAAACATATAGACTAATAGAATAGAATAAAGATTACAGGGACAGATCCTCATATATATAGTCAAATGATTTTTGACACGAGTGCCAAGATTGTTCATGGGTCAAAAGACAATCGTTTCAATAAACAGTGATGAAAAAAACGGATATCTACGTGCAAAAGAATGAAGTTGTACTCGTATGTAAAATCATGTACAGAAAATTCAGAATGAATACATGACCTATCTTTAAGTCCTAAAACTGTAATACTATTAGAAGAAAACAAACAGCAAAACTTTCACAACATTGGATTTAGTAATAATTACTTAGATATACACCACAGAGACAACAAAAGAAAAAAATGGTTAAATTGGATTTCATGAAATTTTTAAAAAATTGAGTGTCAACGGACGCAGTTAACAGAGTTAAATGGCAATCCACTGATTGGATAACATTAATTGCAAATTATATATCTAATAAGGGAATAATATCTACAATAAGGAACACGGGAAACTCGGCAACAAAAAACCAAACAACTTAATTCAAAGAAGAGTAAAGGATTTGATGAGACATTTCTCCACAGAAGGTACATATATGGTGAATAAACACATGAAAAATATTCAACATCACTAATCATTAGGGAAATGCAACTCATACCTACCTTGAGACACCACCTCATATTCTCTTAGTATGACTACCATCGCTAAAGCACAAAATAATAAGTTTTGGTGAGGATGTGGATGCCCTGTACACTGTTAGTGAAAATGCAAAATGGTATAGCTGCTGTGGAAAACAATACGTGGTTTCTTCCAAAGTTAGAAATAGAATTACCATGTAATCCAACAATTTTACCTCTGGGTATAACTTGAAATACTGAAAACTGGGTCACTAAGAAATATTTGTACACCTATGTTCATAGCAACATTGTTTACAACAGCGAAAATGTGGAAGCCACGCAAATGATGAGTGGATAAGCAGAATGTGCTATGTACATATGAGAGACTATTTTGCAGTTAAAAGAAATTCTGAAGCATGTCATGACATGGATGAACTTTGAGGACATTATGATAAGTAAAATAAAGCCAATCACAAAGACAAATACTTTATGATTCTGCTTACCTGTGGAACTTTGTTGTCAAAATCATACCGAGAGTAGGATGGTAGTTGCCAGGGACTGCAGAGAGGCAAAAAATGGGGGATTATTATTTAATGAACATACAGTTTAGGTTTTGAAAGATTAAGAGTTCTGGAGATGGATGGTGGTGATGCTTGTATGACAATATGAAATTAGATAATACCACCAAATTTTACACTTAAATATTATAGTAAATTTTATGTTATATGCATTTTAACATGATACATTTTTTTTAAAATATGGACCTGGTTTTTCTTATGATTTTATTTCTTCTAGGAAAAAAATAGAATTTTTCTTCTATGGAAAAATATGGACTTTTTCTTTCAATTTTTAAAATACTAATTTCTTTTTGTAATTTTTGAAGACAGTTTTATTTCTACTATTTCAACATTTACTTTTAGAAAGTTATGTTTCTATGAAATCATGTCATCTAAGTTTTTGTAATTAATGACATTATGTTTTCTCTTATTTAAAATATCTGAAGTAGTAATGATATAACTCCGTATTCCTAGTCTTGTTTAATGTTCTTTTCCTCCTTGCACAATGTTTCCTAAGAACTAATTTTGGTAGTATTGAACCTCTATGCCTGTTTTCCATTTTGTTAAATTTTGTTTAAATTTCGTTAAATTTTCTATGTCCTTTCTATATTCTGTGGGATTTTCCTGTTGATTTTTAAACATAAACTGAACAATTTAAATTTTCATCATAATCTTCCTTCATTATAAGAACTTAAGCATGTATATTCCTCTTTTCACTGCCTTTCAAAAATTGCGATATGAAGAATTTTTGTGATTAAATGCTATGTAGTTTATAATATACATTATAATTTTCTTTGACCCAAAGTTCACATATTTTTGAATTGCAAAGTTATTTCATGTGTTTTTTCATTTTGACTACAAACCAAGTTGCTATATGATAAAGGAAAATGTTGTATAATATTTATATATTTTTATCAGACTTGTCTCATAGCTTTGTATTCATGTTTTACTTTTAATTTTTCATATTTACTTGAGAAAATATATTTTCTTCAATTATTAGCTACAAGTTTCTTATAGATAGTCATTAAATCAACATTTCTAATTATGTACATCTTTTTTGTCTTATTTTAAACTTTCTATGTTTATAGATTTTAGGTACTTCTAAATATGCACTTAAATTATTTGCTTTTGATCCAATTTAATATGGTTTTAAGTAATGTGATTTCATATGTATAAATTTAAAACTACTAAGTTTATACTTTAATTTGTATTTACAATCTTATATTTCTTTTATTTTCTCTCTTTGTTTCTGTTCTTTTTTAGAAAAAATTATACTTTAAGTTCTGCAGGTCATGCAGGATTGTTACATAGGCATACACATGCCATGGTGGTTTGCTGCATCCATCCCCCCCCATCAGCTATATTAGGCCTTTCTCCTAATATTATCCCTCCCAAATACCCCAAGCCTCTGCTATCTCTCCGTTAGCTCCCCTCCCCCAAAACAGGCCCCAGTGTGTGATGTTCCCCTCCCTGTGTCCATGTGTTCTCATCATTCAACACCCACTTATGAGTGAGAACATTTGCTGTTTGGTTTTCTGTACTTATGTCAGTTTGCTGAGAATGATGGTTTCCAGCTTCATCCATGTCCCTGCAAAGAACATGAACTCATCCTTTTTTTATGGCTGCATAGTATTCCATGGTGTATATGTGCCACATTTTCTTTATTCCGTCATTGATGGGCATTTGAGTTGGTTCCAAGCCTTTGCTATTGTGAACAGTGCCGCAATGAACATACATGTGCATGTGTCTTTATAATAGGGTGATTTATAATCCTTTGGGTATATACCCAGTAATGGGATTGCTGGGTCGAATAGTATTTCTATTTCTAGATCCTTGAGGAATCGCCACACTGTCTTGTGCAGTGGTTGACCTAATTTACACTCCCACCAACACTGTAAAAGCCTTTCTGTTTCTCCACATTCTCTCCAGCATCTGTTATCTCCAGATTTTTTTAATGATTGCCATTCTAATTGGTTTGAGATGGTATCTCAGTGTGGTTTTGATTTGCATTTCTCTATTGACCAGTGATAATGAGCATTCTTTCATGTTTGTTGGCTGCATAAATGTCTTCTTTTGAAAAGTGTCTGTTCATATCCTTCGCAAAATTTTTGATGGGGCTGTTCTTTTTTTCTTGTAAATTTGTTTTAGTTCTTTGTAGATTCTGGATATTAGCCCTTTGTCAGATAAGTATATTGCAAAAATTTTTTCCCATTCTATTGGTTGCTGGTTCACTCTAATGATTTTTTTAAATTTTTAAATGTTTTATTTTTTGCTGTGCAGAAGCTCTTATGTTTAATTAGATCCCATTTTGGCTTTTGTTGCCATTGCTTTTGGTGTTTTAGTCATGAAGTCCTTGCCTATGCCTATGACCTGAATGGTATTGCCTAAGTTTTCTTCTAGGGTTTTTATGGTGTTAGGTCTTATGTTTAAATCTTTAATACATCTGGAGTTAATTTTAGTGGAAGGTGTCAGGAAGGGGTCCAGTTTCAGCTTTCTGCACATGGCTACCCAGTTTTCCCAACACCATTTATTGAACAGGGAGTCCTTTCCCCATTGCTTGTTTTTCTCAGGTTTGTCAAAGATCAGATGGTTGCAGATGTGTTATTACTTCAGAGGCCTCTGTTCTGTTCCATTGGTCTATATCTCTGTTTTGGTATCAGTACCATGCTGTTTTGATTACTGTAGCCTTGTTAGTATAGTTTGAAGTCAGGTAGTATGATGCCTCCAGCTTTGTTCTTTTTGCTTAGGATTGTCTTGGATATGTGGGCTCTCTTTTGATTCCATATGAAGTTTAAGGTGGAAAAACATTTCATGCTCAAGGTTAGGAAGAATCAGTATCGTGAAAATGGCCATACTGCCCAAAGTGATTTATAGATTCAATGCTATCCCCCATCAAGCTACAGTTGATCTTCTTCACAGAACTGGAAAAAATCACTTATGTTCATGTTCTTTTAAACTTTAACTTTACATTTAAAAATGATGGTACTACTAGTAAAAAGTTGTTATATATATATGTATAAAGACAGTGTTTATATTTCACTTACGAGTTTGACAACTTCAGTGCCCATGTTTTCTTTTTGCATATTGGATTTCCAAGAACGTCTTCATATTTCTTATTTCCACTTTTCTTTATAAGTTAGTGAAGATCTGTTATAAATATTCTCTCAATATCTTTCTCTTTAAATTTCTTTCTCCTTGAAAATGTTTTTATTTTGCACTCAGTATTCAAGATGGTTTACTGGGTATCAAATTCTATGTTGACTATTACAACAATATTATTCAGCCTGTTAAAAGAGGGAAATCCTGACATATGAAACTACCTGGACAAACCTGGAGGACATTATGCTGACTGAAATAAACCAAACACAGAAAGACAACTAATGCATGATATCACTTTACATGTGGAATCTTAAAGAATCCAACTCACGAAGAGTTAAATAATGGTTACCAGGGACAGGGTGTTGGGGTGGGGAATGGAAAATAGATGTTGCTGAAAGGGTGCAAAGTTTCAGTTATGCAGAGTGAATAAGTTCTGCAGATCTAATGTATAGCATGGTGATTTTAGTTAATAATGTAACGTATACTTGAAATTTGCTAAGTGTAGATCTTAAGTGTTCTGACCATACACACACACACACACACACATACACACACACACACAAAGGCTATCTGGGAAATGATGGATATGAAATTAGCTTGATTGTGATAATCTTTTGACAATATATCACAAATCTTGGCAATGAATACTTCAATTATATAGAATTTTGTCAACTATACCTCAGTGAAACTGGAGAGAAGTTTGCTTCTCTAATGTCAGAGCTGTAATTATCATTGGTATCTGTGTAAGTGCTTTTGTAATTAGATTATCTCAATTTATTTTATTTTGAGGCAGGGTCTTGTTCTGTCACTGAGGCTACAGGGTAGCAGCATGATCATAGCTCACTGCAGCCTCAAACTCCTGGCCTTAAACATTCGTGCCACCTGAGCCTCCTGAGTAGTAGGATTACACACTATGCTTGGCTAATTTTTAATTTTTTTGTACTGATGGGGTGTCACTATGTTGCTCAGGCTATGTCGCCGTTCATGAGCACTTGAACTCCTGACTTTAAGTGATCATCCTGTCTTGACCTCTCAAAGCACAGGGATTACAGATATGAGCTACCACACCTGGTGATTTTCTCTCAATTTTGAAATAACTCTACACTTTTTAGTCCCCTGATACCTGTTATACTTCCAGTATGGCTTCTCTAGAACTATGCTGCCTCATATGGTAACCACTATCCACATGTGACTGTCCAACACTTTAAAGGTAGCATAGCTCAAATTTAGATGTAATGCTAGTGTAAAAAACTCATTGGGGTTTTTAAAACTTTGTACAAAAAAGTAAAAAATACTTAATATTTTCTATGTTACATGTTGAAATATTTTATGTAAATTGAATTCAGTAACATATATTAATAAAATTATACCTATTTATTTTTGTTCATACGATAATTATCAAACTTAATTATAGATGTGATTTGCGTTATTTTTTCTCCCAGATTATCAATAAACACCCTCTGAAATTTGTGTTATTTTTAAAATTTCTTTTATTTCAATTGGGAACAAAATTTGTGATAATGTTCTTAACCCACTCCAAGAAAATTTACTACCTAAGTAAACTTGTGCGTAAGGAAAATTTACTACCTAAGTAAACAACATTTTATGCTTCTTCAATTCAGCTCACATTTGAATTTAATTGGTATTTCTTATCCCCATGAACTAAATCAGCATCAAGCCTAACTTAAAATGAGGCTTTTACAAAGTTTTCTAAGCTCCAAGAAAAGTTTTTCAGTTTGTTTCCATCAGTGGCAACATCCTCTCAACATACCATGAAGAAAATGCGGAGAAGGGATTAGGGGGTATTGAAGAGAATTAAAGATGAAACAGGAAAAGAGCTGGAGTATAGATTTGCCTGAAAAAAACACAGGATACTCAAAGGTACATTTTGGATAATGAATAATTTTTATTTTATTTATATTATTATAAAGATTTATAAACAAATAGTGCATGAAATATACTAAAAAATAATGTGCATTTATTGTTTTGCCGGAATTAAATTTTAACTGAGCAACCTTGTAGTTTACTATGCTAAATCTGTCCATCCTATACTATGTAAGATTGTACCACTGGTTTCTTATGGGAAGAGCAGACAGGGGAAGATAATGGATTTCATATGCAGAGAGTTGAAATAGTCATATTATTCATTTTCTAGCACACAATAATTATTGATCTATGAAAGGCGCACCTCTTATTATATCCATTAATTCAGTCACTCATTCATTCAGTTCGTACCAGCTCTCCAATTCCATTTTCTTCTGCATCTCCCATAGATACACAATCTAAATAATTTAAAATACACTTGGTCTTAACCTCAGTAGTTTACTTTTTAAATGAAACCCCACCTTCTTCAAATACCTCAACTCTCTGTTTATTACCTTCTCAGTATGGTCTAACATAATACCCTTATTTATTTTACTTTTTAATTTTTTTTAGTGTTTAGTTTTTGTTGGTTCATAGTAGCATAGTAGGTGTGTATATTTATGGGGTATATGAGATATTTTGATAAAGGCATAAAATGCATAATGATCACATCAGGGTAAATGGGGTGTGGTAAAACGCTGCTGATAAAGACGTATCCAAGACTGGGCAATTTACAAAATAAAGAGGTTTAACGGACTCACAGTTCCATGTGGCTGAGGAGGCCTCATAATCATGGCAGAAGGTTAAAGGCATATCTCACATGGCAACAGACAAGAGAAGAGTAAGAACTAAGTGAACAGGGTTTTCCCTTATAAAACCATCAGATCTCGTGAGACATATTCACTACCATGAGAACAGTATGGGGAAACTGCCCCCATGATTCAGTTATCTCACACTGGGTCCCTCCCACAACACGAGGGAATTATGGGAGCTACAATTCAAAATGAGATCGGGGGTGAGGACACAGCCAAACCACATCATGTGGTATTACCACCTCAAGTGTTTATCCTTTCTTTGTGTTATGAACAATTCAATTATACTTTTAGTTACTTTTAAATGTACAATAAATTATTGACTGTAGTCACCCTGTTCTAGCAAATACTAGATGTTATTCTATTTTTTTCACCCATTAACCATCCTCTTTCTCCCCCTATCCCCCACTACCCTTCCAGCCTTCAGTAACCATCATTCTATTCTCTTTATAAAAGTTAATTTTTGTGGGTACATAGTAGGTGTGAGTATTTGTGTGTGTGTGTGTGTGTGTGTGTGTGTGTATGTGTACATATATATATATGTGAGACAGAGTCTTGCTCTGTCGCCTAGGCTGGAGTACACTGGTGCAATTTTGGCTGACTGCAACCACTGCTTCCTGGGTTCAAGCGATTCTCCTACCTCAGCCTCCTGAGTAGCTGGGATTACAAGTGTGTGCCATGATATCGAGCTAATTTTAGTATTTTTTAGTAGATACAGAGTTTTGCCAGCCTTGCCCACATAGTGAAACCCCACTTTTACTAAAAGTACAAAAAATTAGCCAGGCATGGTGGCATGTGCCTGCAGCCCTAGCTACTTGGGAGACTGAGGCACATGAATTGCTTGAATCCAAAAGGTGGAGGTTGCAGTGAGCCAGGATCATGCCACTGCACTCCAGCCTGGAAAACAGAGCAAGACTATTGATGCTATGATGCATCACGTTGATTAATTTGCATATATTGAATTATCTTTGCATCCCTGGGATGAATCCTACGTGGTCATGATGAATGATTTTTTTTATGTGTTGTTTTTTGTGTGTTGTTTAATGTGTTTTATGTTTCGTCTTCTGTTTGTTAGCATACTGTTGAATTTTACATCATTGTTCATCAGGGATATTTGCATATAGCTTTCTTTTTCGATGTGTCTTTGATTTTGATGTCAGAGTAATATTGGCCTCTAGTAATACTAGAATGCATTAGTAAGTATTCTTTCCTCCTCTATTTTACAATAGTTTGAGTAGGATTGCTGTTAATTCTTTTATAAATGTTTGATAAAATGTAGGAGGAAGTCATCTGGTCCTGGGTGTTCCTATACTGAGAATATTTTATCATAGCTTCTCCTGTTACTTGTTAGTCTGTTCAGGTTTTGGATTTATTTGTGGTTCAATCTTGGTAGGTTCTATGTGTTTAGGAATTTATCCGTTTCTTCTAGGTTTTCCAATTTATTAGTGTATAGTTGCTCATAGTAGCCTCTAGTGGTCATTTGAATTTCTGTGGTATCAGTTATAATGTCCCTTTTTCATCTCTGATTTTATTTATTTGGGTTTTCTCTCATTTTTTTTTCTTAGTATGGCTAAAGATTTGTTGATTTTGTTGACCTTTTCAAAAAAACAACCTTTTTATTTCATTGATTTTTCTTGTGTCATTTTCATTGATTTCTTCTCTGATCTTTATTCTTTATTTCTACCACTTTCGTGTTTGGTTCACTTTGCTTTTCTAGTTATTTAAGGTGCATCGTTAGGTTATTTATTTGAAACTTTGCTACTTTTTCAGGTAGGTGCTTATAGGTATAAACTTTCCTTTTATTACTGTTTTTTATGCTCTATCCCATAGCTTTTGGTATGTTGTGTTTCCATTATCATTTATTTCAACAATTTTTTTTCAATTTTCTTCTTAATTTTTTTAAATTCGACCCTCTGGTCATTCAAGAGCATATTGTTTAATTTCCATGTATTTGTGTAGTTTCTGAAATTCCTCTTACTGATTTCTAGTTTTATTCCACTGTGGTTAAATAAGACACTTGATACAATTTTAAATTTGGATTTTTTAAGACTTGTTTTGTAGCCTAGCATCTGGACTATTGTTAAGAATCATCCATGTGCTTAGGAGAAGAATAGATACTCTGCAGCCATTGGATAAAATGTTCTGTAAACATCTATTAGATCCATTTGGTTTATAGTGCAGATTAACTCTTATATTTCATTGTTGATTTTTGTGTCTAGGTTATCTGTCCAGTAATGAAAGTAGGGTATTGAAGTCTCCAACTATTAATTTTTTGAGGTATATCTCTCTTGTTAGCTCTAATAATATTCCTTTATGTATCTAGTGTTCCAGTGTTGGGTGCATACATATTTAAAATTATTATATCCTCTTGCTGGATTTACCCCTTTATCATTAGATAATTACCTTCTTTTCTTTTTTTACAGTTTCTGTCTTGAAATCTATTTTGTCTAATATAAATATAGCTATTCCTGCTGTTTTTTGGTTTCCATTTGCATGAAATATCTTCTTCCAACCCTATATATACAGTCTATGTGTGCCTTTATAGGTAAGATGTATTTCTTGTAGGCAACAGATCATTGAGTCTTATTTTTTAATCCAGTCAACCACGCTTTTTTTTTAATTGGAGAGTTTCGTATATTTACATTCAGTGTTGTTATTAATAAGTAAAACCTTACTCCTGACATTTGTTTTCTGATTTGTTTTGTGGTTTTCTCTTGCTTCTTTCTTTCCTTTCTCTTTTCCTTTCAGTGACGGTGATGAAAATCTCTTTGCTAAATTTGTCTGATAGAATTCTGAATTCCCTGTCTGTGGTATCTTGAATTTTCATAGTTTCCTCAAAAACAGCTATTTTGAATTCTCTTTCTGAAAGGTCACATATCTCTGTCTCTCCAGGTTTGGTCCCTGGTGGCTTATTTGATTTGTTTGGTAAGGTCATGTTTCTCTAGATGATCTGGTGCTTGTGTCTTTACTTTCTGGACATTGAGGAGTTAGATATTTATTTTAGACTTTGCAGTAAGGGCTTGTTTGTACCCATTCTTCTTGGGAAAGCTTTCTAGGTGTTCAAAGGGAGTTTGGTATTAAAATCTAAGTTTTTCGTGTGTGTGTGTGTGTGTGTGTGTGCGTGCGCACGTACACACCCATGTGAGTGTGTATCAGCCATATCTGCATTGGGGGCACCTCAAACCCAGTATTGCTGTGAACTCCTGCAGACTTGCAGAGGTACAACCTTGGTTGTCCTGGATAAAATCTGGAAGAATTCTTTGGACTGCCAGGAGGAGACTGTTGTTCTCTTCCTCCACTTTCTCCCAGAGTCTCTCTTTCTCTGTGATGGGCTTCCTGGAGCTGGCAGAAGGGTGACACAGACACTGCTACGACCACCACCACTGGGACTGTGTTGGGTCAGACCTGAAGCCAGCACAGTACTGGGTGTTGTCCAAAGCCTGCAGTAATCACTGCCTGGCTACCACTTATGTTTGCTCAAGGTCATAGGGCTCTACGATCAACACGACAAAGCCAGCTAGTCCTTGTATCCTTCCCTTCAAGGTGGTGAGTTCTGCCTGGCCCCAGATGGTTCAGAGATGTCGTCCAGGATTCAGGGCCTGGAATTGGTTACCTTAAGACTCTCCCTAGTGCTCTCTTCTACTGAGTCTGAGCTGTCACTGAAGCCACAAGACATAGTCCTTCACACTCTTCCCTCCCCTTTCCACAACATAGGAGCCTTCCTGTGGCCATCACCACCTGAGGCCTGCTTCAGGTTCTGTCTCGTTACCTCTGATATTCATTCAAGGTCAAGGGTTCTTCAGTTAGCTGTGGTGAATGCTGCCAGGCCTGGGACTCTCCTTTCAGTGCAGTGATCTCCCCTCTGGCCATGGGCAGGTTGAGAAATGCCATCTAAGAACCAAGGCCTAGTATGAGGAACCCCAAGAGACAACTTGTTACTTTACCCCTCCTTAGCCAAGCTGGTACCTAAGTTGTAAGACAAAGCCCCCTGTACTCTTCTTTCTCCCTTTCTGAAGCAGAGTCTTTCTGCATAACCACCACAGCTCAGAATGTGCTTGGTCACAATTGAAGCCTGCATGTCTCTGAGTCTCACTCAAGGCCCACATTGAGTACTGCCTGGGTATCTTTGCTGACTTTTCCAGGGCTAAGGGCTCTTTAGTCAGCAGGTGATGAAGCCTACCAGGGCTGGGTTCCTCCTCTCAAGGCAATGGTTCCCTTCTAGCCCAGAATGTGTCCTGAAACATCATCTGAGAGCTATGGTCTAGAATGGTGGGGGGGGTCTCAGGACTCTACCCAGTTTTCTATTCTACTGTGGCTGAGCCATTATCCAAGTTGCAAGACAAAGTCCTCTTTACTCTGTTGTCTTGTCTTCTCAAGCAGAGAAGAGTCTCTCCTGGAGCCATGAGCTGTGTTGCCTGTAGGTGGGGAGAGGTAGTGCTATCATTCCCTTGGTTGAGCCAGCTGGTGTCTCAGTAGTTATTGGTTCCAAGCCCAGTACAACATGAAGACTTGCCCAGGAATTACAGCCCTTGTCGCCTAGATTGCCTTTTAGGTTTATTCAGAACTCCAGAGCACTGTAGCCCATGGTGGTGAGGCTTGCTGAAACTGAAGTTCCAGCTGCAGAGATGGGCAATTCGCCTCTGGCTAGGGCTGGTCTGAATGTTCCCTCTATACATTGCTTTCCCCCCATTATAGAGCAGCACCAATTGTTATATCTGCTTATCCAATTTTTGGTTCTTGTAAACTTGGTGTTCTGTTCAACTTGGTGTTCCTACAGTGAAGATGACTGGTGAAGGCTTCTATTTAGCCATCTTGCACTGCCTCCACTCCCAATAATATAATTTAATTGTAAGTAAACTCCTCCTAGTATGCCTACCCTTTTTCTACCCTATTTAATTTTTTAATAATATTTATCACTAGCTGTTTGACTATTGTTTGTAAGTGTATGATTTGTCTCTCTCAGATACACTGTACTATTAATGAGGGCAGGGAGTTTGTTTCACCTTGTTTCATTCTTCCCCCACAAGCCCAACCAATGTATCAAACACCTTAAACCACTCCTGGCACATAGTTGGTAAACATAATGTAAGAAATAAATGCATGTTGCTTTCTCTTCACATACTTGTTTTATAAAGTGCTCTCTGTTTTAAACCTCTTTCTATTTATTGTTTTAATCAGCATTGTCTTTTTAGATAGATGACTATTTTGTGCACCTTAGATTTCCGCATCTATGTTCTGCAAAGTCATCTGCCACATATATCCTCCATACTTTGCATTTCTATGCTCCAATCACAGACACAGAATTTCATTCTTATCTTCCTTTTTTTACATGTCACATAGTTTTTATTGTTGTTATTCTTTTTCTTTTTTTGAGATGAAGTCTTTCTCTGTCGTCCAGGCTGGAGTCCAGTGGCATGATCTCGGCTCACTGCAACCTCCGTCTCTGATTCATTGGGTTCTTCTGCCTCAGCCTCCCAAGTAGCTGGGACTACAAGTGTGTGCCACCACACACAACTAATTTTTGTATTTTTCTTAGAGACAGGGTTTCACCACGTTGGCCAGGCTGGTCTCAAACTTTTGACCTCATTATCCACCTGCCTCAGACTCCCAAAGTGCTGGGATTATAGGCATGAGCCACCAAATGTGGCTGTTGTTTTTTCTTTTCTTTCTTTCTTTTTTTTTTTTTTTTGACTTGCTTTGTCACCAGGCTGGAATGTGCAGTGGTGTGATCTCCCTGCCACCATGCCCAGCTAATTTTGAATTTTTAGTAGAGATGGGGTTTCACCATGGTGGCCAGGCTGCTCTTGAACTCCTAACCTCAGGTGATCTACTCGCTTCAGCCTCCCAAAGTGCTGGGAATATAGGCATCAGCCACTGCACCCGTTTTGTTTTTAATACTTCCTCTTTTGCTATTTTATTTTATCATAGTCTTTAAGATATTCTGCTCTCCTTTTTGAAAGGTTTTTAAATGATTATTTGTTTGTTTTTATTTCTATTTAAGAAAGGTGCTAAAAGTTTCTGTTCTAGACACTGTGTTATTGTTGTCTGCCTCGCATAATCCCTGGAATTCCATTGCTAAACATTTTGACTAGCCATACTGAATTAAGAAAACAGTTAAATTAATTACAGATAGTTCTTGGGCACCCATATGTGATCTTTTCTAATATGTAGCTTGCTTTGGGACAGGAAGTAGGTAGTAGCTGAGATACTCTAACATATCTAGATCAGAAGAATGCCTGTTTATTAGATGTATTCTATTAATTGACTAGAGAAGTTATTATTCACTTAAATGTATCCTGAGTTTAGATGATTACCAGCACTGAAATAAGGACGATACATAGCTTAAAATTTTTCTGTTTCTTCTAATACACTGCTAATACGTTTTTAACATGAGACTTCTATAAGGCCACTTATAACTCCTCTGTTCTCATTTAATAAGCCACTATGCTGCATATACTATTTTTAAAAATAGTTCCATAATACTTATTAATTTATCACTCAGTTTTAAACTTAGTCATATTATCATATCATTAAACATTTTAAAATAACTATATCATGATCAAACAGCAGTAACTAGGATCCATTACTGTTTTATACTCACTGTAGCTCCCAGCATGGTTCTAAACACTTAGTAGTTAATTAAAATGCTTATTAAATTCTCATGCATGGTTATTAACTAAAATAAAAAATGTTAAGAACAGATTTTAATTTGAATTACAACTCTTTGGCTAAAAGACATGTGACCTTTGACAAGTTGCCTAATTTACTTCAGTTTTATTATTTTTTTGGGAGGGAAGGGTAAAATTATTTTCCTAAATAAGAGTGAATAACTTATTGGGTTGTTACAAGGTGTAAATGTTCGTATGCACAGAAAGTCTTAGCATAAGCCTTAGTATTTAAAAAGCCTTCAGTACATTTTGCATACTATTACTAATGCTAATATATTTTTCCTTCTTTTTGTAACTCATAGGCTTTAGAAGTCAGGACTAAACTCCTTCATTTTTATTTTACTTCTCAAGGGCAATTTATTTTCCGTTGGCAAAAAAAGTAGTGAATCGTTAGTATTGCCAATCTGAGAATCACATATTATCAAACATTACTGAACGTCACATTGTATTTGCTTCCATCTACAAGATTGTACATGTTCATACTGGGTAAATAACAAGGATCATGACTCTCCTTACTTTATGCAACTTAACAGCATTTGAATCTGCAATTCTGATTGATACCCTAGGAAAGAGATAAATGACGATACAGCTTTATGGGATTTAAATGAAAAAGAAACAGTGAAGTATTAAAAAAGAAAGCCTGAGGTTGTCTGCAAGCATGTTTAGGTAGAGAAATTTATAGAATGAATAAGTAAATAAGTAAATAAATAAATTATTTAAAGAGCAACGTGTGAACTGTTCTAGTCAGCGTTTCTAAAATCTCCATTCACCAACTTTATGTGATACAAATAACTGAAACTTTTGGCATTATTTATCAAAAAATAAGCATAGTGGAAACATTTTCTTCAGTGTTGAATGTAAGGCCTGTATGCATTACTAGTCTTATTTGGAGACTCTTATTTCTACAATGAATAATTTTAATACATTGCAAAATTCTAGTTTTCTGCTGAAATGAAACAAAATTCCCTAGTATACTTGTTCTCATTCATTCCCATAGGATGGCAAATATATGTGTGCTCACATTTATAAGGTAAATTATGTGTTTAGAGATATAATAGCCCTTGCTTTTATGCAGTTTTTATTCTCCAAGGAATTCAGCACATTTTGCATTGGCTTTGGAACAATGAAAAACAAGTACTCATTCCTGACTGACCATAGTATACGGGAATATTTCCTTATTTTTGACCTCCCCCACCTCCCGTCAAAACTTTATATAGGATTGTGAAAGAGGTAAGATGAGAGAGAGAGAGAGAAATGAAAGTGCTTAACACAAAGTTAATTCATTTGGTCAAAATCTTTAATATTTAAAATCACCAAGTAAAATCAAAACCTTGGTTGAATTCTAGTGTTTTAGGTAGGTCACTGCTATCTCTAATAAAATGAAACATCGACGAGATTTTTAGATATGTTTAGATAAATTAAATTTTCAGAGGGTCAATATTTTCTATTTCAAGAAATGGATATGAGATTTTAAAAACCTCTACTTCATGATTTGGTGTTTTTGGCTCTCAGTTTGTATGCGCTATCCTCATGGGGGGTGAACATTTCGAGCTGGCATTCTGGCAGAAATGAATTTTATTTGTGAATCCACCTACACACCTCTACCTTGTAAGCAAGGGCATACCATTGCAAGGTATCCACAAAACCAACTGCTCCGTGTGGTAATTGAATACATGGCATTTTTAACTATTGAAATGTTCGCCTGAAATTCTGAGATAATCTAAATGAATATTTTCCCCATATTGATGAGTGAACAAGGATTAGAAAGATGAAATGAGTTGCAGAAAGGTGCAAAGCCTAGTGATTAGGACTATCCACCAGAGTTAAACCACTGTTTAAATCCTGAGTTCTAGCCCTTGCTCTCTGTGTAAGGTTGGCAAGTTGACCAACATTTTTAAGCCTCAGATTACTAGTAGAAAATATGGAGTTAATAATACTATTAATAGCTAATCGTTTCATTTATACCAAAGATTACAATAGGATCTAAGAAAGACTAATGTCGAATTATCTTATTGGGAAGTTGAAGGCTTAGAGGTTATCATTAACCCGTATTTCCTATTTGGAACCACCCTGTTTTATGGGCCACTTATGAGAACTGCTGGGTATCATAAAGCACTCAGACTTGAAACCATATTGCTGCGGACTGAATTTCTGTTTGTATGGCTTTAGATAACCTTTGAACCTCTCTGTGATTCAGTTTCCCCCATCTGTAACATGAGTGTAATCATAAAGCCTGTATCATAGAATTAAATGAATAAATACCCTTAAAACTCTATCAATGGTGGCATGCACACAGCAAGTGGGGTGTGCGTGGTTAGTTGTTGACATACTCAAAAAAAAATTGTTTTATGCTTCACTCCGTTATCTCTATTGGCCAATTATACCACATGTGATGTCAATAACTAAAACACTTATTTGAAAAAAAGAGTCCCAATAATACATTTTAAAACTAGGCCTCTATTTTTGTTTTGGTGAATATCCATCAATTTTAATTTTGAAGTAATATAGTAAAATGATTTCTATTACTTTTTCTCTAGTGAAATAAGTTTATATAAGTTTTGCTAATATTTTCTTACTACTGTTCAAAGTAGTACTATAATGTTCCCTGTCACTCCATCAAGAATAAACAGTGACACAATTAAATATGTAATTACTCATATAATTGCATAAGTAAACATTGCCAAACACCCTGATTCTCAAAATAAAGTTCATGAGAGGAATAAATGTGTCCACTTTAATCTATTTTAAGTTAAATCTGACTTTGTTATTATTAAATAATACATTTCTGCATGTTTGTATCCAAATTGTGTATATTAATCTCATACAGATAGTATTTCTCTTAAATAAAAATTCTACCCACATATTTTCTTACCAAGTGTTTGAGTTCACTTCTGCATGGCAAGGAAGCAAACAAGATTTTTACGTTGTGTCATGGTAAATGAATAAATAGTCTTTCCATTCACTAGGGTGGACATAATAGAATAATTATGTATTCATGGTGGTCAGTTTTCTATAAATATTGGAATGCAGTAATTGCTATAAAACTGCCTGTTATTTATTCATTTGGAACTCTTAAAGGAACATGAATATGCATGAACTACTTCTATAAGTCAAAAACCATATTTTTCTTTTGTTTGTTGTTCTCTTTGTGTTGCTATAGAGATCTGGGCTTTTTCCACCCTAATATCTACTACTTTTGCCATCTCAATCTAGGAAGTGTTTTCAGTATATTTTTAGCACAGGTACAGTTCATTTATGACCATTCTTCTCCCAGGTGGCCTGGCTCTAGATCTTTCTTTCTATCCTCTCATCTTCCTACTCTTGATGATGTGGAAGAAATGTTTTGGAAAAGAAGCAAAAATATCCTGTTCTTTATTTCCTGCTGTTAGAATTCTGTCTCTTTCTTCCAATATGATCACTAACCAATCTGAAATTTTAAAATATATAGACAGAAGTATTAAAGAAATGAACTTCCCCTGCCCATGTTTTTTCAGGGCCCAGGTCACATTTTGCAACATTGATTTCTAGGGATAAACCACGGTTGTCTTCTATTGCCAACTGGTCTTCCAACTCATTTAGGGAAAGAGAATGTAATATTAAAAATGCCAGAATTCAGGCCAGGCATGGTGGCTCACGCCTGTAATCCCAGCACTTTGAGAGGCCAAGAAGGGCAGATCATGAGGTCAGGTGACTGAGACCATCCGGGGTAACACAATGAAACCCCGTCTCTGCTGAAAATAGAAAAATTAGCTGGGCATGGGGGCACGTGCCCGTAATCCCAGCTACTCAGGAGGCTGAGGTAGGAGAATCACTTGAACTCAGGAGGCTGAGGTTACAGTGTGCCGAGATTGTGCCATTGCACTCCAGCCTGGCAACAGAGTGAGACTCTGTCTCAGAAAAAAAAAAAAAAATGCAGAATTCAATAAGGAGAATATTTGTAAAACAGGAGCCATTTGTTAGTCCTCAAAGTTACCCAGGTTGCTGTCTTCTCACTCTATTTCCTTAAAAGACTGGCTTTGATTTTAGAGGAGTCAAATCTTCATTTTGGAAATCTACAAGAGGATCCTTCTTTTCTGAATATTTCAGGTTAGTATCACAGTACATTTACAAAGCATTTCTAGAAATAAATTGCTATAGAACTCAGAAGTGCATAAGAGTTATACTACAATTATAGAAAGCTGAAGATGTAATATAGTTTATTCAATAATATGCTGAAAATAAGGACGAAATGCTCACAGTTAAAAAACAGTAGCATTTGGCTCATTCAGTTAATCTTATTTGTGTATGTATTAACATCAAGTCAGTCCTCTAAGTTCAAGATTTACATGAGATTTCTCCTTTTTCTATTTGAATGCAGGACTCAGAATCTCCTTTGTACCTGTTTCCTACAAATTCTCTGGTAATTGAATAATGCAAACCACCAATAAAAAGTCCACATAGTTCTTGTACAGTCATGATTTCTAGAAATTTGGGAATAGAATGGAATGACATGCAATTACAATTAGCTGAGACATGAACGATTAATGGACATGTGACTACAGTGGTTCCTTATACAGTAAAACATTTTCTGGTTATCAAATAATTTTCCAGTCAGAAAAAGGGCGATCACCATGAATGCAACAATGCTTGCCCTTTTATAACCGACATTCTTGAATGTTGGCTGACTGTGGAGCAGGTGAAAAAAAATGAGGATATATTCCCTATGAAAACCATAACTGTAGACTCTGTGCTCAGATTTTTGATGGTTCTAGGAAGTAATTCCATGCTTGGAATAGGACCTTTGATGGAAAACAGAACTAATTATTATTTAATACTTTGAGGATAGAAATAATAACAATGATAATAGTGAGGAATCCTGATTATTCTCTTCTAGAAAGATCTGATATTTATTAGCATGTTATTATTTATATGTGATTTTCTTTATGGCTGGTATCTTCCTGTATAGTCCTAATTAATGCAAATAGCATTCACAAAACAAATAACTAAAATTTCATTAAGTTTGATATGATTACTAATAAAATATTCTCACAAACTCACCCACTTATAATATTCTAAAAATAATTTATATGCAAACAAACAATTTACAATTACGCACATTTTTCTTTCCAACATATATATTAAAAGCATGGCATATTTTATGTAATATGCAGAAGAAAATCCATTATGTAAAATGCATGGGAAAAATGTCCTCTTCTCATTGAATCAATTTCTAAAATCTTTTCTGTCCTTTTTTTTTTTCTTTTGGTGGGACATGGTCTCACTCTGTCACCCAGGCTGGGGTACAGTGGTACGATCATAGCACACTGCAGCCTCAATCTCCTGGCCTCTAGTGGTCTTCCTGCCTCAGCCTCCCAAGTAGCTGGGACTATAGGCATACACTACCATACCTGGCTAATTTAAAAAAATTTTGTAGAGATGAATTCTCAAGATGTTGCCCTGGCTGGTTTCTAACTGCTGAGCTCAAGCAATTTTCCCACATTGGTCTCCCAAATTCCTGGGATTAGAGGCATGAGCCACCATGCCCAGCTTCGAGCTTTTCCTAAGACAGTATTTATACCATTATCTTAAGATTATTTGTAAGGAATAAAAATTGATCATTTTACTCATAAACATCTGGAATAGAGTAACATTGTGCAAAGAGGATGAACTCAAAGAAATAACAAAGTATAGCATATTTGGAGCTTGTAAAAATCTCTGTATGATCAGCATCTATTGATATGGATGAAAATTAATGGGAAATTCTAGATTATGATCTGATTTCTGATACTTACAAGCTCTGACCGAGAATAAATGACTTATGTATGATTTTTTTGTCTGTAAAAGTGTTCAATAAATACTTAAAAATTCACTTTCTTTTTGTGACCCAATCAGTAACTAGAACTGGAAAGAAGAAGTCTCTCAAGCCAGTAGGTAGTTACTAAAGTAAAACCAATGACCACAAATTTACTTTATATAGTGAATGAACTATAATATCAAATTGCCATTTGTTCATAAATAAATGTTATAACTACCATTGACAGGCATTATATTTTGTGCTTCTAAATGCAGCACTAAAGGATGATGCATAGAGAAAATCAGATTTTGTAGAGCTTAAAAATTGTAGAATACATATCTGTAGGAATACTGCTCAGGAAGCTGAGGTGGGAGAATCATTTGAGCCCAGGAGGTCAAGTGAGCCATAATCATACTACTGCACTCCAGCCCAGGGGACAGAGAAAGACCCTGCCTCAAAAATAAAAATTGTACAATATGGGAAATCCTCTTTAAGAGAATGAATACAAGATCAAGGCTAAAAAAAAAAAAAAAAGAAAAGCATTATTTAGAATGAGAAACGAAATTATAAATTACATGTTGTAAGTCTGACCATTACCACCATTACATTAAAAAATCAAAAATTAACATTTTATATTTTTTACCTGTAATATTCTTCCTATATACATGTTTTTACTAAAACTGCTTGAGTGCCTCTTCATCTAACACAAATTTTATCGTTGTTCAGTAGGAGTGTAGGTAATTTTTTTCATCTAATGGAGACAACTGAAACTTTTTTTCTTACTGAGTTTTAAAAAGTTTACTTTAGCATCACAAGTTTTTATTGCAATACCAATTTAAAGTGTTATACAATCACTCTAAATATTTAGAGAGTAGGAAAGCCTTTCTTTGGAAGAATTTTTCACAGCTTGACTTCTGCTTTTTATTTTAATTTTATTTTTGTACTTTCAGACCTTGTTCCTTTGCCACCATCCACATCATACTTCAGATTCCAGAGAGTGTAGGACATATTTATTTCACCATACAACATCTAGCCATGCACTTTCAAGTCACAATGACACAGCACTCTTCAGGGTTATTAAGGGAAGCCATTTTTCACAGGGAGAGTTAGGAATAACTTAACTATCATGGAGTGACAGCAAACCATACAAGTAAATTCCATTCAGCCAAACCTAAATGTATCCTCAATACAACTTCTGCTCAACTGCACTCCCAACATGCTCTTGGTCACTCTCATCTCTCTATAAATGATATTTAACTGTAAGAATGAGAGATGGGAAGTTAGAGTGAAAACAGACAGTCATCTTAGCTGATTTTAACCAAAATCTCTTACTTGTTCAAATTTTACAAAAACCTAGGATTATGTAACACACTACCAGAGTTCTTCCCAAGAGTTGCTGAGACCCATGCAAGTAAGAGCCTTGCAGCTGGTGTTTCATTAGTTTCATGGTAAGTTTACCTTTGCTCACAGGGTCTTACTTTTTTGGAGTTTTCAGCCTAGAAGAATATACAAGTAAATTCCATTCAGCCAAACCTAAATGTATCCTCAATACAACTTCTGCTCAGCTGCACTCCCAGCATGCTCTTGGTCACTCCCATCTCTCTAACTTCCCATCTCTCATTCTTATAGTTAAATGGCATAGTACCATTTAACTATAAGAATGAGATTGTAACATACCATTTAACTGTAAGAATGAGAGATGGGAAGTTAGAGTGAAAACAGACAGTCATCTTAGCTGATTTTGGTTAAAATCTCTTACTTGTTCAAATTTTACAAAAACCTGGGACTGTGTGACACACTACCAGACTTCTTCCCAAGAGTTGCTGAGACGCATGCAAGCAAGAGCCTTGCAGCTGGTGTTTCATTAGTTTCATGGTAAGTTTACCTTTGCTCACAGGGTCATATTTTTTTTGGAGTTTTCAGCCTAGCAGAATATATCTTAAATCGTTTTATAAACCATTAATTATAATTAGTATAAGTACTATGAAGAAGAATAGGAAGTCATAGGATCGTATAATAAGAGGACCATTTCTGGGCCTGTAGGTCAGAGACAGTTTTTCTAAGTGGTACTTGAAGCTGAAACCTGAATGAGAATCTCATTTTGTTAACCCAGTGATGGCAGAGAGGTGGAGGGGATTCCAGGAATAAGGAATAAAATGTACAAAGACTTTGATGCAGGAAAATCATATGATGAGTTGAGGAAATGAAATGAAGTTTAGTATGGTGGGAGCTCAGAAAGTGAGGATTAAAGGGTCATCTGGAATGAGGTTTTAGAGAATAGGACTGGAAGCACATCTTGCTGGGTCTGAGAAGGCCACATTAAAGACCTTGGGCTTTATTCTAAAAGAAATTGGAAGCCATCAAGAATTGACATTATAGGATTTTTATCAAAACCACTCTGAACACAAAATGTAAAATCGATTGGAGTGTACAGGCACAAACTTGATGGAGGGTTTCCACTAGGAAGCTCTTGCCCTCAATTATGAGGGTGGACAGTACAAATTGTTGAAGTAATCTTGTTTTTGTTAGTCATTTTCAGCAGCTGTGCTGAACTTAGACACTGCATCTATTATTTTTCCTTTTATAAGGTTGATAGGTATTGATTTCTAATTGACATAAACCTAGTGAAAGTTATAGAAATATTGAAAGTTTTAGAATACTATTACAAAATTTTGGCTCAAAATTGGGAGTCAAGCCATCTATTGTCCAATTTTATAAAAAGATCTAGGATTTAAGATCTAGGTAACAAATCAAGAACTGTTGACTCTTCCACTAAGAGAACAGAGTACGTAAACATTGGCTGTATACTGTTGTGCAGCAGAATGAGTTAGGTCTTCCGAATGGGATGCCAAAATTTATGTAACGTGATTGCTAAATATTTGGCACCTGTACTTTTGGAAGGGTGTTGGGTCTAGAACTGTGATAAAAGTATAAATGTTTGTTGCTATGATTAATTAGGTTTCTTCATGGTAAATTCATCTGTTTTTCTTTTCTCTTGTTTTACCTGCTTATTATGATATTTTTATGATAATTCACTTTCTCACATATGATCCTAAAAGAGAGGTAATTCCTTTTAACTCAGGCTTCAAAGAAGGCATTCCTAGAACTAAATCACACTACATTTGAAAAAAATCTTTGGGGCTCCTAAATGTCATTTTTCACTTGTTTCTATTTATATTATCTCTGCACAAAGCTCTAAAATTCAAGCTTGTAAATGGCATTAAAGGATGCACATTTTCCTGGAATTCTTACAGATTCCAATCTAGCAACAGTGCCAAAAATAAGAGAGATGTCCAAGAGTCCTTGTTCATATGCAACCCCACTGATGCTGACAAAAAGTTCTTTTCAAGAAGATCCTAATAAGCGTTCAACCTTGTGGATAATTAGTGTCCAGGGGGAAGGAGTAGTGCTGGGCTGCCTGGCAATGTGCACAGGATTTAATTCTGTTCACCTCATGGAGACTTGCACTGTCCCTAGATCCTTGCCTCAATATTATATTTTATTTTATTCTGACAAGTGCTATATTGGAAAATACCATGAAATTTAAAAACTGGTTTCACTTCTGAATTGCAAAAATTGTGGTTGGCTCAAAGGTATCAGAAATATCACAGATCAGATCCCTTAGTAAGATTCTTTATGAGACGTACGTCTGTTGTTTCTGCTACAGTATATATGATGATAATATTAAAAATGAATACTAATAAGTGATTATAATATATACTGTCTGATAATCAATTTACATATGTTTTCTCCTTAAAACCGCTGAAGCAGATATAAACAATTTGTCTCCATTTTTAAGGTGGAAACTACAGTCTTGTAAAGCAATGCAAAACTTATCATTAGGTCACTTTAAAAAGTATTAAGGGAAGTTACATTACATAACAAGCAGCAGCATTGCAAAGAATGTCCCCTTCCATCTACCTCGTTGAAGGCCTATTTATCTCAGAAGTTGATATGCAAAAATATTTTTACTCTTATTCATCCTACATTCATTTTAATGAAGTTCTAGAATATTTAGATTGCATTTGATTTTCTTTTTTATGTTATCTTTAAAAAACTATCCCTTTAATCTTCTTATCAATCTCAAAAGTCAATTAGTGGACATTGGTTTGTATCCACTTTTTGACTGTTATGAATATTATTATGAATAATGCTACTATAAACATTCATATACAAGCTTTTGAGTAGACACGTTTTAAACTTCTTGTGCATATACCTAGGAGTGGGTCTGTTAGGTCACACAGAAACTCTCTTTTTAACTTTTTGAGGAACTGCCCAACTCTTTTTCAAAGCAGCTGCACCATTTTACATTGCCACTAGCAATGTATGAAGGTCCAGTTTGTTCACATACTTGCCAACGCTTGTTATTGTGTCTCTTTTTGATTATGCCCATTTACTGATAAAGAAATAAAATATGGTATATCTGTACAGTGGAAAATATCCAGTCATAAATGAAATGCTGAAACATGCTATATCATGGATGATCCTTGAAACATGTGCAAAGTGAAAGAAGCTAGACCCGAAAGGTCACATATTAGATGATTCTGTTGATATAAAATTTCCATAATAGGCACATCCAATAGAGAGAGAAAGATTAGTGGTCGCCAGAGGCTGAAGGAGGGGCGAATGGGGAGTGACCACCAATGAGCATCAGACTTTTTAATGAGCTAATGAAAATGTTTTGGAAGTAGATAATGATAAAGATTCCATGATTTTGTAAAATACTAAAGCCAGTGACTTGTATAGTTTAAAAGGTAAATTTTATGTTATATGAAATATGTCCCAATTTGCAAAGCCAATTAGGCTTCTGAGTCTACAGTGATGATGATGGTAATAATCGTAACGGCAAGGCCTATCACAGAGGTTGGGTAAAGAAGGGAAAAGAGAGAGAAAATAGAAATTCAATGAATATTTATGCTTTAGTATGTTTTCCTGACACATCTGAGCTTCCTATTCTGGATTATGACTCTACCACCCACTAAGTTATTCAAATTAGAAATCTCAAAATGATGATGGGTTCTTCTTTCACTCAACATTAGACAATTTTCTTTGCACAAAATGTGTCTCTGATCTCAGATTTTTTTTCCCATAATCACTGTTCTCATTTCAACCTCCACTGTTGTTGCCATTTAAAGTAACTGATCTCTCATTAATCACTGCAATATTTTTCTAACGATACTTCTCCCATTTCCAGGCCCTCCTTTATTTAAATCTACCCCACAAGCTGCATTTATTGTTAGCATCCCATAGTCCAAGTCTGACCATGCCGTTCTTCCCGTGATGGCGTAAAGGGAACTGACATGATAAAATGAGCCCTTCACTACAATTTACATGTCTGGGCTCAGTTTTGAACTACTTGGTCCTGTTCTCCCTACCCTCACATACATACATAATGCAGTATCCTGCACATTATATTCTCTTTTATACTGCCTTACTTTGGTCGTGTTCTTCCTTTTGACTACTATTCCCTTCTTGTTTGTATAAATCAGTACCCCTACAGATCAAAAAAGAAAACACCTCTCAGAATAGTTTAAGAAAAAAATGTAATTAGGAAAGCTAAGTTTAGAGACCATTTTAGGGATAACTGGTGCAGGAACCTACAGACAGTTTTCCTTATCTCTTGTTTCTGCTTTCAACTGAAGATGTAACTGAAGATAGATTGATAGACGACTAATTGATCCATCTCTACAATTCTAAAATATCAAGAACTTGAGGAAAATTAAAGAGACACAAAAATTAAAGAGAGACAAAGTTAGGCTAAGTTTAAGTCACGTGCTACTCAATGAACCAATCGCTTTGCAATAGACATGGGTATTCTGCAAGGTCAGTTGGGTACTATGTCCACCCATTCAGCATGGTACGAGGGTATCATGAATAACAGAATGGCAAGCCCACCATGACCAAATGGAGAAGAGAGAGGGTGGTTTTCGAACAGAAAACAACCTTAAGTCTGTACTTTTCTGTTTTAGCTTTTACAATTAGGCTTATGACCCAATGTGAACTAGTTTTTGCGACGAGTATGTGATAGAAGTTGAGGAATTTTTTTCTCCACATAAATATGCAGTGTTTCAGTACCTTTGGTAAAAGCACTTTCCACTTTTGATTGGATCGCTTTGTACTCCTTTAGAAAAATTAAATAAGAATGTACATGTGGTGGCTCTATATACTGCTATATTGACGTTAATTGTTTGGATTACTGAAACTTTGTAATAAGGTTTGCAGTCAGGTACTGCAAGTCCTACTTTGTTCTTGTTTTTTTCCGTTTATTTTCATTGTGGTAAAATACAAAGAAGGATTTACTATCTTAACAATTTTTAAATGTATAGTTCAGTTTAAGTATATTTATATGGTTTTTCAATCATCACTACCATTCATCTCCAGAACATTTCATCTTGCAAAACTAAGACTCTAGGCCCATTAAACGATAACTCCTCATTTCTTCCTTCTCTGAATGTCTGGCACCCATCATTCTACTTTCTGTTTCTATGATTTTGACTACTCTAAGGACCCCATATTTGTGGAATAATACAATATTTATATTTCATGGCTGGCTTATTTGACTTACTATAATGTCCTCAAGGTCGATCCATGGTATAGCCCATGTAAAAATTCCCTTCCTTTTTAAGAATAAATAATATTTCATTGTGTATATAAAATACGTTTTGCTTATCTATTCATTCTTCTACAGAAACTAAAGTTGCTTTAATGCTACTTTGAGCATGGGAATACAAATATATCTTTGAGATCTTGCTCTCAATTATTTTTAATATATAGAAGTGGAAGTGCTATATGGTATGATAATACTTTTCTTATTTTTTAAGAAACTAACATAATATTTTCCATAGCAGCTGTACTATTTTACATTCCCACCTACAGTGTTTATTTTGTTTTCTTGCTAGTGGCCGTTCTAATTGGTAAAAGGTGGTGTCTCATTGCTTTGATTTGCATTTCCCTAATGATAGTAATGTTCAGCATATTTGCATATGCTTATTGGCCATCTCTATATCTGGGAGAAATGTCTGTTTCAGTTTGTTTCCCCAGTCTGTTAATTGATTGTTTTTGGTGTTGAGTTTTAGGATTTCTCCGTACGTCCTGGCTATCATTCCGTTATCAGATATATCATTGGCAAATATGTTTGTCCATACTGTGGGTAGCCTTTTTACTCTGTTGGTAGTGTCTTTTGATGCAGACACTCTTTTATAATGCCTAACTTGTCTATACATATTTTTTGTTGCCTGTGCTGTGGGTCTGATCCAAAAAAGTATTGCCAAATTCAGTATTATGAAACAGGCTATGTTTTCTTTTCTGAGAGTATTATAGTTTCAGGTCTTACATGTAGGTCAAGTATAAATTTTTGAGGTCACTTTTTTAATATAGTCCAATTTTATTTAATATAGTCCAGTTTAATGCAGTCCAATGTTATTTGCATGTAAATAGCCAGTTTTCCCAGCACTGTTTGTTGCATACAGTCTTTTGTCCCATTGATACCATTGTGAAAAATCATTTGCCCATACTTACAAGGGTTTTTCTCTGGACTCTTTATTCCAACAGTATATATCTATGTCTTTATGCCAATACCATACTGATTTGATTACTGGAGCATTGTAAGCTTTGAAATCAGAAAGTGAGAGTCCTCCAGCTTTGTTCCCCTTATTCAGGATTGTTTTAGTTATTCAGAGTCCCTTTAGAATCCATAGAAATTTTATCATCAGCTTTTCTATTCTAGCGCAAAACATAATTGGGATTTTAATAGCAATTGCATGGAATCTGTAGATTGCTATGTACTGACATTTTAACAATATTAACTCTTGCAAATCTATGAACATGGGATCTTTTTCCATTTATTTGTGTCTTCTTTAATTTCTTTTAGAAAAGGTTGGAGTTCCCCTCCTTGGTTAAATGTATTTCTAAATATTTTAGTCATTTTGATGCCACTGTAAACCAAAGGGTGTTGTTTTTTTTCTTAAATCTTTTGGTATTTTCATTGTCAGTGTCAGGATTGTCAGGTTTTTTTGGTGCTTACTTTGTATCCTGCTACTTTGCTGAATTCATCTATTAGTTTGACTACTTTCGTGTATATTTTTAGGGTTTTCTATATATTAATCTGAAGACAAAAATCATTTTTTTTCTTTTGAATTTGAATACCTTTTATATCTTTTTCTCACTTAAATTGCGTTGAATAGAAGTGAAAGAAGCAGGCATCCTGTCTTACTCCTGAATTAGAGGAAAAGCTTTCAGTCTTTCACCATTGGTTATGATGCCCACTGTGAATTTTTTATATATAGTGTTCATTATATTGAGGTAGTTTTCTTCTGTTCCTAGATTGTTAAGTGGTTTTATCATGAAAGGGTATTAAATTTTGTCAGATGACTTTAATGGATCACTTGAGATAATGGTTATTTTTCCTGATTTTCTGTTAATGTGATGTGTCACATTGTTTCATTTTTATATGTTGAAACACTTTGGCATTCCAGAAATAAATCCCTCTTGGTCATGGTGTAAAATCCTTTTAATATGCTGCTGAATTTAATTTGCTAATATTTTGCTAACATTTGTTAAGGACATTTACATCAACATTCATAAGTAATATTGGTCTATAATTTTCTCTTTTTGTACTCTTTTTAATTGGCTTTGATATCAGAGTAATGCTGGGTTCATAGAACCCAGTGTTCTCTTCTCTAAATATTTTTTGAAATAATTGAGAAGTATTGGTGTTCTTCTTTAATGTTTGGTAAGAGTCACTGGTGAATCCATCGAGTCCAGTGTTTCTTTGGTCAGAAAATTTGTGATTACTGCTTCAATTTTCATACTAGTTGTAGTTCTATCTTGACTTCTTCATGATTCAGTTATGGTATATTGTATTTCTAGCTTGCCTGATTCATTTCAAGTTAGCTAATTGATTAACATGCAGTTGCTCATAATACTCTTTTATAATCCTTTTTTCCTTGTAGATTTTTGCAATGTCCCACTTTCCTTTCTGATTTAGTAATGTGAGTCATTTCTTTCTTTCTTTTTTTTTCTTATCCTCTAGGTTAAGTTTGTCAATTTATCTTTTCAAAGGACCAAATTTGAATTTTGTTTATTATTTTTTTCTTTTTTTTGAAACAGAGTCTTAATCCATCACCCAGGCTGGAATGCAGTGCCTCAATCTCAGCTCACTGCAATCCCTGCCATCTGGGTTAAAGCGATTTTCCTGCCTCAGCATCTTGAGTAGCTGGAGTTACAGGCATGTGCCACCGTGCCCAGCTAATTTTTGTATTTTTAGTAGAGACGGGGTTTTGCCATGTTGGCCGGGCTTGTCTTGAACTCCTGACCTGAAGTGATCCACCTGCCTTGACCTCCCAAAGAGCTAGGATTACAGGCATTTGCCACCACACCCGGCCTGTTTTTCTATTCTCTATTTTGTTTATCTCGACTCTAGTCTTTAATATTTTCTTCCTTCTGCTAGCTTTGGTTTTAATTTTTCCTTTTTTTCTAGTTCTTTTAGATGTAAAATTACATTGTTGATGTTAGAACTTTGTTTTTTTTTTAAAGGTGAGTGCTTACTTCTCTTAAATTTTCCCATAGCACTGCCTTTGCTTTCCCCTTAAATTTTGACTAGTCTGTTGGCATTTTCCACTCATTGCTGAGCAAGTTCTACTGTCCCTTGGGGTTTTCTTTGAATCATTTTGTTTAATAACATTCTTGTTTGATTTCCACAAAGTTGTGAATTTTTCAGAAGTTCTGCTTTAAAGATTTAGTTACATCCTGTTGTGGTTAGGAAAGGTACTTTGTATTATACCTATCTTTTAAATTTTATTAGACTAAATTTGTAGTTATCATAAGTATATTCTAGAAAATGTCCCATGTGCATTTGAGAACAATGTACATGCTGTCATTATGGGTAGAGTGTTTTATATATGTCTGTTACATTTGGTTGGTTTATTGTGTTAAGTTCTCTATATCCTTACTTATCTGTTCTATCCATTTTTGATAACAGAGTATTGAAGTCTGCAACTATTATTTTAGAACTGCCTGTTTTTTTCAATGCTGTTTATTTTTGTGTCTTATATTTTCATGGTCTGTTATGAAGTGTGTAGATGTTTATAATTGTTATATATTCTTGCTTTATTAAAATTGTTATTCATAGCAACTGAAAGAAAAGACTTAAATGTTTATTTTAATAAAAGTAGTTCTATATTTATTTATGTCAATCAATTACCAGGTTCACAGAATCTTACTTTCTTAAACTTCAATCTGCTGTTAACGCCATTCAATGCATTAAAAATATATATATAACATGTTTAAGTTTCCTATTACTTTTTTAAAGCTCTGTTTCTTAATTGTTTGTTTCTATATTTTTTTCTTTCATTTCAAACATTTTCTTTCAGTATTATTTTTAAAATGGACTTAAAAATTTTGTCTCTTATTTCCAACATCTGCCGTTTTGAGGGTAATCTCTTTTGATTGTTTTCTCCTCTAATGATCTGTCATATAATTTTGTTTCTTTGTATGCTACATCATTTCAGTTTATATGCTGGACACTGTGAATTTGAATTGCAGAGATTATGAATTTTTTTCTCTTTATCTGAAGAAGATAGATTTTTTTTTAAAAAGGTACTTAGCATGGCTGAACTCAAACTTCCAACTCTGTCTCTACTAAAGTGGACAGTAGATAAATATCTCTGTTCAGTACTTCAGTGTTCATTTAACTTCTTGTCATGTGCTCTGTGCCTACATGGTTATTTGGCCAGTGTTTTGGGCAGGCCGGGATTATCCACACTACTTGGAGCTCCTCAACTCTGGCACTTGCCTTAGATATCCTCACGTTCCTTTTCCATGTGCTGTGGCTTCCCCAATTCTCTCCTCTATTTCTTCAAGTTTATGAGACTGCAGCTTTTTGTCCTCACATTAAGCAACCCACATGATGAAAACATGAGGCTGTTCTCAGAGTACATGCTACACAAAATATAAAGCTCAGAGTCATTTATTTCTTCCTAGTGTCAATTTCTCTTCCATATCTTCCTGCCTCTCTGCCTTTTTTCATTCACCAGTACCTTAAATTAGGTTGTACCTGTTGTCCAAAGGTTATCATTGTTATCTGTGAAAGAATTATTATTATAAGTGCCACTCAGAGTTACCTGTTGTTTACCCATTGTAAAGTACTACTTTACAGAATAATATGTTCCAATGTGCCTGTGAGTAGCTTGTGATTATCCTAAAGCTTATACTGAGGTTTTCTTGCTTTATTATTACCATTCAACTTTATCACAGTCTTCTCTTCATCACATTTTTACCTTCATCATTTTCGTTACCAATATCATGCAATCCAACATGTATTTATGTTTATTTCAGTTTTACGCATGCTTCATATGTTAGCGTACATTTTACCATACGTTATTTCTGATAAGTATATGGAATTTAAGTATATGTTATTGTTTTCTCAATTTTATTAAGGAGAAAATTGAGCTTAAGACTCTAAAATATACTGTCTATAGCTCACAGAACATATACTTATGTTATATGTTATATACTACTCAGATATATCAGTCTAGTTCATATGAAATGTCCCAGTATTGACAGTTTTAATAGCGTTTCATAGGATGGATATATCACAGTGCAGTCAAATATTCATATATTACATTGATAAAAGTAAATCTTGTCAAAACTATATTGATGAAAAATTGCATATGGAAGAACTAAGATACAATTAGGAAGATACAAACAGATCATTAAGAGTTATGAATACTATGCTAGGGACTTGTAAATTATGCTCAAGCAATGAAAAACCACCAAAAATCTCTAAGTATAAGAATGGCATGATTACAGTGACTTGATTAGCCGTTTGAATGTGAATCATAAGCTGCAGGGAGAAATGGCAGATAGACTAAGCCACTGCAAAAGTCTGGAAGGAAGACTGTACTTGAATTAAGCAATGGAAAGAGCATTCTAAAAAGGTATGGACACGGGAGGTGATCTACAGAAAGAAGGAAGTTAATTTAACACATTAACATCTTTGTGTTAAAACAAAAATAATGCAAATGCCAAACAAAGTCTAGAAATAAAATCATATTACAGATAAATCAGAGTAAAACAATTGTTCTTTAAGTGGCTGGATAATCGAGGTCCATCTGTTTTTTTTCTGTCTTGTGTGGAGATGTGTATTCAGCTGTGACTCTATCAATCTTTCATTTGCTTCTTTGTCAAACGCAGTTCATGTTTACTTGTAAATGATTACAGTCTTTTGTTCAGGAAAATAGCATTGCTGGAGGTGCTCAGATATACGGCACACAATTTCAATACAAAGAAGAAAGTTATCTAAATTGCCCAGAAGTTTCATAAATTACACATGTAGGTACAATAGTTAAATATCCATCAGCAGATTGTTTAAATTATTTCATGTATTGTGTTGAATAAATTATGTAAAATATTATTATAAAGGCCAGAGAGAATGGGAATTATATTTTACACTTGTGTACATTTAACAGACTTTTAATGTTCGTTTCAATAATTCTTAAATCTATAGTGGTTACACAGAGAAAACCTTGAATATTTTACATATGTTCTTCTCAGATAATGATATATAGTATTTCTGTAATGAAATGTTCTAAAATGTGCTTTATATTCTTTTTGATTAAATGGAACTACTTTTAAATATCTGATTATTACAGTAGACTACAAATTAAAGCCCACTGAAGATTTCAGACTGAAGATTTTGCTCATTTTTAACTTTTCCTATTTAATTTTCACATGCACTACTTTTATTTTTGCTACAGTTGAAGTTACCACCTCTGACTGGAAAAATATCTGCCTAGATATTTCCTCTTTTATAATATATCTACTTCCATTTCCGTATTTATATTAATTCTTGGCTTTTTTTTTTTTTTTTTTTGTATGTGACTGAAGTGAAAGTTCAAACAGGTGACTCACTATCAAGGAATAGGTTACTGGTTTATTAATATTTTAACATTTTCCTTAGGCAAACATTAAAGCAATTGCCATTAAGTAAAGGATTTATGAATAAACTGCTTCTGAGTACAAGAAATATAATTGTTGTCTGAGTCAATAGCATTATTTTAAAAGCTTTTTAGTCAAAGTTTTTATTACTTGTCCTTTTAGAACTTACTTGAAACATGAAGTGTTATCCCATTACTTTTGCCATATTCTGTTCATTAGAAGCAAGTCAATGGGCCCAGCCCACATTCACGGGGGAGGATTGTACAGGCCGTGAATACTAAGAAATGAGATCACTACAGGCCAAGTCATAGGCTGCCTACCACACAACTCATGTTATTAAATAGAGTAACTGGGCATGACAGCTTACATCTGTAATCCCAGCACTTTGGGAGGCATAGGCAGGAGGACTGCTTAAGCCCTAGAGTTTGAGACAAACTCAGCAACATAGTGAGAACCCATCTCTATAAAAAAAGAAAAAAAATTAGCCAGGCCTCGTGGTCCTTGCCTTTAGTCCCAGCTACTTGGGACACTGAGGTGGGAATATTGCTTAAGCCCAGCAGATCAACACTTCAGTGAGCTGTGATTGAGCCGCTGTACTCCAGCCTGGGTGACCCTGTTCCAAAATATTATTAATAAATATGATTAATAAAGATTAAACATGTTTACTAACAGCTTAAATATCTTCACTGATCTCCCTTTTAATGCCCCTGGAAAGATCATTGTTCCTTTCCATAAACCATCCATTTGCTTCTTGATATTGTAGTAAAGAGTCATAATCTTTGCATACTATTTAGCAGTCTATTTCAAAGTGTTGGTTAATATAGGACTTAGTATATAGGTACCAAGAACTTCTCATTCATAGAAGCCTATTATTTCAAGCTATATGAAGAACAACCATGTGTAATCATTTTTTAAATGACTCATCATTTGGGCATTCTGCCATCTTTGAAATAAATGACCATATGTATATGAACTCAAAGGAAAGTAGAAAATTACCTTAAGGTTCTGGATTTTAAAAAATCATCTGTGATTATTTATAAAGGATCCTTTACTCATTTTACTTTTCTCCTCCTTTCCTATCTCACACACTGCAACATGTGTTTACATACAGACAGCTATATCTACTTTCTCTCAAGAAATGTTTAAAAAAAAAGTTACCGTAAGAGACTTTGCGAATAAAGGCTCTGTTCCTCAACACAGAGTCTCAAAAATCAGTTTAGTTTTACAGCACTGCTCTTTTCTCTTGATCTCTTAGTTCTCTTCAGTGCTTATTTCTATTTGTCACTTTCCTGATGCCTCCTTGTTTCAGGCTTCCACTGCCAACAGCTGAGATAATCTCCTCCCATCCCCAACGTCTGGTTCCTGCCACCAAAATTTACCCCTGTGCAATAGTCAAATACAGATGTGAGTCTAATGATCTCTATCTGATATTTGTTAAGTTAGTGAAAATGTATCTTTATTGCCATGTGCCCATCTTGAGATTAATCTCTGTTCCTTTCCATTTCTTTCCTAAGTCTCTCATGTGTCCCTGTTATGTACTTGCTGTCATAAATTTGTCTGACAGTTATCTCTAACCAGAGAATCCTGGAAGTTGGGTTTTGATTTCTTGCAAAATTCTGTCATAGAAACAAAGTACAACCATTACTTTTTTATTACTTTTCTGGTTATTGACTGGGAGGCAGTATGACATCCTGATTAATAGTATGACCCTTAGATTCAGGTAACTATTATAAAATAGCAAATTTTTATAGAGTGCCTACTATGTGCCAAATACTGGTGTAGTGCTTTACAAATATTAACACATCCCACCTTTATGACAATCCTGTAAGATACTCAGACAGCATCCCAAGGAGGTAAAGAGCACACACTTAGAAATCGTTTGTCCAAGGTTCAAATCCTAGCTCAAAACGCTAATCTATCCAGTGACTGTGGACATATCACTTAAATTTGCAGAACCTCAGCTTTTTTTTTTCCTGCTGCTCATTTAAGGTCATTTCCACTAAGGCTTGGTGAGAGAAGCAGAACAATTCTGAGTAAGAGAGAATAAAGGACTTACAGAAATTAGATCTTATTATTGTGAGACTAGCCTATATAAGAATGTTGCCTCCAGTTTTGGATCTGAATTCAACTGGGCAGATGGTTAGAAACATTTAACATGAAATGGCAGAGAGTAAGGACCAACTCTAGATCCCACAGGAATGAATGAGAACAAACTAGAATGCACGTGGTCAATTGCTACCAGCATTGATCTCTTACCACCCCAAGATTCAATAATGTGGTTGATTTTCAGGTAAATGTTCCTGTCAGCATATCGCTGCACACACACCTTGCTGAGGACTCAGAAAAGCTGAAGGAAACCGGTGGGAACTATTAGCTGTATAATCCAGATACTGCCCCGTGTCAACAAGGTTAGCCAGCAAATCACTGACAACATGGGCTACAAGAGTGCACAGCCCCATACAGAATTCTGGAGTGTGAGAGTGCCTGTAGCTTAACTTCCACCTTCTAAAGCCTACATACTTGTTTTAGCCAGCCTAGCCCAATACCAGATAAAGAATTTAAGAAATGTTAATAATATCATTTCTTACAATGTTTTTCTGAGGATGGTGAGAATTAGTGAATATACAGTCCTTAGTACAGTACTTGACATGGGATAAATTCTTAGTGATTATTATGTGATTCTGAGAAGGAAAATAATATTCAGAAAAAGTGGCTTTAGAAAACCAAAATGCACTGCAGTTTCAGGCAACGGCAACGTTTATCTTCAAGAAGATGATTTTTAAAATACAATCCCTTAAAGTCTTTGGTTTTAGAAGGTAAAAGCTCCTGGTCAGTTTCAGGACTGGAAGGATGAAGCAAAGACACAATACAATATTGCTGTACATAATAAAATAATAAGAATATTTAGTTTATATGGAGACTATATGGGATGGAGGATGAGGACCCCTGGAACAACAACAACAAAAAAATAGATATTCTAGACAATTGAAAGGATGCAAAAATACCATAGAAGCGGAACTTTCTAGACATATTGATGCCTAATATGAAATTTGAAATTGTTTTTTAAAATCTTTTTAAAATTAACTTGTATGCCTTAATATCACAAAAATTCTCTTACTTAAGAACATGTGTTATTATTCTGGAGGGAATAAAGAAAGGAGTATGTTTCTATCACAGCCCTGAAAGAGTTCAGAAAAAACGAGCCATGTAAGACAGATAAAGCCAGGTGCAATGACAAAGCTGGCTGGGGCATGGACTTACCAAGGAGAAACATCACCATTCACAAAATCTTACTAGGTACTACCACCAGTATCGTCAGCATCCTCAGTAACATTACATTATCATTCAGATGCCAGGTTAATCTTTTTTCATATTAAGGAAGAAAACTCTTTTCTCTCTATCACCAAGGCCTATAGCTCCCCACTGACACAAACAAGGAATTCAGGATATATTTTGTAAATCACTTCAAAGTTGTAACTGTGAAAAATGACCAAAATGTTATTTAGTAGTAGTAGTTAATACTCATACTGTGCTTTGTATCTGCCACTCTTGTAAGATTATAAGTAATTATAATAATCTTAAATATTCCTGTCCTTACCTCTTACCTTCTTTGTTGCTAACTAGAAAGGGTAATGACCAAAGCCACTAGGGAAGCCATGTGTTGAAGACGCTGTCAAAGTTACTCCCCTGCCTAGAGCTCTGAATGGCTTTATGGAGCAGAGGTCACCTCCCAATAATGAACTCCTACATAAGGCAGAAGTAAACCACTATCTCATTTGAGATATTACATTTTTTAATCTTACTGCAGTATCAGGTTAACATTATTTACCCCCATCTAACACCCAAAGCCGTTAAGTAGTTGAACCAGAACGGGAATTCAAGCATATTTTATTTAAAAAATATTGATAAACATGTTTTCCTACCTCTCCAGCTTTTGCAAGCTAGATAGGGAAGCTTTCTAGATGAGAGCCTCCTTCTTTGGTTTCTGACTGACAGGAATAAAAGGGAAAGAGGTAGGATATTTTAAGGGCAGCAAAGACAATTAAAATTTCTAGATGACTTACTTTGGCTCTTCAGAGAAGTAAAACCTTGAAATGGAACAGGTAATGCTCTGTTGAACTTTTCATATCAAATAAAAACTGGAGATAGGGTTCCCATTAACAGCTGCGAGTCTCTTGGCCACTGTGTCTTTGCGTTTAGATATGTCTGCAGTGTTTTGTATTATTCCATTGTGAGGATCTCTGCCATGCAAGCATCATTCCCTAGTAATATGTGAGATACCCAAGAAAATGCAGTAATATTGCTAGCTCACGAGGGGGACTATCAAGAATGCTGTAGAGGTAACTTACTGCCAGAATGTGATGCCAAGACAGAGCACTAGGACCCTGTCTAAGTCTTCACACACATACATGGGGCAGTCAGACTGTTAGTGCAGTGGGGTCCATCATCCTAATATCCCTGGCTTGAAATTACTCATTGTCTTTCTTATTAAAAAAAATGAAATATAAGACCACAATGTAAAAGATAACTTTAGGGAATGAATATATACAGAGGGAGCAGAGCAGAAAGTCAAAATCTGACAAATGGCAGCACTGGAGACCTTCTAGTAGAAACGAAGGAAGTGATGACTTTGAATTTAAGCCTGCCTTCTAATTTATTTAAAATAAGAAGATTTTCTTTGAACACCTGCCTTCTTCTCTCCCCTGCCCCCAAGTTTTAAGAATTCCCAATGACAACATGTATATTCTATTTCTTAGAGAGACACGTGATATAAGCTGAAGTTTGGTTAACGTGCAAACAGTTTCTGGTTCCTAGTTCAAGGAATACTTTCGTACTTTGGTTCCTGTTCTAATTTAAATCCTAATCCTTCTCTCTGCTAAGGTTATACAAAAAGAAATCCCATTATAGTGTATTTGATAAATTAAAAACTGTTGTATTTTGTCAAAAAATTTCAGCTTAAAATATAACTTGTTTTTTGTTTTTTTTTTTTTTGAGAAGGAGTCTTACTCTGTTGTCCAGGCCATAGTGCAGTGGCAAGATCTTGGCTTACTACAACCTCTACCTCCCGGGTTCAAGCCATTCTCATGCCTCAACCTCCTGAATAGCGGGGACTACAGCTGTATGCCACACGCCCGGCTAATTTTTATAATTTTGGTGGAGATGGGGTTTCACCATTTTGACCAAGCTGGTCTTGAACTCCTGACCTAAAGTGATCCCCCCGCCTTGGCCTCTCAAAGTACTGGGATTACAGGTAAAATATGGTTTTAATGGAAAAAAAATGAGATTTCTAGATAGCTTAACATGAATCAACACCAATGACCAATTAATTGCTGTGATGACTTATCTTCTTCACGATGTTGAGATTCTCAGAGAGGCCTGCCAAGTACAATAAGTAACTCAAATATTTTATTACTTGATGATGATTAATACACAAACACCTTGTGTTTATTTTCACTCTTCAAAAAATTGAAATATTTTAGGCGAAATAGCTCATCTTATTTGGATTTTTAAAAGGCATATTGTCTATTATTTATTGAAATATCCACTTTATTATTTCCAGCAATGGAACATTTCCCACGATGGATTATCTTTCCTGCTAATATATCCAAGCTTCCTAACACACACATTTAGTCTTTTTAGAATAGCCTGTCAGAAAAACATACATATATTATTTATTTACATGATTTGTTAGTGAAGTGTAATTATTAGTAATGGAAATGATAACATTGGACATATACATTAACCGTTGCAAAAATAGTTTTATCCCAATACTATTTATTTAATAGAAACCTATTTTATTCTTATGGTTTAGTTTATATTGAAGATTGTCTCCGTTAATATAAAATAAAGAGTTTACTTCTAATGGAAAGAAAGTATTTGCATGCCTGGGATAGATCATACATCATACATAAGAATGCAGAATGTGTATGGAAATATGGTATTTGTATACTTATCTTTAGCAAAATCGTAGAGATAGATGGTTCTTTATTTTGTAAAAACATGCCATTATGAATAGTGAGGTATTATGCTTATGATGTATTTTGCTATAAAATTGAAGCAAAAGCCTCAACTTAGATGTACATAAAAACAACAAAATCATTTTTAAATATAACAATGAAGACAATTAAACATTTTCAGTTGTTTTATACCATTTCAACAAAATGTGTTCTCTTAAATATTTTACTTTATCAAAAATATCTCTATCTCCTCTAGTCCTCTAGAAAAAAAGGGAATTCTGCGTCTTTATGTTACCGTGTGACACTCCTTTATTGTTTTAACCACAGTTGTAATTTTACATTTATTTTGATGGTTACTTAATGCCAGCATTCCACACTAGACTGTAAGTTCTGTAAGGGTGAACATAGTGTTTTTTTAACTCATGATTTAGTCTTGTGTCTCTAACCCAAACTAAAACACGTAGCAAAAATAAATAGTTATTTAATAACTTATCTAACCCTGCTATTTTTCTCTCTGGTTTTACTTTCTGACATTTTATGTCTTAGAAGCCACATCAAATGATTGAATCAAGGCAGATACTGTGAACCAAGACCTATAAGAAAATTGGTCAGCCTTCTATTTGATGAATAAAAGCACAGTGACCTAAAGCCCTAGTGAGACAGTGAAAAGAACTACCTTCTACAGTTCTAGTCTAGACAGGTAACTGGTCTTCATTTCCTTTGGCAAGTCACTGAGACACATTGGAAATCTGTTTTTGCAATTTAGCCCAGGGAGGCTGAGATACATTCTTAATTTTCAAGACAAATCCCAGGTTTTTTTTTTTTTTCCGGTGGGTCCCATAAAGTGAACTGCCTGAGTGGGTAGGATTCTGCCCCTTACCTTAAACCAGAGTAACTTCATTCTTTTCTGATTTAGCTCTAAAATACTATGACTGTATAGGGAAGTGTCTATGAAATGACATTTTCTAGGTTCTGAGAATGGAAAAAAATGGTCTCGTATTTCACCCTTATCACCTTGAATGTGATAAACATAACACAGTAGGATTTTATTCTTTTCTGTAACTTCTGTTCTAACGTCAAAAATAATTGAACATTTGCAATTGAAATCATACACTTGCAGTTTATTTGGATATTATGTAAACTCTACTAAAGTGTAAAAACCATTCTGAAAAGAATATTAAAACCATAATTTTTAAATCGGAGGGGCGGGCATTGAACTATAAAACCCTAGGGAAGGAAAGGGCAAAAGATAGTTTATTCCTTCTAGCTTTATTCATTTAACACTTATTCTAAAAGGGATATAAAGGTTAACAAGTGATTATATATCATTTATACATAATCTGGACATACATATTCATGCCTTGGTCTTAATATTCGGCATTTCCTGGTAATATCCCTTAAGGACATCAAAAGATCAACATTTAAAGTCATTTTGATATCTAAAAATATGTAGTCTATGACTGATTAATGTATACAGGAGGCATAGGCAAAACTGGGGGGTGGTACCCAGGCTTTGACATGCTGATGGGGGAGGTACATGCTATTTTTTGTGAAGATGAAAGTTCCTGTTGGGTCCAGGAAAAACATACTACATATTCATATTTCAGAAAATCAGGTTATTCTAATTTTCTGAGCTGTTAGCTTCCAGTGGTAAGGTGTGTTGAAATATACATATCCAAGGAAAAACAACCAACCAACCAAACACAATGTATGTCCATGTTGTTGTTGTTACCTGCTATTATTTCATACAGATTCAGTTTGAATGAACAAAACATCCTATTACTACATTTACTGGGAAGAAAAAACAAATGTTTGTTGACACCAGTCTTCCAAGGAGCACTGATATCATCTGGAGATAAATAACTCAATCAAAAGGAATCTCTGGATGATGAAAGCTCTAGTTCATATTATGTTTGAATTTTGACAGTCCCAGCACTTACAACCTTCGAAAATTATGAAGAGAAAAAACACGTAATGTAAAATGCATCACTGGATGGTTCTACAGGGACTTGGGAATGGAATAAAATGGTGCCTAAAGTCAAGGAAATGTAGCATAGAAAACAACTAAGACAGGTGTAGCGGCAAGGAAGTTCACTCAAACAGTTCTGGGATCAAAGTTCAGGGAACTGAGAGAGTAAGAAGTAGCAGAGCATTGAGAACAGAACCTTGAATTTCTTTTTTTTTAATCTTTTTTTTAAATTATACTTTAAGTTCTGGGGTACATGTGCAGAATGTGCAGCTTTGTTACTTAGGTATGCATGTGCTGTGGTGGTTTGCTACATCCATCACCCCATCATCTACATTAGGTATTTCTCCTAATGCTGACTCTCCCCTATCCGCCCACCCCCTGCTATCACTCCCCTAGCCCCCTGACCCCGATAGGCCCCAGTGTGTGATGTTCCCCTCCCTGTGTCCATGTGTTGTCATTCTTCAACACCCACTTATGAGTGAGAACATGCGGTGTTTGGTTTTCTGTTCTTGTGTCAGTTTGCTGAGAATGATGGTTTCCAACTTTATGCATGTCCCTGCAAAGGACGTGAGGTCATCTTTTTTTATGGCTGCATGGTATTCCATGGTGTATACGTGCCGCATTTTCTTTATTCAGTCTATCATTGATGGGCATTTGGGTTGGTTCCAAGTCTTTGCTATTGGGAACGGTGCCTCAATAAATGTACGTGTGCATGTCTTTATAAGAGAATGATTTATAATCCTTTGGGTATATACGAGTAATGGGATTTCTGGGTCAAATGGTGTTTCTATTTCTAGATATTTGAGGAATTGCCACACTGTCTTCCACAATGATTGAACTAATTTACACTCCCACCAACAGTGTAAAAGCCTTCCTGTTTCTTCACATCTTCTCTAGCGTCTGTTGTCTCCTGATTTTTTAATGAGATGGTATCTCAATGTGATTTTGACTTGTATTTCTCTAATAGTCAGTGATGATCATCTTTTTTTCATATGTTTGTTGGCTGCATAAATGTCGTCTTTTGAGAAGTGTCTGTTCACATCCTTTGCCCACTTTTTGATGGGTTTTTTGTTTGTTTGTGTTGCAAATTTAAGTTCTTTGTAAATTCTGGATATTAGCCATTTGTCAGATGGGTAGATTGCAAAAATTTTTCCCCATTCTTTCGGTTGCTGAGAACCTTGAATTTCTAAATAAAACATAAAAGGTTTAATCTCAACTCTAGTACCTGCTGGATATGTGATCTTGGGAATATTTTTTACCTCTCCTGACTGGCTTCATCAGCTACTCTAAGAAGTTGCAGAATGTTGAGAATAGAACTTGGAATTTCTAAAGAAAACATAAAGGTTTAATCTCAGCTCTGGAATAGTCCCAAGATCAGCTAGATATATGATTTTGGGAATGTTTTTTAACTCTCCTAACTGGGTTCAGCAGCAGCAGCAAACAGAGACACATCGTTCTATCTTGCCTGGTGGGGAGAAGATCACACAAGTTAAAGAGCCCAATATGCTTCCTGGACCTTTTATTTTTTTTATTATTAGATAAAACACTCATGTTGTCTATGTAGTAGGTGCTGGGATCTAATGGCAAGACAACACAAAGTCCCAATTTTAATTGAATTTAAATTCTAATTAGGAGATAAATATTAAATAACAATCACAAGGAACAAGATAGCAGTTACAATTTAAATGTGATATTTATAGAAAAGTCCAGGAGAAATGACAGAATAGTTGACATTTTAGTGCCATAAAGAGAAAATGCAGAGTTCTGGGAAAGCAATAAAATGACTAGGGGATGAGGGCAGAGCAGGGGTGACGTGAGGAAGAAAGAGTCTCTGGGGTGGTATTGAGTTGAAATCTGAAGAGTTAACTTTTTAAAAAAAGCGCTTGGAAGTTAGAAAAGAGCAGCCCAGGCCTAAATGGAGGAGAGAGAGGACAGAGCATGTGTTCGGCCCCAGAGGCAGGAGAAGGTCAGTGCCTTCTCCAAACTGGAGAGAAAGCCAATGTGATTAGGGTGTGGAGAGTGTGAGTAGACAGAGGATGAAGAGGAGCATGACGGTGTAGATATAGCCTGGTAGGCAATGTATAGAACCTTTATTATCTGTATTATTATTTGATATAAATGATGTAAAATATCAAAATATAAAAATCTTTATTGCTATAGCAATGGGGAACAATAGCAGGCTTTTATCAGGACAGTTGCATTATCAGTTATATTTAGAAAGGTAATTCTGCCAAAAATGCTTGAGAGTGACAAGAATAGATGTTGGAGACCTGATAGGATTGAGTGATAAGGGTTCTCTATGAGGGAGGATGGTAGCTGAGCTAGTAAGGAACGAACAGAGAAAGAGAACTTGCCAAGGTAGATTAGTATGTAGTAACTCCAACTCAGTGAATGTGAAAAGGATCATGATGATTTAAGGGACCTTTACTCTCCATATTCCATAATGCACAGATTCCAGTGTTTGTAATTTGACATTCATATTGAGAGTCTTTGGAAAAACACCAGAGAGAGGACTATATAGCATATCAAGTCTGTCACCCAGTGTGCACGGATTTTGCCAAATTATTTAATTTGCTTGAAAGCTTTGAGTTCATTGGGATGAAAGTGAGAACAAAAATTGGGGGATGGGATATTAAACTTAGAACAAGAAATCAACTTTTCTTTAGACTTTTCTTACAGTTAATTATGCCAAAAGGGAATATAAAGAAACAAGATTACTGTTAATGTAGTTGACATTTAAATGATACCATGTGAGGTTAAACAAGAAGTACAATGATTTGTTTAAAAAGTGAATTAGGGAAAGTAGTAGCATAGGCTTCTTTAAACCCTTCGTTACTGTGAAACAAGAATAAGTAACATTTGAGACTACTTGCTATGCTCCAGGTATCATACTACATGTATTACAAGCATGATTTCATGGGTTCTAATAAAACCCCCAGTGAATTGTACACATATTATCCCATATTACAGATAAGGAACAAAAGGTTTCAAAGTTAAGGACTGACCCAAGAAATTAGCTGATGCCTAATGGAACACAGGACTTCCAGGACTTCCGGAGAGTGTAAATTCAGAGCATGTCCTTTTTAACTTCCATGTCACACTAACTACTTGTTTAAATGTAAATGTATTTTTATTAAACCTATCCCTTTAAATATCATAGATGAGCAGGTGTGTTGACAGTCTGACTTTCTGCTTCCTTTCTCTACTTTAAAGTTCTCCGATTCTTCCTCCTTCTTTTCTCTCTTGCTCTTTCAATCCCCTCCTCTGTTTTTCCCTTGTTTGAAGGCTGATAAATTTAAAGCCTTAATTTCTTTTTTTGTAGGGCTCTTTTTTGCACCTCATTTCATCCACCTCTCTTGCTCTAGCTCTCCTACTCTGATTACACTCCCATCATCTCTAGTTTGTGTTTCTAAGCTAGATGCTTCAATCATAGAATTTGCCACTGATGATCACCTTCAAAAATCTTCCTATGGCCATAGTAGTTGCAGACAAGATTTATTTCATCCTTGACCTGAATCAGTATCATGAAATCTAGTCACCTTTATGGATATCCTTGACAAGTGGGGTCAGGAATGAAAACAAAACCCCATGTTTCAAAAATAAATTTTAAATATAATTTAAATAAAATAAAAAATACCGATCTGCAACTACTTATTTTTATTATTCCCAGTGAAATGAACTCAGTATAGATCCTCCTTTTGAAGTCAGAAACAAATTAGATTCAAAATACTGTTTTTTTAATTACAGGAAGAGACCTAGATATGCAAACTGGGAAAGTACCTTATTGTGAAATTGGAAGAGAATCATAAGTGGCCAGTACTGAAGGGTCTTACCTTTTCTTCTTGCATGAAATATGTGGTAAGAAGTGATATTAACAAATTAGCACCTAGCTAATTCATTCTGAGGGAAAAGTAAAATCATTATTCAAGTACTCTGCTTACAAATACAAGAGTTTTCCCATCTGTGTCCTTCCCATTCAAGATGGAGGCAGGTGATTCCAAGAAAACAATTATAATGTACAAATGAACCAAAAATGTTAAGAATAATTAAATTAAGAGATACCCCCCCATCCATAAACTTGATGCTGCCTCATTTGACAACTTTAGAGTTTTCAGTACAAAAACAATACTAGCAAAAAGAGAATGTAAAATGGAAGGCAAACTCTGAGAGTTCAAGTATGGCTTGGCAATGTATGTGTAATAAATAGTTATCAGCCCCTCAAGGATTTATAAACGTGTGTGTAAGATGAGAAGTCTGTTATCTTCTTTATCATTAGCAAATTTCCTGTTAGAATCATTTGTTTGTTGGCATTGTTTTATTCTGGTACTTTTCTTTATAAAAATAAAGACTTAAAAAGAAGTCATCTTTACGCTGTATTGGAGATTCATATTAGAGGGAAACGTAAGTGAAAGAAAACAGAGATAAGGTAAAGAGATATGGGAACACTAGATGAATGGTAAGACAGAGAAAAAATAGGAAACTAACAAGACTAATATCAAATAGCTCTGCTAAAGGTGCCTTGAAATAGGAATTGATGCAGAGCCCTGATGATGCATGGACTTCTGCCTTGTCTCCTGTGCCACAGTAGCTTCTTGAACTTGAACGTAGCAGCCGAATTCTACCCTACAGGGCTTTGCATTGCTCTTTTGGTCTAGAATGCTCTTGTCTTTGAATGTTATTTGACTGACTTCTGCACTGTCTCCAGATCTTTACTTAAATGTCACCTTGTCACTGTTGCCCTCCATATTCACCTGATTCAGTACTATAACCTATATACCCTCGTCTCTTCCTCTTCACCTTGAACCTGTTGAATTTTTGAGGTAGTTATGCTGTTTTTATCATAGTCTCTTTTGCCTATCAGATCATTTACCTATGTATTATGTGGGAGGTTAAAAATGTTCAAAATGAATGCAAGTAAATAAAAATTGATATAATGAGGACAGTGGCCATTTATGTGAAGAAGGAAGAATAAAAGGAAAGAAAGGCAAGTTATTTTGTTTTTACATTTGAAACAAAGCGGGAAAAAATACAAAAACATGGGAACATAAAAAGTGTTGTACTCAGGGAATTTCATTCTGAGATTATAAAGAAGGAATCGCTAAAAGAATACTTGTTGTTGCTTCCTAATGAACCAGAGGATAGTTGTGGATAAACAATATCTGTCAGGGGAAGTGTTTTGTCTATTTTCTGAAAATGTGGAGAGCATCGAAGTTTATATCTCTCACAATCTCTGTATTTAATTCAGGAACATTAACTGTAGTTCCGAGAATCTGAGCAGATGGCTCCTGGCTGAATTTCACCATCCGATGTGTTTTATTAGGCGATGTTAGTAATTTTAAATTTATAAAATATGGAAGACTTGAGCTGAGCTATTAGCCCTCTGCCTACTTGCCACTGTCCTACACCTGACCTGTGCTTGTTACCTGTAGAACCTTCCGATGGATCTGAATCTGTCACCCCAGATTTATCCTTTGGGTATTGTAGGACATTTCCTTGCTTAAGATCAAAACACAACTACAAGGAGAGACAAAACTCCAAATATTAAGTGTAATTCCTATGTTTTACTTAATCAGATAAACAAAATTGGTCAGTTGACAGGATAATTGTTGGTTCTGTAAGAGTCCAGGGAAGATTCTGCAGTTAATTTCCTGAGTAGATACAAACATCAGTATCCCAAACTCCTTTCTTGAAATGCTGTCTAATCATGTTGAGAGTTTTTCAACAGAATCCACCAGATCGTGTGAGTTTAGGATCTCATGGAAACCGCATTCTTCTATCTTAGAAGAAAAATCTTGACAGGAAAAAATGTATTGGAGGAAACCAGCGTATTTCAAAGTTTTCCCAAATTGGGCACTTTTATGATTTGGTTTTTCTATTAACATTGTGACAAATGAGAACATACACAACTATTTCTTTTCACACAATCTTTCACAAATAGATGTCTCACGTAATTTTCACTTCCAAATATATACATAATTTTGCTAGTTTTCCTTCTTTATCCTCCACAGACCTTTGCCGCCCGCATGTTTAAGAAAAGGTGTCACTAGATAGGGAAATTTGATTGAATGTGGTCTTTTCAGAACCAGTTTGGGAGCAGTTCCTGGTTTCCAGTGACAATTCATAATTGTTTGAAAGGCTATCTCCTACATTGATACTTGATGTCAAAATGACCATCCCCACCTCAAAATACAACCCTAAATTAAGCATGCTTCACGTGTCTCAAAATAATTATTTGCCTTTTGCTGGAGAAAAAAGTTATTTATACTTACACATAAATGAATTTCAGAGGAAAAGAGAATTATAGTTAGGAAACTTAGGTAATGATAACACAGGTAGAGAAAAACCTAGGAGAGAGCCAAAAGTTTACATTTTGACAGAAGTTTAGATTAGTTATTCTAAATGTCATTCTATAGAATGTCACTGAAATGCATAAACAAGTTAATTAGTTTGGTTTTCTTTGTTTCCTCTTTTGCTAAATCCAGGCAAACAAAATGTGATTCCAAAAGCAGAAATAAAGAAAAAAAAAAAACTGTTTATCCCCCTTAATCCCAAGATTCCTGATTTGGAGTCTTTCAGTGTTTCGAAGCTTCTGGTAACATGTTCATTCAAACATAAATGCGATCAGCATCAAAGGCTTAACATTCAGATTAACCACTTTTTGGCATCTCACCTCTTTTTAGTTTGAACTTGGAATCTCCTCCATGTACCGACCACTAATGAGAAAATCCTTGCTTATGAATTCAGTTCAGAATGGGAGCAGTTTTCCCCCTCTCTGCTTTTGCATAATGTCTGCTTTGAAGTCAGGCAGTCCAAGAAAGTGATTGATCTTACCCACGTTCATAACTTTTTCAAAGTACTGCCGATATCATTAAATTTTAATTAACCCTTTGAGCTCCTTCTATGATGTAAAGATGAGGGAACATCAAAGGCTCATGTGTTGGAACAGCATTGGCATCTTTTGTGCTCACATAGCTTTTTAGAAGATCTCTAAGATGCAAATATTTCAATGGGGCCTTCAGCTTATTTTTTTGTGTGTATGACATTGTTATGCTGTTGCAGGGGTAGAGCTAAAATCTATTGTTAGTCTTTCAAAGCTGGTTATTTAAGTATTGCTGTTTTAAAGGCTTAGAAGTGGTATAGCCTTCCACCTCTTCCACATAAAACATTGTAATCAAGGAGTCTGTTTAAAATGTCACTCAGTTTTTAGCTTTCTGTGTTGTTGTCCTTCACCAGTTCTCATTTATAATTTAATCTTTATTTCCATCTTATGACTTAGTGTATAATATTTTGCATGTGGTCTTGGAAAATGATACACTTACACTGAAGTCTGCTGGATGAAGAAACTAAGTAGAAAGGGGAATGTGTACTGCTAGAGGTTACAGTCTTTGACGCTGCAAGTATAATGTGGAAAAGAATTTTCCTTAAAGCATTTAGTAAATATGTATTGTGTGTACAGACTGTGCCAGGCATTGTTTAGGGGTATAGTCATTGCCCTTATTAAATGTACATTCTAGTCAAGCAGCATCTGCAAACCCAAGCATTTGTGCTCTGTGTCTCCTCACATCACCGACAATCACTGTCAAATGTTATGTGAATTTTACCACAATTTTTTAAAAAAGATTTTTGAATATTGTTAATGCCTCCTAGTTCATGAATGCCTATGAGGCCACTAGGCAATGTTAGCGAGTTCAGGGTAACCCAGGTTCCTGACACCATGCATATGACAGTTGATAGACTATGTCTCATGTGATAATTAGAAGTCAAGAAACTTGTGTAGGAGGATACAGGTAACTCACTCATTCATGCCTTGGTTTATCCACACACCTGCCTATTTTCTATTTCTTGATAAAGTTCAAATAAAGTAATATACATAAATGTGTTTTGAAATATTACTGTCTTAAGAGTATTAAGCCTATTAGTTTTAAGCTTGCTAATTAGGTGCAGCAATTTTTTTTTTTTTTTTTTTTTTTTTTTGAGATGGAGTCTTGCTCTGTCACCCAGGCTGAAGTGCAGTAGTGTGATCTTGGCTCACTGCAACCTCTGCCTCCCAGGTTCAAGTGACTCTCTTGCCTCAGTCTCCCGAGTAGCTGGGACTACAGGAACCCAGCACCACGCCCAGCTAATTTTTTTGTAATTTTAGCAGAGACAGGATTTTACCATATTGCCTGGGCTCGTCTTGAACTCCTGATCTTGTGATCCACCCACCTGTGCCTCCCAAAGTGCTGGGATTAGAGGTGTGAACCACCGCACCCAGCCAGTGCAGGAAAATTTGACTAGAAAATACTTCCCTTCATCGGGTGCCTTTTCCTCCTGCTGTTTCTCTTTTCATGTGAATATCCACTACCACAGTTTTCCTTTTAAAGATCTATGGGAGGAAGAAGAAGTGATAAAAGTCTTGATTGCTTCACTTCTTCAGAAGTAATGATAAGCTCTGATAAGCTTGTTTCCAAAGCCCAAATGCACATTTGCCCCTTTAGGGTCACTTTAATCAAGGCATTATCACAGATGATGCATGTCTACCAAAATGAGATTTTGTGACCTTCCAAAATGAACATGATCTGGGCTTGCATTTGGGGTGTCTGACTTAATGAGCTTCAGGTTTATAAGACTTAAATTGAACCTCCATATATTATTGGGGGAGAAATTCAACAATTTTGCCAATAATTAAAAAAATTACACTTTTTTCTCTTAAATCGAGTTTGAGCCAATTATAGTGAAAATATTTTAAATATTGGACTGTTAAGTGCCCTAATAATTCAATTCTAGGATTGCTGAAAAAGACAAATACATACTGTAAAGATAAAATAGAAGTCTTAATGGTATAATTGTTTTGGACTCAGAATGTAGATTGATCCCTGTGACAGATGTGTGCAGTATCAACAGTATATTCTGACTATACTAAACAGTTTTGTTTTCTGTTTTTCCTGATATTTGAAGAGGACACTGGATAAATTAATTTGAAAAGTCTATATGTTCTAGAAATGGACAATACTAAAAAAGAAGTAAAATTCAAGTTTGGGTTTGGAACAGATGATAATTCATATAAAAGATTAAGGTTTTTTTATATTTCACAGTGAGGAAGAATAGCCACCTAACAAGTCACAGTGCCATTTAATGTTTCATATTATTTCTAAGTGTTACCTGTGTTTCATCAAATTGTTAATTATATGCGGATTCTTCTTCATTTGTTCACCACAGGATTTAAGAATGTTTATCATGGAGAATCAGTCTGTGCTTGAGAATAATATTTGAAAAGCCATCAATAAGAAAATTGTGAAAAATAAAAGCAAAATAAACAGATTAAGAGCAACGAAAGGTTTAAAGCTACACCCCTAAAAAGGTTTATTAAAAACTAAATTTTATATAGATATATAAAATGGAAATAATTTGGGGACACACATGCAAAATGAGCTTAAAATAGGTTTTATATAAATGCTGAGCATATGGTGATCTATGAATGTGGTAGCAATTGGTATTCACTGGATAATATGCCCATTCCTCCTTTTCTCTCCAAATTCTCTGTAGAATGAAAGCCAGGAGAGACTATGATTAAAGTTATTCTGAGGAAAAACACAATTCTGAGTCATAAATCATAAGCCCCTATTTGCTTTCTACTTTCCAACTTCCCCAAATCTCTGTTGCCACTCAAGGACAAGATGACCTTAGTGTCACCTCTAGATGCCCTTCTAACTGGTGGAGCCATGCCAGCAGGAGCAAAACATTCACAGTGACTATACCAAAACTTAGCCAGGAGAGCCGGGGAGGGGGTTGACTTTTTAACAAGAGATTGCCTTCTGGTGCCCACTGTTTCCCAAAACAAACTCCTCTGATTTAGATCATCCTTATCGTTATTTTGTCATTCAACTTTTACTAATGCTGCTAAATACTGCATTTCAGGGATTGCACCAGAAGCTTTAGAGACATTATCTCATTTACTAATAGAATGACTCTAGGATATACATGATGTTATCCCTATGGACAGATAAAGAAACTGAGGTTCTGAGCAGTTAAATGATCTTGCCCAAGGAATAACAATCGATAAAGAGCAACGTTAAGAATTTTAACCAAGTTTTACCTGTCTCCAATTCTTTAGTTCTTTCTACTAAGTTCTATTGAATTTGGCACTATATTTGGCCATCTTTTTTCATGTTATATAAATGGGCCAAGTTTGTTTTCCCTCTGTCTGCTTTTTGATTTGTTGTTCTTCCCACCCAAAACACTCCATTCTCGTCACTGTTAGTTCTTTGAGCCATGACACAGGTCCTAGATAAACTCTCCAGTTTTGTCTCCTCAGCTTCCCTAACGCTATTTTCTTTTCGGGTCATGGAATTCAAGTGGGCCTGCTACAACCCCCAGATCTGGCAGAAGCCCTCAGAGATGCCTCATCCCTTTGACCATAGTAATTGTTTGGAGATGAGTATGCAACTCAAACTGAGTCAGTTAGAATCCTCCTCAAGATGTTGACATCATCAGAAAGACTTTTTCTTCTTAGCTGAGTAGTTTAGGTTACACCCATCTTTCCTGCCTTGTACACATTTCTTCTAAGAAGACATTCATTCAGGGGAAAGCACAGACAAATGGAAATAGATAAATCTATTAGGTTAAGATTGAGACCCTGGATCTAGCTGTGCCTGAAGCGGTCCAATTTTTCCAATTACATAGGGCAGATGAAACACCACCCCATATTTTCTATAGAAATTTGTATTTTGTCTGACACTTATATTAATTCTCACCAATATTCTTACTGATCTGTCACATCTTTTCTGATCATCTTGGTCATTATTATAATGTGGCATCCCTGAATAGCCACATTTCTCAGCACTTCAAAGATGTCCCTTAACCTTCTTCTTAAAAGAGTCATTTTCTTTTCTCTTTATCTTTATCAATTTATAATCCCAATAGAGTAACTTCTAAAACAGTAAAGACCAGGCCCTATTCTTCCTCATATTCATGTATGCAACTAAACATACAGTGTATGTGCTCCAATAAATTTAATGCAAACATATAAAACACATGTCTAAGCACTATAGCAGATACTGAGATTAATAAGATTGAGAACTACTTCTGAGGCACTTAAAATCACTTTGCAGAGTGAGAGAGAAGGCAAGGAATAGGTATTGAATGAAGCAAATGACTTTAATACAGGATAGAGTCAGAGTGGAGATGAAAGTAGAAGCTTGTATTAAATGAGCACTTGTTATGTGCAAAGCACACTGAGCTAAGAACTTAGCGTGCATTATCTCCTGAAATCCTCAAAATCACACTATAGAGAATTTTACACATTGTAATACTGAGGAAACTGAGACTGAACAAAGATTATTATCTTGACCATGTTTTCATTCCAGATGGCATGTGTTGAACAAGTGCCAATTCTGGGAGGAAAATATATATAAGACTGAAGAAAATGTTACTTAGGTTCTCAAACAGCTAGGCTGGTGTCTGGTGGGTGGATTCTACTTAGAGTCAAGGAGGAAATGCAGTGTAACTGGTGTCCAGTGAGATCATGTTTAAAGGAGTAAAATGGAGCCAAAGGTAGAAGAAGGATTGTGGGTTCAGAATCAACTGGGGGCAATACATGAGAAAAATGTCAGCACAAGCAATTCAGACCTAAGGCTGTAGATGGGTTATGAGTGATGAGCTAACCTGATGTTCTGACTGTGAAATTCAGCGATAGTATTAGAGGCTTAAAATCATCTTGAAGGTCTGGACACACAGTCCCAAGGTTAATAAGGGGGTGGCAAGGAGGATTGGCTGCAGTCCACCTCCAGAGTCCTCATTCTTTCCCTCTTACCCAGGTGCCTGAAGTGTCAAAGAGAATTTTAAAGTGCTATGGAAACCCAAAGGAAAGTAAGATATACTGAGAGATTTAGGAGGCAGCTTTAGGAATGAATGTCAAGGGATGCTTCAGATTTTAACAGAAAGAAATACATAGAATAAGGACCATCTGTGGCAGAAAAAAATAGTAAGAACTTAAGTGTAAGAAATACCTGGACTGAGTGATCAATGAAAAAAGGATGTGAGAGTTAGTTTCAGAAAACATTCCAGGGAAGAAAAGTAGGGCTTGTCTTCTAAAAGCCTATGATCCTATGGGTGACTCCTGTCCAAAACCACGTCTATGGTTCTAAATCATGAGTTTTGATCTGAAAAAGTTATACTTTTCAAAACTCTTCAGTTTTGGTTTGCTTTTTTTTTTTTTTTTTTTCAAATCATAAAGTGTTGTTTAACTAGATCATGGTATAGGCATACAATTAAATATCCTCAGTTTTGAAGGTGCTTTTGAGAGTTCTTCCTTATTTGCAAGTCTATCATATTAGAGGTAGAAGAGTAGAAAAAGAATATGAATTAAAAATTTGAATTGAGTTGGGATTTGGGTGAAAATCACATGGGCTGAAATCCAGGCTAAATATGTAGGCACAGGGAAGCTATTTACATTGTACTTCCTTTATCTATATCTTTACAAGATAGTCACAAAAATCAAATATGAGAAATCAAATTCAATTGTTTAGCAGAGTATCTGTTATAGAATAAGAGCCTAATAATCACAAGCTATTACTCCTAAATTATCATATAGAAAAATTAAGTCCTCTGATTTGCGTTAGAGAAACTTATTCTTCAGGAACTAAAAAAGTAAAATTATACTAAAAGATTCTTTTCACCAGGTTAGTGAATGACAGAGTCATACTGTTGCCTTTTTTTTTTGAATGTTGCCTTTTTCTAAATCACCCATGGCCTGCTCCACCCCATCCTGTGTCTATAAAATCCCCAGACTCAGCCAGTAGATGGGACTATGGCTGGACATCAGAGAGAAGTGGCTTGACATCAGAGGGACAGCTTGATGGTGTAACTTCAGAGGAGAATCTGACCAGAGATGGTTGGGCTTCAGGGGAAGCTTATCTACTTGCCCCATCCCCTTTTAAGCTCTCCTACCCACTGAGAGCCACTTTCATTGGTGATAAAATCCCTCACGTTTACCGCCCTTCAATGAATTCTTGCAACTGCATTTTTCCTGGATGCTGGACAAGAGTTCAGGAGCTATGAGTGCCGATCCAAATGACTGTCATGCTGGCCCTTTGCCCTTGCTGGAGGAGGGTAGCCACCTCACGTGAAAAGGCAAAGTGCCCATTGAGCTGTTAACACTTAAGATGTCTGCAGACAGCAGCGCTAAAAGAGCACCATAAAATAGCCTCTGGGGCTTCGGGAGTCACAGATACCCCCACCTGGATGCTGCTTTGGGGGCCTGCATGGGGTTCACTCCTGCTGGTGCCCAAAAGTGGCCAGCCAGATCCCGTATTTTCTCGCCTACTTGCTCCTTTTCATAGGGTTTAATGTGGCAAGCTGAGTAAATGAAATTTGTTCCTGCCAGCACCCAAAGTGTCAGCCAGTTCTAGCACTTGTTCACTCAGGCACTCCCTCCTGTGAGGAGTTGAGAGTGGCAGGCTGAGTAAGCAAGGCACCGCTGTCATGGGTCCCATGAAAGTGTCCTGGAAATATCCTGCTTCACTGATTGTAGCAACAAGACCTTGGAGTGGGTACTTAACACTAGGCAGAATGCTAAGATGGTCCCCTGGAATCTTCACCTCCTATTAATGACCCTAAGGTTTATAAATACAATAGATTTTATTCCCATGATCAGGTTATGTTATATGGCTGAGTTGATTTTAAGAGAGGAAGGTTATCCAAGTGAGATTGACCTAATGACATACACCCTTTAAATCTGGATTTAATAGAAAGAGAAAGTTAAAAATTGGAAGCACAAGGGAGATTTGATGGGAGAAGTCCTCAGTTCCTGGCTTGGAAATAGACAGGGCACATGGCGAGAAATGCAGGTGTCCTCTAGGAGCAGTGAGAGACCACAAAATCACAGCTGAAATGGGGATCTCAGTTCTACAGCCACAGGAAATCAGATCTCATTGCTACAACCACCAGTAACTGAATTTGGCCAAGTGCACTGTGAAGCAGGTTCTTCCTTAGAACCTGCAAAAAGAAATGCAGCCTTGCTGACACCTCAATTTTAGCCTTGTGATCCCTATAGAACCCAGTCACTCTGGGACCAGACTCCTGACATCTAGAACTGTGAGCTAATCATTGGGTGTAGTTAAGCTACTCCACATATGGTAATCTGATTTACAGCAGTAGAAAACTGAATTGATACTACTCTGCTACTTACTAGATTGGTGTCTTCAAGCCAATGTTTTGGCTTCTTTAAGCCTTAGTTTTCTCATATTTTACAAATAAAATATCTACTCTGTATATCTCATATTGTGATAACCAAATAAGGTAAAATTTGCAAAATTGATTGTAAACAAAGTTCTACAATGTAAGAGATTGACATTGCAGTATATAGCATAGTAGTTTAGTCGGTAGGGGAATCCTTTATTTTCCTATAATGTCTCACCAAATTCAGAAAACACTTGTGGAGAAGGGAAACAAAATAAGCATTAGAGCTAGGCAACAAGGGTTCGGTTTCAACTCTGCCATTGGAAAAGTTACAGGAATTTGAGTAATATACTTAATTTCACTGAGTCTGTTTAAGTGTAAAACACATTTAATATCTATGAAAGATTTGTTATTGAAGATTAGAGATAATATCATTCTCAGTGCAGACACATATAAGCCCCAAATATTTGTAACATTTATAATGAGTTAAATAACACTGTTTATATAATATTAAAACTATATACAGCTTATTCTATGTCCATTTACTTTCTGCCCCATCTTGAACCAGGTCAGATTATTCACTGAGGTAGAAATTCAGGATGAAATCTAACAGACTGTCGTCCTGGGCATACTGGCTTCAGGCTTAATCTGGATGGAAACCTTCTCCACTCATCATGTCTTCAGCTTTCTATTATGGGTTTTACATTAAAGTTCAGTGAGCATCATAGATAAGCTCTTTTGAATAAGATCATCAAAGAATTCTTTATCTTCAGTTCAGTGGCATTTTGCCTACAGATTTATTAGACTGCTTTTTTTGGTACACTGCCTATTTGAAGGAGAAAATATTCCACTACTACATAAGGGCAGGATAAAGATTAAGCACAATTGCCAATTGCACATAAGGAGTCTGATGTATTCCTATTACCAAAAGGAATCTGTAGTCTGACATCCAGGAAGAGAAGAGAAACTTCAGAAAATCCTGAAACCCATCTTCATGAACTGAGTCAGGCCAGGTGGTGGTGGTATCTGTTTCACATGTGGAAGCACCAGAAATGTGGGTGCTTTGTTTAATATCTTGTAACTAGCTTGCTGTCTGATCTCGGGGGTCTGCATTCCTCCTATTGTGCCACAAGATTCATAATGCTGTTCTCTAGAGGAGGTCTCACCCACTCACAGTCTCTTGATGGATAATAAGAAATTTTATTCTCTTGATACGTGTTTACAAAGTAGATAATTTACCAGTGAATCAAATATTTATTGAACACCTACAGGGGGGTGAAGGATGTTGCCAGGCAGTGAAAAGAAACTTGCCACATCCAAGATACAATTCTTGTCATGATGGAAATGATAATTTGGCTGAGCCACGAAATACTTTAATGAAATTATAACATTATCATGAAATACATAAATGTCTCAGTTCCTCATATTACTGGAAACAAAATCAACTGGTGATTGCTACAAACACTGTATTTTGAGAATTAATACGTGGTAAGAGTCAATTATATGAGAGCAAAAAAAAAGAAAGCTCTATAGAACCAAAACATAAGACCTTAATATGACAGATTACTCAATAAGAGACAAATAAGTGAATGAAAAATGAGGCAGAGATTGAACAAGTATCAAAACAAACAGAGGTGATCAGGGAAGGTAGCCATGGAAATATAAATAATTGACTAGATTCGTGACTAGCAGAGAAAGTGGCATAGAAATTCCATGACATTAATAATGATGTTACTACAGATGGGCATTTTTAATGTCTTTATGGTCAAACTGGAGAGCCTGAAAGCATGGAACATGATTTTCTTGTTTATTTGTGTTTTTTCTGAGATGAGGTCTCACTCTGTCATCCAGGCTGGAGTGCAGTGGTGTGATCTCAGCTCACTGTAACCTCCACCTCTCAGGTTTGAGCAATTTTCCTGCCTCAGCCTCCTGAGTAGCTGGGATTACAGGCATGTACCACCATGCCAGGCTATTTTTTTGTATTTTTAGTAGGGGTGGGGTTTCACCATGTTAGCCAGAATGGTCTTGATTGCCTGATCTCATGATCCACCTGCCTCGGACTCCCAAAGTGCTGGGATTATAGGCATCAGCCACCGTGCCTGGCCAGGATGGAACATTTTTTTAAGGATTCATGGTCATAATCTTTTTTCTGAGGACATGTTAAAAAAAATAGTGAAGGCTAAATGATAATATGAAGCCAAATCAAAATATATTTTTACAAACCAAGTGAAAAGAAACATGATGTGTTACATAATACTCTCGGTTAACAATGTGGCTATTTCCTTGGAATGAAAGGCAAAACATGTAATTGTCAGGAAGAAAATTTTTTTGTCTCTAACATATTAAAGACTCATTTTTAAAAATAGATTCCTGTAGAATAATTTTTCCTTCTGATCTCAGATGTTTTTTACATTTTAATTATTTTCAGTAAATGTTTTTAACAAAAGCAAGAGCAGCTCATCCCTTCCTTGAAAAACACATGGAAATTAAGAACATGGGAACTTGTTTGGTTTTTTTTGATTGTGTATATTTACATTTTGTATTTCATCACAATAGAATGCTACAGTTTGAAAAATGTATTAGAACTTCTCATGCACCACTATATTGAAAAAGAATGCATTACTTGTGAGCATGTGGTATCTGAGTTTGATTTTTATTTTTATATATGCATTATGTCATTATAAAATAATGCATACATGTAGCAAAAATTCACATAAAAATCTTGATTTCACCATAATCCAGTGACCCAGAGGTAATTACATTAATCATTATTTTATATATCAACATCTTACATTTCTTATTAAGAAAAATTAAAGAAAATTAAGAAATATATATGTGTGTATATTTCTACATATGTGTATATTATACAAAAAAGAAATATATAAAATATATTGTACATTATATATAATATATATTAATATAAGAATAAGAGGAATAAGAATAATACATTTTTTTTACTTAGTATATTAAGTAAATGTGGAATATTCAACCACTTGTTTTTTTCTCCAAATTTGCTAATATTTGTTGGATATTCTTCTAGAAATACTTTTGTCCTTCAGCAAGGACAGAGACTTGGAAAAGGGTATGAAGTGAGAAGCCTCATTACTCTATTATGAATTACACCTAAATCAGATTGGCTGGAAAACAAATGGCCGGTTTGCATTCAACTGCTGTTGAGCATTCCAATGATGGTTGGCTTCTTTGTATGGAATTCAGTACTGCTTCTGTGAAAACCGTGTACAAACCCAAATAGTCAATTCTAAATCTTGTTAATAGTGTTATTAGTTGCATTGTTGTAAGCTTCAGCTCAGTTATTAAGAAATATTAATAGGTTTATTAAAATACTCATTCTTTTAAAATGATGCAGTACTGTTACTGTAACAGAAGACAAGCCAACACCTTCTTCTAAAATTGCCTAGTTGGAAAATTGTTTAGAATCTTATATCATCATTATCTTACTCCTCTGAAAGAAATTTTCCATGTGAAACCTATTTTCCTCATGTGTAGGTATGATCTGTCAGAGCTGTATGGTGTAGTCTTTAAAGACAGGCTTATTTTTCGATATGTGCTGAAACTAAAAGCATTTTGTATGTTCACTGCATTATTGAAAATGTTAAAGAACTAACATCAGTAAGTTTATGGTTTACAATATTTTCACATTATTTTCTCTTTTTTATAAAGAGAATTTGGAAAAACATGAACTAGACGTTAGCATTCCTCCTGGGCATTTCAAGAATTGCTTTTATTCATTTGCTAAACTCTTACTGAGCACTTACAAGATTTGAAACCTGGTGATACAAGGATTAATGGAGTCGTTCTTAACCTTGGCTATATGTTGTAATCACCTGCAGAGGTTTGAAAAACAAACAAACAAAAAAAACTGGATGCCAAGGCCACAGCACAAACCAATTACATTAAAATATTGGGGGGTCAGAATCTCAGCATTGATAGTTTATTCAAATTTTCCAGGCAATTCTGTCATGTACTCAAGGTCAAGAATTAGTAATTTTCCAAGATAAAAGCTTAATATAAAGACAATTTAATCAGTAGTTAAATGTTATATTCAAACATAAAATTAGGTGAGTAATTAGAAATAGAGTTAAATGCATTTTTATTACACTTACGATGTCGGATCATATTTTACTTGCTAAAATCTATAAAGTTATCTTTGCACTACTCTTCATATCTAGAAAAATCATGAATAGGTAGGTAGGTAGATAGATAATACTAATACAGGCAAGCTGCCTTGAGATCTGCCTACTACTTTGTATACCAAAACAAAGGAATCTAAAAATCAAAACAATCCATGAAAGATATAAATCTTGACTATAGGATTCCTTTAAAAGTCAGCTCAGAGGCCGGTATTGCATATCACAAATAACAATACTCATTCTCTTTGCCTAAATCTGTCCACTCCTACAACTGCTAATGAGCTCTGTCTTTTCATTAGGAATGATCTCACCATGTCTCTATCCCCAGCTGCACCTTTCTCTAAGCAATGCTCCACTCCCATATCAAAATCATGAGGTCACTGTCATCACACAGCTCTAAAAATCTAGTTATTTTCTTTCACTTACTAATTTTGGTTATGATAAAAATGGATCCCTTTGGGATTTGGGTGAATTAAACACTTCACAATGTGCGTAATTGATTGATGGTAAGACAGAAGACTGTTTGGTAATGATAGTTGAAAAGATCTATAGAAAAGAGTGAGAAGGAAAGGAGAAAGAAAATGATAAAAAATGGAGGGAGGAGAAGATAGATAAACTAAACTTAATTCCCTCTCTGCTCAAAAGCAACAGTTGCTCTCCTTCAGATCGCAATAAATCCCAGCCTGTATCACTGCACAGATGTGGCTCTGCCCACACCTCCTAGTCCGCGTTTCCTTGCTCCTTCAACTCTGGCCACCCTGGCCTCATTTCTTGAACATGCTAAGCTCATTGCCTCAAGGGCTTTGCATTTGCTATTCCTTTTGTCTAGACCAGCACTTAATCAAAAATTTCTGCAGATACCGCCAAATGCAGGTTGTCACAGCTAGAAACATGTTACTAGCATCTAGTAGGTAGAGACCGAGGAGGCTGGTAAATATTCTACAATGCCTACGACAGCCTTACTCAACAAAGAGTTACCTGTCTTACCTGTCTTCAAAGGTCAGGAGTACTGAGGGTGAAAAATTCTAGTCTCAATCACTTTTCCCAGATCCCTTCCGCTGTTGCTTTCTTTTGGAGGGGAGGGTGGGGGACTCCCCCTTAAATGTCACCTGTGTAAGGATGTATTTCCAGATTACCTTATCTAAAATAATAGTCCCTATAACACTGTCTCTATCCTGTTAGGCTGCTTTCTGTTTATTTTATGGCACTTATAAATGTAATGTTATTGATGTTAAAGTGGACAGATGCGTAAGACAAATGAAAAAGTATGTTCCTACTAAATGTCCAGCAAGTTCCAAGATAAATCATACTTTCAGTAATATTAAATGAGAGAAAAAAACATACCATGCATTTCAAGATGGAGGAAACACAAAATTATCCAGACTTTCAGAGAAAACTGAGGCTTCAAGAGGTTAAGGAACTTGCCGAAGATCATAGAGCTCTTAAGTGGCAGAGGTAAACATCTGATGGTTAGATTTCCTCTTTGAAGTCTTTTTGGTGGGTTAGGTTGGGGCTGGGAATAGGATGATACAGAAGCTTCAGGGGTGGCTCATGCCTGTAATCTCAGCACTTTGGGAGGCTCAGGTGGGCAGATCACAAGGGGTCGGGAGATCAAGACAATCCTGGCCAACATGGTGAAACCCCATCTCTGCTAAAAATACAAAAAAAAAAAAAAAAGATAGCTGGGCTTGGTGGCTGTAATTCCAGCTACTCAGGAGGCTGAGCTACGAGAATCTCTGGAACTCAGGAGGTGGAGGTTGCGGTAAGCCGAGATTGCGCCACTGCACATCAGCCTGTTGACAGAGCAATACTCTGTCCCAAAAAAACCCAAAAAAACAAAAAGCTGCTTCAGGGATAGAAAAGAAAAATAAAGGGAAGAAAATGAAGACAGAAAGCATACATTCCAAATAAAACAAATCATACAACAAACAATATCCCATACTCTAGGGCACAGCATTTAGCTCATTTGTAAGAAGCACAAACTACTGCTCTTATTCAAGATGTAAAATAGCAAGGTCATTTAACACAACTACAGTAAAGCAATCATAATACTTAAACCGTGAAACGCCCTGCTGTAAAACACAGCCAACATTCTACCACGCAGCTAAGTATCCTCCCTGGACTAATTATTTTTAAAAGTTAGACAGAAAACCGTTATAGTTTTAGGCACTCTTGTGGACCTAAAAGTGCATAAAGCACATTTCTGCCAACCAGAGGATGTGGTTTAAGGTGCCTGCCATTCTTTTGCTTTTTGTTTTTACTCACTTGATAATGTTTTCATTATGTACCAAGCCAGAGAGCTCAGTGTAACAGTACGTGGAGGTGCTAAGTGGAATAACTGTACCGTAATGGATGGTATTACAGATACTGACCTATAAACAATATACAAGTGTGCTCTGTTATCAAAGTCACAAAAGAAGGGGACAGAGTTAAACATTCCTAGCTTGTAGTTGAAAAGTAGAATATAAATTTTGGAAGTAGAAACTGAACCCTTTTATTTATACAACTGTAGATATACTAAGCAATATAATTGGCAGAGATTCTGAAAGAAATCTCATGACGTGTTAAAAGAACACTAGATAATTTTGGGGTCTATCTACACTAATTAACCTAACCCTACTTAAAACTAATTAAAGTCATTTTAAAGGAACAAACATCCAGTAGAATGAATAGATGAATCCCTAGGGGGTCGCAGGCACAATTCAGAGAGTCTTTAGGCATGCTCAGATTTGGAAAGATCATAGCTGGTTTTGAAATCAGGCTCTACCAGTTACTCACAGTGACCTCGGCTAGTCCCTCAACTTCTCTATGCCTCTGCTTTCTTAACAGATGGCATTAATAGAAATGTCAGCTAAACAGGATTTTGGTGAGGATTCAGCACATTCGAGGCATGTGAGAGTCATGCTGGCACTTGATAAGCAATTCACTAAATGGAAGTATGATTGCTATTGATGGCTTCTACCCACTGCCTTGGGAGAACCTGAAGTGACATAATACAGACCATAGACTTTTAGTGATCTTTGCCTGTAGATTTTCTTTTATTTTCTTCCCTTAAAAAAAAATCACTTAAATATGAGTACTGACCATACGTAAACCATATAAACCAATATACATTGCAAAATTAACACCAAATGCAAATTCCTTCATTTGTCCAAATTAGAGTATTTTTCTTCTTTAGATTTGTTTATATATTTGGGTTGAGAACAGAATTCCTTTTTTTAAATAAATTGTTCTGTTCTTTCCTCCAAATACACTCAGTCCTCCCCCCCCTCCTCTGCCTCCATAAAAAAGAAAGACCTCAAAAATACACAACAGCTTTTTCTTTCCTCTGTCAGGCATAAGTTTTGAAGACTTCATCACTTATTGGTGGTCAGGTGGGAACAGACAGTTTTCTAAAATGCAAATGCTTCTAAAACTACCAGTGTCTCCTCTGACAGCACCAGCTTCAAATGATCTGCCCACTGAGAGCATCTCAGTTTGATACATACTATTTCATAAAAGCTGATTCAGATTTTAGACTCCTACAGGGTCTTCATAAAGTAGATATAAAATAATAAAAAAATAAAGCTAAAGCTTAAAGATTTACTCTAAAGAACATTTTTCTGATCTTGCCTCTCATTTTAGAAGAGACATGTTGATTTTTTTCTTCCAAAATATTTTTTCTTCTGAAATATGTTCTGTTTACTTCAGTAAATTTTCTTCAGATAGGATCCAAAGAAGGAATAGCCTGTGCTAGTTTGATATTTATAATTATACATATGCTTAAGCAAATAAAACGTTTAGACCTAAACTCTCAGACAAAGGGTTAGGCATTTTGTATGTTTAGATCTGCTGAGAGTCCTTAGGGCTATCATTCTTTCCAATGATCTTTGAGTCTGGAAAGAGCATTAGAACAGCACAGAACAGCACATAACAATAGTGCTATTCTGCAGTAATGAAGCTATATTTTCTCATAAAATGCAAATGATATTTGTTTGGATCATATATCTATGAAACAAGTATAGTGCAAACTTTTGAAAATGGTCACAATCAGACACGGAATGTGTTAGGTAGTTAGGTTGGCAATTTCTAAAATTGAATGGATTGAGCAAGAATGTTGTATCTTTTTCAGTTCCTAGAAGAGGGGCGCGTTAGAATTTAGCTACTGACCATATTATACCAATTATAAAAGTTTGCTTTAATAAGACATGACCAAGAAGCATAGACTTTCACAGCGGCCTTAGGCTGCTCACCATGCGTAAATATCTTCTTCCACTCGGTTAGGATTTCAGAATTAGAATTGCACATTTTTTAGATTAAGTAATAATCTCTTCTAATCTCAAATAAAATACTAGCTTATTGTCCCCCTTTTGCATTTACACCTACTGCTTTTTAAGGTCATTGCTTTTGTTTTTAATTCTACACAGGTTTTTGTATAGCAAAATAGATCTGCCTTTTATAGCCTTCCCTGTTTCAGTCTTAAAAGTGAATCTGGACATATATCCTGTTCTTGTTTTCACATTTAAAATTGGTATGCCTAAGATTATTTTCATGCATTAAGAACCTAGGAATCCAGATTCATTGTATTCCAAATGTTTAACATTTAAAACAATAGCAATTTTAAAAAATCTAACCGTTCTATCAATTTAAATAACATGCTTATTGTTTGCTAGTTACTCATATATATATATTTAGTTCCAATATCTTTTTTCTATACTGTGAAATTGGTACCCTTCTGTTTTTTGTTTTTATTTTTTTCCTCCTCCAGTAACCAACCTGCTCTCTTGGGTTATATTACAGCCTCTCACAGCATTTTAATTCCTGACAGGTTTATATTCCTTGCCATTTACATTTCTTTCTATTTTTTCTTTTTTTTTTTTTTAATATTTCTGAATAACCCTAATTCCTAGTTTTTTGTTTTACTTGAAATGCATTCCTACAAACTTGCAGTTACATAAAAGGAATAAGTCCTAGTTTTCTAAAACACTGTAGGTCACTGTAGTTAGCAATAATTTATTGTATATTTTCAAGTAGATAGAAGAGAGGATTTTGAATGTTCCCAACATAAAGTAATGAAAAATGGCGTGATGGATGTGCTAATTACGCTGATTCGATTATTAGACATTGTATAGATTTACTGAAATCTGTCACATAGATATGTGGAACTATTTATAAATTTAAAATAATAGTTAAAACACATTCTAATATCATGTTGTTAGTTCCTATAAATTTTGGGTGATATTTTAATTAGAATATTCATTTATTTGTAGGGAAATGTTAAATCTGTACAACCACAGATTTTTGTACAGATTTAACATTTTCTATCAAAACTAAGGTGTGTTTTCTGTTTGTCTTGTACTTTGATGAAATTTTAACATTGAGGTGAGCAATATATTTTTGTATACTTTTTAAAAATTTAATTACATAGGATAATTTTGTAGAACTTATTTAAAAATCTACAAAAATTTGTGAAAATATTCTTTGACTCTATTACACAGTTATTAATTTAACTCGTAGAAACATTTCCCAGTGTACACAGTTATTTGTACAATTATGTTGACTGAAGCACTGTTCATCATATTAAAAATTGAAAGCAATTTAAATGTATATCAGTGAGAGGCTGTCTGATACAATATGGTTCATAATTCTATACAATAAAATGCTTGCATCTATGGAAAAGATTAAGGTAGATTTTCACATAGTGATGTGAAAGACATTCCCAACTACATTACTAAATGAAAAAAAACATAAAATATAGAACAATGTATTTAGTAGGTTAACATCTGTATAAATTTTGTGTGGCTTTTAAAAGAAAAATCACACTGCACTATGAATAATAATTTTTCTAGAAGGACATACAAAAGTTACTCTACTATAAGAATATATAATAATGAATTATTTCATAAACATTCAGCAGATTTTAGCCATTGTTCTAAGTGCATTCCACATAACAAGTCATCTAATCCTCATTACAGTTCTATGTGATGGCTCATTTACTGATCGGCCGTTTATAGGTGAGGAAACTGGGGCTCTGAGATGGTAAGTAATGTGTTCTAGAAAATGTATCGGTGAGAAGCAAAACAACTAAGAAATCCAGGAAGATCAGCTTCAGAATCAATATTCTGAACAAACGCGCGTGCTTCTCTTTGTAAGTGCTTATCTCTGGGGGTAGGACCTAAGATATGGGGTAAGAATCATTTCATTTTGCCTTTTATAGCTTTTTGTTTTAATATCTGCCTTGTGATTGTAATCTTTTTTTTTTTTCTTGAGATGGAGTCTCCCTCTGTCACCCAGGCTCAAGTACAGTGGCATGATCTTAGCTCACTGCAACCTCCGTCTCCCAGGTTCAAGCAATTCTTCTGCCTCCGCCTCCCCAGTAACTGAGACTACAGGCACATGCCACCACACTTGCCTAATTTTTGTATTTTTATTAGAAACAGGGTTTCACCAAATTGGTCAGGCTGGTCTTGAACTGTTGACCTCATGATCCACCTGCCTGGGCCTCCCAACATGCTGGTATTACAGGTGTGAGTCACCGAACCCAGCCAATTGTAATGCTTTTTGTATCAAAAATTAAGTTAACAAGTTTTTCCAAGTAGTCTTTTAATTCTTCTTTATTGTTTTTGAATTCATACAAAACCTAGCAAATGCTGTACGAACAAATTTAAGAGTAAAAGAATAATGCAGATGTCCACAGAGGGAGAATATCTTAAAGAAAATATTCCTTCCCTCGCATGAGGAGACTACTGGCAGTAAGCCTCATAAGCTGAGGAACATTGTACCAAAGGGCAGTTGGAAATGTAAGTGGAAGTCTTTTGCTCATGATTCTCTGATCTGAATACATTTTAATCTACTTTTGAATTGATAAGTTATAGCAACACATTGCAAAGCACTAAGATATGTAAAATATTTGAATTTTTAAACAGAAATATTTGACTATTCAACAGGATTACTATCCATAGTGTGATCATAACATTGTCAGTACTTTCAATTCATTATTGCCTTCATATAGCAGAAGTGGTGATGTAACATTATAGAATAATGTGTGATCGATATGTGTGTGTGTGTGTGTGTGTGTGTGTGTGTGTGTGTGTGTACACAGCTGTGTGTATGACTGTGGTAATGTACGTAACAGTATTTGAAATGATAACTAAGCTGTTATTGCAAGTTATAGCCTAAGATTGCAAAGCTGAGGAAGATAAGGTGGCAGGATCCTACCACCTGTCTCTAAATATAGGTTCCAGATAACATAGAACTTACTGAGAGGTGAATGGGGTTATAGTGAATGTGGGAAGGGATGGAAGGGTAGTAATTCCTAGAGAAATGTGGGAATGTAGGAAAATAAAAGGACAGCCCATTACAAGCTCACTTTCCTTCTGTGAGTTCTCAAGACCCTGGTCAGATATAGGTTAAAGGGATGTAAAACTGGATTTTGGATTGGATTTTTTACTGTCTACATATTAGAATGTCCTAGAGCTGAAAATAAGTGTAAGCTATCTATTGCTGAAAATCACAGAAAAGGGAAGTGCAATGCTGAATTTTATGTGTCAACTTTGCCAAGTTGTGGTCCCTAGATATGTCATCAAACTCTACTCTGAATGTTTTTGTGAGGGTGTTTTTGGATGAAATTACCTTAAGCGTGGACTTGAGTGATACAGACTGCCCTCCATAACATGGGTGGGGCCTCATCTGATTAGTTGAAGGCCTGAATGCAACAAAAAGACTGACCTTCCCCTAGCAAGAGTGAATTCTGCAGTAGATAGCATTTGGACTTGAATTCCTAGGTCTTCATTCTAATGGCCTTCAGAACAGTGATTGTTCTTCTCTGGGTCTTCAGCTTGCCAGCCCACCCTGCAGATTTTTGACTCGCTAGCTTCTAAAATCACATGAGCCAATTAATAAACCTTTGTATTTATACACATTGCCTATTAGTTCTGTGTCTCTGTGGAACCCTGATTAATGCAGGGGACAAGACTGCATGTTTCAAAGCAGTGGTGGGAGAAAAACCAAAGCTGTTTTCTGCTTGCACCCTAAGAAGTTTGTCCCATTTAATAAATTGGCTGCACAGTAGACAGCCTTTCCTCTTACAATGAAGATCAGAGAATGACACAGAAAACTGAAGCAAATAGAGTGAATTGGATCACTTGTATTTCTCTTTTGCTTTGGCTCATGCCTTTTTCCTCTCATTTTCCCCTCTCAGGAAGTCTTACAGTTGGTTCTATCCTTTGCGTAAAAGGGTTGAATTGGCCTCATCCCATTACAGAATCTGTGGCACATTACTATCCAGAAATTCTTTTATGTCAAATAGAAGCAACTGGTATAAAATTGTTGACAGATGAATAGCACCTCACAAGTAAGTGAAGCTTCTCCTCTTCAAACTGAATCTTGCAATTAATAGAGCATTTAAGATGACATGATTATTGAATCAACTTTCACTAGAGTTGCAATCTTCTGCACTGCACATTCCGTCACCAATTTGTATTCATTTACAATGTCACCCAGACCCTATGAAAATAAATCACCTTGGATTCAAAATACCAGGGTCTTATATCAATGCACCTTATATTTTAATACCTTTTGTCTAATGACATGAATACCTTAGACATGCAAATTTATAATAGTGTATATACATTTGATGATGGTCTAAAAATAGCTTCATTCTCTTCTCTTGTTTAAATCTTTGATGCCTAAAGTAGAACAAAAAGGAATAATTAGATATAATTGAAAGAAGTAGATGTGGTAGTTTATTTGCTCTTTGAGGCAGTGGTCATTTTTCTTGTAACCTACAGAGTAAATTCAAAATCTCTTCCATGATCTGACTAGAACCTGCTTTTTTGTTTCTTTTTCTGCTAAATATCTATTCTCTCCATGTGTGCACTGTGACAGAGAATGCTGTGCTCAATATCAGGTTTCACCTCTTGTCCTCAGCACACTGCGTGTACCCAGCCTCTTGCTGTTGAGGGAAATAATACTCTGAGTTCAGGCCAGTTGGAGGCAGGAGAAAGTGGTGTAAACCACTGCTAGACATGACCTTTCTAAATTCTCACACGAACATTCATGTACTATTCTATGTTTGCTTATAATATAAGCTAATTAGATGTAGAGAATCTCATGAACCATCCTTAGGCTCTTGGACAGGGACAGGTGGAGTAACCACATGGAATATACCTCGGTCTCTGAAGGACTGAATAAGATAGAAATCACACAGGGACCCGTCTTAGACTGTGACATGAAAAAGAAATAAGCGTTATGGTGGTAAATTGTTCAGAGTCTGGGTTTATTACAGCAACTAGCATTACTGCAAATAATATGAATAATCTGAATTTTAGTTACAGTAAATTATATTTATACTCTGCCCATGCAATTCCTAATTCCACAGTGCCTTTCCCTGCACACCCTTCTCTGCCAACTGCATTTCTTTTCTTTCCTCAAGAACAATTAAAATTCTGCTATCTCCTTTATACTCATAGTAAGAATGTATTATTCCCACAGAATATATTAGTTGTCTTATATCACTCTTTGTGTCCTAGTACATTCAGTTTCATACAGTACCTAATATATTTATATATTTCTCATTGGTTCAATATCTGGAACATATACATGTATAAAGTAAAATAGATATGTCACGTGGGTCCTGACTCATAACCATCCATAAACGTATTTTATAACCTGTAAGTATGCTAAATAACCATACTTGTATATATAGCTATAAAGTATCTTTAATGCATTTTAAACCAAAATAGTTAATGAGAATAGTTGATCATTTTGAAAATTGAAGGTTATAATTGTTTAGAAGAAAAACACTTAAGGAACATGTATTACACACTTAGCTGATTTGACATACTTTGCAGGTGAATCTTCAGTGAGAGGTTAAGAATTCCTCACATTTCAGAAATCATTAACATTTGAAGTTACAGAATCCTGAGGTCAGCAGTAAGTAGACTAAATGGTACCCACGAGGAAGTCAGCACATGTCCCCAAAAGTAAATTTCTTATCCCCTTATCACAAGAAGCAGCCTATTAAGTAGTTATGGTAGTAAATTTTAAATTCCCCTGAAGAAAAGGTTGACAAAATTGAATTAAGAAGAAGAGCAAAGAAGATTAAATTACCAGAAGAAGAGCAAAGTCTTGGGAGTAACTTCTCAGCAGTCTTCAGGCCCAGAAAGTTTTATTAAGTAGGGAGTAGGAAGGGTACAATAAGATAACATTGCTGAATTTGCAAATGTTTGGGTTATCTATGTGTAATGTCCAACTGGTATAAACATTGCATAGGGGATGAAGGGAATTTGTAAAAATTTGGCATTAGGAAGTGTTAAAACCAGCATATCCCCCATCCTAGAATCATACGGCTATCAAGTCTACTTCTCTCATTTCTGAGATGAGCAAACTGAATCATAGAGAGGTTAGAGTCAGAACATCACTTCAGATTTCAGAAAATGAAAATATTTGTAAGTCCTGCACATACATAAACTGTTATTATTGCAACCCCTCTGACTTAAAAAAAAAAAAAGTTTAGCATAGGATTATGACTTGTAGTATGTCTCTCCATGGTTAAAGGACCCTTTGGTCAGGATTTTAAAATAAATAATATAGATCCAAAGAAGAAAGGCAACCCTTATACCCAGGGTCTCATGTCACTCATACATTATATGTCATTCTGGACATACTGATAAGAGTGTATATTAAAATTGTCAAAATGTTACTATCTTCAAGCAACTCACAATTAGACTATTCATTTAGCAATAATTCATGTGGTAACTTTTCCTAATTGGAAATTCAGTAGTTCTTGTGAAAAATCATTTCTGCTATAGAAAAACTAAAATAATTAGATTTAAAATATCTTACACATTTTTCTCTAATGCAGTAAGGGGAAGAGGGCAATTGTGATCTGGTTGATAGGGTAGTATTCAGTTTAGCAATTATTCTACATATAATCCCTATAGAAACATCTTTATGAGTGTCAGTGATATACAAATAGACCAAGGCATGCCAAGCTGGATTCTCATGAAGCCATGTAGCTTCAATCTCTTAATCTAAGAATGAATGATTCCAATTCATTACATTTATTTATTCATACAACAAAACTAGGATGTCTCTTGACGATAATTGCTGTAAAAAAAATAAAATAGGGGAGGAGAGAGAATGTCAGGTTATAGGAAGTACAGTTTTTCACAAGGTAGAAAAAGAAAAGTATCATTTAGAAATGATGTATGAGCAATCAGCCAAAAAAGGAGAGTAAATGAGACATGCAGGAAATCTGGGGGAGGAGAGTTCCGGAAAAGGGGACAGCACTGAAAATGCCCTGAAATGAGGAGCAGCAAAGTGGTCTGGGGAAGAATTAGCGGGAAATAAAGACAGAGAGCTAATGCAGAGCCAGGTTACATAGAGCTTTGTGAACTAGTGTAAAGATTTTACCCCGACTTGACTGTTACACACTCTTTGCATGGAACAAAATATCACAGCTGCCCCTATAAATATGTGGGAATATTATATACTAATTAAGATTTCAGTTTTTCTTAAACTGAGTGGAGAAGATACTAGAGGGAGAAGATATTAGAAGATATAAGAAATGACTTACATGTCAAGAGGATAACTCTGGCAGCTGAGTTGAGAATAGACTACAGAAGGGTAGACACGGGAGGGAAAATGGGAGAAGCTGAAAGGCCAGTGGAAAGGCTGTTGAAAAATCTAAATGAAAGATGATGTTGGAAAGGAACAGAGTGGTAACAGGGATGTGCTGAGGTGTAGATTTTGAAAGTAAAAAACGATGTGCTTCATTAAGGAATGAATGTGAGGTGTAGGAAAGAGGAAACAAGAATGACTCCACCAAGGCTGTTTGGCCTGAATAGCTAGAATCTCAAGAGTAGTTGTCTCCTGAGATGAGGAACACTGTGGAGGGAACAGGTGTAAGGAGGTAAAACCAAAAAGTTGAGTTTGAGATATGGTACAGTTGAAATGCCAATTAGATTTCACAGAAATACACCAAGCAGACAGTTAGGCATGGGATTCTGAAATGCAGGGGAGAGGTTCAGGGTAGAATTATAAATGTGGAAGATTTTACAGCATAGACTACTTAAATCCATGAAAATGGATGACTATGCCAAAGGAACAAATGTGTAGATAGAGATGAGGTTCAAGGTCAGAGGACAGAGGGTCATGAACTTTGGATGCTGTGGAAATGGAAAAGAATGAGCAAATGGACTAGAAAGGACAATCCAGTTATGGAAGAAATACAGGAATGGGTAATGTCCTGGAAGATAGTATTGTTGTTGAAATTTTTAATACTATTTTTTTTACTTACTCTACATCGTCTGCACTTACCAATTTTAAGCCCAAACTCCCAAATCATTCTCCTCATGCTTTTATGAAGAATTACTATTCTTATTAGGACTTGCAAATGTAGTAATTCAAATAACCTGTCAAGTATTTGGTAACTTCTTTTTCAAATTTAGATTTCAGTAGTAATTTCATTAATTAAATCAATGAACTTCCCATGTACCTAATGAAGTTATCACTGACTTCTTAAACTTTATTGGGGAGCTATTCAAGACACAGAAATTCAGGCAAAATCTAAACCCCCCATGCAAATGAAAAGTAGACCTTTAACAGTTTTTAAAAGGCTAAGTTCTCATCAGGTCTCTGATTTTTAAGACCCTAATGAGTTTGGAGTAATTGAAACATTCACATTAATGGTAGGTGTTGAGGAAATTTTAAGAACTGAAAATAAATTACTAGTCCTTGTCTTCACCCCTCTCAGTCGCAATTAGAACAAGGTTGCAAAGTGAAAGGTGGCAAGTAGAGAGATGTATTTCTCTTTAACCTCTTCACCCAATCAATCACCTGCTTTTACTTAGCTTTCTAGTTCATCCCTCAACCTTTTCTACCTCCTTAGAGCTACCATTCTTACCTATTCTTCAACAATTGCTTCTCTCCTAGGCTTAGAAATAACTTCCTAGTTGTTCACTCTGCCTCTGTTATCTATTGTTGTTCATCATAAGTAGTCATTAAACAGTAACACTTAAATTCACTAGAATATTATTCTTATTTATAATTTCATTTTCATGTCTCATTTAGGCTGTCTCTGACTTTTTCTTACTCAGACAGGTTGATAGCATTCTAAACCTTTCAAAGAGGAAGATTTTGGTTTCACTAATCAGCTGAATTTTCTTTAATTTAAATTTCAATAAATAGTGTTTTCATCTTCATTTCTATTATTGACTACTTTTTTTGTTTTTCAGCCTCTCAAGTCATAGGATTTGTGTTTCAAAGTTTAAATCCTTCTACTGGTGTACTCTTTCACGGCTTCAGGTTTACTTCTATATGCTGCTTTGACTGCATCTTTTAACAGTGCTTTTATTGTCTGTTATTTGTCAGTTGTTCAACATTATAGTGATTTTTTTCTCATTTTAATTGAGTTATTTTAATGGGTGTTTTCAAGTTTCCATGTGGACAGATTTATTTTTCACTGTTGTGTTCAAGGGCATTTATTGTTAATTTCTATTTTTATTGCATTGTTTTTTAGATAATGCAGTCTTTATGATCTCTGCTCTTCGGGGTTTCTTAAAATAGTCCTTTGTGGTTTCATACATGATCCATTTGTGTGGCTGTTCAAGCTATGCTTAAAACAAGTTAGTTTAATGATTTTAAAAACAAGTTGGATAAATCTGGCTTAATAACAATAAGCCAATTGTCTATTCAAGTTTGAAATACTTATTAGGCACCTGGAGTGTGCCAAGCACTGTTGAAGACAGTGAAGCTATTGCAGTGAAGACAACAGACAGCTCCTGTTCTCATTGAGTCTAGTCAGGAATTAAACAATAAAAAAAGAAGGCAAACACATTGTATGTCAGCACATAATAATAAAGTAAATGGAGAGAACCAGGAAGGAAGGACAGCCAGAGGCTGTTATTTCATAAGATCAGACAAGGCTTCCCTGATTCAATGACATTTGAGGCATGATGTGAAAGAAGCGGGGGAGAACCATGTGGATACCTAGGAAATGAGGGCTCCACAGAAGGAAGGAAATTGCAAATGCTCCAAGGAAAGAGCATTCTTCCTGTAATCCAGGAATAGCCAGGAGGTTGAGGTGGCTGGAAACTTTGAGAAAGGGAGAGTGTGGTCATTTAGCAATGGTAGGCAGACCACAGGGTGGCTTGAGAGCCATGGCAGCAGCACCAGCTTTTACTCTGAGGGAGAAGGAAAACCTTTGGTGGGCTTTGAACATAAAAGTGCTCTATGATCTGACAGATTTTTATTAGAAGAATCCTTCCATCTTGCTGGGTTGAGAATAGGCTTGGATGATGGCACAGGTAGGAGGGTGTTTGGGAGGGGAAAGAGAGGAAGGGAGCAAAGACAGTTCACCTAAGAGGCCAATCAGGAAGTTAGGGGAGATTTAAAGGTGGCTTAGACAAGAGTGTGGCATTCAAGGTAGTAAAACGTGCTTGAATTTGAAGGTAGAAGAAGCATTGGCAAACAGACTGGATGTGTGATGGGAGGGGAAGAGAGAACTCCAGGATGATGTCTAAGATTTTGCCTGAACAGTGGAAGGATAAAATTTTCCATGATCTGAGCTCAGAAAAAATCTGTGGATAAAGCAGGTTTGTATGGGAGAAATCAGAAGTTTACTATAGACATATTAGAGGAAGGGCAAATAACAGTTGGATAAAGGAGTCCATACCCCATGGGAGACAACTGGACTCTATAAATATGTGAGATTTTCTGGAAAGTATGGAAAAGCCCCAAGACTATACAAGATCACCTAAGAAAAGAATGCAGAAAAAGAAGAGCTGAAACTGAAAAGTGAAACCATTGGGCACTTTGACATTTAATTGCAGGAGTAAGGAAGAGAAACCATTCAAAGAGATTGAGACAGTGTCCCATGAAGAAGGGGAAGGGTCAGGGTATTCGGATTTCATGGAAGGCAAGGGTTTCAAGGCAGGGAGGAATAAGCTCTAAGAAATGCACTCTGTCGAATAAGATGGGAGCTGGAAGGCTTGCACTGGATTTAGCAATGTGGAGACCTTGCTATATGGTGATATTGACAAAGGGTTAACCAGTGTTCATGATAGAGGTGAAAGCCTGATGGAGAGAGTTCAATAGAAACAAAAGCATATTTATGATTCCTTCCAAGGAGTTGCTGTTAACTCCTTGAAATGAGGCCATGTTGACAATTGAAAGGTTTTTGAAAGATAGAATTGTGGGGCAATATCCCTGAATAAGCTAAAGGAATGGACTTCGTCTCCAAGTAGTGAGAGGTATTAAAGAAGAGAAGACTATTGTATTTCAGAAGAGGCAAAGTACAGCACCTTGCTATGATTGGAGAAGCATTGCCTATCTTTTGCAAGAAGTAGGTTTGCATCCTTGCAATCATGTTTTTTTTTCCTCTCTATACCCCCATCTCAAATGTAGAACAGGAAAGGCCAAAGAAATCAAAATTTATTGTCTCCTTTACTTGTTTGTGAAGCCTACTTTGAGGCTATGTGCCTACCAATGAGGTACAATTTTTTCTCTTTTTTAAGATATAAAGTCTCTCTGACTCTTACGTCCCTCTGACTCTATCAGTTATACTTACTACAATTAACATAACTTTGAGGTATTAATCTTTCCATTTTCAGATCTTTCTTGTCTCTATTTTATGGTTTTGATTTTGTCCAACTATTTTAGAATCTTTAGTTTTCTATTCATTGCTCTATTTGAGAACCTCTGCTTTTATCAAAACCATGCTTAGCTGAGAACTACTAAAAAAAAAAGATGATGTTTTGGTGTTTTCAGATGGATGTGGACCCCTGACCTCCCTCAATTTATTACTGTGCAGGACCTTTACTTGCCTCTCCTGCCTCGGTGCTAATTTTCACTGCGTCATACTTGGGGCATATTTTGCCACGGCTAATTCCTTTACTTGGGACAGGGGCTCCTTGTGAAATCTCTTATGGTGGCTATGTGATTAGTGGCTCTTTGGTTTGCTCAATGATTGCCTTTCCTTCAGTGTTCACTCACTGAGCCTGGTTCTTCCCTGTATTCACAAGAATATTTTACTTTGTATATTTAGGGGGGGGTCATAGTTGCCTCTGATCATTTTATTCTCCCAATTCCACTCTTCTTGCAGAAGATCTCCAGAATTTCTCATTCACTAATATTGTATTCCCATTTTCCAATTTTGTTATTCCTTTCATTAATAAATTTAGTTTCTAAATTTGTATGAGATGTGAGGTTGGGAGAATTTGGAAGAGTATTGGCAAATACCAACTTTGATTATCACCCTTTTAGTTTTGTGTTACAAAGTTACTCAAAAATCTTTGGCATGCCTATATATTTTATATTTGAACTTTTTAATGATAAAAATACATTCTTATATAAAAATAATTTTAAAAAGTGTTTATCATAAAAAGTAGAATTTTCCTTTTAATCTCACCCTAATCCCACTCCCTTCTTGTCTTCTCAAGAGTAACCTCCCTTTAAAATTTTCATCGATTTGTACAGTTATGTAAACACTTTTTAATTATATTTTTACATATGTAAGATTATATTGCACATATTTCAAAATTATTTCATTAGCAACTTTTCATGTCTATACATATAAATCTTGCAGGTATTATTACTTCCATTTTATATAAGGATAAGGAGGTTGGAAATCTCTAGCTTGTTGTCAACAGATAATAAGTGACGATAGAGTAAGAAAAGTAACAAGGTCACCAGTTAAAGGGGACTGAATCACATTTAGTATAACATCCTTAATTAAAGCTTGAGTTTGAGAGCTTACATGTAAGCTTGGACAAGTTTTCTTATCTGTAAAATGGTAAAATAGTAATAATCATAATATCCATTTCATACAGTTGTTGTAATATATGAAATAATACACATGAAATACCATGATGCTTTGCATATAGTAAATGCTCCAGGATTATCAGGTGCTATATTTTTAAAGGCAGGAAAATAAGCTATTACATGATACTAGGAAAGAGATAAACACTGTTCTTAGGCATAATGGTATTTGGAATACAAGTAATATCCTAATATAACCTGAAATTCAGTGAAGGCGGAACATCAGGATGAGAGTAGACTGATGTGTTACCGCAAAGAAGTTCTCACCTCTGAATACCTTTTGTTTTCGCTACCACATATTGTTCTTACTATAATTGTACTTTAAATAGGGGGAGGGAATATAAGGAGCCATGAGGAGCTCTAGTGGCCTGGTTTCTTTGTTTTTTTTCCTTATGAGTCTACTGGTCAAACAATAGCTACCCAACCACGTAAATACCATAAAAAATGGAAGCCATAATGTGACCTCTAACAAAACTGTGGTCCTAATATTGAAAGGCATTATATCATCCCTCCCTCAACCACATTTACTTAAATCTGACAAGTCTATACAGGCAAGGCTTAGGTAAAGTGGTGCAGTAGAACTAATTCTCAAAGTGCTGGTCTCTGAGGATTGGCAACAGCTGCATTAAATACGAGCCCCAGAAAGTTCACCACTCAGCAAACTGCCTCAAAGCACAAAAGAATGTTAAAGCAACATGCTTATAATTTCATTTATTTTTCAGAGTTCTCCTAAAGAAGACCAAAACCTGAAAAAATAAACTATACTAATTTTTATTTTTTTTCTCTGAGTCTACTAGAAACAACTCCCTTAATTCATGAATTAAACTTTTGCTTGCAAAAGTACAAACCTATACAACGGTAAAATAGTATGTAGCAATAAAAAATTAACTTTAAAAAAAATCTAAATCCTAGAATTCTATTGCATGATAAATAAAAGATTATAGAGTATACTTTTCCATAAAGTTTAAAATAACTAAAATTAAACAATTTACTTTTAAAAATATGCTATATTAAGAGACATCATGCATATACACACACTCCCCAAAAGAATTATGTACATAGGATTCAGAATAATGGTTACCTCTAGATCAGGGAGGTAGGGAAACAGGATGAAGGACTTTATGAGTTCATTTAAGTTATTGTCAGGTACTGGTTTTCATAATAGGTGTGGCTTTCTTGTGTTATTAAAATAATAAATAAAGAGAAAAGAATGGTTTGTGTCATGAAACAAGCATCATCATTTATCTAAATCCTAGAAAAATAAACACATAATTTAAAAAGAAATGTAAAACTTTGCAACACGGCTTATCATTTGGTTTTTCCCTCTCTTCCTCTGCATCAAGAGTCAAATGGAATACTAAATACATTTCTGCTTTTTTAATTCCAAGATTCTCTGACTTTTTACAAATTCCAGCAGTCACACAACTCTAGGAGAATCTTTTGATATTCACATTTATTATAATATAGAATAAAAATGCATTTGATTCTGCTTCTTGAACTTAAAAAGTTTGTATGGTTAAAATTGCAAACCAGGAAGCAAGGATCATTATTTTGCATCACAAACTGCAATGATTTTATACAAGGAAATATAAGGAGTGGCTGTTGTGAGAAATACATGGTGGTGGGGGCGGTGTCTGGAGAGAATGAAAGAAAGACAGGGTTAAGGTGGTATGCTATGGAAGGGCCAAGGAAGGGCAACTGATTTTATTTAGTTGTTTTTTTTTTTTTTTTTTTTTTTTTTACTATTTAAGTTCCTATGTTTGGTTGATTGAGTGACTGCTGGAAGCTGGAATCTCCATTCTCAGGGGCAGAGAAACAGATGGCCAAGATCATCCAAAGTTCACCTAATACATTTCCCTTGTCTTCAGATCATTCCAAACAATTCCCTTGCATTGCAGAAGGGTTAGATTGGATTAAAAATAAGCTTTTTCTAATTTCGTGAATGTTCTTTAAACAAAAAAGAACACTTGAAACTACAGCAAGACCAAGAACTCATTTCAAATGCCCGTGATTACCCATTGGGAATCTGTAATTCCAAACATTCAGATGTGTGGGTATGGCCATTTGCTATAGACCACAGGGATAGCCTACACATTTTGGTAATGCAGGATCTCACTAATAGGTAGAATCTACAAAGTTGAATTCACAGAAACAAATAGTAGAACAGTGTTGTCGGGCTGAGATTGGGTAAAAACAGAGAGTTGTCAAAGGGTACACAATTTTAGTTGTAAGACAAAAAAATTCTGGAGATTTGATGTATGGCATGGTGACTACAGTTAACAGTACCAAACTGCACACAAGTATTAATCTTAAGATTTGGAAGTCTTTTTTTTTTTTTTAACAGAGTTTCACTCTTGTTGCACAGGTTGGAGTGCAATGGTGTGATCTTGGTTCACTGCAACCCCTGCCTCCCAGATTCAAGTGATTCTCCTGTTTCAGCCTCCCAAATAGCTGGGATTATAGGCACGTGCCGCCATAGCCAGCTAATTTTGTATTTTTAGTAGAGACAGGCATTTTCTGTATTGGTCAGGCTGGTCTGGAACTCCCAACCTCAGGTGATCCGCCTGCCTCTGCCTCCCAAAGTGCTGGGATTACAGGCGTGAACCACCGCACCTGGCTGGAAATCATTTTTAAATAGCAGTCACATAATGTTTCAGGCTTACTAAAAGAATTGTAAGTGTATTAAACATGTTCACTAAAAGTCAATGAGATGAACTCAGACACTGACTTTATCATAACCAGTTGTACTATTTATCATAACCTGTTGTACTTTAAGCAAATCAGTCAAGACATAGAAGCTTCTCCGAACTCATGTGTCTCTAGTTGCCTAGTCTTTAGGTACAGTGAAGGCCTGGTATGTAACCTTTTTGACAATCCAACTGTACTTTTTCTCTTTACTATTTTGGAGCCAGTAAGCCTGGGGTAAGCTGTTCTAAGCAAGGTGCATGTGCATATCAAACCCTCTCCTTTCTCCTCACTTCCAGTTTAGGGGGAAGAACGTGTTCAGGCTTCCCATTGCTACATTTCAGAATTTTATTGGTGTGGGAGGTTTCCCAAATGAGTATTTCAAGTGACAGACGATTTTGTTGTGCCCCTTCTCCACAACATCAATATCCACTATTCTATGGAGGATTAACTAGAGCAAGCACCCTGCAGTCACTAGTTATGAATTGTAAATGAGTGACAATTATGGCTCTTAAGGTACAAAACACATTTTTTATAGTGATAAGTAGAGCCCATTTTTATTCAGAATGAGCTTAACATTGCCAGAATCGTTAGCTACTTGAGCTACACTGGTCAGAGACTTTGTGTGTTTGTGCATTAGGCTTTCTTAATCAGAGAAATAAGCTTACATAATTTCTTTTAAATTACGTGTAGTGGGGAAGGAGGTATGCAACACAGGAAGGTTTGTGAGAAGAAAAAAACTATAAAGTAGAAATGCCAAGAGCAGATTCACATTAAAAAATATTTAATGAGCAATAAATGCTTCTGTAGTGATTCCAAGAGATGCACAGTGTGGTCCGGGGAAAGAAGCAGTGTGTGCCAGTAACTCCTCTTGAGAATGGTATAATTTAGAGAGTCCAATTATTTCTGCTGCTCAGGTCCCCTTGTCTGATTGTCTTTTTCTTTTCTTTCCTTTTTTTTTTTTCTGTTTAGAGTTAGGAACAGTAAACTGATATTGATATATTTTCTAGCAAAGATGATTTTAAGGGCTGTTACCTCATCATCCACAGAAAGAATAGGAGAATCTCAGTGCATGATAAACTGAAAGATATTTTTCCTATAAAAGGAGTATCACATACATAACAACAGAAAAAGCAGAAAATGTAAGCACATTCCTTCTGGATATCCCTCAAGATGTTTTTAAAATTTTCATAGATCCATCAAATTAATAAAGTATTTGAGTATGTGTCTATATGTATCTATTGTATTTAATGATGTGATTTTTATAGAGCTTATATAGCAAGTTAAACATAGAATTATATGAATTCATATATATACAAATGAGATATTTATATTAATAAGTTAATGTCATTGGCATTTACTCAATAAACTTTCATTGTGCCAGGCATGCCCACTCGGTTTGGAGATTCAGTGATAAAATCAACCCTTCACTTCCTGGAACCTGTATTCTAATTGGATTGTGAGTTGCTAATTAAGTAATGGCCCAAATTGTTGTATAATTAATAATTGTTCAGTGAAGGAGAGGTACATGGCATTATGAAAGTGTATAACAAGGTGGGTGAACAGGCCTGTGTCCTGGCTTTCATAATAAATCACATCAAATGGTCCCTTCAACTTAGTAGTTCAGCCTAATACTTCATAGTGGTCAGGGCATGAGAACAACACTGCTCTCCACGTCATCCATCTTCAGGTGCCCTTAGGATCATCATATATAACAAAATGCTGAGGCACAGAACAAAACTGTGCATTGTCCCTGAGCTCTTGCGGATGATGTCCTTCAGTTCAGGGTAGGGCTTGTTCCACTATTCCCAACTTCCCGTCTTGCAATGGTTAATTTCATGTGGTAACATGGCTAGGCTTTGTTGTCCGGTTGCTTGGTCAAGCACTAATATAGATGTGGCTATTAGGGTATTTCTTAGAAGTGATTGAACAATTGCAATGATTTAACCTGAAACAAAGCAGATTACCTCCATAATCTGAGTGGGCCTCATCCAATTAGTTGAAGGTCTTCAGAGTACAAGCTAGGGTTTCCCAGAAAAGGAGTAACGTACCCTCAAAACCGTAACATAGAAATCCTTCCTGAGTTTCCATCCTGCCTGTCTGCCTGATGAACTTGAGATTCAAGGCTGCCATATGAACTCTTATCTGAATCTCCCAGCTGCCATGCTGCTCTATAGATTTTGGACTGCTAGACTCTACAATCAAGTGAGCCAGTTCCTTCAAATGAATCTCCTTCTTTCTATATATTCCCAATTGGTTCTATTTCATGTAACTCAACTTTAATGTACAGTGATAAATCATACAAGGATAGATTAAACATAAAATTTAATATGACTGTATATCTCTTACATGAGAAATAAATATTCCTCCCTTTCCTGCTTCTGAAGAACAGGAAAAGAATTGTAAGTCAACTACCATCACCATAGTTAGATGATAGTTCTACCCTACTATGTTCCCAGCGTAGTGCTGGATATTGAGGGGAACACACAGAAATATTAGGACCTGTTCCCTGCTCCCTAGAAGTTCAGAAACTCACATTGGAAAATCAAATAAGTATATTTTGATTATCTGAATGACCTTTCAGCCTCTTCCCCATTTGTTACAAGGGAATAGTAGTGATATCTGTCTCATCTGACTGACATGATAATTAAATAAATGCATTCAAAGTGGTTAGCACCGAGGAAACCACATAAATGAAAATTATTTCTACTTTTCATTCTTTTGCTAGACTGTAAGCTCCATGAAAGCAGAGATCTTGCTTTTCAGGCTATTTTCTCCCATCTACACTCAGAATCTAGCACAGTTCCTAACTTGTAACAGGCATTTCATATGTATTTCAATGAATAGGCGATGTAAACTAATGAATTTTCATCTCTTTCTCTCTCTTCTAATGTTGTAGCTATTATTTTTAAACATAGGATTCTCAAAGGCAAAGGATTAATGCTAGTTATGTTACGTACAGTTGGCACTTAATGTTAAATAATAATATTTGAGTCAATTTTATATATTTATTGTTCTTCAGGGATATACCCATTGTTTATTAGCCTTTAGGGAGATGTCTTAGTTGTGAGGGAAAATAGAAGACATATGGGGTTCAGGTATTCTCTGAGCTGTTCAGTGAACTACATTACTGAAATGTTGCCAAACACTGAAGTTCTATTCGGAATTGTTCATCAGTCTGCATATTCTCGTCTCAGCTTCAAAGTTACTCACTGCATATCATCATCTATTTCTTATGATTGTTCAAAGTATAGCAATTAAATAGTCCTTCTCTACCTGAAATGTGCTCCTATCTAGACAAGCTAAAGCTGTACCCAGGCAAAGTTGCTACTCGTATGTTCATTCATTGATTTAGTTTTCAAATTTGTATGTCTCCATTGTGCTGGGCACAGTGGTATACTTTGACAAGGTGAATAAAAATGCCTCCCTTCAACTGATTCGGACATTGGTAAGGGATCATAATATTTTTCAAATTTTCTGTTGTGGCAGATAATAAGTAACAATACATTTGGTGAACAAATCTTAAATGTATAATGATGAACTTGTGCGTGTGCATAGATCCATGTAACCACCACATATGTATGTATATATAAACATATATATATAAAACTTTATAAAGTATATATGAAACATATATATGTTATATGTATATAAACATATATATTTATGTTTTATATGTATTATAATTTATATATATATAAAGTATTCCAGAAGGCTCCTGTCTGCTCCTTCTCAGTCAGTAATTCCCCAGCAGGAAACAGCTACCACTCTGACTTTCTAGTACCTTGGGTTAGATTTACTTGCAAAGATACATTTGAAGGATCATTTTGATACGATTTTGAAAGTACTGTACAAAGATGGGTCCAAGGAGGTGTTGGGTCATAGTGAAGCAAGAGAGATCCTAGGAAGTAGAAAATGTAAATCTTCGTAGAGAAATGACATTTCAATTATACGTAGAGTAATATGCACAATTTAGGCAATGAAAAAAGGGGAGGAGAGGGACTTGAATGAAGCACAAGTGGCATGCACCAAGAGCATTTTGTGTTCAGTAGGTGGCAGGTAGATCACTTTGCTAGACAGTGGGTCAATGGGAAGAGAGACATGCGGTATCGGCAAGGAAGATTAATTGGCATTAGATATACGACTTTTTATAACATGTTGGGGGTTCTTCATGTCATAAGCAACAGGAGGCTAGGGTTGGTCTAGTCTGTGAGTGAAGAGATTTAGAAAAGAGTAATGCAAAGAAACACTAACAGAGGGCAGAGGCCACATTTCCCACTGAAGAAGAAAGTGGTAACAGAACCATAATGCCAAAATGGTAACTCCGCTGTCTCTTTCTAAGTAGTGGGTTTCCAGGTCTTTCTTAAAATTCTAGTTGTACAGGAATGCTATAGGAAGTGTTAGAGTCTTTGTAACAGAAAATGCTCACATGTTTAGATGAGTTGGGAAGTATACAGTTGTCTGAAACAGGGAGATGTAAGGATGACAGGCTGGCTTCATATGCTTTCATGAGCGTGTGCTCATACTCAACATGACAAGGACTAATAGGGTCTCTCCTTTAAATGTCCCTCTGTGTTTTTGGTTACTCTGGAAAGGAGAGGGCAGAGAAGATATTGGTATAATGGTGCAATTTTTGCCATGAGACGAATAACCTGATAGAATGACTATTATGTTTTCTTTCTTCCCTAAATCACCTCAAAATATTTTTTCCTACTTGATACAGTGGTCCTTGGACCACGACTGCAAAGCAGGGATGATTCCTAAGCAAAAAACTGCACCTATGTCTTTAAACCTTATGTCAGGATTTCTAAGGGCCTGATGAGAGAGGGTTGTGCCTTCACCCCATCTGACAAAATTGGGTCTCAGAATAAATGCAGCTGTCATGACTGGTGGTAAAAAAATAAAAATTGCCAACTAGTTCTGCTAGTTACTTCTAAATGGGAGTGGACTGAAGAGGGGGTACTTGCTAGACTAGCAAAAATGTGTGGGTGTTAATAGAGAGAAGGAGGAATGGTAGCTGAGGGTAAAGAAGTGAATAAATCAGTTATGAAGTGATGGAAATCCAATATTAACACCTCAAAAGAGGCTAGAGCAAGAGATCGTATTGTCTAATAGCTGAATTCTACCAGATGCATAAAAGGGTAACGCTACATGTTACCTTCGTCCCCATTGTGCCAAGCCCATGCTGCTTTGGAGACCTGATAGGAAGAAATGAAGAAACGGAAGCCTGAAAACCTGAGTGACCCCACCCTGGGAGATATTTTCTTCCTTTCTTTTTTTTTTCTTTTTTTCTTTTTCTTTTCTTTTTTTTTTTTTTTTTGACACAAAGTCTCACTCTGTTGCCCAGGCTGGAGATCAGTGGCAGGATCTCGGCTCACTGCAACCTCTGCCTCCCAGGGTTAAGTGATTCTCCCGCCTCAGCCTCCCGAGTAGCTGGGATTACAGGCACATGCCACCATATCGGACTAAATTCTTTTTTGTATTTTTAGTAGAGATAGAGTTTCGCCATGTTGTTCAGGCTGGTCTCGAACTCCTGACCTTGTGATCTGCCTGCCTCAGCCTCCCAAAGTGCTGGGATTATAGACATGACCTACCACACCTCGTAGAGAAATTTTTATACCATATGATGAACTGGACTAATTATTAATGACTGCATGAAATTCTCATAATGTGGCAGTATCTTTTGAATTCCATATCCTTTTGATGTAAGAGATTCATGTTTGAAGACCAAGGGCTGACCATGATTTTGTAAAATTTATACTTGATCTTTGTTCCTGTTTCCTGGCATGCAACTTCTAAAATCCTTAGAATCTCCGAAGTGATGTCTTTTTGCTTGCTACTGAGTTGACTGATGGCTGGAATCTCCTTGGTAGTTTCAGGATAGGGCTGGTCCCTAGAAAAATGAAGACAGAATTAGAGGGTTAGGAATTTTCAGCCCCACCTCCTCAACCTTTAGGGAGGAAAAGGGCTGAAGGTTCAGTTGATCACCAGTGGCCAATGGGATTAATCAGTCATGCTCATGTAATGTAACCTCCATAAAAACCCAAAAGACAGGGTTCAAGGAGCTTCTGGATAGCAAAATACATGGAGGTCCTCAAGATGTTGCACATGGAGAGGGCATGGGAGCTTCATACCCCTTCCACATGCCTTGCCCTATGCATCTCTTCACCTGTATCCTTTGTGATATTCGTTGTGATAAATCAGGAAAGTTGTTTCCTTCAATTTTGTGAGCGCTTCTAGCAAATTACTTGAACTCAAGGATGGGATTATGGGAACCTGAATTTATAACCAATAGGTCAGAAGCTCAGGCTTGTGATCGGCATCAGCAGTCAGGAGGCAGTCTTGTGAGAGGAAGCCTTCAACCTTTGGGATCTGATGCTGTCTCCAGGTAATCAGTGTCAGAATTGTATTGAATTAGAGGGTACCCAGCTGGTGTCCACTGCAAAACTGATTGCTTGCTGCATGTAGGGAAAAAGAAACGTATACATTTGGTCACAATAGCCTTTGTGTTGATGTTTGTGGGATGAAAGTTAGAGGAAAAACTTTTCAAATACACAACAGTCAAACTTGGTAGGTTTCTATCAATTAAGATTGCCTTCAATATATGCATTGGGATCTTGAGTAAGGGAATAGAGAGTATTTTCTTTTCTTTTTATATTTGAGTAAATAATTTGTTTCTCTTAGCTTTATAGCAACTTATGGAGTACCTGGTGCTCTACAGTACACTTTGTGAAATATTGTTATTCAGTGGAAACAAGAAAAACAGCCTATAAGAAAGTTCACTTCCATCATGCAAATTTCTTTCTTTTTCTTTCTTTCTTTCTTTTCTTTCCTTTCTTTCCTTTCTTTCCCTTCCTTCCTTCCTCCCTTCCTTCCTTCTTCTTTCTTTCTTTTTCTTTCTTTTCTTTCTTTTTTTTCTTTTTTTTTTCTTTCTTTCTTTTCCTTTTTCTTTTTCTTTCTTTTTTAATTTCTTTTTTTTTGAGACAGAGTTTTGCTCTTGTTGCCCAGGCTGGAGTGCAATGGTGCGATCTTGGCTCACCACAACCTCCGCCTCCCAGGTTCAAGAGATTCTCCTGCCTCAGCCTCCCGAGTAGCTGGGATTACAGGCATGTGCCACCACCATGCCCAGCTAATTTCATATTTTTAGTAGGGATGGGGTTTCTCCTTGTTGTTAAGGCTGGTCTCAAACTCCTGACCTCAGGTGATCCTCCTGCCTTGGCCTCCCAAAGTACTGGGATTACAGGCATTTGCCACTGTGCCTGGCCCATAATGCAGATTTGTAAACTGAACCGGTTAAGCTAGATCCACATCATTCTGAAATATATGATTATTGCCATAATATTAATCAAATCATCTTTTAACCCAGAGATTTTAATCCTGGGCCCTGGATCCCAGAAACTTTCAAAGGTAGCAACTGTTGGTCCCTACAATAAAAGATAGAAATCCCTAACCCAGTAAAAATATTTAGGAATGTGTAAGTAACATTTTTCTTCAAACTGGAAATCCTGCTCTTGAACATAAGATGTTAAAAGTAGACAGGGCTCTGTGAAAGAGAGCCCCTCCTGTATCACAAGAATGACTCAAAATGGTAACTCAGGAACAAGCCTGAGTGATAGCTCAGTGGCACTGAGATCGAAAGCAACGTGAGCATTGTGTGCTGTGAGGATGGACTTGCAAGTAGTTTCCTCCGATTGGACTAGTTCACAGCCTCGGCCCACGGTTTAAGATTCAAGGGTAAATGGTGTTTGACTCTGGCTGGATGTATTGACTAAAACCAGTGGTGAACTCTCCACTTTAAAAACAATGAAGCGAATATCTACAAAGGCCATTTCCCCCTGTACGCCCCTCAGACATGGTTATAAGTTAAGAGCTTAAGACAGAGTATCCATGCTGAGCCTGGTTTGGTTTCATTTTTCCATTCTAAATTGAGCATTTTTCTTTCTGGTGTTCAAAGACTACAGATACCCAGAAGAAGGGAGGATATACGCATAGTACATGCTTCGAATTTTGTTAAAAGAAAAAAAGTCTGATTTCTTGTAATTATATCTTGATTATATTTTGATCATTTGCCAGGATGGCTGTGTGCCCGTTGTTGCTTCTCCATAATTTTTAGTTCATGAGTGTGGAAATGAACAAAAAATAAAATATTCTCAACAACAGTACACAAAGCATCACTTTGATTTTACATTTAAGGTAACAGTAAGTTTACCTTAACAGCATTTAAGGTAACTCAGGGTAAATTTTCAATGTGTTTATGCTTCAGTATGGCCAGAGTTTAGGAATAAAATTTAGAAAATGTTTGGGAGGTTTATTTTGGGAGGCTTATTTTGTATTATCGTTATTTTTTGCCTGAAAATTGATAAAAATCAGTTTGCTTTCAACCACAAACCTCCCAAAATCATACTGTTTCTAAGACTCTTATCTTACAGCAAATGAAAATCTTCTGCCACAAATGTTTATGTCACACTGAAAATAAAATTACCTCAAAATTAGGAAGACCAAGCAAGCTGCATTTATGCCAGTTTTCTTTTAAATTAAATGAAGTTTTGAAAATCTTCCATCAGCTCAGTATGTCTGTGGGCATTTGTTAATCATCAACTTAGTTTGTGATGATTATTTTATGTTCATATATCATTTTTATGCCTTATAGAAGAGACAGCACACTCATGTTCCTTAATGCACAGGCTCTTTACAGAACATGCGTGTGAGTAGCACACACCAGGATACTCCTTTTACAGACAGAGGAGCCACAGCTCAAAAAGGATGTCCTGTCTGATGTCACCCAGTGACCAGAATTCTCACCTAATTTCATGAAGAACTATAGATAGAATCATTTAGAGAAGTAATTAAATCAGTACATTTTAATGCTAGAAAGAAGTCCAAATATCATCTAGTCTTATCAAATGTAAATGAGATGACAAAGGTTCAGAGATGTCCAGTAATTTTCTCAGTACTATCCCCTCAGCCTCATCCCATCCCACTGCCTTAACTTCTTAGAAGCAGAACTGATGCTTGAGTTTTAGATTTCTGACATGCAGCTTCCTTCTTTCTCCATCTTAGGAGGGGCTTTACCACCTTCATATCTGCAGCTTTATTTATTTTTCTCATTCACAAACAATTTTAATATAGAGTCTTAGATTATCCAGGATAATAAAGAATGCTACTGACCACTAAATCCAGTCCAGTATGTTTATTTTCTGGGTAGGAGAATAAAATCCTGTGTAGATATGTAACTTTCCCAGCATGGGTAAATCATGTCCTAAAGGTATGATAGGTTTCCTCTGTCATGATCTTAGTTGCCAAATTTACTTTCAAATCTAAACTCAGATATTTATGATTGTCAATTAATGCAACTCTCATGTTTCATTCTAGTTGTACTGAAATGAGCACCAGCAAGTACTATTTGTGGTAGGTATTCTCAGAACCAGAAAAAAAATAAATGTTAGTGAATAACGGAATTAAGACTCATTACTCTAGTAGATCTGACAGCATTGAATATGACTGATTGCACAGGATAGAGAAGTGGTTTTGTTAAATTCACCATTGTGGGTTTTGAAGAGCTAGAATAAGAAAAAGGATTTCAATGTGAACACCCATCCTGTGTTACATATACGTCTCCATGTTAAATATGCTGAACACTTTTGTGTGCCATGAAGTACATGCAAAATAGATGTTTTGAAAATACATAATATGTATACAGTTACACACACATACGCACATACACGTTTAGTATGTGTGTGGCATTTAATTCCTGTCTGTATACAATAGCATGGTTCAAAATACCTTTTCTGTTAAAACCACTGAAGCTTGATTTCCAACACCTTGCTATCTTATCTTCCTTCCCTTCAATCTCTCGGTTAATAGGATTTCTATAAACCAGCACAGCAGTGGCCTCGGTAGCTCAGCAGATTAGCCGGTGAGCTTTCATCCTTGGAACCTAGTTCAAATTCAGTCCTGACCAAGATGTCCAATAATCCTCCATGGGCAGATTGCTCTCAAAAGGGCATGAAGCCTAGTTTATCTCTGAACCTGATGTGGAGCTCTGTTTTTTGAACTCTTCCTAAAACCTGAGGTTTCATTCATGCACCTGGGAAATAGGATGAAATATAGGCATTTGCTTTTAGGTGATAGACTAGTTTCTCTTCTGCAAAGAATTCAAGATGTCTCTAGGAAAAAAAAATCCTTGCTTCTCTCCACAAGCATCAGTATTCTAGAAATATCCAAAATTAGAGCATTATTTTTAATCTCTTTACAACCCCTTTACCACAAGGATCTGTTAATAGTTTTCACTGCCTCTTCATTATCATATTCTAAGTATACTGTTGCACGTGGAAATACTAGAGTGATATTATGTTACTCCCTTAATAAGACCCTACAATGATGATGCTTTTTGTTTGTTCTGTATTATATCCCAAACATACCTGAATAGCAAGTTGCTGCATAATATTTTTTTTCCTTATGGTCAACAACATTTTAGTTGGGCTGAAAAACATCTCCATAAACACCATACTCCTCTGGTCTCTGAACATTGGCTACTGATACAGCTCCCATACCATTCCTTCCCAACTGCTTGAATGCCTTTAGTATTCTTTTTCAGTTGTACCTGATCTTTAAAAATTGCTGGCTTCATCTCCTCTGTAAATGTGTTTCTGCCATATCAGTTCACAAAATCTCAAACTTTTATAAGGTATATCAGAAAGAACACTACATTGGGGTCGGGTAACCAGCCTTCTATTCATTTCTATTTCATCAGTTAGCTGTGTGATCTATCTCAAGACATTGAGGATGAAGATGATGATGACAGTGATAATGTGATAAAAAACAAATGTAGTTATCTGATGAGCACATGCTAGACCCTACGTCCTCTGCTGGGTGGTTTATCCAAAACGTATTTCAGCATGTCACTATGAGTATATACCCCCATATTCAATCTTATAAATAGCTTATATGTAAGACACACCAACTTTTTAATAGAAAAGGTTGTGGAGATCTTTAAAGCATTTTGCCCATGTAGTAATATAATCCAGAATTCAATTCAATTCAATTCAGTCTGATTATTTGCGTAACTTCTAATAATCACTGTTGATCACTCCCTTTAATCTATCTGAGCTTCACCTACCAAAGGAGAGGATCTCAGTGTGTACTCATGAAATTCTTCCAGATGGAGAAGTGCAATAATTTTATACATTCTTATTTCTATTGCACTAGTATTTTTCTCTAAGTATTTGTCACTCAAAATACATATATTTGAGAACATGTATATATATAATTTTTACTTTATGTATATAGCTTATTAAAAACATAATTTATATTGCACAGTCAGTATTAAGAATTCAATTCAGTGTTTTTTTGTAGACAAAACAAATTTTTAAATGCGTAACCTATAGTCACTTATTTGCCCTTAAAGTAGAAATAAAGCAGTCCAAATCCTGCTTCACTGAAACACTTCCAAGTGTTTGAATCCTCCCTATCTTGAAGTAAGTTTTAAAGAGTAGGTTACTGCATTGAGAAATTTTCTGTAAACTAATAGTAAAGAAATTTGAATATTGTTTGTGTTCTGCACAATCCCAATACTATGAACTTTCCAACATCATAAATAGGAAAAGATTAAGAATGACATATAATTTGAAAGAAATCTTTGTCTATTTTTGCTAATTATAAGCAGATTTATTTAGAATGAGTAATATCTAGGAAATAGTTATAACCTTTTTATTCCCCAAAATGATGGAGGAGCTAGGGAGGCTAGCAAATTTCCCATTGACAGTGAACTGAGTCTGCAAATCTCTTTTCACAAATACTTAAAAATAAAGGGCTAAATGTTGAGAAGTTTTAATGCTCAAATAAATCTCTTTCAACACTTTTATGCAGTCCTCCTACATTAATAGACATTGAGTTGTAATGACCATATCTATTTCTGTTCACAAATTGTAATAATGAAATTTGTCCTTTCGTATTTCTTTTTATTTGATCCACTTGGATAATAGAGAAAAATAGTTCAATTTTTAGAAATAGCCCAGTCACTTATTCTTACATTTTACTGTGCCAAATCAAATGTGAATGGCTGATTGATCCGCTGAAGTTGTGATTAATGTATCAGACAAGAAAATATTTAATAGTTGATCCAGCCACTTAGAATATTTTAAGTCTCTACCTTAGCTTCAAAAAAAACCCGGGGTAATTTTGTTTTTAGCTTAAAAAAGCTATTCTCTGTGTATCAGTATTATCACCACTAATTTAATCAAGTTTAGTGAAGTACTATGGCACAATAATTATTTTAGAATCACTCAGAATTAGGTTTAAGTCTTGGCTTTATTATTATTTTTTACCGGGCGTTGGATAAACTTCATATATATATATATATATATATCCATTTTCTTATTTTAAAATTTAAACTGTAAACATTGCTTTTCCTAATAGAGTTACTATAAGCAATTAATGAGATCCTTCACATTAATTTATCAGACTATCTCACATATAATACATATTTAATAAATGTACATATTCAATTAATGTATGGTAACTTAAGCATAGTTAATGTGATCTTCATGGCATAGTTAAGGTAAATGTCAATACTTTCAAGAACAAAAATAGTTGGGTGGGGATATAATTATGTAAGATCATTTTAGTTTTATACATTTTTGTTTCTGGTGCTTTAATAATCTATATTTAAAGGTTTAATAAGGGACTGCATGAATTCTACAATTCAGGGTATGTTTTCTCCTATTTTATTAGAGACTGTTGTATCTAGTTAATGCCTTTATCCATTTATCTTTTATGCTAAAAGGACTATGAGGTTAAATAAAGATGGTTATAGATATAATAACTATGACCTTACCCATAGCTTTAGACCTAGAATCTGAGATTAGGTGCTCTGGTTTCTGTCTAAATAGTTCTGTCCAACAGAATTGCTATCAGGCTACAGAAGAGAAATTTGAAACTCCCTAATCTAGCAATAATTGTTCTTAGCATACCTGATTCATTCATTCATTAATTTTTAAGCAGATTTTATTATTTACCATGTGCCTAGAACTCTGCTAAGTGAAAGTTATATCATCATAAGTGAAAAATGTTCCTTATGGGCTGGGTGTGGTGGCGCATGCCTGTAATCCCAGCACTTTGGAAGGCTGAGGCAGCAGGAGATGGAGATGAATGATAAAGAACCTTATCAGGATCCTCTTTTGTTTTCCTTCCTATATAAAATGTAGCTATGAAATCACTCCACCTGAAAGAAAGCCTGTGTTTGTTTCCCCATCTTCATTCCCTTTATTTTTTCAGGTGCCAAATAGTGTTTATACGTTAAAGAGATGGATTTTTATGAAACAGAAAATATCTCTCTCTTTTTTTTTCTTTGCTTGACTCTTAGATATAAATTTTGTAAATACTAGAAAATAAATCATGAAACACTGAATAATATATGTGTTGTTACAAATTTAATTTTGATGTTTTCATGACTAGCTAAACAACATAATTCATTCACAGTGTAATCACACCTTTTATAACAATTCTTACATACATATATCAGGTTAATTATAGTCTGTATTTGACAAGATTTTTATGACAGTCGAAAACAGTTTTCATTTCTCTTTAGAAGTAGGTGAGATCTTTTCTTCTTTTGGGCTTGTTTTATCAGTTGTATTCAGCATGAACTGTTGAGAAAGACTCTCTAAAATCCACAGTTCAAGATTTTGAGGTTGCCAAGTATCTAAATGTGACTCCATGAGTAGTTCTTTTTCCAATTAAAGTTAACCCTGAGTGTTACACCACTTCTCATCTTCCTCCAATTACTTTCTAAAAGGAGCCAAGGAAGAACCAGCTCCTTTTGCAGCTATTGCCTCTAAAACAATTGGCTGGGAATGAGAAACAGTTTGCATCTTCTGTTGTCAGCATAGACTCCTTTAGGCCCTCATGACTCTGAAACTCACAAAAATTGCCTCCTTTGGAGGCATCGTGACTTTCAAAAAGTAAAGTATTCAAAATTTATAGATACCTCTATGTATCGGAGGGGGACGATGGGATGCATTCACAGGAACCGCCCCTCCCTTCCAAATATCATTTGAGTTAGGAAATGGGATGAACACAAATCCATACTTTAAAACCATAAGCTGTGGTTCTATTCGTTCTGTAGCAGCATGAAAAATCACATATTGAATCAAAGAAAACAAAACATAAACTACGTTTCTTTCCAGTACTGTGACATCGAAGTGCCTTGCTTGCCAGCTACCCCATAATTATTGTTTGTATTGCTCCATGAGTGGGAATCGGCATACTTTAATTTTGATAACATTAAAAAATTATATGGTGAATGAAAGCAAATGATACTGGAGAAATTGGTGGGGTTAGAAAGGGTTGCAAGAATTATAATAATTTTGACTTAATATGTGCCAGGCACTGTGCTATGCACTTTTTATGTATTTTCTCTTTCAATCCTGATGAAAACCATGCAGTAGAGATGATATTATTCCTTTTTTTCTTTTTTTTTTTACAAAATAGTTAACTGAATCTTGAGTTAAGCATTTGCTTAATGTTACTGAATTAAGTATACACAGTAGCTCTGAAATATAAATCTAGTTATTTTTCTTACGAATGAATTTTAAATACTCATTTCACTTAATGTGTGCTTTTCTTTTTATAAACAAGAAAATAAAAGAATGTTTTTCATATTTCAAAAAGGCACCAAGTCGATGAGGAAGTCTGGCACAGAGACCCAGTAGATTAAAGATAGTTTAGTGATCACAGCATAGACCAGTGCTTCATGATGTGCTCCAAGTCTCTGAGCCACTCAGTGGCTTTTTTTTTTTCCCCCAGAGATGTAGGTGTGTGTTTACATGGCTGTTTATTTTTCAGAAATGCATGGATATGTGTGTATTTAGAAGATTATGAGGAGATAACAAACACCAAGAATGACTGATGATAACTTTTAAAACAGTAAACATTCTCTAGGAGATTGTGTTTTATTTAAAAAGAAGTATTTAATTTGGATCAAGAAATAATTATAATAATTAGCCTGTTCAAAACACAACAAGAAATACTTTAAGTGTCCTCGCATCATGGTAGGTACTTCGCCTAAATTAAGTAACATAAGCTTTGTGGCTAATCATTCTTCACTTGAAAACAAAACACATGATGCCAAAAAAAATTGAATAGCTCATTGGGGTCACAGAGATAATAAATAGAGAAGAAGGGATTTAAAGATAGATTCTGTTGCCGCAGTCAGAATGTGTGTGTGTGTGTGTGTGTGTGTGTGTGTGTGTGTGTGTGTGTGTACCTTTGAAACATGGTAAATAACATCATGTGAAAAAACAGGTTTTAGTTGAAAACTCTATTAGCAGGAGTTTGCAAATCGGCATATCTAAAAAACCAAATGCATCTGTTCTTTGTATTAATGACAGTATGGCTTTAGAGCAAAGAGAGGGTTGGTCTACCCTTCTATTCCCTGAAATATTCACAGTCACACCTGGAAACCTGGCTTACACCTTGGGCATCAGACATGAAGAACATTGTTACATGGCAGCAAGCAAAAGACAGAGATCAAGTTGAGAGAGTCCCTCTCATGAGGAACAGTGAAAGGATAGAAGCTAAGTTTAAGCTGGAGAAATTTTTTTACAAAAGAAAAACGTGTAGCAATTGGGTTAAACAACTATTTTTATATTTGTAAAGAATTTCTTTATGTAAAAATGTTAGATCTTTCAGTGTGACTCTAAAAGGCAGAAATAAGGCTGTATCATGCAGTTTTATAGATGCTACTAGTGAGCAATTTTAAACTCAGTATAAAGACAAATTAACATACAGCTCTAAAGTCCAATATGGGAAACTTTGGGAATAGGAGCTTTTTCTTTGGGACCAGAGCTGCACAGCTTCTGATGTAATTATAACTGCTGTAACCTGTGACCTTCCTATTTGTTTCTGGATAATTCGAATTGCTTTCCAGCTTGGCACCATATTTTACTTTAAAAAAAAAAGTTAATCCATGATTTTTAAGTGTTTGGAAAAGATGGGAAACTTGAGAATGATGTCACATTGGTCTGCCATGTTGAAGGAATGTTCTAAAGCTTCTTCCAATTCTGAGAGCACTGTCATTCCTGGACTTTGAAAGTTAGGAAGCAATATGGCAATGATACTAATTCTTGAAATCTTCTCTTATGACTTCCTCACGATCTTTAACCAATAGACCATACTGTTATGGATTTATAAGTAAATTATGTCATCTTCTCCATGATCTGGACTATTCTTAACTCACCCAGAAAGATACCAACAGCAAATATATCACAGCTTGAAATTTCTACCATTCCATGCCAATCATCTAAAGATAAGCTTCTAGCTAGGCGTGGTAGCTCACGCCTGTAATCCCAACCCTTTGGGAGGCTGAGGCAGGCGCATCACAAGGTCAAAAGATCAAGACCATCCTGGTCAACGTGCTGAAACCCCATCTCTACTGAAAATACAAAAATTAGCTGGGTGTGGTGGTGCATGCCTGTAGTTCCAGCTTCTATGGAGGCTGAGGCAGGAGAATCGCTTAAACCCGGGAGGTAGGGGTTGCAGTGAGCCGAGATCGTGCCACTGCACTCCAGCCTGGCAACAGAGTGAGACTGTCTCAAAAAAAAAAAAAAAGAAGAAATGAAAAAAGAAAAGGTTCTATAATCTCTCAACACTCTGTTTCATGGCCTGTAACATTTATTCAGCAATTTATGTTTGGGGACCAGCCTGAATACCTCCCAGTTATGGTCTCATCCTGTTGCCTCTGTTCTTTCACATTATAGTTGAATAGAATTCCATCTGAAGTACAATTACTCCCTATAGTCCAGGTCTCATGTTTGCACATAAAATTGAATAGGGTAAATGACAAGGACTTTTTGCAGGTGGTGTAGAGAAATATATGCATACGTATATATGTATTTATAGGCATAAATACATGTGTGTGCATGTGTGTGTGTATCGTATTGTGTACCAAGACAAAGGCCATACATAGATGAGTAAACCTGTTACCTTGTATATATGTGGGACCTAGTTGTTTGCATATGTGTGATATGTGTTTTTTGTGTGTGTGCTTTTTCTTTTAAAACTTAATTTCTACAGTAAAAACTTGTTTTAGTCAGTCTCTTCAAAGAGAAATTTAAGTATTTTCTAGTCTAAAGTTCTATCATTCCTATGTACTTCGTAACTTGCTAATTGTGACAATTATTTCCAATCATTTATTACTCTAAAGCTATGTAACTAAAGCCATACAATTCAACTTTGTGCTATTAATATTTTCTCTTCCTCAGTTCTCTGGGAGACAAGGGCTTAGACTGGGAGCCATGCGATTCATAGGTTGCCATATGATTAATAATGGAGTGCCTGGAATTTGTCATCTGGCAAGTATGTGATTATCCCCTACCTGTAAAAGATAAATGAAGCACTTCCAAGACTAAATACTGTATTCACTTTTTAAAAGGAAAAATAAATAATATGCTTGTCCTGGATACATTCTAACCTAAGTGAGTTCAGTGGCTTTTTATTTTATGTTAGATAAGTTAACTTACTCATTTTCATTCAAACAAATATTAATGAAAAGGCTTTGCTAATGTGTTAAGCCCTCTTCTAGGTGATGTGGATGTGAACACAGCAGTGAACCAAACAAGCAAGTAGGCCTCCTCTCATAAGGTTTGCCTTCTGGAAGGGAGAAACAAAAAAAGTAAAGAGACTAAATAAGTAATCCTCCTCTTGACCAGCACCACCACCTTCCAGTAATTTTCCAAAATGATGAACAATGGAAAAGAGAAGTGGCATATTTCCTTGGCCTTTTAGAAAACATGGAGTTATTCCTTTGGCCACATACATGCAAATCTACAAGAAGGGTGATATTACAGATATCAGGGGAATGGGGAATGAGTACTGCTCAAAAAGGAATGCCCCACAAATGTTACCATGGCAAAACTGTGTCTGCAGCATTACCCAGCATGTCCCTGGCACTGTTGTAAACAAGCAGGTTAAGGGGAAGATTGCTGCATATTGAGCATGTTAGGCTCTCTAGGAGCCAAGATAGCTTCCTGAAACCCACAAAGGAAAATGATCAGAAAAAGAAGGAAGCCAAAGAGAAAGGTACCTGGGTTTAATGGAAGGACCAGCCTGCTCCACTCAGAGAGGTACATATTGTGGGAACCAATGGAAAGGAACCTGAAATGCTGAAACCTACTTCCTATAAATTCGTAGCATAATAGGTGTTATAAAAAAAAAAGTAAAATACCTCTGGACTATTAAAAAAATAAAACAGTAGATAAATGAGTGAAATATGTAGTGTGATAGTGATAAATGCCATGAAAAAAGAAGAAAGTATAGCAAATGCATGAAAGAACAGAAGGAAGGTTTAATTTTAAATATGATGGCAAGGAGGCTGCACGGAGAAGCCATTTAAGTAAATACCTAAGGAATTGAGGAGGCGAGCTCTGCCCCTAATTAGAAGACTGTCCCAAGAAGATAAGCAGACCCTGACGAGGCTCTGGAGAGGAGATTATGTGAGATGTTCACAGCACAGAAAGAAGGCTAAGGTGGCCAGCCCATCTCTCCTCAAACCATCCAAGGGCTCACACAGAATAAACTGACCCATCTCACACAGAATAAAAGCTAAAGGATTTGCAATGGCCTAGAATGTCCTACAGGATTTGGCTTATACTCAGGATGGTGGGTTGAGAGTAGATTCAAATGGAAACAGAGTGAAAATAGGTTTGCACTTAGAGAGCTATTGTAACAATCAGGTCAGCTATGGTTGTACATTGGACCACGATGGAAACAGTGGACATTTCAAGAAGTATTCAATTTGTGTGTATGTTTTGAAGGTAGCAGCAACGTAATTGGTGATGAAACTTGTGGCATATGAGAAAAGGAGACGTCACACATGACTCAGGTTTTTGAAGTGAATCAATGAACAAACAGATTTGACACCTACAGTTCAACAAAAAAGGATGAAAGCATGATAAGGAAAATAAAAAGGAACCTCTTGCTGAATGGTAAAAACCAAAGGAGATTGACCCAGATGGTTACATTAGGCAAGTATGGAGTACAGAGTACAGAGTACAGAGGTGTCTGTGAAACACCCATACGATGAATATCTTCTGAAAACCTCCTTATATGGCAAGCCAACATCAGTTGCCTTCTCAACAATCTGCTTGAAAATCTTCGCATGTAATATACATGGATCTAGACTTTGGAGTCAGAAAGACCTACGTATTATATCAGGTCTCTGCCACTCATTAATCAGGGTAGTTTTTCTCATCTCTAGAAAGAGATGGGGTTGTCTTTGCTTTAAATTAAGTAATTAATAACATATATAAATAAACTAAATTGGTTCATAGCACACAGTAGATGCTTCATAAATGGCAGCTGCTGTCATTGCTGTTATTATTATAACTATTATAAATCTTGTCCTTTGGCTGAGATTAAAGACTCCACATACTGCTTATTTCTCAAGCTCTTTTAAAGAATATTAAAATAACACAGTCTGCTGGGTTTTTATAATTAATATGTAGCTGGTGATAAATTCATCAACTTATTGTTTTTTTTAATGAATAGAAAACTAGAAGGTAAAGGTAATCACAACATAATTTTTCTTGCCTTATGGGTGAAATCTTACCCAATTTAGAATAATCTTATAAAATACGGAAGCCTGGCTATTACGCGTGAGTCATAAACACTGCATCTTCTTACAGAACTAATATAATTCAGTAGATGCTTCGGATGCCTTAGCAGATGCATCATACCAACCTAATCTAGACAAACTATGCTATCATTAAGTAATTTTATGGAAGTAATTGCCAGTATTAAAAATCTGTCTTCCTCTCCTATTGAAGATTGCCCTCTACTAGGCACAGAAATGTTTTCCTTTCAGCCCAGGCCCACCAGCTCCAAGGCTTAGAAAAATGGTTGAGAGATTTCTCCTGAAGCAAGCCTATAGCACATTAGTATTCATACGTTATTTTCTTGTGTCCTTATATGAGCTCCTGGTTCTAGGAAAAGAGAATGCAATTTATTAACTCTTCAATGCTCATCTCTTAGACTTTTAAAAATATGTATTCCCTACACTGGGCTAGGTGTGGGCTCTAAAGCAATAAATAGGTAGTTTCCTGCCTTCAAGGAGAATACACTCTAGAGCAGTGCTTTCTAAACTGAAGTCACGAAAACATTGTTTGAAGAGATAAAAAATTAGTGTGCTAAGGAAATAAATTGGATTGTTGAAGCATTAAAAATATGTCCTTGCTGCAAGGTTACTCTGAAGATTAATCAGCTACAGGGCATTCTGACTTTTCAAAAGATCTTTCGGTATAAAGCATTGTTTACGCTATTTAATCAAGAAACAGTTTGTTCAATTAAGAGCTCTCGAATATCATTTGCCATTGAGAAATGCTAGTCTGATGTAATGTTAGCATACATCCAGTAAATTACAACTTTAGTATCAAGAACATGATCATTTAGCTCATGAAAAAGTAGATGTAATAAAACTTTCAGAATTACAGAGTTGGTGCTCAAAGGTCACTTGAAGCTCATTTAATCGCCGTGTCTTTCAATCTTTGCTTCTAGTCACTACACACTTCTTAGGAAACAATTCAAAGAGCTCAGTCTTCACATGTGGTCTCCCCTTCCACCGGTGGCCATTTGATCTAAAGTTATGCTATAATGGGTATTATGGCACTTATTGGCATGTTTTGGCATCATATCTAATAATGTATACTTTGGCATTTATTGGAGTCTCCTGGCATTATATATGACTAGGTATAATGAGGTTTGATCACAGTTATGCTCTGTATTATTGGTGCAGGGACTATGCCTCTATTTTCTTTGTATGCAGTGTTAGATTAAAAGGCTCTAAGAATTGACTATATTAAGGTACATCCCCCATATTCACTCAACCAACATAAATTAATTGTGTTCATTCTAAGAGTGAGACTCTGTTCTAGGCACTGAGAATATGGCACTGAATAAAACAGTGCATCTATTATCATAGAGTTTACATGACAGTCAGAGACACAAGACATAGACAATAAACAAATAGGTGAAAACATATCTAGCATAATGGCAAAAAATGATGATTTTATGTGAAAAGAAAATAAGGCAGAATAAGAAAAATAGCGAATGATTAGGGTGGTTTGGTATAACCTCTCTGGAAGTAAGAATATTTCAGCTGGAGGTAACAATGAATACAGAGACTGAGAAACCAGGGAGAGTGCATGCTGTGTTCAAAGAACAGCAAAGAGACTAGTCTCAAAAAAAGTGATTGTGGAGAAAAATACCATGAAGAGAAATCAGAAAAAAAAATAATAGGACCATTTGTCAAATCAGGTTTGAAAACACTAAAGAGTAACACATAAGTTAGGTGCATGCTAAATTTAAAATAACCTCCTTAGAGTTTTATTTTTTTAATTGTAAAATTCTAGGTAAGTTCACTGGGGTCTACTATTTTATTCTATTCTACCCCTACTTTGCTGGAGTCCTAATGTTGCCAAAATGCCAGGGGTTTGGTCTAGATCCTGCTGTTTGCTGCACAGAAAGCCAATCACTGAGACAAGTTTTTCCAAGGAAGAAGGCTTTATTTACTTCAGTGCTACAGCTGAGGAGATGGGAGATCAATCTCAAATTTATTTATCTGACCTAAAATTAGGGGTTTATATAGCAGAGAGACATGTAACCATGTGTGAGAAAACAGGAATTAAGGCTAAGGAAGAGAAGTTGGTCAACAGGAAGCAGCAGGTGGTCAGTTACACAGTCATGATGGGTAAGGGGTCTGGCATCTTATTGTCCAGATGTAGTGATCTGGTGAATTTCCAGATCACTGCATCTGGACAATGAAATATTTTGGAGGCGTGATGGTTGGTTTTCTGAGAAAGGAAGTCAGATAGCACCAATGTAACCTCCTCAAGTTTTAAGACTGGGAGGATCAGTTTCTGTATTTATTCAGAGGAACCATAAACATCAGTCGTATGGGATAATTGGGCTACTTTTACTAAGTACAGAGTCAGGCTCTCCCCCAAGCAACTGGCAGAAGAAACTTCTCAATATAGTTTGCTTAAATTTTTGCTAACCTTTACCACCCCGCCCCCAACCTGCCCCCCCAATCCACATACTTAATAAGAAAATGAAGACATTAGTGGTTAAATTATTTAACTAAGGTTATGGAGCTAGCTGTCACAAATCTAGGAGCAATTTCTAGCTCTCCCAGTAAATATCAACTTTTGTAGTTTGTTCAGGAACACTAGGCAATGAATTTAGCAAAGGTGTGTGCCTTTTCTGTGTCACCTTATGGCACTTAGAGTGGTGTCTTTTCATATTGTAAGGATTTAGGACATTTCTGGTGAGTAAGATTGATTGAACATATGCTTGGTGCAGTGGCTCATGCCTGTAATCCCAACACTTTGGGAGGCTGAGGTGGGTGGATCGCCTGAGGTCAGGAGTTCGAGACCAGCCTGGCCAATGTACTGAAAACCCTATCTCTACCAAAAATACAAAGACTTAGCCAGGCGTGGTGGCAGATGCCTGAAATCCCAGCTACTAGGGAGACTGAGGCAGGAGAATCTCTTGAATTCGGAGGTTGCAGTGAGCTGAGATTACACCATTCCACTCCATCCTGGGCAACAAGAGTGAAACTACATCTCAGGAAAAAAAAAAAAAAAAAAAAAGATAGAACATAAATCTTAACTGGAGTATAAACCTACATACAGAGAGCTAGTCTAAAGATCTGTGCTAACAACCATCTTACTTACAATTAAGGGTCTAAGAAAGCATTGAGAAGTAATAGGAGAAAAGAAAAGCTGGAGATGAATGCAAATGCTTGTGTGGCTTTCCTCCAGGGATCTAAATCAAATCCTCATTGTATAATTTGATTTGGTTACTCATTGTTTCTAATTAGAAATAATCACATTTACATGATTTCCCCCTCCTTTTTAGTTTCTCACCAAAATTGCTTTGCTCAATTATGCCACTTTATGGTTTCATATAATTTGTATCTCTTGACTCAACAGTTCCCCACATAATTTGGAATGTGTTTTATTTTTTTAAGAAGTGAAAGTTTGAGAGCTATTCTCAAACTGATCATGAGACTTGAGTGGCTCCAGTAAGCACAGAAGCATGCTCAAAGCAAACTGAGGAATACTTGAAAGTTCAAAACTAGGATGATGCTTATTACTAACTATATGTGAAATTAATTAAAGATTTAATTATTTGAGGAAAAATAAATTGGCAGTTTCTACTTTTTGAGTCATTAAAAACATGTCTATTGCTCTAGGGGTTTTGAGTGCATGTGCAAAAAATAGGCTATGCCAGCTTTGAAGTTGCAAGTTTTTCTTAATAGAAATTCAACTTAAATATATGCTGCAGTCTTAGCTTTTTATCCCAAATATACCAACCTATTTTCTTCTGTAAAAACAGTGTGTATAAATGTATATTTTCACCAAGCTGTTTAAATACTGTAAAATGATTTTCCTGTTTTTATAAAATCATGGCATTTAGAGTTGTAAAAGACTTTCAGGCTTGTTTATAAATAATGACACTCGGATTGGCAAGTGTGTTATGACCTATAGTTACATAGCTAGCTAAACACAGAAATAATAGCAACATGACAGTTCCATAAGATACTGTTTGTTCTGCTACATGAATTTTTTTTTTTTTTTTTTTTTTTTTTTTTTTTTTTTTGAGATGGAACCTTGCTCTGCCACCCAGGTCACCCAGGCTGGAATGCAGTGGCACTATCTCAACCTAATGCAATCTCTACCTCTTGGGTTCAAGTGATTCTTCTGCCTCAGCCTTCTGAGTCTGCTACATGATTTTGAAAACTCTAGGAGAAGGGGGACAGGAGAGGAATGATGACAGCGGACATTTAAAAGCATTTCTTTTCTTCAGTTCTCTATATTTGTGTGTCTTTGTGTAATAAAAAGTGTGTATGTGATTTATCAAACCACTTTTATTTCCTTCTATCGAGTTTTCTTTTCAGTAGTCCATCTTTAACCAGTAAAACTTTAACGACATGTAATTGTAACAAATACCTATTGGGCATCTATTATGTATCAATGTTTCTTTTAAGTGCTGGGGCAACAGTGGTATGTAAGGTACAACATTTATATTTTAATGAAAAATAAAAGTATTACAGAAATAATTCTATAAACAACATTTCATAGATAAGTGATGAAGTCATTAAAACAAAGTAGTGTAGTAGAGAATGAGTGGGTTCAGTTGGTGGTGATTTATAAATTGGCAGTCAGGGTGGCATCTCTGGAGAAATCTTTGTGGGGACCTGGTTGAAAAGATCTGAAATCAATCATAGGAAGAATTTGAGAACCAGTCTTCCAAGAAGGAAGTGTAGCAAATATGTAATGTGGCATTTGACAAGAATGGGCTTTCCATATTGAGGTCCATGAAGCTCCACACGGTACCCTACAGCTGTGATAAAGGTGGGAAGAAAGTTCCCAGGTAAAGGCAGAGCAGAAGAAGAAAGTGAGATAGTGTAGGTTCTTGTAGGCCTTCAAAATGTCTCTGGACTTGACTGTGTGTGATTTAAAAAGCCATTGACAATAATTTTATTTGTTTTTTTGCGTAGACGGTAGAATTCAAAGTTAATACCCACAGTCCAAGGTGATAGCAGATCTAGAACCCAGAGATGATTCGTTCTGGAGGGGGAAAGCTGTAGAGGTATTTTTTTCTCATAAAAAGATACTGGAAGAATTCTTACTTAGCTCTCTATGCCTAAAACTTAATTAATGACATTTACTTATTTTCAAATTCACATTTTAAATAATATTGAAAATAAGACACAGGAAAACATCCTTGTAACAAAATACAAACTAAGAGTATTCTGTCTGAGATTTTTACATCATTTTTCTACAAAATACCATTTTTAAGTAGAGAAACGGCATCTATAGTCAGTATAAACCTCTAAAAGCAGAGATAGTTTGGATGAACAATTATCCAAAATGATAATCTGTATTACTTGGTTTCAGTAATTATCCTCAGAGCAGTTTGGGTTATTTCTAACCTAGACCCTTTAAAATAATTTGGTTTCTCCCAAACCATGGGTAGATAGGTTCCATGTATCAAAGGAAAAGATAAGCAACAGTAATGTAATGTTATCTTACTTTTTGTCTTTCTAAATTTTAAATTAATTTAGATAACCTGTAAGTTTAAAATATGATACAACTAATTTTAATTAGAATTTTATATCCCCAGATAACAAGCATTGCTATTTCTATGGAACTCTTCCAAATCATCAGTCTACCTAAGTGCCTAAGATAGTTTGTTGTGAATTAGAGAATAAGGATAAAAGCAATGCTTATGTGATAGCATGCATGTATTTAATCTGTTCTCACATTGCTATAAAGAATTATCTGAGACTGGGTTATTTATAAAGGAAGGAGTTTTAATTGACTCACAGTTTTGTAAGCTGTACAGGATGCATGGCTGGGGATGCCTTAGGAAACTTACAATTATGGCAGAAGATGACGGGGAATCAGGCACATATGACATGACCAGAGGAGGAGGAAGAGAGAGAAGGAAAAGGTGCTACACAGTTTTAAACAACCAGATATCATGAGAACTCACTTCTCAGGAGAATAGCAAGGGGGAAGTTCCCCTCATGATCCAATCACCTTTCACCAGGTCCTTCCAACATTGGGGATTACAATTCAACATGAGATTTGGGCAGGGACACAAATCTAAACCATATGAATTCATAAGAAAGAAAAGTAACTGGATTGTGAAGTTTGAAATCAAAGCCTGTATTTGAGTCTCACCTCAAATCCTTTTGACCTTGAGCAAGTAGATCCTCATCCTCTTTGAGACTCTTTTCCTAATTGTAAAATGCCGATAACAATGCCCATCTCACCTGACATGGTTACAATGAGGTTTAAATTATATAATATAAATGAAGTACTTAGTAGACTGGAATATAATGTTTGTATTATACACTCTTCTGCATAAGGTTAAAATGTCACTGTATCATTTAATTTAGCATTTAGGATGAAAAACTGTATCAAGACATGTGCATCTAGTTTTCCTTTAAACATTTTTGTTGTCCAGTGATTTTCTTTATCTCCTGCACACGAGCACTCAGTTATCTGTGGTTTGACAGTTGAGATGTTTAGAGGATTAGTACATCGAATGACAGGTTGACTTACATTACAGTTCTCTTCCTGTGTAGCTTACCTTCATGTTCTTAAAATACAGTGCTTCACGGACAAGACTGATGATGACAAAGAAGAAGAAAACTGTTCTCTTATTGTCAAGCTGAACAAACATAACTTCAAAATGAAATTTGGACTAGGATTCTAATTCTTTTGTCCTTTCAATGTAAAGAGAGATATTTTCTTCCAGGATGCAGAAAAGTAAAAACACATTAATCTTCCTAAAGAGAAAAAAAGAAGCAGTTTAACAGTATTAGTCTGTGTAAATTACCAACTCATATTTATTTATACCTGGAGTAGTCAAATCTGAATCGACTACTTTTTAAACAAATATTTGAAAGCATCTTCTAATTCTTTGATTTGAGAAACTGGACTTTACAGAAAAACTTAGTACTAGATGAGTGATGGAATGAAGAATATTTAACATTTTTTTGTTTTCATTTAATTCTTGGATTAAAAATGACATTCATTTTAGTCAAAAAGAAATGATTATGCAATGTTATCTAATGAAAAAATGAAAACATTTCCCCCCCATTCTTGTTTTCCATCTATCCAGTTTCCTCGGCCCATTGGGAGCCACTCTTTATTTTATATCCTTCCTGAGCATCTTTAGGCTACACAAGCAATTATGAATAGGGATTCTTCATTTTGCCTTTGTTTCTACTCAAAAGATGGGAAGCCACACACAATATTCTTTACTTTGCTTTTTTTTTCTTACTTCTTACATATACTGATATATACAGATTCCATTGGTGGGTATTGTTTCCAATCTCTTGTTATTAAAAATATTAAATAGTCATGTACACAGGTCATTTAACATATGTGCACATATATCTCCACTTAAAAATGTGTGTGTGGAATTTACATGTAATTTATAAAGCATTTGGCCTTAATTTTATTTATCTTTTTGTTTATGTAGGCTATAGAATTCAAACTTAATACAATTCAGGGTCATGTCTGATTAAGAATGTGTTCATAATAGCATGGTTAGGTTAATACAGTTACATGTATTTATAATCTCAATAGCTGTTGCCAAATTGCCTTATACAGAGATTGAATTGACTTACTCTCCTCCTTGCTGTATATGAAAGTGCCTGTTTCGCCTACAGCCTTCCCAGCATAATTTGTTATTGAACATACATTTTAGCTAGTATAATAGGCAAAAAATATGTAATTGTTATTTGTATTCTTATTTATGTTATTTATATATTTCATATTAAGATTGATCATCTTTGCCTATGTTTGAAACCTTTTTACTTTTCTGCAAATTGAGGGTTCCCATTTTGCATCCATTTCTGTATTGGGTTATTAATGCTTAGCTCATCAGTTTTCTAGACATGGACTTATGGGTATTATCTAACCATGTTATGGGTTGCAATGTACTTTCCTCAGTTTTTCAATTTTCTTTTTCTTTCTTTTCTTTCTTTTTTTTTTTTTTTTTTTGAGATGGAATCTCACTCTGTCTCCCAGAATGGAGTGCAGTGGCACCATCTCGGCTCACTGCAACCTCTGCCGCCCAGGTTCAAGCACTTCTCCTGCCTCACCCTCCGGAGGAGCTGGGGCTATAGGCCCGTGTCACCACACTTGGCTAATTTTTTTTTCTTTTTCTTTTTTTTTTTTTTTTTTTTTTTGTATTGTTGGTACAGATGGGGTTTTACCATGTCGGCCAGGCCGGTCTTGAAATCCTGACCTCAAGTGATCCGGCCGCTTTGGCCTCCCAAAGTGCTGGGATTACTCTACCTTTAAAATTAGTGTATAGGCCTGGTGCAATGGCTCATTGTGTAATCCTAGCACTTTGGGAGGCCGAAATGGGCAGTAGCCTGAGCTCAGGAGTTTGAGACCAGCCTGGGAAACATGGTGAAACCCTGTCTCTACGAAAAATAGAAAAATTAGCTGGACATGGTGGTGCGTGCCTGTAATCCCAGCTACTCATGAGACCTACGCAGGAAAATCACTTGAATCTGGGAGAAGGAGGTTGCAGTGAGCCGAGATCATACCACTGCATTCCAGCCTGGACGACATAGCCAGACTCTACCCCAAAATATATATAGATATATATATATAGATAGATAGATATATAAAATAAAATGAGTGTATACTATTTTTACTTCATTATGATAACACCACTAATTAATAATCTGTCTTTTCCTCACTGGGTTACTCTTCTTTTACTATGTTAATTTGTTCTTATTTTTGGATTTTCTTTTATATTTAATTTATCCATGATCCAGTAATATACTAAGTTAATTATTAAGGTCTGATTAAACAGTATCTGTTTCCTCTCATGTCACTTTTTAAAGTTTACTGGCTATAGTTATTTGTTTATACATAAAATCATCTTGTTTCATTTTTAAAAATATTTTGATATATTTATTGAGATCAAGTTAAACTAATAAAACAACATATGGAGTATTCACATGTTTATACATTGTACTTTGCTAATGAGAACTCAGTGTGTCTTTTTTTTTTTTTTTTTTTTTTGAAATGAAGTTTCACTGTTGTTGCCCAGGCTGGAGTGCAGTGGCATGATCTCAGATCACTGCAACCTCCACTTCCCAGGTTCAAGTGATTCTCCTGCCTCAAGCCTCCCGAGTAGCCTATAAAGCTGGTGCATTATAGGCATGCGCCACCACACCTGGCTAATTTTTGTATTTTTAGTAGAGACGGGGTTTCTCCATGTTGGTCAGCCTGATCCCAACTCCTCACCTCAGGTGATCCTCCCACCTCAGCCTCTCAAAGTGCTGGGATTACAGGCATGAGCCACCATGCCCAGCTCAATATGCCTTTATTTGTTCTTCTTTTATAACCTTCAGAAGTGCTTTAAAATGTACTTCAAAGAAGCTACATATCATTATTTTCATATTCTTGTGCATTTCTCTTTGGTTTTGTAACTTTTTTTCTCTAAATCTTTATCTTGTGGTTGTTTATATTATTTTTTGCCTTTGATGATGTGGTTAATTTGCCTGAAAATGTTGAATTGTGTACATTATTTTTGATGATGAATATGGCATTCCCTTGTTTTTAGCATTTTTTTCAGTTGTGTCCTGGGGTTTTTAGGTGTTCTATCATGTTTTCTGTAAATACTGAGAATTGTACCTACATCTTTCTCTTTTTATGCTTCTCTTACTTAACATTGTATAATCATCTTGTCTAATATCTCTAGGATATTATAAAATAACAGTGATACCAGGTTTTGAAGTCTTCTCTTGACTGCTTCTAGAGTTTCCTCATGAATAATAACAGCCTAGCTCTGGGCTGAGACAGATGACATTTTTGTATTATCTAAGTATAGATCAGTCTTGTTTTATTGAATATTTTTAGAATTGTTTTTAAACATCAATATCTTTCAGTTTATATGGACATAATAAAATACTTTTTTCTCCTAAGACAAATTAATATGAAGGTGTTAGTATATTTAATAATATTGAACTTTCTTTGAATCCCTAAAATAAAACTCACTTTTTCGTGATATACTTCCTTAATATGTTACTGAATTCCCTGTTGTAGAATTTTATTTGTAAATTTTGCATTTATATGCATAACTGAGATTAGCATCTAATTTTCACTTTTATGTGTTTAATACTTTAGAGCATTATGTTTATTTAGTACACAGGGTTTGAATGTTTTCCTTTTCTTAATGCTCTAAAAATGTTTTTAAATCTTTGCAATTACCTACTACTTAATTGTTGGATAGAATTTCCCTTAAAAACTCTTTGGTAAATGCCACTCTTTCAGGGGACATTTTTCTGTGTACATTTTTTTCTTTCTCCTCTGAGATGTATTCCGGTAACTTCAATTTCATAGAAAATGCACATTTTCCCAAAAACTGCAGAGTATTTACTTGTGATTCTTTGAACAGGCTCTTTCTCTGGTTACTTCTCCCTAAGTTCTCTCCCTTTTTAAATTTCATTCTTTTCTTTTTGCTATTCCTTATAATTACATAAATATTTATAATAGGATGCAGCAAACCACCACGGCATGTGTATACTTATGTAACAATCCTGCACGATCTGTACATGTACCCCAGAAATTAAAATATAAAAAATAATAATATATTACCCCTTATAAGCTTAGCTGTTCTATATTTACTCCTAATCAACAGACTTTTCAAATTTGTTTTTTTCTGTTTTGTAATGTATTAGTTTTTTTATTTTGGTTTATATTGCAATTTTTTAATGAAGTTTGAGTCTGATACATGGTTGATTCATTTTTATCTTTTTAATTTTTTTTTTTTTTTTTTTTTTGAGATGGAGTGTCACTCTATTGCCCAGGTTGGAGTACAGTGGCGCGACCTCAGCTTATTGCAACTTCTACCTACCAGGCTCAAGCAATTTTCCTGCCTCAGCCTCCCAAGTAGCTGGAATATAGGCGTGAGCCACCACGTCCAGCTATTTTTTATGTTTTTAGTAGAGACAGGGTTTCACCATGACGGCCAGGCTGGTTTTGAACTCCTGACTGCTAGTGATCCCTCCACCTCGGCCTCCCAGTTAAAATTTTTAATAATTATGTAAGGCAATGAATTTTCCTCATAGCACTTTTATACATAAATAACGTTTCTATTATCATTGTTCTCTAGCAATTCTGTTTTTTCTCATTGATATGTGTGTCTTTAAAAGGAGCCTTGTTCATTTACAGAGAATTTTTTGTTTCTGTTTTTGTTGAAATTCTAGTTTATTACAATGAAAACGGACAAAACTTTTCATGCTTTTTCTGTTTCAGCACTAATTTAAGCTTTCTCTCCAAATATATGCTCATTTCTTTGGCGAACGTTCCATGAGCACTCCTGTAGGAATTCATTAGTACCTTGTATTACCACATCCACTACTAGTACATTTCTGTTTCTTCTTACATGTTCTGTAATTATGATGTGTGAGTGTTAGGGTTGATATAAGTTATACATTTTAGCCTTATAAATCACCCTTGCTGTGTTACATAATATTACTCCATTCATTTATGAACATTGTTCTGATATTAAGAGTGCAGTCCAGGTTTTCTTCTTGTTTTCCTGTTATAATTCTGCACAGACTTTTGTTTTCATACTATCTGAAGTACTTTGTTCATGTGTATCTATTGTACATGGTATAGAGTTGGATTTGGCTTTGTTAATGCAATGTGAAAATCTTTGTTTTATAATTGGTAACTTAGACTCTGAAGTGCCTCATACCCATTCCTCTAATTCTCAGAGAAATGTTTGGATAGAATTGTCATCTGTTCTGTGGCAGCACTTTTCTTTCCAAAACTCTGGCAACTTTTCTTGCTTTCTCACCTTTTATTTTTATGTCTTTGTGTGTATTCTGCGCTAGCTGTCTTTTTTATTACTTCTTGGGATTTGTTAGATTTTCCTGGCCCAGCTTTTTACAGAAACTGTACCCACCCACTCTGAGTGTTTTTTTTTTTTTCTTTTTTAAGATCAATTCTTTAAGCATCTTTATTAGAGTTGCCCATATGATTTATCTTCCATAAACTGCAATGCCAATCACTCTAGTTCTCATGGCTTTTGTTTTCATGGAAGGACTTTGGTGATTATACCTTCAGGAGAAGCCCCTTCCATCCAGAAAGTGCTTTTTGGCCTGTAGTTCTGAAATCTGATAGAGATTTTGGAATCTCTTAACTTTTCTCTCTATAATCACTGCTGTAGTTTACCCTAAATTATGTCTATGCAAATCTTATCTGATGTAGCCCTTATATTTTTTATGCTTTTTTATCTTTCATAATTTTTTTAAATTAACTTGCACATGGAGTTTAAAAGTAATTTTTTGTTACATTGTTGTGTTCTACATTTGTTCAATTTACACTACTGACTCTGAATCCCAGAATCTCAAAGGCTTAACACAGTAACATTTACTTATATTTCAAATAACAGTATCTTGATGTCTTTGCTGGTTGGAGGCCCTAATGTGTCACAGTCCTTCAATTAGTGAAACAGCAGCCCAAGATTTTTCCATATTAGGGCTCTGCTCTTTGAAATATAACTACCAATGTCACTTTGTGGATTAGTGTCTATTCCTTCCAGCTGAAGAGGGAAAAGAGAAAAATATTAAAAAGACAACTCATAGGAAGGGTATATATAATTTATTTCATTGACCAGTATGGAATCATACAGTGCCACTGCCCTGCAAAGACTGGAATATAAGCTAGTCATATGCTAAGATAAGGACATGGGTTTGGTGACCAAATAACTTATTTTACCAGAGTAGGATACCAAGTGAGAAGTTGCTTGTGGTTTCATGCTGCCATAGACATATTAAAAATTGTTTCTAATATTTTTTCTCGCTTTGATATTCTAAGATTGAGCCTAAGAAATTGTAGACATTCAGTAAATATATGATAAATGGGTGAATAAATGAATAAATATGCCAATGGTTGCTTGTTTTATTGAAGGAGTAATTCATGAAAAGGTGTATGGCTGGATCAGAAATATCATGTAACAAAGATAGGCAAATTGGCAGACTGATTTGTCATGTCATGTAGCATATTCTTTTCTGCTTTAACTTTACCATTGCTCTGATTTCATGTATCTATCTCGCTGTGTCTATGCATTTGTTTCTTATTCTGATTAAAACAAGTCTCCATATGCAGTATGATAAAGTTAATAGAAAACGGCTTTCAAATGCAATGTTTGGTTGGGTTTAGGCATGATTTTTTCAAAGTATAAACACGAAATTGTTTTTTAAATTGGCAATGAAATAATAAAGGATATGAAAAGTTCAAAATATTTATTTTGCTTTTATCTACTATGTAATGAAGAAATAAATCGGAATATGAACTAGAAGCAACTTGCAAAAGGCCTCAAAAAATGTTCCAGTGTTAAACATTCATCCAGACTTTGAATAGATATGCTTTGAAGCCTATAAAGCTTCTATTTAAGGCTTACATGTATTCCTCAGTATGACAGGCAAAGAATAGCCCCCCAAGATATCTCCTCCTAACCCCCAGAACCTGTGAATATGTTACATTACTTGGCAAAGGAGGATTAAGGCTGCAGATTAAATTAAGGTTTCTAATCATCTGAATTTTAAAAGGAAGATTAAACTGGATTATCCAGGTAAACCCAGTATAGTCATAAGAGTCTTAAATGTAGAGAAGGGACGAAGGGAGAAGAGTCAGTGTCAGAGTGATGTGATGTGAGAAAGACTCAACTGGCCGTCACTGGCTTTGAAGATAAAGGAAAGGAGTTCCAAGCCAATATGGGTGGCCCCTAGAAGCTGAAAATAGCAAGAAAAGATATTCTCCCTTAGAACCTCCACAAAGGAATGCCGCCTTACGGACACTTTGATTTTGGCCCAGTAGGACCCTTTTGGGATTTCTGAGGTCCATACCTATAGGATAATCAATTTGTGTTGTTTTAAGCTACTGAGTTTGTGGTTATTTGTTACTGCAGCCATAGGAAACAAAACACTCAGGAAACCCAACTATTTCTAGGCTGTAAGCTTCATATTTTTCTCAACTTATGCACAACAGTATCATTGATCAACATGACACTGGTAGTCTGAAAAAGTTTAAAGATACATAGTTGAGTTACATGATCAGATTTGTTGTTTTATTTGGCTTATGGGCCCTGACCAAATTATATTACTTTTCTGTCATACCTAGCAGCAGGTACTTTATGGGATCCTTTGAAAAAACATCAGTTTATATGAGATGCCAAGATAAATATTAGCTGATAACAAATCTGTATGGTCACATTGATGAGGTTAAAAAAATTATTTTTGGAGAGTCAGTTAACGCTCACTTCTTAAGAATAATTGAGCTCTTGTGTAAAACCCAAATGTATATGTATATTAGTTTATTTCCCTCTGATATTTTAAAAACAATGTCTCTTCCCTGAAAATGTGCATTGCATGTTTTATTAGGATAGGGAAGACAAATTAACTAACTGGTAAAAAATAGAATAGGTAGGGGAACAAACAGACTTGTGAACTTTTTCAGTAGAAATACACAGAGAAAATACTCAGAATAAAATTACTGGGCAAACATAGAAAGGACTGTAACTTCTATGGGTCTCTCTAAAGAAGTGAACTCTGGCTTAATAACTTAATCATGATCTAGATTTTCATATTTGAGTTAAGTAGAGGGGGCTGCTGATTGGAAACATAAAATGAGATGAAACATCACAATGATATGAAATATCTTTCTGATAATTTTACTAATTAAATTGTTACAGAAAAGTTGGAAACTGTGTATGCCCCATGGGAACGTTTATTGCTTTTCTGAAGTATTCCAACAAGAAACCAAACTATGAGCACGCATGAAACAACATTATGTGTAAGGCCCAAAGTTAGATTAGCCGAGTTGTTTTGAAGAGGCATCAAATAATTGATCAGGAAGTAAAACTGTGATTATAGAATAAAATCACAGTTGAATTGTAGCAAATAATTGCAAAAATAATTAAAGTCACAAATCCTCCCAGTAACAATGTGAAACAATTCTCTTTAGTGCCCCACAGGGATGGAACTTGCTAGCTTTGATTGGTATTAAACCTGGAGGTGTAAAAGAAAAGGAAAAGTGTAGTCTGGAAAAAAATCGTATTGAGAACATATCATCCAAGGGAAAAAAAAAGTTCCTGAGGAGTGAATTTGGAAGTTATGTAATTTCCATTTCAAAGGATGCAATTTGTTATAGTTCCTTTAATGATTTTAAAAGGAGACAACGTCAGCAGGGGCTTTCATATACAGACAGATTTCCAGGTCTCGGTTTATTTCATTTTCTGCTACGGTAAAATAGAGCGAACTTGTTTCATATCTCTAATTGAAAGACTAGGAACTTATTTAAGGGGGAACATTTACTTCCAGAAGAATTATGGATATAAGTCTTATAAGCAAATGTTGATTCTGGAGGAGTAAAATAACTGTCCTTTTGCTTTTAGTATTTATACACCACACATACAATGTAATGTAATATTTACTACCGGATGAAAGCCTCGCAGTAGAATGAATGATTTCTGAAAATATGCCTTCCATCTTAAAAAAAAAAAAAAAATCAAGTAATGAAAAATGCAACCTGAAACACACAGCACATTGTGTATATTCCAGTTGGCCTTTGTGTTATTCACTCAATCTTTCTTTTGATGTATATGTTATGATCTGAGTGTAAATATCTACCCGATCTGTGATCTGTCAGGTTTCTTTGAAATTTAATAAATAGGATTGCTCAAGCAAGAGAGATACCATGAAAAAGCCTTAAAAGAAAAAATAATGATATGGAATCTGCTTCTGAATTTAAAGCACCTCATTACAAACAACAAACTCAATCTCAGTTTTTAAAAGTTCCAATATTTTAAATCCATTTATTTTATTATTTCTAAATTTTTCACTGAGCCTCTAACACCATATTGTTTGCAATGTGGGGGCATTTTATACAGAAGCGATTTACAATTTTATAGTCAAGAAAATCCTCCACAGAGTAACACTTTGAAATAATAAAACAAGGTTGCATATAGTTACAAAAATGAACAGAAAAATTACTCAATCATGTTCAGTTTTAAATTAAAATATCTTCTCTAATTAGGTGGACTCTACTAATAAATCCAAATAGTCATTAAAAATTGTAGCTAGATATAATCTCTATATATAATAAATGAATATTCGGCATTTTCTGTGTCTAGACACTGTCATGAGATTAGGCTAAAATAATGAACAAGTGAAGAAAATAGAGTTTCAATTCTCTCAAAGTTGTATAGTAATGGGTATTTATACAAGAAATCAGGTAATGACAATACAATGTGATATATATATGAAGTAGTTCAGTGGCCACAGGATGTCGGTAACTCCAGCTTGGAAAGTCAGGAATGAAGGATGAGTAGAAACTCACCAACTTGGGACAAGTAGCTCACAATCTTCTGGCAGAGGACATAGTAAACAACCAGAGTTCAAAGAGAGAGAAACAAAATGGGAGAGGAGAAAGAGAGGACAAGAAAGAGAGGGGAGAAAATGAATATTAATGGCCTGTTGGGTAAGTGAAAGAAATTTATTATGTTGGAGTCTAAGAAGAATTGTAAAAGAAGTGATGCTGAAAGAAAAAGCAAGAATTATGTCATGAGTAACACACGCAGAAACACACACAGTACCTTGTTTATTCATTCTCTCCAGGACAAAAGCATTTCCAAATGGCTGACAACCTGCCTGAAATTCACATTTACAGAAAACGACTAATCATTTCATGACTTTTTTTTTTTCTTAAAACGGTTGGTCCTTAGAAAAATACTGTAGGAACAATGGAAGAGTGATGTAACAAAGGCAGTGAGGATTGCCTTCTGGTCACATCTACTCAAAATAAGAGGTCTTTACGGTGCTGCACCAGAGTCGGTCTCCAGGATGGCCACATCACACCTTCCTGAGATCTTCCTCTTTTTACTCATTTCTGCAACAAAAGTTGTGCACTTGCCTCTATGAGCAAGTCTTAGTTCACATGCTATTTATAAATAGATTTTGTCTGAAGCACATAGTAATTGTTTTTGTTTTTGCATCCAACACTTCAAAGTTGTGAAACTGTCATTTTAAAAATTTAGATTCCCAGTTTCTTCCAAGAAACGTGAAGTTTCATGGCAGAAACTGGCTGGCGTGGAGCAACGGTACTCTCCCCAAGTAGGGTGCACACTGCTTTGCTGCAGTTGTCAACGCTGTTTTCTAAAGCTAATCTCTGTAGATATTGGACATTTTGACCCAGGGTGTAACTTTGTATGGTCATTTATCTTCCTACTGGTTTACCTTAGGTGTGAGCCTTATCTTCTGGGTTGCTGGGTTGGTATCTTCTTTCACCCTGCCTGGGACCACATTTTAATCTTTGGCTACATTTCTGCCACTCTTTTTAGAGTTGAACCCACAGTCCTCTTCTCGTAATATCACCCCAGTGGAAAGGCCTTCCTGCAGTCAATTACTATTTGTTGAAAGTCAAATAATAGCAATCAGGTAATGACAATACAATGTGATAAATATGTGAATAAATTCTTCTGCTGAAAAATTTCTAACAGCTGTCCCTTTCACTAAGAGTCAAATCGCTATCACTGACCTATAAGGTAATAGGGACCTTTTCAAACATGTCACCAACGAACAACACCCCCCTCACCCTGCTGCAGCTCGTTGTTCTCCTGGCTGTTCTTCAACTGTGCCGGAGACGATCCTGACTCAGAGCCTTTTCTCAAACTGGGACACTGCTTCTCATGGAGCTTTGTTCACATCCACATTTTCAAGGAGGTCTGCCCTGACGACCCTATCTAAAAGAACAACTTGCCCTCTCTCACCTGGCACTCCTGTCCCCTGATTCTGACCCACTTTTATGATTGTTGTCATTATTATAGCACTCACTGCTTTCAAACCATATGCTTTGTAGATTTGTTCTGTTTAGTGTCTGTCTTCACTAGGATATATGCTCCTTGAGAGCAAGAATCACTGTTTTTTGTTCATTGATCTTCCCCTAAGCACCTAGAGCAGTGCCTAAATATTAGTTGAATAAAAAGAAATGAATGGGTAACATCTGATAAAAATAAAACTGTAAGAACTGTATCAAATTCCATCCCACTATCTATTCACAAGAACTCCCGCATTTGCTTTCAAGAGGAAGTTTTGTTTGGGAAGAACAATGTCTTCAACATCACTGTGAAATAATTTTTAAACAGTCCGTGCTAGTATACACATTCTTTTTAAGTCTCAAGATTTCTTTTCCGGCAAAAAAAATTAAAAAGTATATTAATGCCTTTAAGACTTATTGTGGAGATATGAAGAAGTGAATAATTATAGACTTCCTCGTATTAGGTCGGAAAGTAATTGCTGTTTTTGCCAACCTGATAATAACAGTTGCACCAGCCTAAAAAGAATAGCTGCTACTAACAAAAATAATAGTAAGAAAAGCTAACATTTATCCAACATATGCTATGCATCAGGCACTATGTGAATCATTTTATAAATACTGCCTTGTTTAATTTCATTGAATTATTAAACAACCTTAAGATACACAACAAATTATTATGCCTGTATTTCAGATGAAGAAGCCAAGGCTTAAAGCAGCCATGGACAGAGCCACTGTTTGAACTCTTTTTTTTTTAATCTAAATTATTTTAAACACTATTCTTCTGTGTTATATTATCAGATAATATTGTCATTGTTTCTTACAGACCCGAGCACACCTGTGTCTTTTTGTCTTTTCCTGAACTGTTACTTTCCAGTTGCTAATGCAGACCTCCCCAGCCAACCCAGCAAGAGGTGGTTGTGCAACAGCCCTCTGTTGAGGAAGGGGCAGAGAGCTGTTGGTTTGGCACAGAGATAACAAAAGAATGAAGTGCCTACTAAACCAGGAAAGCTACCTCAGAAAACGTTCAGTGGTTTAACAAATGTCAAAATTATAATGCCCAGGTTGCAACAAAAGGAGGAAGCTCCCAAATCCTAGGAATAAAAGAAAGACTGTTCTTCGAAATATAACTTTTTTTTCCCTTCAGCAAGAGCACCTCTTCTGAGTTGACCCAATGGAATGCTAGTTCACTTTACATAAAGCATTCTTATTTTGTACTTACATATTTTAGTGGGAAAAAAGCAAATGGGAGATTATCATCTGTCTAGATTTTTGGCTTTGGCATTGGCATTATTTCTTACAACTCGTGATGAGCTGGAATTGCTGTTCCCTCCACTCAGTTGCATAGTTATGTGCTAAAACAAAAGAGAAAAAGCAAAAAATGCAATTTGGGCAGTAGTAGTCTTCCAAACCCAGCATTTTTTTTAAGCCTGTATTTCCCAAATGATATTCCAACAATCATAGTAATTTAGCGTTATGTTCTTGATTCTGGTGGGCAGAGAGTGATTATGTAAGAAAATAAGGTATATTGTGCTGTTTGACATTGCACTTCAGCACAGGAACACCACCAGCTGACAGTAATCAGGCAAGGAAGACCAATTAGGCAGAAATTGCCCAGAATGTGCCTGAGCTTAACGAAGGTAGAAAGGTGAAGATCAGTTGTGGTTTGGTCAGCACACCAGGAGTCTGGAATACAAAATGTACAACTTGGAAAGAAAGAAGTGTTAGTGAGCCCTGCATGTTAAATGATCACTTTGAAATTTAAGGAGAGACGCTTGTTATGTGGGAGTATGGGAGACAGGTCCAACTATCAGAGACTCTCACAGCATGTATGATTTGCCACATCTGAATCATTGGACCTAGTCTCATGTGATGAAGAAACAGGCTATGTTATCTGAGGTGATTGCTACTTTCTTAGGAAAATGTATTAAACAGGTTGAGAGGAATGTTATTGCTCTGTATAAAGCCAAATGATTCATAAAGCAAGTCCAGGGAATAGGGTGTTGTTTGATTCTGAAAGTGACTCAATAAGGAAAAAGTTACCTTAAAAATATGTTTAAACAATATCAGAAAGTGTAGATTAAAAAGATACGTGACAACAGTAATACCTCACTCTTTATAGCACTTTGCTACCTAAACAGAACTTAGAGATATATCATCTCAGTTGCCTAATGAGATGACATAATGGGTCGAAAGAGTTTGAAATCACAGGCGAATATATCCATTAGACTTATCATTTGCCTAGCTGGGAGACATACTATTAAAAATCTCTAACTCTTAGTTTTGCTATCTTAACCATAGCTCCTTGAAGTAAGAAATTAACAAGATAATACTCAAAACAGGTAAGGCTGAGCCTGTTACATAGAATGTTCAGTAAACATTGGCTGGGTTTTTTACTCTCATGGCTCATAAAATAATAAATGGTTTAGTGTTAATTCTTTTCAAGTCAAGGTAATAAAGTTCAAGCTAGAAGAAATAGGAAAATGTTGTAAAGAAATAAAAGTTTATTACATTTTGCCTGTTTATTATAAAGCATTTAACTTTTAATATATCTTCAAATAACTTCATTTGCACAATTTTCTTAAATTATCAAAAGTATTTTTATAATCATATATTTTACATATTGTACATTTAAAATTTTTCCCAATAGTAACAGAAACTCACCTTGCTTCCACTAGCATTTAAAATAATATTATAAACCCTTTGTACTCAAAAAATTATTTTTATCTTTCTGTCCTCTTTCCCATTGACTCTTGTATCATCATTAGTTTCTACATTATTTATAGGAGCTTTGGTTCATATAATTCCAAAAAAATTTACTCTATTATTTATATTTATCTTAGGATTGTTATATGCAACATGGTAAAAATCAAGAAATACTGTCACTGTTGTTATCTCTATGCTCTTTGAAATCTCTGTTTATTAATTATCTGTTGCTGCATACCAAGTTACCTTAAAACATAGTGGCTTAAAGCAATAAATATTTATTGGCTCACGTTTGTTGGTAAAGAATCCTGGCATGTCATAGCTTGATGTCTCTGGCTTAAGGTCTCTCATAAAGCTGTGCTTATGTTGTCAACTGGGGCTGTGGTCTGATCTGAAGGTTTGATTAAGGATGGGAGAATCTGCTTTCAAGCTCATGAATGTGGTTATTGGCAGGTTTTATTCCCTTGCTGCATGAGCCTCTCCACAGGGATAGCTCACAGCATGGCAATTACTTTCTCTCAGGGCAACAGGCCAAGAGAAAGTAAGAGAGGGCACACAAGAAAAAATTTATAGTCTGTGACTTAATCTTGGAAGGATCATTCCATCACTTCTGCCATATTCTATTTGCATAAGGGAGGCAGTAAGTTTAGCATGCACTTAAGAGGAAAGTATTATATAAGGGCATAAGTATCTTAAGGCAGTGATCACTGAGAGTCCTGTTAGAGACTGTCTCTCATCTAAAATTTCTTTCTAATGTTCATAGACTGCCTTAATTCAGGCTCTCAACATCATTTGACATTCACCACTTCTTAAGATTTCTCTCTTAACTCTGTGTTAGCCATCATCACTAGCAAATATTTATACTTTAAGTGTTAGTTTAATTCTCTGGGGTGGGTGGTAGAAAAGGTTTCTATTGTCTTCCAAATAAATGCTCTTAAGCCTTGAGATATAATTCAAGTTCTTCAAAAATCTACCCCTTGACTTCCTTTCCAGCTTTATGTCCCTATCAACATCTCTAGTCCCTGTCTCCAAAACTGTCCTAGGGAACAGTAATTAGATCAGGAATCAATGCTGGTTCATAAAATTCCTTTATATATTCCTATGCTCAAATTGGACCATCTGAAAATGTATAGTTAGAAAACTCCTGCTATTCTTCTGGTGAAATCTTGCCAAAAAGTTCCTCAGATCTTGGTAAGTGAGTCTAACTTCAAGTATACATAGAAGTCACCTCCCTGGACATCACTGCTATTTCACAAAGCTCAACAAGTCAAACCTTGAAAACAATACATATGCTTCTTCAAAAATGTGCTTGACGTTTTCCCAAATTTTCTTCTTGTCTTTTCTTGTACAAAGTGCTCTTTCTGTAAGCTAAGAATTGCACAGGTAATATGCAGAATTCCGTAGCATTACTCTTTTTGACTAATTAAGAAGAGAAACATTAGACTATACTCAGATCACATCACCACGGAGGGAGAGAGCCAGAATCACAAGTCATCTATGCACGTGTCAGATTCACTCCACCATACAACACTGTCTTTCTTATGTTCTTAAAATCAGCAACATATACAATAGCATGCTAGAATTTGGATTGATGTTCCATTTCTCCTCCAACAGTTTTTTGTTTTTGTCTTTTTAGAAATCAGAGTACAAATAGAAAAAATCATAAGCATTTCATTTGTTTTTATTAAAAAAAAGAATGTCCCAAATCGGGAAATATGACTAAAGAGTTATGTTTGAAATTGTAATGACTCTGAAATTAACCATGAATTTAACACATACCGAATTTAACTATTAATTTAGCATGTAATACATTTTCAATAAAAGCAAAAGTGTTTAAAAAGGAGGTAACATCCTACTCATGTCAATACATGGAAGAGAGCAGATTGAATAATGAATGCATTTATTCTGTAAATTTTAAATGTTGTGGGGAATAATCCCTGTAAAATAGTTTATGTGTAGTAGGAGAGTCACATAGTATCACAAATGTTTTTAATAAATGATGGCATGCCTGTAGGTTGCCTATTTTTAAAATCGATCATTGTTTCCAGTATCAATCAGTACTTTCAGATAATGCCATCGGAAAACAATTTTATGTGCTTCAACCAACATATGACTACCTTCAGACAGCACTGGAGAAATTTTTAAAAATGATCTATGCCAGTTCTTTCCTGTTGCAAATATTGTCCTCTTGACAGCCTTTAGCAGCGTGTAGGTGTGAGTGTGTGTGTGCATATGAATGAATAGAAGCAAAAAAGCTATAGGTAAATCAGCATGTGAAAATACTCTTTTAATAAAAGGACATATTTTTGTCTACTGAACAGGCCAGAGAAGAACTATCAACATAAGCTGGTTAAAATAATGACGTGCAGAGATATCTCAGGGGGAGTGCGTACTAGTTTTATCTCTCTGTCTCCAGGGGGAGTATATGTAAACTAAGCATAAATATTTTTATGTGTGGCAGATTTTTAAAGCTAATTGTTAGTAAACCATGGCTCCATGAAAAACCTCTAAGGGGCAATAAACTGGTTCAGTATTAAGATCATTGTAAAATAAAATTCGGCAAGTGTATATAATGTATTCAAAGGGAATTGATGGAAAGTATGGTACCAATAGCATGCAATATTCAGTTTGACATGAAAATATTTTCAATATAGTGCCAAACTTGGAACAAAACAAAGTTCAACCAAAAATAAAATCATGTAACGGCCTTTCATACAAGAGGAAAAATGAAACTTTTCTTCATTTTGCCAGTTAAATATATATATATTTGTGTGTGTGTGTCTATGCTTTTAGGAATAATGAGGGAAAGATCTTAATTAGCTTAACAAGGTTAGGACTGAGTTTTAATATATTAGGAAAAGAGTTCAAGTATCTGCATAGTAGCTGAGCGCGGTGACTCACGCCTGTAATCCCAGCACTTTGGGAGGCCAAGGTGGGCAGATCACCTGAGGTCAGAAGTTCGAGACTAGCCTGGCCAACATGGTGAAACCCCATCTGTACTAAAAATATAAAAATTAGCTGGGTGTGTTGGCACATGCCTGTAATTTCAGCTACTTGGAAGGCTGAGGCATGAGAATTGCTTGAACCCAGGAGGTAGAGGTTGCAGTGAGCCGAGATTGTGCCACCGCACTCCAGCCTGAGCAACACAGTGAGACTCCGTCTGAAAAAAAAAAAAAAAATGTATCTAGATAACACGATCTCCCATCTCATAAGGCACCAAAAATAATAACCTACCTACATTTGCTTAGGTTGGAAGTCATTTTGCTGGCAAACAACTGCTCTGAAAAAGGAAAACATAAGTATAAACCTCATTTCAATAATTTTTATTAAAAATCTGAAAATTAGACCTGGCTAAATGTCACATAAAGAAAACTATAACCCCAGTATTTACTGGATGATACACGGAAGCCTCAACAGTACATTTTCAAAATTATTGTAGAGCATACTTCATTAGCCAAAGCCAGTATTTAAACTGATAGAAATCAAAACGGAGATAAATCAAAACTTTGAAACTGATATAAATCAGTTTGAATACTAAGTAAGAAATTATATTAATTGTTACTCTTAAAATTCACTGAATTTAGACAGGAATGACTTTTTCAATTTGCCTCACTAGCCTTTTATAAATTGAAATTGCATATAATATTATAAACCTCTAAAATACAAACAATTAGCTGCATCTTAGGACTTTTAATGCATTTTTCAGTGGATGTAAAACAAAAATTTCCCCACACTTAAAGATGAAAGTTGAGTTGACTAATGTTTGTAGTGGATGGTATTAATATATTGCTTAGATAAATGTAAAGTTTGCAGTGGAAAATAAAATAAATGGAATGACACACCAACAATAACACAAGATCTAGTTGTTTTGTAGAAATTCCTTTGCTAAACGGTTCAGGGATGGATGGATTATGAAATTTAATGAGTGTAAATGTCAAGTCATGAATGTGCAGGGAGAACAGGGAGCTAAGTTCAATTTAAATGGCAGTGAATTAGTTAACGGGGGTGAAGAGATAAGGATAAATAACTAGATCCAACGTTTGAATTCTCATTGCATTATACAGGAACCAAGAAAGCTAATAAGAAGCTGACTTTTACCAAGACCAATATATTATCCCAAGGATATTGTGCTATTTTGCTTCATGGGAATTAGTTCAAATCTGGGATTTATAGTGAAATTTTGCCACTTTATTTTTTTCATAAAAATATAGCAGAATTGAAAAGGTTTGTATAGACATGTTAGCTAATCATGTTTTGCACATAGCAAGTTAGTTACTTCTCAAAGACACATAGATAATTGATTTAATAACTACCTGCAAAAACTATGAAATTGATCTAGGACAAAAAGAAGACTGTTAATAAGTTTTATTGAAAAACATTTCTAAAAACATGAAGCTACATTACCTGGTGATAACAGTTAAGATATGTTTAATTTCAGTTTCATATAGAGTGTTTTGGAATGTTGCATGTCTCACTTTTAGTCAAATGAAAGCAAATATTGGCCTCTTAGAATAAGCCTATAATGTTGATAATTCATTTGAAATGCATTACCCTTCGTGTATACAAAGCTAATTAATATACTACTAAAATTTCAGCTTTTTTGTGTGATGATCTGGCTTATTTTGTATTTTCTCTAATAAAATGTAAGCTACAAAATGGCAGAAACATTTTTTCTGTCATTCACTGCTCCTCCTCGATTCCTAGAACTATGCTAAGTACAAAAGGGTTGCTCTATAACTATTTGTTGAATGAATGAGTGAATGATTAAGTAAATAAGTGCAGTCCTTCTTTCCTCTGGAGTACCACTTTCTAGCATTGCCCAGGTGTTGTTAATGCCTTGAGATTCTCCTGGTGACAGTATACAGCATGGAGGGAAGAGAAGAGGGCTGCAGTCACTGTGTCCATTTAGTTCCAGTTAGAAATAAGACTTGCGGCTGGGCGCAGTGGCTCACACTGGTAATCTCAGCACTTTGGGAGGCTGAAGTGGGTGGATTACTTGAGGTCAGGAGTCTGAGACCAGCCTGACCAACATGGTGAAACACCATCTCTACTAAAAATCCAAAAAAAAAAAAAAAAATTAGCCGGGCTTGGTGGTGTGTGCCTGTAATCCCAGCTACTCAGGAAGGTGAGGCAGGAGAATTGCTTGAACCCAGGAAGCAGAGGCTGCAGTGAGCCAAGACCATGCCACTGCACTCTAGCCTGGGCAACAAAGAGAGACTGCATCTGCAAAAAAAAAAAAAGAGAGAGGGAAAAAAAGAAGTAAGACTTGGATTGGAATTTAGGTACCAGCATTTAATTTCTTTCCACTGTGTTCTTAAAAAGCCTCAGTTTTCTGGAAGAATCTTAGAAACTTAGAGTTCTTTTGAGGATTAAATAAGATAATGTATACAAATGTTTAACAAAGTATTTGACTATAGTAGGGCCTCGATTTGATTGTTTTCCCCCGGTCCCCTAAATAACCTATTAACAGTGTAAACCAGTAATCAGAAAATCACATCAGTTCATGCATCTATACCCTGCTGTAACTTGTAGTGATACAGAACAAAAAGACCGTTGTAAAATCATCTTTATTTTCTCTACTATCTACAGGAAATGCTAGATTCTGTGGCTAAGCAAATAAGAAGCTTCCTGAGATCTCCATTAAAAAGGCTTTACCACTGCTTACCACCTCTTACTTTTTCAAAGCAGTCTCCTAATTTGGTCTGCAAATTCATCCTTATAGGAATCAATAAAGAGGCTTTCTTTCTTTATTGTTCATATTGGAAAGATGAAAAAACTGACACCCAGAATAGTAAAAGACACATCAGAGATTGTTTGTAACAATGGGAAGAAAAGTCATTGTCATCTGATGGCTGGCTCTATGACTTTGTATAGCGAATTAGTTTTTCAACTAGGTTTTTTCTTTTTCTTTTTTTTTGCTAGATATCTGCTTATTTGCTTTCTTTGGCATGAGGACTTTTTCTGTTAATGAAATACTACAACAAAGAAGTCCGACTTACAGAACACACTCAAACTGTGCTGTTTCATTCAAGGTAGGAATGTGGATAGAGAGACCAATCCATTAGAGTTTATTTTCAATTCCCTACAGTGGGCTTCCTATCTGACAGGAAACAGCTTACAGCTTTAAGAATTCCCATTTTCGGAATGTCGATCCAAGATGGCCGATTAGCAGCAGCTCAGGATTGTAGCTCCCACTGAAAGCGCAGAGAGTGAGTGGACGCCACATTTTCAGACGAATTTTCATAGCCTACGGACCAAGAGATTCTTGGCGGAGGAGCCCCACGGGTCGCCAGTGCGACCCTTTTGGAGGGCGCGGCCATTTTGCAGGCGCCCCGACGCGGCGGTTCTCAGTCCGGAGTATACGGGACTGAGTGCCCTTTTGGTTGGCGTTGGAGCTCCAGGAAAGCAGAGTCTCCCATTCAGCTGATTAAAAAGCGGATTGAAGTGGGGAACCAGACCGGGAGATTCCCGGGCAGAAAAGCGCCACGAATCTTAACGCCGCTGTTTCAGCCGGCGTAGTGGGTCACCGCAGGGGAAAGCTGGTCCCCCCCCCAACAACAATAACAAAAAAAACAGCAGTTGGAACTGCTGAGGATTAAGCGTTTCACACCAAGTACAGCTGAACCCGGGAAGGTCCAGCTCTGTGGGGGGGAGGGGGCATCCGCCGAAGGAATATTAAGAAATAGAAAAAACTTTATAACCAACAAGCTGGACGTCCACTCAGAGACCTAATCTGAAAGTCAGCAATTACACAGACGACAGGTGGATAAATCCACAAAGATGGGAAGAAACCAGCGCAAAAAGCCTGAAAACACCCGAAATCAGAATGCCTCTCCTCCTACAGAGGATTGCAGTGCCTCATCACCAATTGAACAAGGCCTGATAGAAAATGAATGTGAGGAATCAACGGAATCAGGCTTCAGAAGGTGGATAATGAGAAACTTCTGTGAGCTAAAAGAACATGTTCTAGCCCAATGCAAGGAAACTAAGAACCTTGAAAAAAGGTTTCACGAAATGTTCATGAGAATGGACAATTTAAAGAGGAATATAAGTGAATTAATGGAGCTGAAAAACACAATACGAGAACTTCGAGAAGTATGCACAGGTTTTAACAGTCGAATTGATCAAGCAGAAGAAAGGATTTCAGAGGTTGAAGACCAACTTAACGAAATAAAACGAGAAGACAAGATTAGAGAAAAAAGGGTAAAAAGGAATGAGCAAAGTCTCCAAGAAATATGGGACTATGTGAAAAGACCTAATCTACACTTGATAGGTGTACCTGAATGTGACAAAGAGAATGAATCCAAGCTGGAAAATATTTTTCAGGATATTATCAGGAAAACTTTCCTAACCTAGCAAGGCAGACTAATATTCAAGTCCAGGAAATCCAGAGAACACCACAAAGATATTCCTCAAAAAGAGCAACCCCAAGGCACATAATCATTAGATTCATCAGGGTTGAAACGAAGGAGAAAATACTACGGGCAGCCAGAGAGAAAGGTCACGTTACCCACAAGGGGGAAGCCTATCAGACTCACAGCTGATCTCTCAGCAGAAACCCTACAAGCCAGAAGAGAGTGGGGGCCAATATTCAACATCCTTAAAGAAAAGAACTTTCAACCCAGAATTTCATATCCAGCCAAACTAAGTTTCATAAGTGAAGGAAAAATAAAATTTTTTGCAAACAAGCAAGTACTCAGAGATTTCATTACCACCAGGCCTGCTTTACAAGAGCTTCTGAAGGATGCACTATGTATAGAGGGGAACAACCAGTATCAGCCACTTCAAAGGACCCATCAGTAAGCTGCATCCAGATCCATCTTACATGCAAGGATATACAGAGACTCAAAACAAAGGGATGGAGGAAGATTTGCCAACCAAATGGAGAGCAAAAAAAAAAAAGCAGTAGTTGCAATTCTCATCTCTGATAAAATACACTTTAAAGTAATAGAAACCGAAAGAGATAAGAAGGACATTGTATAACGGTAGAGGGATCAATGTAACGGGAAGAGCTAACGACCCTAAGCCTATGCGCACCCAATATAGGAGTACCCACATACACAGGGCAACTTCTTGGTGACTTACAAAGAGACTTGGACTCCCACACGATAATAGTGGGAGACTTTAACATTACATTGTCAATATTGGACAAATTAATGAGACAGAAGGTTAAGAAGGATACCCGGGACTTGAACTTAAACCTCAAACAAGTAAACTTAATAAACATTTACAGAACTCTCTACTCCAAATCCACAAAATATGCATTTTTTTTTCAGTAACGCATCACATTTATTCTAAAAGCGACCACATGGTTGGGAGTAAATCACTCCCTAGCAATTGCATAGCATTTCATAGGTTTAAATGAAATATTGGTTGGCTGTTTGTTTGTTATTTTCCTCCCTTATTCCTTCCTGTCTCCATTGTATAACACAATTATTAGTATAAAAAAAGCTTTTAATATCCATTTGTAGACTGCATTCTAGCCTGGGCAATAGAGCAAGATTCCCGTTCTCTCTTCCTTTTTCTTTTTCTTCTTCTTTTTCTCTTTATTTCATTCTTTTTTCTTCCTTCTTTCTCTTTTTCTCTTTAAAAAAAAATGTGATGTCAATGAATTATTGAAAATGAAATAAAAAAAATAAAAAAAATAATTCCCATTTTCTTTCAAACAACGCTTGCTAAAATACCATAATAGAAATAGAAAAAAGAGCACATGGTTCAAATTCTAGGGATCCTTGACTTATCTAGGTTTTCTCTCCAAAATTTTCCTTTGGAATACTAAAGCATATCATCTGTAGACTTCACAGTATTTTTTCTTTTTTTTTTTTTTGAGATGGAGTCTCATTCTGTCGCCTAGGTTGGAGTGCAATGGTGCGATCTCAGCTCACTGCAGCCTCCACCTCCCAGATTCAAGTGATTCTCTTGCCTTAGCCTCACGAGTAGCTGGGACTATGGGCATGCACCACCACGCCTGACTAATTTTTGTATTTTTAGTAGAGACGGGGTTTCACCATATTGGTCAGGTTGGTCTTGAACTCCTGACCTTGTGATCCACCTGCCTTGGCCTCCCAAAGTGCTGGGATTACAGGTGTGAGCCACTGCGCCTGGCCTTCACTGTATTGTTAAAGATGCCTATTTTTTTTAATATTACTTTCACTAGGCTAGAATGAGATCCACTCTCTCGTTGCTAGAGCTGCCAAATGCACACTGTAAGAAGAGCTATGTTTCTCTCCATCACAACTACAAAATGGACAAATAATTAATACCCCTTTTAAGACCAGAATTGCCCTTTCCCTGCTCTTGGCCAAAAATGGTGTTAATTTTAAATTATTCTGCTTTTCTCAACTCTTATTATCATCTCATTTCTTGACAGTACCTGCCTTCTAAACCCCCGAATCAAAATCTTATCTTCTGAATGGAATATTATTTTTTAAAATGAGTCTTAGTCCTTAAGTGGTTAAGTTGCCCCTCTGGATCCAACAGAACAGTATCAGTCATCTTATGTCAAGAAAAAAATAATGTCTAATCTTTGACAGAAATGAATTACTTCATATGGGACAGCTACATTTGGTCTGATACTTGTTGTCAGCTTTCACTGGAAGACGAGGAACTAAGAAATAGATTTCATCAAATTCTGAGATGGGAGGAAATGAAATCTTAGCAAAGAAAACAAGTTATGCCTCTGAAATGAATTGTACGAGCGGGAAGATATATCAGGTGAAAAGTGAATGTTAAAATCATTTGCCAACAGATGACATAAAACATTTTGGACAGATATTTAAGGATAGAAAGGCTTGATGTTACCAGTTGCTAAAGTATTCATGTATTCAAGAAAACTAAATGTCCTCTAGATTAGGGAATTACTTGTAAACATTCTCTGGTTTTAGCAGTGTGTGTTTGTTTTTTCATGAGACTTCTATTTCCCTCCATGAGTTGCCTATTTCTCCATGGTATAGGGAAAAAATAGCCTGCTACTACAAAGTTAATCCCTTTAGCTTGGATATATCTAAAGAAACTTCTCAACACTTGCTTACCTGGGTCACTTCAGATTTAAATAAAGAGACCACATGTACTGTCTCGCATCAATAAAGAATGAAACATCATATTTGTCAAGAGAAGAAGGGGACAGGGCCAGATAGCTTAGGAATTAGGGGCAGAAGATGAAACCTTTCAACTCTAAGTCACTTCTTGCCATCTGTTTGTGGGAGATTGACTGTGACAGAAATCATTGCTATCTAAAGGCTATTCAGTTGTCTACTAGGTGTCAAAGACACGGCAGTCTTCATCTAGCTCGTGTTAGACAGATGCCATATCACATAAAACCCATGGTGATTAGCCACCAGTGAATTTGTCACCCTGAGGCAAAGTGAAACTTTCCTACCTCAGCCAATGCAGGGGAGAAAATGCCGTTTCATGTGCCATCTGGAGGTAAAACACCTCTGGTGCTTTATCTTTGTCTTCTCTGAGGAAAATCATTTGGAGATGAATATTCTGTTCTTTTAAGTCTTTTTAAAATAGCTGACTCTCCAAAGTCAAAAGACCCTAAAAATGTAGCTTGCAAAGTTTAAATAGATGAACTTCTACAGATATTCCTTAAAAAAAGAATGTACTCGTTTGGAGAAAAGGTATATTCCCTGCATCCTCTCATCTTGGATCTTAAATGATAAGATTTTATATATAAAATCTTATATCACATACATACAGACTATATATGTTTTATATATATATACACAAATATGTATATAGGTGTATCACATACATACAGAAAAGTCCATAAATGGTCAGATTCTTCCACAAGGTGAACACATCCACGTAAAAAGCATCCTCATTAATGAATAGACCAGGATGAGCGTTCCCAGAAGGCTCTCCATGTGCACTCTTCCCTCTCAATTTCTGCCTTCTCCCCAAGGTTTCCTACATCTTTGTTCTGATACCTTTGTTTATTTTGGGTTCACCAATATAACTTAGTTTTTAAATCATTTATGAATTTTGTCTGAGTGTTAGGGCTGAAACTTATTCAATCGAAACCAGCAAAATAAAGATCTAGGATACACACATTTGAAAATGAGATTTATAACCTTGAGACTTGGATTACATCTGGCCAAAGTTTATTAAGGTTTATGCATTTATTTTGAATCACCTTGTCTCATATTTGTCTGTAGAGGGAGATAGTAAACGGGGAGAAAATTAACGCAGGTTGCCAGACCGTGAGAAATAAGTTACCCAAAAACATGATGAAAGGAAGGTGAAATGGAAATAGCACTGCTTCAATGATCATATTTTATTTCTACCACTTAATTACATTATAATTTACAGTAGAGAATTGAACTCTTCTGGGTTTCAGTTGCTTTAAATATAATATGGGAATACAGATAACAATTTGCTAAAGCCACTTCTTCCTAAGGCTTATGATTCACGGAAGATAGTCGAAAGAAACATTATTTCCCATATTGTGTTCTCTTATCATCAACTCTACCACAAGGCTGGAAGATTGGGATCTTTTTATCTTTACATGAGTAGGAGTGGACTCCACCAGATACCTGTTTTGAGCTGAAGAATATAAAATGTGGGAATGAATCTCCCTTTTTGCCAAGGTCATGGCCAAAATGTCTATTCCAGACTATTTCAAGACCAAAGACAACATCAGTTTTATTCATTCTTAGCAACTCTCTTTGAGAGGTAGAGCACAGACTTAATCTTTCACATAATACAGATAAGAAATGAAATCACTGAGCACTCCAGTGATTTATGAAGTGGCAGGTAAAAGTTACAGGAAGAAAAAAATTGATCTCTTTTCTTCTTTTCCAGGGAGTTTTTGGGGGCTCCCTTGTTGCTCCTGAAGCCATGCATGTACTTTTGATGGTGGTTGGTGGCAACATTGGAGAGACTGTATTGTGCCAAAAGGGGAATTTGAAAAAGACGAAAAGGCCCTTTCTTAATAAGCCCTTGACCGCTGGCGTTCAGTTTTCCCAATATTAAGTGCATGGGCAAACTGCTTAATGGCAGAAATGTCACTGCCAGAACTTTAAAGAGGTTAATCAATACTGGGCCTCAATCAAAATTTTGCCATTATGTTTCCAAACACTGGAGTCCTCATGGAGACTTTTATATATTCACTGAAATGCTTTTAGAGCATAGAGGTCGGGCTCTTTAAATTGTTCAAGTGTTGCCAACCATCAGCAGGTCCCTGTAGATTATAAACAAGGAACAGAGCCACTGTCCTCCTGTTTGATACTTGTTTTCCCAGAAGAGGGCTGGAACTGCTGGCTGAAATGTCAGAATAAAACAAGACTTGCCTATTTTTAGCTCCAGCTCATATAGTTTCCCCTCCTCTTTAATCATACATCAAGGTTTTAAGCCAGCCACCTTTTCACCTTTAAGCCAGATACCTATTAGTATCCCAGAGATACTTTAATCCAAGTTATATAATGTATAGTAACATAATAATATTTTATTATAGAAATATGCAATTTTGTTGTTGCTCTTTTGGGTGTTATTTTTGAGTGTCCTAACCAATGTGTGACCAGATCCTTAGATATAAAAGTCAGCACAATGCCAAGTTTCATAAGGAATTAAGATGAAAAGAAAAAAGAGCGGTCAGTACTCTAAGAGTTTCATCTCAGGCAATATTCTTGCTTCCTTCATTTACCGCTTGATTATAGACAATGTAAGAACAGGAAGTGTGATGAGGTCCTAGCATCAAATAAGAACTTTTCTTTTTAATTTAGATATTTTTTTTCTTTTTTTGCAAATTATTAGTATTATTTTTGATCGACAGATATAATTGTATACACTATGGGACACATTGTGGCGTTTTGATATATGCATGCGATATGGAATGATTAAATCAAGCGAATTAACATATCGTCACCTTATTTACCTATTGTTTTTTATGGCGAGACATTTGAAATTTACTTAAATATTTTTTATATATATAAATATATATATTTTTAAATATATAACGCATTATTACTGACTATAGCACCTGCTATGATTAGATAATAAGAGTTTGAGCAGTTTGAACTGTACTAAGATTTCCAAAGCGGTACAAAGTGGTGAGACTAAGTTTAGAAAGATAATTGTAGTAATATCTCTCACATAGGTGGAAGATGATTTGGTAAAAATTTAGGTGTATGTAAGAGTTTGAGCTAAAGGTTTAGAAAGACTAGGTCTTTCATTCATTCAGCAAACATTTATTGATGCCCACTATGTGCTAAGATCCTGATGTAGATTGTGGGAATAGAGTAGTGAGCAAATGGTGCTGAAGCTTGCATTGTATTGAAAGAAAATAGATAATAAACAAATAAATTTACATGCCAGACAGTAGTAACTGCTTTGTAAGTTAAGGATGGAGAGATTTAGTTTTAGCTAAGAAAGAGTAATCATAGAAGCCCTATCTATTAATAGACATTAAGCAGAGACCTAAGCAAAGTAAGAGTGAGCCACATAGATACATCTGAGGAAAGAGTGTTTCAAACAGAATAGCACATGCAAAAGTTTTGAGGTGGGAATATACTTGATATATCCCAGGAAGAATACAGAAGGCAGTAGGCACAGGGCTGAGGAAAATGGTGGAACATGCAGTCGTAGGTGGGAGGGGACCAGATCACATACCCGGTTTTACTCAACGTGAGATCAAGGATTTTAAGCTGTTTTAGGGTTTTGAACCAAGAAATTCACGATTAGATTTGCCTTTCAAAAAGACCATTGGCATTGCTCTATGAGACTAGATTGTTGGGTTGCCAGGATGGAAAGCAGACCTGTTTGAAAATATAGATAATAGTTTAGGCAATAGTTAGTGGTTGTTTTTACTGTGTAACAGCCGTAAGACTGATTAGGTGAAGTTGGACTCTGAGTATATTTACAAAGAGATCAGATATGCATGGTGTTGAATTGAATAATGTAAGATGTGAAAAGAAAGATGATGCCAAGGCTTTTTGCACAAGGAAGTGGTAAAATGGAATTGCCATTTACCAAGTTAGAGAAGACTGTAAGAGAAGTGGAGAAGGAAAACATAAGAAAGGGAATAATTCAGGTGAATCAAGATTTCAGGTTTAGACAATTTGAGTTTGACATCCTATTCGACATTTCATTAAAGATGTCAAATCAGTGGCTCGATATATAGGTTGAGTTCAAAGAATAAGTCAAAACTAGTTTTATAAATGAATGTATTATCAACCAACAGATGAGTTTAAAACTCTGGGTCTGAATGAGTTCACCTAAGACATAAGATGGTAGATGGAATGAACAAAGTTATTTATTAATAAATTCATCAATAGTAGGTCTCTCCTGATTCCTTTATGCCCTGTGATTTCTTAAAATCTAAAAAAAAGTCATTAAAAGCAATTTGACATGTATTTATAATATACTCTAGGCTTAGAATCTTGTTAACCATTTCCTGTGTTTCATCAGACTTCAGGCAATGAGTTACAGCACCATTATCTGGGCTTTACAAGAGACCTGGTTGAGCATTTTTCATTTAGTCTTGTATACACAAATAGGGCATTGTCTTCTGTCCATTGTTCTTAACCCCCTTTCAATTGCATGACATTCTTTCATCCATTCTCATAAGATTGCTTATCAGACAGTACACTGCATTTACAGTGAAATACTGATTAATTTGTGGGAGCATTTTCTGGAGTTGATAAATCAATGTACAAAAAATACACCATCTCATTTTAAAAGAACTGCTTAAACCAATGCTTTTCAAAGTGCATTCCAAATAACATTAGTTCCAAGGAATTTAAATCTAGAAAATACTAAGTTAAACAGATTTCTATACTGTAGAACTTCTTGGGACTTTAATAAACTAATGAGCTTTGTAACTGCAACAAAGAGGAAAAGCCATATGTAATTTTTTTCATCCCTAATTGGTCTTTAAATCTTTTTATGCACAGCATATAAGTCTAGCATCCTGAGAAATAAGATTATTCAATAGCCAAAATGCATATTAACTCTTCAGTATTCTTTAGTTTTGGAAAAGAAAAGTGATCGCTATCTCTGTAAGCATTATAAAGAACAGGCACTATGCTTTACGTAAATCACCTAATGTATTCCTATAAGTTACATACTAAAATTATCCCCATGTTACAGATACGGAACAAAAGGGGGAAAAGTGAGGCAGCTCATTCAAGGCCAAGGAGTTAGTAGGTGACAGTACTACTATTCAAACCCAGATCCTCTCACATCGGAGCCAGGTTACCAAATCAGTAGTTATCAAAGGGTAGTCCCAGGACCAAAAGCATCAGTATCACTTTGGAACTTGTTAGAAATACAAATGTGGTCCCATGAATCAGTGATTCCCGAGTTAGAGCTCAGTACTTTGTACTTTAGCAGATCCTGTGGGTGATCCTATTATATACTGCATTATGAGAACCACTGGCTTAAATCATTGCAGTAAACTCCGTTAATACCTATGTATGGTACAGAGGTCTAAGAAGGCAACTAAGTTACAAGAAAATAATCCCCTATTTGTTCTAAATTAGAGAGCGTTAGCTTTCATTGTAAATGAAACACTTGTGGAGTTTATAAAACTTTAAGATGACCCTCCAAAGCCTGAATATCCTGAAATGACACAGGTATAAAAGCTTATAAAAGCTCCACAGGTGACTTTGATGCATTACCAGAATTGAGAGCCATGTGGAAATCAGTGGGGAATGTGCGTGTGCTATTCTATATGAGTGCCTCCCAAACTTCACTGTGCACAGAGATGTCCAGGGGACATTGTTAAAATGTAGATTCTGGTCCAGTGAGTTCAGGGTGGGGCCTGAGATCCTGCATTTCTATCAAGTTACCAGATGATGTGGGCATTATTCGTTCAAAGACATACATGTTGAATAGCTAGGATTTAATTTGCCTTTGCAATTTCTCATTTTCTCAAACATTCCTTTATATTTAATAACTATAAAATTAAAAGCTTGAATTAGCAAAACTCTCTAGGGGAATTCTAAGTACGCTAGGCACAATGTGTTAATATTTTATTCATTACTTTTTGCTGTTACATGATTGCTGACCATTTGATCTGTGTGCAGTTGGTTTAGAAAGTAGGTATGAGAAAGTCAGTGCTAAACTGAGTAAATGCTAATTAAACAGGGATAAGTTGGTCATTCTGTAAGGGGAGGTACTTCCACTTATTATGGAGGGACCCAGTTCTAATCTAGAAATACATTCTAGCAATATGACTATTTCTAGTGCCATATTTGTATGTTAGGGAGGGCTGGAGATGAGCTGCCCAACAATCTTCAGTAGTCTTATTCACAGATTGATTGGTGGAGCCACAGTAACTCATATAGCCTGGCCCTGGAGCCCTCGGTCCTGACCCCATGACAGATCAACCTATCTTCAAATACCCTAAGACAAGAATTCCCCAAAGTGGTGTGAATGTAGATTGCTCATATTAATATTTGAACATTTTCTTCTATTAATTTTCTACCTAATTCTTAAACATTATATTTTGGATATTTTATATATGTAGATAAATAAAATATTTGATATATGTGTACCCCCACAATGCTTTGGGGATGCATTATTCAAAAACCATGGAGACTACCAGCTGTGGATCACACATATGTACTTACTAATTAAGAATATAAGGGCTGGGCATGGTGGTTCACGCCTGTAATCCTAGCACTTTGGGAGGCCAAGCAGGGGCGGATTGCCTGATGTCAGGAGTTCAAGACCAGCCTGGCTAACCCATCTCTACTAAAAATACCAAAATTAGCTGGGCGTGGTGGCACATGCCTGTAGTCCCAGCTACTCGGCAGGCTGAGGCAGGAGAACTGCTTGAACCCAGGGGGCAGAGGTTGCAGTAAGCCGAGATTGTGCCACTGAACTCCAGCCTGGGTGACAGAGCAAGACTCTGTCTCAAAAAGAAAAAAGGACATATGGCCGTAGTGTCCTATTAAGTATGCTTTTTTTAAAGAATAAAATTCCTACACATATATATACTACTCATAAAATTCCTACTCATATATTCTCCATTTAATGTCATCATAGTTTACCATAAAGAGTGTGTCTGGTTGCAGTGCTTCCTATTTCCCCTAAGGCTCTCCTTTGGAAGCCCTTCTTGTTGGCTTTGCCTGAATTCTACCGGTCATTGAAACAGCAATCTGGCATTAACAGCAAGTCAAAGCATGTTAATATCAAACTCAAAGTATTGGAAATATAATAATTTCTAGGGAGCTCTTATCTGTTTTACATTAAGACATTTAGTAAACATTTGCTTTAATATTCCAATATCTCATCTTTCTAAACATTTAAGACTTCCCTAAAAATTTCAGCCACACAGAATGGGGTTCAATTCTTACCCACAGAACTGAGATTTAAAATGACCTAAAGAGGTGACAAATCCTTAAAATATAGACATATATATATATGCTTACATTTTTTTCACATGCATGTATATGCTATAGTATTAGTTATGTATTATTAGTCTGTACTGCAGGATTTTAAAGATTTTAGTTTTATATTTTGTACATCATTAGAATTACATAATTCTTTATTCCACAGTTTAAAAAATAATTCTTCATAAGCCAGATTCTATTTATTACTCCAATCTTTTTCTACTAATAAATACATCAAGACATTATTTAATCCATTCACAAAACCAAGTAGTAACTTTAGGAAACCTGAGAGATTAATGGAGACTATCCTAAAATGGACTTTCAATTAGTGCTCTATTTCTTAATAAGGATAACATAAATTATACTATTTAGTCTAACAATTTTTTTAATTTTTAATTTTTTTTATTATACTTTAAGTTCTGGGGTACATGTACAAAATGTGCAGGTTTGTTGCGTAGGTACACACGTTCCATGGTGGTTTGCTGCACCCCATCAACCCATCATTTAGATTAGATATTTCTCCTAATGCTGTCCCCTCCCTTAGCTGCCCCCAAACCCCTCGACAGGCCCTGGTGTGTGATGTTCCCTTCCTTGTGTCCATGTGTTCTCATTGTTCACCTCCCACTTATGAGTAAGAACATACAGCGTTTGGTTTTCTGTTCCTGTGTTAGTTTGCTGAGAATGACAGTTACCAGCTTCATCCATGTCCCTGCAAAGGACATGAACTCATCCTTTTTATGGCTGCATTGTACTCCATAGTGTATATGTGCCACATTTCCATTATCCAGTCTGTCTTTGATGGACATTTGGATTGGTTCCAACCACTTTTGCTATTGTGAACAGTGCTGCAATAAACATATGTGTGTGCACGTGTCTTTATAGTAGAGTGATTTATAATTCTTTGGGTACATATCCAGTAATGGGATTGCTGGGTCATATGGTATTTCTAGTTCTAGATCCTTGAGGAATTGCCACACTGTCTTCTACAATGGTTGAGCTAATTTATACGCCCACCAACAGTGTAAAAGCATTCCTATTTCTCCACATCCTCTCCAGCATCTGTTGTTTCCTGACTTTTTAATGATTGCCATTCTAACTGGCATGAGATGGTATCTCAATGTGGTTTTGATTTTCATTTCTCTAATGACCAGTGATGATTAGCTTGTTTTCATATGTTTGGTGGCTGCATAAATGTCTTATTTTGAGAAGTGACTGTTCATACCCTTTGCCCACTTTTTGATGGGGTTGTTTGTTTTTTTCTTGTAAATTTGTTTTAGTTCTTTGTAGGTTCTGGATATTAGCCCTTTGTCAGATGGCTAGATTGCAAAAATTTTCTCCCATTCTGTAGGTTGTCTGCTCACTCTAATGATAGCTTCTTTTGCTATGCAGAAACCCTTTAGTTGAATTAGATCCCATTTGTCAATTTGGCCTTTTGTTGCCATTGCTTTTGGTGTTTTAGTCATGAAGTCTTGTCCATGCCTATGTCCTGAATGGAATTGCCTAGGTTTTCTTCTATGGTATTTCTCTCATTTTTTTTTAACAACTGGGAATAACTGGTATCAATAAATTTTTTTTTTTTTACAATTCTTTTAAACATCTATCACTTAACCAAACAGCAGGACAGTTGCACTAGAATAATTTCCAATGTAGGTTAAAAAGCATTTCTAGAAAATTAGCATCTTTCTGCACAATAACAGTAAAAACAACAGAACTTGAGTACTTAAAAGACACTAAGCTGTGTGTTTTGCATAGATTTTCTTATTTACTATTCATGACAAAGCCATATCCCACTCCATCTGCCCAGCCTGGTACCCCACTCCCTGGTTTTCTTCCCCCTCTGGAAGGAACAAGTTGTTTTTAACCACCAAGTTTGTGGTGCCTTGTTAGACAAACCCTAGAAAGTCAACACATCGCATGCCTCTCCTTTTCTCTCTCTTCCTTTTCCCTATATCCTCTGACTGTATAAACCAAATATATGCTGAGGAACTAAAAGGCTTCTACTTACAGTAGAAGCCTTTCCTATGAGCACAAGATGCCTACCTGCTCTGTGTTTCTACTTGGCTGCTTTCTTGGCACTCAAAACCCTGATAGTCTCTGCATAGCCTTTATCACAATATGCATTTATGTGAATGTATATATATTCTTTAATTGTCCTAAGTCCCTTATTGATTTTTTGTATATACAGTCTTCCCTCAGTATACTCAAGAGATTGGTTCCAGGACCACCCCCAATCTCCGCATATTTCCAATTCTACTCATGCTCAAGTCCCACAGTTGGCCCTGTGGAACCTCTGCATACTTGGGTTTCACATACCATGAGTACTGTTTTCTATCTGTGTTTGGTTTGAAAAATCCACATATAAGTGGACCCATGCAGTTCAAACCTGTGTTGTTCAAGAGTCAGCTGTAATTCTGTTGAATTACATAATTAACCATAACTCACGTGTTACGGTTAATTTTATGCATCAACTTGGCTAGGTTACGGTACCCAGTTGTTTGGCCAAACACTGATCTAAATATCTCTGTGGAGGTATTTTTTACATGTGATTGACATTTAAATCAGTAGACATTGAGTCCAGCATATTACTCTCCATAAGTGATTTGGCCTCATCTAATCAGTTGACAACTTTAAGAGAAAATACTGAGATCTGAAGGAAGAAATAATTCTGCCTCCAGACTGCCTTTGCACTCAAAATTGCAGCATCAACTCTTTGCCGGGTCTCCAGCCTACTGGTCTTCCCTGCCAGTTTCAGACTTTACAACCTCTACAATCATGTGAGCCAAATCCTTAAAATAAATCTTTCACTCTACATATGTATACATCCTATTGGTTCTGTTTCTCTAGAGAACCTTAACACACTATGTAACACAAACATAGAAAAATAAAGCTTCTAATAATTTTACTGGTTTTTTATTTTATTTGTTAGAGCAATCACAAAGGTACAGTGAGTTTCAAGAAGAAGAGAAGTAAAATCCACTTCTTGATAGAATGTCAAAATTCTGGAGGAACATGGCAACTCAAACTGGCAATATTTCCAAGGTCATTTTGCAGAATACAATCTGAAAACTACCACGTTTTGTGTTTTGTGATTTTTATACCCTTGTTATTAAACCAAACACTTCATTTTTTAATTCTTTGAGGAGAATCCTACCTGTTCTGTGCAGGTTTTATTTATCTGCACTTTCACTCTATTGACATCATTATCATTTATCATCAATGTCATTTCGCCTTTAAATATCTCCTTATACATTCTGTTGTGTAAGTGGAGGTCACAGAAGTAAAAAAAGTTTGGAAGTAGGCAAGCTTTAAGCCCCTCTGCTCCATAGTAGCAGGACAGTTGGGAAATTAATTACTTTGAGTTCAGTTTCCTTGCCTGTAAGATGGGGATAATAGTATTCATTCCATGGTATTGTTGTTAAAAAATGAGAGAATATTCATAAAGACTTTATAAAATTTGTTCACTTTCTAAATGTGATGCATGCTACTCTATTATGATTCAAGACACACAGCAACACATGCCATTATTGTCTTTATTCTACAGGTGAGAACCTTGAAACCTGTGTTAATTTGACTTGGTCAAGACACATAATGTCTTAAGAATATAACAGCTGAACCTTGACACCATGACATCGTAATATTACCCTGTTTCTGTTCTCACTGTTGTACCTAATAATGTATCTTACCTGTGGTAGGTGAATAAGATTCATTAAGTTAATGAGCATTCAGTTAAGCAGTATTGAAGGCCTTCCACTTAAATCTTGTTAATGATAAACTGCACTTCATATAAATCAGTATACACAAAATACTTTGTGTGTATTTCAGATTCCAACAAAGGATTTAGAGGAAGAAAAGAAATCTTGCTGAGCTTAAGATGTGATAAAAATTACAAAATAAAATTAACTGGCCACTATAGACAAAGTATGATGCCTCCCAAGAGTCTTTAGGGTTGAAGATCATTAACTACAGACTTGTTAGTAGTACATGATATTCTAGTATTATTATTGGTTTATAAATTTAGATTCTAAGCTTTCTATATTTGTTATAAACTAATACTTTTGCAGCAGATCTATACACACTCAGAAGGTTATGCTAGATTTAAATTGAATAACGCAGTATGTTGTACAAAAGTAGTTTTAAGTATACTGTAGTAATGAGGATTTTTATGCAGTTACTTTAAGTATTACTTGCTTTGTTGGGCTGGATCCTGGAACTTTGAAAGGAGAGTTGGGCTGGGCACGATGGCTCATGCCTGTAATGCCAGCACTTTGGGAGGCCGAGGCAGGCAGACCACTTAGGAGTTTGATACCAGCCTGGCCAACATGGTGAAATCCCGTCTCGTCTCTCTTAAAAATATAAAAATTAGCTAGGCGTGGTGGCAGTACCTGTAGTCCCAGATACTTGGGAAGCTGAGGCAGGAGAATCACTTGAACCCATGAGGCAGAGGTTGTAGTGAGCCAAGATCATGTCACTGCACTCCAGCCTGGGAGACAGAGCAAGACTTTGTCTCAAAAAACTAAATAAATAATAAAGGAGAGTGGATTAGGTGTCAGTAATCTGATATTTTGACTAAATGGTGGTATTACTTGCAGTTTTGTCAACCTATCTAAACATTGTGTCATGAATTTTAGGTATATGAAATATGTATGTTACAGTGATGATTTTAAAGGCTCCTCAAAATTCTGAACTTTATAAGTAAATAATGTTATTTTACAAAGTAAATTTCTAGATTTTTTGCCCGACATAGTGTTTTCAAATTTATAGAATGAATTTTTAGTGCATATAGTGGGACTTATTTAAAAAATCAGAAATTTAATTTGCCTTATAAAATATGATAAGACCAGCCCAAACCAGTATTACATTCTCTTAGCATAAATGAATTGGAATAGAGTACTGGCTTCCCTGCTATAGAGGAGACATATTTTGAGAGGTTTCTGCTAGATCCACTTTATTCACTAACAGTATCTGTTTTGTCCCTGCATATGAGTTTGAGTCCCACATTCTGAGAATACCATAGTCTTTCCTTTCTCACTTCATTCTAAGAAAATAGATATGTCATAACATAGTGTATAATGTCATAATATTGAACTTCAGGAATATGAGCTTTTTTACATATTAAAATGTGGCTGTAGAAAACATACTTCTCAAATTCCATTGCTAGGTTAGAGCTGTGGATACCAAATAAAATTTCTTTCCAGTTCAGTTAAGTAAAATAATAGTAAAAAAAAAAAAGTAGTAGTATGGATATCTTCTAATAGTATGGTGAACAGCTTATCAGAGATTCCCTTTCGAAATAAAACATCTTCAGCTGCATCCAACCCTTTGAATGCAAAGACTTTTTGCTTATCTATGGTGGTGGATGTCATAAGGTCATAAAAATTATGCATGGACCTTTTTCTTCATCACCTGTCATCAGTGTATTTTATGGGTGGCCCATGATAATTCTTCTTCCTTCTAATGTGGGCCAGGGAAGACAAAAGGATGGACACCCATAATCTAGATCTCAGCTGGGGTTGGAGGTGACAACATATATTATTAATATACTGCTGCATGTGTACAAGATAACTTCTGTGGGCCCTTTCCATAACACATCAAAACAGAGTATAAATCTCAAACCAGATTAATAAGCATATGATAGGGTTAACCCAAGGAAAGATGCTTAAAGTAGTGCTGTGCTCAGGAAACTAACTCTCTGTCTCATTCAGAATTATGGCAGTTGAATCAGAGACTGTTCCATTAAGCAGGTAACCTCAGGTATACTCAAGGAGCATCAAGATAACAACACTCATTGACTTCCAGCCAAAGTAAAGATGAAGTATAGCTGGAAGAGAAGCATTTGTTGTTAGGCCCCCAGGGTTGCCATAAAATAAAATCAAACAATATGAGATGCCAACGTAAGACAACCAAATATATACAAAGGAATTATGCCCACAAGTGTGCACTAACAGACATTATTAAACTACCAATTTGCATCCCCAAGGAATTATACATTGGATTTATAAGACATGAAATATAAAATATCTTTATATAAAATTCTTTTAAAAATAAAAATCTCAGAATGAGAAGTTAATAATTTTCATTAGAAAAATTTTCATTGGAAAAAAGAAATATAACTGATAAGAATGAAAAGTAAAATTGTTAAAAATAAATAGCAAATAGGGAAAACAACAGATTAGATAGAGCTGAAGAGGCATTTAGAGAACTGGAAGACAGATATGAGGAGATTTTTCAGAATCTAACCAGAGGGAAAAAGAGACAAAAAAATTTTTAAAAAATTTCAAAAATGTAGGACAGAATAAAAACTCTAAAAGACATCTAATCATAAATAGAGAAGAGGAAAAAGAGCAAAGTCTGTATCTGAATAGGTGATGTCTGAAATTTTTCTAGGTCTGAGAAGAGATATAACATCATTGATAGGCACAATAAATACCCACCAGGATAGAGAAAATGTACAAAACATAAAAAATAGTTTTTTTAAAAACATCCAGAATTTACCTGAATAGGAACAACTGTTGGAAAAAAATCACATACCTTTTAACAATAACTATAAAAGCCAGAGAGGCTGTAGAATAATATATTAAAAGTGATGAGGGAAAATGACTAACAACAAATATAGGTACAAAAATTTTTTCAAGAACAAGGATTAAATAAAGGCATTTTAAGATAAAGTGAGAAAATTTAACATCATGATACAATAAAATTGCTAAAGTTTGAACTTCAGAAAGATGAAAAATATCCTAGGGAAAAGTCATTTCAGACTTTTCAGCAAGAGGAAATGCTGATTAAAAAGTAAAAAAAATTTGTTAGCAAATATTGAAAAGCATTGCTTTATGTTCTTACGTGTAAGTGTGAGCTAAAGGATGAGAACACATGGACATGGTGTGGGGGGTGGGTGAGCAACACACACACTGGGGCCTGTCAGGGTGGGAGTTGGGGAAGGAAGAGCCCGAAGAAGAATAGCTACTGCATGCTGGGCTTAATACCTAGTTGATGGGTTGATCTGTGCAGCAAACCACCGTGGCACATGTTTACCTGTGTAACAAACCTGCACTTCCTGCGCATGTACCCTGGAACTTAAAAGTCGAAGAAAAAATATATATAAAAAATAAAAAAGCATTGCTTTATCAAATGATAGGTAATAATATCTAGTTTGTGGTGTTAAATTATTGAGAAATATTTTAAGGTAAGTGTACAAGTGAAATTCCAAGTAATTACTAAAAGAATAGAAGTGGAATATATAGGTTACAAATCAGTAAAATAAATTAAGAATATACCCAGTCCCCGAAAGCAGCAGTTTGGGGGGGAAAATGCTTTTATTTAAAAAAAAATGTGATGAATAGAAAGCACAAAGATTGTAAAAACAAGGAAAAATACATTGACATTCAAAATAAACATAACGGATCAATTGTACATGTTGGAGATGAGGATTAACAGTGAATAACAAAAAATTCACCTATATACTGCTTATAAAACTCATAGTTAACCACATAAATTCAAAGAAAAGTGAAGCTTGTTTTTCATCATATGCCATGCCAATCATCATCATCATCAATCATCATGGCAAATGTTTATATAATGTTTCCTTTTTCCCAAGCCTAATTTTAAGCACTGTACATGGGCAATCTCTTTTCTTGCCCAACGGTTCTTAAGAGTTATTATATAAAAAGTTATGAAAAGAACAACATATATATCTAAATAAAATTGCTGGTAAGAAATAGTAAAGGTAAGAATAAATAAATGAAAGAGAAATAGAGACAAAGAGGCTCAAGAAGGAAAACATTATCCTTTTTTTTTGAAAAGGCTAATAAAAATTATGCAAAGCATTGCTAAGATCAATAGTTGAAATAATTGTTTTTACATATGACAAGGAGACATAATGACAAACAGAGTAAGATAAAAGCAGGAACAATGTTATGTGAATAGATTTGAGCACTTTTAATTATTATAACACATATCTTCTCAAAACTGAAAAGTAAAAACACGCCTTTAGCAGTGAAGTAAATGTATAAAAAGACAAAATTATTCCATACATAAAATCATCGGAACAAGATATTTACTGTCAAGTTGTTTTAGATACTAAAGAACAAATTATTTAATACAAATTCTAATATTGTACAAAAGACAGATAAGGAAACAAAAAGAGGAAAGAAGAAAAAGAGGGATCAAGAGAAAAAGGAACATTGACAGACAAGTCTGACCTGAAGAAAACTTAAACAATAACAAAAAAGTCTTCCATAAATTAGCAAACTGATCTGACATTGTATTTCAAGGAAAATGAAAATGACTGACTGAGTTTATCACAAATATATAAAGATGACCACATTATTAGAAAATCTATAGTTATAAATCATCATAATCGATTAAAGAAAATAAAACATATAATCCACCATATAAATTTAGAACCCTTTTAATTCTTAACTAGAAAAACAAGGAAACTTCCTTTTGTGATAAAGTGTATCTACCCAAAACTTAGAGCTGACTTATTCCTACCGGTGAAATTTTAGCAGTATCCCTGTTAATATCGGGAACAAGACAGAGATGCTCATTATTATTAATACTCTTATTCTTGATTCTATGCAACATTTTCTTGCAATGCTCTGGCCAACAGAATAAGATAAGAAAAGAAAGTAATAGATTGGGAAGGAAGAAACCAGTGCATTTTTATTGGCAAACGATACAATTGTTACCAATGGAAAACCTAACGGAAGCTAGAAATAAAGTGTTAGAACTAACAAGAGAGAAATAGGAAGATTGCAATATATAAAACAGGTGCACAAATCTGCACTGCATTCCAACAAGCAAAAATTTATTATGATGTGATCTTATTTCCTGACACTGATATAACAAAATACTGTAAACCTATTGGCTTAAAACCAGAGAAATTTATTCTCTCCCAGTTTTGGAGACTGGAAGCCTGAAATTCAGGTCCTGCAGGACTGAAATTAAGGTATCTACTTTTTTTCTGAAGGCTCCAGGAACAATTTATTTCCTTGACAATTTCTGCATCAGTGACACCACATGTTTCTTGGCTCATAGCTGCATTACTCCAGTCTCTGCCTCTGGGGTCACATTGCTGCCTCCTTTTCTGTCAAAGTTCTTCTATGTCTGTTAGATTTCAGGCTCATCTAGATGATTTAGAATAATCTCTTTCTCTCAAAATCCTTAATTAAACCTGCAAAGACTTCCAAACAAGGTACATTCAGGTTTTAGATATTAAAATGTGGACATATCATTGTGCTGCCAACATTCAGCCCATGGCAGTATTTTTATCTGAAAATTTATCCCCCAAATGTAGTGCAAATTAGTTAAAGGAGAGATTTTGCACACACACTCACTCTCACTCTCGCCTTTATTCTTATATGCCCTAGTTGTCAAGTTGAGAGTTTAGGCCAATTTCAAGAACAGGTTAGTTTGGGATGTGTGAAATATAATGAAAAAGAGAAAGTAGAAGTCTAATATTTCCTTGGTAGCTGTCACAGACATGGTTACTTTCTACCTGATTGCCATTTTGCCTTTTATTTTTATTCAGGGAGCCCCAGTTTTGTCTAGTACAGCAATATGCCCAACACCAGGGACTGAATACTAATTAGGAAAAGTTAGGCAAGACTATCCAGTTACTGATATTTACTTTTCAGCCTCTCTCCCACTCCAGGGTGCCCATGTGACACAGTTATGACCAATGGAGTGCAAATGGCAATTTTTAGGTACCAGAAAAAGGCACCTAAGGTTGACATTTTGCCTTTTATTCTTACTCCGAGAGCCCCAGTCTTGTTCATTACAGCAATATTCCCAGCACCATGGATTGAATCCTAATTAGGACAAGCCACAGGGGGACCATCCAGTTCTCTCTGCTACAAGGGAAAGTCCTATTCTGTTTCCCTCTTCCTCAGATCACTTGTGCGAAGATATGACACTGGGATTGTACCATGTATCATGTGGTTATTACAAGCTCAAGATGAAAATCCAATGGGAGCAGAGGATGAGGTTGCCGCACAAATCACATAATTGCCTTTTTCAGACTTCTTCAATGTGAGAAAATAAACATCTATATTGCTTTAGCAAGTATTAGGTAATCTGCTACTTGAAGCCTAAACCATCCCTACCTGAAATTGTAGGTGGCGACTTTTCAGATATTTTTCATTCCTTTATGTTTTGGTTTTGCTTTGTTTTGTTTTGGAGACAGAGTCTTGCTCTGTCACCCAGGCTGGAGTACAGTGGCATGATCTTGGTTCACTGCAACCTCTGCCTCCCAGGTTCAAACAATTCTCCTGCCTTAGCCTCCTGAATAGCTGGGACTAAGGCACTAGCCTGCACGGCTGGCTAATTTTTTGTAATTTTACTAGAGATGGGGTTTCACCATCTTAGCCAGGATGGTCTTGATCTCCTGACCTTGTGATCCGCCCCCCTCAGCCTTCCAAAGTGCTGGGATTACAGGCATGAGCGACTGTGCCCCACACCTTTATGTTTTTTAGTATGCAGACAGAGCAGCATCATTGTCTTTTGTTATAAACATTCACTTTTACAAGTTTAGAGATGAGAGAAAACATTTGTTATTCAAGATTATTTTCTGGCTGGGCCTGTAATCCCAGCACTTTGGGAGGCTGAGGCAGGTGGATCATGAGGTCAAAAGATTGAGACCATCCTGGCCAACATGGTGAAACCCATGTCTACTAAGAAATAAAAAATTATCTTGGCGTGGTAACACGTGCCTGTAGTCACAGATACTCTGGAGGCTGAGATAGGAGAATCGCTTGAACCCAGGAGGTGGAGGTTGCAGTGAGCCAAGATTGCACGGCTGCACTCCAGCCTGGTGACACAGTGAGACTCTGTCTCAAAAACACAAAAATATTATTTTCATTAGCTACCACAGCCTACCTACGAGAATGAGGGAACTCCTGTGTCATACAGAGCCTTTGTATTTCTAACTCTCCATTGAATAACTGAATAATATTGACTGTGCTTTTACTGTGGGAAACAAAATTAAATCCTATATTAAAGTTGTATTCTTTCTCTTTTCTTTTTCCTTTCTATAGTCTCTAACAGATAAAATATCATTACTTGGTCCATACATGTTTTTTTGATACATGAGACAATGCTCAGAACTGTCACATTATCATATCTACCTGACAGATTTTCCTGGCAAATATGACGTTGGCAGAAACAATTGACACCCCGACATCTAAAATATAAACTCTCTTCAGATTATTGACTTCTGACTCTGAGAAGAACAGCCTTCAATAGCCCTGACAATCACAACCTTGCTTTTTAAAAAGTATGTGTTTAAATGCCAGATTGTGCTCCTCTGGAGAGCTGGAGAGGTTTACCTGATGTTGATGTTTAGTGTGGACAGACAGATATTTTGTGTGTCTCATGGTTCGCAGTGGACGTTTCCTGGTGTTACCTGGGCAAAATCAATCAAAAACATTCACGAAATATTTTGTCTAACTGGTGACTCTATTACTAGGTTTTTCTGCATTACTTGACAGTGTTTCTGAGACTCATTATCATGTCATCTAAAAACATACGGTGAGTTTAACAACACTGTTTGTTATTCCCAAGCCATTATGACTCACCTAGAGACAGCGATCAGATTCACAGAGAGGGAGGTAATCACATCAATAATCTCTGAATCATAGTCAATGCAAGTGTCAATGGATGCAAGACTGACACTTTTTCCTTAATCATTGCTTACATGTACTCAAATTCCTACATCATTCAAAATATGCATCATTTGGTCTGGCCTGGTCTCAAGCACTTAGCAATTTAAAACTTTCTAGAACACAGAAACAGGCTGGGCTAGGGCGGTGGCTCACACCTGCAATCCCAGCACTTTGGGAGGCCACGGTGGGTGTATCTCTTGAAGCCAGGAGTTCCAGACCAGCCTGGCCAACATGGTAAAACCCACCTCTACTAAAAATACAAAAATTAGCTAGGCGTGGTGGCACATGCCTGTAATCTCAGCTACTTGGGAGGCTGAGGCACTTGAACCCGGGAGATGGAGGTTGCAGTGAGCTGAGATCGCACCACTGCACTCTAGTCTGGGCAACAGAACCAAACACTTGCCTCAGAATAATAATAAAACTAATTTTTAAAAGGCTGATAATGTCTGAAAGCAATATATTTCTTATAAATACAAATATAATCCAGTTCAATACAGATTTTTAGTGTCCCATTAAAAATATTTCCAAGGTGTACATATTAATATGTAAATATAAAATTGAAAATGAATTTTCAGTATTTCAAATCATTTCTCAAAGTTTATTTATATATTTTTTTGAGATGGAGTCTCACTCTGTTGCCCAGGCTAGAGTACAGTGGTAGGATCTCAGCTCACTGCAACCTCTGCCTCCCGGATTCCAGAGATTCTCCTGCTTCAGCTTCCCAAGTAGCTGGGATTACAGGCACACGCCACCACTGCCAGCTAATTTTTTGTATTTTTAGTGGGGATGGGGTTTCACCATGTTGGCCAGACTGCTCTTGAACTCCTGACCTCAGGTGATCCATCCGCCTTGACCTCCTAAAGTGCTGGGATTACAGGCACTCGTCATCATGCTTGGCTAATTTTTTGTATTTTTAGTAGAGACAGGATTTCACCATGTTGGCCAGGCTGGTCTCAAACTCCTGATCTCAGGTGATCCACCTACCTCATTTTCCAAAGTTTATGTTCTCTAAGTTCTGTGATCAGTTTTGATTAAGTACCATGTGAATGAATATTGTGTATGTCTAAATAAAGAGAATCCATCTGTTAACAGGAAAAATTTCTCATCCCATTTATTTCTAAATTTTTTCTCCTTGAAGAGTATTCCCCAAATGTGAAACATTTAAATTCTGTCATGACAATAAATCTGATCTTCAATATTCATTATACACACCCACACATTGATTGACCAATACATTTTGCACATGTAGGTAAAGAGCCCAAAACAGGTTTTGGAATTCAAATTATTCTGTGTTCAGAATCCGGATCTTCCAATACATATATGGCATTCAGAAAAGTTATTTGACATTTCTGAGCTTCAGGTTCTTCATAAGCAATAATGAGATATTGATATCACCTCTATCCACATTTAACCATAAGACTCCATCAGGTTTAAGTGACAGATTCAGGTGCAACTTTACTCAGAGTTCATGTTACATTCCAAGATCCGTCCTTCATCTCTGCTTCCTCTGGGTAAGGTCCATTTTCCAGCTGGCTGTAAGAGAGTTTCCAGTTGTTTCTGGGACAACATTATTTCAGGCTGACATTTATTGGGAAAAGAGCATTCTATCCAACATTATGTTCCCTTGGCTATGATTCAGTCACAAGCTCATTTGTCACATAATTTATATAGCTGAGTGACTAAGCTGATGTAAGGTCAACACCAGAAGCAGCACTTGGAGAAAGGGTGTAGTCCTTTGAAGGAATATTGAATGGTCATTAGAAGGAAAAGTATTAATAGATGCTGGAGAGAAAAACTAATCAATGTTCACTGTAATTATTTAGACTGGTTCTTATGAGACTGTATTACCTATAAAAGAGTTAACTTTATGACTATATGCAATCCAAAAATAGTACACTTAATTATTAACAAAATTTTACACTATTCATGGTTTTTGAAATCACTTTATATTTTATTCAATGCTCTCAACCCAAAGGTCTGAGTTGTATTGAATGTTGATTGTTTCTGAATGTTGGTGGGTATGAATGAAGGTTGGTTGTTTTTGAATGTTTCCTCCTCAGGAAAGCTGTGTTGCCAGCCCAGTGCAGCTAATTGGCTTGGCAGTAGAGCCTAGACGTACACTTTGTCTTGCAACTCTGTTAGACAACAGGTGCCCAACAAGGCATCCTATGGATGTGTTCACCTTTCCTTTTTCTCAGCAATTTCTAAAGCATTTCCTACTTGTTGCACATGGGTGAAATAATAAATGGATCAAAGAGACAAAGTGTACATTTTATTTCATTCAAGATCAATACTGTTCATCTTCTCAATTTAGCAATTGTTTCCTCTTATAGAATCTGTAAGTTACATTTAAGTTGTGCTTACTGCTCTTCTGGTAGAGTAGCCAGATGTGAGGCCAAGAAAAGGCCCATATTTGCTAAGCCCTATTTGATGATATTTGGCAGAACTGAAGTCCAGGACAGTTACACATAAGATATGAAACGAAACTGTAGAATCAGTAAATTAGCATGAATAAGCGTGCGTAACAGTAAAGTTAAAGATACAAAGTCTCAAGGACTTATAAAATATTTTTAATCAGTCTCCAGGAGGAATCCCATGAAATATGAATCCCATGAAATACCCTTAGTCACGGTACCTGGCTAAAGAAATATCTACCTAAGCTTGCCCTCAGAATATCAACAATGACTTCCAGCAGATAAAAATCACTTTACACTTATACTAACTCAGAGACTTAATATCAGTCTAAATCAGAACACAGACTAACCCATCTGTGCAGCTGTCTTCTTATGCAGAGCATTGATGTAGCTTCAGCCACTCATACTCATTCCTACCCAGTATTTATGCTTCCCTTTTAAAATACAATAACCAAGACAGAAAGCCTCCCCAGGGGCATATGGGAGGATGCGTAAGTACGGACTATGGCAGGTTGCTCCTGGGGCGCTTTAGGTCCAACAATAAAGCATTCAGGGAGAGTAAGACAGGAAGATTCTAGTTAACAGTGTATGTTCCTCACATTCTACCGATTGGGGGACTGGGAGAGTAATGATAGAAATCCCAGTTACAGTACAGTAGACCTATAGAAGACACTGGAAGCTAGCATATGAAATTACCCTCCAAATGCAGATCTGAAAATAAGTCTTAAAAATTGCCTAAGTGGAAATGTTAGCAAAAGTAGGGACAACTTTATACATAACCTACTGAAGAATGTGGAGGTCAGGTAATCCCATCTTACTGAACTCTTCCGTCTTCAACAACCAGAGCTGCATTGGGCTCTCTCATTGAACTTATTTTATCCTGATACAGCCTCAACCTGTCTGATCTCATCTATGGCTGTGGTTATAGGGATGCTTTCCATATGCCTGCTATGGACATTTTTTATTGCTGGTGACTTCCAATGCAGTTCTTCCACTAGCCTCTACTATGAATCCCAGACTCTCATATCTGGCTGATTCCTTAACATTTCTACTTGAAGATAAAATTTTTCTATTCTTACACATACAAGAGCAAGCATTTCCTTTTTCTCTTTGGTAATTTCATTTGTTCTAAAATATGGTTTGTGTGATATTAAGAAAATGGTACTTGATTAGTATTTATTGTATATATATTTCCTAATATTTTACATTTTTATTATAACACATGCAGAAAAGTGCCAATAAACATATATCTCATTGAATTATTACACAGTAAATATTCATATATCCGCCATGCACGTCAAAAGATGGGATTTTGCCTGCACTCAAGAAGCTATCCTTGATACTCATCTTAATCACTACTCTCCTCATCTTCTCTAAAGTTAGACACTGCCTTGACTTCTAACAATCCAGTTTAGTTTTCTTGCTCTTGAATTTGACATAAATAGAATCATGCACATGTTGTTTTTTAATCTGTCATCTTTCCTTAGTATTGTTTGTGTAATTTATCCATGTTATTACATATAACTATATTTCAGTTACTTTTCTTGCCACATATTCTGAAATACAAAGTAATATTGTATGAATACATAGTCCCTCCTTAACCATGGGGTATATATGCCACGACCCTCGGTGGATGCCAGAAACCTCAGATAGTACCAAACCCTATATATATGATGTTTGTTCCTGTACATAATATATATGATAAAGTTTAATTTGTAAATTAGGCACAATAAGTGATTAACAACAATAACTAATATTTAAATAGAACAAGTATAACAAAAAATGTAATAAATGTTGTTTGAAAGTGTTTTCTTGCTCTTTGTTTCAAAATATCTTGTACTGTAGAAAGCAAAATGCCAGTTAAAAGGAGACTACTTTACCATTTATCCATTTTAGTATAGAAGGACATTTGGGTTTTCTCCAGCTTTTGTTTATTGCAAATATAGCTGAACATCTTTATATACTTGCCTGTGAATATTCTTGTACATGTCTATGGAGCACATGTGAATGTATTTTGGTTGGGTATGTAGTGGGTCATAGGATACATATTTGTTAAACTTTAGAAGATAATGCAAAACTTTCAAAAGTGACTCTCTCAATATACAGTGCTACCAAGAATATGTAAGTTCCAGGTGTTTTACATGTTCTCCAACACTAGGACTTGTCAGTCTACATTTTATTTACTCTGGAGGGTGTAGAGTGACATCTTACTGTGATTTTTTTTTTTTTTTAGACAGAGTCTCACTCTGTCACCAGGTGCCAGGCTGGAGTGCAGTGGCACAATCTCGGCTCACTGCAACCTCCACCTCCTGGGTTCAAGCAATTCTCCTGCCTCAGCCTCCTGAGTAGCTGGGACTACAGGTGTATGCCACCACACCCAGCTAATTTTTGTATTTTTAGTACAGATAGGATTTCACCATGTTAGCCAAGATGGTCTCGATCTCTTGACCTCGTGATCTGCCTGCCTCGGCCTCCCAAAGTGCTAGGATTACAGGTGTGAGCCACTGCGCCTGGCCTGTGATTATAAATCACGATTTCCTGATTGCAAATGAGGTTAAGCACATTTGAATATGTTTATTAAATATTTGAATATCCTTTTTCATGAAGTGACTCAAGTCACTTGCTCTTTTATCTTTTGGATTTATGTCATTTTTGTAGTAACATACAGGCATGTTTTATATATTATAGATATCTTCTCTTACTCTGTAGCTTGTTTTTTACTTTCTTGATGGTATCTTTTGATAAATAAGTTTTCAATTTCATGTACTTTAATTTGTCAATTTTTGTTTATAGTTAGTGCTTACCATTTAGCCACTATTTCCCTACTCTTTAAGATGATAAAATATGGAAGCATATTGTCATGCCTTTCAAATTCAGGCTTATAATCTACTTGGAATTTACTATCATGTATGGAGTGACATACAGTCAAATTTTATTTTTTAGTTTCATATGAAGACATAATTGAATCAACACCTTTTACTAAAATAACTTTCTATCCTCACTTCTCTGGAAGGCCACCTTTTACATAAATCAACTGTCCATATAGATGTAACTCTCTCTGAACTTTCTGATAATGTACCCATTGGTCTATATGATAATTAAGCAAATACCAAACTGACTTAGTTATAGAGTCATAGTAGTTTTATAATTAGTCTTGATATCCCGAAGAGCTATTCCTTCCTTCCTCTTGTGTCCCTCAGGCTGTCTTGGCTATTATTAGCTCTTTGTGTTTCCATATAAATTTTAGAATTAGCTTGAAAAGTTTCTCTGTCTCTGTCTCTGTCCCTCTGTCTCTCTCTCTGTCTCCCTCCCTCCCTCCCTCCCTCCCTCCCTCTCTCTCTCTCTCTCTCTCTCTCTCCCCCACACACACACACACACACACACACACACACACGCCCCTCTGTTGGGATTTTAATTAGGATTTTACTGTATTGATAGCTGAAATTAGTATAATTGAGTATTTCAATATTGAATCTTTGTAAAATTCATAAATGAGGTATTTCACTTCATTCTGATTTTGTTTAATCTTATTCAAAACATCATAGCGTCTTCCATACAGTACACAGTACAGTACATCATTTGTTATACATTATTTATGTAGTTAATATCCTTGATATTTTAAATTTTTAAAATTTTCATTTTCTATATATTTCTGGTATCAAGAAATATAGTTGATATGTTTTGTATGTGAACCTCACTTTGTAATCAGTAAAGTTAACCTCATTTATTAATTCTAATAGCTTACCTACTTTAGAAAAATTTGTACATTGGCAAATACTGTAAGATATCTTATCAGGGTAATAGTTCATGTTCACATACTTGGCAAAGTGTGTGTGTGTGTGTGTGTGTGTGTGTGTGTGTTATTATGGAATAAGATAAATATTTTTTAAATGTTTTGTAGATGTCTAGCAGGTCTGCTTGGTCCAGAGCTGAGTTTAAGTCCTCAATATCCTTGTTAATTTTCTGTCTTATTGGTCTGTCTAATACTGAGAGTGGGATGTTAAAGTCTCCCCACTATTACTGTGTGGGAGTCTGAGTCTCCTTCTAGGTCGCTAGAATTTGCTTTATGAATCTGGGTGCTCCTGTATTGGGTGCGCATATACTTAGGATAGTTAGCTCTTCTTGTTGCATTGATCCCTTTACCATTATGTAACGCCCATCTTGTCTTTTTTAAATCTTTGTTGATTTAAGGTCCGTTTTATCAGAAACTAGGTTTGCAACCCCTGGTTTTTTTTTCTTGCTTTCCATTTGCTTGGTAAATACTCCTCTATCCCTTTATTTTGAGCCTATGTGTATCATTGCACGTGAGATGCATCTCCTGAACACAGCACACCATTGGGTCTTGACACTTTATCTGATTTGCCAGTCTGTGTCTTTTAGTTGAGGCATTTAGCCCATTTACATTTAATGTTAATATATTTATGTGTGAATTTGATCCTATCATTATGATGCTAGCTGGTTATTTTGCCCATTAGTAGATGCAGGTTCTTCATAGTGTTTTTGATCTTTACATTTTGGTATGTTTTTGCAGTGGCTGGTACTGGTTTTTTAGTTCCATATTTAGTGCTTCCTTTAGTAGCTCTTATAAGGCAGGCTTGATGGTGACAAAATCCCTCAGCATTTGCTTGTCTGTAAAGGATTTTATTTCTCCTTTACTTATGAAGCTTAGTTTGGCTGCAGATGAAATTCTGGTGAAAATTCTTTTCTTTAAGAATGTTGATATTCGTCCCCCACTCTCTTCTGGCTTGTAGGGTTTCTGTAGAGAGATCCACTGTTAGTCTGATGGACTTCCCTTTGTAGGTAACCTGACCTTTCTCTCTGGCTGCTCTTAACCTTTTTTCCTTTGTTTCAACCTTAGAGAATATGACGATTACGTATCTTGTGGTTGCTCATCTCGAGGAGTATCTTAGTGGTGTTATCTGTATTTCCTGAATTTGAATGTTGGCCTATCTTGCTAGGTTGGGGAAATTCTCCTGGATAATATTCTGAAGTGTGTTTTCCAATTTGGTTCCATTCTCCCCATCACTTTCAGGGAGGCCAGTCAATTGTAGATTTGGTCTTTGCACACAGTCCCATATTTCTTGGAGGCTTTGTTCATTCCTTTTCATTCTCTTTTCTTTAATTTCATCTTCATGCCTTATTTCAGTAAGCTGATTTTCAATCTCTGATACGCCTTCTTCCACTTGATTGACTTTGCTATTGATACTGTGTAAGCTTCACGAAGTTCTCATGCTGTATTTTTCAGCTCCATCAGGTTATTTATATTCTCTAAACTGGTTATACTAGTTAGCAGTTCCTGTAATCTTTTGTCAAGGTTCTTAGCTTCCTTGCATTGGGTTAGCACATGCTCTTACCCACCTTCTGAAGCCTACTTCTATAATTTCGTCAGACTCATCCTCTGTCCAGTTTTGTGACCTTGCTGGAGAGGAGTTGTGATCATTTGAAGGAGAGGAGGCATTCTGGTTTTTGAAATTTTCAACATTTTTACTCTGTTTTTTCTTCATCTTTGTGGATTTATCTACCTTTGATCTTTGAGGCTGATAAGCTTTGGATGGCGTTCTGTGTTGGGGTCCTTTTCATTGATGTTGATGTTATTCCTTTCTGCTTGTTAGTTTTTCTTCTGACAGTCAGGCTCCTCTTCTGCAGGTCTGCTGTAGTTTGTTGTAGGTCCACTCCAGACCCTGTTCACCTGGGTATCACCAGTGGAGGCTGCAGAACAGCAAGATTGCTGCCTGCTCCTTCCTCTGGAAGCTTCTTCCCAGAGGGGCACCCACCTGATGCCAACCAGAGCTCTCCTGTGTGAGGTGTCTATCAACCCCTGTCAGAAGGTCTCCCCCAGTCAGGAAGCATGAGGTTCTGGGACCCACTTGAGTAGGCAGTCTGTCCCTTAGTAGAGCTGGAGCACTGTGCTGGGAGGACCCTCCTTGTCAGGGTCCTCTGCTCTCTTCAGAGGCAGCAGGCAGGCATGTTTAAGTCCACTGAAGCTGCATCCACAGCCACTCCTTCCCCCAGGTGCTCTGTCCCAGGGAGATGGAAGTTTCATCTATAAGCCTCTGACTGGGGTTGCTGCCTGCCTGTCTTTCAGAGATGCCCTGCCCAGTAAAGAGGAATCTAGAGAGGCAGTCTGGACCCAGCCACTTTGTCTCGCCGTGTTGAGTTCCACCCAGTCCTTATTACTGTGAGGGGAAATCCGCCTATTCAAGCCTTAGTAATGGCCAGCGCCCCTTCCCACATCAAGCTTCATTGTCCCAAGTTGACTTCAGACTGCTGTGCTGGCAGCAAAAATTTCCAGCCAGTAGTTCTTAGCTTTCTGGGCTCTGTGGGAGTGGGACCCACTGAGTGAGACCACTTGGCTCCCTGGCTTCAGCCCCCTTTCCAGGGGAGTGAATGGTTCTGTTTCACTGGGGTTCCAGACACCACTGAGATATGGAAGAAAAAAAAATTCTGTAGCTAGCTCAGTTTCTGCCCAAATAGCCACCCGTTTTGTGCTTGAAACTCAGGACCCTGGTGGTATAGGCACACAAGGGAATCTCCTGGTCTGCATATTGCAAAAACAGTGGGAAAAGTGCAGTATCTGGGCCAGATAGCACAGTCACTCACAGCTTCCCTTGGCTGGGAAAGGGAGGCCCCCCACTATTTGCACTTCCCAGGTGAGGTGACGCCCCACGTGTTTCTGCTCACCCTCCGTGGGCTGCACCCACCGCCTAACTAGTCCCAGTGAGATGAACAGAGTGCCTCAGTTGGAAATGGGGGAAATTATCTGCCTTGTGTTGGTCTCGCTGAGAGATGCAGGCCAGAGCTGTTCCTATTTGGCCATTTAGCCAGAACTCATCTGTGAAATTTTAATACTTAGCAAGAGAAAGAGTTTGCTTTTGTGGGATCAAATAGTTTACACTCATACAAAAAGTAGCATACATTTCAAATAACAATAAATTTCATTTAAGTGAAGGTTTCTCACATGATTAAAAAAACTAATAAGGAAATTCAAGGATTAGAATAATCAGGTCGTATTTATGGCAGAACTCATAACTAACTCCTTGTAAATCAATAAGTATCAGGATTTTTTTTCTTTCTTTTTTTTTTTTTTTTTTTTGCTTTTCCAACTCCTCCCTTTAGCTGTTCAGGTAACATATATGAATATATTATATTAATAAATACACTAGTATGTTCTATGAATCCCTATAGGCTTTCAGGAAAAAAATGTTAATACAACAGAGGGAGATAATTTGGTTAATGGAATATTGGGTTATTTTGATGTCCTTTTGACATCACTTTACCTGAAGTTCATGCATGCTTTTCTTCTCTCTCTGTGTACCTGTGTGTCAAACCTTCAAACCTTCCTCTTCTTTCCATATAATGATGCCAGTCACTGGATTTAGGGACTACCCTAATTCCAGGATGGCCTCTAAATCCAGAATTATCTCATTTTCAGATGTTTAACTCAAATCTACAAAGATTAAATTAAAGTTACAAAACATTATTAGGTTGGTAGACAAGTAATTGCGGTTTTGCCATTGAAAATAATAGCAAAAACTCCATTACTTGTGCACCAACCTAATGAGAAACTGTCAAAAAAAATTCCATGACCTCCAAATTACAATAATTAAAAAAATCTTGTTCCAGCAATGCCATCTCATTCCTAATGTGATATGGTAGCCACCCCCATGAAAAATCAAAATGAAATTCAGAGAAAGCTTTCAATGGTGATTAGAATCCCCATCTTACATCATGGTAGTGGACACTAATTTATTATTCTAAACAGGCTATGAACAGATAGGAACAAAGAGACATTAATTTCCCCCACACTTAACCTTATTTGTAGAGAGTATTAAACTCCAGCTCAAGATCTGCAAGCATAACATGTAATTAAGATATGCAAACTTAATTGGCTAGTAAGAAAAGATCATAACAAAAATATTTTGTAAATGCCTGATGATTGGAAGCCATCCTGCTTTGAAAAGCTCTCCAGTAGGAAATTAGGAGAAGTTAAACCTAAGTTCACTTCCCAAGGTCACTGTTACCTTTATTTGTAATTACTTTTTATATTTGACTTTCATACATTTAATTTAACCTGTTGAACCTTCATGTAAAATTTTGCCCGTTTCTGGTATAGCAATACAGTTCAAAACTTGACAGTGACAACTAAGGGTTAAGAATATAATTTTAGAGATAAGGCACAAAATAAATGATAGATGTATAATAATTGCACTAATTTGTGTATATAGTATTTATATTTTGAATTCTGACATATTCGTAAATATTATAACTATCTTAATGTATCCAAAGAGGAATATTTAAAAATTCAAGATAAATTAAGGAATTCATGAGTTTAGTCATAAAAAGCGTCTTGAAAGATGCTGCCATTGAATTGCATTAGGAGTCTCTCTAGCCTACTCTGGCTTGGGAGTCTGCCTGATTTATAAAAAAAGAATTATATCTATGTTTCTCTCATTTGATAGAATATTTTGAATTTGTCCATATGGTATATGAAATATGTATGTGAACTACCTCTTGACAAACATTACAGTTCACAAAACTGTGAAGATATTTGAAGTAATTTCCAAAAGGCCACAAAGTGTTGTCATCAGATCAACAAGTTAAAGGAATTTAAGTAGATTAGAAATATCGACATGAAGATTTAATGACCACTACTATTGGTAGCAACTTATTAAATGTATAGTGGGGGATTTAACATTACTGCGAGAATCTGAACCAACCTTGATATACTTTACTAATTATAGTAGCAAAAATATGAATATGGATTATGAAAAAGAATAGAGAAGATACAATACACTCACCAAGCAAATTTTCACAGCAGCCAAATTTGCAGCCATGTGGGATAGGATAGGAGAAAATGTGGTTTGGGTTCATATGGCTTTCAGAAACAAATTCATTTGAAAGTGTGAAAAATGCTATTTTTCTGCACAGTTGTGTTTTGCATGTGGATTGCCGCATGGATCCCATTCACAAGTCTTTTGAACACTAAGTATTCTCTCTCTGAGAGTAGAGCCTCATCAGCAAGTTGTCCAGAGAGAGAAAACAGTGTTCATACTAGTTTCCTGGCTTTTTCTGTCCACTGCCTGCAATGGGAATAGCTAAGAAACATGAAAGTGTTTTGCATGGTAAATTTTTTAAACAATGATAATGGTGATCAAGTGAGAGTGTGAGACTGGGTCATTAGGGGTCTTTGTTGGTCTGCTGTTTCTTACTTGCTCAAGGAGAATACCACTTTCTATTCCAAGAGCCCAGTGATTTTAATTGGGCACATCAGAATCATGTGGGAAATTTTCCGAAATGCAAGCACTCAAGGCACACCTTTAGAGCATCAGATTCCATTGGTTTGATGTAAGGTTTGATCAATTAAAAAAAAAAAAATTAAACTTACTAGAACACGAAGATAGAGACTGCTGCTTACAAATCACTAGCCTAAAATACCTCATTGTGCACTGTTACTTCCTTTTTTTATTTCTCAGTATTCTAATACCTATGAATTGCTGTGTTTCCAGTGCTAAATGAACAGCTGGATATTTTAGATTCTATCTGATGAAATATTTTCATATGGGTTTTTAAATGTCTTTTCATTTTCAGTAATTATCTAGTAAGTTCCTAGAAGCATGGACCCTAGTACTTTTGAATCTTTGATGGCAATTCGTAGAAATCATCAAATAGCTATTCTAAAGCTTTGAAACCTGTGCTTCCTAGATCTCGAAGGGTAAACTTCACCGTTTTTCTTAGGGCAATGCTTCTTTGTTCTTGTAGGGGTCACTTCAGTGAATTACCTTAGACATGCTTTGCGAGTCAATAAACTCTATTAATATCTATTTATGGTCCTTGTGGTAACTTCAGACATAAGTGAAGTAGTTCAGTGGCACAGACTTTAGCTTGAGAGTGCTTCACTCTGAAAATGCAAAAGATGGCCCTTTTGAGAATATTTTACAGAAACTAATTTGACATGGTTGCTTCTGTTGTTATAAAATATATTTATTTCAAGGAAATTAACCATACAGTTTATGCTCCAAGAGACAATGTTAGGGAAGATGTGGTATGGAAGAGGTGGGCATTAAGGAAGAGAAGAGAGAATGAACACTTGGCTGGGAACAGAATTATAAGGGCCTCAGTTTCAAGTGCGTAGTAGTTTTGGAAGCTAATTTCCAAAACCTATACAAATATACATGACTTATCCATAGGTTAGTGCCATTACTCAGGTTTGTCTCAGGTATTCTGATGCTAAGTCACACATTAGATATGAGACTATAACCCCTGCATATAGCATTTTGGGAGGCCAAGGCAGGTGGATCATTTGAGGTCAGAAGTTCAAAACCAGCCCGGCCAACATAATGAAACCCCATCTCTACTAAAAATACATCAAAAAAAAAAAAAATTAGCCAGGTATGGTATGGCTCATGCCTGTAGTCCCAGCTGCTCAGGAGGCTAAGTCAGGACAATTGCTTGAACCCGGGAGGCGGAGGTTGCAGTGAGCCAACGTCGCACCACTGCACTCTAGCCTGGGTGACAGAGCAACACTCTGTCTCAAAAAATCAAAACAAAAAAAAAAACCATACAGCCACCAAAAAAATGTATAGTTCTTCATCACATAATAATTATATTCATTCACTACTTCAGTAGTTTTATTTGCTGTGGAGGGTAACAGAGTATTTCTTTTAACTCTGTTGAAATCATGATTCATATAGTCTAATCACTGATAATGTCTTGATCAAAAGCTTGCAACAACAAGTAAGTTATCACATCCTTTAATTGCTTTCATATATTATTATCAAGGGTATACCTACTGCAAAGCGATAATATAAAACTGTCCTTCGCATACGCCTTTCTTTTCATACTTCCAATAATTACTTCTACATTTTGCCCTTTACTTTACATTTCCCATAATAAGAGAGCAAAAGAATCCTCTGGCAAACCCAGTTCCCCACTTAATGGTAGCAGTGAAAGGGAAGAGACCAAAACCCAGAAATAATAAAGCCAGAATTCTTTGTACTAGGTTACAAGAAAAGGCTAGTAATACTCATATATTATATATGGAGGACAGTTTTTGCAATATGCATTGTACCAAAATGTTTTTGTCTTGCTTTAGTTCAAGTCCTCATAATCTGGGAAGTATGGTAAGTAGTGGTTTGGGTAATGGGTACTGGAGTCAGAGGGACTTACATGTGAATCTTGAATTTACTAGCTGCTATCTGCATAAACTTGGACAAATTACCTCATCTCCCTAAACCAGAACCTTGACTGATAAATGAAAATGATATTTCACTTACCAAGATATTATAAAGTTTAACTGAGATAATGAATAAATATACAATTAAATTTGCATATTGCAAACAGTAAATAATAGTTACTATACCCACAACTAACAATACTAATAATAAACAATATCATCTGGACTCTAGTTATGATTTCCTTAACTGCTTGTTTTCTTTGTTTTTTTGTGTGTGTGTTTAAGCTTTCCTGATTATATTTCTTACTACTGTCAAAATGATTTTTCTAAAAGCCCAAATAATTTCCTTACTTAAATACTTTGAATATTTTCTGACTAATTCTGTATTTTTGATGCTCAACCTTTTCTTTGCCACAGATATACAAACATATAAATATTACCTGGAATGCACACACACACACACACACACACACGCAGATACACATGCAGATACACATCATAAATAAAAATAAAAATATGTTGGCAACCATAACTGCGTTGCTCGAATATAGAATGGGCCTTGTGGTTTTTCATTTATATTATTGCCTTCATATTCTTTCTCTCTCCCTCTTCCCTTCTATCTTCCCTCCCAACCCTATCATCACCATTGTCTCTTTCAGATTCTTTCTATTATCCTCATTCTCTCCCTATGATAAAGAATCCTTGTCATCAGGGTATATCAGGTTGGCTCCAATTTTAGTTATAGTCATTCCTGTGCTGATCACTGTGCCTGGAGGAATGGTTTAGCCTGATTGGCCAGGGATAGTACAGATACCCTTGTAGCTAGCAAGGTAGGGTACTGTGACCAGAAACTCCTAGGATAATAGGTGGTGGGAAAGGCAGGTCTCTCAAATGAAGGCATTTCCTTCTATCAAAAAAGGCTGGAAATGGAATGGGTGGGGGGGAAATCCTGCCAATTTGATTTTAGCATACAGCGAGTGATATTGTACACGTTAGACATTTTCATTTATCACCTTCGGTAGAGAAGCTGAAATATCAGCTCTTTTTTGCACAAAAGGTAATTGAATATGAATGACATAAGGATGAAGATGATGAATCTTCTCTAACTTACTAAAAAGTGAAAACAAAAACCATTAATTGTAGCACCACTCGCATATTAGTGTGTCGTGAGACTCCAGTGTGTTTCATGGTTGAAAACCTCAGAGTTGGAGGATGAAGGCCAAATCATGGCACACGAATTCCTGTAGGCGATGCTGCAGCCTTCTGTTTTAAACTATTGTCCCATTATCGCTCATTCTGCTTGTAACCTACCCCTCTTCCCAGCAGTTTATGTGACATCGTACTGTTGGCCCATACGGTTATTCATCGTGACTCTCTGATTTACACATGGAATTTATGTTCATTGTCATTGTTTCCTCCTAACCTAACATAGTGATTGACCAATAGTAAGTTCTGCATTCTTCTTATTAAATTACTTTGATGACCAGGAAATGACTATGATTCAGTACATGGGATGTTAACAGATTGAATATTTGGCTGTCATATAGGAGGCAAAAGGAATTCCTAGCAGAATGAGTAAAGTAAGGTAAGAATACTACAGAATGGTCAGGCTACAGATTTATTATGCTACTCTCATAATTGTGCTAACAGAATGGCGTGTGAATAGGATCTGAAATGTAAATCTGGCCTTGGTCCAAATTCCCCTGAAATCTAGGGACTGCTGGCAGCTACAGATATTTGTTGCCTTTTTAGGCTGAGCTCTAAAGACTTGAAAATAGAGACAAAAATGTAAATTCAGGAATGTTTTGACACAACTCTTAGCTATATTTTGGTACATTTATTTCCATCGATCACATGTAAATAATAATATACAAAAATGCAAATATCATTTTGTTAATTTTCAATATTTTTGTCTTGTAATCAACAGAGAATAAAGCCATTATTTTGATGTAATGCAGATTTGAAGCTATAGATTGAAAATATCACCTCTTCTTACAGAGGTATGGTGGAAAATTCAAGTATTCTTATTTCAATCTAGCAGGATAAGCTTGCCTATCTTAAAAGTTCCGTTGTTTATTTTTAAAATATAAAGGTATGCATTCTCACTACTTTTAGCTTTTGCACTAAATTAATTAATTACCCTGGAATGGACTGAAAGTTTTATTTAAACCCAACTTAAGATTTGTGTAATCTTCAAGGTTCTTAATTGAAAATTAACGGCTCTTTCTTAAAAACAGTGTAGTACAACCAGCAGCCATCTCAGTAGTGCCTAATACTTACGGCATAATCTTCTCAACCCTTGCATAGACGTTAGGATTAGAAATAGCTTTGCAGTTTTAAGGTTCTGGAAAGTCCAGGTCATATGGTGTCATTTGGAAAATGAATAAGCTGGCACTCCTAAATTTTGATTTCAACTACTGGTTCTGCCTTTAATCAAGCTTTATGAACCAAGAGGAATGAGTTAGCTCCTCCACAGTGTTAATTTTTCCTTGGTAACATTTAACGAATAATCCAGCAAATATTATATATTATATTTTGTATGTATGTATGCGTCAAAGTTATATATTGTCGTTAGAGTGTTCCACAAACATATTGATGGATTCATAGAGAGATGGCCTCAGTTCCATCTTCCTAGATACAACCATTTCAGCTCTTTTTAGTTATTTTATTGTTTATTGCCATTTCCCAAATTAAGTTATTCTGACAATGAATTTTCAATTTAAAGTGTTACCTATTATTGGTCCTCTATGTAGGATGAATATTTTGCTTTATGCTTCCTCTGTTTCTCCCACAACACATTTACTCTCATCATCCTCTCCCCTTCTCCCAAAATATTCCCATCATAATTACGTCTAGCTCAAATCCATTTCCTTTCCCACACAACATTTTCTGTAACAATCATGTTGATGTTATTATTGTTGTTATTGGCCTTGTGTATTCGTTTGCTAGCGCTGCCATAACAAATTACCACAGACTCAGTGGCTTACAAAACAGAAATTTATTTTTCATATCTGGGGACTAGAGTTCAAAGTCAAGGTGTCAGCAGGCTTGGTTTCTTCTCTAAGCCTTTCTCTTTGGCTTGTAGATGGCCATCTTCCCCTTGTATCTTTACACGGTCTTCCCTTTGTTCATGGCTATGTTGAAATTTCTTCATCATATAAGGACACCAGTAACTGAACTGGGGCCAACCCTAATGAGTTCATTTTAACTTGAATTACCTCTTTAAAGACCCTGTCACCAAACAGTCATTCTGAGATGCTGGGCATTAGGACTTCCACATTTGATTCAGCCCATAACACTTAGTTTTTTATGTAATCCTTAGGAAATCCCAGGAGACTTGTCATGAATTATGCAATTCTCCTCTCCAGACGCTCAGGCACATCAGCTATTCTGTCCATTTCATCTTCCTCCAAAAGCCTCTCAGAGAGTACACAGCTCTATGTAATCGGTACACAGCTGCCACGCTGGAATCCCTCCTGAGACCAGCCTGGAGATTGCCTTCACTTCTCTGCTGGGTTCAATGGCATATTTCTTACAGATCAGAATTTCTTTCTTGATTTGCTCCTTCAGAGAAGCACAACCTCCAATAACTTCTTAAAAAGGGGAGTATAGGATAACTAAGTTTTTAGACCCCACAAGTCTGAAAATATTTTATTCAACCTAGGAAATGATTAAAAGTTTGGCTAAGTATAAAGTCATAGGTTGGAATCATTTCTCTTCAGAATGTTAAGGCCATTGCTCCATTATCTACTAGCTTTTGGGTATTACTGAAAAGTATGAAGAAAACTGAATTTTTATTTTATATATTTGACATGGTTTTATTTTCCCTCTCTCCTCTTCCTTTCTCTGAAAGTTTTAAAAGCAATTTTTTTGAGGTCAGTTTTTTAAAAGTTTATGAGCAGAGCCTCACTGAGGAGCACACCAGCAATTACCTGCACTGATAATATTATATGATCCCATTACGGTTATTCTCTATCAGTAAATTTGGGTTCCTCATATTAGTACTTTTTTTAAAGTCATTTGTTTTGTGCTAATCAGAAATCCCCAAGCAAATCTCTAAAAATCTTCTGTTTTTCAGATGAAGACCAATTATTACAGTTCTAGATTTACAGGGAAAAAAAGCTATGGATATTACTATTCACTATACACATTGTCATTAATCCTGCTGTTTTCAGAAAGATAACAGCAGTATTAATTGTGGTTAGTGTTACTGAAGCCTAATACCTCTGTTTTACCTCTGTCCAGGACTCAACTTAGACACTTTTACCAGGATACATACGCAAAATGAGAGAAGAGGTGGGAATTCAAGTTTCTTTATAGTCTTTCAAATTATTCTTAATTTTTTTTTCTTTTGAGACAGAGTCTTGCTCTGTCACCCAGGCTGGAGTGCAGTGGCACCATCGGCTCACTGCAACCTCTGCCTCTTGGGCTCCTGATGATTCTCCTGCCTCAGCCTCCCAAGTAGCTGAGATTACAGGTGTGTGCCACCACATCCGGCTAATTTTTGTATTTTTAGTAGAGATGTGGTTTTACCATGTTGGCCAGGCTGGTCTCAAACTCCCAACCTCAAGTGATTCACCTGCCTCAGCCTCCCAAAGTGCTGGGATTACAGGTGTGAGCCACTGCACCTAGCCTATTCTTAATTTTTAAGGCTCCTGCACAGCAAAAGAAACAATCATCAAAGCAAATAGACAACCTACAGAATGAGAGAAAATACTTGCAAACTATGCATCGTGAAGTAACTCAGGAGTGAAAAACCCATACTGCATGTTCTCCTAAGTGGGAGCTAAGCTATGGATGTTTAAAGCCATACAGAGTGGTATAGTGGACATCAGAGACTCTGAATGCGGAAGGGGGGGAATTAGGGACAAAAAAACTACCTATTGGGTATAATGTACACTAACTTCTCAGGTGATAAGTACACTAAATCTCAGATTTCACCACTGTGTGATTCATCCATGTAACCAGAAACCACTTATACTCCTAAAGCCATTGAAACTTAAAATTTTTTAAAAAAATTATTCTTAATTTTTATATTTTTGTGTTGTGGTAAAATGTACATAACATAAAATTTACCATTTAAATATTTTTAAGTGTACAGTTCAGTGGCATTAACCACATTGTCGTACAAACATTACCACTCTCCATTTCCTAACATTTTTATTTTCCCAGCCTGAAACTGTACCCATTAAACAATAAAATCCCAATTCCCCCATTCCTACCAAGTCCCTGGCAGCCACCATTCTACTCTCTGTAATGATTCTGACTATTTTAGGTAAATCATATAAGTGGAATCATGCCATATTTTTCTGTTTATGACTGGCTTATTTCAATTAGCATAATGTCTTCAAGGTTCATCCATGTTTTAGCAAGTGTCAGAATATCCTTCCTTCGTAGGCATAAGTAATAATCCATATATATGTAACACACACTTGGTGTGTGTGTGTATACACACACATATACACAGTTTGTTTATCCGTTCATCTGTTGATATACAAGTAGGTTGCTTCCATCTTTTGGCTATAGTGAATTATGTTGCTATAAATACAGGTGTACAAAAATCTATTCAAGTCACTGTTTTTAGTTCTTTTGGGTATATATCCAGACACAGAATTACTGGATCACTTGGCAATTTATTTCCATTTTTATGAGGAAATACCATACTGTTTTCCATAGTGTCTACCATTTTACCTTCTCCAACAACAATGAATAAGTGTTACAATTTCTTTACATCCTTGTCCACATAATACTTTCTATACTTTTTTAACATTAGTGTGTGTGAAGTGATATGGTAGTTTTACAATTTGCGTTTCGCTAATGATTAGATACTAACCATCTTCTCCTGTGTTTATTGGTCATTTGTATATCTTCTTTGAAAAAGTATCTATCCAATTCCCATGCCCATGGGAATTTTATTTTGTTGTTGTTGAGTTGTAGGAGTTCTCTACATATTTTGGATATTAACCCCTTAGCAGATATATAATTTGTAAATATTTTCACATTTCCATGGTTACTTTTTTACTTTCTTCATAAGTTTTCTTTTTTGAGGAAAAGTTGTAAATATTGATGTTTTACAATTTATCTATTTTTCTGTCACCTGTGTTTTTGGTGTCACATCCAAGAAATTGATGCCAAGTCCAATGTCATGAAGCTTTTCTCTGTTTTCTAAGAGTGTGATAGTTTTAACTCCTACATTTCGGTCTGCGATACATTTTGGGTTAGCTTTTATAAATGGGGTAAGGGGAGGGTACAACTTTATTATTTTACAAGTGAATATCCAGTGCTCCCAGACCTATTTGTTGAAAAGACACACCTTTCCCCCATTGAATGATCTTGTACCCTTGTCAACAATTATTTGACCATATATAAAGGATTCATTTCTAAGATCTCCAATTTATTTTATTGGCGAAGACATCTGTTTTTATGTCAATATCATACTGTTTTGCTTACTGTAGTTTTGCAGTAAGTTTTGAAATAAGGAAGTGTGAAACCTACAACTTTCTCCTTTTCAAAACTGTTTTGGCTATGCAACGTCCCTTAAGATTCTCTACATATTTTAGTATCAATTTTTAATGCAAAAAAAATGTTACTAGGGTTTTAGTAGGAATTACATTGAATCTGTAGATAGTGTTGGGTAATAGTGACGTCTTAAAAATATTGTTTTCCAATCATAAAGATTTTTTTAATTTGTTTCTTTAATATACTTCAGCAACATCTTACAGTTTTCAGTGTATGAGTCTTTGAGTTCTTGGTTAGGTTTATTTCTAAATATTCTAATTTTTAATGCTGTTGTAAATGAAATTGTTATCTTAATTGCCGTCTCAGAGTATTCTTGTTTCCTGCTGAGAAATTCACTGTTAATGTATGGAAATGCACTGATTTTTGTTTATTAATTTTGTCTTTTGTATTTTGTATGTTGAAGTTGTGTTTGTGCAACTTTGCTAAATTTTTTATTAGTTCTAAAGATGTTTTTGCAAAATCTGTAGTATTTTCTACTTATAAGATTATGTTGTCTGTGAACAGAGATAATTTTCCTTTTCCTTTATAATTTGGGTGTCTTGATTTCTTTTTCTTTTCTAATTGCTCTAAGACTTCCAGTACTATGTTGAATAAAACTGTTAAAAATGGGAATCATTTTGTTCCAGATGTTTGAGGAAATACTTTCATTCTTTTTGCAGAATATGATGTTCCCTATGGACTTTTCATAGATCGTGTTTATTATGTTGAAGCAGTTTCCTTGTATTCCTAGCTTGTTGAATGTTTTTTATCATAAAGGGTGTTGAATCTTGTTGAATGTTTTTCTGCATTATTTGAGATGATTATATGGGATTTTCCCCTTCATTCTGTTAATCTGGTATAGTACATTTGTTGATTTTTGTATAGCGAATCCTTCTTGTATTCCAGGAATAAATCTAATTTGGTCATAATAGATAATCCTTTTAATATGCAGTTAAACCTGGTTGACTAGTGTTTATTTGAGGATGTTTGCCTCAATATCATTAGTAATATTGTTTTGGAGATTTGTTTGTTTCTGATAGCTAGTTTGTCTGGACTTGATATGATGTTAATGCTGGCCTCACTGTCTAAATTGGGAAATATTCATTTCTCTTTACTTTTTTAGAAGAGTTTGAGAAGAATTGTTGTCAATTCTTCTTTACATTTTAGAATTCACCAGTGAATCTGTCTGGTCCCGAGCTTTTCTTTGTCAGGAAGCATTTTATTCTGATTGCATGTCTATGCTAGTTTTCAGTCTATTTGTATTTTTATAGCTTCATGATTCAGTCTTAATAAGTTATATTTCTAGGAAACTGTCCATAATATTTAGGTTATCCAATTTGTTGGCATGCAATTTTTCAAAGTACTTAAAATGATTTTTTAATTTCCATAGAAGTAGTAGTAATATCCCCCCTTTCACTTCTGATTTTATTTATTTTTTTCTTTTTCTTAATTAATAGAGCTTAGGTTTTGTCAATTTTGTTGCTCTTCCAAAGAACCAACTCTTGATTTTGTTAATTTTCTTCATCGATATTCCATTTTATTTATCTCTGCTCTCACCTTTAGTATTTCCTTTTTCTGCTACCTTTGGGTTTAATTTGCTCTCCTTTTTTTAGTTCTTTAAGGTATAAAAGTAGGTTGTTAATCTGAAATATTCATTTTAATGTAAGTATTTACAAGTATAAACGTCTCCCTCAGCACTGCTTTTTCTACATCCACAAGTTTTTTATGCCATGTGTTCATTTTTATTGTCTCAAGGCCTTTTCTAATCTCTTTTTCTGATTTCTTCTTTGGCCCATTGGTTGTTTAAGTGTGTTTAATTTCCACCTACTTGTCGACTTTCTAGCTATACTTCTGTTGTCAATTTCTAGTTCTACTGTATTGTGATTGTAAAAGATACTTGGTATAATTTCAGTCTTTTTACGTGTAGTAAGACTGGTGTGTAGCTTAACATATGGTCTACCCCAGAGGACATGCCATGTGCGCTTAAGAAAAATTTACACAGGCATACCTCATTTTATTATGTTTCACTTTATTGGGCTTCACAAATAAAGTGTTTTTTTTTGTTTTTTTTTTTTGCATATGGAAAGTTTCTGGCAATCCTTTGTAGAGCAAAACTCTTGGTGCCATTTTTCCAACAGCATGTGCTTGCTTCATGTCTCTATGTCAAATTTTGGTAATTCTCAAAATATTTCATACTTTTTCATTTTAATTGTATCTGTTATGCTGATTTGTGATCAGTGATCTTTGTTGTTACTATTGTAATTGTTTTGGGGGTGCCATAAACCATGCCCATATAAGATGGCAAAATTAATTGATAAATGTTACGTGTATTCTGACCGCTCCACTGACTAGCTGTCCTTGATGTCAATGGCTGCTGACTGATCAGGGTGGTGGTTGCTGAAGGTTGACATGCCTGTGGCAATTTCTGAAAATAAGACAGCAAGATAGCTTGCCCCATTGATGGATTATCTTTTACAGAATCTTTATCTGTAGCATGCCATGCTATTTGATAGCATTTTACTCACAGTAGAACTTATTTCAAAATTAGAGTGAATCCTCTCAAACTCTGCCACTGCTTTATCAACTAAGTTTATGTAATATTCAAATACTTTGTTGTCAGTGTTCACAATATCTTCACCAGGACTAGATTCCATCCAAAATACCATTTTCTGCCAATCATTCATGAGAAGCAACTCCTCATTTGTTCAAGTTTTAAGATTGTAGCAATTCAGTCACATTTTCAGGTGCCACTTCTAATTCCAGTTCTCTTGCTATTTCCACCTCATCTGTAGTTATTTCCTTCACTGAAATCTTGAACCCCTTAAAGTCATCCATGAGGGTTGGGATCAATTTATTTCAAACTCCTATTAATGTTCATATTTTGACCTCCTCCCATGAATCACAAATGTTCTTAATGGCATCTAGGATAGTGAACTCTTTCCGAAGGTTTTCAATTTACTTTGCTCACATTCATCAGAGGAATCACTGTCTATGGCAACTATAGCCTTACACAATATAGTTCTTAAATAATAAAACTTGAAACTCGAAATTACTCCTTGATCCATGGGCTACAGAATAGATACTGTGTTAGCAGGCACCAAAACAACGTTCATCTCCTTGTTTGTCTTTATCAGAGCTCTTGGGTGACTAGGTGCATTGCCAGTGAGCAGTAATATTTTAAAGGAAACTTTTCTTTTCCTTTTCTGAGCAGTAGGTTTTAGTCGTGGACTTAAAATATTCAGTAAACCATGCTGTAAACAGACACACTGTCATCCAGGCTTTATTGGGTCATTCATAGAGCACAGGCAGAGTACATTTAGCATAATTCTTAAAGGCCCTAGGATTTTCAGAGTGCAAAATGAGTACTGGCTTCAGCTTAAAGTTGCCAGCTGCATTAACCCCTAACAAAAGAGTCATCTTGTTTTTGGAAGCTTTGAACCCAGGCATTGACTTCTTCTCTCTAACTATTAAAGTCCTAGATGGTATCTTCTTCCAATAGAAAGCTGTTTTCATCTACATGGAAAATCTGTTGTTCAGTGAAGCCACCTTCATCAGTGAGCTTAGCTAGATCTTCTGGATTCGTTGCCACAGCTTCTACATCAGCACTTGCTGCTTGCTTCACCTTGCACTTTTATGTTATGGAGACAACTTCTTTTCTTAAACTTCGTGAACCAACGTCTGCTAGCTTTAATCTTTTTTCCAGCCACTTCTTCCCCTCTGTCAGTCTTGACAGAATCAAAGAGAGTTAAGGCCTTTCTCTGGATTAGGCTTTGGTCTAAGGGAATATTGTGGCTGGTTTGATCTTCTATCCAGATCACTAAAACTTTCTCCATATCAGCAATAAGTCTGTTTTGCTTTCTTATTATTTATGTATTCACTAGAGCAGCACTTAGAATTTTCTTCAAGAACTTTTTCTTTACATTCACAATTTGGCTGTTTGGGGCAAGAGGCCTACCTTTTGGCCTATTTCAACTTTCAGCATGCCTTCCTCACTAAGCTCAGTTATTTCTAGCTTTTTATTTAAAGTGAGAGTCCCATGACTCTTTCCTTACTTGAATGCTTAAAGATTGTTCTAAGTTTATTAATTTTCTTAATATTATTGTATCTCAGGGAATAGACAGGCTGGAGGAGAGGCAGAGAGGCTCATTGAAGGCACTTATGAGCATTAGTATATTTTAGCAATAAAGTATTTTTACTTAAGTATGTACATTTTCTTTTAGACAAAATGTTATTGCATGCTTAACTAGACAATGGTATAGCATAAACAACATTTAAATGCACTGAAAAACAAAAAAAAACATTGTGTGACTCACTTTATTGGGAAGGTCTGGAGTGAAACCCACAGTATCTCTCAAGTATTCCTATATTCTTCTGTTGTTAGACTCTTCTGTATATAGTTTTGGTCCAATTGGCCTATATAGTGTTTCATCTTGTTCCCTCATTAATCTTCTAGCTGACTGTACAGTTATTGAAAGTGGGATATTGAAACCCTCTATTATAGAACTTTCTCTTCTTCCCTCAGTACTGTCAATGCTTGTTTCGTATATTTAGGAGGTTATATGTTGAGTGTATATATTTTATAATTCTTATATCATCTTGGCAAATTGACCCTTTGGTCATCATATAATATCCTTTGTATCTTTAAAAATTTTGACTTAAGGCTACTTTTGCCTGATATTAGTATAGCCACCCCTACTCTCATTTGGTTACTATTGGCGTAGAATATCATTTTCCATCCTTTCACTTTCAATCTATGCATGTCTTTATGTTAAAGTGAATCTCCTATAGATACCATATAGTTAAATAGTATCAATTCATTCTGTCAATCTATAACTTTTGATTGGGAAGCACAATGAAATAAATTGTGTCCCCTCCCAAAAAATTCATATGTTGAAACCTCAACCCTCTTTGTGGAGGTATTTGGAGATAGGCCCTTTGGAGCTAATTTGGTCATCAGAGTAAAGCCCTCATAAAAGGATTGTTACCCTTAAAGGAAGAGACACGAGACATCTCTCTCTCTGCCTCTTCCTTGGTCTACATGCACAATGAGGAAGGGTCATGAGATGCCACAGATAGAGAAGTTGACCATCTGCAACTTGAGGAGAGAGCCTTCAATAGGAACAATATTGGCTTGCTCCTGTGATCTGGGACTTTCCAGCCTCCAGAACTGTGAGAGAGTTCATTTCTGTTTAAAACACCTAGTCTGTGGTATTTCCTGTTATGGTAGCCTGAACAGACTAAGACAGAAATTGATACCATGGACTCATGTACTAATGGAACAAATACTTTAAAATTTAGAAACAGCTTTAAAGCTTTGTAATGAGCAGAGGCTGGAGTGTTTCAAGGGGCATGCTAGTAAAAGCTGATATCGTTATGAAGGGATTTTTTCTTGAACTTTTAGTTTCAGGGTGCATGTGAAGGTTGGTTCTGTAGATAAATTGTGTGTCACAGGAGTTTGGTGTACATATTATTTCATCACCCAGGTAATAAGCATAATACTGAATAGGTAGTTCTTGGATCATCACTCTCCTCTCACCCACTATCCTCAAGTAGGCCTGGGTACATATTGCTCCCTTCTGTGTCCATATGTACTCAATGTTTAACTCCCACTTATAAGTGAGAACATGGTGGTGTCTGATTGTTCCTACATTAGTTTGCTTAGGATAATGGCCTTCAGTCCATTCATGTTGCTGCAAAGAACATGATCTTTTTATAGCTACCTAGTATTCCATGGTGTCTATGTACCACATTTCCTTTATCCAGTCTACTGCTGATAGGAATTTAGGTTGATTCCATGTGTTTGCTCTTGTGAATAATGCTGCAATGAACATATGCATGCATGTCTCTTTATAGTAGAATGATGTATATTCCTTTCACTATATACCCAATAATGAGATTCTAGGTCTAATGATAGTTCTGTTTTATGTTCTTTGAGAAATCACCAAACTACTTTCCGCAGTGGCTGAACTAATTTACATTCCCACCAGCAGTGTATAAGCTTTCTGTTTTCTCTGCAACCTTTCCAGCATCTGTTATTTTTTGACTTTTTATTAATAGTCACCATAAAGGGATCTTAAAAAGTGATTCTGGGAGAGCTCAGAAACAAAAGTAGAGAGCTAGAGAAAAAGCCTCTATCTTCTTAGAGAATATGTAAATAATCATGAGAAGAATGTTGGTAGATATATGGATGGTAAAGGTCATTCTAATGAGTTTTGAAATGAAAATAGGGACATATTATGGGATATTGGAGAAAAGGCCATCCTTGTTATAAACTGGCAAAGAACTTGGCTGAATTGTGTAAGTGGTTGAAAATACAAGAAAGAGAGATAAATGAAAAGAATAAGGAAAGAAACTTGGATTTTAAGCCCTAATTATCTAAGTCCCATTTTTTTTTAGGATGAAAGACTCTGAAATCAGGAGCCTATATGAAATGTGAGAATCAACCAACTATAATTGAAATTGGAAAAATAAACATTGCAAGGAAATACATTATTCATCAACTCCCTTACACAGAGTTGACAACTTAATGGAAATTTTTTAAATGCCTTTTCAAATGTACAACCTTAATTTTTAAGTTAAATTTCAAATTTCTGATAAAAAGCAACCTTACACAAACTATATTAGAGATAAGAGGATATGATGTTTACATTAAGGAATCTTTTAAAATGAGACATAGGTTACATTCTCTAATGATAATGATAGGTTGTAACTGGAGTACCTTTGAAGTCATCTATTGAAACAAGCTACAATATGTTTCTTGAGTAGTAACTATTTTATTTATTGGCATAACAGTAATTTTTCAGCTATGTTAAATTCTGTTCAATATATTGCGTATTATAAAATTCTGAAAGTAATAGTAATTAGTATTCAGAGGATGTTAAAGTAAGTTAACCCACGTTGGTATTAGCTTAAGAAACTTGATTAGATGGCACGTTACCTGTTACCTTAATTATACTGCTTATTGATGTAATGCCAAAATTTCTCCTCTTTATCAATTGAAATACCTACACCACAATTACTCTATACGATACCTAAAACCCGTATCTTTCCTCCGTGGTACGATGCCTCTTGACAGTGTGATAACATGCCTCTGTGAGTTCTGGCAATCTGCCATAAAGCATTTGCAAAAGGAAAAATCTTGTCTCTTGGTGTGTCTATGTATATCTTTACGCTCGAAAGCAGAGAATCATTTACATATGCTGATGCCAAGCTAAAACACTCACAGGCTGTTTTGAGGTTTCAGCCTGTACAAAAAAAAAAAATACTGATCAACATGGAGGGGAAAAATACTTTAAAACACCATGCTTTTTGAAATATTTCCTAAAATGGACCTGGTTTCTCTTGAAAATTATGCCACTTCCAGGCTTGACAGAAAATGTCATTTGACTCATGAACTTCTATCCCATCACATTAACTTGTACCTCTGGGGTTCGTGTCTTTTTTTATTATAATATTTCAATTAAGGAGGGGAATGTTTGCTTTCGCAAAAGTTTCTAATCTTCAAACATTTAAGCAAAATATGGTTTTTTAGGGTCGGACCCTTTTGTACCCATCAGGGGAAGTTAGGGTGCTTTCTTTTCTCAAATTGATTTTTGCATATGATTTACAATGTAGAGAGTAGTAGTAATAATTAGTTTCTAAATGTGTGCTGGAAAGAGAAGGGGAGGGTGGGAGACAGAGATGGCAATTTAAAATAAATCACAGAAATAGAACCTGAAAACTTTGCTTTGGAATCTAGGTTCCACTGTTGCTAATGCTCCACAGGGTGCCTATTCTGGCAAAGTGTAAAAAAAAAATTAGTTTCTCAATTTTCACTTTTATTATCTTTTCATTATTAAAATGTTCAAACATGAATAAAATTAGAGAGATTACACAATCAACTCCATAACATACCATCTGAATGCAACCACTGTGGCTGTTTTTCCATATTCACTTCACTTTTTGTTCTAACATGATCTAAAGCAAATCCCATATTATAAGGACACATCACCCCTAAACACTCCGATATGTGTCTTTGAATGTCAGGAAATGTTTGTACATATCAGTGAGTTTTGATTTTCATACTCCAAACTTAATTTTGATTTTTTTTTTAACTCTTCAGTGCATTGGACTCTGCAGCTATTTTTTCCTTAAAGTTCTCTGCCTGTCTCTCTTTTCTAATTATTTTGTCTCCTTCCTCCTGGCCACTCTTTTTTGGTCTCATTCATATGTTCTTCTCCGCTGATCCCTGCCCATGGACACACATTTTAATTATGTGATAAATCTGAGTTTCCTCCTCCAACATCCATTTTACAGCAGGGCTTAGTATAAGAACTATTTGCAGAGCGATAAGAACTTTAAAAATTGACAAAAAAAAATAGTGTAGAATTATCTCCCTCCCTTAATGTAGAACCATGCAAGTACAGCAGTGCTTCCATATAAATCCTTAAGCTATACATTCTCCTTATTTGTGTCTATTGTTTCATCTATACTCTAGTATCTCCATAATATCCTCCAGATCATAACACTTCTGGGCTTTGGATGCAAAAAATTCAACTACCTCTTAGGCACTTCACACATGGACTTAGACATGACATATGAATGTCCGTTTCAATTAAGCATTCCACATCTGTTGTTTTTCATCCTGTTCACCAAAACTGCTCAACTCTGTTCTTCATCTCAGGGCAAGGCATCATCATGAGAAGCATTGCCCAAGCCAGAGATAAGGATTCATTTGCTACTCTTTCATATTCCACATACTTTATATCCAATACAGAACCAATGTCTGCTTCTAAATATACCTCCAGTCCATGTACTACTTCAGATAACACTAGAGCTACCTCTGTGCAAAACTGCATCTCTTACCTACCTCTAAGAGGATGGTCTAGCTGCCAGCATGTCCATCCATACACCTTCTTCTTGCCAGAGTAATCTGGTTAAGAAATCCAACATGCCCACATGCCTCCCATTTTCAAGCCTTCATTGGTTCTCCAGAAACTTCCAAGCAAAGTGTATACACATGCTTTGTCCTCATCTCTCGCTACTCCCCAAGCCTCCTGGACGACCTTCAGAACCTCAGGGCTTTCAGGCCTCTCAAATTGTTGCTTCCACTGTTTGAAATGTCCCTTTCCTTCCTCCTTGTGCTTTACTTCAGCATTCAACTCTGCTGACACCCCCTTCTGGAAAAACTCGGGTTCCCCCATCTGTATTTTGTGTCCTCCTTCTGAGCTCCCTTGGAACTTTGCACAGACCTCTGCCCAACCCCCTGTCACACTGCACTTCAATTATTGCTTTGCCTTGACTTTTTCTATAATCTGGAGCAAGTTCCTTGAGGGTAAGAACCATGACTTATTAGTATCTGTCCCCTTACATGGAGTAGAGGGCAGGAACATTGTAAGCATTCAGTGAGTGAATAAGTAACTGAATGATCAGGATCACAGGAAATGCTACACAAATTCACTCTAATTGTTACTTTATCTCATGTCTAAATCAGTGTAAACGGACAATAGTAAAAAGGAGAAAAGCATTCCCAGCCTAAAAAGTAAGAATTTTGGAAATGATTGCCTGTATATGTAATGTTTTAAAGAATCACTTTTTTTTTTTTCAGTTATTAATGTAAGCCTAAAAAATCTGAAAACAAAAAAAGACTACAAAGTATCATCAACCAGAGATAATAACTGCTGAAATATATAGACAAATATAATATGTGGACTAAATTATTTCTCCAAAGTTTTTCACACTTTGCAGTATCATTAAATATTCTTCAAAAATGTGATATTTAATAGTGGTACAGTAATCAATTTAAAAACATAGAACTGTACATATAATATGTAAAACATACTGTAAAAAACATAAAACAACATATAATTTATGTATAATATTATATAATTAAATAATGTATGGGACACAATAAAATATAATTTAAAAATTATATATTCCTGTCATTTTTCTCTAAATATAAAACTACTTTTCTTACACTAAGTGCAACTAGAAGTTGTTCAGAAAATAATTGGCATCTTTACTTTCTGAAGCTTATTTATAAATCCTATAAAATAAAAAAATTTTAATAGGATGAGAAAAATATTATTCAAGAAAAACAGATGATAGCTCTGTTATTCTAAAAAAATATAACCTAAATCAACCTGCAGTGGTTCGCTTGTGGCTCCCAAAAGATATGACCACTTGGAATCTCAGAATGTGACCTTATTTAGATTAGGACTCTGTAGATGTAATTAAATCTCAAGCCCATCCTGGAATTAAGGTGGACCATAAATCCAGGGGCTGGTATCCTTTATAAGAGAAAGGCAGAGAGAGATTTGACCTAGAGACACAGAGGGGAGAAGGCTGTGTAAAGACAGAGACAGAGGCTGCACTTAATGCTGCCACAAACCAAGAAATGCCAGGAATCCACAGAAATTGAATGAGACAAGGAATACTTTTCCTCTAGAGACTTCAGCAAGGGAGTGGTTCTGCTAACACCTTGAATTCTGACTTGTAGCCTACAGAAACATACAGCATAGATTTCTGTTGTTTCAAGCCACCCAGTTTGTGATAATTTGTTACAGCAGCCTTAGGAAACTAAACATAGCTGAAAGTACTAAAATGCTGTGCCTCAAATATTTTCAATGTGTGCATTACACCTGACTCCTAAAATCATCACAGCATCAGAAACAAGAAAAGAATCAAAATTGCAAACACAACCTAAAAATTTATATTTAAAGCATCTGGCTAGTAATTAAGAATAATTTAGTAAAGTTGATGTGCATTTAAAGAACAAATGAAATTACTTATTTTGAAATTATTTTGTGACTTTTTTTGCTTGACACAAAAACATAGTAGAATGTCTTGATGGGGTTTGCGGGGGAGGAGGAGAAATTCTTTCCCTATATGCAATAGTTATTTTTTTCCCCAAATAAAATAATCACAAACCAAACTCAAATGTGATTATTTAAATGGTAAACACCAGAGAGAGAGAGGTGCCAGGCTGGGGAAAAAGCTATTGAGGTAAATTGCTTGTGCTACTGGAGAGAGTGAAAGCTACTCAGAATACTTCGTGTGCCAGAGATGAGACTTAAAAATGAAATTCACCATTAAGCATAACTTAAAATAGTTTGTGTTCCTGCTGAAGGACACTGGAGGAATATCACTATAACAAATTTCTATATTTAATTCTTGGACAGCAGCCAGGTATAGGTCAGACATGAAATTTTTCTATTAAAATAACCACTAGCAAGGAAAAAACAGACCCTCATGCCTAGAGACACACATACACACATCACATACTGTATGTAACCCAATGATCATAATTTCACAGTGACCAGACAGGAAACGTGTGACAAAAAGCATCCAGGTCTCTTGACTAGTGAGTGATAATAATAGGGCACCTAAGATTACTGACATTCCTGTAACCCATACTTCCCCACGAATGGCTGACGGCTGTCTTACGCTGCAATATTTCTGAGCGTTCAGCTTCCGAGAGTTCAGCTGCCCCATGTAGCTTGTGGAATTCAGCGAGAACTAGCATGCTGCCACCCAGGGAATCCAGAGGAACCCAGTCCCTGGTAGGCTTCCCTGCCTCCTAGCAACCCTCCTGCTATTACATGTGGCCAAGCTCACTCAAGAGGGCTAATGTACAGACACGTGGGGGCTAGTTACTGATTGAAAATGGAAATGATTCAACTGCCGCCTTTCTTTTGCCTCTTTTATTTCTGTTTAATCTGAGATGATTTTGTTGAATTAAATGGCATAGGAAGCAATCTGCTGCTGTCACCTGCAGTGTTTTCATTATCTGAATGACTATCAACAGGTAGTAGATGGTTATTCATTCAAGTAATAATAGATATTACAAATAAGAGTATTAAGCACTAAAATATATCCTTGTGGCATCAATCTCTTTGTCTTAGAACTAAGTCTCATTTAGCTGACTAACTTGCTGGTTTTGCTATAAATTTACTAACATGTTAAAAAGAACTTGAAATTCCCAGAGCTGTGATAAATGCTGTGACGGAACCCGTTGCTAGATGTGTAACTTTTGTGAAATATTAGGACCAAGCTTAAACTGTCATCATGCGAGAAAAGACTGACACAGCCTCCCCAGACATTCATCAAAGTTACCATAGAGTAAGATGGTCATGTCTATTTATGTCTTACATCAGCTGAAATTAAATCAGTGTTTGAAAACCAGCAGTCAGTGAGCTAATGAAAACCTGAAATTGTGTTGTGTTCAGTTTGTATGTTTTCTTGTCACTTGCCAACTTCTAAAATGATCATGTGTGCTCATCTCCAAATCCCAGGTTTTAGCTTTTCATGACCAAATCAGAAAATCTGACCACATTAGAGCCGTATGCACACATGAATGTTATGAATAGTATTGGCTGGAACTCCATGGTAGCTGACACTTATAAAAAAGGCGCATTGTTTTCCGCTTCCCCACAATCCCCCTCACTCCTATCATTTTGCATGTGTTAGTGGTTGTTTGTTATCAGACCTTCCCTGTCACTCTGACCATTTGACCTGTTTATGCTATCTTTCTGGCCTCTAAACTAACGACGTTTGCAGGCCCTTGTCTAACTGCTCATTCGTATGTCATTTCCACAAGGCGGTGATTTTCAGGCCACAGAGGTGTGTTCACTTATTTAAGATTTCTGAGTCCTAAGGAATGATTTTAAAATAACTTATGCTCTCAGGCAAGTCAGATACATTGAATTATTAACTCCCAGTATTCTCACTCTAGACATGCTAATAGCTTGTTGATCTCAATAATTCTGTCAGTTAATGTTGGAAGGGTTAAACAATTTAGAAGGAAACATGCGAGATTCAGTGATGATGCCAATTTGATGACTAGTGGGTAAAAGAAGGAGGTGTGATTGGTGGTTTTCTCTAGTACAGGCTTAGACCATCCCCCTCCTTGCTCACTATAATCCAATCCAATTGGAATAGTGAGCTCATTCCAACATATAAGTTGTTTTTTGTGCTAGTTGTTTTTTTCTGCCCAAAACAGAAACTCTGTCTCTGCTGGATGATTCCTCCTCCTCATCCAGTTTTTAGATCAAATACTTATTCTAAAACAGCATGCATATGCCACACCATCCCCCTAGGTTTGTTTTTGTCATGGCATTTAGAGTTTCTGAAAATACTTTATGTATTTGACTTGGTTATCTGATGTTGTCTTTCGGTGGAATGTAAACTCTACGAGAACAATTATTTTGTGTGTAGTAACACTCTTTAAACATAGTGTGAATGTCTGCAAAAGTGGATGAACGAATGACATGGTACATATAGCATTGAAATAGCCCAGTGGTGGAAAAGGAAGAAGAGGAGTGAGAAGGCAGAGAATGGCCTATATTCCAATTTCCTGGAGTGATAGATGTATAAAATCCACAGATTTTAGAACCAGATAAAGCCTATTAGTCCTAAGTAGCTTTTGTCATTCAAAGTACTTGCCTTTAACTGCTTATTAATGGCAGATGAGGAGACTGTGCACCAAAAGGTAAATCCATGTGGCACTTTATTGAGAGAGTCATGCTGTGGTGAGAATAGAGTTGAACACAGGTGTGCCTGGTAATATAATTGATTTACGTCCTGGCACGATCTCATCACGTTGTAGATATGTAACAATTTGCAGACTGACATCTGCCCAAGGATAACTTTTTAGGTACTACTGGTTGAAATATATATTTAAAAATAATCTCAGTTTTAAAAGAATAATTGAATCACAAGGTAGATTTCCTGAAGAAAAATATTTTCGCAATGCAAAAGAGTGCATGATAGTAATTTCCTTTGTGAAACAGTTATACTTCCCATGGAAACAAAGTCTTAATTGAAAGAGATGGTAAATTAGAGAGATTGAGACAGAGAAAAAGGTGTAGGGAAGAGGGCAGGGAAGATAACGTATTTATAAAATGCACATGAGTATTTTCCTTAAATAGTGGAGAAATTTACTTAAAGTATAATAGATTTTGGAAGTCATACAATTAGTAGTCTTGTGGCTTAATAGATGTCTCCAAGAATGGTTAAAGGGAACTCAATCTGAAATATATATTAAATAATTTCAACGTTTATTTTAGGTTCAGGGGGTACATGTACAAGTTTGTTACGTGGGTGTATTGCGTGATGCTGAGGTTTGGAGTAGGACCGATCCCATCAGCCAAGCAGTAAGCACAGTACAATAGTTTCTCAAGCCTTCCTCACCCCTTCATCCTCCCTCTAATAGTCTCCGGTGTCTATTGTTGCCATCTTTATGTTCATGAATATCCAGTGCTTAGCTCCCACTTATAAGTGCAAACATGCAACATTTAGTGTTCTGTTCCTGTGTTAATTCACTTAGCATAATAGCCTCCAGCTGCATCCATGTTGCAGCAAAGGATATGATGAAATATATTTCCATATATGCTCCTAATATATGTATTTCCATGTGTGCTCCAATAAATTATTATATGTGCTTTAAAAGTGTCAGGAAGAGACAATTTTAACTTTAATAGAAAACCAAAATGTGTTAGTAGAATTATAACAAAGCTGAACAGGTTATTCTTTGGCCCCCTCTGACCTCTTTAAGTCACTTGACTATAGATATGGCAGAATAAATATGTCGGGTCAGTCAGGATTGCATGGTTCAATTATATCAGTCATGTTCTGTTTCTTAGCCATGAGGTATCCTTTCATTTGAAAATTCTTCAGGGTGGCCGACTGTAGGGAAGCAGCCTAAAAGTGAGGTTTTCTCTCCATCTATTTTATATTTATCTGGCTTTCTGAATAGCTGTGAGAATGTTTCCAATAGGTAAATGTTCTCAGAGGTCATCGAGCCAGTAGAGAGGAATTAGGGGCTTGGGAAACCAGCTAGATAGGGCATTTCCAAATACAAATAATAAATGGATGCGGGTACAATCAAATAGACTTTTTAAAGTCAATTTCTTTTGAGAAATAGATTATCTGTCTAGGTGAATTCCCCTTTTAACATTAAAAGCCAGCTTCCAGATAGGTGTGATCCATTCATTCACTGACCACTAAATGGCATTGACGAATTACACTTTCTAATAGCCAGCATTGGCAATGATAAATCTCCTGACTCCTGGCTTCGCAAGGAGATTGGATTTGGTGGAGTAGCTGCCTTCCCAACCATATTCTTAGAGATGTAAGCAATCTAACTCATTGAAATGATTGTTTCCTTTATTTACAGTGCTGATGAAACAGAACTCACCGTTGTGATTGCAAAAAGTAGATTGTTATGGCCCCTCAGTGTACCACACCCCAGTTAGCAGGACACATCCCATCTATTTGTTGGAAAAAGAAAGAAATAAATGCCTTTTGTATTAATTCTTTGCTAATATTAGGCAAATATTTTTAACTCTTTTAATGAAGAGAATAATGTAAAGCCAAATTCCCTTGGCCTTTCTTTGCCATTCTTGAAGTACCTTTATTGCAGGCTTTTTTTGTTTTATTCCATGTCCTAGACCATAAAAGATAAAAAAAAAAAAAAAAAAAAAAAAGCCTTGGGGCATATATGAGGCAGAGTAAATTACGCCTTGATTTACATAGTGAGATGGACTCTCTGGGACAAAACAATTAAAGCAATACAATTTTCTTCTTGCAGTGCTCAACATCAACTGATGCAAGATATTTGATTGGTTTTCCAGTTCTGCTGGTTTTCTTTGGCTTCTTTGTGGAATGGTTTCACGTGCAGTGGCTGAATATGGAATTCAGACCTAGCAGTAGTATGATAAATTGCTGTGCCAGGGAGTCATTATCTTTCTCCACTGGAACTAACGGGCAATCGCCACAGGGACTCAAAATAACACGCAACCATCCATTGTCATAGTCAAAGTATGCATAGGAAATATGAATTGCTTTTTCTTTATAAAATTAAGATACTATAGAACACTTCTGACCTAAGCAGTAATTCCAGCATGATTTTAGGATTATGACCAAGTTCAGCTTTAGCAATTTGTATTCTAGGTGCGTAGAATTAAAATAGAAGTTTCTTAACATATTTTCTATTTAGCACATTCATAGTTTTTAAAAATTACATATGCGTGAATTTTACCATTTACAGAATCTTCATATTTAACAGAGTGAGATTGTAAAATCAAAAATAGGCTGGGTGCAGTGGCACTTTCGGAGGCCAAGGCAGGCAGATCACCTGAGCTCAGGAGTTCAAGTCCAGCTTAGCCAACATGGTGAAACCCCATCTCTCCTAAAAATACAAAAATTAGCCAGGAGTGATGGCACGCGCCTGTAATCCCAGCTACTCTGGAGGCTGAGGCAGAAGAATCGGTTGAACCCAGGAGCTAGAGGTTGCAGGGAGCTGAGATAATGCCATTACACTGCAGCCTGGGCAACAAGAGAGAAATTTTGTCTCAATAAACAAATAAAGCAAAAATAAGTTTTTCATTCCTTTCCTATTCTTGCACACATGTAACATCTTTTTTTACAGAAAGAAAAAAACGCTGTTATGCTTTAGATAATTATTCATGTTTATGTGTTTTGAGTTCTCTTAAGAAAATATTGGTAACTAAATAAATGGTAAATGAAACAGTCTCCAGACGTGGATGACACCATCAGAAGTCTGGACTTATTCTCCATTCTGCTTTAGGAAGGACAATACAGGTAAATGTGAGAGAGAACACTGTGCTTTGGCTGACTGAGGGACTGCCTCTGTTTCTGGAAATACATTTATTATGTTTGCCTTTTCTTTCTGAGAGTGTGGATGTGCAAGGCAGAGTGTGTTAGATATGTAATTTTGATTTAAAGCACAGTGGATAACAGCAGGCTTGGTTTTATATACGAGTGGCCTCAGCAGGTGATAAATTGTTTTTGACTTTCATCAGTTGCCAATAAATAAGAAAAAGTGAGAGATTTATCATGTATGTAAAAAACTGTAGCAACATTCTCTATCATGTAAAATAAAATTTAATAAAAAAATGCATGCGGTCACTTATTTCACTTTTATAGGCTGTGAATTCCGAGAGTCTGTAGTCTTTCCAGGATGGGGAGTAGGGATTGGAGATTTGGACCTACTTGTCCAGAGTCAGGGTAGTGACAATTTTCCACAGCTGGCTAAGGGCTCCTGCTGTTTACAGAACTGAGTGGCTGTCGTGTGTGTGTGTGTGTGTGTGTGTGTGTGTGTGTGTGTGTGTGTTTCTTTACCTATGACCCTTTTATTAAGCACCTATCTGTGCTCAATAGCAAAATGGATTCTAATTGCTTCACAGCAGGGTAAGTGATTTAACCTGAAGCAACGCAATAGTTTTTATTTGCAATTGCCAACACTTCTACACAGACGCCCCTCCACCTCAAAGAAGACAAAACAAAACAAAACAAAAACCACCAACCTGAAAATAGAAAAACATGACCAAAACTATTATAGTGCACTTTTTTCTCTCTAATCACAAAAACAGGAAGATGGGAAATGCATACAAAGACAAGAAAATGTTATTACTAGAAATGGCCTTAGCAACCACCCTGTTTAGTCCTTAATCTTGTTAATATAATAATGATTTGGTTTTTTTTATATTTATTCATTGATAATCTAGAGACTTCCAGAGCTGTGGCAAGTGACTAATTTTGAATGGAAGCAAAGCCATGTTTGAGACAAATATGGGGCTAATTATTTATGATTTCTCTCTTCAAATATATATGGAGTAACTTCTAAATACTAGTCACTGGGATGGTTCCCATGGGATATGAAGAAATAAACCAGACATGGTGTCTGTCTCAAGGAACTCACAGACTCATTAATGTCATGCTAGGGACCAAATGTCTGACTGGCACAGGGACAGGAGAAAATCATATTAAATATTAATACATGTTTTATTTTGAATAAATTTGATATTCTTCTAACTTTGAACTTCCAAAGGAATTACTGTGTTTTAGAAATTGTGTTATTTGGATCTCTGCTTTGAGTCACATACTTTTTCTATTTTTCTGTTTTCTTTCTCTTTCTCAGTGTTTGTTTGAATAAAGCAAGAGAAATTGGAAAATACCCAATTGTAAGGAATGGCATTATTTCTCCACTCATATTCAGGATAATGTGATGAGCTGGGATTATTTTCTCTCCACTGTGTATGTCTGTAGAAAATCCTGTGCTTTTTTAGGTGACCAGAACCTGTCATTTGTCATTCTTTCCCATCTGCCACCCAGTGAAGACTTTGAGCATTCTGAGTGAAGTTTGGGAAGAATCAGATTAGCAAACCCAAAGATTCTATTTTTGTTGGGATGAATTCTAACCTGTAGCCTTCATAATAGGAACAATTACCACAGTTTTAGTTAGGAGTACTTTTTTTATTTAAAAAATTTGGATACATGACTTAACCTCTCCCGCACGCCCACAGCCATGGCCCCACTTCCAAACTCTGGCTAGAATTCTTCAGAATCCCATACCGTGGTACAGCCCACACATGAATTAATCTCTGTAATACAATTGTAATGCTTCTGTCTGTCTCCCAGGCCCCTTTTCACTCCTGGCTGATAAGAATCTCTAATGTGCTGTTGTAAATGCTCCATTTCTATCCTTAGTCTAAAAAAGAAATAGCATTTATATCTATTAACATCCACAGAAACATTTGTCAACGACAACTTGAAGAATGACATAACTTTTAAAGTGCACCCATCTGGGAGATTTTCCAAGTTGGGACATACCCAGATTGGCAAAGACTCTAAGAAACCGATTCATATGTACTAAATATGACTCAATTTCTGGACTTCTTTTATATTTCCAGCTATTAGATTTGGAAGTGCAAGAGATAAGACAAAACATATATATATATATATGTATATATATATATTACACACAAACACACACACACACACATATATACATACATACAAAAACAGAACAAACAAAAAATGAACACGTAGAGACCCACACCTTTAAAGTAAAATAAAAACAGATCTATAAAAGTTCTAATAGGAAAGAGCTGGATCCTTACAGTAAGATGCAGAGCAAGGGAGAAATCAGGACTTCTTTTTTTTGTTGTTAGTGAACTCTTCTCTGCGTGACCCATTTGACTCAAAGACAAAAAGAAACTGTCTTGGAAAAAAACTTTTCTTCTGTCGTTTTATGTTTTGATATTGGGGGCCTGTCGATTAAACTCGCATTCACAGATGAGTAAAAGAAAAAAACAGATTTTAATCATATACATACATATGGGGACTTCACAAAAACATGTGACTTAAAGTGGTGGTTAGAATTTTAGGCTTAGATACTATCTTAAGAGAGGGTGAGGCTGGGGAAAGGGCAACTATTGGAAAACTAATGACTGGGAAAAGGTAAATGAGCCCGCAGGAGAATAAATGGGAGATATAATACTTTTGTCACAAAGTCTGTTTGGGTGTGGTGCTGACTTCTCTGAGATGATTAGAGTTACTCATAGAAAGAGCATTTATGACAATTAAGTTTTTTTGTTCTTTTGGGAGGCTCTGCTTTTAAGCAGAGTAGGAATTTCAGGGACTCAACTGTCCTCAACTTAAAATAATTTTTATGCCACAGTGACATATTCTAGACCCCTTCAAACTATTAAAAAACCATCTGGGGGTCTACCTCAAAAATGAATCCTTTTCAATCAGGGGCTCTAGAGAAATGCCAACATGTTCTCTTCACTTGCACAATATCAGAGAACACAGGTAAAATTTTTCTTTTTCTTCTCAAAATTTGAAATCCTTCCAAATGTTAATTTTTGCTCTCTGTTAACATCTATTACTCATTCAAGCTCAACCTGTTACCAATGAACCTGTTTGCTACCAATGAACTTTTTCTCCTAGTTTATATAATTAATATTATCTTTGTATATGGAAGAAAGCTACAACATTTTCTACACTTTCAGTTTTGCCTTTAGTAAATATATACTGGAATGCAGAAATGCTTAGCCTAATTTGTAAATATTGACTTCTTTTGTCTCATTGGTTCTAAGAGTCCATGATTTAGACCTGCATTTATTTAACACATTTGATAAATCCTTTAGATGATGATTATATTGAAAACATTCTATAAGAGTAGAACTTCATTTTAAAATAAAATTAAAAAGTACAAAATTCAGTCAGTAAAATCGTTAATAATTATCAAGTGAACTGAAATTGGCACTCTGTCAACCAATCATTCCAAATGAATATGTGCAAAGAGAAATATTTATCCTTAATACTCATTGCTTCAAAATTAAGTTGGCAGGGTCATTTTATCTAAAATTAACAATTCTCCTCTTAGAATTTTGAAGGAATTACATTATTTTATGTCTAGACACCAGGAAATGATTTGCTCTCATGCTACCACCGAAAGCCCTACTGAATTCCAAGTACCTATTCCATAATCACACAATTGGAAGGTAATCTTTAAGATGAAGTCAACTGTTTTTTGTTTTGTTTTGTATTGGTCACTGGTTAATATATCTTAGTATTTTTCATGGGATTTGTGTATATATATATATATTTATATATATATATATAGAAAGTTCTAATAGGAGAGCTGGATCGCTACAGTAAAACGCAGAGCAAGGGAGAAATCAGGACTTCTTTTTTTGTTGTTGTTGGTGAACTCATCTCTGAGTCTGGCTCATTTGACCCAAAGACAAAAAGAAGCTCTCTAGGAAAAAAAACCTTTTCTTCTGTCCTTTTATGTTCAGATATTAGGGTCCTGATATTGAGGGTCTTTCATGGGCTATATATAGTCCATGAAAAATACTAAAATGTATTAACCAGTAACAAATACAAAACAAAACAAAAACAGTTGACTTCATCTTAACGATTGCCTATCAGTTCAATTGGACACTATATCTATCTGTCTGTCTGTCTGTCCATCCATCCATCCATCCATCCGTCTGGAGAATTGGCTTGGAGTTAGAATTCTATCTCAAACTTTGATTCAAAGTTATTTACCTAATATTTAATGTTTCCCTGTGGAAAACACATGCGCGCACGCGCACATACACACACACACACACACACACACACACACACCCCTATCTCCAATTCAGCTGGACACTATCTGTCTGTCTATATACATCTATCTATATGTCATATTAGCACTGACATCATTAACCTAATAGTTAAAATATGAAATTGAATGCATCAGATCAAATTTCAGCTCTACTACTTACAAGCTATTTGATCAAGGCAAGTTTCTTAAATTTAGTATACTCATCTATAAAATGGGGATACCAGTAGCCTCATAGGGTAGCTATTAAAATTAAATGAATTTAGATGTATAAAGCATTTTGAATAGGGTCTGGTCAGGTTAGATAAGCATTTGCTATCAACATCACTGTCGTCATCATCATTCCAATGGAGATGTATAGCAAGCAACTTTATGAAGTTTGGGATAGACCCAAGATAATGCTTTCCTCAACCTGAAACAGAATAGATGTATTATATATTTCCAACACTACATAAAATATATACAAAATAATTTACAGCCCATGCTTCCACCAGGTTTTCAGTTTATAAAATATAGCGGTTACTTCTCTCATAATTCAAAAATTTTTAATGCTTTGGAAAATGAAGAAATGAAAGACAAGCTTTCATTCTGGAGTTTTCTGTATCAGTCCAAAACTGTTCATAAATGCAAGGGTTGAAATATAAGTAATCATTTAGAATGTAGTGAGTATGGTGTATATATGTATAAAGTGCATGTGTGTGGCTTTTAAAATTTCAATTACCTAAAACAAGAAAGATATATTTACTGTTTAAGATTTTTTTATTATTTAGTATCCTCTTCCTGCCAAATAATTAGACTGATATGATTTTTTAGTTGAAAACTATGATAGAGGTCATCAATTCAAATAGCTAATTGGATTGTAGAAATTATAGTAAAACCAGAATGCCCTAATTTACAAAGTCTACTTTATTAATTTCAATGTGATAAATATTAGCAGATATTATACCATGTGCCAACATTATGCTGTGTGATAAGGCATCAAAGATGAATAAAATGTACCTGGTCATAATAGGAGGAGATACATATAATCTAGGGGTCCTGAGGTTATTTAATACATCATGCTTATCTATTTCTTCTTGAAAATCACTGTTGCTTTCCTAATTTCCTTCTCTTATTTGGAGAATTGGCTTGGAGTTAGAATTCTATCTCAAAATTAGATTCAGAGTTCTTTACCTAATATGTAATATTGCCTTGTGGAAACACACACACACACACACACACACACACACACACTCACACACTCTCTCTCTCTCTCTCTCTCTCTCTCACTCACTCCTGGCTACTATGTATAAGTCTAACAAAGTGAGTATGGAATTTCTCTTATGATTTTTGGCTTTGGCTTTTCACATTGTTTTATCATATCCCTGACTCATATTACTGTTTCTCATATTGAAAGACAGAATACATGTTTATCTTCAAAGGAGAGTTACCAAATCAAATCTATTAGTAAACACTAGGGAAAATGTAAATGAAAACAAAAATAGTCAAAAAACTTTCAATATATTATTCTCTCTGCATAAAACGTTTTATATTTCTTCCTACAGTTTTATTTAGGAATATATTATACATGCTATTTGTTTTTTCCACTTTTATTCTAGGTTTGGGGCCACATGTGCTGGTTTGTTACATGAGTATACTTTGTGATGCAGAGATTTCAGGCACTATTGATCCTGTCACCCAAATACTGAGCATAGAACACAATAGTGAGCTTTTCAACCCTGGCCCCCACTCCCCTTTGCCCTTTAGCAGTCCCTAGGGCCTATCATTGCCATCTTCATGTCCGTGAGTAACAATGTTTAGCTCCCACTTATAAGTGAAAACATGCAGTATTTGGTTTTCTGTTCCTATGTTAATTTGCTTAGGATAATAATCTCCAGTGGCATCCATGTTGCTGCAAATGACATAATTTTGTTCTTTTTTATGACTGTGCAGTATTCCATGGTGTTTATGTATCATTTTTCTTTAATCCATCATTGATGGGCACCTTGGTTGATTCTGTGTCTTTGCTATTGTGAATAGTGCTGTGATGAACATTCAAGCACATGTTCCTTTTTGGTGGAACAAATCATTTTCTTTGGGATATATACCTAGTACTGGGATTACTGCGTCAAATGGTAGTTCTGTTTTACATTCTTTGAGAAATCTCCAAACTGCTTTCCACAGTGGCTGAACTAGTTTGCATTCCCATCAACAACATATAAGCCTTCCCTTGTCTCAGAATCCTCACCAGCATCTGTTGTTTCTTGACTTTTTAATAATAGCCATTCTGACTGGTTTGCGATGGTATCTCATTGTAGTTTTAATTTGCATTTCTCTGAAGATTAGTGACATTGAGCATTTTTTCGTATGTTTGTTTGCTGCTTGAAAGTCTTTTGAGAAATATCTGTTCATGTGTTTCATTAAAAATGGGGTTGTTTTTTGCTTTTTCAGTTGTTTAAGTTCCTTATAGATTCTGGATATTAGACCTTTGTCAGATGCATAGTTTCTGAATATTTTCTCCCATTCCATTGGTGGTGTGTTTACTCTGTTGATAGGTTCTTTTGTTGTGCAGAAGCTCTTTAGTCTGATTAGGTCCCACTTGTCAATTGTTATTTTTGTTGCAACTGCTTTTAAGGACTTGGTCAAATTCTTTCCCAAGGCCAATGTCCAGCTATAAGAATTATATAAGAAAACCTAGGAACCCCAGTGTTTAATCCATCTCGAGTTAATATTTATATATGGTTAAAGGTAGGGGTCCAGTTCAATGCATCTGCATATGGCTAGCCATATACATACTACTTTGCAGTATCAAGTATTACAGTTCAGACTTTTGGCATGAATTATATAATGTAATCTATATTTTAAATTTTTTAGCAAAGGGCTTATTATAAACAAATTCATTGCTTTTTTTAAACTGTTATTTTACGTTCAGGGATACATGTGCAGGTTTCTTATGTAGGTAAATTTGTATCATGGTGGTTCATTGTCAGATTATTTGATCATCCAAATTCTAAGCCTAGTACCCATTAGCTGTTTTTCCTGATCCTCTCCCTCCTCCCACACTCCACCCTCTAATAGGTTCCAGTGTGTGTTATTCCTCTCTATGTGCCCATATGTTCTCACTGTTTGGCTCCCACTTATAAGTGAGAACATGCAGTATTTTGTTTTCTGTGCCTGCAATAGTTTGCTAAAGATAATGGCTTATAGCTTCATCCATGTCCCTGCAAAGGACATGATCACATTATTTTTATGGCCTCATAGTATTAATAGAAATTTTTGCCTTCTATTAAAAATTAAATATTGTTAATATTCCAAGTACAAAATATTTCTCCTAATCCTATTCTTTATACAGACTCATATTCTCATAATTAATAATTTATAAAACTATGTATCACTTATCTAAGGTAATCAAAATTAAAGTTCATGGCATTATATAACTATTTTAAGATCATATTTTCATATTTCCATAAGACTGACCTAGAAAAAATTAAATCCCAGAGGACAAAGAAATATAGCTATTATTTTATATGCTTTAAATGTATCCCTAAAATTTACATGTTGTGAATGTGATGGTATTAAGACATGGGGCCTGTAAGAGGTGATTTGGTCATGAGAATTTTGCCCTTATAAATAGGAGTAGGTACCCTTAAAAAGGGGATTGATGGAGGAAATTCATTCCCTTTTCACCTGTCTGCCTTATATCATGTGAGGACACAGCAAGAAGGCCCCAACCAGACACCAAATGCCAGCACCTTGATCTTTAACTTACCAGCCTCCAGAAATGTGAGAAATACATTTCTATTCTTTACACATTATCCTGTCTGTTGGACTTTGTTGCAGCAGCACAAAATATACTGAGACATCCTTGTAGGGGTTTTCAGCTGGGCCTGAGAATTAAATTGACAAGACAGATCAGCAGTAGAATAGCATACAAAGTTATTATTATCTAAGTTTTACATGGCACACAGGGGCTTTCATAAGGAAATGAAGGACCAAAGATGCAATTAGTATTGCACACGTATATAGTGAAGTGAACACAGAGTAGTATGTTGTGGGAAAGTAACAAAAATATGTGGGGAGGCTAGAAGATAGGAATTATCTTCATAAGCTGTGTACAAAATTCTCTCAGCCTCAACTTATACTTGATAATATAGTTATTTTCCTTCTAGTATAGGGAGGGTATCTTTAACATGGAAATTTTATCTCCTGCTTTTAAGAAATAGCACAGGTTGGGCACAGTAGCTCACACCTGTAATCCCAGCACTTTGGGAGGCCAAGGCAGGTGGATCACCTGAGGTCAGGAGTTCAAGATCAGCCTGGCCAACATGGTGAAACCCCGTCTCCACTAGAAATACAAAAATTAGCCAGGCTTGGTGGCAAGTGCCCATAATCCCAGCTACTCAGGAGGCTGGAGCAGGAGAATCCCTTAAACCCAGGAGGCAGAAGTTGTAGTGACCTGAGGTCGTGTCACTGCACTCCAGCCTGAGTGACAGAGCAAGACTCGGTCTCGTGGGGAAAAAAAGAAAAAACAGCACAAAAGTCAGAGTGATCTTTCTGTACCTGCTGTTTGTCAATTGCCTTTAAATCAAAATAGTCAATATGCTGCTGAAGCAGCATATTTTGAGGTAATATACACTTAAGTCCTTCATCTACATCACACGGTGATGTAGGACACTAACAATTCTTTGAATGTTTGAATTAACAAATTTAGTTAACAAATTAACAAATGATTATTTAGCATCTCTCCAACTTTTTACATTATTAAACATCTGACTAATTGGAATAATTTTATCAATTTTATTTTCTATTACATGTTCCCATTATGTTATCCAAATTTCAGTATGTGGAAAATATAATAATATCGATGAAAAGATGATGATGACACTGATTTAAGTAAACTATATAGATTTTAGTGGGAAAAATGGTCAGCAACTATTCTCAGTGTTGTGTAAAAGTATTTCTAGTAGGCCATGTTCCCTTTCTGTGAGAAATACGAACACGGATAATAGGAAGAGACCTTAGAAACTATCAAATGAAATCATAAGAAAAAATTTTAGAGCCAAATGAAAATTAAAGATTGCTATATAGCCCATCTCATTCATTTTATAGAGTATGGAGATTTGCTCCGGATAAAGGGAGTGACATGGCCAAAGGCAAGGAGTGAATAAAATAGAGTCAGAAATAAAGCTGAACTATCTTGACACCCTAGTCAAGAATTATCTTTTCATCTACTTTCATCCATCCTTACTAGTAGACTTTCATTTCCAAGGACAGCCAAGATTGGGTCTTACTTTTCACTACTATATCCCTGGAGCTTAGCATACTTTTAGGCACATTGTGGGTACTTAATACATGTTTTGAATAAATACAGGAATAAAAATAACTACATAACTTGGAAGAAATTTTAATTTATTAAGCAGTCGCTATTATTTCACCATGTTTGGATGCAAATATTAATTTGAATTCCTGATTCATGCATACTGAACTTATTAGTAGCCAACAGATTAAAATGTATTTTATTTAGAGTTATAGTATGTAAAATACTTTGCCTAGCCTCATCAGACTCAAATATTCATTTGTTCTTTTTCTGCTTCCAGTTGTGTTCTGTCCATTTAAAAGAATCCCTGTATCTAAGTATAGCTACCCCTGGTCTATTTTCGTTTCTATGTCCATGGAATAGCTTTTTTCATACGCTCATTTTCAGTCTATGTGTGTCCTTAAAGATGAAATGAGTCTCTTCTAGGCAGCATATAGGTGGGTTGTTTTTTTTTTTTAAATCCATTCAGCCACTGTATGTCTTTTGATTGGAGAATTGAATCTACTTAAATTCAAAGTAATTATTGACAAGTGAGGAACTACTCTTGCCATTTTCTTATTTGTTTTCTCCTTGTTTTGTAGATTCTCTGTTTTTTTCTCTTTTTATTTTCTCCATGTCACCTATCAATATAAAAAATTCTGTACATATTTTACTTAGTTATGCTTTTGTCTTCCAGCTGTGCTCCATGAGGTTAGATTTCTGTCCCCTCCCTCCCTTTTTTTTTACTGCTATATGCAGGAAGCAGAACAAAGCCTGGGACATAGTAGATAAACAAACATTCTTTGAGTAAAGGAATGAAATAAATACGTAGATATTGGTATGTAAAGAAAAATTCTAGAGTGATATATACCTAAATATTAACATTTAGGTTAAAGATATCCAGTAATGGCTATGAATAAACTATTTAAAAATAACTTATTTTCCTGTTTACAATATGATGTATATTTATTATATATATTGGTAAAAAAAATTTTTTAAAGAAAAAGAACACCCATAACTTCAACATGTGATTATTTTAATTGACATACTCACATAGATATTTTCTGTCTTTTGCTTTCTATTCATATATGTTTTCACCCAACAAAATTGGGATAGTTCTGTGTATTATTGTAATTTTTTAAAGGAATTTAAATATCACCTAAACAATGAGAAATATGTTTGCTTTAGTGGCCCTATAAAAGCAATCCCTGAAATATTAAAATAATATACTTGAAAAAAATATATCCCCTTTGTGACGACCTTATTTTGTGAGGCTGCTACTGCTTGGCTGTCATAAATTGAGTCAAATTTGTCTGAATTTTAATTGCTCCTGAATATATTATTTCCTGGAAATAAGGTAGAACCATTAATAGAAAAGAATGTATGTTCTATGGAAAATTATTTATTGTTATTTCCAAAAATAATCAGAAATGCATATAAAACTTCAAATTAGAAAATTGTGAAGGCTGTCTTATGGCTGATGTGGCAGAATATGGGGAGGGGAAGAAAAGCTGGAGGAAGATACTTTTTAGTTTTCAGAGGCACTGGTTACATTTTCCACTGGTTCTGTTTTATCTGCATAACTTGGGTCTTCTGATTCTCTTTCTTTTTTGTGTGGATAATTGCTTTGTTGTTAGTGCTTTGACACTGAGTGACAGTGCTTTTTGGTAGTTGACAGCCAAATCTATTGGCAGACGATAGTCCTCATACATGGAGAGGTGCTTTCTTTCTGCCTAGTGACAGTAAGAGCGTCTGAGTTGACAGAGGAGGTCTCGTACCTCTCAGGAGAGAGACAAAAGCAGAAGTGGGGGGAGTGAGATTTCTGTCAGAATAAAAACATCTATTTAATTCTGCTATGGAGAGAAATACAACTGGCAGTGCCTGTAATGACTACAAGTTAAAACAAATCATTTTATTTATGTGTATTGCCTATAGAAAATTTTATCACTTGGTAAGCTATCAAGGTCTCCATATCATGCCTTTGGAAACACTGTAAACCAAAAACAAATTCATCTTCGTGCAGTGGAGTTTATTAACAGAAGACAGTTCAGAAGAGCAGAGTATAGAGAGGACATAAATGTAATTCTTGTATAATTCATATCACCAAATGAAACTTGTGTGAGCAAAAATATTCCTAACAATGGTTAGCAGAACGATACTTCCTAATTGTGAAAAAGAAATTTTGCAAGGTTTTTAGAGGTGGAAGCCGGGGATTTGATTTGTCATTGATAATTCACATTTGAAAGTTGCACAAATTGAAATAAAAAGTATCTTTTTATCTTCATTGAGAAGGTGTTCCCCATTTAAATTCTAAATTGCCATATGGGCAACATAACTCAATTTTGAAGCCAAGAGAAAAGGAGACATAGGGAAAAGCATTACCCATCTGTAGAGACAGGGCTTCTTGAGGAGAGGGGTGAAATGTTGTTCATCTTTATAGTCTTGGTATCTAGTAGATGCAGTGGCAAAGGATTAAAATTCAATAACTTGTTTATTGACTGGAGGCTGAGTCTTCAACTATTAGATGAATCAAATTTAACGTAGAGAATCTGTGTTAAAGAAGCCTGAACTGGATCTAACTAAACAAGTTATAGCATGACAGATTCCAGCTCCCAAACTAGAAGACCTCTAGGAATGGAGGCTTCAGGCTGCCTCACAAGATAATGACAATGAGTTTCAAATATATCTTAGTTTTATTCAGTAACATGCAACACATATTAATCGGATTTTTGCCATCTGACTGGAAGCGTTCTATATAATTTGGACATAATTGCTGAACAATCTAAACAAGGTCCTTGCTCTTGTAGGCCTTACTACATTCTGTTGGGTCAAGCTCAATAATAAACCAAAAAACCAATAAATAAACCTAACTATACTGTACAATAATAAGTGCTTGAGGCTGGGTTCAGGGGCTATGCCTATAATCTCAGCACTTTGGGAGGCTGAGGTGGGCGGATTACCTGACGTCAGGAGCTTGCGACCAGCCTGACCAACACAGTGAAACCCCCTCTCTACTAAAAATACAAAAATTAGCCGGGTGTGGTGGCACACGCCTGTAGTGCCAGCTACTCAGGAGGCTGAGGCAGAAGAATTGCTTGAACCCAGGAGGTGGAGCTTGCACTCCAGCCTGGGTAACGGAGTAAGACTCCATCTCAAAAAAAAATAAATAAAATAAAATAAGTACTTGAAGAAAATAAAAGAGAGCAATCTTACATTAAATAATTAAACAATAACTGTGATTTAGATGGCCTGGTCAGAGAAGTCCTTATATGACATATGAGAAGAAATGTGAATGACAAAATGAACCATTCATTTGACTATTTAGAGGTGAGCAATGACATGCCAAGGATTTTGCAGAAGAGACTTGCTGTGGGAAGCAAAGAGAAAAAAGAAAAAAAGGCTTTCTAAGGTCTCTTCCAACTGAGTAGGACAAGATTTAGTATGATTTCAACTTTTAGATTTCATCATCCACTGGCCCTCGTGTCTCGTTAGTGAGAGAAAATTCACAAATAATTGAGTTGAAATGAAGAGATAAATTGGTTTCTTCAACTGAAGGGTATCACCTACTGAGAAAACTCAACTGAGAAAGATGAATGATGATAATATTGGCTATTTTAATGGTCAATATATGATCCACATTCACTTATTCAGTTCCTTTTAAATTGCTTTCTACTTATTGTTACTCCATTTAGCTATATCGCAGCTACTTACCAGTTTTTCACTGATATTTGTCTCATCAGTGGATTGCTGGAGTTTTTTTTTTTTGACTGCTTCATTAAGCCTCCCTATTGAAATGTTGCCGGAAAACAGAAGGTAGATCATACTAATGTACTTTTAAAGTTCAATTAGTGTTTGAGTCCATAGTTAGGGTTCTGCCATCTGCTGGTGACCCCAAATTCTTCCCAGATGGCCCATGCCCACCAGAATACTGACAGGAACAGGACAAAAGAAGACATTTAAATATTTTCCAAAAGCAGGATTTCCACAATGAACAGTCCATATTTATCTTTTAATTTCATTCTAAGCTTTTCCTGGTAATACATTTTCAGCATTTTAAGTTTTTCCTAGAAGAGATCCTGTAATATAGTGTAGTTCTTATTCTTTAATTTGTTTGTCCATTTATTTCTTTACAAACATCTATTCTTACTGTGACTAAGACACCATGCTGCATGTGTAGATCTTAGAAATGAGTAAGAAATATGAATCTGGTGCCTGAGGATGAGGGACGGAAAATGAGTAAAGAATGACCAAAGTATGGTAACAAATAGCAAAGGAGAAAATGTAGCATATAGTAGAGTAAATGTAAAAACATACAGTAAAGGAATTATTACAAGAGGTGTTAAAAGAGGATAATGTAAAGTCTCACAGCTGGTGAATAGAATAAAACAAGCTTTCTTTAAAGCAATAGCATTTAGAGTGAACTTTTTAGGAAGAACTGAAATTTCAACAGGTAGGAATAAAAAGGTTAATACATAAGTAAAGACATAGAGTTTTAGGAGGTCAAAGCAAATAATATAGTTTCCATACAAGGCAGATCATATGTGCAGGTGTGAAGCCAGAAAGTATTCTAATTGTGGCTATTTTGGTTGTAAGAATCAGAAACACCTTGAAACTGGCTGGAGTAATGCTTTTTATATATATATATAAAACGATAAAATTAGCAATCTCATGGACATCAAAAACAGGAAATGAAATACAGCTGAGCTCACGGGTCCAGAACGGCAAAGTCAGGTGCAATGGAGGCTGTCCATGCTGTTTCATAACAGATAGGCATGGAACACAAAGGAGAGGTAGGACTCAAAGATAACACAAAGCTTTTGAGATGGGTGAAGGAATTCAATATCCTGGCAGAGAGAGCACTCAATAAAATTACCTACTCTTAAATGACTGACTGATAGACTCAAAGATTTCTTTCAAAAGGAAGAACATCATGCGTCCTTTAACATCAGATTTTGATATTCTGATCCCAGGTTATAGGAGACAACTTTCTAGCCATTTGGTAAGGATTTTAATAGGAAAGACTGAGTTGCATTTCCTGATGAATGTAAGTTTTGGTATTATAACAAGTAATGTTTGCATGTGAGTTTACTAAGAACTTTAATGGACTTTAGCATATGCAATGTACTTGATTCTCATGACACTGAGCATGGGTAGACAGATAGTTTTACAGATAAGGAAACTGATGCACAATTACTTATTCAAGCTTCTAGCAGAGAGAAGATACAACATAAGAGCTGGACTGTAAATCCCCTGATGTTTTTGGTCTATTAAATAACAACGGTATAATGCACAAATGTCTTCAAATGCAGTGTTGCTTTTTCATATTGCTCATTTACTTTAATCCCCTCCTACTTAGTAACTCACAATTCAGCCAATTTTGTTTGAATTATAAAATGCGTGATCGAATTGTCCCATAAGATATGACTATATGATCATATATATGTATATACACACACACACACACACAAATTTATTACTGTTTTGCTAAAGCAATTGATTTATTAAACCAATTAATTAGGGGTGACCTTAGAATACATACAGCACCTATTTAATGAATATGTGCTGAACTGATTTTTATGACAGCAACTTACTTAAGTCTCTGTTTTAATTCTCCAGTGCCTGATCTGACTTTATATTTTCTGTTCTCTCCCAAAACTATAAGGCATTCTTACTACCTCCACATCCGATTTTTCTCTCACCTCATTTTTATTGTTCTTCAAGTCTTACAACCTATGTAGTTACTGTCTAAATATAAGTCAGCAAACTTAATCTTGGCGTGTTTAGAAAGTAATCTCAATAAAGATTTTTCTCTGCGCCTGAAAATACAGTAGCCAGAGGTTGAAAAATACTATCTGGAGGTGGATAAATGTGAAAGTTACAACTTTGCTCCAACTTCATCAATTTTGCAGTACCTAGTGCATTGTTGGGGTTATATAAATATTAAATTCTAATCATATTGACAATTCTTACCTAAAAGAATCCTTTCCAGATAGGTTATGTAAAGAGTGATTTATTTGGGCAAATGAAATAAATTTGGATGTAAATATTACAGACTCATCGAACTATTTTCTGGATATTCATGTTCTGCTGAATGAGTCCTCTGAATCATATGTGTGTGTGTGTGTGTGTGTGTGTGTGTGTGTGTGTTTAGAATATAGATAGCCATCTACACATGTATGCCTGAGCACATATGCGAATGAAAATATGTCTGTTGACAGGGATATAATATATATGGAACATGTATATTGATAGATTTCAAAACCATGATTTTGACTAAAAACACATTTCATATCTATGGGTACATCTGAGAACCATACAAATGTGCATGTCTACATATACATGCATAGGTACCTGTATGTATACACACATGTATGTTTAGAATGTTTCACCATCCACTTACTTATTTTACTTCTCATCTGCTGTATTTTACTGTTTTTATTATATGCCTGCACAATTTCAAGTTCTTTCTCTCATCTGGCATCCTCTGGAAATTCTCCTGGCATCCCTTCAGACTTCCCTTTTAATTGCATCTCTGCAACAATCATGAGAAGAACATGGGGAGATTTGTGAGAGATTTATTGGCAAGAATCAGATTGCAGGAAACTCTTGTATAAGGTTCAGTCCTTACAAAGCAATGATGTTATTTAAGAGCACTGAATCTCTTCAGACCCATCATTTTGACATATGCCAGATTTCACTTGGTTGCAGCCTCCTAAAAAGAACTGCTAGAAGCAATGTCAGTACTGGTATGGGCATATTTGTAAGTGACAGGACAATTCCTGTGCAAAGCCTCTAGGTTCTAAATGAAATTATTTTGAAGACTTTAGCAAATACCAGACTACTTGCAGCATGAAGCCCTGTTTTTATAAAACTTTTATAATTCCCAAGTACTTTTAAGTAAGATCTGGGGAGAATGGGAGGCAAATGAGGTTAAGTGAAAGACTGTACCTTTACTTCCTATAATTTGTATCGATTTTGATTTTTCAAAGATATTTTTCTTTTAAGATGTTTTAGAAAGGCAAATAATTCTATAAAATGAAATTTTAAAAAGGAACATGAACAAAGGATTATGACCAGGCAATCCACAAAGGAGAAAGACAAATAGCATATTAATTTAGGAAGCAAGTCTGAGCTTTACTAATAATCAGGGACATGCAAAACATCCACAAAATAAAATGAATAAAATAAATAAAAGGGAAAATAAAATCAGATGGGCAGACATTTTAAAGTCTGACAATATCAAGGCTTGGCAATGACTGCTAACTCTCCGATTCTGCTTGTGGGAAGGTGAATTGAAATAACAATTTTGGAGAGAAATTTTGCATTATCAGTAAAATTGAAAATGTTCATAACCAGCAATTCCACCTTTATGTTTATACTGTAAAGGAACATTTATATAAGCTCACAAGGGGGAGGTGTACAGGGATATTTATGGTAACATGGTTTGAAAGAACAAAAAGGGAAAAATAAACCAGTGTCCATCATTTACCTAATGGATAAGCTAAAAGTGTATGTTCATGTGCATGTAAATGGGAACATAGGGCAGTTAAGAGGAATAGAATATACACGGAAACACGTGTTGGTAGACTTAAAAACCATGATACTGAGTTATAAAGCAAACTATAGAATAATATATACGCTAGAATGCTATTTATGTAAAATTTTGCAAAATGTCCTCACTAAATATATCAGTTATGTATCAAGTATGTTATAAAAATGGATTCAGCATATATAAAAATGGACTCAGCATAATTTGTGATGATTGCCTCTGTGAAGAGGATACATGGTACTTTGTATCAATAATATTAATAACAAAGGTGAAGCAAATATAAAAAAAATGTCAGCAATAGTCAGTTCTGGTTAAGTAAAAGTAGGTTTATTGCATTATTTTTTCTGTTCCTTGTAAAATTTTCTCAATACAAAAAAAAACTCCATAACAATAAACATTCTTACTAGTTTCAATTGTTGACAAAAAGACTCAAATTCTGTAAAATATTTAAAGAGATTTATTCTGAGCAAAATATGAGTAACACAGCCCTCAGGGGTTCCTGAGAACATGTACCAAAGGTGGTCAGGGTGCAGCTTGGTTTTATACATTTTAGGGAGACATGAGTCTTCCATCCAACACATTTAAGAGATGTTGGGAAAAGCAGCAAAGGAAAAAGGACTTACAGAGTGCCTACCTAAACTGGTTATGAGTAACATATCAATAAGGAGCAACAAACTGTGGAAGCCTGCAGGACGCCTCTGAGAAGGAAGGACTCTCCATGCCTCATGTTCTTGTGCAGGGTGACCTGGGCTCTGTTACCATAAACATTGTGCTCAAGGACGTAAAACCCCTTCGTAGCACTATGACGTAGCCAAACTTGTGGGCTCCTTGTAAGGTCCGTGTTCCACCAGCTGTACATAGATAATAAGCTAAAGATAACCACATGTTCTTGTTTTGTGAAACTCCCAAACCGCCACGGTTATCAATCCATAGGATGACACACCAGTTCCAGCTCACTGATTCACTTCCAGCTCACTGATTCACTCCACCATCACTCCACCCCTACCCTATAGATCAAAGTAATTGTAATCAATAAATAGTGTGGATGATCAGAGTTTGGGGCCTTCACTGTCTCCTCCAAAGTAATAAGTGACGGCCCCCTGTTCCCACTTTCTCTCTTAATCTGTCTTTTTCTCATTCCTTTGTCCCACCAAACTCGGGGGTACCCATGGGTGCTATAGGGCTGGTTCCCTACAAAGAAATGCATTGGTTTGGTCCAGAAAGGTGGGACAACTTGAAGTGGGGCTTCCAGCTTATAGGTTGACAATTTTTCAGGTTGACAATTGGTTGGGTTTATCTAGGGACCTGGGATTAATAGAAAGGAATACCTGAGTTAAGATAAAGGATTATGGAGACCCAAGTTATTATTTACAGAGGAAGCTTTTAGGTACTAGACTTTAGAGAGAATAGGTTGTAAAATGTTTCTTATCAGACTTAAAGTCTGTGTCGATGTTAATGCCAGAGAGGTATAATGAGACATGTGTGACTCTCACTTCCTGGTATGGCCTGAAACAGTCTCTCAGGTTAAAGATTAAGAGAGCTTTGGCTGAAGAGGAAGTCTATTTAGATGGTTGGGGGACCTTCAATTTTTATTTTTGCTTTTCACATTGTACACTACTAATTGATAACTTGGGAGAATACTCTCTCTAGCAATGAGTTGTTTTGACTATGTATTTTAATGCTGTTTCCGAAAACGAAGTGTGTTTTCTGTGAGGTTATGTTTATTCAGTATGATTTTAAATAAGACATTTAATTCTTCTGTTACTATGAGACTCTGAAGATTCTTTGATTTGAATTATGTAACATAATTTACCTACACAAGATTATGGCTTAATTTTAATTGCATTTAAGACACAACTTTTCCTAAAGCAACACTCAATATGCACCATCAATTATCTTAAAGAAAGAAATGCAAAAAATATATTAATTACGGGTCATGACCCAGCAAATTATGAATTTCCAACCAGAAGTAAATCATTGCTGCTAATTAGCTTTCTTGTTTGCCAGACTGGGTTAAAGTCTTCATAACATAAGTCATTTCATAAATCACTTTCTCAACATGCAAATCTGAAAGGAATGAGAATTTCAAGATATGCTAAGAGCTTGCTAATATTCAGAGATAGAATTTTGTTGGACAGTCTCCACCGATTTAAGAAATACCTGATCAGTTCAATGTGGAATATTTGGAGAGATTGACAACTTATTTTCTTTGCTAGTACAGATTGTTTAGATGTTATTTCTTATTTGTCCCTCCAGTCCACTAAGTCTTAGATAGACTGAGTCTATTGGTGTTAAGTGAAAAGGGTGTGGTGTTTTGAATGTATTCCAGCTTTATAAACTTTTAGTAAAATTGTGATGTCACTGGGGTTGGGTTTGCCTCAAATCTCCACCAACTTAAACTAGCAGTACCAAATTCTCAGTGCTTTTAACTGACATGAATAGTAGAAAATGATCTGATCTCCTCATTCTTCTTTTTTTTCCTAGTCTCCTATTTTTCTACATCAAGAACATAGATGTACATGTTCTTCTGCCATTTTTCCCATCTTTTCAAAATTTTGTCTACCCTTGCTTTCAAAATTTACTTTTCCCCTATTTCCATTTTCATCAACTCCTCCTTTCTGATGTTTCAGGTAGACAATCTAACAACAAATTTGTACCAATGGGCTAATAAATGTTAATGAATTATAATGGCGGAAGTGCACTTACTTGCACTCACAGAGTAACACGTTTGGGGGTGTGCATGATTTTCTTTTCTAGAAATAATATTTTATCCTACTTCCCACTAGACTATAAATAACCTGAGAGTAGGGTATTTTTGTCTCTGGTTTACTGATATGTCCCTAGCACTTGAACAGTACATGGTGCTAACAGATGCTCTTGAAAAATAAATGGAGAGTAACAACAATAACAGTGAAACTTTTCCAAAGGGAGAAAAGGGTAGGACAGATGTGTGAACAAGCCTGTGTTTTTTACTGCTTCTTACTTTTGGGTACAAGGACTGCCCCTAAGGCAGGGACGTATAGAGTTGATTTCATCAGCATTTTGATGGTACCCATAGCATTTAGAAATCAAATCAGCATACTATGCACTCAAGAGAAAAGAAAATGTTATTTTTCTGATTAGCCGTTTTCCCTGAGAAATCAAACTTTTAAGGGAGCTTTGTCTCCTTGTTTGATTTCTAAGATAAAGTCCATTTCAACACTAGCATGAAATGAGGCATATTTTAGCAGTTATGAAAACTCCAGAAAACTAAAACCAGGTCAGTCTCTTGCAAAAAATATAGCAAGATTTTGTAGTTAGTGCCACCCGTCTTACCAGACCCTCACTCCCCTAGCCTGTAGACAAATATTCAAAAACACACTCTTCAAAGTCCCTAATGCTCTCATGACCCTTCAGATGATCAATATTTTTATTATTCCTCCCCCTACCAAAAGAAACCAAAAGTATGTAACAGCAGTTTGAAAGGGTATAGCATTGGGAATAGGAGTTTCCCATATGAATAAGAAGAGAGTTGAATCTGGGTTGAAGTCAGTAAGAAGAGAGTTGAATCTGGGTTGAAGAGGTTTCTGGGTTCTGCCCCCCATTTCATTAATACCTGTTTTTCTAAGATCACAAGCAACCCCTCTGAATCTTCCAGAATAGTTGAAAACAGCGTCCTCTGTGGCACCACCTTTGGCTTCCTTTTTCATGTCACTGTTCCTGGCTCCTCCTCCTTATCTGACCTTTAAATGTTGTACTCAGGACTCTGGGCTTCATATTCTTCTGATTCTCTCTCCAGGTTTTCTTATTCTGTCCCATGACACTAAATAAAAACACATGCATGTAAAATTTTCATCTTTTCATCTCCAGCTCTGCTTTGTTTTCTGAGCCGTGGAACTTTACCTTTGTCCTTTTGGATACTCTTCTAAGATGTCCACTAAAAAATTACAGATACCAACATGTTCAAAACTGAGCTCAATCTCCTCTCCCCCGTAAACATACTCTTCCTCCTGTAATTCTTACCACAGAAAACTGGAAGCCATACAGAATGTCTGACTTCCCTGTAAATGTACACTCTATATACACTATAACTAGCATATAAAGTGCACTCAATAAATGTGTGTGTGGAGTCTGTAAATGAGGGAGGTGCTAGAGCAGTCATATGAACAGCCCTATAATCACATTATGTAGGCAATCTGCATTTCCACCAACATGTGTTTAATCATGTATTCTTCCAAGACATTTAGTCAGATATGCAAAGTCATCTTTTGCTTTAGGCCAATATCAACCCATGTCATTGGAGTACTATTCTAAATCATTGTCTTTTTTCCCAAACAACCTTGAGGGATAGGCAATGTTTTTCTTATTCTCTAGATGATAAAGATGAGGTTTAGAGAGTTTTCGTGACTCTCTAAAAGATGCCCAGCTGGTAATTTGTAGAACTGGGAGAGAAATTGAGATTTTTTTTTTTTCATTTTTAAATATATGATTCCAGGGCATTGTAGGATTATATATATATATTTATTATATAAAATGAGGTCAATGGGAGATTAGCCTCAGTTTCTGCATCCATAGAATAAGGATAATAATATCTACCTCAATGTGATAATTAAATGAGATAATGCATGTAAAGCACTTAGTACAGTGATTGGGCCATGGTAAGCCCTTATGATGGACTACAATTTATTAAAGTGAGATTTTAAATCTCTTCCTCTATGAAATGCGAAGCAATTAAAGGATTTTGAGCAAGATAGTGATACAATAATAGCCACTATGGGGAAGATTAATCTGTCACTTGTGGGAAGTTTATATTAAAGTAGAGAGAAACTAGAGACAAAGCGAATGGATTGAGGACGATCATGACAGCTCAAGCACAAAGCTTGTCTTGCCTAAACTTAAATGGTTGCTGTGGGAGACCCCATCACCAGGTTGGGGTGCACTTGCAGGAGTGTAGCCTAGGAGGACAACTGCCAAGGTTGGGAATCTGTGAGTTCAGGCAGAGTCAGCCAGGGAAGTCGGAAGAAAACTGTCAAGCACACAGGGAGGGAAACAACATACACCAGGCTTGTTGTGGGGCAGGGAGCAAGAGGAGGGAACTTAGAGGACGACGGGTCAATAGATGCAGCAAACCACCGTAGCGCACGTATACCTATGTAACAAATCTGCATGTTCCGCACATGTATCCTGGAACTTAAAGTAAAATTTAAACCGGGTGCAGTGGCTCATGCCTGTAATGCCAGCACTTTGGGAGGCTGAGGAGGCCAGATCACCTGAGATCAGGAGTTCGAGACCACCCAGCCAACATGATAAAACCTCATTTCTACTAAAAATACAGTAAGTGGCCAGGTGTGGTGGCGCGCACCTATAACCCCAGCTACTCAGGAGGCTGAGGTAGGAGAATCACTTTAAACCGGGAGACAGAGGTCTCAGTAAGCCCAGATCATGCCATTGCACTCCAGCCTGGGTGACACAGCGAGACTCCATTAAAAAAAAAGAAAGAAAATTAAAAAAAGAAAACTGTCAAGCAAAGAAAAAAAAAGCATCAAAGCTATAACAGAGATGGGGGTGCTGCTTGTCAAACTAGACGTCAAGGAGAGAAGCAAAGCCATGGTTGTAATGCTTTCCATCTCCAATCGAAATGTTGTCTGTGGAAGGATTTGTGCAGTACTATTATTTTCCGACTATACTCATGCTATTTGAAAATTCTGTATTTCTGGGCTCCTTTTCAAATTAGAAACTGTAGCAGCTCAAAATTCACATTCACATATGCTAAATAATCTTTCTTAGCTGCCATGATCTTCATATACCTGAAATTTCTACTGCCGCCTATTCTGTTATGCCGACCTGCTTCACTTATCCATGGGAAAGGACCAAAAGCCAGGCTGAACCTAGAGTATGTCAGGTTGCAACAGCCCATTTTGGCTCAAGAGAAATGTTTCAGACCTGAGCCTTTAAGAGTGAAAGGGTTCTTACCCCTATTTAAATTATGTAGAACTGAATTTCTTGACCCATGGTGGGGTGATAATTTAGAAGATCCATGAGATGTTAAGACTAGCCTTGTTCAATGTGAAAATAAAGTATGAAATGGAGAAATGTTGAAAAGGATTAATTATGGTGGTGATTTGGATATTAGAATTCAAGGGCGAGAAAATTAGTAGTATTTCAGAAAATCTTAAAAATCCCTTTAAAATAGTCAAGCCTTATGCTTATTTGATTTTTTTCTCATGCCTGGCAAAATGACAGGAAGTTAAAATACAGAGCGCCATTGTTTAAAAATTAAACTTTGTGGAATGGGAACTAAACGAATCAACAACCTGTACTTGGCATGCTATCAAGAAATAACTGTTAATAAACCTGTCTCTCAATGAAAGTGTAGAATTTGATGTTAAAAAAATAGCATAGTATTTTAAATTTCTTTATTGAAATCCATCACCAAACAATAACAAAATTCACGGAAGCATTATGGCTGCTCAGTGAAGTAAGAACCACTTGGATTAGATTCTCTGCTTCAGCAGAATCTAGATACATGTACAAGAGTGATATATAGCAAGGCCGCAGATACTGTAGAATGTCTTCACAGCAGACTGAACATCAGAATTGACACTAAACCTTGTGTCAAGATACACACAAAGACTTCCAGACACAGAGTGCACCTGAGGTTATAATCTGTCAAGATTAACAAAGAGTGAATACCTACAAAAGCAAATAGACTGTGATATAATTGTCATCTCCAAACTGGTGAAAAAAGATTTTTCTTCCCAATTAACATTCAAGTGCATGAGACTGAAATCCATTTACTCATTTTCTGATAATTTATGCAGCAATGTACAGAAGTAATAGGCATGGTTACATGGCACATTTATACAATACTTTTCATCCCTAAGGATCCTAAAGCTCTTTACAATTATAGCTAATGTTTGTTAAAGTACTTTGTAAGGGGAGAATGCCACAGACGTTCCAAATATTATGATTATGAAAAAACTTGATACCGTATGTATAGGAACACTTCACTCTCAAGAAATTGTTGCCAGTCCTAGTGCAGGAAATAGAATTCCTTTATGAGACTGATGAGCCAATGTTTATACAACTTATCCTTCAAGAAGTTTAAAGTCAACCTCTTCTCTACTGTAACCATCTCAGAAATTCATGCAATCTGGTCTATAATTACTTATTTTCAGAAGTGTAAGGAATGCAAATATCCTTAATAAGAAAAAGTCCTTTTTTTGGTCAACAAATAAGAGTCATTATTTCCAAATGATAAAATTATAGCATAGAGAGAATAATGATGTAATAAGATTCTTCTGCTCAGTGGTGGCAGACAGTATGTTGTTTATTTCACTAGCCCCAACAACTGAAACACCTTTTCATACATGAACTTGTGAGTCAGACAACCAAGAGAATGGCAGATAATGAACTTCTCAGCCTCCCTGACAGCAGCATTGACAGATGATGTAGACTGCCAATCAGACCGGGTGCCTGGATTTTGAACAAAAGAAACCCAGTCTTGCAAATATATCTCTGGTGGCCTCATCCAGTTTTCAGAGGCAGCAGTGGCAGTATTTTTAGCCGTAGAGCTAGGAACAAACACAGCTGGAATGAAGTGTGGAGTCTGTGCTCTTTGGTAGCGACAATGAAGTTATCATAGGACCAGCTCTATGATGTGAGTTGTGGATTTTATTGTAATTCCCTAGCAATGGAAGGTCCAAGCCTGGATCTCAGCCCTCCTAGAGATTATGTGAGTTACTTGCTGTCTTATAATAAACTACTTTTCTGTTCAAGTTATCAGTGTGTCTCTGTTGCTTACAATCCAAATCTCTAAACATTTGCTATGTCAGTGATACTTTAATCAGTTTAAAGCAACAGTTCCTTTGTTGTTGTTGTTGTTTTTGTTGTTGTTGTCAGACAGAGTCTTGCTCTGTTACCCAAGCTGGAGTGCAGTGTCACCATCTCAGCTCACTACAACCTCCGCCTCCCGGGTTCAAACAGTTCTCCTGCCTCAGCCCCCTGAGTAGCTGGGATTACGGGCAGTGCCACCATACCCTGCTAATTTTTTAGTAGAGGCAGGGTTTCACCATGTTGATCAGGCTGGTCTCGAACTCTTGATCTTGTAACCCGCCCGCTTTGGCCTCCCAAAGTGCTGGGTTTACAGGCGTGAGCCACCGTGCCCGGCCTACACCAAGAGTTCTTAATCTGGTGAACTAACTGTTATATGACTTTACTCCTTCCTTTTTCCTTTCTGTTAAATTTGAATATGATCCAATTGCCCAGTCTTGGTTTCTGTTTTGTTGTGATTTGATTTGGTTCTGTGTGTGTGTGTGTGTGTGTGTGTGTGTGTGTGTGTGTGTGTGTGTTTGTGTGTGTGTGTGTGTGTGTGTCCATCTATACTCATTTGACACTTCTCTGCATCTAGTAAATTTGTTGCTAGGTCCAGGAACCTCCCTACAGTTTCCTGAGCAAAATAAAAATTAAGGCACTTAATGAACACAGGTCTTCATTCTTCTGGTATCTATGTTTGTGTATTTATGAAAGATTTTATATCACTTTTTAAGGACAATTCAGTACCTGGCTATATTTTGGAAAGCAGATATAGCACTTACAGGAAGAATAAAAAAATAGAAGAAAATAAGCTGTAATATAATGTGAGTGGCTACTTAGACTGAAGAATAAAATTACCATAGGCAGATTCACACTCGTTTCAAAAAGTCTTATATCCCCCTCGACTTAAATGAAAGTGAAAATGATGTGTGCTGAAAAGCTAGGCAGGAAGACTGAAAAGTAGCTCCGGTGATTGTGAACACGCTCATGACGTTGCAGGAGATGAGCTCTCACAAAGCTGTTTCATGAAATGCTAGGGTAGATACATCATTATTTCTAAATAAATATATGATCTTTTATTTTAATTACATAAATGTACTTAATAAATTAAATATTTGAGTAGACTAAAATGGAATAGCATGCTTCAGAAGTTTAAATGGACATTGCCTTTTACTCAATAACTCTACTGAGGTTTTTAGGACAGTTTTGGCTAATAATCTAGGTACAGACAAAGCTAGGTTCAAACTGTGGTTCTGTGGAGACATAATTGTGTCACATGGACAGTGTGTCACCTTTCCCCACCCTCCAAATCTCCATCTAAAAAGAACAATAATGCCTGCCTCAAAAGGTTGCTAAGAAGACTAAGCACATAAAGCATTTAGCATAGTGCTTAGTGCATAGTATGTGACAATGTCAGCTATTGCAATGATAAATATTATTATTATTGTTATTATCTTGCCACAGAAGTATTCACACAACGATTTGACATCACATAAATGTCCATCACTAGACAAAGCATTAAATAAATTGTTTCAACTCGGTCTTTGGAATAACAACAAATCCATCTAAGAAGTGAAGTAGCTCTGTATGCGCTGACAGTGATGAATATCCATTATATGTTACTGGTCACTATAAAAATCAGGTTGCAGAAAAACATGTATCTCATAACCCCACATTTTTACGTATGTGTTTATGTCACTGTCGGTTTGCATGGATTCATCAATGTGTTTGAAAAGTTATATACCTGTTAACACTAGTTATCTCTGGTGAGTGGAAATGTGAGTGGGAGCAAATAAAATAAGCATTTTGGGCCAGGCACAGTGGCTTATGCCTGTAATCCCAGCCCTTTGGGAGGCCAAGGTGGGCGGATCACCTGAGGTCAGGAATTCAAGACCAGCCTCGCCAACATGGCAAAACCCCATCTCTACTAAAAATACAAAAATTAGCCAGACATGGTGGTGGGCACCTACTCGAGAGTCTGATGCAAGAGAATTGCTTGAACCCAGGTGGTGGAGGTTGCAGTGAGCCAAGATCGCGCCACTGCACTCCAGCCTGGGTGGCTGAGTGAGACTCTGTCTCAAAAAAAAAAAAAAAAAAAAAAAGAAAAGAAAAGAAACATTTCACTTTTATAGATTTTGTTTATCTATGTGTTTGTGTGGCTATGTATGCCTTTACTTTTACCCTAAATAATGAGAAAAAGTAAACTTTCACAGCCTTTTTATTCAATAGTGACCTTCCAAGTTTCACACCAGTAATAATGCCAAGTTTCACCCGTAAATTATGCACATGTATAAGCATAGTCCTTTCTAAGCCCAGAATCCTGTCATATTAACAGGAGTTGTACATGTGTAAGGAATAACCTCCCATAATTCTCAAATATTTTGTTTGCATTTCCCCAATTGACAATTTATTTGTAGAAAGTTTATGATTATTTTATGAAAATATATTTTAATGTTGCCTTTAAAAAAAGAAAGTTTATTACTCTGATGCACTGTTCTTTTTGTCATTTCAGTTTGAGAGCAGGTACTGTTTATTAACTGACCAGCTTAGAAAAATAATCATGGTAAACACCTTAGTTCATTCTTCTAATAAGCTTGTTGATCTGGTCCTCGCTGTTGCCAGCATCTCCACCTTCTAGGAAATGGGAGATCTCTTTCTTCATTCCGCCTCGTGGAGAAGATGATTTGAAGGGCCACAGGAAGCTATTTGCTTCTTTGAATTGTTTTCCAACAGTATAGATCTCATGAATCAGATCCTCCATGCAGATGATGCCGTATTTCCCAAGAGATCGAGCAGTCAAAGCGTTATCTGTCAAACCAATTCGCTTCTTATTGATTTTGCCATAACCACGCTTGTAGATTAAGTTGGTTTACTGACTTCAGATTTGCATATTCTCATGCAATAAGTGTCTCTACAATCCTCAGCATGTTAACTGAAGCCTGTTGAGATTCATAAAGGTTCCATTGAAGATTTGACGAAAGTGAAGAAGCTGTAACACCTTTTGGACCTTTGGGCTCACACCACTGATACCTCTGATCCTGATGACAAATGCCAGTTTGGGTTCTGCAGGTACATAAAAGTTGCCGGCTTTCTTGCCATCCTCACCATTTGAATTTCATCTCTGTACATCTGCCTATATTCCTTGTGGTAGTGCTTTGCTTTTTCCTAGATAAGCTTCCTTCTTGTCTTCGGAGGATCTTTAGGCAAACTTCTTTCTCAGGAACTTGATCTTCAGCTCTGCAAAATTCCTTCGCTTTTTCTTAAGGGCTTCTGGCACAGCAGGAACCTCCTCTTTCTTTTCTACACCCTCCGTGGTTCCAGCCGGGAAAAGAAGCATGCACTGTTCTTTCTAACTATCAAATTAGACAATCAAATTCCTTTTCCCTCAGAACAATGCATTCTTGCCTTGCCCGGGTCAGTTTCTCTTCATTTAGCTAAGACTCATAATTAACCCTTCATTTTATCTCAAAGTCAGTGTGCAGTGGGTCATGGTGGATCATGGAGATCATATGTTCATTCCACAGATATTTATTACATGCCATCTCTATGGAAGAAATTGCCTTACCTGCAACCCAACGCATTTGCCTCTCGTAAGTGGTGGGTAAAGGATTGAATTGAAGCCTTTGTCCACATACAGTTCATTTAATTTAGGCAGAGAAAGAGAGCTCAATGTAGTAAAGTCCTCTGACCAGCAATTATAGTTTGAAGTCACAAAACCAGGTAGCCTTTAAGCAATGGGTTAACAACACATGCCACTCTGTACAGATTTAGATGATGGATGACTGGAATTTGAAGTAACTGGACAGCTGTCTGAACAGACTATTTCATTATACGTGAAGGAATGGCATTTCTAACTATGATGATAATTAGAGTAGATGAAATGCATAAATCAGGGAAGTTTTTTTATAGCACTGGTTTGGGGGAACAGTTTTTAACCCTCCGTATGGGCTCAGTGCACTGGATTAGGAGCCAATGCATGTTGCTATAATAGGAAGGATGTGATATTCTTGTTTCTAGTGCTACATGGCATATTTTTTTTTTTTTTTGTATAGCTGAATTCAGAGTAACACACGACGCAATAGGAATGTTCAGTTGCAATCAAGGTTTTGAATAAAACATGCCTGATAATATTATAATTGGCATCATTGTTATTTTAGCCATATAATTCCTGTAGTTCAAGTAAATTTCTTTTACCCTTTTCCAGTATCTCACAAATTTGTAACATCTCTCTTTCAGCTATCAATTGCTGTGTAACAAAATTCCCCAAATCTTAAAGGTTTCAAACAACCACCAACAACCACATGTGTTACCTCTCCTCACTCCTCATTCTGAGTTGTCAGGGATCAGTTAGTTCTGCTGATCTTACTTGGAAATTTTCACAAAGTTCTCAAATTCATAAGGAGATTTGACTTAGACTCTGGGAAGGCTGAACCTCTCTTTGTCATCTTGCCATCCGAATGTATGTCCTTTCCATGTGGTCCTTCTGTGTGGTCCCTCCACGTAGAATATCCAGCAGTGTAGCCAAAGTTCTTATGTGGCAGCGTTCCCAAAAGTCAGCTTTTCGGGAGGGAGTTAATGGACATTGCCAGTCTTCCTAAAGACGAGGCAGGTATAAATAAGCAAGGCTTCCATTCTGCCATATGATGTTGGATAAACCTAGACACAGGCCAGCTCAAATTCAGTGTTTGCGGGAATTTCACAAAAACATAAATACCAAAAGGCATAGTTATTTAGGGGTAATCTTTGAAGACCAGTTACCATGATGCCCTTTCATGGAAGGGAACACAGTAATGTGATGGTCTGACCGTTGTCTGGATTGACTCTGGCTTAAAGCTCCTGCCACTGGACTCTACATTTTTTGGTAATCATTTCAAGCACAGTGCTTTATGTTTAGCAGTATCTCAGTGAAGTTTAAATTAATGAAAAATCCACTGCCTCTCTTTCTCTTCCCTATGTCTGGTCCTTTTTCACTACTACCTAAATTTAGACTGTGTTATAAAACATAATGTAGTAGTAGTTAATTAGGAAGACTTTGAGAAAAGAATTATCTGAGTTCAAACCCTACATCCACCATTCCATCTATCTGTCTGTCTATCTGTCTGTCTGTCTGTCTGTCTAGATGGAATGGTGAATATAGAATATATACACACATATCATTTAGATTTATCATTAATTTAAACTTCATTGAAAGACTGTATCGATCAATTAATAGATAGATGGACAGATAGATGGAATGGTGGATGTAGGATATATATATACCTACATGATTTAGGCTAAGTTAATTAGCATTTTAAAACTTTCTTGTGCATAAAATAGATATTTTATAGTACTGCTTTCATTATTAAAATAATACATGGAAGGGATCCGCCTAGGGCCTAAGTCTTCTAAAGCACTTAATAAATGGTAGCTGTTACTTTCTCTCATTCGCAGGCCTGTACTATTTCCTGAGTGTCCTGCTTTGTCCAGACTCACCTACTTACAGTCTACAGTGATGTTAAATTAGTGGCCCCTAAAACAAATGAGATACTGTTTCACTCCTATTTCCCTCATTCCCCCTAAATTCACTGATTCTTTCTCTACAGTCTACTCGAAATTCTCTTAGCCTGGCATTCTCATCCCTTTAAAATTGTGCATTTACTTCTACTTCTCTTCTGAAAATGCAGCCAAACTGAATCAATTAGTCTTAAACCCTCCAGGTTTGTGGCCCCATATCTCTATTTTGCTTCTTTTACTTTTCTCTGTACCTAGAACTTCTCAATCCTGCCCCTCTTCCCCAGCTAAAGGAGGTTGTAATGATTCGGTCCCTGAAAATGTTCAAAAAATATATATCTAAAAATCACCTGAATGGTTTATTATGAGCACAGGCCCAAATGCCTGCCTGACTCAGCTATTAGCCTAAGTAGGCTAACTAAATGCCATTGTAAAAAATAGACCTCAACAGCATAACACAACTGATGCTTTTACATTTTTGTGCATATAACTGTCCAGAGTTGGGTGTTCAGTGACATCTCAGGCAGAGAACTTGAAGACGTGCCCAGCCCAGGTCTAAAAGCAGTTCACATCACTTCCCCTCACATTCCACTGGAGAGGACTGGGTCATTTGACCCAAGGGCAAGGAAAACTGAGAAATATAGCTAGCTTTCAGCCCAAAGAAGAGACAGTACATTTTGGCACACAGCAACTTCTGATAGGTCGCTTTATTAAATAAGTAACACAATCCAGATGTAAGAAAATGAGTTGTAAGGACCGTGACAAACTAGAAAGCTCTTGAAGCAACTACAGAGGATAATGTTAGTCAGTTTAACCAACTTTTGCCGTGGAGGGATGATTGTCAGCTCCAACCAGATATGATGATTTCAAGAAAACCAAAAACCAATTACTGTATGTGAAATCTCCATTTAAAAAATATCAGCAACTAATTTGATCCTTTTACAAATACTGTGGGCTACATAACCCATCCACTGACTGAATCTGGCCAGCAGGTCCCCCATATGTGAAGTCTGTTTTAGATATTGAGTCTACTAAATTTTTGGAGCTATACACCTTGTTGTCCCTGGAGGTTTGATTCATGTAGAGATTGTCAGACAAACTGTAAGGGAGTTGGGCATTATAAATTTTACTCAGAAGAACATTCCCTAAATTCTCTACTTATTTTAGGGAACAGACTTAAATTTTCCATGTTCTTTCTCTGTTCTACCTGCTGCACATGATGTGGTTTCTATCACTTAGATTCATTTGTCTCTGTCACATTCTTTGGACATGTGGTAGGATTTAACTTGCCCATCTCCTTTGGGGTCATGTGTGGCCATCTGACTTATTTGGCCACTGAAATATGACTAAAGGTGACTTGTCCCTTGCAGGAGGAAGTGGTAAGAACCCATATTATTCTTTACTTAAAAAAAAAAAAAAAGTCTAACTCTTTCCCGTGGTAATTGGCAAAATTCTAGATTCTGGCTGTTTTGTGAGCCTGGGACCTAAAGTGAAAACAGTCCAGAACAGAGCTCCCAGCAACCCACAATATGCAATGTGTAAATGAAAGAAAGAAAATGTTGTTTTCAACCAGTAAGATTTGAGCGTTGTTTGCATAGCATAATTGACCTCTCCTGATTAATCTTACTAGTGACTGTGCTTCAACAACTTGTAATTATTTAGATGAAAAATTAAAAGGGTTTGGATTAGGAATTACAAGACTTGACTTGAAGTCCCCTGAAAGAAGGACTAATGAACTATGTAGCTTGATCATATTACTTCTCTCTGAGCCTGAGGTTTTCCATGTGTAAAGTCAAAAATGTGGTACTAGATAATTTTGGAGTCTTTTTAATTTACAAATTCCTCCCCAGAATATCAGTTTAAAGTCCACCAGCAGTGACACTTGCACTCCTTCTGAATGATAAATGAGTCCTTACTGATACACTGTCAGTGAACCCTACACTATTACAGTAATATTCCCATTATATTTATTAACAATTTTTTTTTTTTTTGAGACTGAGTCTCGCTCATTTCCCAGGCTGGAGTGCAGTGACGTGATGTCAGCTCACTGCAACTTCCACCTGTAGATGGGACTACAGGCACCCACCACCATGTCTGGCTAATTTTTGTATGTTTAGTAGAGACGGGATTTCACCATGTTGGCAAGTCTAGTCTCAAACTCCTAACCTCAGGTGATCCACCTGTCTTGGCCTCCCAAAGTGCTTTGATTAAAGGTATGGGCCACTGCACCCTGCCCCACACTTTTAGATGTGCTCATAATTATTAAATATAACATTTTTGAATGAAAGATAGAGTTCAACTAGACATAATTTATATGGAAAAATACTAAAATTCAAAAAGATTGAATTGCTCCTATCACAAAAATAATTTGTAGAAAAATCTAGAACCTGAGCCTAGAGATTTCTGAGCATATGTTATTTTCCTATTACCATATTTGCAATCTAAATTGAATTTCCTGTAGCATGCTTTATTTATTTTATTTACTTTTGATTTTTACCCTTCCAACACAGAAAATGCAATTTCAATGATTCTCAAAAATGATAGGTCACTTTACACCACCCACCAAGAAAAATTTGGAAGAACGGGTGGGGAATTCTCCTTGCTTTGAAAAAAAAAATTTCAATATGTCTTTTAGTAGAGGGAAAAATGAGAGAAGCAAGTTCAAGATGAGAAATCACTAGCCAGCAAGCATATTGTGATAAATCAGCCATAACATGATTATAGCCACTTCCCTGGGAAAGAAATCAATGCTGAATCAGACTTAGATAGACCAGGGGGATCAAACAGAGGTCAAAGGTACTTCTCCATCTCAAAATTGGATAATTATTACTGTTATTATTGTCAGTTGCTATAATATAATACTGGGAGAAATATACAGAGTCCCAGTGCTGCACTTATTGGCTGGCTAGACAAGTCAATCCATTACAAGGAAATAAATTCAAGCATGTTACTCCATCCAAGTATCAAGTGAATTAGGGTAATTAGAGCAAAGCTACCTGTGAGTCTCCTTTAGATTTTTTTCTTTATATAAGCAGAAAACATAAAGCAAAAAAGCAATTTTGAAAGAAGGAATTGAATTCATTTGTTTTGTTTTGAGAAATGGACAGTAAGGCTTGCTTTAACAGAAAGTATACCACGTTCCAGTTGTGGCTCAAGCCTGTAATCCCAGAACTTTGGGAGGCTGAGGAGGGTGGATCATTTGAGGTAGGAGTTCAAGACCAGCCTGGCCAACATGGTGAAACCCAATCTCTACTAAAAATATAAAAATTAGCTTGGCATGGTAGCTGGTGCTTGTAATCCTGGCTATTCAGGAGGCTGAGGAGGAGAATCGCTTGAACCCCAGAAGCAGAAGTTGCAGTGAGCCAAGATTGCGTCACTGCACTCCATAGCCTGGGCAACAGAGTGAGACTCCATCTCAAAAAAAAAAAGAAAATAAAAAAAGGTATACCAGGTTGGAAATCTTGGACTTGAATGCAGGCAAAACCAGGAAGGTCCTGAGAGACTTATTTTTCTTTTATTCATAACATTCAGTCAGTCACCAAGTTTTCCTATTATATTCACTTAATAGTCTTAAAACCTTCCCCTTTCTCCGTAATACTCCCACTGCCTGAACATACCTGGTCTTTAGCCTTCTTGCCTGCATTTCTGCACCAGTTTGTCTTTTCATCTTCCTGCCTCAGCCTCATATATTTCTAGTGCATTCTACTTTAACTTAAATACTCTTTCCAAAATCGAAATCTAATCATGACACTTGTGTCCTTTAAATCATTTAGTGGCTTCCCCTTCATAAGTAATTATTTTCTAAGAATTTGGGCTCTCTGTCTTTTTTTTGCTAGCCATCAGTCAAGCTGATTATTAGGCAAATCCATCTTTCATTTTTGCTTGATATTTAATATTTGTTCTCTATTGCGCTTATTGGACACTTAGCCTTTTGCTAGTGAGATTTTTTTTTTTCCAGAAGTCTATTTTGGGTTGTGGGGTAGAGTGTATTAACAGAGGTTTTTTTTTTTTTTTTTTTTTTTTTTGAGATGGAGTTTCACTCTTGTTACCCAGGCTGGAGTGCAATGGCACGATCTCGGCTCACTACAACCTCCACCTCCTGGGGTTCAAGCAGTTCTCCTGCCTTAGCCTCCAGAGTACCTGGGACTACAGGCACGTGCCACCATGCCCAGCTAATTTTTCTATATTTAGTAGAGACGGAGTTTCACCATGTTGACCAGGATGGTCTCGATCTCTTGACCTCATGATCCACCCTCCTCGGCCTCCCAAAGTGCTAGGATTATAGGTATGAGCCACCGCGCCCGGCCTCAACAGAGGTTCTTTAGTGGTCAGGCTATTTGAGCACCAACACGTCATTGCTGCTATGAGTGGATGCATGAGCATCAGCTTAGACCTTTCTGTTTTCATTTCAAGTGTTGAGAGGGGTGCATTCTCTGTGCTTCAAGAGTAATGTCAAAAAGTATATGTATAAATTTGTAAGGATATGCATGTGTATGTATGTACATATGTAGATTGTGTATATACCGTCACATGCTACATAACAGTGTTTCAGTCAACAGACTGCATATATTTCGTGTAGAATGGTAGTCCCATAAGATTATAATACTGTATTTTTACTACACTTTTTCTATGTTTAGGTATGTTTAGATACACAAATACTTACCATTGTGTTATAGTTGTCTATAGTGGTACAGTAACACGCTATGCAGGTTTATAGCCTGGGATCAACAGGCTATATCATCTAGGTTTGGGTGAGTACACTCTGTGATATTCGTACAACAACAAAATCATCCAATGACACATTTCTCACAACTATCTCCATTAAACAATGCATGACTGTTTATACATTAGTCACCACTTATCCATGGGGAATATGTCCTAAGACCCCCAGGGGATGCCTGAAACTACAGATAAAACTGATCTCTCTATATACCGTGTTTTCTCCTATCCACACTTATGATAAAGTTTAACATATGAATTAGGCATAGTGAGAGACTAACAACAATAACTAATAATAAAATAGCACAACTATAACAATATACAATTGTCTCTTAGTACCTGTGGGGGACTTGGTTCCAAGAACCTCCACAGATATCAAAATCTCTGTATACTCATCACTTTTATAAAATGATGTGGTATTTACATACAACCTGTGTACATCTTACCATATACTTTAAATTATCTCTAGATTACTTATAATACCTAATACAATGTTAAGATTATGTAAACAGTTATACTGTATTGTTTAGTAAATAATAACACAAAATGTCTGTACATGTTCAGTGCAGATGCAATCATCCTTTTTTTCTGAATATTTTTTATCTGAGGTTGATTGAATTCATGGGTGCAGAATCCATGGATCTGAAGGACCAACCGTACTGCAATAAGACTTATGTCAATGTGGTCTGTCTGTCTCAAAATATCTTATTGTATTGTACTCACCTTTTTTCAGACCACTGTTGACCACAGGTAACTGAAACCCATGAAAGAGAAACTTAAGATAAAGGGACTACTGTATACATCTGCATGTATACCAAAGCATGGTAGCCATTCCATCCCTGAAAAATAATTTATATAAGTTATAGCAACAGAAGAAAATAGGCCAGGTGCCGTTGCTCACGCTTGTAATTCCAGCACTGTGGGAGGCTGAGGCGGGCAGATCATGAGGTCAGGAGATCGAGACCATCTGGCCAACATGGTGAAACCCCCGTCTCTACTAAAAATATAAAAATTAGCTGGGCATGGTGATGTGCACCTGTAGTCCCAGCTACTCGGGAGGCTGAGACAGGACAATCGCTTGAACCCAGGAGATGGATGTTGCAGTAAGCCAAGATCATACCACTGCACTCCAGTCTGGCAACAGAGTAAGACTATGTCTCAAAAAAATAAAATAAAATAAATACATATATATATATATATATGTGTGTGTGTGTGTGTGTGTGTGTGTGTGTGTGTGTATGTATATACATACATAATATATATATATATATATATATATATATATGGAAATAAGCCATATATTTTTAAGTGAAGAGGCCAAAACCTTAGATTCCATGCTCTGGAAACATGATCAATAGATTATGAAGCCCATTCTTTTCAACAACCAATAGTCTTGACCTACCTAGCAGTCTTTTCTTGCCTCTTGATCAACTCAAATGCAGTTGTAGCAAAAACACAAGGGAGCTAATACCCCACAAGCACTCTTCAATAAACAGAATAAATAAATTCATGAAAAAATGATTCAGCTTTTCATCCTTCATTGGAAAGTTCATGTAATTTAAATATATTTCTGAGAGTTTTAAATGGGATTGAGCTACATCTAGCTCAGTACCATAGACTGTAGAGTTTTTCCCCCTGCCCCTCCCTACCTTTGATCGCTGGGACCACCTCTCACATATACCAGGAGAACTCATTGTCTCAGACCACTTTTTAGGCACACTAAGGCAAATCTGCTTTCAGTGATCTTTTCTAGTAAACAATTCATGATTGATTCTTTGCTCAAGTGTCTTAGTCCGTTTGTGTTGCTATAAAGGGGTACTGAAGTAAATTATTTTAAAAAGATTTATTTGGCTCATGTTTCTGCAGACTGTACAAGAAGCATGGTATTAATGTCTGCTTCTGATGAGGATCTCAGGAAGCTTCCAGTTATGGCAGAGGTAAAAGGGAGCAGGTATCATGTGGCAAGAAAGTGAAGAAGAGAGAGGAGATGAGGTACCAGGTTCTTTTTAATAGTCAGACATAGCAGGAAATAACAGAGCAAGAAATGACTCATTACTGCAAGAAAGATACCAAGCCTTTCGTGAGGGACCTGCCCCCCACGAACCAAACACCTCCCACCAGACTCCATCTCTAACTTTGGGGATCAAATTTCCGTAGGAGATTTGGAGGTGACAAATATTCCAAACTATATTATTCTACCCTTGGATCTCCAAATCTCATGTCTTTCTCACATTTTAAAATACAATCATTCCTTCTTAATAATTCCCAAAAGTCTTAACTCTGAGCACCAGCCCAAAACTCCAAACTCTCACCTAACAGTCAAGGAAAGATTTATAGCTTGAGTCTGTAAAGTCAAAAATAAGTTATTTACCTCCAAAATACAGTGGTGGTACAGGCTTTGCATAAACATTCTCATTCCAAAAGGAAAAAAAAACTGGCAAAAGAGGGGAGTAACAGTCCCCAGGCAAGTCTGAAATGCATCGGGCAGGCATTAAATCTTAAAACTCTAAAATAATTTACTTTGACATCGTATCCCACATCCTGGGTACACTGGTACAAGAGGTAGGCCACCAAAGCCTCAGGCAGCCCTATCCCAATGGCTTTGCTGGCTAAAGTCCCATATGGCTTCTCTCACTGCCTGGAATCAAATGTCTGTGGTTTTTCCAGGCTAAGGGTACACAGTGCCAGTGGCTCTTCCATTCTGGGGTCTGGATGGCAGTGGCCCTCCTTTCATAGCTATGCTAGGCAGTGCCCCAGTGGGTACTCTCTATGGGGACTCCATCTCTACATTCCTCTTAGCATAGCCTTAGCCAGGATTCTTGGCAGCAGCTTCACCCTGTGGCAGGCTTTTGCCTAGGCACCCAGGCTTTCCAATTCATCCCCTGAAATGTAAGTGGAAATGCCAAGCCTCCTTCACTCCTGCACGCCTGCAGCCTTAACACCACATGGAAGCCATGAAGGTTTATGACTTGTGTTCTCCAGAAAGGTGGCCTGAGTCAGACCCAGGGATGTTTGAAGCAAGGTTGGAGCCTGAGAAGCCAGGTTTCAAAGAGCAGTTGCAGAGGTGGTGCAAGGAAGCTGTAGGCACTCTAGTTCTGACCCCAGAAACCATTCTGTCCTCCCAAGCCTCTGAGCCTGTGATGGGAGGGGCTGCCTTGAAGGTCTCTGAAATGCCTTTAGTGCCTTTTCCCTATTGTTTTCACCATTAGCACCTGGCTCTTTTCTATCCTCATTAATCTTTCTATCAAGTTGTTACTAGAAGTCTGCCTGGATTCTTCACCTGAAAACACACATTTTCTTCTCTACCAAAAGGCCAGGCTATGAGGTTTCCAAATTTCTATGCTCTGCTTCCCTTTTAATTTGAAGTTCCATCTTTGGGTCATTTCTTTGCTCCCATACGTGATTGTAGGCTAATAGAAATCACCATGTCACTTCTTAAACGCTTTGCAGCTCAGAAATATCTTCTGCCAAATACCCTAGGCCGCCACTCTTAAGTTCTACCTTCCACAAAGCCCTAGGGCATGGATACAGTGCAGTTAAGTACTTCACTAGGGCTAAAATGGGTGACATATGCTCCACTTCCCAACCAGTTCCTTATTTCCATTCTGAGACCTGGTCAGCATGGTCTTTACACTTTCAATTAGCGTGTCGGTCACAACCACTTAATCAGTCTCAAAGAAGTTCAAACTTTCCTTTCTCTTCTTTTCTTCTTAGCCCTCCAAACTCTTCCAATCTCTGCCTATTACCCACTACCAAAGCTACTTCCAAATTTTCAAATATCTTTATAGCAACAACCCATTCCTCAGTATCAATGTTTTGTCTTCATCTGTGTGTGTTGCTATAAAGAAGTACCTTAGGCCAGGTAATTATAAAGAAAAGAAGTTTATTTGGCTTACAGTTCCTCAGGGTACAAAAAGAATGGCATCACCACCTACTTCTAGGGAGGGCCTCAGGAAGCTTCCACTCATGGCAGAAGGTAAAGGGGAGAAAGCATCACATGGCAAGAGAGGTAAGAAGAAAGAGAAAGTTAAGTGCCAGCCTCCTTTTAATAATTAGACCTTGCAGGAACTAGCAGTGAAAACCACTCATTACTATAATGAAGGCACCAACCAGTCCATGAAGGATCCACCTCCTTTACCCAAACACCTCCTACCTCGCCCCACTTCCAACACTGGTGATCAAATTGCAACATGGGATTTGTAGTGGACAGATATTCAAATGATATCACGAGGTTCATAAGATGTTATTTAATGCTCCATAATCTTAGATACTACACAGTAAAAAAGCTAGAACAATTGATATGTAAAGGAGTTTCAGGAAATTTTCTTAAATAATGTTTAATTAGTAGTTGATATCATTCCAATTCAGAATAATTTTATCATGGGGTATATGCACATATTATCATTCATATGTATCATTTTATTTTACCACTAACTTCCCCTAAATTCAAAACTTACTTGGAATAAGACAACTCTGTATTGTGAATTCCGTATAGAAGTTGAGTTTTAAGGCTACACATCTCTATTTGTATGTCATGCAAATGAGTAACAATAGGCATACACAGTTTTATTGTTAACCAGATACAGGGGGCTTTTGATTTTACCACCATGTGAAAGTTTCTATCTGCTTCTGAAAATAGCTGCCCTTTTTTTAAATATAGTAATGGTTCATCTTCAAGGACTAACAAGAAAGGGCGTTTTGCTATCCCTGCAGAGAGAAAGGCATATAGATTTATATAATTCATAGATACTGAAAAAAAACAGGATACTCTCTCCCACACATAAAATATGAGTTCTAGTTTAATGTTACCTGTTTCTTATATAAAGCACATTGTGTGTAAAAAATGTTAAATATCAGCATATGTAAATAAAGCCTGGGCTAACTAGGTTTAGTTCAGTTTTCCTGAAATAATTGTTCTTTGTTCCTAGGTATAGGCACAGATCCAAACATTAAAAGAGGGGAAAAAAATGAGTATAACACTTCAGTGTCCGTGATTCAGTGACAAATCCCTGAAAGTCTTATCTTTTCTATTAGGATAATGAAGCAAACAAGCACCGGCTTCTGCTCCTAACATGTACATTTCTGCAAAGGAAAGGTAACAAGTGCAGATTGCATTTACTAAACTGTTTGCATGCTTCCTAGGGATATGGCAGCCAAGGGGAGAAAATAAATACAAATGTTTTGACTTATTTGTTAGCTTGTGATAATTAATATTTAGTTGTCTGTCTTCTCTTGTTTTTAATATTCATCTTGATACATGTGTTTATGTGTGTATGTTTGTATATTCAATTCAACAGATGTATTATGCACCTACTATTTGAAGGTTCAGTGATAGGTGCTAGAGGGAATACAAAGGTGAATAAATTGCAAGTCTTATTTTCACAGAACTTATAGCTTAATTAGAGGAGATATATATCTTTATGTTCAGGGAGAACTTAACCTAACCTGAACTCACACTTAAGAGGCAAACCTGAGTCTGACATGAGCCTATTTGTAGTTTTTATTCTTCTTTTATATTACTATTCATACATTTGCTATGAAGAGAATAATGCTTGATGATAGCATACTATCCCTGACTCTATCAGTGTATTATTAAATATACACACATACATGCCAAATTACCTTTCTAAAATCTAAATAATTCTGAATTCTGAAATACATCTAGATGTATGAGTTTTGGATCCTGGGCTAATACTGAAAAAGATCTGGGCTGCCATGTTTGACTGTCGCCAGTGGGAGCTGCAGTCCAGCCCACTCTACTTCTACACCTGGGGCTCTGTTGACCTGGAGAAAGGAGCTGTTTATATATTTGCACAAAGAAATTTTCTTCTGACCAGTCCTGCCTGGGAAGGGAACAATGGGGCCTCAGGAGATATCTTTCTCTAATATGTTTCTTGAAGATTGGCTGAGGTTCTGAAGGAGATTAAATTTGAGGTAGGAGTGATCACAAATCTGATAGGGGAAGGAATATGTGAAGAATATTCTAAGAAAGACTTATGAAGAATACTCATGTAATCAAGTGTTCCCTGAAACCTTCCATCTAACAGCAGTGGCAAGAAAGTGGCTGGAGAAAAAAGAGAGCGAGTAATCGTTATCATGGCAGAAAACTCCCATTTACTTCTTACAAGAACAGTAGGAATAGAGCACTTTTTTATTACCCCCATTTTACAGATTAGAAGATTCAAATTTATTGAGGAATTTGTCCATGACCACACACCTGTAGGTCATTCTGATGTCACTTTAAAGCTAGTACTCTAGCCACTGTAGTAAGTTGGAATACCAGACTGGGAATGAGATAAATCTGAGTTCTGTTGCTAACCGTGCCAGCTCTCCACAGCAATCATTGCCCCTCAGGGACGCAGAGTAGCTGGGACCAAAACCAAAACCCCAACAGCAACAACAAAAGCAAAGCTGCAGGGAATAGCTTCAAAAGACTGTTTCGTGTTTTGTGATGGAGAACCCAGCTCTGGTTACCCCAATTCTAACTGGGATCCTCTGCTTGGCTTCCCTACCCTTCAGTAATAAATGTTAGTGAAATTCCCTGAACTCTGACTCCTGATCTTGCAAATGAAGTACTTTGAAATAGTAACATTGTTTTGCTTCAACTCTCTTAAGTGTACAAGTTTCTCACCAAGTCCAAACTTGACAAACTTAGGACAGGCTGGTTTGAAGTCTTATGAAAAGTTTCATCTTCTCCTACATCTTAACATCTTTGGCGGTCTCCCCCATGCTTCCTATTTGAAACTGTTGACTCTGTTTTCCTGTTGCATAACTTTTGATTTTCTGAGCTACGCTAGTTTTACCATCTGAGCATTTCAGTATGTACAAACAGTCATGCTATTTATTTTAATTTCCACATTGAATTAAATTTAATTTGTAGTTATATTCCAATGTCAGTTTGATTTGCTGGTGTTTATTGCTTTCAAAATATTGGCTTCATTCATTCATTCATTCATTCATTTATTCACTCAAATTCTTCAAAACGTATTGAGCTCCTTCAGTGTTCCAGGAACTCTTAAGAGTACTCAAGATAAAAAGATGAATAAATCATGATCTTTTGAAAGTAATAGTTTAGTTGGGTGTATAAATTAGCAATTGCCAGGGCAAGTTGTTTTTAGTACAAGTATTATAAAATAATGAAGACCACAAAAGAGTGCTTTTAAAATTATCTTTCAATGTATCTTTCTAAGGCATCCCAGAGTTGGTAGTTATCTGAGTGATACCTGGAAAGGTAATTGAGATGGGCCTGGTGAATTAGAATAGAGAGGGCATTTCAGATAGAAAGAGCATTGTTTTATTTGTGTTATGTTTTATAACTATGGCCACCCAATTTTTTTCATTATGATCACAGGAAGACAGTTCAAAGTAGTGAATTGATGTTTATTTTTCATAGTTTCCATTAAAAGTAATTACAGAGATTATGTTGAAACAGCTATCACATGTAAGTCATTCAGTTAATTCATGTTCTCAAATTTTATATGTTATGGAAACTAAGAAATGGATATGTCTTGATTAAGTTATTTAAATGCTATAAATTGATGTCTATATCCACTATTCAAACAACTACACTATTAACAAAAATCTCTATGCTGATCCCTTATTTAAGCCTCTTAGTTGCAAGCAACAGGAGTCTACTCTGGCTGATTACTCAGTTTATTAAAATACGTCTATTTCAAAGAATTTCTAGAAAAAAAAGGGAGAACTTCATTTGAAACTAAACTTCTAAAAGCAATGCCATGAATCCTGCCATAAAATTGATCTGATGAGAAAATCCTTTGCCATAGAAATTTAGCCATTACATTGATAACTTGTATTGCAGGCATTTTGGCCCCCAAAGCTTAACTTTACTACAATTTATATTACCAAAATCACTGTGGCTTTTGCTTTAATGCCCCCAGGTATGTATACTAATGACTTACACATACTTAAACCCCTGAATTCATTCTACAGAGAAACACATTTATTTTCCCACCCCAAAATCTCCTAGGAAGAGATACATAAAACTTTCTTTATTCAATAAATTCTTGTTGAACATGTACAACTATGCACCTACATTTTATGAGCAAAATATGTATTTGATTTATTGTAATTGTTCTCATTTAAACATATATCAAAAGTGATATGTACAAGGTACAGTGGTTGACCAAAGACAAAAGTAGTCTTCGTATGAGTAATTGAGGTAAGCCTCATACAGGAGGAGATTCTTCATTGTTCTTATACAATGTATACATATATTAAGTCATCAAGTTATACACCTTAAATTTATATATATATATATCTATAATCTTATTTTCTGCTGCTATCGCAGAATATCCAGACTGGATAATTTAAAAGAACAGAAGTTTATTTGACTCATAGTTGTGGAGGCTGGAAAGTCCAAGAGCATGGCACCAGTGTCTGACATGGGCCATCCCACAGCAGAAGTCACCACATGGTGAGGAAGTGCATGTGTGAGTCAGAGAAGAAGGCAGCTGAACTTATGAGAAGCTCACCCCCATTATAATTAGCCTACTCCCTCAATAACATTAATCTACTCATGAAGGTGGAACTCTCATGGTCTAATGATCTCTTAAAAGCCCTACCTGTTAATACTGTTAAAATGGCAATTAAGTTTCCAATACATGAACTTTTGGGGGATACATTCCAACCATAGCCGTAAACAAAAAAATTACTAGCCTGGCAAAGGAAGTAAAGGCATCATAGACAAAGGCCCTGAAGCCGGAAAGAATACTGTGTTCAAGAGCCTGGAAGTTTTACTTTGTTTATGTCTCAACGTTGACATTCACCTTGTTGTGCTGTAAATATCTATTTTAGTATATTTTTTCTCCAGTAGTTTGTGAAAGACTATTAGGATCTTTTTTTGTGAATACTAATATCCTAGTGCCACTATGTAAAGCAAAAATATCCTTTTAATAATCCAAAGGTAATCAATGATATAAAAGGTTTTTTTTTTTTTTTTTTTTAGCAATTGAAGTTGTTTTGCTACAATGTGTTTCTGTAATGTAAATTAGCTCATAAATGATTGGTAAATAGGGAATGCTGTCATCTAAATGTAGAAGTTGCAATTTTTCCAGCAAGTTATTGATTTTTACCACAAAGTAACAGCAGCTGAATGCAAAGTACATTGGCAAAGCTGAATGAAATAAGGAACAGAGGAATTGAATACTGTCCACAGGCCCATAGCTTCTTTTGGCACAGTTTGGCAACGTACTCTGGCTTAGAGTGTTTTTCCTCAATACTTGTGTAGTCCTAGCATCTTCAACATTTTTCTACATCCTTTTTTTTTAAATCAAATTACCTACATCTCTTTATTTTGAAAGTAAATTATTTTATTTACAACAGCATTTCTTTAAGTATTTTAGAAGTTTATTATTTTATTTTTTAAGTGTGATATTTTAAATAAATTTTATTATTTTTGTTACTGATCTGGTTATATTCTAAATGGTCTGGCCAACCCCATTTTCTCCATACAATTGGTAATTTTAATGTGTGATTTTTAGGACTACAAGACTTTTCTGGAATTCCTGCCTTTTGTGTTTTCTGAAAATTGTTTTTATGAAGAAAAACAGCGAAATATTCATGAAATATTTTCAACAGCATTATGTGGAAGGAAAAAAGCTTTTCCTCCCTATTGAAATAATAATCCATGAAAAAAATTAAGAAGAAAATCTACTTGCCTTCATTCCTTAGGCAATCCAGTTAATCTACTATTCATACAAATGCTTTCAGGTAGATCTTTACCCCCACAGTAAAGCCATATCCAGTGCCAAAAAGAGAAAGTACAAAAACAAATAAACATTAGACCAGTGAATAGCAATGTAGTCCAACACTTTGTTTTGGTAATTGGCACATCCCGTGCAATAAATTTCTGGCACCACTCAATTCAGCTGGTACTCTTATGTTACATTTTTCCCTGTGCTGTCTGTTGCTTTCTGTCTTTCCAATTAGATCGCAAGGTACTTAAGAGAAGAGACACGTTTTATATTTCTGTGTTTCTCAGGACTTAGCAAAATGTCAGACAGCGTGGGTACCTGAAATTTGTTTTCTAATTGATTCTCAGTAACTTGGGCTGACTTGCATTAAATTTAGAGAAACAGTTATTGAAAAGAGTTGCCTTTCAACATTTGAATTAAAAGCAGACAAATGAAAGAGAAGGAATATGACCTATCATTTGCTCATACATAAAACATTGTGTGGTTATCTCTTTGGGTTTTAGAGGATATTACTTTCTTATTTTGTCTCTAGGTATAGTCCCTGCTAAGGTAAAGAATTTCAGAGGGCTACAGAAGAGTATTATGCCTCTTCTGTGTTGACAATTTTCTTTATTATTATAAACAAATAATTACTTCTGAGGTTGTTGGCCTGAGTCACATTTCTTCTGGTAGAAAGGCTTTGTTTTTGTTTGTGTGCTTTTTTTTTTCAATACCCTTGGTAGAAGGAAAAAAAATGCTTGTCCTTGGCGGCTGTATATTTTCATCAAGCCAAGAATGTCAGCTTCAGAAAATAATTAATGCAGCAATTATGGCTTCTGTAGGTGATTAAATTGCTGAAAACAGATATTGACATGTTGCATCATTTTTTTTTTCAGAAGTGAACTACTAGCACTCTCCATACCCTTCCTAGTCTTGTATTGGTTACATTTACTTGTGTAAGCAAAAATAGGACAATTATATAAATATATATGGTCTAAGTAAGTGTGTATATTTCTCAGTCATGACACTGATGTCTCTCCATTATTATTTCTAAGCAATGCTGGAATATCCCAGTCACATTCATTTTGGATTGCATCTGTATAAATGGAGAAGTCCTGGTAAGAATATACCTGCACTTGATAATGTGAGATTTTGCCAGTTATTTCAAGACACATTTCAACCTTATGATACCTTTGTTAAAAGCCTTTGAAAAGAGAGATTATTTGAGGGATTTAAGGCTGTTTATCATAAGCCCAGAGACAGATGTGCTTCGCTGGACAGCTATAATACACCATATGGTTAGTCACGTCAGCATATGTACTGGAAGAAGGACCCTCACAATCTAGTGACCCATACATAGCTACAAATAAGAAGAGAAGGCAAAATAGACATGTTTTATAATAACTATTTTAAATTTCACTGACATTTTCCTGACATTATAAACTAAAATTTTCTGTTAGGTAGTAAATGCAGAATTAAATATTTTTATAGTAACGATTGTTATTAGTGAATTGTGCTTAGTACCAAGTTTTCCTGGCATATTGCATATCTCCAAATTTTTTGACAACCCGCCTAATTAGAACAACTAAAAGGAGGTGAGCTACCAGTATATTATTTGTTAAAGTTACTGTACTATGATGTTTTGGAATTGCCACATGAATGAGTCATTACGTAATATTGTCCGCAATTGACTCTCTTTTCTTCTAGTTTCAAATGTTGCACCAAAGGAAAGAGTATAGTGCCTTTAGAAGATGACTTCTCAAATTTCTCAGTATCACTCAATCCCAATATGGAATGTAATCAATGGCAACCATTAAAGACACATGGCAATCATAACTCTTGGTGGTCCAATGGACCTCTCAGTCAACTCCAGCTTTCCAACTGGCCCATAGATGGATGCCTTAAATTTCAACATTATACAACTCAGTTTAGTTAAGTATTCATGTTTTCCTAATATTCCATTTTGAAGTGCAAATTATGTCCAGTAACCGTAAGGGCTTTATTTCTTAGGGCAACTTCATATACCATTTTTATTTCCTGAACTATGAGGTTTAGGGCAGAATGATTAAATAGAAGGAGTGACATTGAAAGACGAGAAGCAGATGGAGCCCAAAGGCAAAGTACAGGGCATGGGAAGAACTTTGCTTTCTGTCTTTACCACGTAACGTGAACTTGCTTTTTGTTGGCTACCATGTTTTGGAAGATTAGTTGCCTAGAGAAAAGGGAACTGTCTTAGGAAACAGAAGATATGAGTACAAGACCTAGCTATTAGTTGTATGATTAATTATTTCATTGTCTTTGTCTTTTGCTCTTATTATCGGTATGGTTAAAAAGGAAGTGATAAATCAACCATTTAAGGTATTGGAAGCAAAATAAATAAGAAATGTACTTTTATTTCCCAAGTTGTAAACTGATATTCCATTGATAACTTTGGCTTACAAGATGGGTTCTTTTTAGCTTAAACACCATCTAAAATATTTTTCAATCTTTAGTTTAAAATTAAAAATTTTGCATAAAAATGTCTATATTCTGCTTCTTATGAAAAGCAGAAGTTCTGGAAACACTATGCTGAGTTGGGTGGCCGCTGTCCCTGTAGAAAATGTGTGCTCTCCAGGTCACCATCATCACCATTCTCTGTTATTTACACCTGGATGCCTTCACTTATTTATGTTACATACATGACCCCAGAGGCTTTTAAATTTCTGATTCCTGTTATCACTTTTGCATCTTCTCAGGATATTAATATAAAATATGACAAAGTAGAGTAAGAATGGCTTAGGCATCCAGGAAAATATAAAATAAAATCATGAGGAATATTTTCTGTCTTATTAACTCACGTTTTCTTGAATTCAAAATGGAGAATGAGAATGTGCAATAGTCTTAGCATTCTTTTCTTTCTTTTCCTACCTAATCTGAAACCATGACACATATCTGTAGTATTAAAGAAGTGTTTGCTATTTCTGGTAGGGTCCATGGTTATAAGGCAGAATTTGGAGATTCCCACCAGGCAGAAAAATACATAACCCTGTCTGCAGTTTCCCAAGGGAGAAGAGCATCAATATTGTCAGATTTAAATTGTTTTCTTTCAAACTAAAAGCAAACATGTTATTTTGTTTCATTATTATTACGCATTTAGGAAAAAAAAGTTTGCATAATGAAATATTTGATACCGCTCTTATAGCCAATACTCCTGAGAAAAAATAAGCCTAATTCCTAATCATACTTTGTTAATGTTTTTCAAACAAGACACAAATTTTATTAACTTTGCTAAAAACTGTAAATATAATGTCTTTGATTTGTAAATGAACAATAAGGCTCTGAAATTTTCCCATTTTTTTAGTAAAACTAATCCTGTGTCCTATTTTTGGAGATATACTAAAGTTTTATGCATTTCTTCCATTTTAAGTGTTAAAAATCAACTGGAGTAAAGGCTGGCAAAGAACATATAAAAGGAATGGACATGTTATTTCTCTTTCCACTTATTTGGATTTAAATTTTCTTCTTTTATTAAAAGGAAAACCTTATTAATACATTTTAAACCTTTTTTAAAATTACAAAAATTGAAATGTAAAAATTCCCTTGTAAGCAAGATTTTAGCTGCATCCCACCCATTTTGATATGTGTTAAATTAGTATTGTCTTTGAAATACGTTTTGTAATATTTTTGTGGGTTCTTTGAGCTATAATTATGTATGTCGATAAATTTTCAAAATTTGGAGTAATTTTCTAGATACCTTACCATTATTGATTTCTAAATTAACTCTGTTGAGGTAGTAGATTTCAACCTTTGAAATTTACTGACACATGACTCGTGATGTAAGTCATCTTTATGACCTTTTCATGTGCACCTGAAAAGATTCTGTTTTCTAAAGTTGTTGAGTGTAAAAATTCTATACATGATAATTAGTTCAAACTACTTCATAAAGTTGTACATGTTTCTATGTCTTTATTGATTTCTATCTATTTGCTTAATCATTTATTTAGATTGACAGAAGAGTGTTGGGAGTCTCCAACTAGGTCATGGATTTGTCTCTTTCTACCTTTAATTCTATCTGGTTTTGCTTCATGTATTTTAAAAATCTGCTATTACTGCATAAGAATTGATGGTTGCTATTTCCCTGATGAATTTACCTTTTATGGGATGACTTTCATTATTTTTTATAATGATCTTGACTGTGAATACCTTATCCAATGTAGCCACACCAGGCTTCTCATGTTTATTATACAAAGTATGCCTGGTTTCTTTCTTTAACGTGCAATCTGTCTCTTCATTTCAAAGTGCCTGAGCCTTCTGTGATTTTCATGGAAAGTTCAACATGCATCTTCTGCCCTTCTCACTAAATGGATTCCAGTCTCTGTCCCTAGCAGCTGAAGGACCTGCCCAGATTTCTTAGCCTTCTACCTTTCTGCCTTCCAGGGACTTTTCTGGAATATTTCCTATTATATTCAGCTTATAGGTCAGTCAGGTATTTGATAGGAGTTCAGACTCGCTTCTTCTACTGAGAGGTTAGCCCTGGATTTTATCTCCTTCAATTTCTAGCCTTTTGGATAGCCCTAAGCTCCTTCCTCTGACACCCAAGTCACTAAGCACTAGAGTTTTTTCTATTTGAGGTTTAGCAGCCCTGTACCTCATGCAGTGAGGGTTGCCCTTGGGATATGTAAATCCCCACAGGTGGATCTCACATGATTTACTTCGTTCAAGAGTCAATCCCTAGTTTCAACCTGCTTTGGATGACTCAATGAGTTTAAAGTTCTTGTCTATAAGAGAATGTGTCCAAAAATCTCTACACTCCCATTAATAAACTAAAACCGCCTATACTCTAGTAGGAAATTTATACTCAGATGGTTGAGAGTGCAATTTGTCAAATCAGCGTTGCAAAAATTCAGAGGGAATTCTCCATCTCCCTAGGTAGTTCAAATACTTTTCTGTATTACTACAATTGGTCACACAGCTAACTCTGTGTGCATAAGATAACAAAAATACGCAAACTTGTTCTAAAGAAGGGAAATAGCAAACCCTATGATCCAAGAAGCAGTTATTCCTTCATACTTCCAACAAATAAATATTTGTAGTCATTCTGCTAAGTGCTGGGGAAAAAAAGTGATGAGCAAGTGAAGCAGAAATCTTTATTTTTATGGCACACTTGGAGGAGATAAGTAAAATTAAATTAGATCAGACAATCACGTTATGTGAAGAAAAATCAAGGCATAAAAAGAGATGTACACGTCTAAGGGGATTCAGAGAAAATTTTTCTGAGGAGATGGAATTTTAGCGGAGACATTAATGAGGTTGAGAACAAGCCTGGGTGAAGTTTGGAGAAACAGTGTTCTACACAGAAGGGACTGCAAGTACAAAGGCACAGGAGCTGGAATGGGAGAGAGAGTCATTGTGGCCAAAAAGCAGGGATAATCATGGAAAATCACTGAAAGGGTCATTCCCTCTAACCAAGAGAATTCCCATCAGTTCATCTCCAGGTGCCCTAGAAAATTACCATTTTCTCTATTTTTTTCTGACAGGAAGTCTGGGAAGCACTGCTCTAAGATAGCTCTCAGAACACTTAATTTCATCTGTAGGAAGCCTTCATGGCATCAACAGGTCAGATTGGCTTGTCTTTTAGAATGAAGAGTTCTTGAAGCAATAAATGAACTTATACTTGTTTTTTTTTTTTTTTGAGCCTACAGCACCTGGTATTCCCAGGTTGTCTCCCATCCAAGTACTAACCAGGCCCGACCCTGCTTAGCTTCCGAGATCAGGCGCGCTCATGAACTTACAATTCTTTATAAATATACAAGGCTCCTGACATCAGCTTCTTCCTTTTTCTTCCTTAACTAGATTATTTTCATTTACCAAAATTTCTGGACATAGGTGATCCCTAGCAATCTCTTTCTATTTCTGTTTGGTAAAAGACTGAACTACGAGGAAGTCAGATTCTAGCATTCATGTCAACTTCCTATTCAATATTTTTACATTTGACTTTTAGATAGAATGCATTTTTTTCCTTTCCACTTAAGTCAAACAATCTTCATATTCCTCCTGATTATGGTAGAAGCTCCAGAAGGCACTGTCAATTTGAAAACAGTTTAAATCTAGTTGCTTTTACAGAAAAAAAAAATCAATTTTCTTCTGTGCTGCAAGGTTTATTAGGTAAAACTTAGGTTTACTGTAATAAGAAAAATAACTTCTTGCTTTAAGTTGAAGAGCACACTTTTCCTGCAGTTTGAGAATACTTTAATCAGTAACATTTGTTAAATGAAGAAACTGTTTATGAATGCCCACATATAAGTTCTGTTCACATTTTCCTGATAGATGTAAACTAAGAGCGTCCCCATGATTCAAATACCCAATAAATGTCTCAATTCTGTTGTTGACAAGAAACTAAGAAATAGTTTTTGAATTTAGGAGGAACTGATATAATTTGCACTCACTACCTGCAGGCAAGCATACCTGAAAACACCTGCCTTGAGACAGATCTGTGTTTTATTAGAGAAGTTATAGTAGCATTCTCTCTCCCATATATAGAAATATGACTTCTAAACCACAGTAGTAGGAGTATGCTTTGATTTTTTTTTCAAGTATTCCTAGTGTTTCAAAATCAATTTTCTGAGTACCTATTAGGGGACAGACATCACTTTAGTGAAAATAAATAGCTGAATGAGACATACTCCATTTCTTCTGTGAACTCACAAGAAGTAGGAAAAATAGATTCAGATACAACTTATGATACTAATTCTCTTTAATAAATGGCTATAGTGAAACTATGAAAAACAAAGTTGTAGAAGTTTGGAGGTTCTATCTTAGAAGAAAATGGCCCTGAGAAAGCTTCCCAAGTTGTGGATACATAAGCTGTTTCTTGAGAGTAGGCTTTGTCAGGTGGAGAAATTGTTTGACTCCATTATAGACTTAGAAAATAGTGTGAAAACCCATGGACACCTGGTGTTTTCAAGAGACGTTAGTATGATTGGAAAAGAGGCGGGAAGGAAAGGTTAAAGTCAGACTATCGAAGTCATTGAGTGCCATGCTAAAGAGTTCCAGATTTATTCTGCAATCATGGAGGACAGCCAGAGATTTTTGAATTAATGAAAAATAAGATCAAGGACTGTAATTTTGGAAATAACCCTGATGACAGCATCTTGAAATAGCTACTAAAGGGGTGATTCAAGTTAGGGCATCCAACTGGATGGGTCTAGATAAAAAGTTACATTTTTAGTGTTAGTTCTGTTGGCATACAAGCATACACTCAGAGAAGATTGCCTATAACATTGGAAAATTTTATGAATTTTTCTGTCCCCAAAGTTTATGATACATTCTTCAAAATTAAAACATCTCAGAAGACTTAACAGTAGATATATTGGTCCTCTGTTTTTTAACTTGGTGTTTTCTGAGCTTATTTCACCACAGCTCTTAGAACATTAATAAATGTGGGGGGGGCGAGAGTGAAAATGCTGTTCTATGCCAACACAATAACAGAATAACTGATTAATGTAACACGTGCCAGACATGTTTTCAACTTGATTGGCAGGTGACATGTTACTTATCACTCACAGTAACCCCAGCTATCAGTAAGGTATACACTATTATGTTCTAACATGAAATACACGAGCAAACTGGGACTTCAGGAGATGTGGTTTGCCAAGGTTGCAGAATTAACAAGCAGTGCAGCTAGAATGTGAACACAGGAAATTTGACTCCAGTTTTCTTAGTAGATATTTTTTTATTCTGCCACCCCCTCCTTTTGCTCCAACTTGCGCTCCTTGGGAAAAAAAAAAAAAAAAAAAAAAAAAAAAAAACCTGAAAAGTAGACATTTCTTTTTTAGAAAAAAAGGATTTCAAACCTTCTTATTTCCTATGTATGCCTATGGAAAGCAAAAATTCTAAACATGCTTTGCTCATTGCTTTGCCATGTATTTTCATCATATAAAGAACACCCTAGAACATTTTTTCAATTAGGCAAGAAAATTTTTCTTTCCTTCTTAACTGCTATTTTATTCTTATCCTTTTTTATTCTTTCTTTCTTTTTTGATTTTTGTTTTTTGAGATGGAGTCTTACTCTGTTGCCCAGGCTGAAGTTCAGTGGCGCCATCTTGGCCCACTACAACCTCCACCTCCCAGAGTTCAAGTGAGTCTCATGCCTCAGCCTCCTGAGTAGCTGGGATTATGGGTGTGCACCACCATGACTGGATAATTTTTTTATTTTTAGTAGAGACAGGTTGGTCTCTACTAAAAGACATGCTGCCCAGGCTGGTCTTGAATTCCTGACCTCAGGTGATCCACCCACCTTGGCATCCCAAAGTGCTAAGATTGCAGACCTAAGCCACCGTGCCCAGCCTTAACTACTGCTATCTTAGTGAACTGTCAGTCCTATTAAAACTGTTTTAAGGATAGATTATTCAACTGTCATATTAAAACTGTTTTAATGACAAATTTCCAACACTTGCTTTCAGTGTTTGGAATTTTCCTAACTTGATGCTCGCTCTTCTACTCCATGCTTAATTCCAGACAAATTATAGTAGCTATGGGCTCAGCAAATCAACTATATGACGCTTTATTTTCAGTGTTTTGATATCTCTAAAATCTTTTCTATAAGTCTTAAAAGGTTTAGGAATATTTATCAACAATACATTGGATACATTTTCTTCATGATTGGGAAATTATCATAAAGAAGCAGAGAATTAAGGGGTTCAAATCCCATTATCAACCCAAAGAAACAGAGGAATTGTTAAATGTAATTAAATTTTAGACTCTGTTGTCTACAGTTTGCTAGACATTGTCAAAAAACCCACTGTAATAATAATTGTAAACATTTATTTCGTGCTGGCTGAACATGGTGGCTTGCACCTGTAGCGCTAGCTGCTCTGAAGGCCGGGGCAGAAGAGTTGCTTGAACCCAGAAGTTTGAGGCTGCAGTGAGCTTTGATCATTCCTCTACCCTCTAGCCTGGGCAACAGAGAGATAGAGCGAGACCCTGTCTCAAAAAAATGGGCAGATAGATTATTGATAAATAGACGATCGATTGATCGATCGATAGAGATATATTCAGTGCTTTTCACAACGTCAAGGAAAGTGTTACACCAAGAAAGTGTTACACCAGTTTCATTTTACAAACGATAGACTCAACCTAGAAGTCATGACTTAAGTAGGCATGTTAGAAATAAGGCAGCCAATCTCAAAGAGTTCTATTTGGTGATGATCCCAATGTCAGGATTCATCAAGGATGCTGCTTTTGCCAGAGACGTTGCTGTCTGTGCTACAGGACAATAGGATTTGGTGGAGCTCCAGGTGCCAGCTTGGAGACATACATGGATGCATCTGGGCAGTTTCCACGTTTGACGAGGGCTTGTGCATTTGTCCAGAACTGTGTTCTGCTGACTTTTTACACTGCTCCTCAGTGGTGCCCTAGGGGATTTTTGTCAGTAACAGTTAAGCCACTGGCAGCTTAAGTATTCCCCATCAACTTCAAGCTATTTTGGGTCATGTTCCTGACACAGTGTTGCAAAATTCCCACTAATAATCATTTCTCTTTCATTAGTTATGACATTTTCTCTCAGTGTTACCTGTACTCTAACATGGACACGTGCACACACACACACACACACACACACACACACACACACACACACACACACAGAGTATACAATGGAAAGACCATCATTACAGAAGACAGGAATTTATTTTTTAGGTTGAAAATAAAAGTATAAGTTTTCCCTTAGTTGAAGCTGAAAATCTGCCTTAAAAATAACAAAATGAAGTGAATAATCTAAATTCCCTCTAAATATTTAATTCTCCTCTGAAAGCTTGAGTTCTGGCATCTGCCCTTACCTCACCTCCCAGGTTCTGAGTCATATGCTAGAAGAGATTTTAACCTTCCTCTGCTCTCTCATAGATATTTCCAAACTTTTATTACAAGTAAGGTTATTTAGTAGTTACCTTTCCCCTTTTCATTTTAAAAAGAAGATTTTTAGCCATTCAAATAATTTTTAAACTAGGGGTTAGGTTCAATGTGTTGGAACAAAATCACAATTGTTAAGTCAGTGACTACAAAGGAAATCAAAGCTTTATGATTTTGTCCTGAACATACTAAAAATTTGTACTTATTTGTTTGCATTTCTTCAGCCTCAGAATATATAAGGCATGATATCTGAATTAAATATGAAAACAGTACAATTTTCATGTCTTCAGATGTCCATCAGGCTGATTTTATGCCTCTGAGTTGTTATTGAGCATTAGATTGAGATACTCTTTCTTACTTTTTTAAGAATTAGAGACAAAATTGATAGGTTATAGAATAAGATATTATTACTCTTCTTTCAAATCTTTAAAACACCATTAATTTAGTTGTACTATTAAAAAAGGAACCAACATTTTTTGGAGAGACTAGCACCAGCTGAATGAATCAAACAGAAAAAGAATTTCAAATTATCTTAGAGTTAAGAAAATGTGATCATATTATCAATGGACTTACGTGCCATATTAGCTGGGGGAAAAGTCATTGTTTATGTGTTCTTAATAAGACTTTTAACTGGTTGTGATGGGCCTATCAGTTATAAAAATCATGAAAGTCGCAATACTGGGTAACAAAGTGAGACGGGATAAATGAAAACCCAAGAAGCATATATCAGCTGCAGAGCTAAATATAAGGTGACCATTAACCAAATATATCACCTGGCTATTACCTGCCATAAAGGTAAACTTTATTTTCATCATTGAAAAGATTTATTTGCTGACTGCTAGTGAAATTGTCATATCATACTCTGTCTGAAAAAAATTATTTTAAAAGTACTCCCTTTTCTACTCCAGAATTTATTTGTCCTCTCCCTGTTCTTAGATGAAGAAAATGCAAGACAGTAGCTATGCTCTATGATGCTTCGTTAAGGTGGTGGAAACCAAATCTAGAATCAAATTGCCTCATGTTATAAAAGTTTGGTCCCTGAGTTCACTTCTCTTACTTACACTAAGTTGCACAATAGAAAATAATTTGTCAGCAAAGTACCACAGAACTTCACATTTAAGTGCTACTTGTTTGGGAGTTTAAGGCAGGAGGTGATGATGTGACTTTTTAAGTAACATTGCATCACGTTATGGATAACAGATATTTTAAGCTTTTAAAATATTTATTTTTAACAATCTTTACTTCTCTATAAAAATTTTCCTTATTGTCTTGTTCAAAGAGAAACATTCCAGCATGGCTGTTGTTACATATATTCAACCATTACTTAGTATTTGGTCTCTTGCAGTACCATATTTACGTATTGGATCAGTGATTGACGTCAATATCTGTATAAGGCAGTTTCTTCTTCATCATGTCTTAGAGAATGGTCATTGCTGCCTTTTCTTCTGTTTCCCTATTATAATTACTCAGGTACAGAGCTTGAGAGCAAATGCTTTGAGGAAAGAAAAGGGAGTGAAGAAGGGAGGGAGAAAGGGAAGAAAAGAATGAAGGCAGGAAAGGAGGGAGGAAGAGAGGGAAGAAGGGAAGAAAAATGTGAAAGGAGGAGGGAGGAAGGAACTAAAGGAAGAAAGAAGGGAAAAAAAGGAGTCACTGTGATTGGTTCTTATTTATCCCAAATGTTTGTAGAACACAATTTATCACAAAATTAAGTATGCCAGTAGCAAGTCTTGGGGGATAATCTTGCCAAATCTTCACAAGCGTAAAAATACAGGGAATAGATCATTTTAAGCCACACAGATCAATTTCAGCAAAATGCTACCCCATTTTCCAAAATACAGTGGCCCATCATGAGAATCCCTTTTTTCTCCATCCTTCTCATCCCGATAGCCTTTTACCGTAACCTTTCATACTCTTGACCACTTTATTTTCAGCAGAGTCCCACAGGAATAATAGCTTCTGTCACAAGAAGTGGGAGGAATATGATGTAATGCTCTGGGTAATTTTGTTAAACCCACTTAGCACCTAATCCACTCAAGTCAAAGCTGGTATTGGAGTTATCACTCACCAGACTGGCTTTGTGCGCAGAGCAATTCAATACCCACACATCTTCACAAATTACTGGTATGCGTCTTCAGACTGTAGGCTGTGACAGCTGAAAAAGATACCTCTTCAACTCTTAATTTTCTATACTTTTATTTCATTCTTAACACCTCTTTGCAGACAATTAGCTTTTTCCCCTCTTCTTTCCCAGACTATTTTAAATTAGCCCATTTCAGGCTGATGAATGAGCCAAGTTACAGCCCATGAAGGAAGCACTAGCTGAATGCTAAAATGGTGCTCATTGCTAGGATGCAACGCAACATGTTTTATTCTCACAGGCAAGCAATGGAATATACACATTTATACATTTTTCAAGATAATTTATTTGACTAAATGTGAGACATATACTATGCATTATTGAAGAACTATGTAAAGAACCCATAGGTGACTGCGAATCTCTTTCTGGGTAACTTTCTTGTTTTTAAAGCATAATTAACCTTTTTTGTTTGTTTGTTTTTTTCATGAGATAGGGTCTTACTCTCTCACCCAGTACAGGAGTGCAGTGGTATGATCATAGCTCACTGCGGCCTCAATCTCACAGGCTCAAGTGACCCTCCCATCTTGGCCTCCCAGACTCAAGTGACCCTCCAACCTCAGTCTCCTAAGTAGCTGTGACCACTGGTTCATGCTCTCACGCCCAGCTAATTAAAAAAAATTTTTTTAGAGATAGGGTCTCCCTTTGTTGCCCAGGTTGGTCTTGAACTCCTGAGATCAAGCATCCTCTCACCTTGGCTTCTCAAAGTGCTGGGATTACAAACATGAGCCATGCACTTGGCCCGATTAATCTTTTTAAATAAGTCTTATTGCTTTGCACATTTGCTTTTTTACTGTGGACGGCAATTCTTTTTTAGGAATCTGGGTCTCGCTCTGTCGCCAGGCTGGAGTGCAGTGCCGCCATCTCGGCTCACTGCAACCTCTGCCACCCTGGTTCAAGCGATTCTCTTGCCTCAGCCTCCTGAGTAGCTGGGATTAAAGGCACGCACCACCACACCCAGCTAATTTCTATATTTTTAGTAGAGACGGGGTTTCACCATGTTGGTCAGGATGGTCTCTATCTCCTGACCTCGTGATCTGCCCACCTCGGCCTCCCAAAGTGCTGGGACTACAGGCGTGAGCCATCGTGCTCAACCTCAATTCTTATAAAGATTCACAGTGACAATTCAGAAATTTAATGCAAAATTTTTAAAAATGTATTTTAGTCATTTGTTCACATGCCTCACTAGGTACTGTTGCTCCCTCCTATGAGATAGCATCTCTCCTCTGACTACTGATCCTGCTGGTTTGAATGAGCTACTGGTATGCTATTTCTAGTCATTGTTTTAGAATAGTGATTCTCATATACCCAACATAGTTGGTGAATACGTTCGCATATTCAAATACTCCAGATAGCTAAAACACCTCTCTAGCAGCAAAGTTTCCAGCTAAGCATTTTGGTGGAAATCCTTCTAAAATATGCCAACCATTACATTGTTTTATGATGATTATTATTATGTTAAACAGAGAGTGCTAAGTATTCTAAGTATCTCTTTCCGGCGTAACTCAGAGCCATCATTATGAAGGCCTTCATTATATTCTACCATATTATAGTAATGCCTTCACAGGCTTTTGAGATCCTCTGTCCTTTCACTAAATCATAGATTGTAGTACTAGTTCTTTCCTTCTCATGTTCTGTCACTGCTCTCTTCTAATCTGCTACAGTATTTTACATACAGCTGCCTGAACCACTTCTTCCTTTAGAGTAAAACTCAGGGGCTCTGTGATAGATATTTGCTCTTCACCAACAGTTTCTATCTATTTTACTTTGTGACCATGTCCTAGAAGGGATTTGTCAGATCTTTGTAGATGTGAGTAATTCTGGGATGTCCATTCTGGGGAAAAAAAAAAAATCAAAGAGCCACTAAACAAAAAACATCAGAGGTTCTGCAGAATAACTCACAGGAGCTTTGTCCTAATTTTAAAAACTCAAGTTGCTATAAAGTAAATTTCGAATCCACAAGGCTTCCTAGCATATTACTCTCCTAAATTGTTCCCATAAGAGTTAAACATCATTCTAAAGTAATTAGATAATGCTGCGGTTTGGATGTTTTGTCTCCTCCAAAATTTATGTTAAAATTTAATTGCCATTGTAACAGTATTAATAGGTGAGACCACCGATTAGGCCGTGAGGGCTCCACCATCATGGGTGGGATTGGTGCTGCTATAAAAGGGTGAGTTCAACCCCTCCTTACTCTCTCACCCTCTTGCCTTCCTCCATGTGATGATGCAGCAAGAAGGCCCCTGCTGGATGCTGGCATCTTGAAGTTGAACTTTCCAGCCTTTAGACCTGTGAGCCAATACAGTTCTGTTTATTATAAGTTGTCTATTCTCTATATATTCTGTTATAATAGCCCAAAATAGACTAAGACATGTACTCATCTAAAAGCTTAACAATGTAATATGTTATGGATGTTTACGAGATGAAACTTTTCATTTACTGATCTCAAAGCAGAATAAAAATAATCTCAGATTTATGTATTTATTTCTCCGTTCACCTAGCCTGAGTGTCCAAATTTCTAAAGAACACTGAATAATTTTATTTAACAAAGTGGGCTCATACTTAATGGTATTGTCACGTGTCACACACACAGATCTATATTTAAGAGTGGGGTTTCACTTTTCTTTTCCTTAAAGGGCCAAATGATTAACTCTTGTCTTTGTAGGACATATGTTCTCTGTTATAACTATTCAACTGTGACATTTTAGCTATAGATGATCTTCATTTATAGACTTTGAATTTGAATGCTATATAATATTTATGTATCATGCAATACTTTTCCTTTGGCTTTCCTCAATCATTTAAGAGTATTTAAGCTTTTCTTAGCTCACAGGCTATATAAAAACAGGCTATGATCCCAATTTTGTTCAGGGACCAGTTTGTCACTCCTGCTACAGAGAGCTTTAACAGCAGTAGAAATGGCATGCTAAACTCTCAAGGTTTTGAGACATCTGCACATGACATCAAGCTTCCAGTAAAAGATTGAATGTTTTGGTAATTGATTATTTCTAAATATATTGGTAAAATTCTAAGAATATTTTACAGAGTTTTTGTTTTTGAGTATTGTTTAGACCAGAGCATCTCAAACTTTAATGTGCCTGGGAATTGCCTAGGCATCCTGCTAAAAGGAAAACTCTGATTTGGGTAGGTCAGGTATGGAGCCTGAGAATCTGCATTTCCAACAAGCTTCCAGGTCGTGCCAGTGTTGCTGGTCCTTTGAAAACTCTTTGAATAGTAAGGGCATGGAACACAGTAAAGAAAGCCCAGTTTTACTTAATAAGGGATAATAATGCATCTATGCTGGGGACTTGCAATGAATAAAATGTGATGCTTTTAAATAAAATTGCATAGCCCTTGAAAAATAAAAGCCAAAAGGTATGAAAAATAGTGATAACACATTAAAATGATATAAAGCCTTCACCAAATAAAACGAGTTGTATTAAAAGCCTGGGATACTTAACTTATTAAGCAGCAAGTATCCTGGCTATTACCAAAAATGTAGCTTTTCATGCAGACCACATTCATTCAAACTCTTCAGGTATTTTTCATCTTTTAGGTAGATTATTTAACACTTACCAAGGTAATGAGGAATTCAGTAAAAACTATAAAGTATAAGAACTATTAAAACTTGATATATATTGTGTAGGCTTACATGTTGCATTTACTCTGTGCATACATAAATATGCAAATATGCATGATGTTTAAAATGCATTTGGTCTGAGGATTTTTAATGTCAAGTTTCAATCCCATGCAAATGAAAAGGGCTGAATACATAAACCTGTCAAAATCATGATTTTAATGGAAATGTCAAGATACTTCTGAAAGCCAATATAATAATCCCTTTTATGCAGCACTAGGAAAAGGCCTATGATCCTGAAAGAACTAACCTGTCACCCTGCACTATCCGTTTCATCCTATTACCATCCTTGGCTCCATTATCTAAATGACCAAGCACTCCTTCAATTCTAGGGCTAAATGATGTCATGACATAACTATCATCATATTTATACCTCATAAAATTAGAAAGGTTATTAAACATAATTTGACCTTTGGCATACTCTAACAGAATCTTAATTGTTGCCATTTTCTTTCTTTCCTCCTTTTCCCCTCCTTCACTCACTCGAATCTCTCATTTTTCAGTTCTTTATGCCCTCTTTTTTTCCTTTAAAATAAACTGTTTTCCACTTACACTGACATCACGTTGCATGACCAAATCTAGGATTTTAGAAAATGAAATTTGTATTACAGTACTTCCTAATTATTCTTTAAACCACTCAGGAGAGAGAAGTTGCTTCCATTCAAACCTAAATTCAATGCCAAGTACATTTGCCCTTGAAAATTTTCTAAAGCACTGGGTGATGTGGAGTCTGAGGTGTCTCATGGTTTTGCTGTTACTATTGTCTTTAACTAGCTGGTACTGCAGTAGAGAAGGCGATAGGCTGTGTTTATCTTTGCTGGTACACTCTGATCAAAACAGTCAAGGAACAGATGCTTTGAGGTGGACAGAGGTCATGCATCGGGTGTGTTGGACAATTTAAAAGGAAAGAGTATTTGTCAGAACCTTTATAGACTCCTGAACCGTAAAACCACCTTTCCTTCATCATGCTGAGGTATTTTCAATAGATTGAACAGAAATCATTATGTTTTGTAAATGCTTCAAAAGGGCAATGAGATTCCTACTCTGTCAACATATACATATACATAGACAAAGAAGCAGTGAGCTGCTTTTGTGTGTGTGTGTCTATGTGTATGCATGTATGTATGCATGTGTGTATACTTTGTGTTTCAGTGTTACTTTATCCTAAATGTATATGATTCTGTAATATACTAAGGAAGTTATCTGTTTCAAAGCCTCCTCAACACAGAATCTCAGCTTTTAGTCTCCTCTAGCACATTTGTTAGTTTTTAGCATTCTCCAAGCTTCCTGTGAAAGTCCCCGATGACAGTGGCTTTCCACTGCAGAGACAGTTTCACAATTAATTTCTATTCAAGAAGAAGTCTCTTACACTCAACTCACAGCTTCCTGTTTTCAGTTTGATTTATTATGTCATTTATTTACACTCAGTAGCTATTTATTGAATACCTACTACATGATGAAAAAACAATTTCTGCTCTCAAGGAATTTGTAGTCTGGTAGGGATATGGGTAACAAAATGAATAATAAAAATATGATGTGATAGGCTATCTTTTAAATCTATGAATCAATCAATATATATACATGAAATGAAAACCAGGGACTGTCATCAAGCCTTTATTAGACATAGATGTGGCTGTGGAATATAAATATAGACACACACAGAGTTATTGGCCCCAAAGAGTTTGGAAACCAGTAGGAAGAAAAAATAATCATATAAAGAGAAACCCTTGTTACAAGATACTATTATGTATAATAACTTATACATTCTTATTAGAGACAGAAAGTTCATAGGAAATTAATCCTTCTCTAGTAAGAACAATTTTCTTACCTAGTGTTCAATATTGGTAATAACTATTTGTTCCATATTTTAATTTTGGTTTTTTGAGATGGAGTCTCCCTCTGTTGCCCAGACTGGAGTGCAATGGCACAATCTCCTCTCACTGCAACCTCCGCCTCCCAGGTTCCAGCGATTCTCCTGCCTTACCTTCTTTAGTAGCTAGGACTACAGGCATGTGCCACCACAGCTAGCTAATTTTTGTGTTTTTAATAGAAACAGGGTTTCACCATGTTGGCCAGGATGGTCTTGATCTCTAGACCTCGCAATCAGCCTGCCTCAGCCTCCCAAAGTGCCGGGATTACAGGCGTGAGCCAACGCACCTGGCCATATTTTCCTGATCACAGAATGAATAATTTATCTCCTTATGCAGTTTATTTTAAGAATTGACCACAGAAGTCGCTTTGTTTCTTTGCTCTTTCCTTTTTTCTTTAATTCTCCTCATTTTTTTTGTAAGGTGATTGTATTAGTCTGCTCAGGACGCCATAATCAAATGTCAAAAACAGGATAGTATGGGTGGCTTAAACAACAGAAATCTATTTTCTCATCGTTATGAAAGCTAGAAGTTCCAGATCAAATTGTTGGCCCATTTGGTTCCTGGTGAGGGCCCCTCCCTGGCTGCCTTCTCATTGTATCTTGACTTAGCCACCCCCAATGTGTGCACACAGAGAGGGAGAGAGAGAAAACATGTGAGTTCTGTCATGTCTTTTTTTATACAGACACTATTCCTCTTGGATCAGGGACCCACTCTTCTGACCACTTCTTAACCTTAATTACTTCCTTAGAGGCGACATCTCCAAATACAGCCACTATTGGGTTTTGGGTTTCAATGTACTAATTTGGGGGAAGGAAGATAAAGACAAAAATAGTGAATTAGAAGCATCAATATGATTAGTTAACTATCTGGCTTAATATTACAGTTTCAATAATTGAACTTCCCAGAAACGAAACAAAATGTCATCTTCCAGTTTTGTGTTTCAATTACATGGTAGGCCTGTTGCTGACAATTAACACATTTTCTGGTAGATAAAATACTGATTATCAAAAACAAAGCACACACCATGGAGGAAAGTCTGAAGAATATGAATCTCAGTCAGTAAAAATCACAGATACATGTTGTATCCCTTTACCAATTAGGAAAAACTAAAGCAATTTATTTTCTGTACTGGCAAATGCATGCCTACTAAAGATATTGTAGTTTGCCTTACTCTACATAATTTGTATATATTCTTTTTAAAGTTCAAACTTGGATTAATGTCTGATATGTGAGGTTATCCAATTCATATTCAGTCATTTCACAGCTTTGTAGTTCGAATCAAATAAAAATGATCTTGCCTAGGCGAAGATAATGGCTATCATTTACAGAAGAACCAGAAACATAGTTCATATCATGATGGTATTATTTATTTTCTGTTTTAGATCATAGCCTCTATTTGTAGTTTAGCCATCGCACGTACACACACACGCACACATACTTTGCCAAAAAGGCTGATTTCTTATTGTACTCTTAATTTATAGCTAATCTTAATGTGATGACAAAGCAACAAGAAAAACCTGAGAGAGTCTGTACATTCTTTCTTCTATAAAGACCTGTTGAGTAGGTCTGGAGCCTACTCAGTTTTTCTGCCTCCTGTCTTTCTACTTTGTAACTTACCCAACATACTTTTCTCAAATTAGTCATCTTATAACACTGCTTTTTAACACATTACCCTCCTGGTCTAAAACCTTCCATGGTTCCCCATTACCTAGAGATAAACTGTAAATGCATACATTTTACATACTGTCAACAGCAGAGCTTTTCTACTGTATTTCCCTCCTGCCATATATAAGGCCCCCTGAGATCTTATTGGTCTCCTTATTATTACCTAAGCTTTACACATATGTTTTCATTTATGTGCAGGCTATATGCAAGATTTCCTCCAAGTAGCACACTTCTCAGCAACAAGTGTTTCTCTAAGGGGCAATATTGGCATTTGGGGCAGAACATTTTTTCTCTCTGTAGAATTTTTCTACAACTTTACAGAACATTAAGAATCCCTGATCCTTTCCTATGACACACTAGTAGAACTCTCATATTGGACTGACAATCAAAAATGCCTCCAAAGTTTTCCAAGGATGCTTCTGTGTGTAATAGAAAATCCCAATCCATGTGGATTAAGCAAATAAGTGAACGTATTGATCAGTGGAATTGGAAAATTCAGAGGAAGGTTTACGACGTCAAGTACATACAAGCATAAGTTCTAAAAGTTTGTTTCTATCCATGTGTTTTGTTTCCTAGTATATTTGGAAACAGGCCCTCCTCTCAGGTTGGCTTCCAGTAGTATCAGACTTACATCCTCAAAGCTCTCTTTCTTCTTTTGTTTATTTATTTGTTTTGCTTTTTTGAGACGGAGTCTTGCTCTGTTGCCAGGCTGGAGTGCAGTGGTTCAATCTTGGCTCCCTGCAACCTCCGCCTCCCTAGTTCAACTGATTCTCCTGCCTCAGCCTCCCAAGGAGCTGGGACTACAGGCACGCACCACCACGCCCGGCTAATTTTTGTAATTTTAGTAGAGACGGGGTTTCACCATGTTGGCTAGGGTGCTTTCAATCTCTTGACCTTATGATCTGCCCACCTTGGCCCCCAGAATGCTGGGATTACAAGCATGAGCCACCACCCGGCCTGAAAGCTCTCTTTCAAGCAAAAAAAAAAAGAGCGTATCTCTTTCCCAACCTTTCAGGTAAAAGTTAGTTCCCTTTGGATTCTGAATTGTCTAGACTGGGGTAATGATCCTTTACAAAGGGTTTACTGTGTCCCGAGAAAGAATACACTTGTTTGCATATCCCTCAAACCTAGCGTAGAGTATGGACTCACATTTTTGAAAGAGATGGTTCACCAAGGAAAGATAGCATACTGCCACCAGAAGAAAGAACAATTAATGCTGAGTAGCTACATAACAACAAGAACTAACCTATACAAAATATTTGTTACTTAATTTTAGGCAAAGAATTTCAGTTCTCAGCCTTTTCTCTAAATCTGTAAAATCTAAGGACAGCTACCTTGTAGATAGATAGGGATTCAATGTAGGAAGTATCTAACATAATACCTAAAATATCTATGCTTAAAACATGTCTTACTCCTTTTGAATTCCCTCTTTACTCAGCGCAGTTTTTAAAATAATTAACAACTAGTAGGCATGAGCACCACCCATTCAGAATTCCCTGAAGCATCAAAATGGAACTCCTCCAGTACACATCATTGTATACAGTTGCTGATCAGCCTTGATCCTAGCAAAGCCCTCAGGATTGCATTTGTCTGAATTCATCTCTCTTCATTCATCTAAACTATGGTGGAACTCCTAGTGATTTCTGTCCAAACCTTTTATTATCGAAGATGACTTTATCATCCCTATCCCTCTGCGTTTTGATTTTGACCATTTTGACTATATGATACTTGCATTTATTCTGTATAACTTCTTTATAATAATTCAGTTTTTGTTTTAAATAATGAAATACACATGCCCATTTGAGGTGTATGAACACCTAGTTCACATAACTTCTGCCTACAGCAATGACACGCACCAAAGTTAGCCTGCACACATTATAGCTCATAAGCCAGAAAGGCATTCAGAGAATCTGGCTGAAAAATTGTGGAGTGTGTGGGGCTCTATACACTGAACTCATCCACTCCCAAATGTTCCATAGGCTTCTGTGCACATGAATAAAGATGAAAATTATGGTTTTTGGAATCAGATTCCCAGTTTTTTTTTTTTTTTTTGAGATAGAATCTCGCTCTGCCACCAGGCTAGAGTGCAGTGATGTGATCTCGGCTCACTACGACATCCCCCCTCTCAGGTTCGAGTGATTCTCCTGCCTCAGTCTCCCAAGTAGCTGGAACTATGGGTGCATGTCACCACATCCAGCTAATTTTTATATTTTTAGTAGAGACAAGGTTTCACCATGTTGGCCAGGATGGTCTCGATCTCTTGACCTCGTGATTTGCCCACCTCAGCCTCCCAAAGTGCTGGGATTACTGCGCCCAGCCCAGATTCCCAGCTTTTCAATAATGAACTGTGTGACTTTGGACAAAGTTTTTTGTCTGTTTGTTTGTTTTTAATCTCACTAATGCTCAGGGGTATTTGTCTATAAAACAGAAATAACAATTCCTAGTTTTCAGGGAGAATGTAGAATGAGAAGTTCACCTATCAAACTTTCTGATGTAGTAGCCATTCAGAAAAATGTATCTTTACACTTTATGAAGATGATGGTGGTTTTTGTGACATCTCTGTGACGTTTGTTGTTTATTTAATGATTACTTGCATGCCATTCTTTTTAGTTCAGTTTGTTGTAAAACTTTTTGTGTTCTTGAGTTTTTATTCCCTGTTTTGCCTATTACAGTACTTCACAAGCATTAAGGTATGATTGAATAAATGAATGAATAAGTTTTTCACGTAGATCTTTGAAAATGAGAATGAAAACAATTTAGAGAATCATACATGAGACTGCTAAAACTGTGGGAAATTTTTATACCTAAGCAAAAGGTTTTTGCTCTATAAGAAAGATTGAGATTTTCATCAGAATTTCAAAAAATAAGTTTTGTCTGATTTTTAAACATTTTGATAATTTTAGACAAAACTTCTGACATTTTTTTGTTAAGGCCCATTTAAAGCTAAGTCTTCATAATGGATTCCAGTATGTCAGAGACAGGTCTGAAATGGCAGCCAGAAATAAGTGTCTAAGTCTATTATTTCAATTCTACATTTTCAACTTCAAAACAAGGCAGTTGAAGTATATAATCTTTCTGGATTCATTTTTTCATAGATTCTATGATCCATTGAAAAGATTTTGAAAGTACTTTTCAAAGCATTTCCAGGTACACATGCTCAGTAGAAAACAGAACATTCTCAAAATATGTAAGATTGGGACAACTTTTTAATAACCCAACAACAGACAAGGGCTACTACTGTCTGAAGCTCATGTTCTATTATAATAAAGGGAGGAAAAAGTATACCATGATATGAGGAACCTAAAAACAGAGTAATGTGAAAAAGAGTGAGTGACCATGGCCAAATTTGTTGAGTGGTCAAGGAAAGTCTTTCTGAGAAGGAGAAATTTGAGTTATGCTGGGAAGGAGGGAAAGAGTTCAGGCATGCAACTATTAATGGTGAGAAGGAACGTTGCAAGATAAGGACCGTCAAATGCCAAACCCTGGATGCTGGCTGGGCTTGGCATCTTACAGCCAGAGAGCCAGAAGACCAGAGTATGACATGGCAATGAACAGTGGTAGGAAAATAACTTGGATGAGGTACACAACAGTTAAATCGCAGAGTGCTGGAAGGGTTTAGATTTTAGATTTTCTTCTAAGTGTTGAAGACTGATGATATCAGATTTAGCTTATTAAATCCTGATGTGTAAGAAAATCACATTCCTAAAAGCTAGAATTTCTTTTAAATGATGAGGTCCTGTTTTAAATAAAAAGAAACTGTTGTTAAAGCATGATTTTGCATTAAACATCTCATCTGAGTATCTACTGCTATTTTATTCACACACCGTACTCAGTACTCAAAGAATAGGTTATAACTTCGTTTAAATGAGTCAGTTCTTGGCTGACATAGCTATTGCCAGCATGTTCATGCGTTCTAGTTGTTTTTTAAACTGCATTTTACACCAAGGGAAATTGCACACAGTAAATGTCAAGGATTCACTAGGGGCACTACAGTTTCCGAGGCATGAAGCTAATACATATTTGTCTCATTACTGTCAGCAGATCAACTTTATTCTGTGAAAGGCAAGGGTTCATAGCTCATAGGAGATGTAGTTACAAACGACCTTTGGGAGGTCGTGGGGAGCACAACTTCTAAAATTTACAGTAGTGTCATGTTATTAATAAGAAACTAGAGAAATAATGTTCATAGACTTTTTGCTACTTGACTTTTCCATAGAAACAGGTGGGGGGGGGGGGGTAGTAACATTTTTCAGCCTCTGATTCATCAAACCTTAAATTGAAGACAACATAGAGTGTTTGAGTGGGCAGCCTAATCCACTCCTGTGGTTTCCATATTGCCCAACAGTTTTCCTGAGGTAAACATGTTTTGCAGGATCATCAGGCTATTAATGGTCTTTTGCTTGAACAGTTTCAAAGACAGAGGGAAAGAAAATCCTGATTTGATGGTAGGGCAATTATGCACTATAGAGATCAGATTATTATTTTGTCTCCCATCTATGTGGGTATAGTCTTCATATTTTTAACCAAGTATTATAATTATTAGAAATAGATTATTTTAGTTTATTATTGTGTTTTCATTTTATTTGAAATTACAAGTCTCAAAATATTTCCCCCAAGGGATTTAAGTGGTGAAAAGCATCTGTATGTAACATCTCGTATTTTTTGCTAGAATATATTCATAATTACAGAACTTAATATATTACAGTACTCAATGAATAAACATTGGTGATGAGTAGGTGACATTAATAGTATGGGAGATATCAACTATTTATGTTCAGGTTTTTTTTGTTCTTTTTTTGAGACAGAGTCTCACTTTGTCACCCAGGCTGGAGTGCAGTGGTAAGATCTTGGCTCACTACAACCTCTGCCTCCCGGGTTCAAGTGATTCTCCTGCCTCAGCCTCCCGAGTAGCTGGGACTACAGGCATGCACTACCATGCCCAGCTTTTTTTTTTTTTTTTTTTTTTTTTTTTGTAATTTAGTAGAGACAGAATTTCACCATGTCGGCCAGGCTGGTCTCAAACTCCTGACCTTTTAATTCACCTGCCTTGGCCTCCCAGAGTGCTGGGAGTACAGGCGTGAGCCACCGTGCACAACGCTATATTGTTTAAACTATCTAAATGCAGTCATGAGGGTCTTTCCCCCTTTTACATGGTCTCCCCCAGGCCATGTCTCTGCCACATATATCATGGAGCTCACAGCAAGGGTATTGTAGCTCTGCCAGTGTTCGTGTTGTAGATATTCCACCATGACTGATTACAAGCTACTGATGTTTAACAAGCAGCTTGCAAGATTCCTGAAAATTTTACAATCATAATGCAGACAAAGAGCTAAGAAAGAATTGGCAAAATTACTCCTCAAGAAGATTCTAGGGCACAGTGTAGATGGCTGTGGAGGGGAATGTTCCCAGAGAATGGGCAAAGGGAAGGGCAACAGGCATGCCTCTTAGCACATGCAAAATGGGAGTGGAGTTCTGAATGGCAAAGGACTCACTTTGATCATTGATAGGTTTTTCTATAGCTCCCTATTGGTAACTGTGGAGGAAGTCACACTCAGAGACCAGGCCATCTCTCAAACTCACTGTGGTCTTTCCCAGGCGAGGTGGCTGTAATGGCCTCTCTCATCATGCCCTGTTCTGTCTTCCTGCATCACAACTCTTTTTTTTTTCTTTTCTTAAGACAGGATCTCACTCTGTCGCCCAGGCTAGATGCAGTGGCGTGATCTCAGCTCACTGCAACCTCCACCTCCTGGGATCAAGGGATCCTCTCACCTCAGCCCTACAAGCAGCTGGCAGTACAGGTTTGAGCCACCATGCCAGGATAAGGTTTGTATTTTTTGTAGAGATGGGGTTTCACCATTTTGCCCAGGCTGGTCTCAAACTCTTGAGCTCAAGCAATCCACCGGTCTTGGCCTCCCAAAGTGCTAGGATTACAGACATGAGCCACGGTGCCAGGCTCTGCATCACAACTCTGTACTCAAACTTTGTTTACAGTTTAAGTTTTTCCCCTGTTCTTTCAGAGGAACCCCCCATTTACTCTCACCTTCCCCCGACCTGCCAAATGATACCCACATGCTTGCGAATTAAAATAGTTGTTTTGTCACGTATATGTTTTCCCTAATAAAGACTTCAAGGGTCCAGTTTTGAAACCTAAAACCTCATTATTCACCACTGAATTTTTCAGATTTTGAAAAATTGAGTGCAGAGTGGAGGAGAGAGGGTCGGGACTCTGGCAAAGCTATTCTAGATGGTTGTTTTAAGTTAGTTAATAAAGTTCTGTGTTCTGTTTCTCCATGGAATAATTCTAGGACCCAAAATGACAGCAGTTCTGCCATTTTCAAAAGATGGCTTCCTGGATAAACCTAAGGTATTTTCATGCAGTCAGCAGGAAGTCTGAGAGCTTATGAAGGCATCCTCAGTGGAGGTTTCAGGGGCCACGACCTGAGCCTCAGGGAAGGTTTCAGGGGCCCAGAAAACACTTGTGACAGACCAACTATTTTGCAAGCATGAGGGTATTATTTGGCAGGTTGGAGGAGGTAAGAGTAGTTGGGGGTTTATTCTGAAAGATCAGGGCTAAAACTTAAACTGTAAACAGCGCTTGACTAAAGATTTGTGATGCAGGAAGACAGCAGGGCATGAGTTAATTAATGTTAGTATTAGTTAACATAGCTCACGTAGACTCACATTCCATTGAGAAGAAATTAGTCCTACAGCTACCCCTAAGTGCAATGGAGCCTGGGAGAGGTAGTACAACATGAGTCTATGCCCAGCTATCAAGACACAAAGGAGGCTGGGTACTGTGGCTCATGCCTGTAATCCCAGCACTTTGGAAAGCCAAGGCGGGCGGATCACAGGGTCAGGAGATCTGAGACCATCCTGGCTAACATGGTGAAACGCTGTCTCTACTAAAAATACAAAAAAAAAAAAAAAAAAAAAAAAAAAAAAAAAAATTAGCCAGGTGTGGCGACACGCACCTGTAGTCGCAGCTACTTGAGAGGCTGAGGCAGGAGAATCGCTTGAACCAGGGAGGCGGAGGTTGCAGTGAGCTGAGATCGCACAATCGCACTCCAGTCAGGGCAACAGAGCAAGACTCTGTCTCAAAAAAAAAAAAAAAAAAGAAAGAAAGAAAGAAAGAAAAGAAAAGAAAGAAAGAAAGGAAAAACAGATAGTAAAGATAGTAGTCATCAGTAGCTCTACCACTGGGCAGTGGGGAGGCTGGATGGAAAATGAGGTGAAATCTACTTAAATTTGTTAACCTAGTGCTTTTCAACCTTAGTTCATCATGGAAGCTCTTTTAGAATATTGTTTAAAAATGCTAATCTAGGACAAATATCTCACTCTATGATCATACCCTTAATCTAGTTGTAATTTCTGTTAAAAATGTATATGATAAGGCAAAACCCACGTTCCAGGGTTAAAATCCCTGCATTTGTAGATTTCTACACACGAGTGTGGCTTTCACTCCTCTAGTTTGGACAGGTTTTGCTTCAAGTTATTGGGGGGCTTCTTCACCTGCGTCAGGAATCACTCACTTCCTTATTTTTATCCAGAGCTTTCATACGCCATAGATAGATACTTTTTCTTACTATCCGCCAAAAATAACAGCACCGAAAAAAATGACAGAACACGTTTTATGAAGGCATAATATAACCCACTGCTGGGAACATGTCACTCGAGGCAAAAGCAGTTAGATCTGCCGGCTGGATGCTCTTCTGATGTTTCTCCTTAAATAACTTCATTATTCAATGAGAAGCATTTTAATTATTTAAGTGACATAAAAGATGAGGTTGTAGTATTTATATCTAGATTGTGTTTACTGATTTTAAGTCTTTTTGTCTATTTATATTGGAGTTGTAAGCACTTACTAAACCCCATCTGGCAGGAAATCTCTCTACATTTAGAGAAACAAAAGGTTTCTGTACCCTACAAGTTTTTTGTGTTTTCCCAACAGGGTTCCTGTGATAACTCTTTGGCTGTCAATTGTGGACCCGGCTTTATTAAAAGAAATTTGCCCCTTTCCTTTGCAAAAGCTTTTACTTTTATTACTAATGCTCATACCTAGTGCAATTGGTATTTACTGATAATGGATTTTCTCCCACCAATGCAATGTATTATAGTTAGGGATCACTTTCATCACAATAATAAAAATAACAGCAATTAATCAATGTCATGATCATCACTGCTATTTATTTAGTGTGCATTATTTATTAGGCACTAAAGAGGTTAATTTACATAATTTCACACAAACCCCAAAATAGACATTATAATATTTGTATTATAGATTTGGAAACTGAGAAAATTCATGATATTAAAACAACAGAAACAACAATAGAAACAAATGTTGAAATGCCTTTAAACATCAGAGCCAAGATCCTAACAGAGGTCTGATTAGCTTGAAGTCATGTGCTTTCTTTTTGGTTTATTTCATGCATTTTCTAATGCAGAGTAGAGAGATTTGAAAACACATCCAGGCCTTACTTTCCTCCCTGTTAGCATCCATGTGTAAATGTTTTGACTCTTGTATTTGTATATTGATCCAAGACTATGAAATTGTGAAGCCTTCCTTGAACACAAATTAGAGATACGTATGAGAGTTGGTAAACAGCACAGAGGGGAAAAAAAAAAGAATTAGAATGCTCATCATAGCCTCAGTGATAGACCTGGAAAAGATCGATGTCTTCTGTAGTGTTCACAGCCACTGAACAGCCCTCAACAAGGACTTAACCAGAGGACCAGCAAGTGGGTTTCATAGGCAGCACCTCGGGGCTCCACGTAGCCTGCATTCCCTATAGCTGAGAGAAGCAAAACTCACACAACTGGTTGTAGACATGTTTATAAATCACTGATGTGCCAAAGATGTGTCCAGAATTGGTCTTAAGAAACAGACAAATCAATAAAAGAAGAAAAAGAGAGGGCAACAAAGTAAGAACCAAACTAAGACAGCTCTATTAAAAATATAATTAAAACCTGTGCCAGGCGAAGTGGCTCTCACCTGTAATTCCAGCAGTTTGGGAGGCAGAGGCAGGTGGATCACCTGAAGTCAAGAGTTCAAGACCAGCCTGGCCAACATGGCGAAACCCTGTCTCTACTAAAAATACAAAATTAGCTGGGCGTGGTGGTGCATGCCTGTAATCCCAGCTACTCGGGAGGCTGAGGAGGAGAATCACTTAAACCCAGGAAGCGGAGATTGCAGTGAGCCAAGATCACACCACTGCATTCCAGCCTGGGCAACAGAGCAAGACTTCGTCTCAAAAAAAATTATATATATGTAAAATATATATAAATATAATTAAAATCTGTATGCATCAATCAACATAGACACATGCATAGACAGTGGGTTGAAACAAAAGAGAAAAACATGAAAAAGGGGAGGAAGGAGAAAGAGCTATTAGGCAGGATAAGATGGGTGGGATGGGACTGACGTACCACTAGGGTTTCTCTGTCCTTTATTATGTATACATATGAAAATGAGGTTCCCATTTTACACATACCAGTTATCATTCTCTTCTTGCAAGTAAGAAAAACTGAATGGATCGTGAAAGAAAAAAAGGAGGTGATAAGGGAAGGTTGTAGGGTAGCTTGGTAGCTTGGTAGCTCAGCAAAACTGATGAAACAACTCAAGAACTATGGTTCATAACAGTTGGAATGAAAAGAGCTCCTGAACTCTGGCATGCAGAAACTAATGAATAGTATCTTTAAGCTGCTGACACTGGGATGAATTCGCTTCAACATTTTCTGTCCTGAGCCATTCGATTAAAGATGCACTTACCCTTGAGAGTTTCACAGGTCCAGGTCAGCCCAGAATGTATGTCCACCACTTGGCAGCGGAACAGAGAGAGGAGGCACATTGATTGGCAGTTCCCACAAAGCTATAGAGAGTAGGGAGGGGGAGTTCCTTTAAAAAAAAAAAAAAGTGAAATACTGGTGATAATATTGTAACCAGGTGGTGGGATGGCAGGGGCTCAGCTCCCTCCCTGTGCTCGTTAATGTAACCGGGTGTGTCCAGGTTCTTGGGCTCACTTGCCCCAGAAATGGGGAAAGGGCCCTGGCAGGGTGGTGAGCTTACAGTTTAAGTAAATATTGGACCCAAAGAGTTTAGCAGAAAATTATTTATGAGGCAGAGAGAGAAGAGAGAGAGCTCCCACGCTGCCGTGGGAGGGGAATCCGAAGGGGATATCCATATAGGGAGAGAGGGAAAGACAGCTTCCACGTTGTTGTGGGAGGGGATCCCAGAGAGGGAAATCCGTATAATTTAAGGGGGCAGTGGGATTTTAACCCCAAGCTACTCCTGCCCCATTCCTGTTCTTGTCCAATGAGAAGAGTTCTTTCAAACTTTCTTTGGCGTGATTGATCTTCAATTCTGATCCTGTATTGGTTGCTTGGGCCCTCAACAGAGCCCCTCCTCCCAAGGCTTTTGGTGGGCTTTCAGAATAAAAGAAGCTCACCTGGAATTTCTACCTAGCCTGCATGCCAGAAAGTTAGACAAAGAACTTTATATATTTGAAACCCTTCTGGTCCCCAGATGGGGGTATGGATGGAGGTAGGGTGCTGGGAAAATATGGGGGGGGGGAAGAAAAAAAAAGATGCTGGGCAGGTACTCCCAACCGAGATCTACCATACTCCATGGCTGTGCCCAGTCCAAAGATCTCCCCAGTTTTCTACTGATTCCTGAGATGGGGAATAATAGCCAGGAGAAATTGCACCAGGCATTTGTTAAAAACAGCAAGGAATATTATTCAAGACTATGGCAGTAGGGGATATTGAACTCAACCCCATTTGAAACAAAATGTAGAAGAGTTTTTAAATGCTGGGGTGAGCTAATGGAGAAGTATTGGAGATTAGGCAGGAGGCTAGTCGATGTGATTAGGCCTTCTGCGGTCTGCTAATTGAAATGTATTGAAGTTAGGCTCCTACCCTTTCACAGAGACTAGGAGATGGTGCTGCCTTTCTTGATGTTTACATTTCAAAAGGAGTGATCCCAGGTCTTCAAAAACACAATCCTGGATTGTAAACCTGTTAAGAGGCTGAAAGAAAGAATTTTCTTTTACATCTCAAAAGGGTAGAGAAAGAATTCTGGACTGAAAGTTGTTTTCTGAAGTAAATGCTCTAAGAAAGGGAGGTCAAAGCCCTGGAGTCAGAAAGAAACCTATCTGAAATTTAGTTAAGCTGAAAGAAACGTTAGACCTTCTGGGTCATATGTTCTTTTTCTTTTTCTGTTCTTTTCTTCTTCTCTTTCTTCCTTTTATAGAGAAGAGGGTCTTGCTATGTTCCCCAGGCTGCCTTCCAGGCTGCCTTGGAACTCTTGGTTTCAAGCAGTCCTCCCACCTTCGCTTCTCAGTATGCTGGATTTTCAGGCGTGAGCCACCACACCCAGCCACATGCTCTTGATGATAACTTTTCACTGTAGCTTCCAACTGCTGCACCTGAACTTCCCCAGTTGTTTTACTCTCCCTGCAGGCTGTTGTTGCTCATTTTGGTTTTCTTCTCTCAGAACAGGAAGGAAGCTTCCTGTTTACTCTTTTCCAGAGCAGCAATCACTCACAATGCTGGGCTATGTTAGCCTCATGGGAGATTTGCAGTTAAAGGCAGGGAATTACAGCATAGAGTAGAGAACAATTTATATTTGTAAGTTAGATGTCAGTGCTTTTGAAGTTACACGCTCATGCCCCTTCATAGAGAACATCTCACACTATTAGGATGGCTCAGCACCCACCCAGTAAAGACTGCCTTTACTCTCTTGCTTCTTTGAATCTCAAGCCATTCCCATCTCCCCAGCATCCTCCTTCTCAAGCCTCCTGGGGAAAGTGAGAAATTCACATTACATTATTATGCAAAGCAAATTGCCCTTTCTTTGTTTCAACCTCTCCAATTCCAGCTAAATCTTAGGATTTACCCATGCATATTCAAATAAGATGTTTTTCTACACCAAAGAGTCTTCCATCCTGGTTTCCACATTTAAATAACTAGGGAAAGTTTCAAATTTGTATTTATTTTACATGCCTCAGGTCAAATTCTTATGATGGAATCAAAATCAGAGTATTTGCCCTTTTATCTAAGGGTGTAGAAAGGGAAAGAGGCTGAGAAAAGGCAATCAAAATTTTATTTTCCTCCTCCCTGGAGGGTTTATTTATTTATTTATACTCTGAAAGGGGGAAGGAGGGAAGAAGGAAGGATAGAAGAAAAAGAGGCAGAGAGAGATGCAGAGAGAGAGACAGAGAAACTCTTCAAACAAATTACCAGTGAAATCAAACCATTACCAGTGAAAGCATAACCACAGTGATAATGAGATTTTTAAAATACTTATTTCTACACACCTCTGTGTTTTTAATTGTATACTTATTGTTTTCATTATTGAAAATAAACAGAAGTAAAACGAAGACACAATGCAAGGCTGGGCGTGGTGGTAGTGGCTCATGCCCATAATCCCACTACTTTGGGAGGCCCAGGTAGGTGAATCACTTGAGGTCAGGAGTTCGAGACCAGCCTGGCCAACATGGTGAAACCCTGTCTCTACAAAAATAGAAAAATTAGCCAAGCATGTTGGTGCACATCTGTAATCACTGGTCCTCAGGAGGCTGAGGCAGGAGAACCTTAGGTTCGGTTGAACCTGGGGGGCAGAGGTTGCAGTGAGCCAAGATCGCACCATTGCACTCCAGCCTGGGCAACAGAGCCAGACTCCATCTAAAAAAAAAAAAAAAAAAGAAAAGAAAAAAAAGAATGCAGAGACAGAAACAAGGTGCTTAAAAAAACAATAATGTCCTCGATATATATTTATGTAGACGTACAAATAGATTAATAGATAGAATTCATAATCAGTCACTTGCTGACATCCAGATCACAGAATACCTGGATGTTAAATAGTCTGGGAAGACCTGACTAAGCAAATGACTAAAAAGACCTAAAAATATATATTTAAAAATGATAAGTATGTGAGGTGATAGATTTACTAATTAACTTACTTAATCATATCACATTGTAAGCATGTATCAAACCATGACATCGTATCTCATAAGTATAATCATTATTTCTCAAAAATATAATTTTAATTTTTAAAATTTAATTTCAAAATAATAATTTAAAGGAAAATACACTATCTAAAGATTAGTAAACAGCCTATTTCTAGAGATTTTTAGAGATTACTAAACAGCATTTCTACCTTTACAAAGAGGAAAAGGTTTAGGAAAGAAGGAAAAAAAGACTTAAACCATAGCAAATTTCTTAATAAAGATCATAGCTGAGATGCAGACATAATAGGCAGACCTTACTGGTTGTACTACATCCAACATCAGAGGATTCAGAATATAGTACCACGGGCTTTATCTGGCTTGTGGGGGATGTTTAATGTACTATGTGGTTAGTGAAAATTGTTATATTTGACTGAGTAATAAGCATTTATAAAATAAAGATTTGGATTGTTTTCAGTTTTTTTAAATTATAAAATATGACAATAGGCTTTTATTTCTATATAGTAACAACCAGCTAAATAACGTTCCTCCCAACACAGACAAGGCAGTAGGTTCATTTACCCAGCTCTACTTAGCAGGTGGCAGAGTTGTAATCTGGCATTGATGCCTCTGAGTGAGACAGATATTCAAAGGAAAATTCTCTTTTTTTCTTTTCCCTGGGGAGGTTTGGTACCAGTGTCCTTGGAGACACCCCACTGGAGATCTCTAATAGTGTGCTGTTGGCTCAGGCGTTACTCTCTATTTGGCCTTTTACAACGCTCCCTATGCCACTAACTTTTAGTGACCTGTGTTGAGGTCACTTGGCCCTCCCAGTGTTTTTCTCAGGCAGCATCTCTTTCAAGACACTAAAATTAGCTCCCTTACTCAGAGTCCACATTTGTCCTTTCTTCTACCATTGGTAGAAAGAGCTTTAATGATAGCCCCTTCTTCTGGTACGAATTGTTGATGGCTTTTGGAGTCTTATACTCCTAAACAATAGAAAAGGGCATGGTTAGCTGCTGCTGCTTCAATAGAGTTTGGGTACCTCTTATAGTAAATCTACTCCTTCCTTGTGCTGTGAGTATTTATCATAGTCCATAGTTATTTGATCAAAGGACTTCTACTTGGTTCCACCTCAGCTCTCTAGCTCCTGGCCCATGGATCAACTGTTCTCTTACTCTTCTGGTAGTTGCCTCAGAGGCACCAAGAGAGGAATTCTGTCTGTGTCTCCTACCAGACTAGGAGCTTGGTAATGGATGAACAGATACCCGAATATGTCTCTTTTAAGAATGAAGGAGGCAAAGAGAAAGGGCTTGTTTACAGAAATGATGATCTGTGCCTGGTTAACCACCTAACCCAGTTGTGCTACTACCTAATGATGTTCCACTTCTCTGTTGAGTAAGAAGTAGAGTTGAGCTGGTAGAGAAAAATGTGCCATAGCAAATTGACCATGAATAAAACTTAAAAGTTTTTCCTGGGTGTCTGATTATCTAAAAATCCACCAGGGAATTGAATTGCCTGTCAGCTGCCCAAATTATTTTACGTGCTGCTATTGAAATTCTTGGTGGGGTAGGTTTTTTTAAACGGAAAAACAGGAAATGAGTTGGAAATGATTGATCAAAGTTGAAAATAACAGTATACAGTTACTTCTTCCACGCAACGAGAACACCATTCATTACATTTTCTCATCTGCTCAAGAAGAGAGAATCAAAACAGAAGACCCATTTTAAATGGCACAACTGTTTTACCTGAGGTTTGTTAATTTTTCTTTTGATGTATCATTGAGAGTTGAAGATTGCAATAACTCTAATATCTGACAACATTGCTCTGTTATTTAAATTAATTGAGTGAAATCAATCCATCAATTCATCAATAAACTATGAACTCATGTAAAGGAAAATAACACAGAAGGCACAATTGCTCTAATATATTCTAAATTTGAGTTATAATATTCAAATTCTACCAACGAGGTTTTTCTGTTTTGTTTTGATTTTGATGGTCCCATTACCTCCTTTTATTACCTAGCTCTTCCCTGAGGACATGGCTTCCCCTAGTGGATTGCATCCTCCCCGCCTGCATTTTCCTATACCACGCATGAGACAGATGCCCTTCTTGTTTCTCAATACTGCTTTCAGACTCTTCTCCTTTACATTTCCCTAAAAATTCCAGCTTTGAAATTCAAGCTATCAGATCACATCATCAGTGTCCCTTATTGTTGCTGTCAACTACTGGCCCAGGTCATTTCTTCTCATTTCTAGATGATTTTACCACAGGATTTACTGTCATTCTCTCCAACACTACTCCAGTTTTAATTCTTGGTGGCAGATGTTCCTTCTAACACCTTAGATCTTCATTTTTAAAATTCATCTTCTCCGAAGATTTTTTAATTTCCACCTCACCTCAGGAACTCACTCCCAAGGTCAGACCTTGAGAGAATGTTCTAATCATACATAATCAATACCGATAACTGCAACCCTTCAATATCAATTATGTGCACCATTTCTGCTTTCAATATTTCTGACTCCTTCTAGGACTCAGTCTCCTTTAACAACGTTCATATCCCCAGTCAATGGATCCTATCAAGTTCTTACTGTGACTCTTCATTTATTATCCTTACTGTTTTCCCTGCATATATTAATTCTTTGGTCAATTATTATAAATACATCCTTACTAATATTTTGACTTTCACTTTTCTTTTACTATATTATACTCAAATGGTAAAACCACAACCCTACAAAAGCTGGTCTGCCTATTCTTCACCAGTACCTGTGAAGCTTAAATGCAATAGAGAAGAACACATAACCAGTCTGCCTGGTCTCGTTGTGGTTTCATGAAGGAAAACCTCAATTCAGGCTCTAATGGTACCAAGCAGTCATAGTTCAATTTCCTAGTGTACATATTTTTCTCTTTTCCTAGTTAGTTATTTCACAGCTTCTCCTCTCTTGAATCCTCCAACATTCCTTCTTTAGATTTGTTGCCAGCTGATGACAGTGCTTCTTATGTCACTGAGAAAATTCAATTCACTGGAAGGAAATCTCTACATAATCCCTCCACGTCATATATTCACGTACTAGCATTTGCCCCCTATTGTTCAGGCTTGCTATTTATTCCTACAGCCTTGGCTAAAGCCAGTCCCCGTCTTACATGTTATATCCTACTGCTTTTTGAATTCACAAGGACATCCTTGCACAATTCCCTTGATCTTCCTACTACTAGATTATTCTCATCAACCCACAAATTGTATTATTTCTCCTACACTAAAACAACGGAATATTTTCTTGATACCACAGTTTTGTTAGACATCTCTGATCCTTTGCTTCTCGTTTGCAACAAAACTCTTTGTAATGGTGTTCCTACCCATGTTCTCCAGTTCTCCGCATTCTCTCTTAAACTCACTCCAGTAAGACTTTCACCATACCACTGCACCAACATTGCATTTGTCAAGGTTAACATAAGTCTTCTTTTCCGAATTCCTCTCCATTCTTTGTGATCTCATCCGGTATGATGACTAAAACCACACTTCTTTGGGTTTTTCTACCTTACTAATCATTCTCTGTCTCTTTTCCTAGTCTCTCATTATCTCTTCACTCTCGTGAAATTGAAGTGAGTCATGACCATCTTCTTTTCTATATTCAGCATTATCCTTCATGATTCCATCCAGTATAAAGACTTTAAATACCATCAGTAGATGACAATTTCCAAATGTATATCTCCAACACAAACATTGCTCTTGAACTTCAGATTCTTATAACCAACTGCCCACTGGACATCTATGTTTGAGTGTGTCATGTACAATTCGACGTCCACACTCCCCCAAACTGAACTTCAGATCTCCCTGAACTCCTCCTCTCCTGCTTTCTCTATTCTCTGACTCCTCTTTTGCTCAGACACTCAGATCCAGTTCTTCAGAAAACCTTCCTGCCTCTGCATCCAGAATACATCTAGAAATCAACCATTTCTAACCACCTCCAGGACTACCCCTCCAATCTCAGCCACTACCACCACCATCTTTAAATTATTGCAAAAGCCTCCTAGCTGGTCACCTTGCATCTGTCTTTATCTGCTACCCTCACTCAAACTATTTTCAGAGAAAATACACTGAAATTTAGGTCTGATTATATGTCATTTCTCTGCTTAACATCCTACCATGGTCTCCCATTTTGTTTAAATGCCTCCATTTGTAGAATAATCTTAATGGTTCCTTCACTCTCTGACCTCATCTTTCATGCACCCCAGTCCAACACTGGAGATTCTCCTTCCTCGGAGCTTGCACCATGAATGTCCCCCACTACCTGGAGGGGCTTCATTCCAGTAGCTACATGGTAAATTCCGTCACGTATTTCAGTTATTTCTGCAAATGCGACCTTCCTCATGACCACTTATCTTCACCATCCTGTTTGCTTCATCTGACCAACTTGTCCCCATCTGTTTCTATAGTTTATTACCCTATTTTAAAATAATGTTTATTACCTTTTAAAGTACCAAATACTTTACCTGTTTATTATTTATCTACTATTATATGCCCTAGAATATACGTTCCTCTGTGTCGGAGCTCTTCATCTAGTTTGTTCACCGATGTATCTCAAAGGGTCTAAGAAATCAACCGACAAATAGCAAGAGATCAATAAATATTCGTGTAACTTTTAAATAAACCCTTTCTTTGTGCCGAGACTTTGCACTGGACATGTATCTTTTGTTCCATTTTTTGTATTATAAACACAAAGGTATTTATATTGTTCATTCAGTAAATTGGCTAGCATTTATTTTTTTTCTCAGTATGACTATGTTTTACTTTATATAGCAGTTTATGTTTTCTGTAGTTATGACCCCTTTGTTTTCACTTTTTACTTAACACTTTTTTTTTTTTTTTTTTTTTTTTTTGACAGAGTTTTGTTCTGATTGCTCAGGCTAGAGTGCAATGGCATCATCTCAATTCACTGCAACCTCCACCTTCCAGCTTTAAGTAATTCTCCTGCCTCAGCCTCCCGAGTAGCTGGGGTTACAGGCATGTGCCACTACGCCCAGCTAGTTTTGTATTTTTAGTAGAGACAGGGTTTCACCATGTTGGTCAGGCTGGTCTTGAACTCCTGACCTCAGATGATCCACCCGCTTGGCCTCCCAGAGTGCTGAGATTACAGGCATGGGCCACCACGCCCAGCAAGACTTTTACCTTTCATCTAACTTACTTTGTTTTGAAATTGCACTATGGTTCACCACTAATTTGACCCATTTTGTAGATGATGTAATGTAGACAAAAAGGACCTTTTGAGAAAATATACTCTACTTGATTCATAGCTGAGATACTTAAGGCACAGAGAAGTAAATTGATTCTTAAATTTTACTTCAGAATAAAACTGAGCTCCAATTCTTGTGGTTTTGTTCTCCTTTCATTATAAACTGAGATGGCAAATCCGTGGCTCATTCTGTCTTCCCTTTCCATGAGACGGACACTGCTTAAACAGCGCTGCAATCTTTCACAGACATCCTGGACGAAATGGGACTTGGAAATAGGGACCAGAGCACAAATTCAGTCTTTTGAACAGAGGAGCAGCTCAGAAAATGAACTCAGGACTACATTTCCTGATATCATTTCAGAGAAAGGGCAAGGAGCTACCTTAGTACTGGAGGACAGTGGTGAAACATAGTGACCTATTTGATAACACCTGATTGCTTCCCAGGTCATATTTGACGAGCTTTAGTTAGAGAATGCCAGTTGTATTATGCCATCATGCAGCACAGTTTCCTAGGCTACTGTTAGACTGATAGTTATTTCCCTTAAACTATCAATTATTGAGTCCTTTTTTAACCGGGGGTAGGGAGCAGAGGCGTCCCAAAGACACTTTTAGTTTCTACAATCCAATGTGCCCAGGTTCTTGGCCTCTCTTGCCCCAGGAATGGGTGAAGGGGCACCTGGAGGCCCGGTGAGCTTAGCATTTGAATAAATATCATGGACCCAAAATGTTTAGCAGAGAGTGATTTATTAGGCAGAGACAGAGAGAGGAGACAGAGCTCCCACACTGCTGTGGGAGGCAATCCAAGGGAGGAATCTGAACAGGTAAGGGGCAGGGGGATTTTAACCCTGGAGTTATCCCTGCCCCATTCACGTTCTTGTTCAATGAGAGGTGTTCTTTCAAACTTCTGCTGGAGTGATTGATCTTTAACTTTGATAGTGGATTGGCTGCTAGGTCCGCAAGAGAGGCCCTTCCTCCCACAGCGTTTCCCAGGCTTTTTGAACAAAGAGGCTCACCTGGAATTTCTACCTAGCCCCAGCGGGGAAAGTCAGACAAAGAACTTTGGTTCCCGGATGGGGACGTAGATGGAGGCATGGTGATGCGAAGCTCTTGCCTTTGAAACCACACCCCTTGTGGACTCAGTTTACCTTAACACAGTCCCTCACTTACTGTGTGTCAGATACTATTTGATTCAATCCTTTCAATACTTTTGTATTAGGTACTACTATGAGCCTCATTTCACAGATGAGGAAAAGGACATCAAATGATTCAGTGACGTGTCAATTGCTACAGATCTAGTAAGAGTGAGCTATCCTAAATTGAACACAAACCCCTATGTAACAGTGCCCTCCCACCATATTTGAGAAGGGGTTGAGATTAAGGTTGCTTAAGTATTTCTAGCTTCAAGTTTCAGTTGGTTTCAGAATTGAGACAGGGTCAATCTTATATCTCGGAGAATTTGAACACATCTAGGAGAGAAAGCTAGAGTAAGGAGGATTAGAAATAAGATAGGATGCTAATTTTAAAAAATTAAAAATTTCTTCTAAATGGTATGCTCTTGAATTTGTAAGATTATTTGACAGACTATAAGATGACACAAGTGACATTAAAATTAACATTTTTTTCACAAACACCTTTGGGGTCAACGATTTCATCCATAGAGGCAATTCTCCATTTTGCCAATCAATAAATACATTTTGGAACCTCTGATAACTTTGGTTGGGGTGGGGGTGGTGACATGCCTCTTCTAAAATCATTGCCCTTTGTAACAGAGGGCCCTATCTAATGAGAAGTAGTGTTCCACCACAAAAAGCAGCTGGTTGCACATCAAACTGAATGTGGAATGATAGGGATCGCTGAAAATTTGCTGGCCTGGCAGTGAATTAGTTTTTTCGTGTCCTCAGGGATAGACTGCCCTGTGAGAATTTGAACCTATCAGTTAGCTGTCAAATTTCATTTGACACTTCATCCAAAATTTAAAAGGGGCTGCCATCTGAAGTCGAGGATGTTCTTGGAGGAATGGAAAGGGCTATTTCTTTCTGGACTAGTAAGATCGAAGCTGCCAAGCGCTTCTACTAAGGGCAGCAAGCGGGCAGCCATTCACTGAGCCAACTTCACAGATATTATGGCTTCCTAATGTAAGCAATTCTTTCTCAGCCCCTAAACTCATTTTTTCTCTTTTAGACAGAGGGCCCCAGAGGCATGAAATCCCTAAGGGGATATTTAGCAGAATTTGCAGAACTGTCACTGGAGTGTCAGCCGACAGAGGTTATACCTTGTAACTCCCTGGTTTCTTCACTGCAATTGAGTTTTTCTTCTCCTCTTGTCTTCTGTGCATTTTTTTTCACTTTACCACGAATATTTCGCATGCCTGCCCCCTTTTGCAAAATGCAACATTTTCATGTATTCAGTTATGAATGAAGGAAGTTGATGGTAAAGTTGTTTCTGTACATCCTGCAGAAGTGTTTCTCAGGAGACAACTTCAGTTGGACCCCCTGAAGTTGATGTTTTCTCCAGCCCTTCCCCCATGCCCCACTCTCCCCCCCAACTCTGGCTAACTGCTTTTAAATGGCTTATTGGAGTGAGGGCTTCAACAATTTGGAAACTGCCCTGAGACAAGGACCCATGATGGATTCATGATTGACCTCTTGATTATCCGTGGCCATTCGAAGAAGATTAAAAGGGCATGGCAGGAGAGGTACATTAGCTGCAATCAATCTGCTGCTCCCTTCTTCCTTTCTCCTTCACACAGACTGATTCATCAAAGGACATTTGCAATGCCTCATTTCAGAGATTCCGGCTTCAAAGCCAGGCTTTATTTTACAAAGAGAAAAATACTAAAGTCTCTCTCTTAGATCCCTTCAGGGCAAGGGGAAAAAAAAAAAAGAATCATCCTCTAATTGTCACTTCTATGCTGGCTCTGGGGGGGAAAAAAAAAAGAAAAGTACATATGTAAGGGAAGTCATTTTTCATTTGAAAAGAGTATAGGAAAACTACTCCCTTTTGTTTTACCCCACCACAATTTCTTTGTTAGTTTCTCTGGGCTAGTCATTGGTATGAAATCTGCATGCCTGGAAAACTACAGAGGGCATACAAAGGTTTTAATTTAAACATTAGCTTCTTAGGTAAATGAAGCTAGGTTCCTGCCTTTGCAATCTAATTCACACAGGGCCAATTTTATTCTTGTTCCATTATTTCATCGAGCTGCTGTGATCACAAGTCTCCCTTTGAAGTTGGTTGGAACTCTGAGCACAGATAGATTCCCTGGGTCTTGGAGTAAAATGAGTAGTAGATCTGTAACCTCACACTTCCAAAGGCTTGTGCGCTCAGGCTCGCTCTCTCTGTCTCTTGCTCTCTCTCGCTCTCTTTCTGTCTGTCTCACTTTCTTCCCCTGAGGTCCTCGTCCGTGCTCTGGAAAATGGCTGAATTTGTATAACTTCTGAAATGTGACCTGTCACACCAACTTGCTAAATGTAGGAATTTTCATGAATAAGGTGTGTACAAAACAAAAATTAAAACAAGGAATTGTAAAACAATTCCTACATTCCTAAATGTAGGAATTTTCATGAATAAACAAGGTGTGTACAAAACAAAAATTAAAACAAAGTTTGATTTTGTTTCAGGTTATATTTTTAGATAGATTAAACAATCCAGGAAATATAAAACCAGAATGCCCATATGCCATCACCTGATATGTGACTCTGAAGGTTGTGATTAGATAAGAGGTCACACAAGCTAAATTTTCATGCCAGAGACAGTCATTCAATCCATCTGATTGTTGGTCCCCATTTAGTCCTGTTTCTGGCTTGGCAAGCAATGTCACAGCTACTGTGATCAGAAGCCACCACAGGGACCTGGGCCTCCTCACCACCATACAAACTTGAAGGCCACAAACCCATTATGTGTTCTTATGATAGGAAAAAAGAAAGATATGGTCAGTGTGTGGTGAAAAATAAAAACAACAACAACAAAAAAAAACCCCCTGATCAGTGGATCTAGAAGAGAGTGATTCATGGTCCCAATCTGCCCAGATCTGAGGAGTTTCCTGAGATGTCAGCCTTTCCATGTACCTTTCTGTGTAAAACTGGCTATGGGAAATTATCTGACCTACATGGTTTGACTGCAGGTCATGAGACCTCCATTCCAGAGAGGGTCTTGCCTCACACCCAGAAGGAAGGTATGCTGCATGGAGAAGCCTAGAAGAATCTAACCAGACAAAAGAATCTAACCAGACAGGCCTTGCTGTGTTTCCCCACCCAGTTCATTAGCATTGGATCATGCCCTTTTCATCCAATTATATTTCTACATGGGTATCCAAATGGGTGACCCTTCTTTGTTAAATCTAAGCATCAAAATGGGTAGCGTCCTCTGTATCTTTGGATCTTCAGTCTGAAGGCTTCTGTGTCAGGTAAAACTATGGTCAAATAAATCTGTGTGTCTTTTCTCCTGTTAATCTGCCTTTTGTCAGCGACTTTCAGCAAACCTTAAGAGGGCAAAGGGAAGTTTTTCCTTGGCCCCTACATCTTGAAAAGTAAGGTATGGGAAAAAAGGGTCCGTATGTGTGCCAGACAACACCAGTCATCTGGAGTTGTACTGCACCAACCCGTAGAACATGAACACAATATGCCTCTTCATTTGCATTAACTGCCTAGGCCCTGCAGGCATTTGAATAGGCAGCTCCTGAACTAGATCAGAGATTGGCAATAAATTCACACGAGGCGCACCTACCTTGGAGTAATGGCCCTTGACCATGTTTTTGGAAGAAAGATTGCTTCTGTGCTGCTAATTCTCAAATGAACCCAGATATTAACGTCCTACTGTCCCCCAAAAATAAAAATGCTGTCTTCTCTTTGGCATTCCTTAATGAAACTTCATAAAGCTTTGAGGATCTCTGAAGTCTCCTATAGCACTAAGACTCTAAACTAAAGGCAGAGAATTGCCTATTTTTTGCTTCTCATTGAAAATACATGTTGTTTTATCCTTTTAATCGCTGAAATACTTCTTACTTAAAATATGTCAGAAGTGTAAGCCTAACCAGTTTACTCTGATTGCAAATCAAGTGTTTCTTCCAATATGCTTTTCTGAATTGGGAGAAATGGGGCTCCTAGAGATCAATATGTGGCATTCTTTGTGTTGTGATCAATCGGTGATTACGTGAAAACGGTTTAGCTTAATTTGCTTTGAAAAGCTGTGCTTGCACTGATAAAGTGTAGAAGCATTTCTGAGATGAGATACAAGGAACAGATGTTTAGTATAAAATATTGATAGCACTGAGCAGAGATAAGCTTGGTATTTAATTTGTCTTAATATTTCCATTGCTACAAATTCAACAGCTTTTATCTTACTGGATAATTACAACTTTTTCCCCCTCTGGCATAAGATAAGATAGACTTTTTTCAGTTTTCTGTCACATTTAAACTCTTTATGGCCCCCTTCTCTCTGTGTTCTTTTTTCTTCCCCTAGGTACTACTTTCTTTATTTTAATTTCAACTGCAATCTTCAGATAAAAGATTATATAATTTGTTTGTAAAAGTTGACATTTTTCTTGCCTTAGGGTTTTTAGGGTATCTAGTCATGCTACTTCTGAAAATGAAATGCACGTTAGGATATATGTTGTCTTCTCTAGAAGGTCACAGAATGCAGAGGTTTAGACAAAAGAGGAGTGAGTTTGTTTGTTTCATGTGACATTCAGGCTAAGAAAGGATTTCTGTTCCACGAGGCCATTTTGGAACTCAGGATAGACAGTAGGTTCTGTCCTCCTTGATATATGGCTTCCTTCACCATAAGGGCAGCTGGGGCTTCCTTTGTTACTGGTTTTCAGGCAGGAGGAAGAGGGCTGGGAGCTAGGTGGGTAAGAAGTTCAAGGCAAGTACTTGTCTTTAAGCAAGTGACCCAGAAGGTGCACATGTCAATCATACTCATTTATCACTGGCTCTTTGTAAACATGTTCACATCTAACTGGAAGGGAGTCTAGACAATCATTTTATCAATGAAAAAATGTACACTCGCTCTTCTAGTAATATGGCAAAGCAGGTATGCTGAGAGGTTCTCCAGAAAAATGATCTAAAGGACATCATAAAATAATAGCTTTATTGTGTTGCTGGAATTAAGAACATGAGGGAAATCTCTGAAGGACAAAGGACAGAAGAACAGAAATTTTAAAAGTAAACAGAACCCCCCCCCCCAAAAAAAAACAAGCTAAAATCAAGTCTGTGAGCAGTGAGTCAACTGAGTGCATACTAAGTCATGGCCTGCCTGTCATAATTTTGAGGGTGAAACTAGAGTGGGACTAGAGTAGACAGTCATGAGCCTTGTCCCATGAACAAAACGACTCAATGAAAGAGAACATCTGAAAAAAAAATTCTAAATCAATTTAAGCATTCAGATTTTCCACAGATAAAAACAAATATAAACTTCCATTCAATATCCTCAAATATACCAGGGAATGAGTGCCAGGAGTGACAGTCAGCAGAAACACTAAATGAAAGATTCAGTTCCCCCAAGTACTTCAGATCTCACAGTGATAAGATATAAAATATAAAATACTCACCTTTGACTATGTAAATAAATAAAAAATGGGGTCACAAAAGTGAGGAACCAAAAACAGATTAAAAGAAAGAACAGAAAGATTTGAAAACAAGAACCAAAATGAACTTAGAAACTTGAAATGCGATTCTTAAAATTACAAAAATAAATCAAAATACAGCAAAATAATAATAAGTTGTACAAGAATGAGGCTGGGTTTTGGAAAGAGACAGTGACTCTGGGCCGCACTTCATCTCCTGGATCCTAAAGCCATGCTCACACGAGACCAGAATATTGCATATTGCCTTGTGAAAAGAGTCTTCATCCACTTTTACTGTCTACTCTTTTAACCACAGTCACTGGGACTCACTCAAGGAGGCCAGACAATCTCCTTAGTAGGCATTTTCTCCTATAGCAACCCAAGTAGACAATTTTCCATCCACTCTCATGAAATAGTTTTCAATCTTTAGAACCACATCTCCATTTCCAGAGACTGTTTGCTTTACATTTGCATAACTAAAAGTCTCAGTTAGATGACTTTCCAAGAACAAAGGAGCATTTTGTCTTAAGAAATACAGGATTGAAGTATTTGACACTTGAGGGTTAAAAACCACTTAGCTGCTTTCAGCTGTCACTTTCTCTCTCCCCCAACCCCAATCCCCACCCATCCCATCCCCCACTCCCCACCCATCCCATCCCCCACTCCCCACCCATCCCATCCCCCACTCCCAGTCGAGTTTATATCCATAAACATTTTCAAAAATCCTGGGGACAGTGGCTACCAGGACACTTGAAGCACGGGCCATACCAGCTTAGTAGTTTCTCACTCTTGGTTGCATAAAGTCTAGAAAATCACAAAACTCAAGCTTAATTGGGAGCTTTTTCCTCCATATTTTGTACAAATAGGAAACTAACAAAAAGGAGCAATGTCAGAGGTTTATTTGTTTAAAAGAGCAGGATAGGCCGGGTGCGGTGGCTCATGCCTGTAATCTCAGCACTTTGGGAGGCCGAGGTGGGTGGATCACAAGGTAGAGAGATTGAGAGCATCCTGGACAACATGGTGAAACCCCATCTCTACTAAAAATATAAAAAATTAGCCCAGTGTGGTGGCACACGCCTGTAGTCCCAGCTGTTCGGGAGACTGAGACAGGAGAATCGCTTGAGCCCGGGAGACAGAGGTTACAGTGAGCCGAGATTGCACCCTACTGTACTCCAGTCTAGTGACAGAACAAGACTCTGTCTCAAAAAAAAAAAAAAAAAAAGAAAAGAAAAGCAGAATAGTATGCCTTATAAGGTGTTAAGTAAACATGCTTGGACCAGAATATTGTTTACTCAGATAACGTATCACCTTACAATTCTCACTGAATAGTCAAATAGAGATTACTGACCTCCCTATAGCCTTGGTATTTAGATTGTATCAAAAATGTATTATGTCCATTTTCTTATTAAATCCTTAAGGACTTCTCTGCTACGGTGTTCATTATCGTCCTAATTTATAGAAGCGCAAACTGAGGCTTAATACATAGCTGCTGCTATTGTTACTACTATTACCTCCACTAATTCTCTGTAAGAAATCTGTTATTTACATTACACTATGATTTCTTCTTTACATATAAGAAGTGTTGTGAATAACATGAGAAACTACAATTCATAGTTTACATAGTGACTGTCAGTTGTCCAGAATGAATTAAAATTTACATATAAAAGAACAGTTATATATGGGAAGTTAGAAAACTTGGTGGTCCATGTAAATCTCTGCAATTAACAAGCTGGGTGACTTAGAGCCAGTCAAAATTGCACTGGGGCCCAGGTTACTTATATGCAATTTAAGTAATGATGATTAATAATGCTTCTATCTATGAAAAAAGTCTATGACATTTATATATGTACTTTATCTTGAAAATACATGTCCATGCTTTTTCAGTTCAAAACAAGTTATCTGTCTCAATCCTACATTTTTTAAAAAGTTACATCTGTTTATGTCAGTGACATTACATCTCTGGACCCACTTTTGTCAACTATTAAAATAAAGGGATTGTACCATGTTTCTTAGTCTATGAAACTTGCTATTCCTAACGATTGAAACAAAACAGAGTCTATCTAAATCATGAGAAACTATCCTTAAAATACATCACCATTAAAGCATGAAACAGCAGCACTTTAAAATTCACAGTCTTGGCACGGTAGCTCATGCCTATAATCCCAGCACTTTGGGAGGCCGAGGCGGGTGGATCACCTGAGGTCAGAAATTCAAGACCAGCCTGGCTGACATCATGAAACCCCATCTCAATTAAAAATAGAAAATTAGCCAGGTGTGTTGGCATGTGCCTGTAATCCTAGCTACTCAGGAGGCTGAGGCAGGAGAATCCCTTGAACCTGGGAGGTGGAGATTGCAGTGAACTCGTATTGAGCCACTGTGCTCCAGCCTAGGCAACAGAGCAAGACTCTGTCTCAAAAAAAAAAAAAAAAAAAAAAAACCAATAAAATAAAATCGAATATTAAAATTTTTTTGAGTTGGAATTCAAGTTTTTATTTAGAATTAATGAAAAAATATGTATTTTTTGTTCGTTTCTGTTATAAAAGGAACATAACTAGTTCTTTTAAATAAAAAGAAGAGAAGGCCTCTATTTTCATCTGAAGCATAGGCTGGCCTGTAAAGTTTTGTGACAAAATGACTGCACACCTCATTTTGTAAATTTCATCTCCTCAGCAATGTCAGTTGCCTTCATGTGACTTCATTATTTTCCTTATCTTCCCCAATGAACCATATTAATATTAACACTTGATTATCCTACACTGAAGATCTGTGAAGAATGGGTGAAAAGTTTACAGTAACTTTTATTTAATATAAAATAAAATAGTTTTAATGACTTTCAAGAATTCAGAGATTAAGGCAGTTTAATTTGTTTGCATGGATTCTCCAAATGATTCTTCCTTGTTTGTGATCTGGTGAGAAATTTCATATGTGAAATTTCAAGTGAGCACAGCATGGTACCGCCACAAACATCTTTGACTTTGGCATTGAAAAATTGAGATTCGTTTCCAGTGTTCGAAAAGGGCACTCCTATGATTCTGGAAATGTGCCACACGCCTTTCTTTACTGAAATGGATAGGTATCCGTTAATTAGACATTATTATTAATGTCATGTTCAGCTGCATGCTAAAGGGCACAGTACGGAACTGAGGGCAGGAATGATGACTTTGATGATATATGGACAGTTTCATGAATTACTTAAAGAAAATTCTCACTTTTTACCCTATTGCACACAATAATTAAAAGGTGACAAATAACTGTGAGAAACTATAACACAGGCATATGGATTGGGTTTATTTCTTGCTTCCTTATTTTTTGTTATTTTTCAACAGTGGTCAGAAGTCTCTAGAAATGTTACATAGGTTTAAGAGTAAGTCACACAATGTGAAGAGTCATGAATGTACTTAATACCTGTTTGAAGACACCTCCTCACTATATTTTTTAGGAATCTTACTTAATTTTTGGTTTTGATGTGTTCCGTAACTCTAAAATTCAGCACCTTACAAGCATAAAGAGGGATAAAGTTTTTTGTTTTTTGGGTTTTTTTGGAGACAGAGTCTCGCTTTGTCGCCCAGGCTGGAGTGCAGTGGCGCGATCTTGGCTCACGGAAACCTCCACCTCCAGGATTCAAGCGATTCTTCTGCCTCAGCCTCTCGAGTAGCTGGAACTACAGGTGTGTGCCACCACACACGGCTAATTTTTGTAGTTTACTTAGTAGAGACAACGTTTCAGCATATTAGCCAGGCTGGTCTCGAACTCCTGACCTCAGGTGATCTGCCCAGCACGACCTCCCAAAGTTCTGGGATTACAGGTGTGAGCCACCACACTGGGCCAGGAGAAAGTATTTTTAAGTGTGATAATCACAAACAGTATGGATGTTTGGCCACAAAGTCTATGAGGGCTTATTATCTAGCTAATGCTATATTGTATCAAGGTAGACTTTCCTAAAGTATGTTCCTTGGTAGTTTATTTCTTAGAAAAATAAGAAGATTTTAGGTTCAAATAAGTTTAAGAAAAAGATTTATACACAGGTAAACGTTTCTTATTCTAGAACATCTAAGAGTCTTAAATATTCCCACAGGAATATTTCACAAATTAAGGGAAATTATATTGTGCTCTTTGTCATGGAACGTTGAGTGGGACTACTTTGGAACACATGTTGGGTGCCCTACATTAAGTGATTCATATAGCAGACATATGCCACACTTAACTTGAATAGACTTTTCAGAGAAAGGAGGAACTGAAATGCAGTTCCCAGGTGTGATGATGCCAGTGTATCATGTGTTGCTGTACATTATAAGTGCATTAATGATCAACTAAAACTATAAAAGCTTTGGTGAAAACAACAGATAAAACACAGAGTTTTAATATAGCTTGAAATAGCAAATATCCCTTCACATACAACACTTATCTAAGCTTTCTAACACTTAAGGTACTAGCAAGGATTTGTCAGTAAAATTTACTGCATCTTATTTTGCAAACTCATGTGCATAAGGAATGATTTGACTAATCCAGTAAAACCAGAAAGTAGGTTCATCTGTACATTAGTCTTTTTCTGTGTTGCTATGAAGAAATGCCTGAGATTGGGTAATTTATAAAGAAAAGCGATTTAGTTGGCTCATGGTTCTGCAGGCTATACAAGGATGGTACCAGCATCTGCTCAGCTTCTGAGCAGGCCTCAGGAAGAATTTACTCAAGGTGGAAGGCAAAGTGGGAGCAAGTGCTTCAAATGGTGACAGCGGGAGCAACAGAGGGTGTGGGGGAGGGTGTGCCAGACACTTTTATTTTTTGAGACAAATTCTCACTCTGTTGCCCAGGCTGGAGTTCAGTGGCATGATCTCAGCTCGCTGCACCTCCTCCTCCCAGGTTCAAGCGATTCTCCTGCCTCAGCCTCCCAAGTTGCTGGGATTACAGGCGTACATCACCACACCCAGCTAATTTTTGTATTTTTATTAGAGGCCGGGTTTCACCATGTTGTCCAGGCTGGTCTTGAACTCCTGACCTCAAGTGATCTGCCCATCTTGGCTTCCCAAGTTGCCGGGATTATAGGCGTGAGCCACTGCACCTGAACCCGGACACTTTTAAACAATCAGATTTCACAAGAACTCACTCACTATCACAAACACAGCACTAAGCCATGAGGCTTGTGCCCTCATGACCCAAACACATCCCATCAGGTCCCACCTCCAGCACTGGGAATTAAAATCCAACATGAGATTTAGGCAGGGACAAATACGCAAACTGTATTATTATTCCTCCTCGGCCCCTCCCCAAATCTCATGCCTTTCTGATATTGCAAAATACAATCCTGCTTTCCCAGTAGTCTCCCAAAGTCCTGACTTGTTTCAGCATTAACTCAGAATTCTGAAGTCCAGAGTCTCAGCTGAGACAAGGTACGTCCCTTCTACCTATGAGCCTGCATAATTAAAAACAGGTTATTTACTTCTGAAATACAATGGTATAATGAGGGTATAGGCATTTCGTAAACATTGCCATTCTAAAAGGGAGAAATTGGCTGAAGAAAAAGGCTACTGGACCCACACAAGTTCAAAACCCAGCAGGGTAGTCATTAAATCTTAAAGCTCCAGAATAATTTCCTTTGAGGGCTGGGTGCAGTGGCTCACCCAGATCACGAGGTCAAGAGTTCGAGACCAGCCTGGTTAACATGGTGAAACCCTGCCTCTACTAAAAATACAAAAGTTAGCCAGATGCGATGGTGGGTGCCTGTAATCCCAGCTACTCGGGAGGCTGAGGCAGGAGAATCACTTGAACCCGGGAGTTGGAGGCTGTAGTGAGCCAACCCATGCCACTGTACTCCAGCCTGGATGACAGAACAAGACTCCATCTTGAAAATAATAATAATAATAATAATAATAATAAAATAGTAGTAGTCTCCTTTGACTCCATATGCTACATGCAGGGCATGCTGCTGCAAGGGGTAGGCTCCTAAGCCTTGGGCAGCTGTGCTTCTGTGGCTTTGCAGGGTTCAGCAGCTGCTCTCATGGGTTGGTGTTGAGTATCTGCCACTTTTTCATGCTGAGGGTGTAAGCTGCTGGTGGATCTGGTGTTGTGGGGTCTGGATGATAGTGGTCCGCTTCCAATAGTTCCCAAAGGTAGTGCCATAGTGGGAACTCTGTGTTGGGTTCCAACCCTACGTTTCCCCTCCACACTGCCCTAGTAGAGGTTTTCTGTGAGAAGTCTGGCCCTGCAGCATGCTTCTGCCTGAGCACCTGGCTGTCTCGTACATCCTCTGAAATCTATGCCGAGGCTGGCGAGCCTCCACTCTTACACTCTGTGTGACTGTGAGTTTAACACTATGTGGAAACTGCCAAGGCTTATGACTTGATTTCTTTAAAGTGGTAGCTTGAGCTGTACCTGGGCCCCTTTGAGCCCCAGCTGGAGCTTGAGCAGCTAGGATGTAGGAAGCAGTATCTTGAGGCTGCACAGGGCAGCAGGGGCCTGGTCCTGGCTCATGAAATCATTTGTTTCTTCTAGACCTCTAAGCCTATGGTGAGAGGAGTCACGATGAAGTTCTCTAAAATGTCTTCAAGGTCTTTTTCCCATTGTCTTGGTTTATTTCTCTGCCACATGGCCAGCCTGCAAATTTACCAAACTTTTATGCTCTACTTTCTTTTTAAATATATATTCCAACTTTAGGTCATTTCTTTGCTCCCCACATCTGAGTGTAGGTTGTTGGAAGCAGTCAGGTCACTTCTTGAACCCTTTGCTGCTTAGAAATTTCCTCTAGATAACCTACATCACCACTCTGAAGTTTAAACTTCCACAGATCCCTAGGGCATGAACAGAATGGAGCCAAACTCTTTGCTAAGGCATATAACGCATGTGACCTTAGCTCTAGTTTCCAGTAAGATCCTCATTTCCATCTGAGACTTCATTAGCCTGTACTTCATTGTCCATAAAAGCATTTTGGTCACAACTGTTTAACCAGTCTCCAAGAAGTTCCAAACTTTTGCTCATTTTCCTGTCTTCTATGCCCTGTAAATTCCTCCAACCTCTGTCTGTTACCCAGTTCTAAAGCTGTTTCCACATTTTCAGGTACCTTTATAGCAATGCCCCACTCCTTGGTGCCAATTTTCTGTATTAGGCCATTCTTGCATTGCATACAGAAATACCTAAGGCTGTGTAATTTATAAAGAAAAGAGGTTTAATTGCCTCATGGTTCTGCAGGATGTACAGGAAGCATGGTGTTGGTATCTCCTTGGTTTCTAGGGAGGCCTCAGGAAGCTGACAATCCTGGCAGAAGGTGAAGAGGGAGCAGGCACATCACACAACCAAAGCAGGAACAAGAAAGAAAGAGTCAGGGGAGATGTCAGACACTTTTAAACAACCAGATCTTGTGTGAACTTAGAGTGGGAGCTCCCTTATCACCAAGGAGATAGCCCAAGCTGTTCATGAGGGATCCACCCTCATGATCCAAACACCTCCCATTGGGACCCACCTCCAATATTTGAATTACAATTTATCATGAGATTTGGGTGGGGACAAACATCCAAAGTATATCAGTCTGCACATGAATAAATAATTAGGTTAAATAAAGTAATCTCAAATAAATAATTCTTTAATATTTACGAAAGAAATCATCTGTCAAACTTACACATTTAGAAGATTGCTTTAATGAAAAAATAATGATTTGAAATTAACAGCTTAAGTATATGCATGTAAGTATTAGACTTCTAAGAGGTTGAGAATACTTGAAAATGGACACCTTTCTGGGCGACTTTTCCTTATTTTCTTGTAATAACCCTGCACCTGAAATATACATATATATTTATGTTGAAAAATTAGGGACAATGTGTTCAGCTGAAAGAGTCCCATAGGAAGGCTGTGGGATTCTTCAAATGAAAGAATATATATGCCATATATGTAATTTTTATTTACATCAAAGATATTTGGAAATACACAATGTGCTTTTATGCAACCTAGCATGCGCGTTCTCAGATCAGATTCTGTTTTCTCATATAAATTATTACTAAAACATACATCAGTACTTCTGTTTTCAGAGCCCTGTGTGAAATACATAAAAAAAAATTAGAATCTTGGCTCACTCCAACCTCCGCCTTCTGGGTTCAAGCAGAATCCCTACTTTTTAAAGGCACTTGTAATACCTATACAATTATTTATTTTTTAGGGCAGATTGCATTTACAAAAAAGTTTTGTCTCTGAAGTAGAATTTATATATTAGGCCTCTTTTGCTCATATATTTTAGGTAAATAATTTCTGCCTGGGTAAAGGAACCAAGAATGAGTGAGAGATAAAATGTAAAGTTCTTCCTAGCATAGGCCTGGCACATGGTACAACCTTCATCAGCAAATGTCTGTGATCATCCACTGACCTTCCCTTTGCCCAGTTTTCTTTTTCCCATATGTAGAGGTGAAGGGGGATAAAAGGTATAAAAAATGTAGTAGTGACCATTTTTAATCTACACCCCTCAGCTTTAAAAAAATATGATGCCTTTTATTTTCATTTCAAAAATAAGTGTTTAGTTTTTTCTTTTTTTAAAGATGGAGTTTCATTCTTGTAACCCAGGCTGGAAGGCAGTGACACAATCTCGGCTCACTGCAACCTCGACCTTCTAGGTTCAAGGCGTTCTGCCTCAGTCGTCTGAGTAGCTGGGATTATAGCTGCATGCCACCACACCTGGCTAATTCTTCTGTATTTATAGTAGAGACAGGGTTCTGCCATGCTGGCCGGGCTGGTCCCTTACTACTGACCTCATGTGATCTGCCCACCTCAGCCTCCCAAAGTGCTGGGATTACAGTCATGAGCCACAGCACTTGACCTCTGTATTTAGTTTTTTAAATAAGCAAACTTATTTCAAACTTCAATAAGTTGTAAATAACTAAAATTATTTCTAACAAATAAGTTATAAATAAGTACTTAAGATAAAAATAAGTTGTTTCTGAATCTTATTGTAAGGCAAAATTAACTCAATGACTGTTAGAAATGTTTTTAAACATTATGAATGAACTCAGAGAACATGAGGTTTTGGTTTCTTTTTTTCTTTTTGTTTTTGCACCTGTAATTAACTCAGGATTAACATTGCAAGCAGTTGCTTAGAAAATAAAGATGAAGGCTCCAGACCTCTGGAATTTGGTCCTGCCTCCTGCCTGCTATGCAACCTGCATGGCTTAGATAATGTCTCTGATATTTACATCTGTTGAATGAGGGAATTTTTTTCAAGGCTGTTTCTAATTCTCAGATTTAATGAAGTAACCCCCTCTGAAGCCAGCCCCTGTGCAGAGGAACTCTATATATTCCACGGTCTGTTCCCCTGTGTTGGCTGCTTTTAAGGAAAGTGACTAAAATCAGATGATTCAAATTAAACATTAACATTACTATAAAATAAATCAGAATACTAACCCTAATGATAGTACAATTAGTAAGAGATGTTTATTTCACAATAATCATATTGTGGCTAATGGGGTGGAGAAATGGTGAAGCAAAATACCTAAGTTTTAAGTAAATGTCAGCAAGTTGCAGTTTACTTTATCGGTTAAACAGCACTCGAGCCTGAATGCTGTAATGTAATAACTTAATCTCAAAGGCGCACACCTCTTATTTTTAGTTTTTCTGTATAGAAAAGACTTATGGTCATGATTGCCAATTGAAATTTACAAAAACAAACTGCTACCTCTCTGCAAAGTTACTTTTATGCATTCTTCGCCAGAAAACAACAGTGTAGGGATAAAAAAAGACACAGGGATCTGTTAAATTATACTGATTTTGTTGTGTTGTTTTGTTTCATGGAATGTGTATGTATATTCTGAGAATAGAAAACTCACACACAGCATGTAACCTTTTCAACTTTCCAAAGATTAAAAAACACACTGCATTGCTTTATTGCATTTTCCCGCAACAAGGGACATATTTCAGTCGAAAAGGGCAAACCAGGAAATTTACTCATGAAAACCAATTTATATAAGCATATGAATAGTATAACTATTCCCATAGTAAGTCTGGTATTCATCTTGAGAACTCTTGGGGACACATGAGTAATCCTCAGTGCACCCTCTATTTAGTCTGTGTTTAAATGTAGAAAGGGCATGAAGTCTGTCCTGGATTTTTTTATTATTATTATTTTCTCTCTGGTATCAAGTCAACCAGTGTGATGGCCTGTGAACTCTTTCAGCATTCTCTCTGCAAAATCAGAGTGTGACAAGGTGTCAGCATTGACAGATCAGTAGTGGAGATTGAGTAGACCTGAATTAATAAAGGTCAAAATTGTCAGCAGGAGGAGTGCCTGGTGGCATGTGGGGACTTGCTCCTAAACAGCATTTGAAAAGCAAAAAGTGGCTCTGGAACAGAACCCAAGGCACCTGGACAAGCCAGGAATTTCCTGAGAATCGTCTTTAAAATAAATTCTTACTCTAAAATAATTTTTTAAATGTCCGGCATTTCTTCTCCTCTCTATCCTTAAATTCTCAAAAACATCTCTGTCCCAAAGGAAACAAAGGTGTTAGCCTGAAGGAAATGATAGTTTTTATGGGATCCTCATAGAAAGTAATCTCCCTGCCTGCATGTAAGCAAAGTTCTTTACATGCCGCCACCCTCATCCCTGCCTCATTTTCCTCTCGCCTATCTTTACGATGTTTTCAAAGCAATCTGTAGAAGCAAAGTGCTTTTCCTCTGTACCGCATAATTTGGCCATTGATTTTATTTTGCCTGTACCATTATCTTATCATTTGGTGTCAGTTCCACCTCTTAAGCAAAATATCTAAGAAACAGAGAGGGGGTATCTTATATTTCTCTTACGCACTGTTAACTGAGTCCACGTATGTCCTCAATACAGAGGAGATAATCTTACTTTACTTGATGAGGAAAGAACTTTAAATTTGTTATATTTCAGGGAGGAAATTAACATTTTTTCCAGCCTTTCAAATGTATTCTTCAAAATTGCAAGAGTGTCAGTGTTGCTTCAGAATAAATAAGACCATTTTGTACTTCTATAGGAATAATGAAAATGTGTGACATAAGATTTTCTGGAAGATTTGAATTTCTTTATAAAGTGTTCTTATTGGAGCTATGTTTGGTAGCTTTCTTGTCTCTTGATCTTTTATTTAAAGAGCAGATCTGGATTCTATGACAGGGAAATAAATCTCTATGTTTCCAGACTCTGCTAATCTTTAGGCTGATTTTGTGTGGGGTCTATATGTGCATATGTGTGTGTGCATGTATGTATGTGTTTGTTGCTGTATTGCTTCATGATGTTCAATCAACTTCCAAATTATTTGAGCTGAAAACAAAAATAGATACAAAGCTATCTATGTTTTGCTTGAGAAATATGACACAGACATACTTTAGTTTTACCCCCATATTATCCGTGTGAAATGCAGCCTAGAAGTAAACAAATTCCCTCCACCCCTCAAAATTTTACTTTTTCTCCTATAAAGGATTATTAGACAGTTTTCTTCAGTAAGAAGTAGTTTGAGACACACCAATATAGCAAATACATTTTCTCCATTCTCTAACTGCTAGAAAAAGTGTACTAATTAGAGGAAAGCATGAACTAAAAATTTTTTTCTCTACGTATTTACCAGATTGTTTTAATGCCAGGATCTCTTCCAACTTTATTTTGCCTCAAGACTTTTATTGCTGTTTGACAACATCCTAGTAAAAGTTAGACAATCTTGTTTCACTACCATTTGGAGAGAATCATTATTTTGTAAATGGAACCGTCTAAAGATGCCATCTCAATGACTTAAAATAAAATTGCAATCCAAAAGCTTCTTTGTGTTTTTTTTTTTTTCTTTTCTAGTGTATTATGCTCTCACGGGACAAAAATGTTAAAACATGATATCACCTATAACTCCTCTTTTACACTTTTTATCTTATAGGTAATCATTATCTAAAGATAAATTGGCTAAGTGATTTTTTTTTAAATCACATAGATTGTACTTTCTCTCATCAGCACTTTTACAAAGTTAATCCCTTATGGAAAAGTCAGATTGTATTATTAGTAACCAGTTACCATGCAATCTGGTTCCAGTGGGATAGTGGATAAATAATTAGGGTGTGTTGTTAACAAAATCCTGAAGACTCTCAGATGCCCAAATCATTGTATAATGAAGAATATGAAATTTTCTAGAACATAAAAGACTAGCATGTTTCACTATAACATAGTGAAAAATGAAGGATATTAAACTGAGAGAGAACATTTAAAAGTCTGTAATAATCCTCTTTTTCTTAAATAAGATATTCTCTTGATAAATAATTATAAATTTTAATGAAGAAAAAATTGAATACCCGATGGAAGAAAAAACACTCATAATCTTATCAATATCAACATTATCTGACATGAAACATCTCTGCCTTTTTTATTTACCCACATCAATGTGTGTACATATAAATATTAGATTGCCTTTTTGAAGATTATGAGTTCAACTTTTATATTTGAAGTCAATGTTTAAATACATTTATTATTCAAACCCCTATGTTGTTAAATATTTTGTTATAAAGTAAGGTTTTTAGTTGGCAGTGCAATATTTGGCATTTTATTTTAAAAAATCATAAAATTTGGGTATTTTAAAGTTATATCTATTTTGCTATTATCGATAATGTTCTGACACTTATATAACAAAATTGTCTCTTCAGGCATAACTCCACTTTATTTTTAACCCTTTAGACTAATTTCCTATGCATGAAATTGTAACGTCCAGATCATTTACATTTTTAGTTTGATAAACATGGGCATATTATACACCAAAATGTTTATCCGAGTCTCACAGCGCCATCAGTTTATGATCCTCTCAATGTTTGTATTCAGATCTATTTCTTATTCTATGTTCATTTTTATCTTTTATGTATTGTTTATTTTTCTTGTACCGAATTTACTGTTGAAGTATGAGGTTGGTGCAAAAGTAATTGTGGTCTTTAATAGTCTTTAAATATTTTTAAATAGTCTTAAATACTGTTAAATAGTCTTAACACTAAGACTTTAGTAGTCAAATACTATCATAGTCTTTAAATATTTTCTGAGTATATTTCTCTATTTTTGTGATTGTGTTACAGTTAATTTACTGAATTAAAACAAGCCAAACTTTCTAATAATATTAGTGTTAGTCGTATAAAGAACTGTTCTTTAACATTTTTCAGAATCTGTTTTATTTTTGTTAGATATAATATCTGCATATGTGTTTGTATATCATGTGCATACACAAAAAGAGAGCTTCATAGACATGGAAAAATCTTTGAATCTCCTTTTCCTCCTTTTGCTCTATTCTCTCCTTTCTCTCTTTCTTTCTCTCCTCCTTGTAATAGTTTCATGAGAAAACAAAAAAGAAAGGGAACTGAGAAAGATATGTTAATTTCACATATTACTTTTTAGTGGACTCATGTTATTAAAAACATACACTATAAAATTGAATTGCATTCAGTGGAAGTATGGAAGACAATCTTAAATGCCTCTCATTTTAGGTTTCTTATACAAAGTAAAGGGAAAAGGGGGAAAAATTAGTTTTCATATTAAAAAATGTACTTAATTTACTAATCCAAAATACAAGCATAAAATTAGGAAAAAACTGTGTCTTTCTAAACTTGGTAGCTTGTTTTACTAAGGGGTGTTATAACATTAACTAGAAGATAAAACTAAGAAGACAAATTGATCTACAGGTATTAAAAAATAAAAAGAAAGAAAATATACACAGTTAAGGCCAGGCACAGTGGTTCCTACCTATAATCCCAGCACTTTGGGAGACCAGGGGAGGCAGATCACTTGAGGTCAGGAGTTTGAGACCAACCTGGACAACACAGTGAAACCCCGTCTGTACTAAAAATACAAAAATTAGACAGGTGTGGTGGCGGGTGCCTGTAATCCCAGCCGCTTGGGAGGCTGAGGCAGGAGAAGCATTTGAATCTGGGAGGCAAAGGTTGCGGCAAGCCAAGATCATGCCACTGTACTCCATCCAGCCTGGGTGACAGAGGGAGTGAGATTCCATCTCAAAAATTAAAAAAAATTGTTTAAAAAAGGAAAATATACACAGTTACAATGTAGAAGTGAAATTGACACTAGTAATATATAATTGAAAAATAGTGATACTGAATAAAACATCCCTAGATATTTTGGTTTTCACTTTTCAGTTTTCAAAAGACATGCAGAATATTTAAAGTATGAGTTCCAATTCAGCTCTCAGAATGAGCTAAGACTTCCAACAGACAAGACATCTAAAAAGTAAAATAAAATTCAAATTAATTATTAATCAATGTATTTTGTCTTTCTTCTCCCCCCTTCAATAATATATTCACTAAATATTATATGACAGAGATTCTAACTGAAATATTTGTAAGACATAGAAAAATCTTCAACTTAACTGGTTTTATGAATAAGGAGACTGAGACACTGCATGCACGGTCTGCTAAAACCACAAAAACCACATTGCAAGTTAATGAAAGACCTTTCAAAAAATATTTGTTAGGGAGAAAAGCAAATGAAGTTTCAAGACAGAAATCATTTATTTTCCCAATTTCAAGAAGATCACTTTTCCAACAATTTGAACACACGGTTTTCCTATATGTCTAGTTAACATTATATATAATTCCTTTATATGCATAATTAACATAATACAACATATTAACAATATACATTATTAACATAATTGCCGGATTACTCATTTAACCAATATTTATTAGGCTCTATGTGCCAGACTTTGTGATTTATTAAAAAATTTGTTACTCTAGATGTGTATAGGTATTTAGACAATTCAATGGAAATACATTTTTTATCAAACTCACTATTCCTAGAAACTATTGTATCAGAGTTCTCTAGAGAAAGAGCAATCAGTAAGAGATTTTATATGTATTTATATAAATATATATATAGAAATGATATACGTCAGTCATATGTTAAAGATATTGTACTTTTGTTTTTATATCATCCCAATAAAGCAAATATTGCAATAAAGGGGGCAACTGACAGAGTTACACACATTTTTTGGTTTCCCAGCACATATAAAAGTGGTGTTACATTATACTCTACTAAGGTTGCAATAACACTATGTTTAAAAAAATGTATATAACTTAAATTTTTAAAAAACTTTATTACCAACATGCAGTATCATCTGAGCCTTCAGCAAGTTGTAAACTTTTTGCTGGTGGAGGGTGTCTTGACTCAATGTTAATGGCTGCTTACTGATCAGGATGGGGGTGGCTAAAAGTTGGGATGGCTGTGGCAATTTTTTAAAAGAACAATGAGGTTTATCACATCGGTTATCTCTTCTTTTCACAGAAGATTACTCTGAAGCATGCCATGCTGTTTGATAGCATTTTACTCACAGTAGAACTTCTTTCAAAATTTGAGTCAATCCTCTTGAACTCTGCCACTGCTGCTTTAGCTAAGTTTATAGGATAGTTTAAACCCTTTATTGTCATTTCAACAATGTTTACAGCATCTTTACTAGGAGTTGATTCCATCTCAGGAAACCACTTTCTTTGCAAACCCAAGAGAAGCACTACCTCATTCATTAAAGTTTCATGATGAGATTGCAGGAATTCAGTCACATCTTGAGACTTCACTTCTAATTCTAGTTCTCTTGCTATTTTCACCAAATTTGCAGTAACTTTCTCCAAAGAAGTCTTGAATTCCTCAAAGTCATCCATGAGGGTGGAAATCAACTTGTTTCTAATTCCTGTTAATGTTGCCATTTTGATCTCCTGAATCATGAATCACAGTGTTCTTAATAACATCTAGAATGCTAAATCCTTTTCAGAAGGTTCTTAATTTTCTTTGCCCAGATCCATGAGAGAAAGCATTTTCTATGACAACTATAGCCTTACAAAATATATTTCTTAAATAATGAGACTTGAAGGTCAAAATTACTTCTTGATCCATAGGCTACAGAATGCATGTTGTGTTCATAGGCATGGAAACAACATTAAGCTCTTTGTCCATCTCAATCAGAGCTCTTGGATGACTAGGTACATTGTCAGTGAGTAATAATGTTTTGAAAGAAATCTTTTCTTCTTTCCTTTTTTTTGAGCAGTTGTTCTCAACATTAGGCTTATAATGTTCAGTAAACCATTCTGTAAAGAGATGTGCTCTCATTCCAGCTTTGTTTTTGCATTTATAATAGACACAGTAGATTTATCATAATTTTAAAGACTCTAAGACTTTCAGAATGGTAAATGAGTACTGTCTTCAGTTGAAAGTCATCAGCTGTATAAGCCCCTAATAAGAGAGTCAGCCTCTCCGTCTCTCCTTTGAAGTATTGAAGCCAGGCATTGACTTCTCCCTTCTACCTATGAAAGTCCTACATGTCATCTTCTTCCAGTAGAAGGCTGTTTTGTCTATACCGAAAGCCATTTGATTCCCAGATTCCTGTAGCCACCTTCATGGATTATCTCAGCTAGATCTTCTGGGTAGCTTGCTGCAGTTTCTCCATCAGCCCTTGCTGCTTCACCTTGTAATTTCAGTTTATGGAGATGTCTTCTTTCATTAAGCTGCGTGAACCAACCTTTACTTGCTTTCAACTTTTTTCTGCCATTTCCTCACCTCTCTCAGCCTTCATAGAATTGAAGAGAGTTAAGGCCTATCTCTGGATTAGGTTTTGACATAGGGAATGTTGTGGTTGGTTTGATCTTCTAGCCAGACCACTCAGACTTTCTCCGTATCAGCAATAAGGCTGTTTTGCTTTCCTATCATTTGTGTGTTCAGTGGAATAGAAATTCACATTTCCTTCAAGAACTTTTTCTTTGCATTTACAACTTGGCTAACTGGTACAAGGGATTTAGCTTTCAGCCTGTTTCAGATTTCAACGTGGCTTCCTCTCTAAGATTAATCATTTCTAGTTTTTTGGTTAAATTGTGAGATGTGCTATGCATCTTTTTACTTGAACACTTAGAAGCCATTGTAGGATTACTAACTTGCCCAATTATAATATTATTGTGTCTCAGAGAAGAGGGATGCTCAAGGAGATTGAGAGAGATAAGGGAATGGCTGATTGGTAGAGCAGTCAGCATACACACAGCTTTTATCAATTGAGTTCACTGTGTTATGTGTGCATTGTTTGTGGTGCACCAAAACAATTACAATAATAACATCAAGGATCACCGATCACCATAACAGATATAACAATCATGGAAAAGTTGAAGTATTGTGAGAATGATCAAAATGTGACACAGGGACACAGTGAGCACATACTGTTGGAATGATATACTTGCTTGGTGAAGGATTGCCATAAATCTTTAATTTGTAAGAAACGCAGTATATGTGAAGCACAATAAAGCAAAATGAAGTAAAGCAAGGTATGCCTTCATGTGTGTAAATGTATATATGACCCTGTCTCATGTACGGTATATACATCTATACAACGAAATTATATATATTATACACATATAGAATATATGAAAGAAGAAATTGGCTCATGTCATTGTAGAGGCTGGCAAGTCTCCAAATCTGCAATTGGCAAGCTGGGAAGTAGGAGAGTCGATGATGTAGTTTGAGTCTGAAGACTGGTAGGTTTGAGACCCAGGAAGAACTGATAATCCAGCTTGAGTCTAAAGGCAGGAAAAGAACTAATGTGCCAGCTAGAAGACAGTCTGATAGGGGTAGTTCTGCCTTATCATAAGCAGGTCAGCTTTTTTGTTCTCATCAAGCCTTCAATTGATTGGAGAGGGGCCCAGGGACATTAGGGAGAGCAATGTGCTTAAACTCAGCCTACCCATTCAAATGTTAATCTCAGCCAGCAACACTCTCACAGACACACCGAAAATAATGTTTAACTAATGTGTGGACACTCCACGACCCAGTCAATTTGACGCATAAATTTAACCATCACGCCATGTTTTCCTCGTTACTATTACATCATGCTGCCACAGCCCCATACCAAAGATGCTACATAAAGACATAAGCAGGCCGGGTGAGGTGACTCACGCCTGTAATCGTAGCATTTTGGGAGGCAGAGGTGGGTGGATCACCTGAGGTCAGGAGTTCAAGAACAGCCTGGCCAACATGGTGAAACCCCATCTTTAAAAAAAAAAAAAAAAAAAAAACAAACATAAGCAGGAGGTAGGTAATAAAGGCTTGTGTAAAGAAACTCTACCATTCACATTCTGTAAGTCATGACAGTGACTAGGTCTTAAAATATTCTCTGGGATTTCTTTAATGTCAGAAACACGAAGTTACTGTAGGAAATCATGACATGAGGACTCTACACACAACCAATAATTGGACTCCTAAGTAATTCTTTGATGACTAAACTTGGCCCATATGATTGAAACCACCATTGCAAAATTATGACTGAGACAGTGAAAGAGATCTGACTTAACCGGCTCCATCTTCTAACCTCCAAGCTGTCCTTGTTCATTCCTGAATATAGCGTGAACTAACTTTGGGAGACACTTTGTTTATGGTTTATATTTTAAAACAAAGACAATAACAGCCCTTTCATAAAGCAAACCTCCTTCTTGCCTGGGGACTGGATTGCCCTTGTAGGACTAACATTAGCCACAAGATTAGAAATTATGGTTTAGGGATCATGCCGTTAAAGGCTACAAGACTCTGACTGTCCCTAAACTGCTCCTAAGATCAGTGCTTGAGATATTTTGCAGACCCTGCACTTGATGGATCAGCTGGCACCACCAAGATGGATAAACTGGCTCGTCTGATCTTGTGGCCCCCAGCCAGGAACTGACTCAGCACAAAAAGACAGCTTCCACTCCCTATGATTTCATCTCTGACCAATTAGCACTTCCAGCTCACTGGCTTCCCCCACCCACCAAGTTGTCTTTAAAATCACTGCTCCTGGAATACTCAGGGAGACTGATTTGAGTAACAATAAAACTTCAGTCTCCCACACAGCTGGCTCTGCATGATTTACCCTTTCTCTATTGCAATTCCCTTGTCTTGATAAATCAGCTCTGTGTAGGCAGTGGACAAGGTGAACCCACTGGGCAGTTACATGATTAGTATATTAATGTAGTAATTGGTTACTAAATTACTATAAAGAGTAGAAAAGTGACTGGCAACTGAATAATCCACTCACGATTGATAATCAAATTGGTAGGACACTTGGATCCTTGGGAAGCAAATATGAGTAAAAAACATTCTTAAGGAGATTGCACTCTGTTGAGGAAGTCAACATAAGAGGCCACAGACGATACAATTTGCCGTAGTGTACTGGTTATCTTCAAGTTTTTAAAAGTTGCTGATCTCTATACTTTCAGCATAAGACTTAAAAGGATATAAATCAAAGGCTCAGTTGTGAAATGGAGCTTTGAAATCTGCAGTAAGAAACTGTCTTTAACTAGATATTCTGGAAAGTTCCTGAAAAGGTTTTATTTATCAGGTTTTCTTCAACCAAGAAACATACTTCTCCATCTTTATCTGAAAATCTACAGAAAACTTTCTGTACCAGGTGACTCAAAGCAAATGTATAAAATAAAATGTGCCTTCCTGAACCTTTAAACCATACATTGCATCTCCCCCGCAACTTCAGGTGGTCTATGCCTTCTGCCTTCTCCTTTATCTTTTCCTGCTGCCAGTACAGATTGTCATAGAACTCATTTATACCTTTCTTATTCTAGATAAATGCTACCAGCTGTTTCCAGGAACTACCTGCCATTAGTAATAACTCATTATACTTGACAGTAAAAATCTCTCCTACATGGCAAATGCTAGCTGGTAAACTTGATATTGATGAATAAATTTGGATTCATTTTCAGCCAGTGGGTAAACCTGAATTGGGGAATTGGATAGTGCCTAAGATCACCCCATTGTATAACTCTCATTACTTTTTTATGGGCTCACCCAGCATGAAAATAATTCATTAGCAATGAACATGTTTAATTGTCCTTCCTAGTTCACCCCTTTGTACATTTTAAACAGATTAGCCTAGCTGGCTACAAAAACCTGAAATCAAAAACCAGTTGCTACCTCTAATTGGAAGACTCAGGTAGGGTACTTAAAACACAAAGAAGCACACTTCATTTTAGGATTTTATGTTTAACCTTGATTGTGCCTGGAACATGATGTAATGAATAAATGAATTAATAAATAAATTGCATGAACGAATTAATGAATAAATTAATAGAAGAATGAGTAAAAGATCACTCTTTGATGCCCATGTTTACCACTATAATAAAGGAAGAGGACGGCAAAGAAAGGAAATAATATAGTTAAAAAGAGTGATGAGTGGGGAACAGCAAACAGATTTCTGCATCTTTCTAAAGACTGGAGTCTCAGATTTTCTACACTTATTTTAGACATAATGGAGAATCAATAAGGAATGATTACTCACTATCCTCATCAAGAAAAAAGGAAGGAAGGAAAGAAAGAAGGAAGGAAGGAAGGATTCAGAAGGAATTAAAAGATTTATAGTTTCTATAAATAAAATTTGTACAAAATTTCTACAAATAAAAATATAAAAATAAAGAGGATTCTTATAAACTCCTGTGAAATCTAGTACGTTAGAATGTGTCACATATTTTGCTGACAAATATTTGAACTGTTGTCAAATTATTGTAGCCGTGGTTGAACCTTAAAAGTTTACAACCTTAACATGGCTATAATAAAATAATTTAAACTTCCTCTAGATTATTCATTAGTACTGATGCATTAATTAAAATAGATAATTGGTTTCTTTCCTATCATCATGTATATTTTTTGAGTCAGCTATCATTAAAGATACTGTTATTTTTCTATTCTTTTTTTTTTTTTTTTTTTTTTTTGAAACAGAGTCTCAGTCCGTCACCAGGCACCAGGCTGGAGTGCAGTGGCGCGACCTCGGCTCACTGCAACCTCCACCTCCCGGGTTCAAGCAATTCTCCTGCCTCAGCCTCCCGAGTAGCTGGGACTACAGGCGCGTGCCACCACGCCCAGCTAATTTTTTTGTATTTTTAGTAGAGACGGGGTTTCACCATGTAGGCCAGGATGGTCTCGATCTCTTGACCTCATGATCCACCCGCCTCGGCCTCCCAAAGTGCCGGAATTACAGGTGTAAGCCACCACGCCCAACCGTTATTTTTCTATTCTAATTAAGAAAAAATAAATAACATCTGTAAACCAAAACAGGAACTACTCTTTAAATTATTCCATTTTATGAATAGAGGAAAGTCAGGCAATGATATTTTATGCTAAATTGTTTTGTGTCAAATTTTAATTTAACTGATGAGCCTTTAATGTGCCTGTGGAAGGAGAATCTCTAAACCATATATTGATAAGTATAATAAAATTCTATATAATATAGGAGCATAATTAGTAGATAAATAAAATTTTATCAGCTCATATTACCAAGTTGCCTGCTGCACTGAAAAATGTAGCTTATTTTTAATATGAGTGAAAAGACCCTATAATTTGACCAAAAAAAATCCAGTAAAATGAAGCCAAAATTCTTAATTTGAATCTTATAATAGGAATGCTAATACTTAGAAACAGAAGGATAGTGGTAAGCATCTCTTGTTAGTTTCCAGGCCTGCACAAATGACAGCTGATCAGCACATTGTACTCCTGGAGGAGGAGATTAATAGGAGCATGACAGACAAGTTTCAGAAACTGGGGTTCCTCAAGCTGAAGAAGAGAAAAAGGCAGCATATTTCAGTAGTGATATTCAAATAAATGTGATGTTATTTAGCAGAGCAATAATAATTTTTTTAAATCAACTAACTTGATATAAAAAGAAAGCAGAAATTATGAAAAGTACAATTGTAACTACATAATTAGCCTGTAGTTGCTATCACATGTACCTTTCACTTAGCATTTACTTGAGATTCAAAGTTGTTAATTTTATTACTAAGTGACATTTTTCATTACCTCAATTAGGGTGTAAGCGCTTTGAGGCTTCAGATATTATGGGTTCTATGTGTGTGTGTGTGCATGGCAGGTGGGGAATACTGGGTAAATATATCTTGATTATCTAGATGTGTTAAATAAATACAAAAAACTCAGATTTCAGCATCAAACAGTTCTGAGATTCAAAGAGTTTCTGCTTTAGAGTATCTTTTTGTTTTTACTTTGTATTTGGTGTAATTTCTAACTTGTAAAATGTTGCTAAAACAGTGCAAAGAAATCCATAAACTTTCATCTAGATTTTCATATTCTTAGTATTTTACTTCATTTACTTTATCATTTATGTTTTTTCCCCTCTCTCTCATGCTTTCTCTATGTGTATGTATACATAAATTATCTTTTTCTGAATATTTGAAGGTAAATTTTATAGATCATGGCTCTTTGCCTGTAAATTCTTTAGCATGAGTTTAGGAGCAGGTATTGTATTTAGTAGTCATGTCTCTTGAGCCTCCTTTAATCTGGAGCATTTCCATAGTTTTCCTTTATGTTTAATGACATTGATATTTTTGAAAAATATATCCTTTGTTTTTTTTTTTTTGAGATGGAGTGTTTTTGCTCTTGTTGCAAAAAAAAGACTGGAGTGCAGTGACGTGATCTCGGCTCACTGCAGTCTCCGCTTCCTGGGTTCAAGCGATTCTCTTGCCTCAGCCTCCCGTGTAGCTGGGATTATAGGTGCCAACCACCACAGCCAGCTAATTTTTTGTATTTCTAGTAGAGATGGGGTTTTGCCATGTTGGGCAGGCTGGTCTCAAACTCCTTACCTCAGGTGATCTGCCCACCTCAGCCTCCCAAAGTGCTGAGATTACAGGCGTAAGCCACCGTGTCCAGCCTGTCCTTCTATCTTTTAAAACATAGACTGTTTCTCTTTGAGCGTTGGTTTGATCTTTATTGACTAGATGGTGGTTATACATTCTCACTGGAATGCCGCCTAGGAGATATTTTTGTTACACATCTGTGTTACACATCTGGAAACACATGATGTTCATTAGTCCCTCATTAATGGTGTTCATTTTAATGATTAGTGATAAAATTAATAGCTTAGTTTTATCACCTGGTCATGATATTGCCCCATTTCTCCTTTCTCCATTGTATAATTACTGAGCTATTGTTTTCCTTTCTCCCTTGCAACTATTAAACAAGCTGTGGGAGTCATTTGAGGACTATGCAAATATCCTGCTTCCTATTGAAACTTCCCCACTGGTCTTATCCTCTAGTGAGGGTTCATTCCTGGTCCAATTTTAACAGGACAATTTTCTAATTTCACCTATCCCTTAATGTTGCCACTCAACGCTCAGCATTTTGCTTTTATATATGCTTCCCGTATCCATATAGTGGTATATATTTATTGTTAGTATGAATTGATCAATTTCTGTTTTCTTCAAGAGGTTATCATTCATTGCAGTTTTTGAGTATTTTGGTGCTCATGGTGTCCATGTTTGGCCAGTGAAAGCATCTTAGTTGGTCCCTCTCTCCTTGTGATAGGCCCCCAACTTGTTTTTACTTAATTGGCACTTTCTTTCTTTGTAACTTACCTTGTATCCACTTTGCTCAATCCCGGAAATCAATAATTTATTCAAGAAATCTTGTTCCTTTTAGTGCAAAGTAAAGACCAAGATCTAGGTGTACGCTATGCTTGTTGCTATTGGGGAGTTCTTGCTTCTGGGTCCTTGCAACAGACAGTGTAGGTATAAGTGTGTTTCTATACGGATGTATTCACATACATGTATTACACAAGCATACTTGTATATACATACTTATACGTTTGCATTTGTGAGCACATCAACATGCACATACATACACACATGCCTGTTTTAGAAATCATCACTACATTTGTTCTTTTTTCTCAGTGAAAATCTTAGCTCCCAATATGATCATTTTTGCATTTGCTCAATCCTATAATACATCTAAATTATTTTTATAATTTTCTCACCCACACCATTATCATAAACAAAACTACTAAAAAGAGTTTAGGATTGGTTTGAGCTTCTGCCACCAAATCCCACACCTCACTCTGCCCAAGACCAAGAGTACTTTCTTGGTCTTGAGTAAGACATTCTGTCCATCTGCACTTAGACTGGGTCTTTCTTTTGTACCCCTTTCATGTGACTATGGTGTTCATCTAAATATGACTAAACTCATTTGTTTCTGTTTGCAGGCGCTATTTTCTTCTTCTCATTCTTATTTATGTAATGTAACTTTGTGAATATGTGCAATGTTAACATGCTTCCAAAGTCAAAAACTGTACATCAAGGTATACTCAGAGAAGAGTCACGCTTTCCTCTGTCCTTCCACCCCATCCCTTCCATCTCACCCTGTGTAGTTAACAACTTCATTTTTTCTGGGTTTTGCTACCCATGTTGCTTTTTTGGTCATGATTAGCAAGTGCAGTGTATTTACTGATTATTCTTTCTTATATAATATATATATTCTTTTATATTTTGCTTTTTCACTCAATACTATGCCTGTTCATAGAGTCTTTCCTTATTTTTTAATGATAGCATAGTACTCCATTGAATTTACCTACTCTCCTATGCTTCTAGATTTAGGTGGTTTCTAATATTTTGAAATTACAAATGCAATAAATAGACTCATAAAAATGAATTTTCATATTTTTGGAGGTATATCCTCAAGGTAAATTTCTAGAAGTAGGACTACTGGATTGAAGGGCAAATATGTATATAGTTTAATTAAATATTTTCAAAATCCCCTCCATAAGAATTGCACCATTTTCCATTCCCACCCACAATGTCAGAGAGAGCCTGTTTCTCATTAGCCTTTCCAATGGAGTGGATTGTCAAGCTTTTGAATTTTAGCCAGTCAGATGGTTCAGGAACACTATCTTACAGTAGTTTTAATTACACTTTTCTTATCATGAATGAAGATGAATACCATGTCAAATGTTTAAATGACATTTTTATATCTCTTTTTGTGAATCGTCAATTCAGGGCATTTCTTTAACAGATATGAAAATGTTGATTTTGGAGTGCTTTCATCCTCATTCAAGGACAGTGATAGACAGTAGGTATATTGCGACTGAGCCACAGGTCAGCAATCAGGGTGTCAGCAGGGCTGTGTTCCCTCAGAAGCTCTGGGAGAGATTCTCTTCCTTACCCTTTCTACCTTCTGGCAGACACAGATGTTCCTTGGATTAAGACCCATCACTCCAGTCTCTGCCTCCATCTTTATATTACCTTCTCCTCTTCTGTCTGTCTGCTCTTCCTTGCCTCTTTCTCATAAGAACACTTGCAAAGGCATATAAGGTCCACTTGAATAATTCAGGATAATCACCTTCACTCAAGAGCCTTAACTGAATTATGTCTTTGCCACACAAGATATTTACTCTTTTGCTATATAAGGTAATAGTCAAAGTTTCTGGGGGATTAGGATATGGACATATGTTTTTGGGAACCACCATTGAGCCCAATACACATAGTTAATCTTATATAAAGGGGAAGAGGAGACAGACTTCTTGGTGTCTGATATGCTCTGGGTATTTGAAGGAAAGGAGTTATGGGAAACAGCATGGTCATTCTCCTGGCTGTGACTCTCAGTATTGTCTGGAATAGAAGGGTACTGAAACCATGAGAGCATTCAGCTGAAAGAGATTTAGTAATTGTTTCTGTATTTTAACTGAATCATTTTGTTGTAATGCGCCCTAATAGCAGTAAGTACATTATAAATTTATACAAAATGAAGCCATCTGAGGATGTCTGGATTATACAATAAAAAGTTTTGAAAAGGAGGAACAAGGCACTTTAAAAACTTTCAGCTTTTAATGAGCTTAATTTGTGACCTTGGCAACAATAACAAAACATGGTTGTAAAGCTTTGTAGAAGGGTGAGGTCACGGTATTCCAGGCGTGGTGATTCAATTGAAGGCGCCCTTCAGATATGATGTCATCAAGACTGAACATGTGTTGAAAGCACCTTATACTAACAGATGTTGTTTCACACAGTTGATCTTAAACAAAAGCCTACCTTGAAATGTCATTGTAAAGGGCGTTCTCCTTTGTTTAAGGATCAGGTCATACAACTGGCAAATATTATTGCCTTACATATTCTCATAATGCCTGTCCATCAGAAAGTTTTGGCTGGTACTACCTATTGTGATTTAAACAAGATGTTAGTCGTGCAGAGGCTAACATTATACTTTACAGTGCGTCCTACGGGCTTCAGGATAAATTGAATCATAGAATCTTATAGTTGGAAGACAATTTAGATGTAGCTAACTAACCACCCACTTGATTTGATGCTTTCATAGTGTTTCCTACAAATACATTGTTAAGAGGACATTTAAAGTTTGTTCAGATACCTCCAATGTCAGGGAACTCACTACCTTTCAAAAGAACTCATTTCATTTAATGGATCAACATTAAGAAAAAAACATCATCGTATGTTACATTAAGTTAAACATTTTATTACATTATTTGCAGGCAGGTTATTTTCCTTTCCTAGTCATCTCTTTTCCACAGTGACAATCCCGAGTGCCTCTTGCAGTTCTGCATGTGACACTGTTTTGAGTCATCATTTAAGGCCTTGTCTAAACATGTAGATATTGTCAATGCTACTAAGTCTTTACTAATATTGACTGCAGCCATTTGAAAATCCAATTTAGCTGAAGCTATGAAGAAACTATAAAATCAAGTGAGATTTACCTGTGAGTTGTGGGTTTGAGCTGATACTTTGGGCCTAGAGGATCTGTAAAGTTCCTGTAAGATTTTGGCTGTTGGTATGTTTTGTTTAAGCAAAACAAAGGATTCATATTATAGAAATTATAAAAATTCAGCAGTGTCTCATGAAAATGAAGTTTAGAAATGCACCCAAGGTTCAAAGAGCTGAAACAAGGATTTCTAGAACTCTGAGAAACCTATCATCTGTTTATTCATTTCTCTCTCTCCCTTTCTCAGTCTTATTCTTTCTGAGGGTCCATCTCATTTCTTCTTTCTTCTACATATCTTCTGCTTGTGTTTTATCCTTTTCTTTCTCTAAAAACTGGCTTATGTGAACATTACTGATGATCGATTTTACATATGACTCTTTAAGATTTATTCAGATCAACAAACAGCCCCTCTGTTACAATTCCAAATTTTTAGAATATATTCTCTCTTTGCACACATTTATTTATTTATTTATTTATTTATTTTGAGATGGAGTCTTACTCTGTCACCCAGACTGGAGTGCAATGGCACGATCTCCACTCACCACAGCTTCTGCCTCCTGGGTTCAAGTGATTCTCCTGCCTCAGCCTCCTGAGTAGCTGGGAGTATAGGTGCATGCCACCATACCTGGCTACTTTTTTGTATTATTTTAATAGAGATTGATTTTCACCATGTTGGCCAGGCTGGTTTGAACTCCAGACCTTGTGATCTGCCTACCTTGGCCTCCCAAAGTGCTGGGATTACAGACATGAGCCACTGCACCTGGCGCTCTTTTGCTCACTTTTAATGACAAAAACCGCAATCACTTTTGCACCAAACTGTAGAAGCCATTTCCCCCAACTCATATCAAGGCAGTCATGTGCCTTCATCTAATCAATTGGAGTGAATGGGCTGAGGGGAACAGAATAATGTTGTTCAGTATCATGGTTGAGAGGCTTCCATGTATAGATCAGAGTCAGGCAATTCCAGGAGAAAGTAGATGGCTCTAGACCAGGACAGGCAATTCTCAAAATGTCTAACACAGAGAGGGACAACTTTGAATTCCCTGGGGTTTGAGAAATCAAGGAAAATGTTTTCTGTAGGAGGTAAATATGTTGGAGCTCAAAGATACAAAAATAATAACTTGGTTGTTTGAGACTTGTAAAATATCGAAAAGGTGAGAGAGGATGTTTATCTTTCTTTTCTTGCCTGGATCAGTTTAGAAGGGATTCAGGGGAGGCCATATATCCAGACATCAATTGCATATTCACTTCTGTAAACCTAATCCATGAGCTTGGTAAAGAAAGGAACCTCAACACATAAATCTCTTAATACATTCCAAGTGTAGATTTGTATTACTGATAATGTCACATTTTTGGCCCCATATTTATTACACTTCACTAAAACTCATATATTTTTAACATTTGCTATTATTAAATTATACCTCAACCTACTTATATACTTACCCAGTATTCCTTTATGCAGGATTTGATATTTATCCTGGTTGAATTCATGACTTGCCTCATCATTCCAGGCTACTGTGACATTTCTGGATTCTTATTCACTAATTCAAAAAAGTTATCCCTTCAGCTTCATGTCAACTGAAAATATGATTACATGCCATCAGGTAGTGATGAGGCATTGAAAACAACATGTCAGTTAGAATACAATGAGCACTTGACAGGATATTAGAGATCTTGACTCTGATTTCAACTGTGAACTATTATATGAATTTGCATAAGCCATTTAATTGGATTATGCCTTCTTTTATTTATATCTAAATGGGGTAATAAACAGTTTTGTAATTACAAAATGAAACAGCACCTAAGAAGAAGTCAGGCAACTGCTTCGAGTTCTATATAAATTGATGGTGTCGTAGACTTCTTGTCTTAGGTATCAGGAATTGCCAGGTGAGATAAATTGCTACAGTTCTTGCCCCTGGGGTGGCCTGATCTGAAGGGCCAGTTGAACTTTATTCGCACAGAAAGAAGATATGAAACTGCAGCTGTAGAGCACACCTTCACTAGAGAGGCAATTTTTTTCTAACCCTAGCATCAAAATATAATTTATATGTCAGATGGTGCCTTTGAGGCACCAGTCAGTATATGCATCAAGCCTGTTAAAAGTGATGCCAGTTTAAGGATGACATTACCTTGATTCTAAGATAGCTCCACTAACTACAAGGTGGCTTCTATAGTGAATGCACATGGTTTAAACGTATGCAGTACTCTAATGCTCTTGTTTATTTTTTTAACAACACCCCTATTTTTCTTCCTGAAACTAGCCCTATTCGTGTTAGTCCACGTAGTTCAGTGAGTCGGGTTGAACCACTGTCTCAAGGGTGAACATGTGGTACACAGTTGACCAAATAGAGTCTGGTCTCCACTGGCCACAGAAATAGAGTCTGAGACAAACATGCAAATGAAGTTTGTTCAGTTATACGTCCTCCCAGGTATTTTCAGTATCAGGTAGAACGACAATGACAGAAACAATTGCTACTTGGTCATTAGTTCTTGCTGTGTAGATCCTCCAGGCTGTCCTACTTTCTGTTTTTCCCAAGGCCTACATATTCAAGTGTTATTTAAAAATATACAAGCTACTCCACCTATTTCCAGTATTTTTTGCGTGAGTAAGCTTTTCTGGTTTTTGTTACCTGTAATTAAATAACTAAAACCACCATGTACTATGACTTAAGAAAATTAAAAAAAATGTGTTATAGAACCAAGAAAATGCAACATCCCGATGGCTCTGGGGGCCCCTGTATGCATACACTTTAAGTCCCCAAGAGCTCTGTGCTTTTCCAGGTTATGCTGGTAAAACCTTGTATCAACCCAGGTGCTCCCATGGTTCCTCCCAAGGCCCGTTGTATGAGCCAGCCACTTGAAACACGCTATTTATACATGACACCTTCACATACTCAGTATCAGTCTAGCTCATGCTTTCTCTTGAGCATGGGCTTATGAGTTTCTTCTGTCTCATAATTACTTGATATAATTTGGCAGATTCTACCTTAGTCCCTGCTTCCTTTGACTAAATTCTTTCCAAATCTCAAACTTATTATTGAAATTCAATTCCACATGTTCTCTGTCCATCCATCGCTGTTCCTAATATTCTAGAGATATTTAGTATTTGAGAAATTTAATCACAGAATTTTTTTTTAAATGTAACTATATCAGAAGTCTCCTTGGTACTAACTACTCAGCCTTGTAGTTAATGCATTGGGAAGGGCATTAATTATCTATTGCTGCATAACAAATCACCCTAATATTTAGTGGCTTGAAATAATAATACTTACCATCTTAAAGTTTCTGTAGGTGTCAAATGTGGGCAGAGCTTAGTTGGGTTCTCTGTTTCAGAGTCTATCAAAGACTGCCATCAAGTTGTCAGCAATGTCCATGGTCTCATCTCAAGGCTCAACTAGGGAACAATCTGCTTTCAAACTCACTTATGTGGCTGTTGGCAGGATTCAGTTTCTCAAGAAACATTTGACTAAGGGTCAAGGTCTTTGCTGGCTGTTGGCTAGAGACTGCCCTCAGTTTAGTTTAGTTTATTATTACTATTTTTTTGAGACAGAGTCTCACTCTGTTACCCAGGCTGGAGTGCAATGGCATGATCTTGGCTCACTACAAACTCTGCCTCCTGGGTTCAAGCAATTCTCCTGTCTCAGCCTCCTGTGTAGCTGGGGTTACAGGCAGGTACCAACAAGCCCAGCTAATTTCTGTATTTTTAGTAGAAACGGGGTTTCACCATGTTGATCAGGCTGGTCTCAAACTCCTGACCTCAGGTGACCCACCCACCTCAGCCTCCTAAAGTGTTGGGATTATAGGCGTGAGCCACCTCACCTGACAAGCCCTTATTTCTTGATGTGTTAGTTTCTCTATATGGCAGCTGGCTTCATCAGAGCAGGCAAGCAAGAGAGATAGAGAGAAAGAGTACAAATAAGGTGGAAGTTGTTAAGTGCGCTCTGAATGAAGAGACCACCTAAACAGGCTTTGTGTCAGCAACAAGGCTGTTTATTCACTCGATGCGAGCAGGCTGAGTCCAAAAAGAGAGTCAGCCAAGGGCAGTGGGATAGGAGCTGGTTTTATAGCTTAGGGGGGTAGGCAATGGAAAGTTACAGTTTAGGAAGGTTTTTTGCAAGCCGCAGAGGGAGTGTCACAGGGTCCAGTGTCACAAGGGTGACCTATCAGTTGAGAGAGGAACAGTGAGGGAATGTCACAAGGTCGGTTAATCAGGCAGTGCAGGAGCTAGCTGTTCTTCTCCTTTGCGGTTTTCTTGTTACCTCAGACTTTCTGGCTCTGGAAAGCCATCTGGAGGTGTATGTGCGGGTCACAGAGGTCACCATGGCTTGACTATGGGTAGTCCATGGTGCAGTCAGTTCAAAGAACCTTGCAGAAGTCATAGTCTTTTGTGATGTAATCTTAGGAGTGACAGCCTGTTACATTTTTCATATTCGTTTGGTTAGAAGCAATTCATGCAGTCCAGCCAACACTTGAGGAGAGGGGTCATGAATACTACAAGGTCATGAATATCAGGAATCATATCAGAAGCACAGTAGGATGCCAGTTTTTTGTTCACATTCGATATCATGTGGTAGCTTAATCATCAAACATTGAAAGTAGTAAGGCAAAACGGAGCATTACCTTCACTTTACAGTGTCCTCACAACTCTGTTTTCTATAGTAGCATCTGTGAACTTATCAAGAGAAACTACCATACATTTGTGATTGAAATCTTCTCATTGTCATATTTAGTTTCACAGCACTGTGTACTCTTAAAGCTCTTAGTGCTGCGTACTCAAGTGATCATGACTATCCTTTAGACATGTAGACAAGATTTTTATCTGCTATGGTGCAGTATTGTACTGGGTTCTCACTGCTAATCAGCTGTTTGGTCATTGTCATCTATCAGTGAAAATGAGAATACAATTTACTTGATTTTCTTATGATGTCTGTGACTCTAGGACTCCCATATGCTAAGCAGTTGAACGATCTTTTTGCAGAAGAGTGTCCGTATGTTTTCCTTCAGTGTTATAGAGTTAGACTTCTCTGCTGTCTTCCTTAGGATATCCTCTTAATATCACAGTTCTGTTACCTAAATCTAATTCTTACGTGTCTGATTGCAGAAAATTGATTGTGTGTGTGTTTCCAAAGTCAATATCTGCCTTGGTTTGCATAAATCGGAGAATTTCATATTTTGGCAATTTTTATTTCTAAATACTCTCATAGCTGTCATCCTTAGTTCCCCATCATATAACATGTACTGTGCTTTTATAATGACAAAAATGAAACAGTGTAAATGTGAATGAATATTTCAATTGTGCCATATGTAGAAAAAGACAATAGCTGTGTTATTTGAAAAAGAGAATGGTCATTCTAATTAGTTGAAATTTCTAGTTAAAAGATATCAAACATTAGGCATTATCCAGAGGATATAGTAAACGTTTTCTATTATGTCTGTGTTTTTTACCCTATAGCAATATAAGTTATGATGCCAGGTTACTGCAGGAGAACAGTCAACACATTTATTGTAATTAATGTTTTTATTCATTCATACTTTCATTTACTCACTTGTTTAATAAACAGTTGTGGAATCTACCCTCTGTGCCAGATACAGCATGGAGTGCTGGTGAATATGAATAACACATAATTCTTGCACTTTAGAAATTCACAGTTTATTTAGAGAAGACAAATGTAAATAAATATTTACAGCATTTTACACAAAATAGTGATCAAAGAAGAATGCAAATGATATGGAAATCATTTAAAACATATTACCAAACTTTTGGATTTTATTAATTGGAAAACTATTTTTTAAAATTCTATGAGACGCAAATAGATTTATTTACCAACTATAGGCTTAAAGAAAGAGAGAATATATTGTCACCATAATATCATAAAATATAGACCATTTTAACACCCAAATCAGAGAAAGGACGTGATCTAGATTTAAATATATTTCTTCCAAAGTAGAACAGCTGTATTATTTATTTCTATTAGCAACTCTATTCATTTCTGCTTAACTAGTTACCCCAACACCTAGAGACAAACAGCAAGCAATGTTTTCTCTCACAGCCTCTACAGTTCAGAAACTCAGACACAGTTTAGCTGGGAGCCCGTGGCTGAGGGTCTTTCACAATGCTGCATTTTAGGTGTCTGCTGAGGATGCAGTTATTTCAGGCTAAATTGGAGGCAGATGTGCTTCCAGCCTCACTCGTATGGCCGCTGGCAGGTCTCTGGTCCTCACTGGCTCTTGGCTTGGTGTCTTTCTCCATTCCTTCTTTTCTGTGTCTCCATATAGGGCAGCAATGACAGCTGGTGTACCTCAGATTGAGTAAGTGAGAGAGGGATGAGCTAACTGGAAGACACAGTAGCTCATAACATAATCTCAGAAGTGGCAGCTAACTCAATACTTTTTTCAGTATCCTACTCAGAGATGCTAGGTGGTCCAGCCCACAGTAAGAAGACGAATATCAAGAAGTAGAGATCTGTAGATCATCCTAGAGGCTGCCTATCACAGAAACACGTTGATCTTTTCCGTGTTTTATTATACCTTGTGTTGATGAATCTCTGTAATACATAAAAGGAGGAACAAGAAAGGGAAGGCTTCTTGGAGGCAGTAACTGAGCAACATATTCCCAGACAAAAAAGGGTTGTTGAAGAGACCGTTACATAGAATACAAGCAAAAGCTACCAGGTTAGTTGGCCAGGTGTATACTTTGGGATAGATGTTAAGAAGAAGATACAGAGTCAAAGCTAATAGCACTGCAGAAGCAGGCAGGGGCCAGGTGCTGCAGAGCTGTACATGCCATACTGAGCAACTGCGCTTTATTTTGCAGGAGGTAATTTAAAAGACACGTGGGGGGTGGGATGATTAATGTTTTCTGGTCATCTTTATGAATATGATGTTTGTGAAATTATTAGTAAATAGCAAGTTGCTTTCACAGAAAACATCAGTAGAGCTGAAGTTATATATATATTTGTTATTCAGGTGGCCTGAAAAGAAGCATCTAACCACTACAGAGTTAATATAATTTAAAATTAATATAGAATTTTAAAATAATGACAAATCAGAGTCATTTTTAAATAAATTTTGGGGAGAAAAGAATATTATGTCTTTAAGAAATTTTTAGCCATATTATAACAGTAAATAATGTTTAAGGAGAGAGAAGTAAAACATATATAAATATTAAACTTAGCCTCCCCATTATTAGCAAAATTAATCTTCGTCTCTTCTGTTATGAGAAGTCTTGATATGAAGTCTTAGTCATAATAAGGAGATTCAATCTTAGCAGGTCCCTTAACCTTAGGAGCACTGTACCATGTTGTAGTTAATAATGTTTTCAAGGGGCAACAGATATCAGTGAAATGTCACTCTTTTTAAAATGACTGAGAAACTTTGTTTGAGTCTGTTGGTGATTCATTTTATGGCTTCTTCAGTAACTTCATAAATTGTACATGTGTGCATCCCTATAAGCGTATGTATATGTGTGCGTGCACACACACACACACACACACACACACATGCCAGCACATCACACATATACATTGAGAAAAATACAAACTACTTTCAGGGCATAACCTCAGAATATCTCAATATATCACTGGGAAGGTAGATTCTGACCTCGAAACCACCTTGCATTTTGCTATAAATATGGTCATAGCACCTTCAAATGAATGCCCAGGATTATTTCTGAATATATTTCCAATATGTGATATAAAACCTTTTGGCAAACAGTTTAAATATTAATCCATACTTATAAATGTTTCTACCTAAATTTTTAATGTTTTCATCATATAACTAGTTTACTTTGTTTAAGATTTTGAGTGTGCAAAAATAAGATAACATCTCTCTTTTAAAATTCAGATTATCCGTTCTAGCTGCTATCTCATAATCAAGAAAATAGCATCTTTCTGGTTTGGAATTTCCTCAGTCATAAAAAGATCAAGAAATCCTGAGGGTATGCTCAGGTTAACTGATCAGCATTCCTGGCTACAGTTGCCTAGTAATATGAAAACTAGAAATTCTAACAAATCTGTTAGTTGATTCTGTTGTCTGCTGGTTGCTGGTGCCTCTGCTGATGAAGTGTCTCTGTAGAAAACCAATAGTTCACCATGGAATGAAGCTGACATGTAGGGTCTAGGGGTGTCTGAGTTATGTTTCTCCTACTCAACTCTCATTGTTTCTCAGGAGGGGGAAGAAGATGAGAATAATATCTGTCTCTCTCCAGGGAGATTAGTCACTTCAAGTCTGAACCCTCTTGGTAACAGCTCTAGCACATATCCTCAGATATTTTTCAATAGCACATGCACAGTGCAGAGGTAATTAGCTACAGCCACTCACTACTGCTTGACCTAGCCTTCATCATGGAACTCTAGGGCATCAGTTGTAAACTTACAGGCCCACAAAGATAACAGATGCAATAAGCAGACCAGGTGACGCTGGTACAAACTGAAGAGCTCTTGCCCCACCCTAGCTCATTGTTATTGTGTGAGAATGAAGGCCTAAGTTACGTGCTATTGGATTTTTTAAGAGAAACCAAGTATTCTGATTTTTATATGAAATCTTCTGTATTAAATGTGAACAGGTAACTTTAATAAAAAACCCAATGGAGCTCAGGTGTTGTGGCTCACACCTCTAACCCCAGCACTTTGGGAGGCCAGGCTGAGAGAATTGTTTGAGCCCAGGGGTTTGAGGCCAGCCTGGGCAAAAATAGTAAAACTCCATCTCCCCCAAAAATTAAAAAAAAAAAGCCAGGTGTGGTGGTGCATGCCTGTAGTCCCAGCTACTTGGGAGACTGAAGCAGGAGAATTACATGAACCCAGGAAGTTGAGGCTCCATTGAGTCATGGTCACACCAATGTACTCTAGGCTGGGTGACAGAGCAAGGTCACCTAAAAAAAAAAAAAAAAAGAAAAAAAACAGTAAAATTAATAACAAACAAACTCTACTGAGATGTGGCTAGGAAGGACTACTTGGCTACTTCAGCAGATTCTAGTGCTTTGTGTATGACCGCAACTGCCTTCCTGGGGTCTTGGGGTGCTTTCCAGACTCTATTCTCCCACCCTGTTAAGAGGCATTTTTATATCTCCTTCCCTTTCATAGTTGGCAGCAGGTAGCCAAAATCTGAGAATATGACATCTATAGGACAAAGAGTCTTGCTGGATTTACTTACCTATGAAATACTTATGTCTAGAACAGTGCTTGGCCAAAAGTACCCACTCATCTGTGGCTTGTTTTTCACTTTCTTCATTATGTCATTAGAAGTCCAAAATGTTCAACTAGAGGCACCTAGCGTGTGCCTCCTCTGCAAAGAAGAACAAAAGTAACAAGTATGAATAGGTAACTGCAAGTTGAATAAAGTCTCTAGGGGAGAACAATGGAATTTAATGATGAAGCGACAAAGACCCCCTGAGGCATGGAAACTCAGGATGGCAGCAAAAAGAGGGAAGCAAAGTACCTGGCCAGGATCTATTTAGAGCCAAGCATTCCCATTGTGAAGAAATGGTGAATAGGAGATCCCTAGCAGTTCACATTCCCACCATGAATACCTGTAATCCTAGGCTGCAGAAGAGCCTTACTATCCTCATACAAAAGCTATTTTTTAAGAATGGAAGACAGGGCTATACAATGAGATGCACAGATATCAATGCAGTGACACAAGAAACATGAAAGGCAAGGGAAAATAACTCCTCCATAGGAACACAATAATTCTCCAGTAACAGAACACAAAGAAAAGGCAATCTATCAAGTGCCAGCAAAGAAATTAAAATAATGATATTTAAGGAAACTCAGTGAGATACAAGAAAATACAGATAGATAATTCAACAAAATCTGGAAAATTATTCATAATATGAATAAAAAATTTAACAAAGAGATAGATATCATTAAAAAGAATCAAACACAAATCTTAGAACTGAAGAATTCAATGAATAAATTAAAAAAACGTAATTAGAGCTTTAACAATTGATTAGATCAAACAGAATAAAGAATTTTTGATTCTGAAGACAGGTATTTTGAAATAACTCAATAGGAAAAGGGAAAGAAAAGAGTAAACAGTATCAAATGAGACTTATAGAACAACATTAAGCAGACAAGTATTCACATTATGAACATTTCAGAAGGAAAGGAGATAGAAAAAGAAAAGGCACAGAAAACCTATTTATTGAAATAATAGCTGAAAAATTCCCAAGGCTTGGAGGAAATAGGGACACTCAGATCCAGGGAACTCAAAAAGCTTTAAGTAAATTCAGTTCTACAGGGTCTTTGCTGAGGTACATTATAATCAAACTATCAAAAGTCAAAGACAAAAAGAGAGTTTTAGCAAGAGAAAAGCATCAGGTCATATAAAGAGGATCTGCATCAAAAAAACAAAAGATTATCAGTTGAAACATTACAGACCGGGAGAGAATAGGGTGATATATCTAAAGGGCTGAGAGAAAAATATTGTTGGCCAAGAATGCTATACTCAGCAAAGCTATCCTTAAGAAATGAAGGAGAAATAAAGTCTGTCTCAGACAAGCAAATACTAAGCAAATTCATCACCACAAGACTACCCCTATGAGAAATTCTCAAGAGAATTGTACATCTGGAAGCAGAAGGATGATAACTACCATAGGAAAGCAAGAAGAAAAAAACTCACTGGTAGATCAGATACACAAATGAGAAGAAGAAAAAAAATCAAATGTTATCACTACAGAAAATCACGAAACTACACCGATAAACAATAAGAGAGAATGAAAGAAACAAAGGATATATAAATCTACCAAAAAAACAATTAGCAAAATGGCCGGAGTTAGTACACATCTATCAAAAACACCTAGAAGGTAAACAGTTTAAACCCCCAATGAAGATATACACTGGCCGAGTGAAAATAAATACCCAACTATATGCTGCCGTCAGTAACCTCACATCACCTTTAAAGACATGGCCTGAGTGTGAACAGATGGGAAAAGATGTTCCATACAAATGGAAATCAAAAATGAACTTGAGTAGCTATATTTATATCAGATAAAATAGACTTTAAAAATGTATTAAAGAGACAAAGAAGGTAATTGTATGGTGATAAAGGAATCAGTTCAGTGAGAGACATAACAATTGTAAATATATTTGTACCCAACACTAGATATATAAAGCAAATGCCATTAGAGCAAAAGGGAGAGATAGTTTCCAATGCAATAATAGTTAGGGACTTAAACACCTTACTCTCAGCATTGAAGTGGTCACCTAGACAAAAAATCAGCAAAGACACATTGGATTTAAACTGCATAGACCAAATGGATGTAACAGACATTTATAGAGCATTTCATCCAACAGCTGCACAGAATACACATTTTTCTTATAGTACATAGAACATTCTCCAGGACTGACCATATGTTAGGACACAAAACAAGTCTCAACAAATATTTAAAAATCAAAATCTTATCAAACATCTTCTCAGACCACGGTGGAGTAAAACTAGAAATTAATAATTAGAGAAATTGTGGAAACTGCACAAATACATTATTATTATTATTTTTGACAGAGACTCGCTCTGTTGCCGGGCTGGAATGCAGTGGTGCAGTCTTGGCTCACTGCAACCTCCACCTTTCAGATTGAAGTGATTCTCCTGCCTCAGCCTCCCTAGTAGCTGGGACTATAGGCATGTGCCACCATGCCTAGTTAGTTTTTGTATTTTTAGTAAAGATGGGGTTTTACCATGTTGACCAGGATGGTCTTGATATCTCGACCTTGTGATCCGCTGGTCTCAGCCTCCCAAAGTGCTGGGATTACAGGCGTGTCCCACTGTGCCTGAATCATTAATTTTTTTTTTTTTTTTTTTTTTGAGACAGAGTCTCACTTCTTTGCCCAGGCTGGAGATATGGGGTCTCTTGCTTTGTCCTCAACTACTGGCCACAAGCCATCTTCCCATCTTGGCCTCCCAAAATATTGAGATTACAGGTATGAGCCACTGTGCTTGGCCATCATAGAAATTAAATGACATGCTTCTGAAAGACTAAAGAATTTATGAAGAAATTAAGAAGAAAATAAAACGAATTTTTAGGTATATGAAAACAGAAACACAACATACCAAAACCTATGTAATACTGAAAAAGCAATGCTAAGAGGGAAGTTTATAAGATTAAATTCCTACATCAAAAAAGTAGAAAGATTTCAAATAAAGAACCTATCATTGCATGTCAAGAAACTAGGATAAAAAGAACAAACCAAAATCAAAATTATTAATTGGAAAGAACAGAGATCAAAGCAACAATAAATAAAGACTTAAAAAATACAAAAGATCAATGAAATGGAAAGTTGGTTTTTGAAAAGATAAGAAAAATTGAAAACCATTTGTTAGACTAAGGAAAAAAGAGGGAAGACCCAAATAAACAAAATTAGAAGAAGAAAGGAGACATTAGAACTGATACCTTGGAAATACAAAAGATCACTAGAGACTATTAAAAACAATTATACACCAACAAATTGGGAAACCTAGAGAAGACAGATAAATTTCTAGACACATATACCCTATCAGGATTGAACCAAGATGAAATAGAAAACCTAACTATACTGATAAGGAGTTGCAAGATTAAATCTGAAATAAAGTCTTCCAACAAAGAGAAGCCCATGAGCAGAAGGCTTTACTGCAGAATTGTAGGAAATTTTTAAAGAAGAATTAATACCAATTCTGAAACTACTCCCAAAATTTGAAGAGGAGGGAATTCTTTCTTTCTTATTTAATGATGCCAGAAATCCTTTGGTACCAATATCATACAAGGACACAGCAGCAGCAGAAACAACAACGACAACAAAAACTACAGGCCAGTATTCCTGATGAACACAGGTGCAAAATTCTCAACAAAATACTAGCTAACAGAATTCAACAATCCATCACAAAGATTATACACAATGATCAAGTGGGATTTATCCTAAGGATCCAAGGATCCTTAGGATATACAAATCAATACACAAATCAATAAATGTAATCAAGAACAAAGTGCAAAGACCACACAATCATTTCAATAGATGCATCTGTTTGACAAAATTTAACAAAATTTAACATCCCCTCATGATAAAAATTCTCAATATATTAGGTAGGAATGCTGGAAGGAACATGCCCCAACACAATAAAGGCCACATATGACAAACATCATAGTGAATGGACAAATTAGAAACCTTTTCTCTAAGAACTATTATATAACAAGACAGGAATGCCTACTTTTGCTGCTCTTATTCAGCATGGCATTGGAAGCTACAGGCAGAGTAATTAGACAAAAAAATAATAATAATAAAGGGCATCTAAAGTGGAAAAGAGAAAGTCAAATTGTCCCTGTTTGCAGATAACAGGACCTTTATATTAAAAAAAAAAAAAAAACCTAAAGACGCTACCAAAAAACTCTTAACGCTGATAAACAAATTCAATAAAGTTTCAGGATATGAAATCAAAATATAAAAATTCATAGTATTTCTATATACCAGTAATAGACTAGCTGAAAAAAAAAATCAAGAAAGCAATTTTATTTATAATAACTACCAAAAAAAAAGGCCTGGAGATAAAATTAATCAAGGAGGTAAATATCTCTACAATAAAAACTGCAAAACACTGCTGAAAGAAGTTAAAGAGGACACAAAAAAATGGGAAAACACATTATATTTATTAATTAAAACTCAGTATTGCCAAAATGAGCACATTACCCAAAGTTATATACAAAGTGTGTGTAATCTCTTATCACAACACCAATTGCATTCTTCACAGAAATGGAAAAAACACAAAATCAAAAAATAAAAAATTGTGTTTGGAGTCACAAAATACCATGAATAGTCAAAGCAATCCTCCACTAAGAATAATAGTCAGAGGCATCGCACTACCTGACTCCAAGATATACTGCAAAACCATAGTAATCAAAACAGTATGGTACTGGTATAAAAACACACACATAGACCAATAGAACAGAATAAAAAACCCAGAAATCTACATATTTACAGCAACTGATTTAAGAAAGGCACTAAGGATATACATTAGCGACAGGACAGCCTCTTCAACAGATGTGCTGGGAAAACTAGATTTCCAAGTATATAGAAATGAAACTAGACTCCTATCTCTCACTATATACAAAATCACTCAAAATGGATTAAGTACTTAAATACAAGACCTGAAACTGTAAAACAACCAGAATAAAACATGGAAGAAATGCTTCAGGACACATATCTGAAAAAGGATTTTATAGATAAAACTTCGAAAGCACAGGCAACAAAAGTAAAAATAGATCAATGGGATAATATAAAACTGAAAAACTTCTGTGCAGCAAACAAAACAATCGGCAGAATGAAAAGGCAACCTGTAGAATGGGAGAAAATATTTGTAAACTATTCATCTGACAAAGGATTAATGTTCAGAATATACATGGAAATAAAATGACTAAACAGTAAAAGAGCAAATAACACAATTTTAAAATGAGCAATGGATCTGAATAGACATTTTTCAAAGGAAGATATACAAATGGCCAACAATTATATGACAAATTCTCAGCATCACTAATCATCAGGAAAATTCAAATTAAAACCACAATGAGATGTCTTGTCACCCTAGTTAGAATGGCTATTATCAAAGGGACAAAAATAACAAATGTTGGCAAGGATGCAGAGAAAGAGGAACCCTAATACACTGTTGGCGGGAATATAAATTAGTACAGCCATTATGAAAAACAGTATGGAGGTTTCACAATAAAACTAAAAATAGAATTACCATATGATCCAGCAATCCTCCCCGGGCCCCCCCTCGCAGGGAGCTCGGACACGCCCATCCCTGCCTAAGCTGGGAAACTACGTCACCATTCTGCGCTTACCTGAGCTTCGTCAGGTAGCTTCCCTAACGCCCACTTCTGCACTCCCCCACCCAAATCTGCACTCGGCACCTAGCCTGCCGAAAAACCCCATCGAAATTTGAAAAACCCTGCTTCCCAATATCCAATCGATTGCCCCATGCTTTGTTTCCCAATATCCAATCAATCGCCTCTAATGCCCACGCACCAAAAATCCCGCCTATCTACCAGTAGCAGCTCGTGCTGTCCAAGCCCTGTTTTCCAGTACCCAATCAATTGCCCTGTGCCTTGTCTCCCAATGTCCACTCAATGGTCTCTAACCCCTGTAAAACTCCTTGTCCTGGGAAGGTGAGCGCAACTTCTCTGGCCCCCTCTTCCCCGGACCACAGAACCTCGCCCGGGAGCTTAATAAATTGGCATTTGATTTTCCTCAGCTGATTTCAGTTTCCTCATTTTAAACTCAGCGATATTCCTTACACCTACTACTTGGTATTTATGTAAAGGAAAGGAAATTAGCATATGTAAGAGATACATGCATCCCCATGATTATTGCAACTCTAGTCACAATAGCCTAGGTATGGAATCAGTCTAAATGTCCATCAACAGATGAATGAATAAAGAAAATGTGGTATATATAAACAATGGAATATTTTTCTGTCATAAAAAAAAAAACAACAGTGAAATCCTATCATGTGCAGAAACATGGATGAACCTGGAGGACATTATGTTAAAAGAAATACTCCAGACAGAAAAATAAAGAATGTATGTTCTCACTCAAATGTGGGAATTAAAAAGTTGAGCTCATAGAACTACACAGTAGAATCTTGTTTACTGGAGGCCAGGAAATGCAGGAAGGATGGGGGATAGGGAGAATTGTGATAATGGATACAAAATTACAAGTAAATAAGAAGAATAACTTCTAGCGTTCTAGAGCACTAAAGGGTGACTATAGTTAACATTAATTTATTGTATATTTTCAAATAGCTAAAAGAGAGGATTTTGAATGTTCCCAGCACAAAGAAATAATAAACATTTGAGATGATGCTTATGCCAGTTATCTTGATTTGGTAATTACACATTGTATATGTGTATCAAAATAGTATATCTCATAAATATGTCCCATCATTACAAGTCAGTTAAAACATTTTTAAGAAGTAAGGAAGACCTGCCCCACAACATCTATGAAAGCCATTCAAAACATATCTTTAAGACAAATATGACCAATAGATCTTAAAAGTCTAGACCTGACTTCAGTACCTACTCATTTTGAGGGTAAGACTCAAGAAAAGAATCAGTATTTTTATTGTTTTTCTCTTAGAGTTCTCCTTGACTGTTAGACAAATTGCTGTACCTCCTCCCTAATAGCCTTGCTACCCTAGTGTGGTTATGAATAGGGGGAGTCCATTGTCAAATATTGTCACATTCTTGCTTTGGAATAATGGATTTCTATTCAATTGGCGTTTTACAGAACAATTTCTCTAGCTTTACTTACAAAAGTAATTGTCAAATTCTACCTCACAGAATTCAGTTACAATAACTTTATTAGAAACCTGCATTAATCAAACATAAAATCAAAGATAACTCATACTTGAGACAGCAAGGTTTTCATAAAATCACTTTCTGTCCAGAAACAGATGTCTGAGACATTTTTGTTAATAAAGATCACTAGATATACATCCTTACCAAAATAGAATATGTCCTATAATGCAACTTGAAAATAGATAAAATTATTGTACTATATTTCTCCATTATATATCTTTCCCAAATTGTGAATTCTGGATTATTTCCTAGGAAAAAGAAAATGGGGAAATATTAGGTTCTTATTAGAAAAAAAGTAAAATTATTTAAAAATGAAAATAGGTAGTAAAATTTCAAAATAAATAACTGTATTTCTGTAAACAAAAAAAAATATGTATGTAAAAAAGGGGGAAGTTAAATTAAAGCAGCTTGTTTGGTTTGGTTTGGTTTGGTTTGGTTTGGTTTTTGAGATGAAGTTTCACTCTTGTCACCCTGGCTGGAGTTCAGTGGGGTGTGATCTTGGCTCACTGCAACCTCGGCCTCCCGGGTTCAAGGAATTCTCCCACCTCAGCCTCCCAAGTAGCTGGGATTACAGGCATCCACCACTACATCTGACTGATTTTTTTGTGTGTTTTTAGTAGAGATGGAGTTCCATCATGTTGGTCAGGCTGGTCTTGAACTCCTGAACTCAGGAGATCCACCCACCTCGGCCTCCCAAAGTGCAGGGATTACAGGTGTGAACCATCGCCTCACCCTGCAAAATTAAAGCAGTTTTTAACAGTGTAAATAACATTGACTAGGGAACTACTAGCTCTTTTCTGATTCACTCTGGCAATACCTCGTCATGTGGATAACATTGGCTTTCACATAAAACATTTGAATAAGATCATCCTGATGGGTCATTCCAGTCCTCAGTTTCTATTTTTCATGAGGTATATTGCCTCATCTAACCTCTCTATAAATTCTTAAGACATTTTACCAGATGTTTTTCTATTTGTTCTGCTATTGACTTCATTCTCAGAATGGTTCAATTTCATGTAGAGTATGTGAAAAGCATTTAGAAATTCTTTATTTCAGCGTTATTGTTCAGAGACAAGTCAAGACTTGCCTTAGAAGTGTTCTTTGATTTATAAAAGAAACTATAAATGATTTTTTAAAAAACCACTTACTTTTTATGAGAAATCTGACTGCGTGAATTCCCCTCTTTATCTCCTTCATTCATTCACTCAACACATATTTATCGAGTGTTTCCTATATTCCAAACACTATAGTAGATCCTGTTGAAAAAATACAGATCTGGAGTTATGAAGAAATTAGACATGAACCCTAATGAAACTTACAGTCTAATGAAAGAGACAGATATTAAATAATTATATTAATGATGGGGCAAATGTTATGAAGATAAATGTATTAGTCTGTTTTCCTGTTGCTGTGAAGAACTGCCCAAGTCTGGGTAATTTGTGAAAGAAAGAGGTTTAATTGGCTCACACTTCCACATGGCAGGGCAGGCCTTAGGAAACTTACAATCGTGGCAGAAGGTGAAATGGAAGCAAGGCACCATCTTAACAAGGGAGCAGGAAGGAAAAATGCTGAGGAAAGGGAGAAGAGCCCCTTATAAAACCATCAGATCTTGTGAGAACTCACTGACTATGATGAGAACAGCATGGGGAAAACCACCCCCATGATTCAATTTCTTCCACCTGGTCTTTCCCTTTATACGTCGGAATTATGGGGATTCCAATTTAAGATGAAGCTTTGGGTGGAGGAGAGAACCAAATCGTATCAATAAATATGTGATGTTAAAGGCACATAATGGAGGCTTGACTTTGTGATGTAAAATAACCGAGGAAGTGACAACTGAGCAGATATATAAAAGATGAGTAGGTTGAGGCAGAATGGAATAGTAGCCTAGACTGAAAAAACAGAATAGCAAGGACCTGGAACCAACCCAAATGCCCATCGATGATAGACTGGACAGGGAAAATGTGGCACATATACACCATGGAATATTATGCAGCCATCAAAAACGATGAGTTCGTGTCCTTTGTAGGGACATGGATGAACCTGGAAACCATCATTCTCAGCAAACTGACACAAGAACAGAAAATCAAACACCGCATGTTCTCACTCATAGGCGGGTGTTGAACAATGAGAACGCATGGACACAGGGAGGGAAGCATCACACACTGGGGTCTGGCGGGGGAAATAGGGAAGGGTCAGTGGGGGAGGGGAGTTGGGGAGAGAGAGCATGGGGAGAAATGCCAGATATAGGTGATGGGGGAGGAAGGCAGCAAATCACACTGCCATGTGTGTACCTATGCAACAATCTTGCATGTTCTTTACATGTACCCCAAAACCTAAAATGCAATAAAAAATATATGTATATTAAAAAAAAAAAAAAAGAAACAGAATGTGGAAAATCCTTCTGACAGGAGGAAGCATAACAGTCATGAAGAGCTGAAAAACAGCCAGTAAGACTTGAGCAGAGAGCAAGGGATAGAAAGTGTGATTGGAAATGGATCAGAGAGGTTCTTCGGAATGTGTTTAAAGGTGTTGAAGACGTGATCATTTAGGGAGACTGTATATAAAGTAAAGAAAGATGTCCCAGAATTGCCCTAGGACATTCCAGTCTGAATAGAGGAGGTTAATGTTGCAAATGATAAAGAGAAAACAGACATAAAATCAAAGCATGAAAATGTAATGTCGGAGAGAATATAGAATCCAAGACTGTGCAGTGTTTCTAAAAGAGGAATTGATCAACAGTGCCGAATGCTGTTGAGGCAAAAAGAAAAAAAAAAGAGGACTGAAATAATAAAAGAAAATTGGAAATTGTCAGTGACTAGTTTGATCCAGAATAGAAACAGAAGACAAATTAGAATGAGTTGAGGAAAAAGTGAAGAGTGAAAAATGGAAGCAGAAAATACAGACCACTCTCCTTAGAATTTGATTCAAAAGTGAGGTCCTGATTTTTTTTTTTTTTTTTTTAATGTAGATAGTGCCTTCTCACTCTGTTATTTTATAGTGAGCTGTCAAACAAGTTCCCTTTTTCATAAGGGCACTAATCTCATTCATGAGAGCTCTGCCCTCATGATCTAATCACTGGCTTAAAGTCCCACCTCTTAATACTACTGCTTTGGGAATTAGGTTTCAACTTGTGAATTTGGTGGGGGAAGGACACAAACATCCCAATCAAAACATACTCAAAAGACATGGAAATTGGTACTCAATGAATATATGTACACACATGTTCATGATAGCAGTAGTCAAAATAGCTAAAAGGTGGAAATAGCCCAAATGTCCATCAGGGGATAATGAATAAAGAAATGGTTGTAAAAGATACAATGGAAGTATTTTATTTTATTTTATTTTATTATTTTATTTTATTTAAGATGGGTCTTGCTCTGTCACCCAGGCTGGAGTTCATGGCACTATGTCAGCTCACTGCAACCTCCGCCTCCCAAGTTCAAGTGATTCTACCGCCTCAGCCTCCAGAGTAGCTGGTATTACAGGCTCACGCCACCACAACCAGCTAATTTTTGTATTTTTAGTAGAGATGGGGTTTCACTGTTGGCCAAGCTGGTCTCGAACTCCTGATCTAAGGTGATCCACCCACCTCAGCGTCCCAAAGTGCTAAGATTATAGGCATGAGCCACCGAGCCCAGCGGGAATTTTTTTCTTCCATTAAAAAGGAATAAAATACTGATACACGCTATAACATGAACAAATCTCCAAAACATTATGCTAACTAACATAAACCAGACATAAAATGTTGCACTTGTGATTCTTTCCATATAAAATGTTCAGAATAGGTAAACTCATAGAAATAGAACAAAAATTGGCCAGAGGCTCTAGATGGAGGAACGGGAAACAACCATTTAGTAGGTCTAGGTCCTTTTTTCTTTTGGGGTGAAGAAAATATTTTGAAACTAGATATAGACAGTGGTTGTGCAATATTGTGAATACATTAAATGGCACTGGATTGTTCAACGTAAAATGGCTAATTTTACATCAGGTGAATTTTATCTCCAAAACATTTTTAAAATAAATGATGAAGATATAATTCAGAGAGAGACATTGAATATGCAAAAAAGAGAAAATATATCAAAATAAAATATTCCTGAGAAATCAGGACAGCGTGGGAGGAAAAGTTTAGAGAGTAGGAACCAATTCATTAGAAAGGAAGCAACAACCATAGAATGGCTGTGGGTAAAGAGATATTGAGATATTTGGTAGTGGGAAGACTAAATCTTTTATGTTTGAAATTCTAAACATTTCTCCAAATTCTATTTTATCCTAAACATTAAATATAATTTTAAATTTTCCAAACAAGATAAATATAAGGGATATAAATATCTGAATATTCTCCTTTACAGATTTGCCAGGGAGAGTGTATACGCTTAATGACAATTATGTTCGTCTTTCTTTTTTTTTTTATTTAAGTTCTGGGGTGTATGTGCCACTCTTACAGGATTGTAATATAGGTATGCACATGCCATGGTGGTTTGCTGCCTCCATCCCCCTGTCACCTACATTAGGTATTTTTCCTAATGTTATCCCTCCCCAATCTCCCCACCCCCTGCTCTCTCTCTCCTAGCCCTCCAACCCCCAATAAACCCCAGTGTGTAATGTTCCCTCCCTGTATCCATGTGTTCTCATTGTTCAACACGCATTTATGAGTGAGAACATGAGGTGTTTGGTTTTCTGTTCTTGGTTTCCAGTTTCATTCATGTCCCTGCAAAGGACGTGAGCTCATCCTTTTTTATGGCTGCATAGTATCCCATGGTGTATACGTGCCACATTTTCATTATCCAGTCTATCATTGATGGGCATTTGGGTTGATTTCAAGTCTTTGTCATTGTAAACAGGGCCACAGTGAACATACGTGTGCCTGTGTCTTTATAATAGAACAATTTATAATCATCTGGGTATATGCCCAGTAATGGGATTGCTGGGTTAAATGGTATTTCTATTTCTAGATCCTTGAGGAATCACCACACTGTCTGCCATAATGGTTGAACTAATTTACACTCCCACCAACAGTGTAAAAGTCTTCCTATTTCTCCACAACGTCTCCAGCATCTGTTGTCTCCAGATTTTTTAATGATCGCCATTCAAACTGGCATGAGATGGTATCTCAATGTGGTTTGGATTTGCATTTCTCTAATGACCAGTGATGATGAGCATTTTTTCATATATTTTATGGCTGCATAAATGTCTTCTTTTGAAAAGTGTCTGTTCATATCCTTTGCCCACTTTTTGATGGGGTTGTTTTTTTTTCTTGTAAATTTGTTTTAGTTCTTTGTAGATTCTGGATATTAGCCCTTTGTCAAATGGGTAGCTTGCAAAAATTTTTTCCCCTTCTGTTGGTGGCCAGTTCACTCTAATGATTGTTTCTTTTGCTGTGCAGAAGCTCTGGAGTTTAATTAGGTCCCATTTGTCTATTTTGGCTTTTGTTGCCAATGCTTTTGGTGTTTTAGTCATGAAGTCCTTGCCTATGCCTGTGTCCTGAATGGTATTTCCTAGGTTTTCTTCTAGGGTTTTCATGGTGTTAGGTTTTATGTTTAAATCTTTAATTTATCTGGAGCTAATTTTTGTATAAGGTGTAAATACGGGGTCTAGTTTCAGCTTTCTGCGCTTGGCTAGCCAGTTTTCCCAGCACCATTTATTAAACAGGGAATCCTTTCCCCATTGCTTGTTTTTGTCAGGTTTGTCAAAGATCGGATGGTTGTAGATGTGTGGCATCACTTTAGAGGCCTCTGTTCTGTCCCATTGGTCTATATCTCTGTTTTGGTACCAGTACCATGCTGTTTTGATTACTGTAGCCTTGTAGTATGGTTTGAAGTCAGGTAGCATGATGCCTCCAGCTTTGTTCATTTTGCTTAAGATTGTCTTGGCTATGTGGGCTCTCTTTGGTTCCATATGAAGTTTAAGGTGTTTTTTCCCAGTTCTGTGAAGAAGGTCATTGGTAGCTTGATGGGGATAGCATTGAATCTATAAATTCTTTGGGCAATATGGCCGTTTCCATGATACTGATTCTTCCTAACCATGGACATGGAATGTTTTTCCATCTGTTTGTGTCCTCTCCTGTTACCTTGAACAGTGGTTTGTAGTTCTCCTTGAAGAGGTCCTTCACGTCCTTTGTTAGTTTTATTCCTAGATATTTTATTCTCTTTGTGGCAATTGTCAGTGGGAGTTCACTCATGATTTGGCTCTCTTTAAGTCTGTTATTGGTGTATAGGAATGCTTGTGATTTTTGCACATTGATTTTGTATCGTGAGACTTTGCTGAAGTTGCTTATCATCTTAAGGAGATTTTGGGCTGAGATGATGGGGTCTTTTAAATATACAATCATGTCATCTGCAAATAGAGACAATTTGTCTTCCTCTTTTCCTAATCGAATATCCTTTATTTCTTTTCTTGCCTGATTGATCTGGCTAGAACTTCCAATACTATGTTGAATAGGAATGGTGAGAGAGGGCACCCTTGTCTAGTGCCAGTTTTCAAAAGGAATGCTTCCAGTTTTTGCCCATTCAATATGATATTGGCTGGGGGTTTGTCGAAGATAGCTTTAGTATTTTGAGATATGTTCCACTGATACCTAGTTTATTAAGAGCATTTAGCATAAAGGGCTGTTGAATTTTGTCAAAGGCTTTCCCCCGCATCTATTGAGACATTCGTGTGGTTTTTGTCTTTGGTTCTGTTTATGTGATGGATTGATTACGTTTATAGATTTGCATATGTTGAACCAGGCTTGCATCCCCCGGGCTGAAGCCTACTTGATTGTTATGGATAAGCTTCTTGATGTGCTGTTGCATTCAGTTTGCAGTATTTTACTGAAGATTTTTGCATCTATGTTCATCATGGGTAGTGGCTTGAAATTTTCTTTTTAGTTATATCTCTGCCAGGTTTTGGTATCAGGATGATGTTGGTCTCCTAAAATCAGTTTAGGGAGGAGTCCCTCTTTTTGTATTGTTTGGAATAATTTCAGAAGGAATGGTACCAGCTCCTCCTTGTACATCGGGTAGAATTTGACTGTGAACGCATCTGGACCTGGAATTTTTTTGGTTGGTCTATTGGTCTATTCAGGGATTCCACTTCTTCTTGGTTTAGACTTGAGAGGATGTCAGTGTCCAGGAATTTATCCATTTAGATTTACTGGTTTATGTGCATAGAGTTGTTTGCAGTAATCTCTGATGGTAGTTTGTATTTCTGTAGAATTGGTGGTCATATCCCCTTTATCATTTTTTATTGCATCTATTCAATTCTTCTCTCTTTTCTATTAGTCTAGCTAGTGGTCTATATATTTTGTTGATCGTTTCAAAAAATCAGCTGCTGGATTTATTGACTTTTTGAAGGGTTTCTTGTGCCACTGTCTCCTTCAATTCTGCTCTGATCTTTGTTGTTTCTTGTCTTCTGCTAGCTTTTGAATTTGTTTGATCTTGCTTCTCCAGTTTTTAAATTGTGACGTTAGGGTGTTGAGTTTAGATCTTTCCTTGCTTCTTATGTGGGCATTTAGTGGTATAAATTTCTCTCCAGGCAATGCTTTAAATGTGTCCCAGAGATTGTGGCACATTGTGTCTTTGTTCTCAATGGTTTTGAAGAACATCTTTATTTCTGCCTTCATTTCATTATTTATCCAGTAGTCATTAAGGAGCAGGTTGTTCAGTTTCCATGTACTTGTGCAGTTTTGAGTGAGTTTCTTAATCCTGAGTTCTAATTTGATTGCACTGTGGTCTGAGAGACTGGTTGTTATGATTTCCATTCTTCTGCATTTGCTGAGGAGTGATGTACTTCCAATTATGTGGCTAATTTTAGAGTAGGTGTGATGTGGTGCTGAGAAGAATGTATATTCTGTGGACTTGGGGTAGAGAGTTCTGTAGATGTCTATTAGGTTTGCTTGGTCCAGATCAGGGTTCAAGTCCTGGATAATATGCTTGTTATTTTTCTGTCTCATTTAACTGTCTAATATTGACAGTGCAGTGTTAAAGTCTCCCACTATTATTGTGTGGGAGTCTAAGTCTCTTTGTAGGTCATTAAGAACTTGCTTTATATATCTGGGTGTTCCTACATTGGATGCATATATATTTAGGATAGTTAGCTCTTCTTGTTGCATTAATCCTTTTACCATTATGTAACGCCCTTCTTTGTCTCTTTTGATCTTTGTTGGTTTAAAGTCCATTTTATCAGAGACTAGGATTGCAGTCCTTGCTTTTTTTTGCTCTCCATTTGCTTGGTAAATCTTCCTCTATTCCTTTATTTTGAGTCTATGAGTGTCTTTGCACGTGGAATGGAGCTCCTGAATACAGTACATCGATGAGTCTTGACTTTTTATCCAGTTTGCCAGTCTGTGTCTTTTGATTAGGGCATTTAGCCCGTTTACATTTAAGGTTAATATTGTTATGTGTTATTGTTATATCCTACCATTTTGATACTAGCTGGTTGTTTTGTCCATTAGTTGATGCAATTTGTTCAGTGTGTTGATGGTCTTTACCATTTGGTACGTTTTTGCAGTAGCTGGTACTACTGGTTGTTCCTTTCCATGTTTAGTGCTTCTTTCAGGAGCTCTTGTAAGGCAGGCCTGGTAGTGACAAAATCTCTCAGCAATTGGTTGTTCATAAAGGATTTTATTTCTCCTTCATTTATGAAGCTTAGTTTGGCTGGATATGAAATTCTAGGTTGAAAGTTCTCTTCTTTAAGGATATTGAATATTAGCCCCCACTCTCTTGTGGCTTGTAGGGTTTCTGCCGAGAGATCCACTGTGAGTCTGATGGGCTTCCCTTTGTGGGTAACCCGACCTTTCTCTCTGGCTGCCCTTAGCACTTTTTCCTTCATTTCAACCCTGGTGAATCTGATGATTATGTGCCTTGGGGTTGTTCTTCTTGAGGAATATCTTTGTGGTGTTCTCTGTATTTCCTGAATCCTGAATTTCCCCTGCCTTGCTATGTTGGGGGAAATTCTCCTGGATAATATCCTGAAGAGTGTTTTCCAGCTTGGATAGCATTCTCTCCATCACATTCAGGTGCACCTATCAAACGCAGATTAGGTCTTTTCACATAATCCCATATTTCTTGAAGGCTTTGTTCATTTCTTTTCACTCTTTTTTCTCTAATCTTGCCTTCTCTTTTTATTTCATTGAATTGCTCTTCAATCTCTGATATCCTTTCTTCTTCTTTATTGATTTGGTATTGACACTTGTGTATGCTTCACAAAGTTCTTGTGCTGTGTTTTTCGGCTCCATCAAGTGATTTATATTCTTTAAGCTGGTTATTCTAGTTAGCATTTTGTCTAACCTTTTTTCAGGTTTCTTAGTTTCTTCGCATTGGGTTAGAACATGTTTCTGTAGCTCAGAGAAGTTTGTTATTACTGAAGCCTGCTTCTGTCAATTCATCAAATAATTCTCCATCTAGTTTTGTTCTCTTGCTTGTGAAGAGTGGTGATCCCTTGGAGGAGGAGAGGCATTCTGGTTTTTGGTGATTTCATCCTTTTTGTACTGATTTCTTCCCATCTCTGTGGAGTTATCTACCTTTGATTTTTCAAGGTGGTGACTTTCAGATGGGATCTCTGAGTGGATATCCTTTCTGTTGATGTTGAAGCTTTTAGTTTCTGTTTTTTAGTTTTCCTTCTAACAGGCCTCTCTGCTGCAGGACTGCTGGAGGTCCACTGCAGACTCTGCTTGCTTGGGAATCACCCTGGGGGCTGCAGAACAGCAAGGATTGCTGCCTGTTCCTTCTTCTAGTAGTTTCATCCCAGAAGGGTATACACCAGATGTCAGCCAGAGCTCTCCTCTATGAGGTGCCTCTTTGGATATATGGCAGCCAGGGAGCCACTTGTGGAGGCAGACTGTCCCTTATCAGAGCTCATGTGCTGTGCTGGGAGCTCCATTGCTCTCTTCAGAGCTGCTGGGCAGGGACATTTAAGTCTGCTGCAGTGGAACTCACAACCACTCCTTTTCCCATGTGTTCTGTCCTAGGAAGGTGGAGCTTTATTTGTAAATCCCCGACTTTATTTATAAGTCCTGGATGGGCAGCTGCCTTTTTTCAGAGATGCCCTGCCCAGTAAGGAGGGAGTCTAGTCACAGTCTGCCTGCAGAGGTGTTTCTGAGCTGCCACGGGCTCTGTTCAGCTGCTGTGTAAACTTCCTTGTGATTTTGTTTACACAGGTAAGGTTAGAACTGCCTCAGTAATGGTGGACTGCCTCAATAATGGCGGATGCCCTTTCCCCCTCTGAGCTTGACCATCCCAGGTTGAGCTCAAACTGCTGAGGGGGCTCCAAAAATCTCAAGCCACAGTTTGCTGGTCTTTGTGGGGTTAGGACCCGCCAAGCCAGATCACTTGGCTCCCTGCCTTCAGCCACCTTTTCTTCAGGGAATGGGTGGCTCTGTCTAGCAGTCATTCCAGGTGCCAGCTAAAATGGTCACCCAGATTTTTGCTGGAAACCCATGGTGCCGGCTGAAACAGCCACCTATTTTAGTGTTGGAAACCCACGGAGCTTGTAGGCCCAGCAGGAATCTCCAGGTCTGTAGGATGTAAAGACTGTGAGAAAAGCGCAGTATCTGAACCAGAGTGCCAGAGTGGCCAGAAAAGTCGCCGATGGCCTCCGTTGGGTAGGAAGGGGGGTCCTCCAGCCTGTTGCACTTCCCAGGTAAGACAGTGCCCCACCCTGCCTTGGTTTGCCCTCCTTGGGCTATACCCATGTCCAACCAGTCCCATTGAGATAAACCTGGTACCTCAGTTGGAAATGCGGAGATCATTTGCCTTCTGCATCGCTCGCTGGGAACTGTACTTTGGAGCTGTTCTATTTGGCCACCTTGGCAGAGTCCCCCCCTTAAGTTTCTCTTTCTAATTCACATCGTTGAGCCTTCTCAGCAGTCCGTAGCTATTAAGCCAGGTTCTAATCCTGGCTTTGCCACTAGCTGTGTCAATTAGGGCTAGCAACTTAGCATTATGTTGCCTCCGTTTTCCTCTCTGTTAAGTAGATATGATAAAAGTACCTACCTCATAGTGTTACTCTGAAGAATAAGTTAAATAATGCCGGTAAAAGTTTGAGGACAATACCTGTCACACAGTACATGCCCAATAAAATTAGATATTATTATTATTAATCTTTCGTAAATGAATGTAGTGTTATTAACTCATCATACTTTTAAAGTTTGTGATAACATCATTTTCTCTAACAATTCCTTCAACAATGAGAAGGAGTTTTGCTCTCTTAGTCCAGTGCTCCTTAAGAATCAGTTAGGATAGGATATTTGTTTTTTTCTTCAAACCCATGGAGCTTGCCATCTAAATGAAGATCTACGCCAGTCTTTGTACTCTTTGGTATTATCTGAAACTAGCTAAACTAATAACCAAACACAAATAGAATCTAAAGCTATTATGAGATGCTACAAGTTAATATTAAGATACTGACTTATTCTCTGTAGATTACTGTATGTTTAAAATAATATAGGTAAAACAGAAGTGTTATTTTAATGATCAAAATGCATACTTTCCAGATGTTTGGCATTTTGTGTCAGTCTCAACAAAAATAGGTATTTTTATTTCCAGTAAATTTGATGAGTTAAGATGAATCTTGTTCTTTGGTTTAAATTTTAAAACGCTTTTAACTAGTTTGTTTTTCTGGGGATAAGAAAGTCCTTGCAGATAAATAGATTACTCTAAAAAGGAGGAAATGATTGAGAAAGAGAAAATCTATTGGGTAAATTGGGAATTAGTTATCTTTCAAAGTCTATATTGGCCTTTGATCAGTCAATGCTAGAAGATGTCATCGGAAAAAATACCTAAATTGCAGTAGAATATTTATTTGCATCAGTGTCTCATTGGACCAGGAAAGAGAATCCCAATGTTATAATTTAGCACAGTCCCAGGGTATGAATGCATTCTATCTTTAAGAGACCTACAATGTAGTGGTTAAGAACTTAAACTGTGGAAAGGGACTACCTGGGTTCATCCTGGATTCAAATTCCAGCTAATGAAACTTCATCATAGGGTCATAGTGAAGGTCAAGTTAACGAACACATATAATTATTTATAGTAATACTTTGCATCTAGTAAATACTCAGTTATCACTAGCTATCATTTCATGTTTTTTTAAAAAATGTTATTTAACCAGAAAGTAATGTATGTTTCAAGAGAAACTGTAGTAACTGATGAATAAGGTTTAACCTTGAAAGTAAACTGAAACACATAACTGTTTAAAATCCTTCTCAACTTAGAGCTATTGAGGAAACCAGGTGGTTTTGCCAGGCTTCCATGTTATAACTCAGTTTAAAAGAAATTCAAAACATACCACGAAAGTTTCATACATCTACAATTCCATTTTGAGAGTTGTTTTAAATCGCTTAAAATGTAAATTCTTTGATCTTTATAAAAATATATTGGACTTTAACTGCCTTGATTATTAATCAGTGGAATATAATGAATTTGAACTGGTGTCTAAAGTGAATTTGAAACAAAAAAATTCATTCCAGTCATCTTCACTATTTTTTAAATTTACTTAAGAGATTAGGGATTCTACTTAATAACATACTCAATTAGTTATTTGTAAGTTAATACTTTATCTTGCGATCTTACTGTAAATAATTTGCCAATATACGCAAAAAGTTATAAGCATGTACATACACACTCACAGGATGTTCAGTTTATCATTTTTAATTATAAATACTGGAATGGCTTTAATGTTTATCACTTCATATTAGTGAAATTAATTCTGGTACTTCTGTCCAATAGAAGACTACTGAGCTATTAACATAAATGCTGTAGACCTTAATGTATTAATATAGAAATTGCCCAAAGGAACATTATTTTTAAAAATGCAAAATGCAGAAATAGCTGTAGAATAATCCATTAAGTTAAACACAAGTATATGTATGCACACATGTATACAGGAAGCTCTTAACAAAATAGCTTTATGGGTATAGTTATATAATTTAGGTATATGACTGGAGGGATTTTTACGTTATGTGCAGGACCCATTGATAGTGCCGGTAATTTCTAACATCAGCAATATCTGGTTGATGCTGTCCTAGGCCATTTATTTTTATCTTTTTTGTATGTAAAAATAGTGACAAATTATATTTTAAGCTAACATGTCATATTGAAGATTCTGAGAAAGTAATACATCTTCCTTAGTTTATCTGTATTTATTATTTTTTCCTTTTTATTTCCATTTCTCTTCTATTATAACCATTTGCTTATCAATTTATATTCCCCTTTAACTGTGAATTCTTTAGGACTCTAAGAATTTAGTATAACACCTAATAGGAATGGTAGATATTTAATAAATGTTTGTATGATCCAAGGTAATCTGCCATAAGAACACAAGCTTTGAAATAAAATAGCCATGAATTTAAATTTTGATTTTTAAAATATCTATCTGATTATTATTGGCATATTACTTGACTTTACTAAATATCCAGAAAAAAATTAAGATCACAGAGTTCCTATCTTATGGGACTTTAGTAATGATGACATGACACCACATTTTTAAAGACTATACTCCTGTGATTGTCACACAGTAAGTCTTCAATAAATTAAGATCGTTTCCTCGTTTGTCTTTTTCTTTTTTTTTACTTTCTTTTTTTTTTTTTTTTTTTTTTTTTTGAGACAGGGTCTCACTCTGTTACCCAGGCTGGAGTGCAGTGGTGCCATCTCAGCTCACTGCAACCTCTACCTCACGGGTTCAGGCGATTCTCCTGCCTCAGCCTCCTGAGTAGCTGGGATTACAGGCATGTGCCACCACACCTGACTAATTTTGAATTTTTAGTAGAGATGAGGTTTCACCATGTTGGCCAGGCTGGTTTTGAACGTGACCTGACCTCAGGTGATCCACCCACCTTGGCCTCTCAAAGTGCTGGCATTACAGGGGTGAGCCACCTTGCCCGGCCCTTCACAAATACTTGAACATAATTTCAATATATATATATATATATATATATATATATATATATGAGGAAATTTAGATTGGGAAAGGAGTGAACAAACCCAAAAATAAATTGACACAGGCTGTGGAAACTTCCCTTCCATTCATAGGCAGCAGGGAGTTGGCTAAAGGAAATTAACTTTAAAATGGCATTTTTTATAAAATGTTTCTATAATGTATTACATGTATAAATATATACTTAAGCATAAAAAATATGTTATACTAACTTTGCTTTCAAAAGAGATCTAAGCCGCAGCAGGCAGTATCAGTGACTTAAGAGACCAGTGTGAAAAGCTTTATGTAAGATAATATATAATCCAATTATGGAGATGCAAGTCATCACTGTATGTTAGTCTGAAATTCTTATAGTCATTTTACTGCCACCATAGTGTGGTAAATTTCTCAAGGTGAAGGGTTAGGGGAAGTGCCCTTCCAGATATTTTTTATTGTTGCTTTTGCTGGAGGTGGGCGTCAGTTGATTTTTTTAAAAATTTTATTTAAAATTACTTGTTCATTTGTTTTTAAGTTGGGTTCTAGAATTTAAGTTTTCACTATCAGTTGAGAGGGTTTTCTTTTTTTTTAAAGTAAATCATGAATTTAGATTAATAGCCTTTTAATAATCCATGCCTAGTGAACTAATTACAAAATCGCAAGCAGTAGAAAAGATCAGAAAATGTGGTTACCCATAGATTTGAAATGTTGACATTTGGCATCTGGCTCCAAAGTGGATATTTACACAGTAGCTGTGTTTAATATCCTTTTCCAATAAGTTATATATTACTTCTGACTTGATTATTTCATCCTATATACAGTACACTAAACAAACAGCTATTAACCTATGCAGAATTAAACATTTTTCTTTAGGCATTTTAGATATTGTGAATATGTCCATTCACTCATTTGCAGAGAATTGTGCCACTGCCTGTTATTGGATTTGAGGAGGTCATCCAATCATAATGAAGTTCAGTGAAATCTGAAGACTAGTTAGAAAAGACTTAACCATAACCTCTTGATATCTATTGAAATATAGTGGGAAGCACAGATTGTATCATCATGAAATTTTCACACATGGTGGAACTCCATTTGTTAACAGTCATAGAGGGTGATGCTTGGCATTTTAAACTGCACCACAGTGTTAAACTCATTATCATGTGAACTGATAAGATCTACTACAGGATTAAAAAATTGGGTTATTGTTGGTTGTGATTTTTATTAAGGTCATACAGTTTTGATTTTTCAATTTAATAGTCCATTTCCTCTTTTTAAGTGTGTGTTCTTGGAATCACAAATAATAGTTTTAATCATTAGTATTTCTGAGATGAGATCATATGATACCCATATGTCTCGAGTTGCCTTCATACAAGGTCATAGTTTGTAGCTGGTCAGAGCTAAAATGAAGCTAACAGGACGGAGGAATTATTCAGGGAGGTGTGCTCTAATAGGCCCAAAAGGTTTGTAATTGCCTTCAAAATCAGGAAGATCCCAGTAAAAAATGCTTGTTCCACTACTTCTCAGCTAAATGGCTTTGGGAATAGTAATTCATTATTAATTCATTTAGTTGGTCAGTTGATAACATTTATAACATGGTGGCGGCTTGGAGCCCAGCACTGTTCTGAGTACCGAGGAAATAGCAGTGGACTAAAAAGTTTCTTTATTCAGAGAGGGCAGGGGCACATGGAGAAAATAGAACAGACAACAAATGTCAAGTACAGTGAATCTCCAAGGAGTATCTAATTATGTGGTGCTAAAGGAGGCATGTGTAATAGAACCCAGATCAAACCCGGAGAGTCAACAGCCATGTTAGTGAGTAGGGGAATTTAGGGAACCAGGTCTGCCAGAGCAGGGGCAGCATGTGTGGATTCCCACAGACGGGCTTGCTTGTTTGAGGAACTGAAATGAAGCCTTGTTAGTCTAAAGAGTGAGAGGTGAGTCTGCAGAGGACAATTGTGGCCAGATACTGAAAAGCCTTGAAAGAGACGTCAGAATTTTATATTTTTTCCCCCTAAGAACCTTGTTTGGCATTTCTAAATGCCAATTCATTTAGCTATAAATTAAGATAATATTGTCTATCTCATAAATTTTTGTTTAAAGAGTATATGAGATAAAGATATCTCAGAGTCCAAAATTACATATATAATTCCACTTCTAAAATGCTTATACAATTTTCTTAGAAAACAAGGCGTGGCACATTTTAACCGTTTTATAACAATAGTTATTCATTTTGTTGATTCTGGTATTGATAGCATTCTTATTAAATAAGCAGATTTGGAGATAAGAGTCAGGAGACGATAATGGCTAAGAGATCAGAACTAATTGTGAGCATATTTGCTAGTAAGGAGTCTCACAACTAGATACTTCCCAGAATATCTTACCAGTGTCAGGAGGAAAGTGAGTGATAAGCAGGTTATCTTTGTTCTAAACTCGGAGGGCTTAAAGCAGTGGTTCTTAACCCGAAGTGATTTTGCTTCCACAGGAGATATTAATGCTCGTCACAACTGGTGGGAAGGAGTGTTGTATAGACACCAGTGATGCTGCTAATATTCTACATTGCACAGGACTACCACCTACAACAAAGTACTGCTAATAGTGCTGAGTACAGGGACCCCTTACTCAGGGCATGCTGGCCAAGGTTGGAATGGGGCCACAGTTGGTGTGAGGTGCCCACTGTGGGTTCATGTCTTTCAAGCTATCCCTTGGTTGTTTATACCTTCTTTTCCCTCTATTTTTTTCTCTACCTTGTTTCTCCTCTGTTATAATAGAATACAAAGTATCATATGGTGAATTACATATATAGTTTTCTCTGTCTCAAAGCTGCTGAAATATGTATACCTTCTCTAACTAATCAGCTTAAGCAAACCTCTGCAGTGGGTGGTAATTGTAGCTGACAATAGCAATCATGTGTTCCTAAAGTGGCAGTGGAGAAACATGAAGATTTTGTGGGAGTGTCAATTCTGTGATTTAGGCGGGGCAGTGTCAGACATCTGTGAACAAAATATTGCTAGAACATCCAAATTAAACAAAACAATTTTTAAAAGAATGTAAAGTTAGCATAATAACTAGAATCTAGGGGAGAATGTAACAAACTGTTTCTTCTCTGGAATAAACTAAAGGGTTATATAGTCAATGCACATTATTGATTGTGACATCAGGTTTTGTATACAATCTCTCCAATTTCCATAGGGATCTCTATATTTCTTTTTAGTGCAACATTGCTTTAATTGGATGTCAAATAATAGAAGTGGCTGGAAGCACCCATGTTTATAATTTCTAATTTCAAAATTGAATAAGAACACATGCTTCTGCAGTGTTTCTGCGTAAGATTTTGCAAAGTTACTATTAAAAAATAATTTTATAAGTGTTAATTTTCCTTAGGTGATCCAAATTTATTTTAAATATTAATACATGAAGTTGGTAAATACATCATAATATATGTAAGAATCAGATATGTGTATATTAATTTTTGTGTGTGTACCATTTAATTTTATATGAGGCACTGTCTTAATGGTTTAGAATCTATTAAATTCAAACTTTATTTTTCATAATGTACATGTAACAGGAATCTCTCCCAAACCTGAAAGTATTGAACAAATTTCACAGCTCAAGTAAAAGGGAAAATAAAATAAGTGTAACTTTTAAAAGGTTGCACACACGGCATTTTTAACCTTACAATTCAGAAGTAATAAAAACTATGAAATATCAGGGTGAGGTCCAGGCTAACTGAGCAAAAGCCACAAGATCCAGGCTAGTATTTCAAAACAGAAATCTGATTATGTCATTCCTCTGCTTAACATGTTTTCATGGTTTCTCATTACTCTTGGAATAAAAACCACTCTCTAGCCCAGCCTAGTATCCTATACAACTTCTGCCTACCTCTCTAGCACCCCTCACACCGGGCACCTGGTGCCACAGGGCCTTTACACCTACGATTTCCTTTGCTTAAAAGACTCATCTCAATTGCTCCCTATACCACTTTTGTGCTTAATCACTCAAACTAAGTCAAATCTCTATATAATGCATATTCAGGAAACCACAACCTGTCCTTTATATTTTTATTGCAGTGATTAAAATTTTAAATGTATGTGCTGATTTCATACAAGAAGCAGAAAAGAATTGCTGTTATTTTTGTAGTGAATTTGCTACAGATATACAGGGTTTATCAAGTCTTATTTCCCAGTCACGTCTTATGATGGCCCAATTGTAGAATAGATGAGTCCACAGGAGAAGAGGTTAATGATTATAAATATGACTCATGTTTGTATAGAGCTGTATATTTTGCTAAGTTTATTCTATGCTTTATTCTCATATGATCCTTGTAATAATCTCATAGGGCATGTAGGAAAGTTATCTATTCAGGAAACATATTTTTAAGCATCTGCTATGATGCTGAGCACTAGAAAGATATATACACAGACACATATATATGTTCTGTATATATATAACATTTATATATAAAAATATATAGATGTATGTGTGTGTATATGCATATAATGGGGAAGAGAGTAACATTAGATATAAATTATAGAGGTATAATATGCCTATATAACATTATATAAGTATAAATTATATAGACATAATATATTGTACCAATAATTTATACCTATGTATATTTATACCTATATATAAAATTACATATATATGAAGTATATATTTACATTTATAACATATTTATACTTACATAATTACATATAGAAATAAATTTGTGTATATATATATATATATGCACACACACACACACACACACACACACACACACACATACATAAATGTTACTCTCCTACCTTCAAGGAAACCCTTTTTCACTGAGTGTGGGAGAGGTATGGAGAAACAAAAATAATTATTTACTGTGGAATGTCATAGGGCTGTGTTCAAAATAAGACAAAGCAGGTGCATTAATGAGAACAATAAATGGTTAATTCAGCCTGAGGAAGGCAAAGTAGTGGGAATAACATTCCAGGCAGAAGCAGCAACATAAATAAATGGACACATGACTGTACATTGTGTTGCATGGAACTCTGAGATGCCGCAGATACTGACAGAAGATGGCACAGCAGAGCTCCACCCACCTTGGTCTCCTTTGCATTTCTCCGTGTTGGTGCCATTCCCAAAGCAAGCTCTCCCCCTAGCAATGACAATAAAATCCAGTCTCATATGATTTTCTCTCAACATTTCCAATAAGATTCTCAAAATTGTGTCTCATGGGCTCCACATGGGTGAATCAGCCACTTTTTTAAGCTTTATTGGCCACATTCTAATTTAAGAGCCCACTTCAAAACTCAGATCCAGATTAGATGTATCCAAGCCACGTGTCTTAAAACAGTAATTCTGAAGCTTTAACGTATACTAGCCTTCCCACAAGCGCTTATTAATATGCATATTGCTGGGCCAAATGCCCCAGAATATCTGATTCAGCATGTCAGGGTTGTGACCTGATCATTTTCATTTATAACAAGTTTTTAGCTGCTGCTGCTGCTGCTGATACAGTGGCCACACTGGTAGAACCACTGCCTTTGAGAACTGGAAGGATGGTTTCTCCTGAAAAATCCGAGTGCTGTTGCCTGCAGATGTAAACTGGATTCCAGGCTACCTGATGGCAAAGAATTAAACCATGACTGCTTGTGCAAATTTGTGAAACCTATGACAATTGTTTGCATATTGGTCTTTTTCCTTCTTGATCTCTCTACTCTAGTTATGTGGTAGCCTCACGATACTTTTCTGGCTGTATGGGATTGCTCACCTTTAAGCATTGGATCATTTTCCATTGAAAGTATATTCTGTTTGCTTTTCTCAGAATAACTTGACCTAAAGATTTGATGGTTGCATTGCCACTACAAGCACAAAATGGATCCAGAGTTTTCGGATTGAGGACCCTGTTTTGCTATTTATGTGACCTTGGGTGTGTTACTTAATAGCTGTGTGTCTTGGTTTTCTTATGTGTAAAATATTGATATTAGTATCTAGTAATAATCACTATGCCATGGAATTGTCAGGATTCAATGAGATAATATACATAAAGTGTTTAGAATAACTCTTGACACATAATTAAGGACTACATAAGCCTTAGTCATTCTTATATTTACTGTCAGTGGTTTTAAATAATTAGATCTGATAGGTTTTAGAAAAGAAGGGGTTTTGAAATGCTGTTAGGTTGTAATTACATCCTTTAATAGTTGATATAACTACAGAGAACTTCATTATCTGACCAAGGATAAAGAGAGATGGTTAGTGGGCCCAGAACTCAGGTTATCTGTGCTCATGCTGCAATACCACATTAAGTCTTACTTCTTTCCAACAAAGCGTGACTCCTCATGGAAAGACCATGGATTTGGGAAACACAGAAGTAGGTTGCGATTCCATTTTTTCCTATATTCTAACCAAATAACTATAAGCAAATTAAGTGCTTCCTTGGAGCCCCTGTTTACCTGTCTTTGAAACGGGATTAAAAACAAGATGGTCATGGTGGCGTGGATCTGAAATCCCAGCACTTTGAGAGGCCAAGGCAGGAAGATGACTTGAGCCCAGGAGTTTGAGAACAGCCTGGACAACAGAGCCAGACCCACCTCTACAAAAAATTTAAAAAAAATAATTAGCTGGGCATGGTAGTGCATGCCTGAAGCCCCAGCTCCTAGGGAGAGTGAGGTAAGATCACCTGAGCCCAGGAGATTGAGGCTGCAGTGAGCTGCGATCTTAACACTGCTCTCCAGCTTGGGTGACAGAGTGAGACTTTGTTTCTAAAACAAACACAGAAACCAGAAAATTTTAAGTAATATGTAAGGCCTAAATAGAGAAATGTGTATATGTGTATAAAGTGCCTGTCAGTGCCTGGAGAAATATCAGTTTGTTAGTACATGTTTAATTCGTTTCCTTTTTCCTATTTCTTTTTTTTTTTTTTTGAGATGGAGTCTTGTGCTGTCACCTTGGCTGGAGTGCAAGGGTGCAGTCTTGGATCACTGCAACCTCTGCCTCCTGGGTTTAAGTGATTCTCCTGCCTCAGCCTCCTGAGTAGCTGGGATTACAGGCACCCGCCACCACATCCAACTAATTTTTGTATTTTTAGTAGAGCTGGGGTTTCACCATGTTGACCAGGCTGGTCTCAAACCCCTGACCTCGTGATCTGCTCACCTCAGCCTCCCAAAGTGCTGGGATTACAGGCATGAACCACCGAGCCTGGCCTTCCTACTTCTTTACATAAGCCTATTGCATCTAAGCAAGAGCCTTTTCCTGTTATGCCAGTGGAATGACTAATGGTAGAAATTGTAGATTATATGGCAACATGAGGCAAATACTTTCCCACAAGAGGACTTTCAGTATGCACCCGCCCCCATCCCTTGCCAGCGACTGTCCCCTTCAGTTATCTCTAGAACTGATGATTTACAATTGTTAACTGCTACCGTCTGTGGAACGGTTTTCCGTGCCTGGTATTGTGCCTGACTCAGCAATTGACCCATTATGTCCCTCACATTTCTCATCACAGCACTAGGGAGAAGGCACTAATGCTAGACCAGTTTTGCAAGAGACGGTACTCAAGTATGAATGACTTCAAGGTGTGATGTGATGCCTATCGAATTTAGCAGGACCTTCATGCCATGTAAGGTGTGGAAAAGGAACAGCAAAGATGGTGGAGCATGACTAACATAACTGGCATGCTATTTTAAAAATGTCTTGAATCTTAGTTATTAGTTGAGGCTTTACATATTTCCAGACTTCTTTATGAGAATGGTAGGGGAAAGGCTGAATATACTCATCCTGACTACTGTGAAATAGGGGATACCTCTCTTTTTATGACACCCTTTTTAAAAATGCACTGCCCACTATCTATTGTAGAAAATTGGCCTGTGCTTGTCTTTAAAACATTCTCCAGAGCATGCCTCTGACTTCGCTGGAAAGGTTTTCTCCTGTCTCTTACTGTCTTTTCCACGTTCTCCATTTACATAAATCGGATAGAATCTTTTAGACTAGCTCAGTTGCCTTCCTTCATGAAGTCCTGCCCAGGTTGTACTGCATCAATTGCTGATCTCAGATTTCTAGCTTGCTAGATGTCTTTAAAAATAAAAGTTTATTGTACAATTAATACATATTCAAATTTGAAAAATAATAGACACAAGCATAAAGAATAAAACAATTACTTGCAATTTCACTAGCCAGAAGAAAGTGCACTCACGTTTTCCAAGCATGACTGTGTGTATGTGTAAATAAATATTTTGATGTATGTATGTATGTATGTATGTATATACTTATGCATATACAATTATATAACATCTAGTATCCTGTACCTTGCTCACTTATTTAACATTATGCTATAAAATAAAATGTTACAAATATCACTTGTATCTTTTCATCTACACATTTACATGAATCTTATTAGTCAGATATAAGTTTTTCATAAGATATTTTAAAGTTATAAATAAGTAGCAAAACATAACTAGTTTCCTGGCTACTTATTTATTACGGAATCTTGGTCAAATTACTTATTCTGCTAACTTTTGTGAAAAAATATTTAACTTGGTTGTTCTGAAAATTAGGTGAAATAATGCAAATAACATATGTGATATATTCCTGGCACATAATAAATACTCAAAAACATTTTCATTACTATTGTTCACATTATCAGTATTTATTAATTCAATATATGACAACTATGTATCCAGAAATATGCTAGCTCTAACTTACCTTTGGGAGCTTAAAAATCTGTTTAAGGAATTTTTACTACATAATAGTATTTCCACAATTGACAATGGGATGCGATCGATAAGTTTGTACTAAATTAGAACAACCAAGACTCTAGTTTTAAAAATTAGGAAGTGATACAAAAAATTGCAGAGAACAAGATTTTCTATATCTTGACAGAGATTTTATAATGAGCTATCCAAACTTGTAACTTGCAACCTCAGTAATTTTCTTTTATCTTTTAGATTCTGTAGTAAAAAAGCAAAGCCAAAATAGCCCTGTCACATCCAGCCACTGTCAATTAATGCCTGGAACTGGATTAACTAAGAGTAAACTAATTCAAGTAGCGAGAGACTCACCAGCTGTCAGGCATGGTTAGTCTCCTTGGAGGGACCACATACATATCCTGTTGCCAAGGAAAACAGCCTATAACATCATCTTTTTTCAGGACACGAGTAAATTCCTGTCTCTTTCGTACAAAACCTTCAGACCTCTAGGAGACCACAGGGTATAGATTAAAATTCATGCCTAGCAGAAACAGCTTCCATACTCCTCACTACACTCTCCTACACAGTATTCAAAAGAGGATTCCAAGGACTTAGCTGTGTCTCAGCTCTGCATTTGAACTCCATTCATGTACATGTAGAGAGCAGCTAGTGTTTTACAAAGGGCAGAGGTGGTTACATTGAAAGTACTTGGCATTATCAGAAATCCCTATGTTTGCATTCTTTTTATGGGAGCCACAAGATTTATCTACCGCATTCTTTCTTATCTAATGCCTTTGTTGTCAGGGTTAGAACATTGTTGAATGCCAGCAAACAATGGGAGGGAATTGGTTTTATATAAACAACTTTATGTGTGTGTGTGTTGTGTGTATGTGTGTTTGTGTGTGTGCACACGTGTGCATGCATATTTCTCAAAAACCGGAAAAGTGAAGGAGACTATTAAAAGAAAATCATAAAGCAAATTTGTGTGGGTTACTAGGCCTAGCTGGATCTTTACTGTGTTCCACTGGATTATTTGACTAGAAACACCTGTTGTTTTCGTTGGGCAGAGGAGGTGTATAGCTGAGGAGAACACGTGGCTGGTACATGAACCTTGGTAACTCATAGTAAAGCAAGAGTGTAAATACTGGAGTATGCATTCTTTGTCAATTCCATGCTACTTTTGGAGAAGTTTTGGCATTTGCTTCCTTGCATTTGGCACTATAGATTATTTTAATAATGTTTACACTCTTGTTCTGCTCCCTAGCTCTACAAGCTGTTACGAGAAGCCACATTTAAACAAGCATCCCTGCATCTTTTGCTGCTACATGAAGAGGGTAGCAGGCTGTTCCCCAGAATAGTCTGTAAAGAATCTTCTCCAAATAAACTACTTTAATGCTAAGCAAAATGCCACATATGTAAAATAGGTAATGCCGGATTATGTAAAATGCTTTTTAAAAGATGAGGGAAAAGGACTCAGCATCAAATAAATCTGTCAGCATGGGGAGTTCCAGAAATAGTTGTAACAGTGGTTTGAATTGCTTAATATTGCAATTACTATTTACTTCTTCAAATTAGCCTCCATTATCTTATGAAAGAATCCTAGAATAATTTATTTGACTCTCCAGGGGCTTGTGGCCATATCATGAATAGATGTTTAAAGAGCCTTCTAAGCGTCTTCTAAGACCTAAATTAATCTTTGTATCAAACACTTTTACTTATTGCATTTCCCCATCTAAACACCCCCACAATCCAAATTTCTCAAGGAGGTTTTTTTCCTACATCAGTGTTAATGCATTGATATGCAGTAGGGAAATTAGCCTTGAGTTATATGTATCAAGAGAAACAACAAAGCAAATGTGCTTTGTTCCTGGCAAGCTTACTTAATCTCTCAGATATGTAAAGGTGAATCAGAAAACAATATGAACCAGCTCATCTTCTTAATTGGAATCATAGAATGAATGTTGGAGTAAAAAAGTACCATAGAGAATACCCAATCTAGATCCTTCTTTTCCTGTTTGAGAAAAAGAAGGTTTCAAATGCTAAGATGACTAGCCCAAGGCCTAAGGAAGGTGTCTGTCAGTACCCAAACCATGCAAACAAGAACCCAGTCCTTGATATTTCCAATTTCATTTTACCATGTTACTACTCCAGCACCATTGCCTAACCGATAAGAATCAGTAGAGAGGGTTGCTAAAAACAGAGATATCTAAGATTCTCTTTTGGAAGATCTATATTAATAGTTCTGGAGAGGAGTCTGAGATTCTGCTTTTGATAAATACCCTGGGAAATTCTTAGGATACAGAAATTATGGAAAAATCCAAATTCTATCATTCTGTCATCAAAGATCAAAGATCATTACGAATCAAATAAACTGATATAAAAATTTTTTAAATATATCATTATGAACTTATTTTAAAACATAGACTTATTGTCTGTGTTTATATATTAGACCTTGGAGAAGCCGTGCATTTACCTGTATGATGCATCCATTTATAAGTCAGTTGTCCTCAAATCTGCTTTTATATTTATGGTGTTTACATGTCTGTCATCTGTAATATTGGTATTTTTTTAGAGTTCATCTATATCTTTGACCATTCAGTCAGCACTCTGTTTAGTAAGATACGGAATCCAAAGGTGCACTAAAACGATCCCAACTGTGCCATAGGAGATATGCAATAGGAACTAATGTCAGGCAGAAGCAGTTAAAACGCTTGGCAACTGCCTGAACCGCTATGCTTGCCATTTTCTAGAGATAATGCAAATTGTGCTTTGGCAAGAGATTACCTGTCGATTTTTTTTTTCAATTTTGTAATTGCTTCCTCACAAAAAACACAGGTTAGAATGTACCGTCTGCTGTCCATGGTGCTAATTGTGGTCTTTGCTGGAAAATGGTACCTTTTATAGAGCCAGCTTGTGAAATCTTTTAACAGATTGTTCGTGATCCCTGCAATATTGGCAGTGCCAAGCATATTTGAGTATTAGATTCTACACCCAGTTAGTTTTCCCCCCAAGTCACATGAGCAAAGCGTACCTGCAAATCATTTAGATATGCATGGTTGACTTTCAGGTAATTTTCAGAGAAAAATAATGACAAATGAGAAAAGTTGAAAGTTATACTTTAAAAAGATAGCCTTAACCTCTAAAACTCACATAGCTTATTTTAGCCATTTCAGAGGCTGTATACTCAACTTCTTGTGTGAATTGTGCTTTTAAACCATCCCATTTGACAATTAAAATGGAAACGTGTGGAAAAAGCCATTGTTTGTTTTTTCTATAGTGCCATCAGTGTGCACTGTGCAGAACAATAGTCAGGGCATGGCAAACAAGGGCTCTGCCCCGTGGAGCTTACAATCAAGCCACATGATGCAATGCAGAACAATACAATTCAGAACAAGCATGTGGTGATTAACAACCTTTCTAAGTGGCATTCTTTGTAGAATAGGAGTTTATATATATACATATAAATCAGTGGGGTGTTGGGGGGGTGGACATACAGTTTCATCTGTAGGGACTTTGACAGAAGATGCAAATTAACTGTGGGTACATAGACCAAGGAGAAAGAAGATTAGGAGGATGGTATTATCAGTAATTAAAGATTTCAGGGGAGCTGTCTATGCACCGAATGGAGAACTGGAGAGCTTCTGAAAATAATGAGTATAGCCACCTTGTGAAAGAAAATAGGAACCAACGTATTTAATAAGAGGGTTCCTTTCTTTCCAGTACTTTCTGAAAATGGCATGGGTTTAAAAGTAACCATGGAGAGCACTCAAGAATGATTATGTGTGGTGTGTGCTTAACATTTTGAAATTTAACTTAAGCCATGCAGAAATTTGGGCAGGCATTTGATAAATAAATTATCCATTGATTAATGGAGGAAGTAGTACAGTTTAGCTAGTTGTGTGTTGAGGAGTTCTTAATCCAGAGCCATGACTGTGTGGATTCAAACATATTTTAGAACTTAATCCAGTGTTGTGTTTGTGTGTCTGTATGGGTGTATATAACATTTCAGTTAAGTAGACCAGCTACTAGAAGAAAGAAATCATTTATCTTCACTCCAGTAATAATGGCTAATATTTATTGAATGCCTACTATGGCAAAGTAGTATTCTCAGCAGTACTTATCTTATTCATCCCTCACAGAAGCTCTGTGAGGTGGTATTATTACTATTTTAAATCCCATTGCACAGGACTGGGCACAACGGATCACACCTGCAATCCCAGCCCTTTGGGAGGCCGAGGTGATTAAATCGCTTGAGCCCTGGAGTTTAAGAACAGCCTGGGCAACATGATGAGAACTTGTCTCTACCAAAAATACAAAAATTAGCCAGGAGTGATGGCACATGACTGCAATCCTAGATAAATGGGAGATTGAGATGGGAGGATCACCTGAGCCCCAGGAGGTTGAGGCTTAAGTGAGCCATGATTGTGCCACTGCACTGGAATCTGGGCAACAGAGTGAGATCCTGTCTCCAAAAAAAAAAAAAATTCCACAGATGGGTAATTTGAAACACACAGAGGCAAAGCAACTTCTAAACCCCACTAGTCTTGCTCCAAAACCAGTGTTCTAATTACTATGTTCTAAATTCTTCTCAAAATTCCACCTTCCCATTCTCAGAAAAAAAAAAAAACTACCTTGATGGAAACCTTCTGTATTTTTATGAAGGTTAAGGAACATTAATTTATTTGTGTTTGTGTAATCTCATATAGTATTCTCCTCATAGGGTTTACATTCTACTCAAATCCACTGTATAAATTGGCAAATTAGTATGAATAACGTAATACTGTTTGTGTTAAGTACACTATTGTACTCAACAATCTTAGATATTGATTCAATATCTAAAAGACTACATAAAACCACAGAAAAGAACACCATGTAAATCCTCAGTCCCCTAAAGAATAATATAAAACTAGGAAATAAAACATTTAATAAAGTTTGAGTCCCTGAAAAATATTAACAAGGAGTCATTTGCTATATTTGTTCATTGCAGTAGGCCCCAGGGTGGTTTATGGCAGCCTGGGTTCAGTGGTATCACATTCAAGTAGATTATAGCTAAATGTGAAACTTAAATAGTTTTCTTATTGTTTATCTCAGATACAGCAATATCAAAAGTGTTTCTTGCTGTGAAGGGATTCCCAACATTGCTTCTTCTTTTGTTTTTGTTTTTGTTTTCTGTTTTTGTTGCACCCCAGGCTATTTCTTTATCTTAGAAGCTTTCATAAAATTCTTAAATGTGAATTACTTTAGGTAGTGTTTTGTTTTAAAATACAGTAGGCTCTAAAGCACCTTTTGCCTCAGATAGGGGGACATGAAAACCAACTGCCATCGGGACCTTTGCTATCAGAATTATTATTACAATCCTAAAGAAGCTGAGACCACTAGTTTAAGAATATAAGAGTAAAATACCAAGGGCACTGAAGTATTATATCTTCCTTTCTTGTGAAGTTTAAGCTTGCATAATATCTGTGTTCCTTGAGCTTGATAACAATTTTCTCATCTTCTCAACACCAAACAAGTTGTTCACCAAATAAGCAAACAAAAAATGAGAACACAGTAAATTTTGTTAAATACTGCATTTGCAAAAGAATTTCTAAAACTCCCAAAATGATTTTAAGCAGATATACATTTGGCTTTTAAGTGTAATAATGTAGATTGGAGTTATAGGCAAATGACAACAAAAACTATAAACAGAATTTAAGGGTACAAAGCACTTTTTATTTCAACTGATATGGATTCAAGTGTGCAAAGCCTAGGGATGTTTTTACCTCATTCCCAAGCACTGCTATCAATTCGTAAGTATTTTTTGATACAACTTAAAAAAAAAAATCTCATCCTCCTTTTTGCTAATTTTTATTATTCTAAAATTTTTGTCAGACCTTTCGTAAATTACACAATAACAACAAAACTACCATGTTTCAAGTCAGACACATATGATAATTTATTCCCTTTGAGGATAAAATCCCCCAAATATTTTTATTAAATATTAAATATTTTGCTATACAAAATATATAAATTATATAAAGCAAAAAGCACAGATCTTAAGTAGTTATGTAATTTATATATTTTGTAAACCACATACCTATGTAGATACAGTACATGTGTATCATTCCAGAACATTCCCTCATCTCATCTTCTACGTGTAATGAAACAAATTAAAACTGTAGCTACCACCACAGAAGAGACGGACAGGGTGGTTTCTTTTATCATTGGTTATTTTTTCCTGTTGCAGAACTTCAAATAAATGGAATCATACAATGCATACTTTTCTGTCTAGCTTCTTTCACTAAGCACAACATTTTCAAGTTTCATGCAAGTTGCTCTGTGTAGCAGGTTTATTCTTTTTTATTACCAAGTGCTTTTTATGTTATGAACATACAACAATTTATTAATCAATTCCCTTATTTATGCATATTTGAATTTTTTACAATTTGGAATGATTCTGAGTAAAGCTGCTATGAGCATTCTTTCATAAGTCTCCTTGAGAACAAGTTTCCATTTCTCTTGGGTAAATGCCTAGGAACAGAATTGCTGAATCATAGAGTAGATGTATGCTTCAGTATATAAGAAGCTTCCAAACCATTTTTCTAAGTGGATATACAACTGTGTATTCTCATCAGCAACATATAAAGTTCTAGTTTGTGTATATTCCTGCCCATAGTTGGTGTTTTCAGTCTTTTAAATTTTGATCATCATAGCAGATAGGTAATAGCATCTCAGTGTGGTTTTGATTTGCATGTTCCTGATAATTAAGGATGTGAACTGTGTTTTCTTGATTTTAGTGTCCCCTTGTGAAGTATCTCTTTAAGTATTTTATCCATTTTTACTGTGTTTAAAAAATTATTTAGTTACAGGAAACTCCTATCTCCTACCACATATACAAATTAATTCAAAAAGGAATATGGACTGACATAAAAGATATCAAGACTATAAAACTTTTAGAAGAAAATATTTTTTTAATTTAAATATTTGAAAAGTTTTTCATAACATTGCAGTAGGCAGACATTTCTTAGATGGGACTGAGAAACACTATCCATATAATGAAATATTGCAATATTAGGTTTTATGAAAATTGAAAACCGCTGCTCAACAATTGTCACTATTAAGAAATCAATAGGGAAGACACAGACTGTGAGAAAAAATTCACAATACATGCATCTGACAATGATTTGTAGGCAGAATATATAAATAACAAATTATCTTTTAATTATTAAATATATGGGCTTTTCATTTCTTCTTTCTATAGTTTGATTTTCGTAGACTTTGGCCCTGTTTGGCCACTCACTTCCCCTTGAAAATTACTTCTCTTTAGCTGTTATTTTCCTTATTTGCGCATTTTTAATTCTCTTTAATTCATCTGTTTTAAGTCTTTTCACGGCTCCTCGTTGCATAATTTTCCGATGTCTTGTCCTACTTATCTACTCTTTTTCAGTCTACACTTTTCCCTGAATGATCTAAATTCTTGCCACTTACAGTGTGATCTGCTACCCAGCAGCATCAGCATCACCTGTGAGCTCTTTCGAATTGCAGAACCTCTATACCAGGACTACGCATCAAATCTGCTGTTTAACAAGATCCCCAGGTGACTCCTATATACGCACATTAAAGCTCAGAAAGAAGCATTGTTGTAATTTATATCTATGGTTTCAACTGTCTCCTCTGGTGATAGTTTCTACATATTTAGTTCATGCTATTCTCCTGTGGTCCAGATTTATACCTCAGTGTGCTAAGCATTTCCAGATGGCTGATATTTAAGTAGTATGTAAAACACAATATGTTCAAAACAAACTTATTATCTTTCTCTTATTTCCCTATCTCAGTTAATGAAGAGGCAAAGTCAGTTAATGATTTCTCTTATAAAATAAATGGTGAAGCTTTTTTAAATAAAAAGATTCTACTTAAAATGATATTGCAATACTCAGTTCTGTGACTTAGAGGGCATAGCCTGAGTTGGTATGGAAAGAAAAATAAAAGTGTTATAGTGAATAATAAATTGGGATAATGTGTGTTAACTCCCTAAAAGAAAGATGATCATTTATTATCTTTCATCCTAAATAATCTTAAAGTTTGAAATTAAAGCAACTTTTTATCATGCAAATAGTTCAGCACCTCACAGGGAAAAGAATATAAAATGCTGTAGATTTTGCATATACCTGTTATATGATGTCACAATATCATCAAGTTTTTATCCCATCAACAAATATCAACAAAAGCTAAAATAAAAGCAGCATTTCTACTCAGTTATTCCTAATCACAAAAAAAGCAATTCATTCCACTTTAATGAGAAAAGAATATGCAAAAGATTTGATTTATATTATATAAAGACTAGAAATTACTGTTGAATTGCCGGACTGAATTACACACATCCCATAGGTACTGAGTTCAATGACAGTTACTTTTTAGTGAAAATATTTCATTCTCATTCCAAATGTCAGAGTGTCTTCACAGTTATGTCACAAAAGGTACTTTTTCTTACCATTTCTCTAAGGTGAAGATACAAGTTCATGCATCCCATTTTACTGAGAAAGAAATTTCAGATGAACTTTTATGCCACCCCTAGCTCCTTTTTTTTTTTAATGGGCATTTTTGGTTGTGATTCTTTAGCCTTGTCTTCACCTAAGTTCATGAAATATCAGTAAGCATGACTGAAAGATGGTGGTGGTTTTCTCATTGTGTTGATAGTAATAATCATGCCATTAATCAACATTTATACGGGAGTTTTTTTGTGTCTCACTTTATGTTTGTTATTTCACTAAATCCATACAATAGCCAATCATGTTTAGAGCTATTGGTGACTTTCTTACCTCCTCACAGCTAGAGAAATTCTACGTGGTATTGTTTAATTGCAAAGTCAATGTTATTTACCATTCTAACATGGGGGTGTAGAAATTTGTCTTTGCATTTTTCTTTCATATCTCTTATTTGAAGAAATAATTTAAAAAGAGGAAAATCTATCCCCTCTACACCTCTGGAGGGTTAATTTTCTGCTCTGTGGAGTGAGAAGGAGAGAATCAGTCAGAGAAACAATGAAAATGATGATAACTGTGTCTGTTCTATGGAAGAGAGGAAAATGAATTACTTCATGGCATCAGGGTGTATTTGGCAGGTACAGGCTGCAAGAATTCCAGAAAGAAATTTTATTTTTGAGCATTGTGTGAATCCTTCTCCATGCCCTGCCATTTGGCCAAGAACTACCTGCTCATTCCTAACAGGGGCAGACACACACCTCTTTATTTCTCTCTAAGCTTCAACATTAGCGTGGACCCCCAAGTTACCACTTGTACAACTAGATGCATGAGTGTTTGCAGCTGGGAAAACAAGTTTTCACACATTGCTGGAGTCCTAACCCTGAGCAGACACAGCATCCTCCTAGTATACAGGTTTTCTGAGTGAAATCAGTGCTGCTGACAGGATCCACATTTTCAATCTATATTCATCTACACAGCATCATATCTCTTGGGGAGGGCATTGTCATACAGTTGAAGCTAATGTTCTGGCAGGCTTTTATCTTGCTAGTCTATCATTACAATCCCAACTGAACCAGAAGGCCTCAGGGGTTTTCTGTTGCTCTCAGTCAATCAGAATGGCAGGTGCCGACTTTTCATAACATGCTGATCCAAAGGAGGCAGTCACTGCATGGGTTTCCATGTTTGGCCTCTTTTCCTCCTTTGTACACAATAAACCTGAAATAATTAATCGGAAAAAATTGAGAAGCATTAGGTCTGCAGTATTTGACCAGGCTATGAGTTTCAATTAATGTTCGTAAATTTCCAGTTTCCTCTCTAGCTGTTACCTTGCAAGCTGCTGCTAAAATTTAAAGTTCAAGAAGAGCTTTCCCAGCTATATAGCTGTTAACTGCATCTTCTTAAGGAGTCAATATTTAGATTTTGAGAGGGAAAAAGTGACTCTAATTATACAAAATGCACATGGAACTGGTTAGATATATAAGACATTTTACAATATATACATTTTCCCCATAGCCGAGGCCTTCCTTTAAAGCGCTAGTGAAAAAATTTTTGTGAAAATTATTATTATAGATTTTTAAAAATATTTTCTGCCTTCTTAAACAGAATGTGTTGAACATAATTTAGCTTTATTCTACAGGGCTCAGGAACATTATTACGAATATCCATTATTGTGTTACAATATACTGATGCTGTGCTAGGTTCTATGTAATTTAGTAAGTCAGATTTTCCTGTGGGCTATTGAGTTTCATTTATTCATTTACTCACTGATTCATTCTCTCTATATTTATTGAGTTCCAACTTTGTGCCAAACACTTCTCAATACCCATCAGTAAATCAAAAGAGACAATGTCCTTGTTATTTTAGATTTAGTCTAGTCTGAGAGGTGGGTATAGATACAGTAAATACACACAAAAATCCATAATGCGAATCTAATAAATGACAAGAATATAAAGAGCTGGATACCACCAAAGAAAAAGAGCAGAGTTATCTAATTCAGATGAAAAGGGCAGGGAAAGATTCTGAGGAGTCAATTATTTTTCCAAGGAGATTTTTCAAAATTAGGAATTAGCTAGAGTAATGGTATGCATGTTCAAAGGACAGGGATTGAACAAATGACCGATCCAGCTAAAGCATAATAAGGAGAAAGAGTTAAAAGAATACTCACGGTGTTTCAAAGTTTCAAGAAAAAAAAATTGCTAACTACTTCCTCATGAGTGATTTAAAATTTTCAGAAAACAAGAGTCATAAAATTATGAAAACATGGATACCAAAAAACTTGATGTTTTAAGAATTAATGAGGACTTAGTTCAAAGCAAATATATTTCAAAAGTTACCTTTATATTTGTTATTTTTCTTTAAATTTTTTCTTAAGTTATTTGAGAATTCTTCATGGAAATTTAAAAGAGTCATGCGGGATAAAACCAACGAAATTATTTATGCCAATTGAAACCCCAATGTCATCGTTTCCCAGATTAACACTTCATTAAACCCTGGGAATATCTATAAAAGAGATTTTTAAACAAATTAAATATTATTTTAGTTACTGCAGCATGTTGCTGGTGTGAGAACAGTTTGTATGTAAAGCAAATGGAATTATGGTTAATTAGCATATAAAGTTTCATACAATGAATAGTGAGCAAAACTCAAAATAGTGGAAGTATCTATTTGGATTATTGCTAAAATCAAGAACAAGATGATTTTTCCAAATAAACTCTCTGCTTTATTTTCTACCATAGAAACAATTTTCTCTTGAAAATAAAATCAAAATTAAAATAGCCTTAAATTATGCTGATAATTCACTTGAATTATTGATTACTTAAATTAGCATGTAGAAAATATTTTACTTCCCTGAAATTGATTTTCTGTTGATTTTTTAAAAAGATGCATAAGATACGTGGATTGCTGCTTAAATTCATCCTAAGCATTGAAATTCACTAGCCAATTAATGACACTCAGAATGTGTTATTCATTATATACCCATAAAATTGATTATTAAAACCCAGAGCAACAGATTTTCATACTGGAATGTATGTGTACTCAAGACAAAACTCATTCTAGTGCCTACTAATACCAGCATTATTAGAAAACCTTTTCCTTGTTTTACTTTTTGAATGTAATTAGAAATTTGCTTAAAAATCCCCACTGATGTGAAATGTTAATATTAGTGCAATTAATGAAATGCTAATATTTATGAATTAATTTGTGAAAATCTTGATGAAAGGAAGCTAACTGAAATCATTTATGCAGAATCTACCAGAGGACACAGTTTGTCCTTGGTGACTTGCTCATTTTGCCTTCAGAATGTTATTTAGTAAAATAGTCAGTGATATTTCAGTAAATGTTTGGTTAAAAGGGCTCTCTAAGACAAAGTTAACACCAGCTTCTAACATAGGTATATTAATTGGAAATATTAGAGATGATACTTCTCAGCCACTAACTCAGATGTGTAAAGGAAAAATATAATTTTTGTTTTCCACATTTTTTTGTCTCTATCTTGGGCTTCCATTCTTCCTTGTGACCAAATACGTACTTTTAGTCTGCCCCATGTGGACTCCTTTATTTCAGTATTAAATGCAATTAATCCCCGTGTCTAGTCCTCCCACTCCACTCCTGCCAGCATCTCCAGGTGCATCTGATTTCCTGAACATCCTGTTGGTATTTGCTCAAGCTTCCTTTTCAGACCCATACTCCAACCACAGTGGCAAACTCGTTTCTTCTTTGACAGCTTTGCATCGTGTCTGAGATTTCTCCCTGTCTGCCAGTTCTTAGTGTCACAGTGGCACCATCTTTTATTATATAAGAAAGCAAATAGCATCCCCCCATGCCATGTGACATGGGTTGGGGCTGATTTGTTTAGGCATACCCTATGTTTTCCAATACGTTGGTTCTAGAAACACAGCAGGGTTTGTTGTCTCTAGGATATATGGCAGGTCCTGATTAATTTCAGCTCTTCTATTGTCTCACAGAGGTCGTGACTTGGCAAACACTATTAATATATTTTTCTTACTTTTGTCTTGATTTTGACTTTTGTATACTTACATCTAGAAATTCGATGTCCATGGCAACTTCTCTTTGGGGCAAGAGTAGCCTCTTGATGGATGGTTCAGGCAACAAATGAAAAAATTTGCTAATTCCAAAAGAGCAAATAGCTCTTTGGTCAATGCTTCACAATGACTAAAAATGCTTCACAGTAACTAAAAATTTGCAAAAGATAAATGAAAGAAAAGAAAGTAGGAAGGAAATTATGCATATTACCACGGGACTTAGAAAGCAAGCCTTTGCAAAGTCTTTATCATAAGTCCCCAAAATATCATTATAATTAGGGGTAACCGAGGCAAAATGTCAAATTCAGGAAGATGCATTCCAGTTCCTCTTCATCCTGTCTTGATACTACTCTTCTTTTCTTGCACAGTCTTCTCATGTATCCAAAACCCAGCTTCAGAGAGTTCCCGTGGATCTTTTTAACCTATGTTGTATCAACATTTCATTGTTTAAAAACCTTTTCCTTCATTGACAGATAGATGGATTCAAAAAGTAATATATGCATATATGTATATTTACACACACACACATACACAAACATATGGAATATAATTCAGCCATTAAAAAAGAAATCTTGCCAATTACAACAACATGGATGAACCTGAAGGATATTATGTTAAGTAAAATAAATCAAATAAAGACAAATCATGTACAATCTCCTCACTTATATGTGGAATAAAAAAAAATCAGACTCACAGAAACACAGAGTAGAGTGGTGATTGCCATTTCCACTGGGCTGGGGGATGAGGGAAATGGGGAGATGTTGCACCATACACACAATGTGAAGGGGTAACTGGGGGGTGATGGATGTGTTTCTTAACTTGATTATGGTAATCATTTCATAATATACACATCTATTAAATATTCAGTGTATACCTTAAATTTAAGTAATTTTATTTCTTAATTATATCTCACTAAAGCTGAAAAACTTTTTTAAATAAAATCTTTTTCCTTGGAATCTCTGTGGATTCAACCAATATGCAATGCTGAGTCAAATACACATTTTGACAAGGGTCTTCTAAACATAAACACTTATCACAAAGGTAGCTGAATTATTTTGAGGTATAAAACAAGATAATGGTAGAGATAATTCTGTCAGGCTAGCTACTTTGTGGCCACCCCATGGAGTAAGTTGGACTGTTTCACAATTAATATTTAAGATGTAGAGAATTTTAGGAAATTTGAAAGCAAGTGTATTATTTATATAAGAGACTCCTGGGGAGAGTAGAGTGGGCACCAACAGATGCAGGCTGGTTTGGTCAAGGCAGAAGGAAGGGAGTGAGCCTTCACAGAGGTTAAAGGACAAGGCTCGGGGTTGGCTAGATTTGAATTTCCCACCAGGGCCAAACGAAGGGTCATGCGTGGGTCTTTTGATCGGCCTGTCTAGTTGTGGGGCTAGCAGAAAAGGGAAGAGTGAGACTTCAGAGTCAGTGGCCAAATGTGAAAAAATGAGGGTAAGTCTCTTTTTCACACTGATTTTTCCCTGTTATGTGGGAATAACTGGTCATTTCCCAGGGGTTCCTTACTCCAGAGACCAAGGAGAGCTTGCCCGCAGAATAAATCAAACTTAAAGCGGGGGGTGGTAAGAGACCATGATGATTAAACAAATTTGGGAAATATGAAGAAAGCCAGGGTCTAGTTCCTTCTTTCCTTTTGTATGTATTTCCTAAGGTAGATCTGGAATTACACACAGGACCCCATTATCCATAGATCATCTTCTCTAAAGGCTAACATAGTAGAAAAGAATAAAAAATACTTTCATGCTTCAAACATGACGTGCTAATAGAGTAATATTATTTGTAGGGCAGGAGCAAATGTGTAACATTCACAATCCATTTTAAAATCAGGCCTCAGTGTGTATTCATTTATTTATTCATTCATTCATTTTTTTCGTAAATAAGACCATAGCTACTTATATAGTCAGGCAGTTTTCCAGGTGCTGAGATACATGAGCAAGAAAGATGAATGACCTGACCTTAAGGAGTTGGCTTTTTTATAGATGACAGTTAAAAGAAAAAAAAAAATACAACTTAAATTCTGTTAAGTACTCTAAAGGAAGGCCTAACCTAATCGTGGGTACAAGGAAGGCAGCCCTTGGGATTGACGGTTTGCCTGAAACCTGAAGCATCAGCCTAGAAAGTGTTTGAAGAATTCAATTCTGGGCACAGGAGTTCCCATTTTCTAATTTTAGTGTTTAGCCAGCACTATATTTAATTGGCCAGATAGAAATAGGGCAAAAATTGAAATGGGCCTCTCTGCCTCTGTAATGAATTAAATAGTTTTCCATAGCATTAGCTGTAAATGACACTACTGAACTGACAATTTCTTTCTTGTTTGGGCTTCATTTAAACTTCTGAATGGTATTAAGAGGTTATTAGAGATTAATCTCCAATTAGATATTCTGATAGCCCAAGAAATTGTCAAAGGGTCCCCATGGCCATACTTTTTTAGCATTAAAGAGATATTGAATTAATAATATTTTGCCATCTCTTCAGACCTTTAAACTCCAGTGACTGATGTCCAATCATTTAGCCCACTTAAACAGAATGTCACACTGTGAGCCTTCCATTCTGAATAGGTCACTGTAGGCTAGTGCTCATTAGTGTTGAGTGTGCATTTCAGAAGCTGCAGCAGTCACTCAGCCCCCATGTTTTAAGATAATAAGTAGAAAATTGTTTTCTCCCAAATGGAAGGGTTATGAAGACAGTGCCATATGTCATTATTATTGTGACTAAAAAATGTCATCGAGGCTCTATAGTGCTATATAATGCTTCACCATAAGGCCACAAAATCATGTTGGGATGGTGAGTGAGGCTCATGGCATGGTTCCCAGACCCGTCTGGAGTGCTGTGGACTGCACAGGACAGAGTCCAAGAGCCCAGCATTGAAAGCGGGAGGAGCTGGGCAAGGCAGCTGTGAGTCGTGTGGGATTCTCATCCACCAAAGCAAGACATGAATGAATTAACCAAGTATTGGCAATGAGCATTTAAAGGGAAAGGTCAAAAAGGGATTATCTGAAAAGAATCTCGCTTACTTTGTTCCATTGAAAAGGTAAAGGTTTATTTTCTTTCTCTTATACATGTCTCTTTTTAAAGCTTACCTTTTTTCTAGACTATGAAAAGATATATCATCACTTTGAAATCTATTTTTTAATTAACTTTTTCTTTTCCTCATCTGGCTTCTTTAATTACATTGTATGCACCAGCTAAGAGCATTATAGTAATAATAAGACTTCCAAAGGTGTAAACTATAAGACTTAACTAGTAGTTCTAAATTGGGAATTTCTAAGGGAAACATGGTAGAAAGGACTCCTATATTGGTTTGGATTAGATGAGTTTTGTAAAGATCTGTTATTTTTGCCTTCTAACATTTCTCCCCATTCTGGCCGGAGCTCCTAGATTTTATTTTCCTTCAGGGAATGAATTTCATCCCTTATCTTGACTTTGTAGTTTTGATGGGACTGTCAGTAAAGATACTTCACCTTCCTGAGCCAAGGGAGGATGGACATGTGACCTAAGTTACACCAATAAGACTATATTCTTCTATATTTGAATTTTAAGCAAAGAGACACAAAGATGGAAAATGGTTTGCCCTAACACATTCCTGTGGGGAAAATGTAATAGAATTCCTTTTTAAATTTTTTTAAAATTTTAAGTTCTGGAGTAAATGTGTGGGATATGCAGGTTTGCTACATAGGTAACCATGTGCCATGGTAGTTTGTTGCCTTTTAACTTTTCTGCCTTAGATTGCCAGAGCAGCCCTGAGTTGTGTTCTTACCAAGATCTGTTTATAAAAGAGTTAGTCCTTTTACTTGGGGACCTATTCTATATCCTTCCAATATATTCAGTTTTAGGCAAAATTAGTTCTTTGGGCTGCAGTCTAGGAAAATTGCCCGATTCCATGATAACAAAACCTTTATCCAACCTGATAAACCAAAGAAATAATTAGCAAAAAAATTAGCAATATAGTAGATATGTTTGATTGTGTTGTTAGGGATTAATATGTGTTGGGAGGAGGGGGCCATTGAAAAATCAATGAGGCTGTTTGAATTTGGGAGGTCATAAATTATGGACTTTGAAATTTGCTGTTTGATACAGTATAATACAATGGACTAGCAGGGGAAAAAAGGGCAACTCATTTTCTGCTCTACTCCCATGACGTCTGTGGCCTTGCCACGTGACATCTGTAGTGGGTTTTGGTTACCTTATTTATAAAGTAACGTGTGAGCTGGATGATCTGAAGATCTTATTTGGTTCTATGATCTTGTAATTACATATTTTTATTCTTTAGGCTCTGGTGAAATGTTGAAAGTTTTTGAGCAGAGCGATGACAGTATAAAAGCCATGTTTTATGATAGATTTAAAAAAGAGACATTTCGGTAGTTAAAATTGACATAGAATATCTAAATTCTTCTTTACTCATCATCACTTTTAAGACAGGTTTGTGAAATGTGTAAGCCTTTAGAGTAGCAAACTACTTGGGATTGCTCAGTGAAGTCAAAGGCAAATTACTAGAGGAAATTCAGATCCAACATTTGAGGTTCAAATATTATTTGAGGTAAAGAAAATTTAGGAAAAGGAATCCTAATGAATATGAAACAATATCAACAATAGAATTTTAACAAATTCCTTAAGAGGATATTCACAATTCACACTGGTGATTTTCTAATAAGCAAAAGTAAATTAATTTTGATTTAATTGAAATTATCTTAAATTTAGGTTGTATAAGACAGTGTTGAAATCTTGAATTTGTGTGTGTGTGTGTGTGTGTGTGTGTGTGTGTGTGAGTCTCACTCTGTCACCCAGGTAGGAGTACAGTGGCATGATCTTGGCTCACTGCAACCTCCACTTCTCTGGGTTCAAGTGATTCTCCTGGCTCAGCCTTGTGAGTAGCTTCGACTACAGGTGTTTGCCACCAATACCAGGAATTTTTTTGTGTATTTTTAGTAGAGACAGTTTTTGCCATGTCGGTCAAGCTGTTCTCAAACTCCTGACCTCAAGAGATCCACCTGTCTTGGCCTCCCAAAGTGCTGGAATTACAGACATGAGCCACTTCACCCAGCCAAGGTTTTGTTTTTTTGTTTTCTGTTTTTTAATTAATGTACCTGACTGGTCTCCCAGCCTCTAAACTACCCTATCACCAATATATTTTTTAAATATTTGTGTGTATCAAAAATAATACAGAGAACAGGCATAAAACAAAAATCAAAACTAAATAAATTATCATAAAACCCACATTCATGTGTCTACTACTCATAGCAATAAATAGATCATGACCTAATCCTGAAATCTCCTAGCCTCTCCACATCACTGCTTCTTTCTTATATCCTAATAGTTGTCCTGACAAGTATTGTAATCACTTCCTTGGTGTTACTGCCTAATCACAGCTTAGTTTTACCTTTTCTTTTAATTTTATACAAACAGAAACACATTACTTGAATTTTATTGTGCCTGGCTTCTTTTACTTATGTTATGCTTGTGAGATTCAGCTGTTATTATAGGGAGCTATGGCTCAATCATTTTGGGTGTTGCTTAGTATTTCACACATGGATACGCTATTCACTGATATTACAATAGAATAAGTTGTAGCATATCCTTGTATGGAATACTATACAGCACCCAAAATGACTGGTATTAGAATTGTCATTTTTCCAAGAAACCTCTGATGATGCCTTTCCCATTATTAAATATTTTTATTTCATTCATTCATTTATCTCATTTCATTCCATTCCATTTCATTTCAAATAGCATCTAACCTTCCTAGATGCTATTCCAAATTTGCAGCTTTTTGTAACCTAATCTCAATCTAATCTTCCAACTTCCAATCTAATATCATTCCCTACCACCTGTATTATATATTCTAAGGCTGTAAAGCAACATTGTTCCCTAGTGACAGGGAACACTCAAACACTCCTGTGCATTTAGCTCGTGTTATCTCTACTGTCAGAGTATGCTTTCATTGTTCGGTGACAAAATCCTATTCATCTTTCTAGACAGCTTTAATGTCAGCTCTTCTGTGAACACAAGTCCTACACCCATCTCAAACATACAAACAAAAACACACTTCAGAACTGATTATTTTTTCCTTGCTTTCTGACACGAATCCCCCTGTACCTTATAAGGCAGCCCCAGTATCCTGTTTCCTGAACATACTCTACCTCCATACCTTCATGCATTTGCTCATAATTATTTCTTTACCCAAGAAGGCACAGCTCATGCCTTGGAGACTTTTTTGATTCCTTTTTTTTCTATTTACCATAAGAACTGGGTTACTGAGTTAATACATTGTTCTACTGTGCTCCTACAGCACTTCGTTCATACGTCAATTATAGCGGACTCCAGTCATATTCATTTTCCAAATTGTTGATGACATGTTTCTCTTCCTGGAGGCAGAGAGCTCTCTTATTTGTTTTTTGCCAGATTTGATATAATAATTGTCACATACAGTATGTGGCAATTAATATATGGTTGGTGAAAGAATAAGTGCACAAATGAATGGATGAATGCATATAATATATCTCTATTTCACTAGTTATGATATCGTTTTCCACAAATGGGTCCAAAAATTCAGTTTATTAGAATGGACCCAAAGCTCATTTTTACTTATCATGATAGTAGGGGAAAATGGGGGAAATTAATAGCAGCTAGATACAATTCTAGAAGCTCATTTAGCCAGTATTTTCTCTGGCTTCCACCAAAGTACGACTAACAAATAGAATGATACTTTATTCTGTCTATTTGGGTTTTGTTTGTTAATGTACTGCAGAGGTTTTGTTGAGCTGTGAAATTATCAAAAGCACTAATCACCAAACATTAGTGGACATAAGAATCAACTGAGAAAATTGTTAATATTGTAGATTTATGACCCTAAGTATCTGGTTCATTAAGGCAGTGTTAGAGCCCAGAGATATGCATTTTTTGAAGTCCCTTAAATAATCCTACTTCAAGAGATTCTGCTTCCACCATTAAAAGCAATCAAGTTTCTATGTAGTTATTGGCCTGGAAACAGAGCAAACTATTGGGTACGCAAGTAAAGCCTAAATAATTAGATGCTGAATTCCAGAATGTTGGATAGAAACCATCTTAGATATGCAGTTGACCCTTGAACAACATGGGCTTGAACTGCATGAGTCCACTTATGCATTGATAGTTTTCAACCAAATACAGATAAAAAAATATAGTAATGTCGGGATGCGAAACCCATGTATACAGATGACCAACTCTCTGTATATACATATCTCTGGGCCCACTGTGGGGTATTAGTATGTGAAAATTTGGATATATGTGGGGCAGGGAGTGGTCTGGGAACCAATTCCCTGAGTGTCCCAAAGGATGACTATACATCTGACATGGTGAGATAGCAAAATGAAACTCTATATTTCACTATCTAGTAGCAAACCAAAGCAGCATAAATACCAGAACACAATGGCAGTGGGAAGGAATTCTGTCCATTGCCTTAGAAACCACTTAAATATTAAGAAAAACAGTAAGTCAAAGGGAGAGACAAATGTAAATTAAGAATACAATGTTATCCTGAAAGATATTTCTCTGGGCTAAAATCTACCCCAACACTCTCAAATGCTTGACTTTTAATATTTCCTCTCTCCTTTTTGTCTTCCTGCTGTTCTAAAAGGACTATACCTAAGATGATAATCTGGTAATTGTGCCTTGACATTCCATGAATTTCAATTGTTTGTGAAATAGACAGATGATCTACCCAGTAGAGATTTCAATAGACTCAAATGGATTTATTAATTTATTTAACCAAATAAATACATAACACTGTTTAGTACTTTGAAAATGCCTTGTCATTCATTTATAATGGGATGTGGCCACACTTTTTAAGAGATAGCCTCTCAAGTTCATGACCTTGATGGGCTCATTTGGCCAGAACAAAAAACCCACCTGCATTTGCAAATATGAGCTGACAACTCTCCTACCTAAAAGAGAAATGCATCATATTTTTGCAATTTCAGGCACTAATAGGTAATAGCATTTCGTTATCTTTTATAAAGCTTTTTATAGTATTACTTTTGAACTAAACCATTTTGCATTAGGAGCATGTGCAGTATTTGGAAAAAGTAGCATGTTAAAGTATGGGCCTGACTCTCATGCTGTATTTGTGAAGTTGTTAGAACATTTTGGCTTTGGGAATCCACTAAGCAAGTCAGCCAAGATGGAAACATTAATTGGAATATGTGGGTGCATTCACATTTTTATGGTATACCCTTAGAGATTACATGATTGGCCAAGAAAGCATATTTAGGATTCATATGTTTTAATTATGAAATATAACTCTCCATAGATCTCATTTTTGGCTCAGTTTATTATTTTAGTTCTTTAAAACTCTAATAATTAGCATACATAGATGTTAAGCGTTTTAATCTGAGGCATTTATTGACTTTTAATGGTTCATCATAAATTAAATGCGAAAGGGGACCAAGAAAAGAAAAAAGGTTTGTGGTTACGTTATAAATTATCAATATAAATTGTGAGCTCCTCATTTTCAATGGGAAAAATGCTGTGTTCATTTTATTTTCACCATTAATTATTTAACCAATAAGGGACACAGACACTGTTGGGATTGTCATTCTCTTTCCTCCAAAATCCGAGGAAATATGATTCTAAAAATGAATGCTAGGTCATGGTGTTTGTTTGTGCATTCTTTTAAGTTGTAGTTTGGGACTGAATTTATTTTCATCAACAACAATGGAAAGCAAAGTACTAGGAGATCGAGAGGAGGAGAAAGAGATTGAATGTGCAACTGATGATCTAACAGAAATATTCACTTGAAAATTTTAGACAACTGTCAAAATCTGTGGACAGTTCTTAGAAAGAATTTGGTTTAAATATCATAATGGCAAATAGATGAATATATTTGCAGCTGAAAAATATATGAATATTTTAAATCAGAGGCACTGTTAAAAGCCAAATTTGCACAGATCTTAGTTTTTATACCTGATACAGCATGAAAAAATGGTGTTTATTTCCTACCATGTATCATGAAAAGTTATCTTTATAATTGTGGCAAGAAGCACAATCACATTTTCCACAGGGCAGTCTTGAGTGTGCCTGGTCCCTACCTAGAAGTGTAATGTTCAATTTTTTTCTGTTTTTTAAAATGAGAGATATTCTGCGGGAGGAGACTTATTTTTGCGATGTGTCTGTCAACTCGTTTCTGCACACAAATGCTCTTTCTCTTTCCCTTTATGTGTCTGCCCTACTAAATAAAAGGATTGATGTAGGTGATAAACCTGACCTACTTCCTAGATTTAACGCTGCATCTGTCGGTACCTTGCTAAAGAGTTTGATCTCTGATGAGCTAATCAAGGCTTACGCTGTCACCCCAATAGGGCATGCATGTAGTCATAAAATTGTTTTACCCTGTTATGTGTAAATTGGAATAAAAAGGTACTAGTGCACTGTCAGCACAAATGCTTCATAGCTCTTTTTCTCGAAGAAACTTATCTCTTCCTGAGACACGAGACCAAAGTGAGAAACGGGACACCTATAATGTACAAAGCACCATTATCCACTACTTTTTTTTTTTGGTAGGAAAAAAACTCAGATCTATTTCCCAGCCCCAATGGATAAGAATAATAGGAAAGCATATATGAGTTCTTTGTTTGAAAACAGGCATATGTTAGCATACAGTCAGCAGTTTTAAGAAAGAAAGCCATTCCTTAATTGGCCTTTTTGGATGCATGACACACATCGCTTCTTAAACAGAATGAAGCTCTGCATGCAAGTGTTTTTTTTTAAATATTATTTATTTTAAAAAGTACTTATTAGATTAGATACCAATGGATGAGCTAGGATGCTGGCTAGCCTAGATTCTGAAGGATGATCAAAATTAATAGCACTGTCTGGAATTTAGTGACAAGCATTCGAATGCCTCATTGAAAATGGCAGCATCTGCTTAATAGCATGTGCCCATTCAACACTGATGTGTCAGATCACTAAGACAGGAAATGTTTTTGCCTGGAAGTGAATTAAGTGTTTGTGTAATTAAACGCTGGGGGAAAATGAGTCTTAAACTCGAGTAGTTTGAAAAAAGTTAAATTGAAATATTAAAAATAAATTCTAACATTACTATTGTGTTTGAGAGAAGTTAGTGCAATCATTAACTATGAGTTTACTGGTTACAAATACTTGCCTATATTTGACTCAACTTCTTAAATATTCGTAGAGACAGACAGCAAGCTACTGTTATTAAGGATGAGGTATTAAACTATTAGCAGAAAAAGAATTAACACTGGTCGGGCGTAGTGGCTCACTCCTGTAATCCCAGCACTTTGGGAGGCCAAGGAGGGCAGATCATGAGGTCAGGAGACTGAGACTATCCTGGCTAGCATAGTAAAACCCCATCTTTACTAAAATATAAAAAATTAACAGGGCATGGTGGTGTGCGCCTGTAGTCCCAGCTACTCTGGAGGCTGAGGCCTGGGAATTGCTTGAACCCAGGAGGTGGAGGTTGCAGTGAGCAGAGATTGTGCCACTGCACTTCAGATTGGCGACAGAGCAACACTACATCTCAAAAAAAAAAAAAATGGATTAACACTAAACAATTTCTACCCTTCTATTCTCTAATCTTGAATAAATGTAGAGGTTATATGCTGAACAATGAAATAAATGCTTATATTACAGATGAAATAAATTTTAGAAACAAAAGAGGTTAATATTTGAAATTTATAAACTTAATTCACAATTGGGAAATTTGTACCTTCACTATACAGAAAGTTTTCCGGTAATGCAACATATTCCTTCTTAAAAATCACCATGCTATGCCAAATCATACCATAAAAAACCAGGGGCTTATGGGGAAAGTGAGGTCGGAGTGCAACACTCAAAAATTTTATTGACAGATTATTTAATATTAGTGACATTTACTATTTACATACATTATTGACATCAAAACAATAGAAACTAATAAAATGGTAGCACAGTTTTACATGTTAAATGGTTAAGAAATTCCTAAATGTGATATAAGTGTGGCACTTTCTCAAAACACCAGCATCTGCTTATGGAAGTGAATTTCAGAAGACTTGCAGCTTGTTATTTTGAACTGGTAGAAGGATGAGTGTCTAATATCAAAAAGACAGCTATAACGTTGAATAAGAATAGGTGTGGCTTATCACAGAGGTGGGGAATTTTTGGTAAGTGATAGATGTTTAAGGTATGTGAGTTTTGTGCTTTCCCGTGAAGCATGGGTCAGCTGAGCACAGTTTTCTGTGATCACCTAGCATTTCATTCAGATGAAATCATGTGTAAATAACATATGAATTGCATTATACACAAATTATTCCCTGCTATACTAATTGCATTGGACCAAATTTGCATTTTAAAGGAAGCATTATAGCAGAACTGACTCAATTGAAATGTGTGAAAATTTGTGTTATAAAGTATATGTCTCTTATGTCACAAACCTGTCATGTCAAAATTCTAATATTCATAGAATATGCTTTTATTAACACGCTTTCCCTATGCTGAAAAATTTTACTAGGCAACAGTTGGTTGAAATTTTGTACTTTGGGCTTTCTCAAGTCTACCTCCATGTTGTCCTATTTGAAAAATTAAAGTATTAGTGAAAATCTTTGCAGTTCACCTTAAGCCGCCATGGTTATTCTGGTAATGTACCCATTTCATAGAACTTGAAACTACAACTTGAAGTGCGTAAGTAATTTCTCCAAGGTCACATAGCTAATAAGGCTGATTATTGTAGTGTTTTGACCCCAGGTTCTTTACTACCACTCACTTACAAGTAATTTTCTATTTTTGACATAAGGATTGGAAAGGGAAAACCCATAAAATCTCTCTCGACTCATAACTTCTATAAAGGAGAATGTTATGCCTCTTACCAAATGTATTTTCCTGTATATCTTTTTGTGACATTTTAGTCTCATCAGAAGACTTAAGAGACCACATATAGAGATACTTAACCTTTATTTATGTTACTGAGATGGAGTCTCACTGTGTCACCCAGGCTGAAGTGCAGTGGTGCAATCTCAGCTCACTGCAGACTCCACCTCCCAGGTTTAAGTAATTCTCTTGCCTCAGCCTCCCAAGTAACTGGGTTACAGGCATGTACCATCACACCCAGCTGATTTTTGTATTTTTAGTAGAGATGGGGTTTCACCATGTTGGCCAGGCTGGTCTCAAACTTCTGGCCTCAAGTGATCTGAAGATACTTAATCTTCACCCTTCCTTTAATTAATAAGAAATGATGTCCCATGAGTGAAATATCTAGTTAGGATAGAAGTGGGGAGAGGAAGGAAGGTCACTGCAAAATATATGAACTATTTCAGATTGGTAAAGTGGTAGTCAAATAGGAGACCTTTAGTTATGATTCATCCCTTTGAGAAGCTGATAAAAATTATAAACTTTTTTCTGATAAGTGCAGTAGACTCCTGATGAAAGCCGTTTAAAGTAATGGACCACCCATCTCCCTCCTCCCATCCACAGCATCATTTTCAAGTGCTGTCTACTTAAAAACTGAGGGGCAGCAGGAGGAAGAGAAAGAAAATGTAGGTCTGAACTGAGGAGAGGTGGTTTCCCCTACTCAGGGAACTTACCTGGCTACCACTTCGGTGGCTAACTCCCAGCCATCAGGCCTTACTTCGCTTTTTACAAGACTTACTTCTGCTATTATTCTAACCTTTGATCTTCAAGTATTACTTAGAGAAACACAGCAGGTGCTCTGAAGCCTAGTTATCAGAAAGTGCAGGCACACCTCGTTTTTATTGCACTTCACAGATACTGAAGATGTGAGTTTTTTTTTTTTCACAAATAGAAGGTTTGTGACAACTCTGTGTTGAGCTAGTCTACCAGCGCCATTTTTCCAAAAACGTGTTCACTTTATGTCTCTGTGTCACACTTTGGAAATTCTTAGAATATTGCAAATTTTTTATTATCATTGTATCTGTTAAGATGATCTGTGTTCAGTAATCTTTGAGGTTAGTATTATAATTGTTTTGGGGGTGCCACAAACCACACCCATATAAGACTGCAAACTTAATCAACAAACATGTTTGTATTCTGACTGCTCCACTGAATGGTCCTTTCCCCACCCCTTACTTTCTCTTCGGCCTCTCTATTACCTGAGACCCAACAATATTGAAACTGGGCCAATTAATAAACCTGCAATAACTTCTAAGTAAAAGAGAGTGTCGCATGTCTCTCAGTTTAAATCAAAAGCTAGAAATGATTAAGCTTAGTGAAGAAGACGTATTGAAAGCTGAGACAGGTCAAAAGGCCAGCCTCTTGTGCCAGTTAGTCAAGTTGTTAATGCAAAGGAAAAGTTCTTGAAGGAAATTAAAAGCGCAGTTCTAGTGAACACATGAACAATAAGAAAGTGAAACAGCCTAATTGTTGAAATGGAGAAAGTTTGAGTGGTCAAGATAGAAGATCAAACCAGCCACAACATTCCCTTAAGTCAGAGCCTAATTAAGAACAAGGCCCTCACTCTCTTAAACTCTATGAAGGCTGACAGAGGTAAGGAAGCTGCAGAAGAAAAGTTGGAAGCTAGAAGAGATTGGTTTGTGAGGTTTAAGGAAAGACGCCGTCTCCATAAGATAAAGTGCAAGATGAAGCAGTGAATGCTGATGTAGTAATAGAAGCTGCAGCAAGTTATATGGAAGATCCAGCTAAGATCACTGATTGAAGGTCGCTACACTAAACAGTCTGTTTTCAGTTTCATGAACTGCCTCATATTGGAAGAAAATACCATCTAGGAATTTCCTAGGTAGAAAGGAGAACTCAACGTCTGAATTAAATGCCTCAAAGGATAGTCTGACTCTTATTTAGGGGCTAATATAGCTCGTTGACATTAAGCTAAAGCCAATGTTCATTTACTATTCTGAAAATCTTTAAGATTTTTTTAAGTGCCTTTAAGAATTATGCGAAATCTACTCTGCCTGTGCTCTGTAAATGGAACAACAAAGCCTGGACGACAGCACATTTGTGTACACTATGGTTAGCTGAATATTTTGAGGCCTAATACTCAGAAATGAGATTCCTTTCAAAATACCACTACTCATTGACAATGCACCTAGTCACCCAAGGGCTCTGATGGAGATGTACAAGGATATGAATGTTGTTTTATGCCTGCTAACACAGCATCCTTTCTACAGCCTGTGAACCAAGGAGTTAGTTTGATGTTCAAGTCTTATTATGTAAGAAATACTTTTCTAAGGCTAGAAATTTCAATATCACGTATATTGAAATTCCTCTGATGAATCTTGTCAAAGAAAATTTAAAGCCTTTTGGAAAAGACTCACCATTCTAGATGCCATTAAGAACATTTGATTTCATGTGAGGAGGTCAAAATATCAACATTAGCAGGAATTAGGGAGAGGTTGAGTCTGGAATTCATTAATGACTGTGAGAGGTTCAAGATTTCCGTGGAGTAAAGAACTGCAGATAGGGTGGAAGCAAGAAACTAGAATTAGAAGTGGAACCTGAAGACGTGGTTAAATTGCTGCAGTCTCATGATAGAACTTGAACAGATGAGGAATTGCTTCTTATAGACGAGCAAAGAAAGTGATTTCTTGAGATGGAATCTACTCTAGGTGAAATGCTGTGAACATTGTCGAAATGGCAGCAAAGGATTTAGAATATTACATAAAGTTAGTTGTTAAGCAGTAGCGGGATTTGAGAGGATTGACTGCAATTTTGAAAAATTCTACTGTGGATGAAATGCTATCAAACAGCGTGGCATGCTATAGAGAAATCTTTCTTGAAAAGAAGAGTCCATCAATGCAGCAAGCTTCATTGTTATTTTATGAAATTGTCACAGACGCCCCAACCTTCAGCAACCACCATCCTGATCAGTCAACAGCCATCAACATGGAATCAAGACCACCCTCCACCAGCAAAAAGATTACTGCTCCCTGAAGGCTCAGATTATCATTAGCATTTGCGATTAAGAATTTTTAAATTCTTTAAGAATTCTTTAAATTTTTAAATTAAGGCATGTACCTTGTTTTCAGAAATAATATATAAGCTTAATAGAATACAGTAGAGTGTAAATGTACTTTTTATATGCACTAGGAAACCAAAAAATTCACATGACTCACTTTATCATGATACTCACTTTATTGTGATGGTCTGGAACTGAACCAGCAATATCTCTGAGGTATACCTATGTAGATGTTTTTATAATGTTGGCAGGTTTAGCAAATACAAACATAAGAAATAGAATTAAATCTACAGTGATTTTTTATCTGAAACTTAAATTTAATTGAGTGTCCTATAATTATTATGGCATTCCTACATTTAGAAGCAATGTATTCCTGAAGGCAGATGTTATAAGCTGGGTTCACTGCTGTGGGAGTCGCTCCAGCTTAGAGACCCCCAAGAGTGTCTCTGCCATAATGGAGTTGACCCCAGAAGCATTTTCCCCCCTCCTGGAGGCAGTCAAGCCATGGGAAAGCAGGAACTAAGGATGAGGAATCATGTAAAAGGGCTATTTTGAACTTCTAGGCGCTTACACAGTGGCCTGGTGATGGCTGTGTGGTTTTACTAAGACATTGTGTTTTGTCTCGGTTCCTGCTTTGGGCTAGTTTTGTGACTCTGTTTATCAAGTACTGCTTGAACCCTGTTATTATTCATGTGATTCTTTAAGATTACTGTTCCTGGAATTTATGGTGGGCCTGATCTTTAAAGAATGTTACTTTGATAAATATAAAACTCTTTCACAATAGATAAGAAGAAGAGCATCTGCTTGTTTTGCATCATTGTGTTACTTTAAAGACTTCAGTACTGTTCTCTTTTAACTTGTATCTTATCTACTTTGCCAGATTTTGTAACCTTCTGTTCCCTTTAATGTTTTAACTAAAACAATGTGGACTGACGTCAGTGTCTGAAAGCTGACAGTATATATTGGGACCCTATGCACAAATAAAGCTGCTGTTTAGGCATTGCCGTTTAGGCATTGCCTTTAGCCCTCCAGACCCTGCTTCTCTGTCTCCTGTGTTTTCCTGTGCACTCTCTCTTCCAGGTATTGGGACCCTCTTGCTGGCCGAGAGCTCCCTGGCATTAATGCCGCCCCCCGACATATGGCGCCCCCACCTGGGGCCTGGCCCCGACACACTGCTGGCGTGGCTTTAAGAATTGCTCTTTGTGACAGGTCATTGCCTGAAAGTGATTTCAAATAATTGACAAAAATATAATTAAATTTTTTCCTTCAGTTTTAGTCCCGGGAGGATAATGTCCTGTCTGCATCTCAAGTTGTCACCTAGCTTCCATAGAGTAGATAAAGGCAGTGTTTCACAGTCTTCTATTACCTCTTCTCAAATGGAAGATAGAGTGAAAGATTCTTTCCATGTACATTTGTTCTATGTTTGTATGTGAAATGTAACATTCCATATTGCTTGATTCTTCTCCATTTCTGTCTTGTGAACAGCACACTCTTGCTGGTATTTTTCTGGACAAACAAAGTTGTAATGTATGGCAACCAAGATAAGTGAAAAGTTTTAAATTAGCTCCAACTTAGTAAGCCTGTTGCACCAAAATATCTCTTTTTAAGACTTTTCAAACTTGGCCTTCCAAAAATATGCATTGCTGAGGAACTTTAGAGAACCAATTCCTCTTCTGTGGTATTTATTCATGTGATAAAGCTCACAAAGCTATCTTTAATTATTACTGTATAGGATATCCCGTTACCTTTAATCATCACCCCCGAATGGTTGCAAAATCAAATACTGCTGGCAATCAAGAGTCATTATACAATAGCGTGATTGCATCTGTTCATATTAACAGATAAGCACAGAAAATCAAAACAGTGTCTGATTTAGCCACTAAAACTGTCTGAACAAAATATTGTATCTAGCGCTGTTAATATCTTGCAGTGACTTTGATCTGATTAAAGTCCAAAGAAACATAACCACAGATGCAAATGTTCTGCTGTTTCTGAAATTAATATTGCTGAATTTCACTGGACTGAATTGCTGGAATCCTAGTGAAGCAGAAGTGATTATAGGCACAGTACGAACTCATGATAGGAGGATATCTAAATCTCTGAGGCCGCAGGTGCAGGATTATAGTAAAACCCCACTGAAACATTCAGTGTTCTGTCTAAATACCCCAGTACAAAATTAATTAGGCAGTTGATCACATAATAAAGCTATGATGGATGATCTAATGGAGACTAGCATGTCAGAGTCAATAAAAAACTTGATTCTCTTAGTAGATGCAGCTGATTTTCAGTTTTGCCATTTACAAGATTGTGTGCATAATAAAAGATGAAAAAAGAAGGGGTTCTATTTTGAAAATGAGAACTCAGTTACAGTATTTATCTCTGTTGGAAACTGTAATATGTAAGCAATGTAGAATTTGTAGATAGACATATCTGCAAGTAATTCTCTCAGATACTTGGCTGAAAAGCACATCAAAGAACGAGGAAATAATGAGACAGGCTCCAGCTGTTGGATTCCTACAGCTTTTGATTTGTGCTCTACTAGAAACTCCAGGTTTTGATCCTGTGTTGATTATTTCCATGGTACTGAAGTTGATTTGTGCATTATTTAGAAACAGACAGTAGGCAGCAAACAAGGAAGAGTTTGCAATCTATATCTTAAAGGACATTTTGTTTCTGGCTTGTTATTTCTTGCTTTCTATTTTGGGGGTTTTGTTGATTGTACATGGCTACCTTGTGGGGGAATGCAGATTAAGAAGGCAGAGGTGCAAAACAGAGCTAATCAGAGGTTTTGAAAATAAATCAGAATGAGATTGCAACTAAGGTGACCATGGGATTCTGGGACTGCAAGATATACGAATGCCATGTGTTCCATGTTGATTTTCAACTTTGTGGAACTGTGGGAATGATTATAAAAGGGTAAGGGCTGATACCCGATTTGAAACAAGAACTATTTTCTCAAGACAGAAATCTTGTAGTTAAAAATCACTAAAAACTAAACCAGCTCTGGACAACGCGTCCCTGACTCATGACTTCAGAAAGTCCTTGCTTAAAAGGCAGCCCATTTTTTAAAGCTTATTATTACATTTTCTTAAAACATGTTTCATTTCTTAATTATGACATGATAAGAGAATTTGCAAATTCAGTAATGCAACTTTCTGGAGAACTTTGTCCCCCAATTTATTTGTGTGTGTTCTGATGGTCATAGAGTAATGCAGGTCAAACAAGGACCCGGAGGTTTTGATGCTATTCGAGTTTATGGTGAAGTCTTATTACTCCTCAATCTCTTAGAAACCAAACGATGCCAAGAGACCATTTTTTTAAAATCTGATGTTTCTTTTGGTTGAGTCCAAGAATTATACTAGGTGAGCTGTTGTTTCATGTCACTGATCATGAGAAAGGAAATCCAGCTGGCAAATGGACTTCTTTATGTCATCGTTTGTGAACCTTTCTCATTCTTTCTTCATTCTTCTTTCTTTCCTTCCTAATCTTGTCACCTTCTATGTGTACAGATACATAAACAAAGCATGTATCTGCATATATGCACAAAAGCAAGAGGAACAGCTGCCTACTGGATCAATGAGAGAAATTATTTAAGGGATCTTTATAGGGAAGTAATCACAACTGATCAGCTTATTGATTCAAAAAGATATCAATAATCTATACACAATTCTCAGAGTCTCTTGGAGACCATTGTTTGATATTATATTGAACCAACCTTTTCCATATCAATAATCATTTCCTTCTTCCTCATTTGGTCCTTTAGGCTTAGATTATCAATACATAGTACTTGGATGTTTCCTTAATAATATGTAGTATGAGAATTATAATAAAGATTTCCATGTTTATGGCTACAATTAATGAATATTTGGGGGGGATATGCTATACTTGGGCTTATAAAATACTAAAAATTAAATGAGAAGTTTCTTGAATTTTATCAAGTCTATATGGAGCTAATTCCAGTAAAATAATACAGCTTGAGTTTTTCTAACAAAAATTGAAATCAATTAAGCAAATACAGGAACATTTAGAAAAAATAAAGTAGCACGGGAATTAATAAAAAATATTTCTTCCAAAAAGATAGATAAAAATGAAAATTTATATATATTTAAAAGACTTCAAATAATAGGACAGATGAGCTGAGACTGAAACCTATGTGAAGCTGAGAAAAGGAAATAAATTTGAACGTTTTCTCGAAAAGCAGTAGAAAAACTCTTTCTGAATTATTGTTTGTCCTAATAATTACAGAAGATATCTAGGCAATTAAAAAATAATTTAAATTATTACATAAGAAACAGGTATTTTTAGAGGAAGATGTTTAAATGCAGAGATGAAAATAAATAAGAAACAATCTCAAAATTTGAAGAGAAAATTTATGATTATTTTGGTACATATTTTCCTGGGATATATTTGTGCATGTGTTTGTATTTGCAAACATAGGGAGAAAGTATTGGTCAGAATAGGTTGGTTATGATGCAGTAACAACTTCCTAAATTTTAGGAATTTTATAGCACAAAGCTTGGTTACTAATTCCATCATATACTTAATGTAGGTTAACAGCGGTTCTGCTTCCTATAGTCACTCAAAGTTCCAGCCTGTTGTAGGCTCCACCACACCATAGGTAAATTATTTGAAACACATGGCCTCCAAGTTGCCTGTGAGAGTAAGACAGGAGCCTCATAAAGGATATTTATAAGAACCAAGCAACTTTTGCCACATGGTCTCAAATTTGGTGCAAAATAAATGGACAAATATAGTCTTCCTAAATGCCCATGAGGAGTAAAAGAAGGAAAAAAAATTGGAGCAGTCTAAACGTGTCTCTGCCCCCTCCTACACTCTCAGTTTTGAATAAGATTTAAATCATTATGCTTTACAGCTTAGTTTTATTTGAATTAATTATGAATATATGTTTCAAATGTGTGCAGAATATTTTATCATGTAAATGTTCTATCCTTTACACAATGTATTCCTTACTGTTAGACATTGAAATTCCAGATGACTTTCTAAGGTTAAATGTAGCAGTAAGGTGATTGCTAAGAGTGTGGCTTTTCTGCCAGAAAGATCTATATTTGAATCTTTAATCTCTTTCTTTACCAGCTAAATAATTGTTGGAAAATTCCTTAAATGACTTGCATCCAGATTTAATTACCTATGAATCAGAGACAATACTAAGTACCTCCTTTACTACCCTGAAGAGTAAATAATATAATAGGAAGTACTTGGTGTATAGCTTGCTCTTAAGAGTGTAAGCCCAGAATAAATGGTAGTACTGGTAGTCTTTATGAGGGTAGTGGTGGTGGTCTGTTTTGTTGCTGTTGTTATTTTTTTTTACACATTCTCCTCAGTATGAAAGTCCTTGCTATTGCAGTGGGTTCCTATATGAACACAAGCGTAGAAGTTGAGGTTGAGAACTTTTCTCGTAATACAATCAGTATGAGGCTTACGTGAAATTTTGCCACAATTTAATCCTAAACAGAAGGACCATCCATATTGCCAGTGCAGCCCAAGTAGTTTTTTGGATTAGCTCATATTTGGAAGGAAGCTGAGTGATTTTTAAAGTATGCAAAAGTACCACAATTATATATTGTGTTCACACTGTGGTATTTCTTCATAACTACCCACCGTGGGTGAAGAAGATGTACTACCAGCTGGTGCTTTAAAACAAACAGATAAACCAACCCTGAATTGCAAAGGTATACCTACAAGGATGTTATTCGTTTTAATAATAAATACATGGATTCACTCTACACGATCATCATTGGTAATAGATAAATTATAGAATATAGCTCTAAAGAGAATGTGACACAGCTATTTAAAAGAAAAGGTTCACTTGTATCTCAGTTATTGATTTAGAAAGATTTCTACAATACCAGCTCCTGGATTTATTGATTTGTTGAAGGGTTTTTTGTGTCTCTATCTCCTTCAGTTCTGCTCTGATCTTAGTTATTTCTTGTCTTCCGCTAGCTTTTGAGTTTTTTTTTTTATCTTGCTCCTCTAGCTCTTTCAATTTTGATGATAGGGTGTTGATTTTAGATCTTTCCTTGCTTCTCAGGTGGACATTTATTGCTATAAATTTTCCTCTAGACACTGCTTTAAATGTATCCCAGAGTTCTGGTACATTGTGTCTTCGTTCTCGTTGGTTTCAAAGAACATTTTTATTTCTGCCTTCATTTCATTGTTTATCCAGTCGACATTCAAGAGCCAGTTGTTCAATTTCCATGAAGTTGTGCGGTTCGGAGTTAGTTTCTGAATTCTGAGTTCTAATTTGATTGCACTGTGGTCTGAGAGACTGTTTGTTATGATTTCCATTGTTTTGCATTTACTGAGGAGTGATTTACTTCCAATTATGTGGTCAATTTTAGAGTAGGTGTGATATGGTACTGAGAAGAATGTATATTCTGTGGATTTAGGGTGGAGAGTTCTGTAAATGTCTGTTAGATTTGCTTGGTCCAGGTCTGTGTTCAAGTCCTGCATGTCCTTATTGATTTTCTGTCTTGTTGATAAAAATATATGCTCTTAGGACCAACTACATAATGTGCAGGGACTATGTAAAATGAAAATGCAGGACCCTTTTTAATAATTATTATTTCCAGATGACAACAGTAGAGCATTAAGCCAAATGCCCATGAAGCCAGGCCTATTCTTAGAAATTAAGAATCCTAGACATTAGGTTATATATAAATCAAGTGCCTTATATTACAGAGGACCATAGATGGGTTCATTTTAACAGGAATTGGTCTATACCAGGGGCCACCAAGCCTTCTCTGTAAAGAGTCACATGGTAAATACTTTAGACTTTGAAAGTCATGGGTTTCTAACGCAACTATTCTACTGTGCCACTGTAGCATGAAAACAGCAAGAGACAATGCATAAACAAGTGAGCGTGGTCTGTATTCCAATAAAATTTTACTTACAAAAACAGAAAATTAAACTTTAAGTCAGAGTCTCTAGACTGAAATACAGATTCAAGAATGGATTAGCTAAGAGACCTTGATCTTAATGTCATTTTTATTTTCTTACATGCAAAACACAACAATAACGACAAAAACAACATCTTCATTTTGAGGTTGATATTCAACATCATAGAGACAAAAAATTAATGTAAAGATTCTGATACTTATTGCATATTTAATAAATAGTACTTTTTGTTAAAAAGAAAAAGATTTCCACAATACAGTGTATTGTTTCTTATATGTGTCATGTGTTTTAGGTTCTCCTATTCTTCCTTTACTGCCTTCCTGTGCATTAAATAAATATTTTCTGCGGTAGTTCCTACATCTCCTTACCAACACCTGATCGAGTCAGACTTTGTTCATTTTAGCCATTCTGACAGATGTGTAGTGGTTTCTCATTGTCGTATAATTTTGCATTTCCCTAATGAATAATTACATTATGTATATTTTCACATGCCTATTGGTATTTATCTGTCTTCCTTAGTGAGGTATTGGCTGAAATCCTTTTTCTGTTTTTGTGGTATGCCCTCTGGTTTTGATTATTGAATTTTGAAAGTTCCTTATATTTTTCTGAATACAAGTCATTTATCAGGTGTACAATTTGCAAGTATCTTCTCCCAGGATGAAATTTGTCTTTGTTTTCTCCTAATAGTGTCTTTTTTTTTTTTTTTTTTTTTTGGAATACTTTAGGTTCTGAGATACATGTGCAGAACATGCAGGTTTGTTACATAGGTATAGATGTGCCATGGTGGTTTGCTGCACCTAAGAATGTCTTCTTTTAAGCAAGAGATTTTGTTTTTGAAGTATAATTTATTTATGTATCATTTTAGGAATCATATCTTTACTATCTAAGAGATATTTGACTATTCTGAGGCCACAACATTTTCTTCTATGTAGTTTTGCTAAAACTTTGTTATAGTTTCATGTTTTGCATTTATGTCTACGGTCCTTTTTGAGTTAATTGTTTTATATAGTATTAGATTTGAATCTAAGTTCGTTTTTTTACATACAACTTGTTTAAATGATTCAATACCATTTGTTGAAGACTATCCTTTCTCCTCTAAACTGTCTTTGCATTTTTGTCCAAAGGCAGTTCATAGTGTATGGATCTATTTCTGAAAACTCTAGGCTGTTGCATTTACATATTTGTCTATTTTTGTAATAATAGCACCCTTAGTTATGTAGCTTTATAATAAGTCTTGAAATTGGATATTGTTAGCCCTATAATTTTTTCCTTTTTAAAAATTATTTTTGTTATTCCTGGTTATGTATCTTTCCCTGTAACTGATGTTTGTGTCTACAAGAAAAGCCTGATGATATTTTGTTTGAGATTGTATTGAATTTATAGATCAATTTGGGAAGAATTGTCATCTTAACAATAATGAGTCATTTAAACCATAAACACAGTGCATCATTCCAATTATTTAGTTCTTCTTTAATTCCCTCCAGCAATATTTTTTAGTTCTCTGTGTATAGGTCTTTTACATCTCCTTTCAGATTTATTCCTAAGAATTTCATATTTTGATGCTAATGCAAATGGTATTTTTATTTAAATTTTCAATTGTTGCTTGTATGTAGCAATGAAATTCATTTTTGAATATTGATCTTGTATCCTTCAACCTTGCCAAACTCAATGATGAATTCTGTAACTTTTTTTTATAACTCATCATGCTTTCAACATAGTATATCACCTGAAAAAAAATTTTTTTAATTTTTTTCCTGCTGTAGTAAAACACTGGCTCAAGTAAAATTATTAATTATAAGTTTATTTTATTTTGAGGTGGAATTTCGCTCTTGTTGCCCAGGCTGCAGTGCAATGGTGTGTTCTCGGCTCACCACAACCTCCGCCTCCTGGGTTCAAGTGATTCTCCTGCCTCAGCCTCCCAAGTAGCCAGGATTACAGACATGCACCATCACACCCCGCTAATTTTGTATTTCTAGTAGAGATGGGGTTTCTCCATGTTGGTCAGGCTGGTCTGGAACTCCTGGCTTAAGGTGATCGGCCCACATTGGCATCCCATAGTACTGGGATTAGAGGCATGAGCCACTGTGCCTGGCCTTAAATGGAAGTCTTAAAGGCTGACATTCTTATTTTCTTCCTTAGGCAGGAAACATTCAGTCATTCGTTATTACTATCATATTAACTATAGGTTCGTCATATGTACACTTTTCAGGTGGTGGAAATATTCTATTCCTAGTTTGCTAGAGTTTTTATCAGGAATAAATGTCAGATTTTGTCAAATATATTTCCTGTATCAGTGGAGTTGTTCATATATTTTTACTTTTTTAGTTTGTTAATATTCTGAATTACATTGATTAACATGTAATGTTAAAACAAACTTTTATTAATGGAATAAATTCAATTTAATGACATATAATCTTTCTTAAGATATTTGGGTTTTCTTTTCTGAAATTTAGATTTTCTTTATCTGTAATTATTATTGTGATAGGCATGTAATTTCGTGTAATGTCTTTGTCTAGTTTGGGAATCAAAATAACGTGACCACATAACAATCTTCTGGATACTTTTTGTATAGAATTTGTTATTGTTATTTTTTCCTTAAATGTTTTATAGAATTAACCAGTGAAACTATCTAAGGCTGGAAGAACAGTTTGTTTGTTTTTTTTTAATGGATCTAAGACTATCAGATTATTTATCTCTTCTTGAATACATTTCAATACATTGTGTCCTTTTCTATTTATCAGAGTTTTTAAATTATTGATGTTTCCCCTAATTATTCTTTTATTATCAGGAATTTGAATTGCTGTCACCTCTTTCATTCCCTATACTGGTATTTTGAGCATTCTCTCTTTTTATTCTATCTAGAGGTTTATCAAGTTTATTGATTATGTAAAATGACTAGCTTTTGGTTTCATTAATTATCTCTTTTGTTTGCTGTTTTCTATTTTATTGATTTCTGTCTCAATTTTTATTATTTTCTTTTTCCTGGTTACTTTGGGCTTATTTTTCTCTTCTTTTTCAAATTTCTTAGGTGGAATTTGAAGTCACTTATTTAAAACCATACATCTTATTAAATGTGGGAATAGATTGCTATAAATTGGCACCCCCAGCCGAGTGCGGTGGGTCATGCCTATAATCCCAGCACTTAGGCAGGCTGAGGTAGGAGGATCACTTAAGATCAGGAGTTTGAGACCAGCCTGGCCGACATGGGGAAACCCTGTCTATACTAAAAAAATACAAAACTTAGCCAGACATGGTGGCAGATACCTGTAATCCTAGCTACTTGGGTGACTGAGGCAGGAGAATCACTTGAACCTGGGAAGCGGAGGTTGCAGTGAGCTAAGATCATGTCACTGCACTCCGGGCAGGACAACCGAGAGAGACTTTGTCAAGTACACAAAAAAATTGTCACCCCCCAAATTCTTTAATATGGTTTGTTTTCATTATTATTAAGTTCAAAATTCTTATGATTTCTCCTTTTTTATATGCTTTGACTCATAGATTATTTTAAAGTGTGTGACTTGGTTCCATACTTTATCTGAAATACTTTGGTTATTTTTACTTAGTTCATCTTAGAATGTTATTTATGTGATTTGAATATTTTTAAATATACTGAGACTTACTTTTATGGTCCAGAGTATAGTCTATTTTGGCAAATGTACTATGTGCACTTGGAAAAAATGTGTATCTGCTGTTTTTGTGTGGAGTGTTCCATAAATGTCATGTTAGTTCCTAGTGGTTTTCAATTTTTTATGTCCTTACTGATTTCTTCTCTATTCGTTGTATCAGTTATTGAGAGAACAGTATTGAAATCCTTGACTTAAGTGTGGATTTGTTTATTTGTCCTTGCTATTCTGTGTATTTTTTGTTTCACTTTTTTTTGAAATTAAGTTATTAGGTGCATGATACATGATAATTATGCCTTGATGAATTGGCATTTTACCATTATATTAAAAAAATCATTTTTATTACTGATAATATTCTTTATTCTGAAGTATATTTTTTTCTGATATTTAACAGCCACTTCAGCTTTCTTTTGAAAGTGTTAACTGTTGTATATTCATCTACCACTCTTTTACTTTTATGTCTTCATCTCTTCATAGCTGTATCTTTATGTTTGAAGAGACAATATTAACTATTAGTGTGACTATTTAAATGGTTAGGTTTAACTTTGTCGTCAATATTAACTATTTGTACCTCTTTTCTTTGTTCTTTGAATTGTTGTTGTTTTACTGCCAACTATTGGATTAGTAGATTTTATAACTTGAATTTATCTTTGTTAGCCTATTAGCTAAAACTCTTTTGCTTTTTTTGCAGTTGCTTCAAGGTGCATAGTTCACATTTTATCACAGTCTATCAATATCATTTACTTTCTGCCTAAAAGACTGCTTTTAATATTTTTGTAGTGTGTATCAATTAATAATGGATTATTTCAGTTTTTGTGTTCTGGAAATGTCATTTTACCTGTTTTTGAATGATATTTTCACTGGATATAGAATTCTGGACTATAAGGATAATTTTCTTCTCTTTTGCAGTAGTTTAAAACTATTGCTCAAGTCTTTTCTTGGATATATTTCTTTCTAACAAGAAATCTACTGTCATCTTTATCTTTGTTACTCTGTGCATAAGATTGTCTTTTAAGACTTTTTAAAAATTACTGGTTCTCAGCAATTTGATTATGATATGCCTTAGTATAGTTTTTTTTTTCTTTTTTAAATTGCATTTTAGGTTTTGGGGTACATGTGAAGAACACGCACGATTGTTGCATAGGTACACACATGGCAATGTGATTTTCTGCCTTCTTCCCCATCACCTGTATCTGACATTTCTCCCATGCTATCTCTCCCCAACTCCCCACCCCCGCCGTCCCTCCCCTATCTCCCCCCCCCTGACAGACCCCAGTGTGTGATGCTCCCCTCCGTGTGTCCATGTGTTCTCATTGTCAACACCCAACTATGAGTGAGAACCTCCAGTGATTGATCTTCTGTTCTTGTGTCAGTTTGCTGAGAATGATGGTTTCCAGGTTCATCCATGTCCCTACAAAGGACACGAACTCATCGTTTTTATGGCTGCGTAATATTCCATGGTGTATATGTGCCACATTTTCCCTGTCCAGTCTATCATCGATGGGCATTTGGGTTGGTTCCAGGTCTTTGCTATTGTAAACAGTGCTGCAGTGAACATTCGTGTGCATGTGTCCTTACAGTAGAACGATTTATAATCCTCTGGATATATACCCAGTAATGGGATTGCTGGGTCAAATGGAATTTCTATTTCTAGGTCCTTGAGGAAACGCCACACTGTCTTCCACAATGGTTGAACTAATTTACGCTCCCACAAACAGTGTAAAAGTGTTCCTATTTCTCCACATCGTCTCCAGCATCTGTCGTCTCCAGATTTTTTAATGATTGCCATTCTAACTGGCGATCATTAAAATGTAGTTTTGATTTGCATTTCTCTAATGACCAGTGATGATGAACATTTTTTCATGTTTGTTGGCCTCATGTATGCTCTTCTTTTGTAAAGTGTCTGTTCATTTCCTTTGCCCACTTTTCAATGGGCTTGTTTGTTTTTTCTTGTAAATCTGTTTTAGTTCTTTGTAGATTCTGGATATTAGCCCTTTGTCAGATGGGTAGATTGCAAAAATTTTTTTGCCAGTCTGTGTCTTTTGATTGGGGTGTTTAGGCCATTTACATTCAATGTTAATGCTTTTGTGTGTGAATTTGATCCTGCCATTTTGTTACTGGCTGGTTTTCTTTCTCATTAGTTGACTCATTATCTTCATTGCATTTTTGGTCTTTGCCAACTGGTTTGCTTTTGCAGTGACTGGTACTTGTTCCTTTCCATGCTTAGTGTTTCTTTCAGGAGCTCTTGTATGGCAGGTCTGGTGGTGACAAAATCTCTCAATAATTGCTTGTCCGTAAAGGATCTTATTTCTCCTTCACTTGTGAAGCTTAGTTTGGCTGGCTATGAGATTCTGGGTTGAAAGTTCTTTTCTTTAAGGATGTTGAATATTGGCCCCCACTCTCTTCTGGCTTGTAGAGTTTCTGCCGAGAGATCTGCTGTGAGTCTGATTGGCTTCCCTCTGTGGGTGACCTGACCTTTCTCTCTGGCTGCCCTTAGCATTTTTCCTTCCTTTTGACCCTGGTGAATCTGACAATTATGTGCCTTGGGGGTTGCTCTTCTTGAGGAATATCTTTGTGGAGTTCTCTGTATTTCTTGAATTTGAAATTTGGACTGCCTTGCTAGGCTTGGGAAGTTCTCCTGGATAATATCCTAGATTGTGTTTTCCAGCTTGGATTCATTCTCTCCATCACATTCAGGTACACTGATCAAGCATAGATTATGTTTTTTCACATAATCCCATATTTCTTGCAGGCTTTGTTCGTCTCTTTTCACTCTTTTTTCTCTTGTATTGCCTTCTCTTTTACTTCATTGAGTTGATCTTCAATCTCTGATATCCTTTCTTCTGCTTGACTGATTCGGCTATTAAAACTTGTGTTTGCTTCACGTAGTTCTCATGCTGTGTTCTTCTACTCCATCAAGTCGTTTATGTTCTTCTCTAAGCTGGTTATTCTAGTTAGCATTTCGTCTAACCTTTTTTCAAGGTTTTTGGTTTCTTTGCATTGAGTTAGAACGTGTTCCTTTCGCTCTGAGAAGTTTGTTATTATCCACCTTCTGAATCCTGTTTCCATCAATTCTTCGCACTCCTTCTCGGTCAAGTTGTGATCCTGTGTTGTTGAGAAGTTGTGATCCCTTGAAGCAGAAGAAGTGTTCTGGTCTTTGGTGGTTTCACCTTTTTGTGCTGTTTTTTTCCCATCTTTGTGGATTTACCTGGCTGTGGTGTCAGAGAGCTGCTTGATGAGGTCGCTTGTCTGCCTGTGGGGGGCTCTACTGGATTTCTAGGGACTCCTTCAGGTTACTAGGGAAGCTTCCTGTGTCTTTTTTGTTTATGCTGGGAGAATAGGCCCGCCTCTTCTGCTGACCTGTAGGTGGTGCTGGGTTGTTGAGAATGCTGTCCCGTTGCTACATAGGCTTCCTGTGTTTTTTTGGTTAAAACATGTAGCCCAGTCCCACCCCTCTAGTGGTGGGTTGTGCCCTCCTCCACTGCGCTGGATCATTGAGGGTTCCTCTCAGACTGTGGCACTGGCTACGCAACCCACTAGAGTCAGAGCTTCAGCCCTCTGTTGTTTGTGGGGAAGGTTAGGGACTTGCCCAGCTGCACCTGGCAGTCTCCCCCTTCAGCTTTCTCTCTCTTGGTCATGGGGTAGGGGCCACTCAGCTGCTCCAGCTTACAGCTCCCACTCTCTCCGGGCAGGGGGGAGGGGGTGATAGCTCAGTCTGCAGACTCTTATTCAACTCCGCAGTTGTAATTCCGGGCACTTGACTGGCAAAGACCCCCTGTTCTGTGTGTTGCTGAGGCTTTGGGGAAAGCGCTGTATCTGGACTGGAACACCAGAGGTGGAGCCTCCAACTCGCTAGTCAGATGCACTTTCTGGGTGAAGCAGCACCCCTCCCTGCCTTGTCTGCCATGAGTGGGCTTTGCTCACCCTTGGACCAGACCCGTTGAAATGCACCTGGTACCTTGGTTGGAGCTAGGAGATCTCTGGGTTTCTGCATCTCTTTGCTGAGTGTTGTGCACTGGAGTTGTGTCTAATTCGCCATCTTGGATCCTCCCACTTTATCATTTTTTTATTGCATCTGTTTGATTCTTCTCTCTTTTCTGTTTATTAATCTGGCTAGTGGTCTATTTTGTTGATCTTTTCAAAAAACCCGGCTCCTGGCTTTATTGATTTCTTTTGAAGGGTTTTCTGTGTCTCTATGTCTTTCAGTTCTGCTCTGATCTTTGTTATTTCTTGTCTTCTGCTAGCTTTTGAGTTTTTTTGATCTTGCTCTTCTAGCTCTTTCAATTTTGGCATTAGGGTGTCGATTTTAGATCTTTCCTTGCTTCTCGTGTGGGCATTTATTGCTGTAAATTTTCCTGTAGACAGTACTTTAAATGCGTCCCAGAGATTCTGGTATGTTGTATCTTCTGGTACGTTGTTCTTGTTGGTTTCAAAGAACCTCTTTATTTCTGCCTTCATTTCATTGTTTATCCAGTCAACATTCAAGAGCCAGTTGTTCAGCTTCCATGAAGTTGTGTGATTCTGAGTTAGTTTCTGAATTCTGAGTTCTAATTTGATTGCAGTGTGTTCTGAGAGACTGTTATGATTTCCATTCTTTTGCATTTCTGAGGAGTGATTTACTTCCAGTTATGTGGTGAGTTCAGAGTAGGTGTGATGTGGTGCTGAGAAGAATGTATATTCTGTAGATTTTGGGGTAAAGAGTTCAGTAGGTGTTTATTAGGTTTGCTTGGTCCATATCTGAGTTCAAGTCCTAGCTATCCTTGTTAATTTTCTGTCACATTGATCTGTCTAATATTGACAGTGGAGTGTTAAAGTCTCCCACTATTATTGTGTGGGAGTCTTTATGTATCTGGGTGCTCCTGTATTGGGTGTGTATATATTTAGGATCGTTAGCTCTTCTCGTTGCATTGATCCTTTTACCATTATGTAATGCACTTCTTTGTCTCTTTTGATCTTTGTTGGTTTAAAGTCTATTTTATCAGAGACTAGGATTACAACTCCTGCTTTTTTTTGCTCTCCATTTGCTTGATAAATCTTCCTCCATCCCTTTATTTTGAGCCTATGTGTGTCCTTGCATGTGAGATGGGTTTCCTGAGTACAGCACACTGATGGGTTTTGGCTTTTTATCCAATTTGCCAGTCTGTGTCTTTTGATTGGGGCATTTAGCCCATTTACATTTAAGGTTAATATTGTTATGTGTGAATTTGATCCTGCCATTTTGATGCTAGCTGGTTGTTTTGCCCATTAGTTGACACAGTTTCTTCATTGTGTCGACACATTTGCCCATTAGTTGACACAGTTTCTTCATATACAATTTGGTATGTTTTTGGAGTGGCTGGTACTGGGGTGTTCCTTTCTATGTTTAGTGCTTCTTTCAGGAGCTCTTGTAGGACAGGCCTGGTGGTGATGAAATCTCTAAGCAATTGCTTGTTCGTAAAGGATTTTATTTCTCCTTCACTTATGAAGCTTAGTTCGGTTGGATATGAAATTCTAGATTGAAACTTCTTTTCTTTAAGGGTGTCGATACTGGTCCCCACTCTCTCTTGGCTTGTAGAGTTTCTGCGGAGAGATCAGCTGTGAGTTGGATGGGCTTCCCTTTGTGGGTAACCCGACCTTTCTCTCTGGCTGCCCTTAGCATTTTCTCCTTCATTTCAACCCTGGTGAATCTGACGATTATGTGTATTGGGGTTGTTCTTCTTGAGGAATATCTTTGTGGTGCTTGCTATTTCCTGGACTTGAATATTGCCTGCCTTGCCTGGTTGGGGAAGTTGTCCTGGATAATATCCTGAAGAGTATTTTCCAGCTTGGATTAATTCTCTCCATCATATTTGGGTACACCTATCAAACGTAGATTAGGTCTTTTCACATAATCCCATATTTCTTGGAGGCTTTGGTCATTTCTTTTCACTCTTTTTTCTCTAATCTTGCCTTCTCATTTTATTTCATTGAGTTGATCTTCAATCTCTGATATCCTTTCTTCTGCTTGGTCGATTCGGCCATTGAAATTTGTGTGTGCTTCATGAAGTTCTAGTGTTGTGTTTTTCAGCTCCATCAGGTCATTTATTTTCTTCTCTAAGCTCTTTATTCCCATTAGCATTTTGTCAAACATTTTTTCAAGGTTCTTGGTTTCTTTGCATTGGGTTAGAACATGTTCTTTTAGCTCAGAGAAATTTGTTATTACCCACCTTCTGAAACCTGTTTCTGTCAATTCATCAGATTCATTCTCCATCCAGCTTTGTTCCCTTTCTGGTGAGGCATTGCAATCCCTTGGAGGAGGAGAGGTATTCTGGTTTTGGGTGTTTTTCATCCTTTTTGTAGTGGTTTCTTCCCATCTTTGTGGATTTATCTACCTGTAGTCTTTGTATTTGGTGACTTTCAGATGGGGTCTCTGAGTGGGTGTCCTTTTGTTGATGATGAAGTTATTTCTTTCTGTTTTTTTAGTTTTCCTTCTAACAGTCAGGCCCCTCTATTGTAGGACTGCTGGAGGTCCACTCCAGACCCTGCTAGCCTGGGCATCACCTCCAACAGTTTCAGAACAGTAAGGGTTTTTGCCAGTTTCTTCTTCTCTGTTATCTTAGTTCCAGAAGGATACCCACCAGATGTCAGCCTGAGCTCTCCTTTATGAGGTGTCTCTTTGGATAAATAGGGGTCAAGGAGACAGTCTGACCCTTATGGGAACTCAAGTGCTGAACTGTGAGCTCCACTGTTCCATTCAGAGCTGCTGGGCAGGTACATTTAAGTCTGCTGAAGTGAACTCATAACTGCCCTTTTTCCTAGGTGCTCTGTCCTGGGAACGTGGGGCTTTATTTATAAGTTCATTACATCATGCTGCCTTTTTTCAGATATGCCCTGCCCAGCTAGGTGGTAACCTAGTCACAGTCTGCCAGTGGAGGTGTTGCTGAGCTGCTGTGGGCTCTGCCTAGCTGCTGTGTAAACTTCCATGCGGTTTTGTATATAGAGGTATAGTTAGAACTACCTCTGTAATGGTGGACTGCCTCAGTAATGGTGGATTGCCTCGGTAATGGCGGACTGCTTTTGTAATGGCGGACTGCCTCGGTAATGGTGGATTGCCTTGGTAGTGGTGGACTGCGTCCGTAATGGCAGACGCCTTCCCCTAACAGAGCTGGACCCAGGCTATGCTTGCTGTGAAACTGTCAATCCAGAGCGTTTCAGATTTCTGGGCTTTGTGGGAGTAGGACCTACCGAGCCAGATGACCTGGCTCCCTGTTTCAGCCCCCTTTTTTCAGTTGAATGGGTGGCTCTGTCTGAAAGGCATTCCAGGCACCAGTGAAACAGCCACCCAGATTTGTGTGAGTTTTTGTGTGGAGACCCGCTGTGCAGGCTGAAACAGCCATGCTGGAAACTCGTGGTGCTTTTCAGCCCAGGAATCTCCTGGTCTGTGGGCATTTGGAAATGCGGTGATCACTCATCCTCTGGGTTGTTCTCACTGGGAATTGTACTCCAGAGCTGTTCCTATTTGGCCATCTTCGCTGCTTTAGTTATTATAACCTTGTAGCATAGTTTGAAGTCAGGTAATGTGATACCTCTGCATTTGTTCTTTTTTTCTGAAGATTTCTTTGGCTATTCAGGCTCTTTTTTGGTTCTATTGCATAAAAAGTGTTCAATAAAGTCCAACATCCCTTCATGATAAAAACTTTCAACACATTGGGTATTAAAGGAATATATCTCAAAATAATAAGAGCCATCTATGACAAACCCACAGCCACATCATGTTGAATGGGGAAAGTTGAAAGCATTCCACCTAAGAAGTGGAAAAAGACAAGGATTTCCACTCTCATCACTTCTATTCAATATTGTACTAGAAATCCTAGTCAGAGCAGTTAAGCAGAAGAAAGAAATAAAAGGCATCCTAATTGGAAAAAGAAGTCAAGTAATCTCTCTTCACTAATGATATTATTGTGTACCTAGAAAACCCTAAAGACTCCTCCAAAAGATGCCTAGACTTGATTAACAACTTCAACAAACTTTCAGGATAAAAAAAATCAACGTATAAGAATCAGTAAAATTTACATACGCTGATAGTATTCAAGCTGAGAACCAAAGCTTGCCATTATATAATTTCTAAAACTTTAAATTATCAGATAACTGTAAAATATTTTTATATTGTTTTAACTTTAATTTCATTTCTTCAGTTACTGGTAAGGTCAAACATTTTCATCTGATAGCCATTTATATTTGCTTTCCTGTGAGTTACCTCTTTATAACTTTTGCCAACTTTCACTTTCTTTATTTGTAGATTTGTGTGTGTGTGTGTGTGTGTGTGTGTGTGTGTGTGTGTGTGTGTGTGTGTGTAGATGTTTATAAGCTTTTGTAGTTAGCCAAATGTACAATTTTGAGAGGAAAACATATGACAATTATGTATATTTCTTTTTCTTTTTATTTTTTCACTCTTGTTGCCCAGGCTAGAATGCAATGATGTGATCTCAGCTCAGTGCAACCTCCACCTCCTGGGTTCAAGTGATTCTTCTGTCTCAGCCTCCCTAGTAGCTGAGATAATAGGCACCTGCCACCACACCTGGTTAATTTTTTTGTATGTAGTAGAGATGGGGTTTTACCATGTTAGTCAGGGTGGTCTCGAACTCCTGACCTCAGGTAATCCACCCACCTTGGCCTCCCAAAGTGCTAGGATTACAGGCATACACCACCATGCCCGGCTGATTATGTGTACTTCTAATCAATCCAGTCCCCCTCACTCCCCAAATCTTCACCTGATACTCTAACTATCACATCACCTAGACCAAGTCCAGAGAACTGTCCTTGCCTGGTTTCAGGCACACATATACTTTGGGCTATATATTATTTTATGATTATATTTATCATTCATATTAAACTTTAATAACATGCTTATTCTGGGTCTTTCTGCACATACAATTTGAGTGGAAATTAGATACTGTGATTAATCTAGCAACTTAGAGTAGCATAAGGGCTGTTTTAGGCACTTAGTGTGGATTTGAAACTTGGGAAGTAAGGCAAGCTCCAGAAAACTAATTTAATTATATATTTTTCATTTACAAATGGCAGAAATACAGCTATAAACCAGTGTATACAACTTGAATAGAATTACAGAGAAATTTGCTGTCTGAGACTGAGCTTCTAAGGATGTAGGTGAGACTGGATCAATTTATCAAGAAAGAAATACAAATCTTCCGTTTTAATTTAATTATAACTATCAAGCATGAATTTACATAGTGTCATCTTCAGCAAAATTGAGACAAATGTCACCGTACTAGTGAAAACCCCTAACTGATCAAGTCTAGGTGATTATATGTATATAAAATAATTTTGTTTTAATTTGTTTGAATTGACAAAGTATATAATACATGGCTTTTTCAGTTCCCATCCTTTTCATCCTCTATAATTACTGACCTTTTTGTGTGAATGTTTCTGGTAAGCTCCTTGAGAATGGAGTCTTGCTTCATTTCTTTTCTAATCCCTCTTAGCATTTAGCACAATAATTTCAGTGTCTCTAAATGTGCCATGGTCAAGGAAAGGTTGGCTACTTCATCTTTAATACTGCTGCTATTGCTGATGATGCTGATATTAATAATAATAGCTGACACTGAGTTGATGTTACATATCAGACACCATCCTAAATGTGAATTCTCCAGCTTTCATGAATGAGGAAACTGAGCAAATAAAGGTGAGAAAATTGGATGAGCCAGGGTTCTGATGCAAATATCTGGACATTGTAATGCTGGGCTCCAGATCACTGCAGTATGTTCAATTCAAACACAGTCTCAGTTTGGGAATTTTTCAGTGCTTTGTTTGCAAGTCTGTCTCTCCTACTAGGCCTCATGCTTGTTGAAGTCAGGCCTGACTTGTTTATCTTTGTCTTCCAGGCTGTAGCATACTGTATGACACAGAGTATGCTCTCAATAAATGTTATCGAAATAATGAATCTGATGAGCAGGATGCCCTTCTATCAGAATCTTCCAGAGCAGCAGACGAAACTTCTATATCTCTTTTATGGCTCCTCAGAATGCGTATTTCTACATGCAATGAGTACTCTGGGAATGTTAATTGATGAAGTGACTGCCGTTAATAACATATCTTTTCACTCATAGTCATAAATGTGGGTGGTTGTATTAGTCAGCTGTTGTTGCACAATAAACAGTCATAACACTGGCTTAAAGCAACCATTTATTCTCTCTTACATGTGTATGGGTAGGCACAGAATTGGCTTTCCAGTCTGCCGTGGGTGCCAGGGTGTAAGCTGGGTCCAGAAATGCTGCTGTATCCATCATGTCACTTGGTGCAAAATCATAGCCTGACAGCTTCTTTGTACAGAGGGGCAGAGGTGTGAGGGACAAGCCCATCTATACAAGCACATTTCAGGCCTTCTTGACTAAAGCAAGTCACATGACTGAGCCCACTGTCGAAGTGCAAGTGTCTACTCAGGCTACAGTGAGAGGAACTGCACAGGTCTGTGGAAAGGATGTAGCTTCCTGCCATGGTAAATAATGGAGTCAATAATTCAATCTACCACATTTGTACTGACCAAGGAAGTGGTAGAGAAAAACATTTAGAAACACCAACAGCAAAATTTTGAGTAAGTTCTTAAAGTAATGTGACAGAAGTTGGAAGCAAAATCCAAGCCAATTTTTATTTAATCACAGTCTTCTTCTACTCTTCCAACAAATGGTGGATAATGAGTATTACAGTCATTTCAACAGTAATCAACTATGGTATCCCAAACAGAAGATTATAACTTCAGCTGGAAATTGCACAGCAGGACAGTTGAAGGCTTAAAAACAAACAAGAGGCCAAAAAAAAAAATCTCATTTAGTCTCAAATGATACTTTGCAATAAAGAGAAGAGGGTAGGGGCAGGGAAATTAAGAAATGAGCAACATGGGCAGAATTGTGTCCCAACAGAAGACCGGACGTGTCATTAAAGGAAGCACCAGAGAGAATTTGAATATCAGACAATGATACATGAGGTAAATGTGACTGGCACTGACCAGTTATCACTGAAAAATGTATATGATAAAATGATAAGGTAGGAAATCTGGGAAATTAAAAAGAGACAAGATAAAGATTTCCTTTGTTCCACACTAGGAGAGTGATATCTTGCATGCTTTTCTTTAAGCTTCTTAAGCCTGTGGCATAAGTGATACAGAACAACGTAGGAGTAATTACTCGAATGTTTGAGTATCTGAAATAGGCTGTTTACCTACAGGTTCTGAATTCCTTTGCAGGTATGCGGTTGAGTATGTCTCATCCTCTCTTGACGCTGTCCAAGATCCTCCGAAAGCAGTGTCAATTGCTAGGTCTAAATGAGGATCAGAGAGCAAAGCTGAGGCATAAACTCATACGTCAACAGAACACAGGATATTCTACTTAAAGACGCAAATAATAAGGAAAAATGCCTCATGCAGTAGCAATCCTCTGCAATTGCTGAACATTTCCTTGCAACTTTTCTGTGTTTTCAAGCAATTTTCTTTATTTTCCCTCACATGAAATGACATAGACCTGCAATTTCTCATTCCTTTCATTCAAATTGTATGTCATTTTCCAGGGGCTCAGGCACTTACTGTTTTATATCCGTACAAATGTGTGTATGCATGCATATGCACACATATAGGGAAAACATAGGAACATTGTCTTGACAAAATATGCTTTACACTGTCTTTAACAAAAGAGACAATAGGTGGGTCTTAAAAATACATTTTGAAAGTGTATGTATAAAAAGAAGATATCACAATTGTTTTATAAGAGAAAGTGTTCCTCAGTTTCCCACTCTTTTACAAAGGTAAAATAGACTTAAACTTATCAAGAGTGATGACTATGAATAGGACCACAGTCTCAAGTCATTCTTTCTACTTCTTAGGCCAAGAATGTGTTAGAATTGCTATGGCATTCCCAGCAGAAAGCCAAATGCATATCTAATTACTAGAAACTATAGGATTGTAGTAAAAAAAGAAAAGCAAGATGGCACTTTTGTAAAACATCTGCTTCTGATTGTAGAAACCCATGGAAGAAGAATGAATCCCGTGACTTGACTTGCTTTTCCAATATTATGTATATGCAATTCACACATTTCCTTTCTCTATTTATTTTTCCCTATGTCAACCATGGGAATTTCAACATGCGGATGTATACAGAGATCTTGTAGACTAACTCAGAAGCTACTAAACTCAACTGCAATTTACTACATCCTGTCTAAATCATTCATGAGATCAGGAGTTGGAGACCAGCCTGGCTAACATGGTGAAACCCCATCTCCACTAAAAGTACAAAAATTAGTTGGAATTGGTGGTGGCACCTGTAATCCCAGCTACTCAGGAGGCTGAGGCAGGAGAATTGCTTGAACCTGGGAGGTGGAGGTTGCACTGAGCCAAGATGGCACCACTGTACTCCAGCCTGGGTGACAAGACTGAGACTCTGTCTCAAAAAAAAAAAAAAAAAAAGAAAAGAAAACTTGGCCTTGGTCTAATGAAATACATCTTTCTTGCCCTTGCCCTCCTTATCATACTTTCCTCCATTTATTCATTCATTCATTCACTCATTCATTCATTCATTCATTCACATCTCTGCTTATTTAGTAAACATTTTGCAAGCCAGGTCTTCTGCTAGATGCCAGGGAGTAGAAGATGAAGTAGATAGGGGCACAACTGTTGAGAGAGTCATAGTCTAAAGTAGCAGACAACCATATAAAGTTATAAAATGATAAGGAAAACATCAAAACAGAGGTATGCACGGAGTGCTGTGGAAGGAGAAAGAAAGCAATCAGTTCTGCCTACAGTAGCCCAGAAAGGCTCTACAGAGAAGGTTTCACTTTTGATAGATTTTGAAGGATAAGCGGAAATCTGTCAAGTACAGATAAAAATGGAGGATGTGCCGAGAGCAGAGCGCCTTTGCAAGCGCACTGAGGCCCTCCACCGTGATGCCCACCGATAGGTGCCCTGCAGCCCCAGTAGGACTTAAAACACTGCTATATGGAGTTACAGTTTTCATTGAGAAACTGTGTCCCCCTTGCCTGAGTCTTAAATAAGATTATCGAATATGTCAAGTAGCATAAAACTAGAATTTTTTTTAATTAATTTTCCTTATGCTAGTAAAGAGACACTTTTTATAAATATGACCATTTTTATCTTGGCATGGGTCAGTTTGTAATTATATAAAAATTGTTATAATTGATACAGGCAATGGCATTTTGAAGCCTGTGTAAGTAGATAATATTTGCAAATTTGCCAGTTTGACTTTGAACTGAATCCTGTGTTGTTGTGTAACTGAGGGCAGGGGGTGGGCGGTGGTAGAAAAGAGAAACTTATTTTTTGTTATTAAGGCATTTATTTTGAGAGAAATATCTTCAGAAGCTTGATAAGTACTCCTATTTTCCTTTTTAAAATTTGTATAAATTTGTGGGGTACGAGTATAATTTTTTTTGTTAGAGATAGGATCTCACTATATTGCCCAGGCAAGTCTGCAACTCCTGGGCTCAAGGTAGCCTCCTGCCTCTGCCACCCAAACTGCTGGGATTACAGGTGTGAGCCACCACACCTGGCCTTCAGGTATGATTTTGTTAGATGCATAGGTTGCATAGTGGTGAAGTTAGGGCTTTTAATGCATCCATCACACAAATAATATACATTGTACCCTCTAAGCAATTTCCTATCTGCCCCCTCCCACTCGCTACTCTTCTGAGTTTCCAATGTCTGTCATTCCACACTCTATGTCCAGTGTGTACACATTATTTAGCTCCAATTTGTAAGTGAGAAAAAGGCCGGGATGGTGACTCATGCCTGTAAGACCAGTAATTTGGAAGGCTGAGGGGGAGGATCACTTAAATCCAGGAGTTCAAGGCTGCAGTGAGCCATGACCACACCACTGCACTCCAGCCTAGGCAACAGAGTGAGACATTGTCTCCAAAAAAAAAAAAAAAAAATTAAACTAAATTAAATCATGAGAATATGTGGTATTTGTCTTTTCTTTCAGGACATGAGTATCTTTCAGGACCTGAGTTTCAATTGTAGCAGGGGATTTTTCTTTAATTATCCATATTCCCTGTTTTCCATATTCTTTTAAGCTTTCATTAAAAATAATAGAAATAGAGACTTTTAACCATAATTATTTTCTATCATCTTCATCAATGCCCCCAAAAGGGATGAGAGTCATCTGTAAGCCTCTACGTGCCTTCTGGCAATTGTCATCTTCTGTGGCATAAGCATAAAGTTATTATACATTACTTTTTTAAAAGGCAGGCAAAAAAAATGATTCTAGATTTTATTGTGCCATTTTTACCAGTTAATTTTGCCTTCCTGATCAAATGCTATCTCCTTACCCATTCTTTGAATAAGTACCTCTTTCTTCCCTTGTCTTATCTTCTTATATTATCTATATTGTATTTATACAATATTTGTGTCTTGTCTGTCATTTTAATATGCCACATTTTGCTTGTCTACACTTTGTGAGACGGCTTTTCTTTTTTTTCCTTTTTCTTTTTTTCTGTCACCATGCTGGAGTACAGTGACGCCATCTCAGCTCACTGTGACCTCCACCTCCCAGGGTCAAGCGATTCTACTGCCTCAGCCTCCCAAGTAGCTGGGACTACAGGTGCCTGCCACCACATCTGACTAATTTTTGTATTTTTAGTAGAGACAGGGTTTCACCATATTGGCCAGGATGGGCGAGTCTCCGTTTCTAAGCAGACTTCCAGTCCTGGCCTTACCTGGCCAACTCTTGTCCCTTTGACACTTGGGCCCAACAGGTGAATTTAAAAGCACTTCAAATCCAAATTTCTTCCATTTTTTGGAGTCATCATTGGTATCTTAATAGGCGGTAATATGTGTGACTCTATTTATCAGCATTATGACTCTATTTAAGACCATCGTGGCAGAAGTCCATCATGGAAGTCTACCATTTCTACCTTGCCATCTAATCAGCCCCTTCCTACCACAACACTTAATTTTATCTAGAGAGATATTACTTTCCTTATGTGGACCTCAAAAACATAGCCAAAGTTTACAGTCTGACAGCCTTCTCACCAAATTTAGCCTACGAGTCTCTCCTTCCCAATCTCTCTCTTTCTCTCTCTCCAATTTTAATTTACTTTTTACACACATGCAATTTTTTGGACTGCAGTGTTAGTTCGTAATTAATAATTAATAGATTACACATACACACAAATTCAGGTTTCTATTTTTACTTGAAATTTGTTTCTAAAAGGTTTTGTTGTTTCAAGTTTGCCGTGGCTTCTACTACATGCATCTTTCTCTCAACACCTAGTTGTCATTTGTCAACTCAGGCTATTGTTTTCTCAAATGCCTGATCATTTTCATTCACTGATGTTGCCAACTTAATATCTACAGTTATTTGAGTTTGTAACCCCTGGCATAGATGTATCTACAAAAAAGGAAAACACAGGTCATTTTTAGAAAATGGAAGCCAAATCATTAAGTAATTTTCCCGAGCTCTCATAACAAATGCCTAGTCTTTTAATTCAGTCTAGTCATCTTTTTTTTTTTAAAACCAGTGTTCTCAAATGTACATCTGAGTCACCTGGCATCCTAGAGTTTCCTATTTAGGATTGGGGCCAGAGAATTTGCATTTCTAACAAGTTTTTAGTTGATACTGGTTGGGGGACCACACTTTGAGAACAATGTGCTATGCAGTTATGCAAATTCCTTTCAATTTACTTTCAAGATGAGATTATTTACTCTGCCTTCCAAATGATTGTAAACTTAAAAAAATGCTACAAAATAAATATAAAGTGTGCTTCCTTCACTTGAGCATAAGCCCCATAAAAACTGGAACATGGCTCTCTTCTTCATTTTACTATTTCCAGTTTTTGGTATATAGGAACTACTTTATAATTTTTTAAAACAAATTAGTGAATAAAATATAAAATGCAGAGCTTGGAAAAATTAAATAAAAATAGAAGACTAAAGTAGAGATCTGTTCCCTAACAATCAATTTCAATTTAAGAAAATAATTCCTAAGGAATTATTTCTCCTAATTCCTTAGGACAGTAATTCCTAATAAATTATTATTTCTCCGATTTATTTGGTAGCTTAGTGATGCTTGTGTTAAGAATGCAAAAGGAAGCAGTGTATGATTCGCTGATGGTACTCATTGTAATAGTTCCTCCTCTGGGTAGAGTTTCCATATGCACATTCAAAGGAGTGTAATCACTATCCAGAGACTGAATCCTCTGCCCTGACAGTTGGAAAATGACTCTGTGTGCTGACAGCCCCACAGGATGGGAAATGCAATAGCTCTGCTACTACTGCGTAATATTGCTAAACTTAATTGACTGCATCCATAAATAGTGGGAGAAAGTGAGAGTGGGTAATCCATACTACTCTTAAATTATTATGTGGGATCAACCTTCAGGCCTCCCAGAGAATGTCGGTAGTATAAGTCATTGATTGTTTAGATTTTAGGTTTCCTTGTTGTCTGTACCAAACCCAGGTCAAGTGGTCAAGTTTATTCACTTGAATTTTCCCTTCTTTTTTTTTTTTCAATCTTTGTGTTCTTGCTTTCACATTCTTCCCTTTTCTTTTCTTTTCCTTTGTAGCTTTACACAGAGCCACTCTTATCCGCCATCCTCACTTCTTTTTCTTACTGTATACTCCAAGCAGCATTCAAACGTTAATAAACACTACTCTTGCCTTCTCATCCTTCTCCAGATATACCACTATCTAAACTAATTCACCAAGAGGCTTTTCAAAAGATTGTCTATACACATGATCACTTCCTTGCTGTTTTGGTACTCTGCCATTCACTTCTCTTTTCCGTGCCCATGACTCTATGAAAGCTTTGGTGAAGGACACCAATGACCTCCATGTTGGAAATCTATGAACTTTACTCTTACTTGACTTTTTACTTGACTTCTCACCACATTTCACACAGTTGACCATGCCTCCTACTTGCAAACTCTCTTCTCTTGGCTTCTATAATACTACTACAATTGCCTGGCTTTGTCTTTTCCTCTCTAACCACGGTTTCTCAGTCTCCTTCACTAGCTGTGCTTTCTGTCACACTCTTAAAAATCAAGGTTCTTCTCTTCTCTTTCTATAATCTTTCTCTAAGTGATCTTCCACAGCCATAACTTAATGCTATCCAAATGGTAATATTTACCCTTTACTATCATTCATCCATACCTCTCTTTGAGAGACAGGGTAATGGTTCCACCACCTCTATTTGAATGTCTCTCAGGTATCCCAAACTTAAATTGTTCAAAATCCTATGCTTGAATTTCCACCTCCCCACTTTACCAACAGAAAACATTTTCTCTCTTTCACCTATTACATCTAATCCACAAATTCATGTCAACATCTATGTCCAAAGTATCCATCCATCCTCAGCTGTACTATTCACTCCCTAGTCTTACCCATGAGCATCTCTCTGTTGGCCTGTTCTTACAACATCCTCTTACCTATCACCTCACATACCTCCTTCTTACATACTTCATGACTTCTGCCTCCAACACTGCCAGTTTTCTTTATTTTTAAATAAAAACCAAAATTTGTTTTTGCACTACTTAAATCCTTTCTATTTTTGCTCTTCAAACCTGGAATATAATCTGAGAAAAGTAAGTAATCTCTAAAATTCTTAATATAATTAACAAACCCTGCAGGATTATCCCATTTTGCTGTTGTCATTTTTACCACTTTTCTCGCAGCTCACAGTATCTAGTATATCGAATGCTTTCCTGTCTCTGAATCTTTGCTCCTGTTAGCTATCTACCTGAAATGCTATTCTCCCTACTCTTCATCCAGATAGTTCTTATTCGTCTGCAATTCCCAATTTAAATATCCTTTCCTCAAAGAGTCCTTCTTAAACTCCTAAGTCTAAATTAAATTTCTTCTTTTTTTTTTTGAGATGGAGTCTCACTCGTTTGTCCAGGCTGGAGTGCAATGGCACGATCTTGGCTCACTGCAACTTCCGCCTCCTGCGTTCAAGCGATTCTCATGCCTCAGCCTCCCAAGTGGTTGGGATTACAGGCATGCACTACCATGCCTGACTAATTTTTGAATTTTTAGTAGAGATGGGGTTTCACCATGTTGGCCAGGCTGGTCTTGAACTGCTGACCTCAGGTGATCCATCCACCTCAGCCTCCCAAATTGCTGGGATTCCAGGCATGAGCCACCATGTCCAGCCAGTCTAAATTAAATTTTACTGCAATTTTAGAGCATGTATCCATTTTTTTTGGTTGCACTTATGGTTTGTAATAATACTTTTATATATGATGTTTATGTTGTCTTCTTAATGTACTGTAAGCTTTATGAATAAAGCAGCCTTGGTTATTTTTCTTTTAAAATCAATGTATTATTGGTATATAGCTTAGTATCTAATAGATTTTAAACCTTTGGTAAATACCTGTTGATTAAAAGGTCTTCCGCACAATTCTCTTCTCATCAGATATCCCTTAGCTCCCATGGCTATTTTTAACTTTTCTCAGATTTTTTTTTCTTCTTCCCATTGCTTCATGACAAATGCAGACTTGTCAGTTAAATTAAAAAATTCCCACCTACTTATGTGAAGTTCAGTCTTATTTAAGATAAGACAACTTCTTAGTTTGTTCCTGTGGTCATAAGAGAACATTACAGACTGGACAGTTTATTAAAAATACAAGTTAATTTAGTTTATAGTTCTAGATTCATGCTGGGAAGTCCAACAGCATGAAGCCAGCAACTGGCAAGGTCATCTCATGGTGGAAGGGCAGAAGGCGGAAGTGAGTACACAAGACACAGACGCCAGAGGCCAGACTTCTTTATAAGGACACATGCTTGCAATGACTAATCCACTCCTGCATTAACAGTGTCAACTCATTCATGAGGGCTCTGCCCTTATCACCCAACCACTTCTTATTAGGCCTCACCTTCCGACATTGTTACATTGGGGATTAAGTTTCCAACACATGAGTCTCTGGAGGGCACATTCAAATGGTAGCAGAGAATTAGTTTAATTAATTGAAATACAGAAATCTATGCTCAGAAATCTGTGCTCAATAGCAAATTAACATTTTCCTTCATTTGATTTGCCTCTCTTTTTTTTTTTTTTTGCCTCTGACTATGTAAACCTAGACCATTGGGAAGAATGATATCTCCTAAATAACCAAGATATATATTTTTTACTCAAAACACCCAGGACTAACTCCCTATACCGATTCATTCAATCATTCATTTATTCATTTGTTAATGAATCAGTTATTGATTGAGATTCTACTGTATATTCTGCATTTTTATCATTTAAATCCTAGATTCCCAACTTACTTGCTGAATTGTCTTGACCAATTATTAATTCCTTAGTTCCCTTATCTCCTAAAATTGGTAAAAATAGTAATTAACTTGCCAGGATATTATGAGAAGTAAATGAGTTATCATATGCAAAAGCAGCCAGCACATAAAAAACTCCAAATATGTCATTATTTTTAATATCACCATAAATTAATCATTGCTTTTTCAGACATTGGATTATATAATATTGAACAAATAAAGGTTATGTCTTTACATAGCTTATACTCTAGTGCAGGGCAAACTGTGACCCTTTGACCTAGTCTGCTGCCCAATTTTGAAAAGAAAGCTTTATTTGAACACAGCTAGCCTATCCCTTTACATTTTATCGATAGCTGCTTTTGTGCTGCAAAGGCAAAATCGAGTAGCTACTACATAGATGATATATCCTGAAAAGCAGAAAATACTACTATTTTTATTTTTACAGAAAGTTTGCTGACTTCTCTTTTTGTGAAAATAGATAGACTTTCTTTAGGAGATAGCCTAGGTATTGGAAATTCTACTGGGGCCGGGGAGATCTAAGCTCTGTCTTTCCTATGAAGGTCACTTCTTGCATGGTTTTAGCATTCGCTTCCTATCTTTCCTAAACATTGGTTTTCTTGATGCCAAAATGGGCTCAATCTCTAACTCCATATTTTCTTATATGATTAAAGAATAAAATGTATATAAAGTACCTGACAATTTTAGTGCTATAAAATTGTTTCTTTTATATTGATATTACAAGTATTAATATTTATTACAACTGTACAGCTACATAAAACCAATTTAGAAGTCAAAGTAATCATAGTCTATAATAAAATAAGATTCAGTAGAAAAATAATAGATTTTGATTGAAGTAAGTACAAAGGAAAGATACAAGTTAAACTTTTCCAGTCCCCATGCTAGAGCTATTTGCATTTTACCATCGAAATCTTGGTTTAAATTTGTCATAGTTAAGCTATAGGTTTAAACCCTTTATATGCTAATGATTTTCTATTTCTAATTAGGTTTCCAAGGTGCTTTTAGTAGAAAAATCAACTGAAAATACTATGTAAACTAAATTATTTAGGAGAACAATCTTGTTCTATAAGAAGGAAATAATTTGTTCTGTTTTTTTAAGATACCTCTTTAATAATAGCTTAGAACAATAAATCTATGAAGGTTTGTTTTTTTCACAGTAGTTAACCAGTCAGTAATGCTGGTGACAAAATTCCAATTTAAAAAATGACCTTTTAAAGATGCCATATAAAATTAAATTTTAATGAGTGATAATAAATGGTGATACTTTTCACAGGAGGAAACACAAAGCTTGCCTGGAGCCCTTGCTACATGGCATCCACTTTAACGCTCTATTATTGTGTCTTCCCTTTCATTATTTTCAAGGGAAGATGATGGGAATGCAGCACCTTTGAAGAACCCAAAACAGTTTTAATATTGTGCTTACTAAAGGCGATCTTCATCGCTGGATAATTAGGCAGATGGACCTCCATCGCTTTAGTGATGATTCTTTTGTAGAATGCTGCTCCGTCCCTCCACAATGACAGTATAAGATATTTAAGCATTCCTTTGATTATGTGGCTAATTGAAAAATAAATCACCAGGATTGGGCTCAAAAAAGAAGTGTTTGCACCAGACGGAAACTCTGCTGCAGTTCTGTGGCAAGAACAGAAAAGTCTTCACACTGGTCAGCTTTCAGGTGGAAAACATTTGGCAAACAATCAAATTAATTCTAGGGGAAAAAAATTGTGACTGTACCATTACCCCTCACGTGGCTTGTTGGCCTCCTTAACAAAATAGGAATTGTCACCAATGCTTCTTAGGCCAATATTACTTGTCTTTTATTAATCCTCTGGGTCACTCAAATTCATTATCCCATTCACTAAATGAGAACAGTTTATCATAAAGTACAATAATCATGACAAACCTAATTATTTTTTTTCAAGTTTAAATTTCAAAAAACTGTGAAGCTTCTGCTTTTCATGATGACACTTCCTCTACCTGTTTTGCCCTGAGGATCCTATTAGCAGAGAGCTGAGCAATTTGGTTTCATCAGAAATAAATTATGCTTCCGTTTTTAAAATATAAATACTGAAGGACTATAAAAATTAGACATTTGTTTGAACCTCCATCACTTAATGTTTTCTTCTTCAATGTATAGAGTTTTTGGTGCTAATGTAAAACATCACCTCCTTTGGAAAGTTGAGAGCCAGGTCTCCTTAAAGGAATGCCAGCCAGAATTGGGAGGCATGCACAAAATGAAATATGTTACCTTGGGGGTGAGGTGTGGAGGGGATGTTTGGTGGCCTCAGAAGCTATTCCCAAGATGAGCTATTTGTATAATACAGAGTGAGGAGGTGACTAAGCTAGTCACCCTCTGTTTCAAAATGATTGGAAAACAGCAATTCCCAAAGAACGGGGTAAATTTTACTTCTCTCACCAAGGGTCTGAGGATAAATGACACCTTTAATTACTAAGGACTGTTGGTACCACTCTGGTAACAAGCTGCTATAAATGAAAATTCCGATTGCCTCCAAGTCAAGTACTTCATATAAATGCATTTTTGTCTTAAGTACAGTTGTTGGTGCAGGTTTCATTATTTTTCTTTGTCAACATATGATAGAAGGAAGTGGTGGTGCCAACTTGTTATTTCACTGCTGTTTTATTGTCTGTTTTGCCCAATGGCTAAAGAGCCAGTGTGTTTTGGCCAGCCATAACTTGTTATTCTAATAGCAGTGGGGCCCCATGAGGGTGCTTAACTTTGACTTCAATAAAATTGCAATTAGAAAAAGAGGTAACTCTCCAGCGCTTAACAAACCTCATTCTTTGCTTAGTTTTCAGAATTATATCGAAATGCACTGCATATTAAACCATTCTCTTTTGATTTTTGACTTTTTTAAAGTATTACAAATAAATAGACTCAGTTTCTCAGATGCACATGCTTTGATGCTTAAAATTAACTCTTTGAGATCTGAGAATTTAATTCTGCTATTTTTCTGTTACACCCACCCTCTCCTTTCCCTCTCATTTCACTAGATGAGAATATATACCTAACTTGTGGAGCTCCCAGCATCCATTTTGCTTGGTACATATTGAATTTGGCTGCCTGATTGTTTCTCCTAAATTAATGTAGATGTATTTAGGGATGAGACAATTAAAGAAATAAGAGTAAATGGGAGAGGGGGTTAACATAAGTAAATAACAGGAAAGGGAAAATTGGTTCATGCGTTCTTTTTTCCAATGTATTTAAAGAAATTTTTTAAATTCCAAAATGAAATATAGATCCAAATACTGTATTTAACTCAAAATCTAAAGACAGATGGATTCTGAAGAAAAAGGGAGCAGTCTAGGATTCCTGAACAGATGTGTCCTGATCTACTTTGGTCTACAACTGGTAAAGTGGATGGTTAATGATAGCAAACATTAGAACGATTTTCAACAACTCGTCAAAGATTTTTTTTTAAAGCAAAGCTGCCATTCAGCAGCTAATTTGAATTATAGTCTGGATTAAGTTATGTAACTTGTAGGTACATGAACAATAAGTACTTCTTGCCTTTTCTTTCTTTAGAAACGATGAGTGAATGAAGGCGGGAGTTACTGGAAGGAAGGTAGGGTAAGTTGTGTTCTATTTATTTCTTACTTTTGAAGTGTGTGGTATACATTGTGTACAACTTGTTCAGGATCTCTCCACGGCTTGGGTCTCAGGTAAATTAGACAAATTTAGTCTTTCAGGGCAAAATGAAGTGTTTGCTTTAGCTGTGCTGCACAGAAATAGACCACCTGACCCTGACATTTTGAGACCCGTGTTTTCCGCGTGCCAATTACCATACTGTTCAATATTGTTTAAGTAGATCATGGCCCAAGCAGCAAGAGAAACTCTGGGTGAATTTCTGTTTCAGAATTTTGAGTTTCACCTCTCTATGTAGTTATTATTATTTAAATCCAGTATTGCAAAGGTAGTGCTTAAAATTACAGCAGTATCAGGCTAGGCATCTGAATGTGACCCATACTGAAGCACAAAGATCATAGACTAGAGTTAATTCTCATGTAGTTGTGTTTTTGCATTTTAGCATCATTTTGTTACTGCTTTTCTATGACATTTAAATGTTTTTGACTTTACGGAAAAAATGAAACATTTGTTATATTATCATCAATCATGTAGTATTTTAAAAATACATAGTATTCTGACTGATGATTTTGAAGTTCTATAGCACAGTTTACTTCTGAAATCGTAACAGATAAGCATTCAGACTCATCTTCTAATTGGGCCAAAGAGTTTTCAAAAATTTCCTGAAGTCACTCCAATATAAATAAATAACAAAGTCAGAACACATACTGTTTTCATTTGTAATAAATAAAACCAGTAACTTCTTTAAAAAGAAACAGAGAAGGAGAATAGGAAGGAATGGAAGAAGAGTGGAAAAGGAAGAAGGCAGGGAGAAAGGTGGAAGAAACAGAGGGAGGGAGGGAGGAAGAAGGAAGGAAGAGGAGAAGGAAGGAAGAAGGAGGGGAGGGGGGGAGGGGAGGAAGGAAGGAAGAAGAAGGAAGGGGAGGGGGGGAGGGAGGGAGGAAGGAAGGAAGGAAAAAGGAAGAAAAAAAAGTATGCTGTACTATAGACTTACTGTTTGTACCTGTGTAGAAATTTACATTTGTGAAATGTCTTAGTCTGTTGAGGCTGCTATAACAAAAATACTATAGACTAGGTGGCTTTAACAACATACACTTCTTTTTTTTTTAATCTGTTTTAAAATTATACTTTAAGTTCTGGGATACATGTGCAGAACATGCAGGTTTGTTTCATAGGTATACATGTGCCATGGTGGTTCACTGCACCCATCAACCCGTCATCTACATTAGGTATTTCTACTAATTCTATACCTCCCCTAGTGCCCCACTCACTGACAAGTCCTGGTGTGTGATGTTCCTCTCCTTGTGTCCAAATGTTCCCTTTATTCAACTCCAACTTATGAGTGAGAACATGTGGTGTTTGGTTTTCTGTTCCTGTTGCTAGTTTGCTGAGAATGATGGTTTCCAGCTTCAACCATGTCCCTGCAAAGGACATGAACTCATCCTTTTTTATGGCAGCATAGTGTTTCATAGTGTATATGTGCTACATTTTCTTTCTCTAGTCTATCATTGATGGGCCTATGGGTTGGTTCCAAGTATTTGCTATTGTGAACAGTGCTGCAATAAACATATGTGTGCATGTATCTTTATAGTAGAATGATTTATAATCCTTTGGGTATATACCCAGTAATGGGATTGCTGGGTTTAATGGCATTTCTCGTTCTAGACTCTTAAGGAATCGCCACACTGTCTTCCACAATGGTTGAAATAGTTTACACTCGTACCAGTTGTCTAAAAGCATTCCCATTTCTCCATCTTTTGTTTCCTGACTTTTTAATGATCACCATTCTAACTGGCATGAGATGATATCTCATTGTGGTTTTGATTTGCATTTCTCAAATGATCAGTGATGAATAGCTTTTTTTCATATGTTTATTGGCCACATAAAATGCCTTCTTTTGCGATGTGTCTATTCATATCCTTTGCCCACTTTTTGATGGGGTCATTTTTTTCTTGTAAATTTGTTTAAGTTCTTTGTAGAATCTGAATATTAGCCTTTTGTCAGATGGATATACTGCAAAAATTTTCTCCCATTCTGTAGGTTGCCTGTTCACTCTGATATTTTATTTTGCTGCGCAGAAGCTCTCCAGTTTAATTAGATCCCATTTGTCAATTTTGGCTTTTGTTGCCTTTGCTTTTGGTGTTTTAGTCATGAAGTCTTTGCCCATGCCTATGTCCTGAATGGTATTGCCTAGGTTTTCTTCTAGGGTTTTTATGGTTTTAGGTCTTACGTTTAAGTCTTTAATCCATTGTGAGTTAATTTTTGTGTAAGGTTTAAGGAAGGAGTCCAGTTTCAGTTTTCTGCATGTGGCTAGCCAATTTTCCCAACATTATTATTTTGGAAATCCTTTCCCCATTGCTTGCTCTTGTCAGGTTTGTCAAAGATCAGATGGTTACAGTTCTAGAGTCTAGGAAGTTCAAGTTCAAGGCACCAACAGCTTTGGTGTCTGAGGAGGGCCTGCTTCCTTGTTCATAGACAATGATCTTCTTGCCGTGTCCTCTTATGGCCAAAAGGGCAAAGGAGCTTTCTGCTCTCTTTTATAAGGGTTATATTTCCATTTAGGAGGACTCTTTTCTCATGACCAAATCACTTCCAATGGCCCATCTTGAAATATCATATTTGGCATTAGATTTTAACAAATTAATTTTTGGAGGATATAAATTCAGTCTAGCATAATGTTTAAATCTGAATAAACTTAAAAGTAGTATTTCTTTAACTTTGATTACCAATGCCTTATTGACTCTTGCTTTTTCATACTCAGCGGAACATTGAAGGTTTGGGGGCAATAGGTGTTGCCCAAAGAGTGAGATTCTGAGCCTTCTTTTATCTGCAAATAACTCAGCTCCACATGAGTTTTTGCTTATTGAGCTTTTATCTAAAAATTTGTCTCAAGAAAGAGAAAACGAATACAGCAACATTTTAACACTCGTTACCTCTCGCTGCCGGGATACATGAGTATCTGTAATACCTATTATTCTGCTTTTCTCTAATTTTGAAATGTTTCTTAATTAAAAATTAATGATTCAAAAATTATTTTTTGAAATGGCTCCACATGTTTAAAAAATTCATTTAACTTTATTGCTGTTTCATGTCACCAACATATTAATTGAGAATGAATGAAATTAACAAATGCATAGTCTAGGGGATTATTTTAATGATGTTAAGGGTTTTGAATGGATGTAGGAATGGTGGGACATTGCCATTGTTGTAGCCACTCTAATACCAAACGTATAGGAGCTCTGTTGTGCTGGTCCTCCCCAGGTTTCTGCTCTATTCTTCTTCTGAGATGATAGAATTTTTAGACAGGCAAGTGAGCAGTCAAAAAAGGTCTATATTTTCAACATCCTTTATTTTATTTTATTTTATTATTTATTTATTTTATTTTTTTGAGACAGAGTCTCCTTTTGTCACCAGACTGGAGTGCAGTGAGTGCAGTGGTGCAATCTCAGCTCACTGCAACCTCCACCTCCCGGGTTCAAGCCGTTCTTCTGCCTCAGTCTCCCAAGCAGCTGGGACTACAGGCATATGCCACCACACTGTCACGTTCCTGAGTATCCTTTCTGAAATGTAGATGTACTGTCTGAGACTCCATCTTAGAATATTAAATGAGACCCATACCTTAAGGAAGGGAAAACTGAACATTTCGATCTGTATTATTTGTAAGATGAAAAAGAACTGATTCATGTACTTTTAAAATTGGTTATATATAAAGGACTGAAATTTCAGCTAAATGCAAACTGGTAGATCTCATATCTATCGGGCTCACAGACTTTTTTTTGATGAAGAGATTTTATCTAAATATTTAGATTTGGAGCTTCTCTTGGAAAAAAAAAAATAGTAACTGTAGCAACATTGAGTGCACATTCTCACATGGCCCACATACTGTGAAACTAAGAAGTAGCAGAGCCATCTAGAAATGGCAGGAGACTTCATGTTCCCACAGTCTCCATCATCTGCAATGTCTCCTGCTTGCCTCATTTTACTCATTTACCTTACCCCTGAACATGTGGGGCAAAGACTTCTGGATGCACATAGATGCCAGCTAGACCTCTTTTAGATGCAAGCTGCCCCTTGAATTCCAGGAAAACAAAAACAAAAACACTGTTATGATCTCAACTGCAATTCCATGTTCTGTGAAGGATCAAAGTTTCCAATGAGATTTCTGCAAATCCCTAATGGGATCTAGGTTGGCATGAGATAGCTTCCTGCAGTCTCTTCTCTTTACTGTGTCAACACAGACAGGAAACTCATTCCTTTTATTAATATTCAGTCACTCACCCATACAAGGGTAGTCATCTGTACAGCAGTGTTGATAATAGCACAATTAATAACATATTAGGCCTTGCATCTCAAAAGGCTCATTTTTTAATTAGGCTTTAAGGTCCTCCAAAAGCTTTCTTGCTATCCTAAGGAGTATCTCTCTTGGTACTCCTGCCATAGAAATTTCACATTCTTTCCTGTCATCTCTCTCTGCAACTCCTTTCTCTCCTTTGTGTTTTCTCATATGCTTTCTCCATTTTCAATACAAACACATGTGTGTGCACACATACAGATGTGCCCATGCACCCATGCACACACACACACACACACACACACACAACACACACACACATACACACACATACACACATACACATACACATACTTTTTTCTTTAGGTCCTTTTCCCACCTAGACCAGGCCTTTTCTTTCTTATTATCAGCTTCAGAGCTCTCAAAGTCTCACCTTCTCTTTCTACCTATTGTTATTATTTTGTGTGCTTGTTTATTTTCTTCAAACAAGACGTGCCAATTCAATAATGAATGCTGGAAGCAATTTTCCAGATGACATATGTATTTTCTCTGCTTACCTCATAAAATACAAAGTCTGTGGCCTCCTTTCCCTACACCACCAGTTGCATGTATGGATTATGTACATGAGTCGCCACCATTACACGTGATGAAATTTGAAGAAAGCTTTGAATTCCTGCTAAAGGGACTCACAGGGCAAAGCTTAAGTTATGCAATAAGTCAGACAGGCCATGGAACAGGGTATGTGGGAAGCCACCAGTGATTCTCTTCTGCCTGTGGTGTTTGTTGAGAGGAAAATCACAGGACATCTGAGAAAGATGTAGAAACTGTACGAATGTTACGTAAGAGTTTGAAACCTGAGGAATTGCAGAGTGAATACGAGATATAAATGTCTTAGCTTATGACATTGTGAAGATAGAATTTCTTTCTCTGTTTTTGCAGCAATGATTGAATTTTCTTAATCTCCTTTCTCTCAAAATGTCCATTCTTTCCAGTGATGTAGGCAGCCTCTATATATGATGATATTCATGTGTAGCCAAGGAATGTTATATTGGAGAATTTTGGCAAGATCATTTGTCTGATTTAGCTAAAAGCACCTGGACTTTGTCTTTTTGAAACCTAGCATAATGTGAGGCATGCCAATTTAAACCCATTTCAATCTCCACAGTGTTCTTCTAGGAGCTAAGATAATGAATTATGTTCCATGTGAGTCTCCCTACACAGCAAAACAATCTAGCCAGATAGTAAATTAAGTAGTATCTTCTTATAAATTGTGTAACATGGAATGTCAATATGAGACATGGCCACCACACATAATTAGCCTGGAGTAAACACTAAGAGAGTCTACAACCTCAATTCAGATACTTTAGGGCACAGAGAGGAGCAGAAGAGTTTTTTAAAGGGCATATTTTGGCTGAAATTAATATGTCAAAGCAGAAAATTCATATCCTGTTGTCTAGAGACATTTAAGTATTATTTTGCTGGAATATCAGTATACAGGCTGATTTAAACCCAAGGTCTGAACTTAAAAACAATTTTATAAAATACGTAAATAATATATATAACTGATTATTTATGTGCCCCCATGAATTACCAATATAGAGATCATCCTATAAACATACAGATATTCCAGAAAATTTGAGAGGGTAACATTAACAAAACCTTAGGGTTTTATGATGTTTATTATAGCTCAAGAAAATATTTTCTTTCCTTTCTTCTCTCCTACATTTCTTTCCACTTTCTTCTTCATCCCTGTCAAAATACCATGATTAATGCTCACTCTATCTTAAAAAAAAAAAAAAAAACAAGAAAGAACTTGCTGATATGTACTGATATTTTTCTGCTCTTCTAAGATAATTTTTCATCTCCCATAGTCATGTTTGCTTTGCCAGAACAGCTTTTTGCTAGAATGTGGACACAAAGTAGTATGTTTGGGGTTTTTTTTGCATGTAGCTGGAATGAAGAGAAACTGTTTCCAAATATTATAATGACTGATAATGCTTCTAGCATGAAACACCTTCAATAACTTTTTGACCTGTTTTTATTATTTTGTAAGAGAATATAAATAATTTCAGAGTTTGAGAGGTTTTCTATAATCGTGTATGACTTGACTAGTTCACCTGGATTCATCACCCTACCTTTTAAGTTCCTTTTACCATAGGGATAATTTTCAGGTGCTTTATTAAAAAATAGAATAAAATAAAATCATTATGTCAGCCACAAATTGTAACATCTCTGTGCCCAGTGATATCTACATGGTTTGATTTCTTTACATTTTCTTTGTGTTATTCCCAAAGTAATTCAATAGACCCTCCCTCTTTCATTGTTGACTTTCAGATTATTAATAAACTTATTTTGAATACATTGAATAAACATTAGCGTGACAGATTCTAAATTCTAGCCAAAACTTTTTTAAGCTCTGCCTCTGGCATTTGTAAATTTTTAAAAATATGTAAATAAATATCTAATTCTAAACTAATATTTAATTTTGCTAAATCTATTTCTTTTCATTAGATTTTCTTTTCTCCCTAACTTTTTGAATACATAGGAAATAGTGACCAAAACTTTACCATAACCAAAACCTGATTTTGAGGAATTTGGGAAGAATAAGAGGAGGAATTTATTGAAATTCTGTCTTATAATTATTGTTCTGATACAATATCAAGAGGCATATGTAATTCATATGCTAGAGCCTTGCTAATCCACTGTCCTCAAGATGGGTGCTACAAGACTGAAATGTATGTATAGCAAGCTCCTTCCAGTATCTTAGATAATAGACCCTACAGACATAGTCCAATAGAGACTCTCCTGCTGAATTTTCTATTTAAAAAATTTTAATGCTGGAGCTCCAATGTAGTTTGAACACATTTCTTCTATTAATAAAATATTTCTGCCTTCTTGCAGATAGCTACTGGTCATTGTTAACTCAAGCTAATACAATAGTTACAGAAAACACATTTGATATGCTCCACCCAATTAGAATTAATTAATTAGCAGAAAGTTTTGATCCAAATACGATGATATAAGAAAGACTTTCAACAATTTACCAATGGTTTTAAACTACATCCTAGGCAGTAACTTGTGAATCCTCTGATGCAGAAAACAGTTGAGAATTATGACATATAAAACAATAGATACTGTGTATTTTTTCAAAGCTAAGTAATAAAAAAGCTCCCCTTGTATTTGACACACCCCAATGTAGGGCTATTTAAGTTTAGGAAGCTCTTTAAAGTTTGCAGGTATGAATCTGATATGTTAAAAAAAGATACAAGATTGCACCATTTTTCAGGAAAGTGTTATATTATTAAATAGGGTTGTAAAACATCTCATCCAAAGACTCAAGGATTTCACTAATAACAACAAAGATATCCTGAAAAAGATTACAAAGAACTTCTGATGCAATTATAAATCACAGTAATAGTTGCATTAAAAAATTAAGAGAACATTGTCTGGAAATGGCACACTCTACAGGAATGCCTTCCCCCCTCAATTTCCAGAAGAGAGTCTCCATTAGTTATGGCAGTTAAAGAACACTAAAGACCAACAGATATGATGCTGCCTTATGCTATTACAGAATGTTAAGAACAGAGTTACTTGTGCCTTGATTTGGTAAACATGCAACATTGTTGGATTCAGGCCAAAATAGGATAAGATACCCATTTTGCAGCAGTTCTATCATCTAACAGTTACCGGAAACTCAGCATGAAAAGGTAAAATAGAACAACAATACAAAGATAAACCAATGAGTCAGTGGTGATTTTAAAAACTAAAGGAATATCAATAATAAAAGTATTGAATTGTGTTGGATTGCTGGAAGTTTTTTAACATAAATTCAGCACTTGATCCCAGGTTTTTAAAATAAACGAGCTACTGAAGAGAGCATGAATGTGTGGTTCTGGTATGGCGTATCTATCTATCTATAATAATCGAACAAATGATTGAGATACCAGTGCAGTTACTGAATTTGGAATGTTTGCACTTCTCCTTTCTTGCCATACACGGAAAATAAAACATACAAGACAGTGTTAAGAAATAACAAAGAATCACGTTGGAAGCTGTGTAGTGCTGCCATACTTTCTTTAGCTAGAGAATGGTCATCGGCACAATTGTTCATTGTAGTTTTTTGCCCTTTCATATGACAGGGTCAAATCTGCACATTTTTTAAAAATGTAATTTGTGAGGCTTAGTGAAAAATTAACTTTGTTTTATCAAAGCTGGCTTAAATAGGTGTATAAAACAAAGGTTACTTTAATTCGTTTTGCTTTCATTTTTATTATAATACTGAACTGGAATATATTTTAAAGCATTAGTGAAATGATGTCCTGAATCAAAGTTTTTAATTTTTTAGTTTATAAAATTATGATTTATGCATGACATACACCAAAGTTTATAATCACCATGGGTGACACTCCAGCAAGGAAGGAAGCAATTTCAGAAGAAAATGTAGGGGCTGGGAAGAACAGTCTTAGTAAAATAGAAAGCAAGTTGAGCCCCCTCAAGAACATGTTTTTAAATTATTATGATAGAGCATAAGAAATTGTGTAAATTGGCACCTTCATGGGATTTCATTCATTTTGTCAGTCAACAAATACAAGTTTAGTACCAATATGTGTCTAAAACTGTGCGGAGACTTAGGTCAGTGCGGCCCTTGTCCTTGAAGATGATGAGAAAGAGATAGATCCATTGTTTCAAATAGAAAGCAATTCTGAATGTATCCTTGTCTCCCCTACTCATTATGGTTCCATTTAGGCAGGAAAGGAAGCTAAGCATTGATGAGTTAGAATATGAATGCCTCCAGGGAGTCAAGTGGCAGAAGGAACAATGCTTATAAATTAATCAGAAGTCAAGATGAATAGAGAACTGTAATGTGGCCTTGAGGAACATGGCGTGGAATGTCTTTAGGATGAAAGAAATAGAGTTTGGAGAAAAGAGATGGTACAGATAGCATGTTGTCCAATCACCTAGTAAAGTATCACTCCTTTCCATTGTGATTAGACCAATTTGCCATTCATCTATTCTGACTTAAATTGACCTTAAGACACCACTGGTATCACAATATTTTGTTCAGTTATTATGTATAGACAGATGTCAAACTGGTCTTTAAAACCACACTGTATTGATTCTGATAAATTTTAAATTCTAAAGGACATTTTTGATGTTGAGAAAATGATTTCAATTAATTGTGCAAAGTCAAGCTATAAATTTCAAATTAGACATGGCAACCCTAAGTATAGGAGACATCTATTTTCCTCTTGGACTTGAATGCATATTCAAAGCCATCTCTGTGCAGACAATGGGAGCAGTATTTATTTTAGAAAAGAAAAATAGGGAGCTCAAATATGTTGAATAATCAATGGCTGTACAATAATATAAAGGAATTGAATAGATTTGTCAGCATGTCAGTCAGAAATGAATTACAATTGTAGTAAAGAAATAAAGGTAAAAGGAATTTCTCTGAGGAAAAGAACCATGCAAAATAAAAGCATTAGTGTGACATACAGTTTACAGAAACTCTCCTTGTGGAGATTAAAGTTTATGTTTGTTGACAGTACTACAGGAACTTGTCACACAATGTAAAAATGATCATGCCATAACCACTTCTTCACTGATGGCTTGATTTTACAGGCAGTGATCTCCATTAGATGGAATTCAACATGCATTTCTACCTACTGACATTGGCCAGAGTAGGTACATGGATGAATGGACATAATTATTTGAAACCAAAATAGTTTCTGCCATGAGATATTTTATGCCATCATTCCATAAGAACCAGTCCTCTTGTTTATACATTGGAATGATGTTAGGAAAAATAAACACAAATTGAATTACTTATGTTTTATTTTATAGATATCATTTCTACCTAGCTGTAGCAAATGACATAGGCTACTTGGATTCTCAGAAAACTGAGACCTCCTAGAAAAATTAATAGTGATGTTAGTAATAGCAGAATTCATGGGAGCAATAGCATATATTTACTGGGCACTTATATAATAAGCATTTTCTTTGTTTTCCTTGCTTTAGTTCTCTAATATTTATAGTGCAAAACTACCTTGATAATCTTTATTTTACGTGTTAAGAAATGAAGCTTGGGCTAAATATCCAAATAAATCAATGCCCTTTGAAAAGCAAAAAAGAAACAGAACCTAGCTTCAAAGCCTGGCTGGCTCTAATGAAGGCAGCAAGACAGGTCCAAACCATCTGTACCAAATATGTCACAAACTCAAGTGTAACTTAAAGGTGTCACTGCACTTTGAGTCTCTTCTTTTGGGTAGGTGTTGTGTTTTACATAAATTTGCAGAAAGGGATCACAATCTAATACAAGTCTCAAGTTTAATCCTCAAAATGAAGCAGATTTATTTGTGTATCTTTCTCCTGGGCTCTAATTTCCTAATCATATATATTAATGCCAGTAGAACTTGTCTTTGAGAGATACAGCTCTTACCAATCTTTGGAAGTGTTAAAAGATACTGCTACTTCATGCTCTTTTTACATTTTTGGTTCTTATGACTATCCTATTAGAGTTTATATTGCCAATATGAATATTGCCATTTGCAGGAATTGTTTCAAATTTTAGTGGTTTGGGCAGCAATGTGCTAAAAAATGTTTAACAAATGACTCTCCAGAAAAAAAAGCATACACATATATGGATACATAAGTTTAGAATGAATGTTGTAATACATAGGAAACAAGTTACAAATAGTGATAAAATGTGTGATATTCTTTCTTGTAAATTTTACACAGTCAATTGATTTTCGATAAGACTGTTCCCTTGATTTTTGTCAAACTCTGGTATTTATTACCAATGCACTGGTTATAATTGATCAATTACTATAGCACATTCTGACATGAATATTGGTATTTTAATTTATGTTAATAAGACAAAACAATAAATATATTGAAATGTCACTAATTCATCAATGACCAACTTCTTTGCTGATTCAAATAATTGTTTTGAAGTACTAAGATAACATTTCATAGTTTTGTTTGTATTATTAATAATGTTAAAGGTACAGACATGACACTTTCAAATTTGTCTATATTATTAATATTTTCTCCATTATTTTCTTAACCCTATAAGGGTCACCAACTACAGCCCAAAGGGTAAATCTGGCCTACCCTCTGCCTTTCTAAATAAAGTTTGATGGAGTATTGCAAGCCTATTTTTTTTTATGTATTGTTGTGTCTGCTTTTATGTTAGAACCGCAGAGTTGAGTAGTTGTTACAGAAAACATATTTTACACAAAGTCTAAATTGTTTATTTTTTGGCCCTGTATAGGAGATGTTTTTAGTCAAAATAATAAATCAAGCCCTGATTTGTGGTGTTTGCTGGTTTCCATAGTATAAACACTTTCACTGTAATTATTTTCAAGCTATCAATACAATATGACTAACTGTACCATAAAAGTCTAGAGTTGGAGAGAAATGCTCAGTTGCACACCATTGGTTGGAATTACACCATACCCATGCAAAGGGGGTAAGCAAGGCCAAGAACGTAAGATAAGAGTAAAATGTGGTAAAGTAGTTATGAAGTTGTAGATTGAATTGTCTCTCTCCAAAAAGATTTGTTGAAATTCCAAAACCTTTGGTACCTTGAATGTGGACTTTATTTGGAAGTATAGTGTTTGCAAATGTAACCAAGTTAAGATGAGGTCACACTGGATTATGGTGCATCCTAATTTCAATCAAGAGAAAGATTTAATGACATAGAGAGACACAGGGAAGAAGGCCCTGTGAAGACAGAGGCAGAAATTGGAGTTATACTGCCACAAATTAAGGGATGCCAAGGATTACCAGCAATCACCAGAAATTAGAAAAAGCAAGGAAGAATTTTCACCCCCTTCCCTGCTTCCTGAGCATTCAGAGGGAGCATGGGAACAATTTGACTTCAGACTTCCAAACTTCAAAACTTGTGGTAACTTTGTGGTAATGTATAGCAGTTCCTTTCAGAAAAGAATACTGAAGTGTTGACCTCTAAGTGTTTATTAGTTCTGTTCTTCACATAATTAATTCCATTGAATTCTTATATAATTTAATTTTTAATAATGGCTATGTTGAATAAGTTTGCAGATTCCAGAGGATTTAACAAAATCATGAGCTAATTTGGGCCGGCTCCAGCACACCATTCTTAAAGCAATCAGTAGTGGCAAGGCTACATGCTCCCCTGAGGGAGGGAAGAGAGTTAGAGCCCAGCTTTCCAGCCTTCCATGGTTCTAGAAAACCAGTTTTGTTAAGTGGGAAGTAACAATGAGAGATATCAGGGAGCAAATAAAGCTCAGTCCTTGCTGTTTAAGCTGTAACTTGTGGATCTGATTTGTCTGACAGAAACTGAAATGAGAGCCCAAGTCATAGGCATAAGGGATGAAATATGATTTTGAAATTCACCTAATCATGTTGCCTCACCTTTTGATGTGATGCCTGTTTCAGTCAAGACTGGCTCAGGTAGTGCACAGAACTGAGCCCCTGGTGTGAATATCAGTTGCCCAATCTTGGACTACAAAATGAAGCAGCAAAATAAATGAGGTGGGATCTGTTATGAATCTTAATTTAAAAATAAAAAAAGTTTAGAATTTTCAAAAATATGTTATTCATTGCCCTTTTTTTTTTTTTTTTTTGAGACAGAGTCTCACTCTGTCGCTAGGCTGGAGTGCAGTGGTGTGATCTCGGCTAACTGCAACCTCTGCCTCCCAGGTGCAAGCAGTTCTCCTGCCTCAGCCTCCTGAGTAGTTGCGACTACAGGCCCATGCCACCACGCCCACCTAATTTTTGTATTTTTAGTAGAGACAGGCTTTCACCATGTTGGCCAGGATGGTCTCGATCTCTTGACCTCGTGATCTACCCGTCTCAGCCTCTCAAAGTGCTGGGATTACAGGTGTAAGCCACCACACTTGGCCTTCTTGTGTATTTTCAAAGAGTATTTTCCCAAAACTTCAGATATGTAGTAAATCCTAGTGGCATATAGCTCTTAAATGCATATGTAAACATTTTAATTTTAGTAGCACTTTGTATTGAAACTGCTCATCCTCTGCCAAAGGAATACACATTTTATGTCTCATTATTTTTAAGCTTGAAGAGCGAACTGCTAAACATTTAGTAATGGGAAGACATGTTTAGTAATAGAATCATGTTAACCATAAATAGGCATTAGATATGAAGATCAGTTGAGTAGAAATCAAGTTCTTTATTTCTATTAAAGTGACAGATGTAAGTCCTTTCTCTCACCTCTTTTATCCCTTCCTATTCAGTGGTGAGAGAAGTTGATATTTGCTGACACTGTACAATCACTTGAAGGTTAGATTTTTGATTTCCCGTTGACAGACCAGCTTCTAACTCCTCAAGGTCAAGAGTACTATTTTATATTCTACCAGTAACTGTAGGGAATTCTGATCCACAGGTTATCTCTTTAAAGAAAAGTTCTTTGGTATACTAAGTAATTGGGCTGTTGTCCTTTTTCTCCATTCCTGTGTTTAACCAATAATATGAGGATTTCATTATCATCATCTCCCAGATTGTTTTCTCCTGGCTTAGTTTGGACATTTATTGAAACACTTCTTTTGTTACATAAACATTGCCTGTAACAGAGGGGCTGCAGTGATTTTGCAATGAGGGAACCCTGCCTTGCACTATGTACTGTATGTTACTCTTCAGCTTGTTCACTAATAATCATACTGTAGCTCTGGATACCAAACCCCAGTTAGTCAGAAATTCTAAGGTGAAATCATATGGCTTGGGAATATTTTGATGCATAGAATGATAATGCTTCGTCTTGTGGAGTGGAAAAAAGTATATAACTAACTTTTCATGTTTGACATTTTAAAGGTAACTTACAACTTAACAGGAAAAGTGATGGTTGGGTAAAGTAAAATAATATATTTAGCCTCTGAGTTACACAGTCAAACCCCTGACATAGAGGATAAGGCTGAGAAAGGTATTCTTTGCAAAATTTTTAACTCGTCATGCCATTGACTATGTCATAGGTCTAAATAAAATGATCAAGGGGAAACTTGGCTTTTTTTCCCCTATATTTTAACCAATATAGAAATAAAAGTGCTAGTATTGTTTTTATCATGTATAATTTGAGGTATTGTATTTTTATAGAAGGAAATTTAATAAGGTATTTTTATAAGGCATCAAACTGATTTTCATACTTTAATTTCTATTCATCCATTAAAATTCAGGACCATTAATAAGTAAAAGGAAATTGTCCACAGATAAACACACACACACACACATAAACACACACCCATTTCTACTCTTGCCCCAAACATACATTTTAATCAACTCTATCTTCTGCTGTTGTTTGGAGTCTATTACCATTTAATGTTCTAGGCCTGACTTCCAGGCATTTTCTTATTGTTTTCAGTCATACAGAGAGAGCTCAGAGGAAGGAAAGCTACAACTTGATGAGAATTATACCAACGTTCTTTGGCAGGATAGGTCTCCCTTTGGCAGAAGAGGCCATCTTCAGTATGGGGTGCAGAGTCTTAGAAAATAATATTGGAATTCCTCTAGGTTGAATATTAAAATAACCGCGGCACTTGAGAAAATCACTCCTAGGGTCCATGCTTAAATTAGATTCTTGTTAAGTTGTACGATGTTCCTAGGTATTCCTCTAAGAGAAACAAAAAATATATCTATGTCCACAAAAGCTTTGTACAAGGATATTCACAGCAGTCTTACTAGTAAGAGCAACAATCCAGAAACAATCCTTCTCTTGTCTAACTAGAAAAGGATAGATTATTGAATAAAGGGTAACTTTATTTATAATGGAATACTGCATGGGAGTAAAAAGGGGGACAGAGATCTACACTGGTTAATCTTAAAGACATTATGTTAAGGGAAATAATTCAGACTCAAAAGGCTATGTATTCTACAGTTCCAGTTCTTCAAAGTTCTAGAACAGGCAAGGCAAATCAATGGTGATGAAACTCAGAAGAGTTCTTGCTTTGAGTGAGGGGAGTGAACTGGGTGTGAAGCATGAGAAATATTTCTAGGATAATGGAAATGCATATATTTTAACAGGCACGTAGGTTACTTGTGTATATATTTGTTAAAATTGATTGTGTTCTTAAGATCTCTGCATTCACTCTGTGTAAATTATACCTCAGTATAAAGTCACCAGGTGCTATGGAGAAAATAATGATTTTGTAAGGTACTTTTTTATACATAATAATTTGCCTTCCTCCGATTCTCTTAATTTGTTCAAAATACAGTCCCATCTACTATATTTATTTTATCCTGTGGTCAATAAAGGCATGGATGGAAGGCTTCTGACAGAGTGGAAGAGTTGGGAGCACTAGAAACCTGAATCTCTACCTACACAAAAATTGCACAGGCAGAATCAGTCTGATATAAATATTTTAAAACTCTGGAGTCTGTTGAAGGCTTACAACTTCCAGGGGAAGCTTAGATGGTACATTTCAGTTAATTTTTGACCATGTCACTTCATAGCACAGTAAGAGCTACACATCCCTTGCATACAGATTGCAGTGTACTTGTACACAGGAGCTTGCACACAAATAGCAGGCCCAGGGTGGATGAAAAATAATCCTGCTTTCCAAATGTCAGAGATCTTTGCTGTGATTACTGACTTCTGTTTCTGATTACAGAGGTGCAGACAAAGAGGCACCTCTTTGTTGTGACTCCCCCTCCTTATTATTGAAAGCCAATTCTCCTCTAATTCAAATGATTTCCAGGCAACTTAAAGGACCAATAACGTTCCCTCCTTTGTTTCTTTCTTTTTCCTCCTCTTGGGAGCCAGATATTGAAGATGAGGATATTCAAAAGTAATTGCAGACTGGATGTGGTGGCTCATGCTATAATCCTAGCACTTTGGGAGGCTGAGGTGGGTGGATCACCTGAGGTCAGGAGTTCAAGACCAGTCTGGCCAACATCGTGAGACCCTGTCTCTACTAAAAATACAATAATTAGCCAGCATAGCAGCGCAAGCCTGTAATCCCAGCTACATGGGAGGCTGAGGCAGGAGAATCGCTTGAACCCAGGAGATGGAGGTTGCAATGAGCTGAGATCATGCCACTGCACTACAGCCTGGGTGACAAAGTGAGTTCCTGTCTCAAAAATAAAAAGTAATTTCATATATGGAGAAATTAAAAAGTTATTGTGCATGCACAGGGGAAGACACAGGCTCAGAAAACACCAGAGCAAAACCAAACAGAAGCACCAATAAACCTGAGAGAAGGAGGAAATATAATTTACAGAGTTATCACATTATTATTATTTTTAAAATAAAATGTCCAGTGTACCACACACACAAATCACAAGGCATACAGAAAATAGAAAATCATGGCCCATTCAAAGGAGAGATATAAATGAACAGAGGCTCGTCCTGAAAAGAGCTGATGGTGGATCTACTAGACAAATACTTTAAAACTACTGTCTTAAAAAACAAACTGGGCAAGTTTAAGGCATACAAAAAGTGAAGAAAACAATGTATGAACAAAGTGTCACAAGATTTTTGATTACTGATTCATTTAAAATAATAGAAAACCTTAAAAAAATTCTGGAACTAGAAAGTACAATAACTGAAATAAAAGTTTACTGGAGTGATTTAAAGACAGATTTAAACAGGCAGAAGAAAGAATCTGAACTTGAACATGGAACAATGAAAATTATCAAGTTTGAGGAACAAAAATAAAAAATTAAGTGAATGGGTCTAAGGGTCCCAGAAGGAGAAGAGAAAGAAAGAAAAAGGAAGAGAAAAAACTAAAAGGAAGAAATGCGAAATCTTTCCAAATTTAACAAAGGACATAAATATTAACATCCAAAAATCTCAATTAACTTCAAACATACTGCATTAAAAAGATAGACCCACACCAAGACATATTATAATTAAACTGTGGAAAGACAAAGAAAGAATTTTGAAAGCAGTAAGGGAAAAGCGACTTGTCATATACAAGGGCTTCTTAGTAAAATTATTAGCAGAGTTCTTATAAGATATATTCACAGAAAATAACCAAGAATTCTATATTCCACATAATAATTCTTAAAAGCTGAAAGAGAAATTAGAACTTCCCATATAAATAAAGCCTTACGAATTTTTTTTTTTTGGTGGGACCTACTCTGAAAGAAATTATAAAGGTAGTCACTCAGGTTAAAATGAAAACTTGACAGTTTCATTTTAGAATGAAATATAGACAGTAAAACTTGAATTTCTATGAAGAACTAAAAATCTCCATAAAAGTAAATACATGGGAAATTATAAAATTATTGTAACAATGATGTGTGACTCCACTTTTTGTTTTCTTTTGTTTTGGCTATTCAAATTAGTATGTGGTTTTTTTCCATTCATTCTGTTTTATAATATACAACATTCATCAATTTTTGCATGTTAAGCCATTCTTGCTTTACAGGAATAAATTCCACTTGGTCATGGTGTATGATCTTTTAAATGTGCTGTTGAATTTGGTTAACTAGTATTTTGTAAAAGATTTTTGAATCAATCCTTGTAAAGAATATTGGTCTGTGGTTTTCTTGCAGTGTCCTTGTCTGGCTTTGGGATCAGGGTAAGGTTGGCCTTATGGAATCCGTTTAGAATGTACTCTCCTCCTCAATTGTTTTGGAAAAGTTTGAGAAATATTGATGTTCTCTTTAAATGTTTGGTAGAATCCGTTGGTGAAGCCATGAGATCCAGGTCTTTTCTTTGTCATGAGATTCTTGATTAGTGATTCAATTTTACAAATCTATTCAGATTTTCTATTTCTTTATGGATGAGTCTTAGTAGCTTTTGTATTTATACAAATTTGTCTGTTTCTTCTAAGTTTTCCAACTTGTTGACATACAGTTGATCACAGTTCTCTCTTATAATCCTTTTTATTTCTGTAGAATTGGTAGCAATGTTCCCCACTTTATTTCTAATTTGAGTAATTGGACTCATCTCTTTAGTACATCTAGCTACAGATTTCTCAATTGTATTGATCTTTTCAAAACTCAACTTTTAGTTTTATAGATTTTCCTTGTTAGTTTTCATTTCTTTATTTTGTTTTTCTCATTTTGAATCTTTATTTTTTCCTTCCTGCTGCTAGTTTCGGGTTTTGTTTTGTTTTTCTTTTTCTAGTTCTTAAGTTGTAAACTTGAACTGTTAATTTGAGATCTTTCTTTTTCTTTTTTTAATGTAAGCTTGTATAGCTATAAATTTCCCCCTTTGTACTTCTTTGCTATATCTTAGTTTTGGTATACTGTGTTTTTGTCTTCATCTGTCTCTAAATATTTTCTGTAACTTTTTTGTGATTTCTTCTTTGATCTACTGGTTGTTTAGAATTGTGTTATTTAATTTCTACAAATTAGAACTTTTTTTGTTCCTTTCGTTATAGATTTTTAACTTCATCCGATTGTGGTAGGAGAAGATACTTTGCATAATATCTATCATTTAAACTTACTGAGACAGAATTCAACATCCCTTCATAATAAAAATAATAAAAATACTCAAACTAGAAATAGAAACTATTGTAACATAATAAAAGCCATACATAGGAAACCCACAAAAACATTATGTTCAATGGTAAAACACTGAAAGTTTTTCCACCAAGATCAGGAATAAGGCAAGAATCCCCACTTTCACCACTTCTACTAAACATAGTGCTAGAAGTGATAGCCAGAGAAATTTTGCAAAAAATGGGATGAGGTATCTAAACTAGATCATCTCTGGATGATCTGATTCACAGATGATATGATCTTGTATTTAAAAAACTTTAAAGATTTCAGAAAACATTTTAGAACTAAATAGAAAATTCAGGGAAGTTGCAGGATACAAAATCAACATGCAAAAATCAGTTGCATTTCTATACACTAACAATAAACAATTTAAAAAAGAAAATAAACTATTTCATTTACAATAACATTGAAAAGAACAAAATATTTAAAAAGTATCCAAGAAAGTGAAAGATTTGCACATTAAAAACTACAAAACATGGCTAAAAGAAATTAAAGAAGGTATAAATTAATGGAAACACATCCCATGTTTATGGATTGGAAGAGTTAATGTTGTTAAGATGTCAGTACTACCCAATGCAATCTACAGATTTAATGCAATTCCTATTAAAATTCCAAGAGTGGTCTGGAGAAATAGAAACAAATTCTAAAATTCATTTGGCATCCTAAGTGACCCTAAGTAGCCAAAACAATCCTGAAAAACAAGAACAACAAAAAAAGAACAAAAACTGGAGGACTCATACTTCCTTCCTAATTAGAAAACTTACTACAAAGCTACAATCAAGGGTGGGTTATTGACATAAGAATAGATATACAGATCAATCAAACAGAATAGAGAAACAAAAATAAAGCCTGTCATGTAAGTCAAATGATTTTTGACAAGGGTACCAAGACCAGTCAATGAGAAAAAGAATGTCTTTTCAACAAAAGGTGCAGAGAAAAGTATCCACTTTTCTCATGCAAAAGAATATTCACATGCAAAAGAATGAAGCTGTGTTTTTACCTAATACCATATACAAAAGTTAACTCAAAATGGATTTGTGATCTAAATATAAGACCTAAAACTTTAAAGCTCTTACGAGAAAACGTAGGGCATATCCTTCACATTAGATTTTCAGTGACTTATTAGATATGACACTGTAGGCACATGCAGCAAAAGAAAAAATAGACAAATCGAATTTAATATATTTTTTTAAAATCTGTGCCTCAGAAGACACTATCAACAGGATAAAAGGGCAACCTACAGAATGGAAGAAAATATTTGCAAATCATATATCTGATAGGGTTGAAATCCAGAATATATAAAGAACACCTAAAACTCAACAAGAAAGAAAAACAAACAACCGAGTTCAAAAATGGGCAAAGGACTTCAATAGACATTTCTCCAAAGATACACAAATGGCCAATAAACAGATAAAAAGGTACTTAACATCATTAATCATTAAGAAAATGCAAATTAAAACTATAATAAAATGCAAGCCCACTCCCATTAAGATGGCTACTATTTTTAAATGCAGAAATTTCGTGCTGAGATGGATATAGAGAATTGAAACCCTTGTGCACTCTGTTAGTGGGAATGTAAAATGGTGTACTGTGGAAAATAGTATGGCAGTTCCTGAAAAATAAAAATAAAGATAATAAAAATGGAATTACCATATAATCCAGCAAAGCCACTTCTGAGTACATACCCCAAAGTATTGAAAGCAGAGTCCTGAGGAAATAGTTGTATGTCTGTGTTCATAGCAGCACTATTCACAATAGCTAAGATTTGAAAGCATCCCAAGGGTCCACTGACAGACGAATGCATAAACTCAGTGTATTGTATACATACAATGCGATATTATTCAGCTTTCAAAGGAAAGAAAATTCTGACATTTGCTACAACATGGATGAACCTTGAGGACATTATGCTAAGGAAAATAAGTCAGTCACAAAAAGACACTGCATGTTCCACTTATATGAGATACTTAGAATAGTCAACATCATACAGATAGAAAGTAGGATGGTGGTTTGCAGGACCTGTGGGGAGAATGGATTGGGAAGTTCTTGTTTAAGGGGTATAGTTTCAGTTTTGCAAGATGAAAAGTGTTTTGTATACAGATGATAGTGATACTTGCACATTCACGTAAATGTACTTAATGCTATTGAACTGCACACTTAAAAACGGTTGCTGGTAAACTTTTTATGTATTTTACTACGATTTTAAAAATTCAAAAAAAAGGCAAGTACAAATGTTGTGTCTTTTTTTAATAAAAGAGACTATGTCTTTAAGGAGCCAGAGGAATTATTTTATATCATATATGATATGTGTATGATATATATAGAGCTTATATCATACAGTTCTAGCAGGACTGAATCTCAAATTATAATTCCTAGATCTCCGATTTTCACTTTAATCCAGACTGAATCTGCTAAAATAAACATACCGTAGTTACAAGCAAAAGGTAGGAATACGGTGGTACTCATTCTTTATAACTCAAGCCACATCTCTTCTTAGTTAAAACCTTGAGAACAAATGTAGCAGTATCAAAAAAGGTTACTTTAATTTATATTCTACTCAAGGTGTGTACATTAATTTAATGACTGAAAAAAAAGGTTCTGTTGAGTAAAAGTATGCAAAAATTCTTGAGCTAAGCTATTTAATGATGCCAGCAACAAAGCTCAGTGGATTTGTGGTGACTACCATTTTATTTCCTGCCTTTTGAGTAGAATACCATTCTTTTTAATTGTGTGAGTCAAAACTCCAAATATATGCAATTTTTATCTGTATCTTTTTTAGTTGTGATTTTCTATTTAAAGTCTAAATGGAGAATTCTTCCCACGTTGGAATGTAACCTCTTGGGAAACATATACAGGAGGTGTCCAAGGTATCCATCCTCAAATAAAATTCTTAAATAAATATTCTGATGCGTTGCAAAGGAAGCTCATAAATGTCTCTTTTTGCAACATAAGCAATATAATACCCCTACACAAGGATAAGGATGCAGAAATGCAGTATTTTAATGTTAGAAGTTAATTTTGTGAGTATTAAAGATGTTAGGTCAAAAAATGATAAAGCTCATTAAAGAAAAATTTATGCCTACATTTGACTATTTTTTCTATATACCATCATTTAAACTACATTTTAAAGAGAGATTTCCTAGTTGAGATATGTTGACTCAAAACCATTAAAATAATTATCTTGGTTTTAATATGTCTTTTTAAATTTTTTAGAACTAGGTGTTGAGTATTTCATGTGGATTAGGGAGTCTCCTGAGTACTTTATATATATTATGTCATTTTCTTACAGCCGTCCAGTAAGTTTGTTAAAGTATTTATTCTAACATTTCAGATAAGAACATGAAAAATTTTAAAATGTGTCACTTAGAGCAAGGTAAGCAGATGGCAAGCTTATTTATACCAGAATTTGTACCTAAGCAGTTTGATCTTAGAACCTTCACCTTGAAGTACTATTTTGTACCATTCCCTGGCAGAAACCTTATCCATAAATAGAAAAGTAGGAGATATTTCCTAGGAGAGTTTGTTCTGTCAATCCTTTTTTCAAAAGAGGGGAAGTCATCAGTTGTCATATTTCACTCTTGATTCCTAAAGCACCACAAAACCTGACATTTTCCTGGTCAGAATTTGTTTCAGCATATGCCCGTAATAAAAGATAACAAACTCAAATGTTAAAAGGAATGAAGAAAGGCAGGGAACATGCATGAAAAGATGTTGCTGTGGAGATGAGTGGGGTGCACTTGTGTAGTTTCTGTTCTTCGAAGCATGGGCAATGACCACCTGATTAAAAATGGATGAAATGGAGAAACTACTGGCTAGCATAATAGTAAGTTCAGTGGTAATGTGGGACTTTGAATTGATTTATTCAAATGTTTATTTCTCTGTCTTCCTGAAATTCCCCTGGCTCTTTCTTTGTGTAGAGTTTTATCTTCAAGGCAGTAGCAAGAGGGATGTAGCAGTCCAAGCCTTATGATCATGACCAATAGTATCTAGGAGAAAGGGAAGGGACAGCTTGAGAAGCTTCTCAGAAGATGTAGGAGGAAGGAACTTTTCCAAAAGCCCAAGAAAATTGTCTTCTAACATCTTATCAGTCTGTATTTGGTCATATGTCCTAGGAGGAACACATTTCTGCTAAAAGAGAAAATTTAGAAACTGAGGGGGTCACCTTTCGTGGAGTCATAAAGGCTATGTGAAGTTGTGAATCTAAACTGACATATTTCTGCCAGGAAAAGGAGAGGAAAGAATGGATGCTGGTCACTGGTGTCTTCTACATACCTGCTTAGCTTCAGCCATTTACTGTTTTTAGGGACTTTGGGGTGAGATCTTTGGGTTTCTTTTATGAGGAAAACTAAAAATTTGTGAGAATCACTTTTGTGTTTAAAAATAACTACACATGATTAATGGTACAAATAGTTTGATAGAATAAGTAAGACCTAGTGTTAGATAGATCAGGAGGGTGACTATAGGAAACAGTAATCTATTTTACATTCCAGAATGGCTAGAAGAGAGTAATTTGAATGTTTCTAACATAAAGAAAAGACAAATATTTAAGGTAAGGGATATCTCAAATACACTGATTTCATCTTTACAAATTATATGACTGTGTTAAATTATCACATGTACACCCAAACTGGGCACATCTGTTATGCATCAATAAAAAATTCTGGCCACGTGCTGTCTCATGCCTGTAATCCCAGCACTTTGAGAAGACAAAGCGGTACATCACTTGAGATCAGGAGGTTGAGACCAGCCTGGCCAACATGGTGGAACCCCTGTCTCCAGTAAGAATACAAAAGTTAGCTGGGCGTGGTGGCACATATCTGTAACCCCTATTTGGGTGGCTGCTACTTGGGTGGCTGAGGAGGGAGAATTGCTTGAACCTCAGAGGCAGAGGTTGTAGTTAGCTGAGATTACGACACCGCACTCCAGCCTGGGTGACAGAGCAAGACTCCATCAAAAAAAAAAAAAAAAAAGAAAATGTGCTTAAAAAATAAATTAAATGGACAGCCAAAAAAAATGCATTTTCACATCAAGGATAGCTTATAGGGTATAGCAGCATCTGTTCTAGGTTGTGGTCTAAAATTGGGTAACACGAGGGATTATTGAGAAAACTAGGAAGAAGCGTAATGTTCTGTGTTTGACCCATCATACTGGCAAGGAAGAGATCGTAGGCAATACCAGAAATGGAGCCAAGATCAATACTTGAGAAAAACAAGCACAGACTAGAAGAAATTATGTAGACTTAACCAAACTGACAATATCAACAACAATGCTTTTATTCCCAGGATCCTTTTAAGCAGGCTGGTTTGCCCCCTTCTAAAACTCTAACTCTGAACTTAAGATACAACCCACGCAAGTTCTGTAGAAACTGGAATCAATTCTTATGCCATTAGTTGTTATGCCAAATCAGTTTAACAGTCCACTGTTCCAGTGACCTATACGATTGTCACTGTTCTTACTACCTTCCTTCCATCTTTGAGCTCTCACTATCTACCATGGATTGTCCTATGTTTAACCTATATTCATTTGTTAATCTTGTGAAAAGATTGTTTTGCTCATTTTACAGATGACATATAAATTCACAAAAGGCCGATGAGTTACCTAAGCTCAGAGACCTCAGGAAATGATAGGGCCAGAATTTATTTCCAAATCTACTGGACTTGAAAGCGTGGCTATTTTATTACAAAGCTGTTTTATCTTCACTGCCCTTATCCCCACTATGACCAATATGCAGGAAATAAGTATGATCTCATCACACCACTTGAGACAAGCTAATGTTATCAGCGTAACCAGGGAGTACACTTTCTGGAGGGAAAAAAGTGTATCTGTTTTTAAATTTTTACAGCTAGATAATCTACATTGTTTTATTTCAACATAGACCCATACGGCATTCATGTATATCTGCTTTGTATCTTAACCTGTCTTTTTCTTCCACACTTACCTTTGTCTTGATTATCCACTCTAGGGTTGGTACGTTAACTGAGTAGCTGAACTTTACTGGGAATCCAGCACTCCCTAGGAATCGATTATCATTTCCTGATTGTTATTTATGTGTTTCCAATATCCTTGCTTCTTGCTCTCCAAAAATCTTGGAAATCTTTCTACCTGATTCTTTCCTTCCTACCTTCAATTAAGTTATAAATAAGATTTTTTTTTTTTTTTTAAGTATCAAGAGTTTATAACATTCTCTTAGTTCCAGGAAATTTGGGACTAGTGATGAATGTAGATAAAATGTCTGGACTTTGTTTGTTTGTTTTTGTATTGATTCTTAGTTAGTATTTGGTTAATATTTTAGCTACAGAGTGTGAATCTTTTTACTTGCTGTGTGTTGTGTGTTTGTGCAGGGAAGGATCCCATTCTACTGAGTCCTCCTTGAAATTAAAGCCTGGCTCCCTCAACGTTAATGCTTTCAGCACTCACCACAGTGTCTTGTTCGTTGTAGATTCTGAACATACATTTGTTGGATGGTTGGGTTTGTAGTAAAATGCATCCATTGATTTTTAAAAATTAAAAATGTGAGCTGTGTGATATCATTCTTAACCACACAGTTTTTTGAAATCTGTCCAAATTTGTACAAATTCTTGTTTTTTTCATTTTTTTTTTTTTGGGCAGGGGGCTGAGTGGGTGAAATAGTACAACAGAAACCATGATTCATTCTTGATTTGGAAAAGAAAGCCTCACCCTGTAAGGAAGCCATCTAGAGAATCTGTAATGAGAATAAAAGAAACCACCTCATCCTGGGCTCTCAGTTTCATGGCCCTTGATGACTTACCAAGTACAAATGAATCTGTGCCTCTTAAAAATAAAGCTCATTTTTTTTTTTAATGGGAGACAGTTTATAGTTTATCAAAAAGCTGCATTAAGGTGTTTAATAAATCATGCTGCATACAGTGCAGGGGCAAGAAAGCACAGTTTGTCTAAAATAAAATATGTTAGGGATACAACAGAGCCATTATGAAATAATCGGGTAGTATTTGTTAATTGTCTACTGAGTTAAATTAGTGAAGAAATAAAAAGACACAGTGAATGTACACGGTCTGGCTGCTGGAGGATTTAGTGCAAATCTTAGTATTTGAGCCGTTTTTCTTTATGATTTAGAAGAAATGAATTAACACTCCCCATTACAAAAGCTAATTTCTTTGTCTTAAGGCGAAGGATATTTTTGTAGCAGAAATATTATAAGATCAGCAGAGACGAACCCCAGCTTGTGGTCTCTTCAGCAGATGGTCAGTGTCTCACCTCACATCACTTTGGTTGTACCATTTCCTGTATGATCTTGATTGGACTTCCAGTTCTCAAAAGTATCTCAGAGGCCGAAGTTCTGCTAGTGAGGTGACAAGGGAATTCATACTCCTGACCTGATGACTCTAAATGATTTATTGATTAGGTCAGACGTATGGTTTCTACAGAACTGGAAAGTTGTCATTCAAATGACCCCTTGCCCCTTACTTGGTCTAAATGAATCCAAGCATGTTTTACAATTTCTCGTCCAATCACAAGTAAGGAGATGATGATGAAAAAATCAGCAGCTAGGTGGACTTCGGTTCTCAAGGAAAGAAAAGCATGGTAGTGGCTGCTTCATTTAGAACCCTACTGGTGTCACAAAAGGTCAGGAGGGCAAGGAGTTAAGGTTACCAGGGAATAGGGAAAGTTAGGGTAATACGTTCCTGTTTCTATGCTTTGCTGAGAGAATATCTCATCAATTTATTTTTGGACTGAGAAACAGAGCCACTTCTTTGATTTAGGAGGTATTTGCAGTGTTATCTACTGGGCTGAGTGTGTGTGTGTGTGTCATATGTGTGTGTGTATGCATGTGCTAAGCATTTTAAAGTAGGTCTTGTGGATTACTCCTGGGAGCAAGCATGGGATGACAGAATTTGTTTTGGCTTTGCAGTTAAACAGAGCAGACCCAGCTTATCCTATTAGCTCTGCAATTTTAGACAATTTACCACTAATTAGTTTTCCAAGTGTGTAAAATGGGAATAATAAAATCTATGTCTCAGAATTGTTACCAGCGGCCACAATACCTAGCACACAAAGAGAAGTGCTATAAACAGCTGTTACCTTTCCTCCCCCTCCAAAAGCTTCTACTCATGCAATGTCTTGCTTAGAGTTCTGCACTTCTCTGACTCTATAGAGGTATGAGTTGTGTCTATGGGTTTAGCTCTCTGCAGACTTTAGGATGCATCCTGTTTCTAGACAGATGGAAGCAGCCATGGGCAAGAATTTATTAGCTTATCACCAATTCAGCAGTACTCCTGAGTCTACTCAGACTTTCTAACCAAAGGTAGGTTTTGTCTTCTTTCTTGTGACCAAGACACTGCCTTAGACCTTTCTAGTCATCTGTCTTCATTCCTATCTTTGTCTTGAATCTTTACTCCAGGGGTACGTAGTTGAACAGATATTTGTGAGGATCTAGTACCCCTCAAGACTGAAATAAAATCCCTGAGTCTTCATATGCAATATATCCCACATCCCTGATTCTCGCTGACTAGAAACCTTGTATATCGTCTTATCTCCTTCACTGTTCTGTTGTCATCCCCTTTTTTCAGCTATGGCTAGCCCTGTCCATCTCTAATTTGATCCACTTTGAATTTAAACAAGATACTTTTTTTTTATGAACTATTTGAGAAGGTAGATCATCTGCACATTACAAATGTTATAGTACAAGAAAATTCATGACTAGAATACATAGGCAAACATTAGAATACATGTTAATTCTGCCCTGTTTCCCCACCACATACCTCTTTTCTACAGGAAGTCATGCTGTTTCCACATAGAATCCTTTTAAATTTACTATCCTGTTTTCATTTTACTTACTACTTCATTTTTGGTTCTTTTTCCCCTCACACCTAGACTATCACAAAACTTACTCCCTGGGCTGTCGCCGACAGTCATGGCTCTTGATTTCCACTAGATTTATCTTTTTAAAAGCCAGATATGGTTATATTATTATTCTGGACATCTCTTCTAGAACAAAACAGTTCCTATGCGTGGAATTGAATGTCCTTTAAAATTTACCCTAGTCAACCTATTCAGTCTCACTCATTCCCACCCTTTGTTATTTGCATTACTCATTTTTCCTTAAAGACATCCTATGGTGTCATTCTGTTGTGCCTTCTCTCTGCTCTTTCTGAAGTACCTTTCTCCACTATGGAGCCTAGAAAAATCCTACTAATTCTCTGCATTCTTGCCCTATTTTAAAACCACACATGTGGTTATTTTATCACCCCCCTACCAGATTAATTTCTTAGTGGCTTTACATACTATATAAGATAAAATGTTACAGTCTTTAATAAGAAGGACTATAAAGAATACCATGTAATACTTCCTACCCAAAGACTGCTTTGTTCTTGTCCTATTATCCAACTAGACCAAAGAAGCTCCTCACATCTACTAAAGCCCCAGCTTCAACATTCCCTTATATATAATGATATTTCAAACCTTCATGCCTTTCCACATGCTGAGCCACAAATGAACTACACTCTGGCCATCTGGCAATGCGATCTTATTTTTCAAGTCTCAGTAGGACTTGTCTTTTCCTTGTGAAGCCATTCCTCACCCACTCAAGCAGGTGCCTGGCTCCCTGTTGCCCTCATTCCATATGTCTCTATTATTGCCTTTATCTCCCCTGTCAGTCATTTTTTTTTTTTAATGAGGGCATCTTCCCAACTAGTGAGTGAACACTTTAAGGGAAGACATCGTGTCTTTTTAGTATGTGTCCTTTTAGAGTCTTGCACAGCACCCAGCTCGTATAGGTACTTAATATGTATTATAAAATAAATAGAAAAAAATCTTTATATGAAATCTTCCTAATCCTCTCATGTGTAATTAATTGGTTCTTTGCCTGAGTCCCATAGCAGCCAAGTACCCAGGATTTAGTCAGCCTTCCTGGATTCCAATAATTGATCTTCCAACTTACTAATGAATACCTTTCTAAATTGCTAATCCTCAGTTTCCTCATCTCTAAATAACCTATATCTATGAAATGAGCAGAAAATGCCAAATAGTAATCAGTTTATAGGGAAATGAACAGAGTCATGGCACATAGTATTCAGTTAGCAAGTCTTAGATCATGTAAATTTTGCTATTGGCAGTAGTGGAAGTAATGATTATTATGTTATTAATTTATAATCCCATGTATTCTGTTCTGCCAGGTCATGACTATGTGAAGGCTGCTACTGTTTATATTCATCTTTATATTCATAGAACCTAAAACATTGCCTTTTAATGGCTTAATTATACATACATAAATGAACATATATATATGAAAGATTATATATATATATCAATTTATTATACGTGAAGGCAGAATACAATATATTTATATATTAATTTTATTATTATATTCTATCCCTGTAGAATATAAGAATAAGAATATAGATGTAGAATAAAAGATTAAAATTAATTCTAAGTATATTTGAAAACACAAAGAGTGCTAACAGCATACTGAAGACCATTTGAAGACATAACCAGACCTAGAAGACAAGACAATTTAACTCATATGGAAATGTTGAGGCTTTCTATGAAGAGATATAGGACAGAGGGTAGTGACGGGATAGGAGAGGTGTATAAGGAGAAATCAAAGTCTTTGAAGTTCAGATACTTCAACCTGTGCTAACCAAAGGGAAGATTTCATCATGTGCCAATTATGATCAAGTAGACAGTCATATAAATATGTCTACTAGTTTTTGAATTGTGGTAAATATCACCTACTTGAAACTGAGCTCTTGGATCAAAATATAAAATTTATTTGTATGTAACTTTGACTGTGACAGTGAATCAAAACAGTCTTCCTAGCTCTGCCCTTTGGCTCCAGAAGCACTCTTCTAAGCCCTCAGGGAAGAATTTGTACGTCTTTAGTCAGGAGACCTATATCGTCTGCCAAAACAAGATTCCCTAGGTTTACTTCTAAATATAGCTTTAGTTTGGGTAATTTGCTATAATCAATTTTGAAGAACATTTAAACCCAATTTAATGTTTATTTTCTTTGCCAATTCTTGGTGCCTGCATATATGATGACTCTCATTCAAACTAGAAGATTACACACCTATTAAATATGTACATGCAAGTAAAATCACTGTACATCATATAAGCACAAATTTAACTCTGGAAGATGTATTGCTTTCACTGATGCATTTATTCATTTGCTGAGAGTTTATTTTAGAGTATGCATGTATTAAATCTAACATTCAGAGAGATTCACTTTGAAAATTTCTTAATTTCCTAACAAAGTAGTGCAATTATGAAAATTTCACTAATCTTATATTTACCATTGCTGCTATATTTTATACTCAGTTTAGAGCTTTGTGGTGATTTTACAACAATCGTATTTATTTATAAAATTGTGTACATCCATCATATATTTATGGATATAGGACTATAATTATTTTATATTTCCCAAGAGTTTTATATTTAGTAAATTTGACAAAGGTAACTTTCTGCCAAAGAATGGAAATACCAGTTTTGAAGGACTTCTTTTCAAAGCACCTGTTATTGACAATGAGACCTTAGGACCAGGGTTACAAAGGTGAGGATGAACGTACCTCGTTTCCAGTGGGCACGGTTAAAAGTTACCATAAGCAGAAGCCTAGAATTAGATGGCTAAAGTAGATCTGGAACATGGTAGAAGCAAGTTTAGTCTTCAAAGATCAGGTTTAAAGGTTGGGACGGGTAGATGTCATGTTGATATGCACTGCAGTCAAATTAAAAGAGTGTTCCAAAGAAGGGAACAAAAAATATGGGGATTAGAAAAGATGATATAACCGGTAATGTCAAATATTAAGCATTGTAACCTAGAGGACAGAAGGCAGGATCTGGCTGACGGGTATAGCTGGGAAATGAGTTTAGTTGTATATTTTTAAATGGTGGCTCACACCTGTAATCCCAGCACTTTGGGAGGCCGAGGTGGGCAGATCACAAGGTCAGGAGTTCGAGACCAGCCTGGCCAACATGGTGAAACTCCAACTCTACTAAAACTACAAAAAATTAGCCAGGCATGGTGGCGTGCCTGTAATCCCAGCTACGTGGGAAGCTGAGACAGGAGAATTGCTCGTACCCAGCAGGTGGAGGTTGCAGTGAGCCAAGATCGTGCCACTACACTCCAGCCTGGACAACAGAGTGAGACTCCATCTCAAACAAAAAAATAAATAATTATTAATTAAAACCTCATGAAATGTTTTAAAATTAGAGGATATGGCATGAAATGCACATTTCTGTCTTCTTTTTATGAATCAGGAGTTCTTGAAGATATCATGTGAAAAGCTGCTAAGCCTGAGAGGTCATTACCTCTTGGGTTGATTGTGCACTTAAGTTTGCCCAGGACAGTCCCTTTTTACCCCTATTAATATGGCATAATTATTAATAACACCCTTTATTTTCAAAGTGTTCTGGTTTGGAGAATAAATGTATCACTCTCCTCTAAGGGGAGGTATACACCACTGCACACCTCACAGTCTCTACCCCCTCCTTAGTCCTTTATATCCAGAGAGCTTGAAATATTAGCTTCAAATGCCTTGCTTCTGGAAGTATTTGAGTTTGTCACTCCTATTCTTGTCCAACAATTAGAAGTCATAAGTTGGAAAGTTTTTGCAAGAGTCAATTATTTTGATGACCAAAAACTTGCAGGTCAAAATGCACAGGTTGAGCTTTAGGTTCAGAATAGCTTAACAAGGCTGGGAGTGGTGGCTGACGCCTGTAATCCCAGCACTTTGGGAGGCTGAGGTAGGTGGATCACCTGAGGTCAGGAGTTCAAGACCAACTTGGCCAACACGGTGAAACCCCATCTCTACTAAAAATACAAAAAGTAGCTGGGTGTGGTGGCATGCGCCTGTAATCCCACCTGCTTGGGAGGCTGAGGCAGGGAAATCTCTTGAATGTGGGAAGTGGAGGTTGCAATGAGCCAAGATCGTGTCACTGTGCTCCCACCTGGGCAACAGAGTGAGGCTCTGTCTAAAAAAAAAAAAAACAAGAACATAACAAGTGACAGCATGAACTTTAAGGTAGAATCACAGAGAAGAACCCTGATAAAGCAGATCTGAATCTCACTACTGTACAGTTTCCAAAGAATAGATAGAAGAAACTGGGATCCCATGAGCCACATCTGGCTTGCACATTGTTGTTATTTGACATCGTCTGGTTTTTTTTCTTTCTTTAAATGAGGATTTTTACATTAAAAAAATAATTTCTAGCTTGTCTTGAAAAACTGAAAGATCTGGCAATTCTGGGTTCATATTCTCACAATAGCAACTGAGGATAAGGCCTGCTAGAGCCTGTCCCCCCTTTAGAAGGGCACATATTCTCCCAATCACCACAGTGTAAATAGGATGATTCATTCATTTACTTTACCTGCAGGGCTATTGGAGGCCTGAGTTTTCATCTTCTGAAGGGAGGCAGGCATCAGTCCCTAAGCAACACACTCAGACCCACAAGATTGTTTAAAACCTGATTGAGCTGGGGGATCAGTTTGGAGAAAAACAAAGAGCTTTTGAGGTCCACCCTTTCACACCACCATGGACTCTATATACTACTTTTAATAGTATAAATGACACAATCGCCATAAAGAGGGGGTAACAATAAGAAAATTACTTAAAAAAATACCTATTGGCAGGCCAGGTGTAGTGGCTTTCACCTGTAATCCCAGCACTTTGGGAGGCCAGGAGGGTGGATCACTTGAGGTCAGGAGTTTGAGACCAGCCTGGCCAACATGGTGAAATCCCATCTCTACTAAAATACAGAAATGATCTGGGTTCAGTGGCAGGTGTCTGTAATCCCAGCTACTTGGGAGGCTGAGGCAGGAGAATCACTTGAACCTGGGAGGCAGAGGTTTCAGTGAGCCGAGATCATACCACTGCATTCCAGCCTGGGCAACGGAGTGAGACTGCATCTAAAAAAAAATTAAAAATTAAATAAAAATCTATTGCCTTCCTATATTTGCTCTGGTGACATGCTCGAACATGAGCATTATCTCATTTGTCTCTCACAGCAATGCTCAGGGGTAAATTCTATTTTCATACTTATTCTATAGATAAGGAATTCATCGGTTCATGCCAGGACCAACTCCTAAACCATAAGGAATTTGGCTGTTCATGCCAGAACCAACTCTAAAACCCAATCCCTTAACCATCATGCTTAAGAAGGTTCTCTCTGACATAAAACCCTGCAGTGATTCACACAGCCTAGAATTTCTTCCTAGGGTTTTTCTTAAGTAGAACTTAGGTGCAGTATTTCCTCCAATCCTCTAAGCAGTTCCCCTGTCCTGTAGTACTGTGTGGTTGTACTTAATGGCACAAGAATTTAAACCTCCCACCCAGGTCTCCAAGTCTCCACACTCAGAGACTTCTCATTGTTCCTTCTTTGGCAGAAGCCAGAGGTACAGATTTGAAATTCACTGACTGTTTCTGGAACATTGCTATTCAACGTAAAGTGACTCACCTCCGTACGGTTTGTCATCAAATCACAGCAGCTTGAATTTTGCCATCATTTCCTTTAACTCAGCATCACATTCTGTGTACATATGTGGTCCACATTTAGCTAAGCTCTTTTCTGTGCCCTTCATGCTGACTTTTGCAAAATTCACAACGTTGTCACCTGCACTCTGGGTTGTAAGACAAGTAGACTTTGATCATGTATGTGCCCTATAAGTAAATGTAATTGCATTTAATATTCACCTGTTCTGCCACTTTCCGATAGCTGCAATGAAATTAAATGACCCGCAGCTTCTATGATGCAGAAGAACTGGAACATCATACTTTTTGTTCCTTAGTTAAGGAATAATATTTTTTTTTGATTCACCCAGTTTGAGGAAAAAATACGCCAGAGAAAGAATAGTAATATATTGGCAAAGTTTCGAGTTAATACTATATTCTAGATCAGGGAAATGATTTAAATCTCTATCTCAGTATTTTCTTCCATATTGAGCACTGGGGTTGTCTCCTCGGCATCTGTTTTACCACTGCTCTGTCATGTAGCTGCATCAGTTTGGAGGGTGTGCCAGAGCCCAACTCTGGCTCCAGGTAGCCCTGGTTACTACAATTTCAGCAATATAGTTCCATGTCCCTTGCTCAAACATGGCTTTTGCAATGGACTTATCACCTAAACTGCTCTTCTGAGAGAGAAATACAGAAATTTTCATCAATTTGGGGAATAGAAGAAGCCTTGTTGTTTTTTTTTTCTTCACAGAGTGGTTTAAGAACAAGCATGTGAAATTGGTGTAGCCATTGCTTGATGGTGTTAAGACAGGCATTCTGAGCCTGAAGTTGACACACGGAGAATGGCAGAGTTAAAAGGCAATGTGAGCTTCTAGACTAACCATAGCTAATGTCCACTTTACCATCTTATGATGGTAATATGAGCTAATTTGGAAACTTCACTGATACACCTTCTAAAAGCAAAGGTAGTGATCATTACTGTTAATAAAAATATCAACATTTGCACACAAAAAAAATCAAGTGCCAATAAGAGATACTAATAAGCACAAAACTGAGCACAGTCTCAACAACAGATTTATACTCAAATATTTTCTGTCATCCTCTATGTATCCATTAATTTGCATATTAAACTTAATGTTTGTAGAATACATTAGCTTCTTAATATTTCTGATAATAAAAAAGAAGAAAAGAAAGCAAGATTAAGAATTACATTTCAGACTAGTACTTCTCAAACATTGTAGGTAAGGATTACCTGGAGGGCTTGCTGAAAATACGGATGTCCCAGGTTTGCTCCAGAAACTCAGCGCTACAGGGCCTAGCATCTGTATTTCTCAAAGTGCAGTGAGTGATTCTGAGATGAATAAAAGTTTGATTGTCTGTTTTAAACTTACTATGTAACATAAGGATTAAATGGAAGGGGTTGAACTGTTTTTCATTTAGAAGTTTGAAATACTGGCTGGATGTGGTGACTCACAACTGTAATCCCAGCATTTTGGGAGGACAAGGTGGGTGGATCACCTGAGGTCAGGAGTTCGAAACCAGCCTGGCCAACATGGTGAAACTCAGTCTCTACTAAAAGTACGAAAACTAGCCTGGTATAGTGGTGCATACCTGCGGTCCCAGCTACTTGGGCGGCTAAGGCAGGAGAATCACTTGAACCCAGGAGGTGAAGGTTGCAGTGAGCTGAGATCACACCACTGCCTGGGTGACAGAGCAAGACTCTGTACCCCGCCCCACCCGCCCCCGCAAAAAAAAAGAAGTTTGGAATACTGATTGCTGTTTGTGTTACATTACTACAACTTCATGAGATAGGATTCATACCTATTTTTCTCCATTGTATTTATATAAAGAGCTAGCAAAGTAGGCGTCCTGCAAATATGTTAACTTAATCAATATATACATCAAATGAAGATGTTCCAGCTTTTGCAGCTGACCTGAGAAAAAGTATTTACCAAAAATATATCTTATTTATCGAACTTAGTTGACATGAGTTTGGTGACATTGCAGTACATCCACCTCAGTGTTTTTATTTTCTTTTTTGAGAACAAATTTTCATTAGCTGAAACTCTTAGCAAGGGACTATAGGGGAGAGCTTAGAGATAAAACCTTAAGAATGCAGTTGGTCAGTATTCAGCTCTTGTCAACGTGACCTTTGAATCATTCCTCATAATCTCTGCTTCATTTACCAGGAAGACTAAACCAGTTAATCAAAACATGAGTGATTTCTTTAACTAAAGGAGTTTAGGTGTGATGATTAGAAGGACAGGTAAGAAAACTGACTGAGGATCCTGACTACAGAAAGGTATTGCCACTGCCCAGTTGTGATCTAAGTACAATTTTGCCCACAATTGACGTATATTTAATCCATTTGATTATATAAAATACCTGAAAGGGTTTCCCTGTGCACATTTATCCAATGGGGGACATTGGATAATTTGAGTGTCATGCAAAGATTTGTGCTATTACGTAGGTAAATCCATATACGCAAGGAAAAAATGAGGACTGCTAACTTACAGATGTCCCTCTCTTGAATATATTGTTATACTACAGATACATTTTGAATAATTTATAACTTTCTAGAAATGATTACATTAGAACCTATGAAAATATCTTTCTTAGCACATTTAACATGTAACTCAATATCAGCAAGTTTGAATTATATACATATAAATGTAACTACAACATAAATATTTATGATGTATTTGTATATGTTCATGTTTTATAAATACACACTTATATAGATTTACATGTACTTACACAAACACGTATTTATAATTTTGTATAAAACAAGGGAGTTGAACCTTTATTTAAGGAAAAGTCTCTAAACTGACACCACCACAGGTAAAATCTCAAAGTTAGAAACCTTTCATCTTTCTGTAGGGACTTTTACACTGCATCTAAATGACCCCTTTGTAAACATCCTCCAAGATGAGTTAGGAATAGCAGATGAGACTTGTGTACCGCTAGGAAGACCACATGAGAGAAGGTGGTAATTATCTCTCCTTCTTTATGCTGCAGAGATAAAGAAGAACTGAAATCAGTCCACTCAAGCATATGAGGAAGAGAAAATTTAGTTTCACAAGTAATCAAATTATTATACTGTCTTGTGCGAGAACCCCATAGGAAACAAATTTCTGTTTACATTTTCAAACTGAAATATTGCAAAAGTAAAATTCCCCCCAGCACACACACAAACATAATGATTTCCCATGATATTTCTATTGCAATTACTATACAGATTTACTTTCCACCAGAATTTTGAAAGCAAACGGACCCAGACAATTGTCAAAAGCTTGAATCTGACTCACGGCCATGTTTCACATTTAAGAGACCCAAGACTCCAAGACTTCTGCCTTGCATTGATGGTGATCTTGAATTACAACTGAGTTGAAATACTATTTTTTCTAGGCATCTTGTAATATATATTCTGAGTGGGAAGGATGGAATGGGTCATTATTCAGAACAATTTACTCCTAGATGATGGATCAAAAGAATTACCGCTGGGCAATCACTCATTCTCAGCCAAGATGGGCAGCATTTGGAATACAGGTTGACAAGAAAGTCTGAAGTGACATTTGTGCCCTGCCAATACCACCATCATCATGCAGTGCTCCTTTCTCATTTTCTTATAGCGGTCATGGAGGCTGAACACAAAGAATAAACGACTTGAGAGAAATGAAAAAATATGTTGTCACAGTACCAAAGCTGAAACAGGATGCATAAGACAAATATTAATGTATTCATCTTGTTGGTTCAATGAAAAAGAGGCCAATTCTAAAGATTTTGGATATCATCACAATATTAGAAGATGAAAACGAGATGAAAACCGACATTGCTGAGAAACATACATGCAAAAGCAGACAGTTTTGTAGAAGAAAAGACCTTATCCAATCTAACCTTCAGGCGCCATTCTACATGAAGAACAACTTTTGTGTAAGCAAGCAGCTAGAACCCAGGGTTCCAATCCCAGCTGGGCTGATGCAGCACTTCCTTACTGCCAAGTTAGATAAATTGAATTTGGCATGGTATACGGGCCTTTTGGGAAAGACCTTAAAACCCCATCTGTTCTATTTATTTTAAAGATCCTGCTGCAGTTTTTAAAAGAGTAGGCATTTATTCTGAGGCAAATGTGGGACACCATATGAGAACTCAAGGCTGATAGCTGTGGGGCTAGTGACGCTGACATTGTAACAATGACTGATGTTCGCCACCGCCACTGTCATCACTGCCACCACTAACACCACCAGCACCTTAACATGCTGAAAATCTAAAAGGAAGAGAAAAAATCAATAAGGAACAACAAATAGGAAAAGAGAAAAAGCCCTCTTATATGTGATAAGACATGACCCAAAATAAAATCAAACCTAAAACTATTCATACTGCTTTTGTATCTCATTTTATTATATTTATAAAATTCAACCTGTTAAGCGGGCCGCACTTAAAGGAGGAGGAAGGAAACTTTAAAAGACTAAGTGTTACTGCCTCTTGTGTGGTTTGCACCATCCCTCAGCTCCTCTGCTGAGGTGGATAGTGGTGAATACATGTTTTAACCCAAATGGAGCTTTGAGGTGCAATGGCACTTACAGGACACAGCTAATAATGGCTATGGCTTTTCATGACATCTCTTTGGTACGCTTCAGCATGACCTTGTCAAAGTTAAAAGCTCATAAAATTCATATTTACTTTTTATGGCATTACAATTCTGCATAACAGTGCTTAAAACAAAAACACAGTATAATTATACTGTCAATCAAGCAGCTAAGAAAGGCATTTCCTACCAGCCTCATACCTAGCAAACTGTAAATAATTTATAAAACCAGAAGTCATGACTAAGTGGCAGTGTTTGGGGGCTAGTTAAGCACTTGTCATCGCGCTGTGGTTTAAGAGAGCTGGGCAAAAACACTGCTTGTTTACTTTCATCCTGTGAGTGTGAAAAATGGTCGTTTGTGCTTGTCGTCTTTCCATTCGGGCTCTAATAAAAATATCAAATTGTCAATAGAAATTTGAACAGGTGTATAGTGAGAGGAATAATGATGTTTTATTCATATGCATTTCCAGCCCATTTAACTTCATCCAACAAACAACAAAAAATATTTTCTTCATTACCTCCAATTAATGTAAATGTCAAATGTGTTGAATATATTATCACACTGATAATTTGTTGTGTTGATTGATTTGTAGAATGTTTTGGATTAAAGTAACAATTTTTCTTACTTGACTCACAATTGCATGTTGTTATCTGTCATCTCTGGATTATGTAAATAACAAATTTGTTTCCATTAGATCTAGCACTAATTCTGGTAAACAAGATTTTCAAAGTACACTGATTTCTGAGATTTCCAGCTCCTTCATTATTTTTAGTTATTTTATTAATTGTTAACTAGAATGTATTAGCTGTGGAAAAACATTTACATCTCCTTCATGCTAATAACCTGATAACCCATTGTAAGAACCTGCAGTTTAAAAAGCAGTAGCTGAGTGAAATCCAAATAATTAAATTCTAAGTTTCACATCCTTCTTTTGTGTTTTAAATTCTGTCTGCAACCTAGAGTCCAATATTTGCCTCTTAAAATATATTACAAAATAATCAATGTATAGTTTCCAAGCCATTTCTGTAATTATTTTTTATTACCTTTTTTAAAAAAAAAAATCTTCTCCGCCCATTATTTAATCCTCTTGTTAAATATATCTGGAATCAAAAAGCTGCGGTCAGTTTTTAAAGGCAAGATTTAATGATCCTTTAAGAGATCTCCTAGTATGATAATGGAAAAATATTTTTAAATTTAGATATCTTTATATGTGCCCAATATATTTTATGGGCACATATAAAGGTAAGTGGGAGACTTCAGCAATTTTCTTCATGATATTGAAAAACAAGCTAGTGAAGTTTTTTTTAAATCTCCTCCATTATCTGACTATTTCAATTAACCTGTCTTTGTTAAGTGGTAAATAAAAAGGAGCTGAGGGTTTCCAAATATATATGAGCTTAACATTAAATCCTGGCTCTCTCACTCTTTAATCACTCTCTATGCCTTGGTTCTCTGTCCTGTGAAATGTGTATGATATTATTTATTATGCATGGTTCATGAAAATACTAAATATTTGTGAGATACCTAGTACACTATTTTACCCATGGCAGATAGCCAACTTATTTTTATAGATTTTTCTTCTCTGTTTCATTGCCCATATGTAAATATCATCTAAATAATGATACGGTGCACTCTACAGAAACGTGATTCTTTAAAAATTCATTCTTATATATGTAGCTGATATGGATTGCAACCTAACTCCTCAGATGAATAACCAATATAGCATTATTTATTTTTCGAGAGCCTTGCTTAATTTTTACTCTATGCTCTTATGTAGGTTTAAACTCGGTTGACTCCTTATTTTCCTCCACCTTGCTCCGTGGACTAGATATAAATTCTCAGAAGCTTTTCTAGACGTTTAGGGAAGACTGTGTGATGGTTGTAGGTATTCCAGGGCTATGAACAAGGACTTCTTACTCCCAGCATTGTCATATGTCTCTCATTCATATAGTTTGCATGTCAGTTGTCCATGCTGTGTCAGTTTTTACTTCGGTCTTTGAGGGTTCTTCTGGATCTGGTCCTTGACAGCCATGTAACTGTTACTCTCTTACCACATTGCCAGGGGGAAGGCAGTGAGGTTCTTTTGGGTTCCCCCTTATCCCAGTATTCTGTACTGCCATGTTATTTCTGGCATCTCACCAACTCTCCTGGGACTCTATCCAGGAAGCAAAGCACAGCTTTCCTCCAATATCAGATTCCACTGTTTACCCAGGGATACTCCTCTCATCTCTCCTTAACTTGGAGCTCAATCCACAGATGAAGCCACAGGGGTCTCTTTCTCAGGGACCCACGTCCATTCACTTTTAGCATCCTTTACTTCCCTCTGTTTCCTACAGACTCTGGAAAAGGCAAGTCACTGTTTCACATCAAGTACTGTCCAGAATGTGTGTCCTGCCTTCCATTTCATCTCAGTCCTCTGAGGCCTGAACTTTTGAACCTGAGAGACAGGAATTTCCACGTAGCTTTCTTCTACTTCCTGAGATGGTGTTCTGTCTCTTGAAACTACAATGTAAAAGATCTAGCTGATGAAATGGGTAAATGGTCATACAATATAAGAAAATAGAGGTGAAATATACATGTCAAACATTATCTTGCTACATGAAGTCTTAAAAATACTCCAACAACCACAAATGTATGAAAGAGAATTGCAAGAGGAAATTATGAAGCAACAGCATTCATTTTTAGGAGTTACTCAGTGCAGCATTCATTCCTCATACCACCTTACCTCAACCTGAGAAGCATGGTGTAATAACAAGACTAAAAGTTATAGAAATGTGGAAGCAAAAACCAAGAATCATGACATTGCATATCACGATACGGCAGGGACATGTATGGCCACAGTCACCAATTATTTTCCTTAAATACCATCCAATTTGAAGAATGGATTCTAAAGCTGTAAGAAATCTTTTAGATTTCATTAAATTTTAAAAAGTAAATTTATTTAGAAACATTTAAGTGCCCATTAGCCTTCACATTTAATGTTGGCACGGATATCCCAAGGCATATCTAATGCAGCCGCTACTTGAAGACATGTCGTGTCCATTAGGTTTCAGTTTAAGAGAAGGGCTATAAAAATGACAAAGCCCTACAGCTGAGCTAGCAGGAAACCTTCACAGTGTAGGCAGTGGTAGGGATACTGAAATGAACAGTAGCTTTCAGGACAGCGCAGCAGCATCAGAATTTCAGTCTAAATGCCTTTTGTCATAAGTGTGACTATAGAAGTCTGGTTGCATTTTGTGTGTCACCGACTTAGTCAATCAGGAAAGCATTCTGAAAACTTAGAACCCTTATGTACAGCATTCTCAAGGCAATATTCCTCTAAGGCATTCTAGAAACAGAGGCAAAAGCCATAACCCTAGAAAGCAGTATAAAACACAAGAGCATCAGACAATGAGGTTTGTCTCTGGTCCATAACCTGAGGCAAGGGATGAACTAAGAAACTCAACTGTATGTTAAGGAAAAAAAAAACCTACACATGTGCATATACACACACACACAAATACACTTAATTGTGGGCACACAACTGAGACGTGGTTCGTATTTTGTGCTTCTTGAAATAGCACCTTAATAGCACTGAATAATACTTTATATTTTTGCTAGATTGCACACCATCATCTTGTTGCTCTTTAAAGCAGCCTAGCATATGGATTCATCTCAGTAAATGAATGGGCTGCCAGACATCATGTCTGTCCTCTCCATTCAGAAATTTTTTTTGTGTATAAAAACATACTTGCTATAGGAAATCTCAAAATAGTCAAAGATTCTGGAAAAATCAGTGATTCGTTGTGATCCTGAAATAAAAGTGGCATGAGTATTTGATGTAGATTAAAAACAACGACCAAAAGCAATGCATCCTTGAAAATAAATACCATAAATGGAGTCTAGGTAAATGTGAGCAATAAATGACTCCTAGTCATTTATTTAGTCACTATTACTTAGTCCAGGTATGGGGGAGAAACCAAAGGCTTATATGGAAATTGACTATTACCATACATTTTCTATTATTGTTAATCAAATAGAAATATGCAAATGCTGACACTATGATAGCAGCAAGCTAGCCTACAGTTGAAACTTGGCATTATATAGTATTAGAGTTGAAGTGCAGTTGGAAGACACTCTGTGGTAATAAATATTATGTTCAAAGCTTTAAGCCAGCACTTCAATAGGCTCTTGAGACCCACTTTAAGATTGGCAGGCCCTGGTGGCTCCTCACTGGAGGGCCATTCTGCCAACTCCAGAAATATTTTAGAGCAAATCAGGAACTTCTCTTTGTTTTACCTTCTACCTTCAAATTAAAAATAGCCTTAGAGATTTGTGATAAAACAAAATGGTCTTTAGAAGCTGGTACTAGGTCACAACTTATTCATTAGGCCTGGGGTTAAATATTCTCTGAGTGTTTATTATGAACTTTATAGTAGTCAAAATTTCCACTAATGAAAATCAGACTAATTAGGAAATTTTCCAACAGGACAACTAAAATAAAATGTATTTTAAAGTGATCAGAAAGTGGATCTAATAAGAAATATGATGGTAATCACCAAAGCCAGCTCCATGCAAATTATATTTACACATGGAGAGATTTGTGAATTATTTTTCCTGACTTGCATATCATGCTAAATATTTTAATAAAGGAAATTGCCTCTAAGTCTGAGAAGTCAACCATGCACTGAAGAGGTTCTGAAGCCTTTTTTAACAGCACAGTACTATGCTTAATAAAGATGATAATGCTTAATTGCATATTGATCTTTGTATTTTTTTATATTCCTCAACTTATCCATCAACAAAAAGACATTAACCACAGACTCTGCTTACACTCTGCTAGAGCTCATGGTGGGACTCATGTAAAATAAATAAAAGTTTCACTTCTTCTGAGCTCATTGCCGTAAGGTTTAAAACACAAGAAGTCAATTCATGGGAGAAGAAACATTGATATGTAACCTATGACAAGATGGTGTATTATTTGGTATTTCAGATGAGAAAATAATTTTACAGAATTAAATTTCATATTGGGCTAAAAACAATCAAGAAAATCATTAGAAAGGTTTGGGTTGAAGGAAATTAAATAATTACATTATCAAAAAGGTAGTGGAAACAGTTTAATAAAAGAAAGAGGCAGGTCAAAACACTTGTTTAAAATCGTATCTTACAGTAAATGTGATAAGGAGACCCTAGTGGGACTATCATTATGTTTTTCCAAAATTTGATGCCATTAGAAGAGGGGGAGGCCAATGAGGAATGGTGAAAATCTCTAATTTCATAGGGTTCAACATATAAGAGAAGAAGAAATGAAAATGAAGACAAAAGTTAGAGAAATGCTTCCTGATACAGATATCAGTGAGATTTGGTATTGATTTGTTGCAAAGCAGAACAAATACAGAAATCATTGTAGGGTTCTAAGTTTGGGGAACCGGGTGAAGCACAGTCCCATGGACAGAAAGATGATGATGGTAAGTCAGTGCTAGGCATCACTCAGTGTGAGAAACATTTCCAAGAATCTGGTATGGCAGGAGTTGAGTACTAGTAGAAGCCTTTCTAGGAAACGAGAATGTGATTAATATTCTTATTTTTAAAATATTTTGCATCTAACATATGCTATAGTTACAAGTTAACAATTATTCAATGCTTATTCTGGGTTTAACCCTGAGTTAAGCCTGGTATCCACAATGCCCTACTTAATCTAATGATACTGTTCTGAAGATTTGTAGAGGAGAGGTAGTGGAAATAATTTTCTTGTTAAGTAAGTCTGGTCTTAATTTTAGAACAGTCAGCAGTCCCTAGACCTCAATGTTTATGATTTGGTTTTTATTTAGTGGGGATTGGGAGGGTGTAAAGGGAGCCTATGAGTCAAAGTTTTTACCTGTGGGTTTCTAGAGACTTAAAAAACAAAGAAAGAAAAGGCAATGAAGAGAAAGGTATGAAGTTTGGTCCTCAGCTTCGGGCCTTACAACTAAGTTTGAGGCACGTTTAAAGAGAGGCTTTAGTGGAAACAAAAAGAGCTGTTTACACAATGGTGTTGAAGTAACACAGGACAAAGGCAATTCCACTTAGGTCCAGTTATGATAGCCTGTGACGCAGAATGAGAGGGATGAATATTTCACTCATTTCAACTGGGCACACAGTGCACTCAGACACTGTGGTAGTTCTAGAGCACCTCTGCCATTACATGACTATGGAGGAATCAGTAGAACATGGTAGAAATGAGATGCCAGGATGAGATGATAAATGCTTGGGGGGTACAGTATCAATTTGAACAAAGTCTACCTAGTCAGGGTAGACTTTTTTATGTGTACATAAGAAATATCCCTTTAGGACTCCCAGAAGTACTTGAGTAGGCACAAAGAGAAGAGGACTTTGCCAGAGACTAGAAGTTCTGTTATTCAGGTGAGGGCAAGAGCAGGTGAGATTTCACCTCTTCATTTATTAAGCAACTAGTTATTGAATGCTGTAATGTTTCAGACAATCTTCTGGGAAACAGAGCAAACCAAGAAAGACACTGCTAATGGTTAGAATAGTAGAGATACAAACTAATTAATAAATGGTGAAAAATCAGCAAAGTCATTGCTAAGGTCAGGAGCCCGGAAGACAGCCAAAATCCCAGAGAAGGAGTGCCACAGATAGATTCTCAAGAAAAATGCCATTTAAACTAAGACCTAGAATGTGAGTAGGAGTAAGCTAGGTAAAGCTGGGAAGATTAGAATTCCATACCATGGGAAAAGCTGTGTAGATTCTTAAGGCCAGAGCTGATTCTTCGAAGGAATTAAAAGCTGGATTAACTGGCCAGAGTGTATGAGGTCAGTAAAGAAAGACATGAGGCTAGAGAATAGCCCTTGAGTTTAGACTTGGTTTCGAAGACAGTGGAAAGTGATTGAAGGGCTTCTTCTTTGTTAGATTTACCTTTCAGAAAGATCACTGTGCTCATTCTGTGGAGCATAGATTTAAGGAAACAAAAGATGTGGGTGCTGGTAAGGCTGGGAGGCCCTTTCATCATTGTAGTCCTAGATGATGGTATTCTGAAATAGGATACTGACAGGAAAATGAAGAAAAGGGAACAAAGTTGAGAAACACTTAAGCAGTTGAATAGAAAGGAGAAGGCGATTGAATGTGGATGATTAGGAAGAGTTAAAGAATGAAGTCATACTATTGGCTTGGACGGCTAAGGAGTAGGTGGCCCCATTTCCTGGGCTCAGCACCATGCGGGTGTTGAGGACTGAGTCAAATGCAAACAAAACCTACAAATCTGTCTTCTTATGGATTCCAAGTTCTCACACTTGCCTGGTTTTTCTTTTAACATTTATCGTAACTCTTTGTCAGTTTCTTTGTGTTTTCTCATCTCTCTGACCTCTGCCTTTTGGATTGCTCCAAGACTCAGTCCTGGGAGCTCAATTCTTTTTCATCTACAGTGACTTCCAAGATAATCCCCCTACTCTCGTGACTTCAAATTCTGTCTATAAACAGATTATTCCCAGCATAATTTTGCCATTCAAATATCTGCACTAAACTCTGGATGCTTTTAATCAATTGTCAATGTGTATCTCAATGTACATCTAATGGGTATTGAAGACATTTAGCTGAGCTACATCCAAAGCTGAGCTCCTTATTCTGTCTCCTCCTATTTCCTTATATATTCATTACTTTTAATGACAAAAACTGCAATTACGTTTGCACCAAACTAATAATTTCATCAAGCAACTTCCCCTATGTTCTGGGTCCTGGGTGGTTTCTGTACTCTTCCCTTGATCCTTCTTCTTTTGACCCAATGTGATCTCAGCATTGAGTAAATAGAAACCAGATGGAAAGTTGTGCAGTAACGGAGGAGAATGATGTTAGTAGTTAATTCAAGGTGGTAATAAACTAGGTGGTGAGACATGGTTGCATTATGGACATAGTTTGAGTTTATTAATCACATTTCTGCTTCAGAGCCTTCATGATCTCTTTCACGTAATGTTTTCCCCTCCAGATAACACCAAGACCCAACTTCTTCACATTCTTAGTAAGCCCTTTCTAGGCCTCCCTATCTAACATTTCATCTTACTCCAACATTTTCTATTCCCATTCCCCAATTTATGTATTTCTCTCATCCCTAGTGACTCTTTAACATTCTGTTTATTTTAGTTCCCTACATACCATGTTGGTCATACTCCCACTAGAGTGCAATCTGCATGAGACAGAAATCCATTTTCCCCTTTGTTCCCTACCGCATCCCCATGGCACGTAATAGTGCCTGGCATATAACATAGCCAGTGTTCAATACATATTTGTGAAATGACTGGATGAATCGATTAATTTCAATGCAGTTGAGTGAAGGAATAGCATCTAGAAATATACACACAATCACTGATGAAAGCTGCTTTCTCAGGTCTTACCGGACCATTTCGAAAAATGTGCTAAGAGGGTTCCATACCAAGAATCTCTAGAGTAATTCAATGAAAACCAGCAACCAGTAGTAACATTTACCACATTAGAAGGAATCTGGAATAAAAATAGAATCAAAATTAAGAAGGAGTCTTGTAGATAATATAGAATTAATTTTTCTTCATACACAAGAAAATTGATTATATAGCTTTAGAAATAAAGTATCAGAACTCTTAATCCCGTAGCAAAGTAACCACTAGGAGAAATACAATATTTCCAAACATCCATGAAATGATGCTATTATTTGACTTCCTTGAAACTCCATTTCTCTCTCTAGCAATTTAATAGAGAGTATCATGACAAAAGTACTGCCCTCAACCTATGGTATAGAGATAGTTTGTATTCCAAAGACTTTGTTTAATGTAGCAGAGCTTTTACTACTTACAAATGTTAAGAACTTAGATTTGGCCCAGAGAAAATAAAACCATTGGTATAAAACTTCAATGAAAACAAGTCAGGGAAGAATCAAGATTTTGGTGTTGACTTTTTAACCATGGTTTCCTTTGATTTTTAAAAAAATTATGTGGAAAGAGTAGAATATGTAGAAAAACCTTTTTATCATGTTAAATTTATAAAATATGTGATTACTGGAAGAAAAAAATTGCAAATTAGGTATGTTGGACTTGTAATGAAAATATATTTGAGTGCTAGTCTGGTACTTTCTGTTTTCTATGTAGTGCACAGATAATGAGTCTCAGTTGTTTTCTGTTATCCTCTATCATTTTCCAGGGGTTCATAAATTATACAATACTCTGCTTAATCTTCCACACCTTCTCTTGCTTCTCTCTTTTCTCTTTACACATTCTGTGTATATGTCAGCCAATATCAGCATTTTGATTACAAACAGAATGAAACTTCTTCCAAAACCTGTTAGCATATAGAGCAGCATATTTTGTAATATTTTTTCTTGGTTTTCTCCCCACAAATCCATAAGTGGTTATAACATTTCTTTTTGCCATTGCATGAACTTGGCATTTCTTACTAGCCAGAGATTAGCTTTCTGTGTGTTCACGAAGCATTAAAGCTTTGCTGAACAAAACCGCTCCTTGTGACCTCTGCTAGAAAAGTGGAATATCTTTAAGCATACTCTTTTTATTAATGGAGTTTTCCATTTGTAATTCGTTTCCCAAATCTCTTCCCCATGGCTTATGCTGTTGGCCCTGCTTGTCTGACAGTGTCTAAAAAACAATCATTATTTGTGTCCTGCAAAACTTTAATGAAATTTGGGGTCACAATTAAATTATACTATATTTTTTTAATTAGCAAATAGTTTAGTTTACAGAATGCAGTCATCAGAACCGGGCCAACTTAGAGGTAAAATAAGATCTGGATGTGCATTTCACATTCCTCTCTAAGAGCAGGGAAATATTAAGATTGTCATCCTTGAGAACTGAAAAAATTTAGGTGGAGCCAACAAAATAACCATTTAAATATTGTGAATTAAATGAAAAAATAGAATAGCTGCTTACTCTGGTAAATAAATTTTAAAACTATGGCATATCCATACCATAAAAGATAATAAATACTCATATGTCATACAAAATGAATGAAACTCAGAAACATTATGCTAAGTGAAAGAGGTCAGATAAAAAGACTACATATTGTATGTAGTTGTATGTGTCCATTACATGAAATGTCCAGAGGAGGCAAATCTGAAGATGCAGCAAGTAGATTAGTGGTTACCTAGTCTGGGTGTGGAAATGAGGATTAACTATAAAAAGGCTCCAGGATTTTCTAAAATTGAATCGCAAGAATGGTTGCAAAACTCAATAACTTTACTAATAATCTTTTAACTGCACACATAAAATGCATAGTTTTATGCTTCATCGGTTATACCTCAACAATGTTGTAAAATACATATATATAGATGCTTAGGTCTATGTACTAATAAATACCATATGTGCTGCTTCTGAAGGTCATCATTCTTTTCCATGGCAATAGCATTCTAAAATGTCAATCGAAAACTACCACCAAAGTGTAAAGGTTTTTAAAGATATATGTAACTAATAGAAAGTAACAGACAATTTATTCACCCTTTAAAAAGCAAAAAACAAACAAAAAGAATATTGACAGTTCTCCGTGACTATAACAGTTAGTTTATACTTAGTTTCAGCAACCTGTTACTCTGTTGCTTAAAAGTGTAAATATCATCCTCATTTATTCTATGCCAACAAATACTAGAAATAGTCCCATTAGTACCTTTTTATATTTTTCCGAAACCAGAGTTGAATACATATATATTATGCCTCCAAAAAACACACACACCTGTAGTCCCAGCTACTCGGGAGGCTGAGGCAGGAGAATTGCTTGAACCCCGGGCGGTGGAGGTTACAGTGAGCCAAGGTTGCGCCACTGCACTCCAGCCTGGAGCCTGGTGACGGAGTGAGACTCTGTCTCCAAAAAAAAAAAAAAAAAAAAAATGCAAGTAGTTGCATCTCTTCTAAAATACTGAATGAATAAATAAATACATTTTGAACATTCAAATAAATAACATCAGTAAAATTTCCCCCTTCTGCTTTCCAATATCTTAGTGGAACTTGATTTTATAAAACTGAAGTCATTGGGAGTATTGTCTTCAAGATTATGGATGTAAATATTTGAAATACTTTTTTTTTGAGACACGGTCTCACTTTTTTGCCCCAGCTGGGGTGCAGTGGCTCAATCTCAGTTCACCACAGCCTCAGACTCCCAGACTCAAGTAATCCTCCCACCTCAACCTCCAAAGTAGCTGGGACTACTGGTGTAAGCCGCCATGCCCAGCTAATTTCTATATTTTTTGTAGAGATGAGCTTTTGTCATGTTGCCCAGGCTGGTCTGCAGCTCTTGGGCTCAGGAAATCCACCTGCCTCGGCCTCCTAAAGTGCTGAAATTACAGGTGTGAGCCACTGTACCTGGCCAAAAGATTTTTTTTTCCATTCTGCAAATGTTTCGGCGTTTAGTATATGGAACTATCTTTTTACAAAGCTATGTATGCATATTTGGGTCTCCTTTCTCTGCCCCCCCCGCCTTTGTTTTTTGAGAAGGAGTCACATTCTGTTGCTCAGGCTAGAGTGCAGTGGCGTGGTCTCAGCTCACTGCAACCTCCACCTTCCAGATTCAAGCGATTCTGCTGCCTCAGCCTCCCAAGTAGGTGGGATTACAGATGTGCACCACCACGCTAGCTAATTTTTGTATTTTTTTAAGTAGAGACAGGGTTTCACCTTGTTGGCCAGGCTGGTCTCGAACTCCTGACCTCAAGTGATCTGTCCACCTCAGCATCCCAAAGTGCTGGGATTACAGGTGTCAGCCACCATGCCCAGCCATCTATGCCCATTTTAAAGTATATGTTTTATTCAGAGGTTATCTTTATGTATTCTGTTTACTTTTTTATTTATGTAGAGATTTGAATATTAACATGTATAATAAACAACTGTCTTGCTTTGAATATTTTATTTTGAAATTTATTTTTATTATGGGTGATAGCTTAATGGTGATTCTTTATTTGTGCTTATAGCCATGGATCAAGGAAGCTAACTTGTGTCCAAGGAGATTCAGCTTATGACTTTGGCCCCTGAGAGATTAGTCAATAATCAAAAGTGCTCACATCTAAAATGTGCCTTCTTGATATCAATGAGTAACTTACTCAATAGTGGAAATATTCAGAAAATCTACCACATTGGTATATCATCCACTGGCCAAGCAGCTTGAATTCTAAACAGTTCAATGCTGTTCAATGATATGAGCTGCCTGGTCATAAATCTCAAAGGCCTAAGGAAGTCAGGTGTACATCAATAGGGAGATCAGTCTGGAAAACAGATAAGCCATTTAAAAAGGGCAATCATCACCCAGTTCTAATTAAGCTCTGCTGTAGGAAACAGCATGTCCAGTGTGATATGATCTTCTGAATTTTCAAGGGAAGCTGAAAAGCTGGATACTCATGTGAAATGTTTCAATTGTTAAGTGTTGATAATTAATTCAAAAAGTTTCCAACATTGTACATGGGAAACAAAACTTACCAGAGGATTGGGTCTCACAGTGGCCAACTCAGTACTTCTGCCTTACAAGGAGATCTCATCCACTTTTTTGTTGTGCAGAACCCTTAGTGATAGAGCAGCTGCCTGCACATCTGCTCCTACCAGTGTTACAGCTTGGCCTTTGTCCTGACACATCCTGGTCCTTTCGCCCAAAACCTCTTCCTCATCCATGCTTACCAAGCGAACTCCTAATTTTCTATTATTCTATATCATCTTCCATTTGTATTCCTGGTGCTCTTCCAATATAGCATTTTTTTCTGTATTAGAGCAATTTTTATGCATAATTATTTAAATGACTCTGTAGGTGAAAACAGTTCTTGGATATTCTTTGAAGACAGGGTATCTTCTGTTCTCATTTTGTGTTCGCATAGTAATTGACAGGCAGTTGACACTCAAATGGTTGATGAACAAGTGAGTGAATTAATTACTTACGTTAAAAAGGATTAGATTCACATTTTACTTCTGCTGCTGATTGTTAAATAATCTGAGAAATGTCTTGGATGAGAGAGTATTTGAGGGCAAAAATAAAATAAAATAACAAAGGAAAGTCACTTTTACTTCTGGGGCTTCAGTTGTCTCGTGTGTAATGAATGCAATGGGATGGAGTCCCGATGTGGTCTTTAGTATTCTATTTTGATGACAGTGTGATAGTTATAACAATAATATTGCCAATAACATCGGTAGTAAATGAATATTCAGCCCTTACTATGTGCAAGTAACTGTGATAAGTGCCTTCAGTGCATTATCTCATTTAATCATCTCATGATATTGTAAGGCAGGTATTATTTTTGTCCCTATTATATGGATAACAAAAGTACACTTGGAAAAATACATTTTGTTTTAAAACTTTCTCAAACTAGGAATGGAATGTTTGTTGTCCATTTTGCTCTGACTTCTTTTTTCTCCTGTGTTTGTGAATATAATAACTGAAGTTTCCTTTGTTTCTTATTGTAATTACAGTAAGAGACAAAGCTTGTAATTTTCTCTATATAATACTGCATTTCTCCTACACCAAGTCACACAGGGTCATGCTACTCAAAGAATGGTCCATGGCCAAGAAGCAACAGTATCACCTGGGAGTTAATTCGAAATGCAGAATCATTATCTCCAGCCTAGACCTGAAAATCAGAATCTGCATTTTAACAAGATTCCCAGGTAACTCCAATGCATTCTAAAGTTTCAGGAGCATTAGCATAGAGGAAACTTATTCCTGATTTATCAACATGATTCTCTTCATAGGAAGAGAGAAGGAGTGCCTTCAAAAAGGGAAGCAGAGGATAAGAACATATAGAAAGAATTGTGATGTGAACCTAAAGTTATGAGACTATGTCTAGACAGTAGTCAAATTCGCATTTGAGAGAAGATTGCAATATCTATTTGTGTCTTAGTCCATTCAAATTGCTGTAACAAAATTCTTGAATCTGAGTAGCTTGTAAACACCAAAAATTTGTTGCTCACAGTTCCAGAGGCTGGGAAATCCAAGCTCAAGGTGGTAGCAGATCTGGTGTCAGGTAAGGGCCCTCTTTCTCATAGATGGTGCCTTCTAGCTGAGGAAGTGGCAAGGCAACTTTCTGGGGCCGTTTTTTACAAAGGTATTAATCTATTCATGAGAACTCTGCCCTCATGATCTAATCACCTCCCAAAGACCCCCACCCCTTAATACAATTATTTTGGGAGTATGATGTTAACATATGAATTCTGGGATGACACAAATACTCACACCATAGCAGTACCAATTTCTACTTTACATAGTAATGTCTCTTGATAAAACAGATCATTTGCCAACTTTAGGGTCCAAATGCTGGTTATTATTTTCTTTTAGAATTGGCATTCCTATTTTATTAGAGACTTGACTTATTATGCTTTCATCCTATGGAGAGTCGTGGATGATAACTGAAGTTGTCTTCTTCATGTCAGAGACTTTAATTGCAGATGTTACCAAAATCAGGCTGTTTTGAAACCAAATCTTATGTAAGTTTTTTGAGATTTTTTTTGTTTTCTGTAGACATTTGTATATCCTACATCAGTTCTAAGACAAAATAATTAAAGGTCTTCACTTGAAATCATTACTAATAATGGCCATTGTCAATCGTAAACAGATATTTTCTTGAGTAGATCAGGACAAGAAAATGTTAAGTGCCTCACTGTGTTTGGTAAGTCAGAGCAACTGCCGTAATATAAACGATAAAAAATTCTTTCTTTTCAGTGAGCAGAGTATTTCTGTTTCTTATTTTAGAAAAAAAAAAAGGTGTTTAGCTGAAATTGATAGAACAATGGGATATGCATCACCTGAGTTTTGTGCATTTTCAAGAGGAAATGATTCTTTATTCTTTGACTCTTCTTGGCTAATTGGGTATAGAGGGAAGAAGCCTCTCTTTGTGACTGCATAGCTTTAAAAATGTTCTTAGTGTTATATAAGAATCTGTTTTTCCTGGGGATCATATCTCGTGTTTCTCATTGAATTCCTACTGGGGACAATGGAAGGGAAGAGATTCATTCAAGAAAAGTCAGAGCTATGGAAAGAGTAAGGTTGATCTGTTTATCAGTATTCATTTTTTTTTTCATTTTGCTTTATCAATGAGCAATAAGAAAGAATTAGTCAAAACCATGTTACAGTAAACTTAGTAAGAGACATCAAGATCAGCTGAACAAAACTAAGAAAAAGAGTAGCGATAATTTTTTTGGATCTTAGTCTATAAAAATGACTGACACAAATTTGCCTAGAGCTGACCATTGGAAGAACACTAGTTTCCATTGGAAGAACACTGTTTATTGAGTATAGACACAAATGTGTAGTTAGAGGTGGGGGGAGGTTATTAATAAGATATATGACAAACAGACAGGTAGCATCTGAAATAGGACACTCAGCTAAGACACCAGCAAAGAAGAGTGAAAGCTGAGCTCATCCATCCCAAGCATTGTCACCATCATTAAATTGGCCTATTTCTGAGATTCTTTGTATGACACAAGCTAGGATAGAAAATGTCCATCCTGACTCTCTTTTTTGCAATAATCCCTGGCTCTTCTAACCTCATAATAGTCTTTATTGATAAGTCCCAAATAAGACTCTGATAATTTGTTTGCTTTATAACTAGGCTTTGATTTTTTTTTTCGTTAGTAATGTAGCTGTTGAACAGCCATGCATTTTCAAAAATGGCATTTTAAAATAAGTGCTTGTTACATGCAAAATCCTTCTTACTCAGCGTGTTCAGCTGACTTTTCTGGAAAATACTTCAGTAATTCTTCTTCATAGTTGTACATTCACTGTGAGTCCTGTCTTATGGTGATTATACCAAGCTGATTCTTCCTGAATGCATTGGTCTGTTTTCTGTTGCTTATAACAGAATGCCTGAAACTGGATAATTTATATTTCTTTAAAAAATGAATTTATTTCTTGTAGTTATACAGGCTGAGAAGTTCCAGGTTGAGGAGCCACATCTGGTGAGAGCCTTCTTGCTCGTGTGGACTCTGTGGCCACCCAAGGCAGCACAGGGCATCATATGCTGAGGCCACTGAGCATGCTGACATGCCAGCTCAGTGCTCTCTCATCTTCTAAAGCCACCACTTCCCCCTCCCATGGTAACTCATTAATCTTCCATTAACCCATTAATCCATCAATTTATGAATGAATGAATCCACTTATGAGGGCAGAACCATCATGATCCAATTACCTTTTAAATGCCCCACCTCTTGATACTGTCACATTGGGGATTAAGTTTCAACTTGATTTTGAAGGGGACATTCACACCCATAGCACTGAAGAATAATATTATCTTTGTTTATGCCCTTAAGCAGTTCTTTTTATCCATGATACAATTCTCAAGTTTTTGAAAAGCTAATGCCTTTACCAACATCATCTCTTGGCTCAGAAAAATATAGGTGTGTGGAATTTAAATGTGCATCAGGCAATCAAAGTTTTTTTTTTCTCCTTGCCATGCATCTAACTGTATGTATACATACATATGTACAGATATATGTGCATACTTTCTGCTGTGGAATAAAAATTTGTGTCCTCCAAAATTTATATGCTGAAATCTTAACCCCCAAGATAATGGTATGAGGAGGTGAGTCCTTTGGGAGGTGTAAAAAGGGTGAAGCTTTCATGAACAAGTTAGTGCCTTATAAGGAGGCCCAGGAAAGATCCCTCTTCCTACCCACCTCCTCATAGGGAGAAGCCAGCCATCAGTCTGCAATTGATAAAAGGAGGCTCATGAGAACATGACCATGCTGCCACCCTGATCCTGGACTTTCCAGAGTCCAGAACTGTGAAAAATAAATTTGTGTTATTTATAAGCCATCCAGTTTATAGTATTGTGTTATAGCAGCCTGAAATTACTGAGTCACATGTGTCTGTACATATCATCAGTGCTGATTGCGTCCAGCTGGCACTCTCTACTTTCTCCATATACTTTACCTTGCCCTTCAAAATTGTGCTTATTGTAGAAACAAACCATTTAAACTTGGAGGCTCTCATTTCCAAACCCTTTTGCCTTAAAATAGAATGTTTGCTTCTGAAATTTTCTACTTTCATGACATTTCTGTTGTTTGACATTCTGTGCATTGAATTTTTTTTCATGCTTAGTGTAGAGTAAAAAATAATTCAAAATCTTAAGAAAATTTACAAAACTCTAGTCACTGTTTTAAGAGTAGCTGTACCCAGTCAACTGAGTCAACTTGGCTCATCACAGTTTTGCCAATAAAAGTCTATCATTCATGAATTTATAGTCTAACTGTGTTAGAGATGTTGATGTTGATAGGTCTTATTTAAAATTAGAAACATTTTTAAATCAGTAGGGAATAAAATTGCAATTCTATTCATCATACATCAGAAGTTTCCTGTGACAATCACATGACTGTTACTTCTCAAATAAGATATACATATCCATGGATACATCTCTGTGGAAGAGGTCAAGTCAGGATGCTTCTCTTTGTCTCTCTGTTTTACTTCCCACAAGAAATGGAGTTATTCATTCTTTCATTCATCAATATTTTTGGTTCCTTCGATGTGTAAGCCACTGTTCTAGCTTTGTGAGAAAATATTTGAAGACTAAGTTTGAGCATAGTAATGAAATTTGTTTCAACTCAATACATCAAGTAGAAGGACACTTTCTGGTTACCAAACTATGTGCTAGCCCTGAAATAAGATACAGGTATGACATACAGAATTTTATCACAAAGATCACAGTCTCTTAGAAAAAATAATACAGGAGTCAAATGTCAACAGCTGACCATGATGCTCTGCTAGTGATATAAATTAAATGCACTCAAAGGGGGAGCCACTAATTCTTTCTAGAAGTGGAAGGTAAGTAAAGAATAACGTGAGTAGGGATTTTATTGAGATGAGGAGAATTTAACTGGAACTTCAAGGTAGAAGATCGAGGTCATTTGAGTGGTGACCTTATAGATGTGGCAGTTTGTACAAAAGCATAAGGCTGTAAGAACATAAGGCAAACCCAGATTTACAGTACTTCATTAAGGTCACGTGAAAGGTTATGTAATGGGAATACCAGTAGAGGGTAAGATTGAAAAAGAAGATCAGACTCTTAGTGAATGGTCTCCAATACCTTATTAAAGAATTTGTCAGGTATTATGTAGAAACCAAGAGATTTCTGAAGTCGTTGCCTTTTGATCTAACATTGATACACAACTACAAGCAGCAGTGGGCAGTTCTATTTGGATAGCCCTAGGAAGTAATTGAAAGAAACTCTGTGTCTTTCATGTAGAAGAGACAAAAGGTAAGCTTTTGGCACATATAGCAACTTTGGTGGAAATTAGTAATGAAATCATCAAATTTATGGTCCTAGATCAGTAATGAAATCTATCGCTAGTGTGATGTCCAGTTGAAAATTTTCCTTGGCAATCATGCATTTTATCTTTAAAGGACTAAACAGAACACTAGGTTAACCCCAGACATGTTGAGATGTTTATTGTTCCCTAAGATACAATAAATGTGATACCTAACACTATTGTTTATTTTTTCGAATATTTCCTGAAATATTCACGCTGTACAAAATAAGGCTGGATTCATGCATTTTCTTATAAGTAATAAATCGTTAGAAAGTAGTTGTGATTTAGATACATAGCTTGTATTTCACAGAGGTTCTTTCAAATATTCTTCCTTTATTTTTCATGGGTAACAATCAATGGCCTTCCTCAATGTGCTAATATAATTTTTATTTTTATTTATCATTGAGATATTGAGATAGATATGATATAAATAATCTTCTCTTCCCTCTCTATATTTTGGGAATGGTAATAGAAGATGATAATAATAAAGTAATTATAACAATTCTGTAAATATTGTAGCTGATATTACTGAGCCTTCATTTTTGTGGTGGGCATTGTGCTAAGTGCTGGCCTTGATATGTAGAAACTTATTTAATTTTTGCATCAGTGCAGAGGATGGTGCTATCATTTCCTTCATTTTATGGATAATGGCTCAGGGATGTTTAGTAATTTGCTGAAATCATATAATAGGTACAGGGCTAGGCAAAAGGAAGAATCCAAGTCTGTCTGACCCCACCAGGGACTTAATTTCTTGCTAAGAAGTGTCTCAACCCTATCCTATATGGTTTGCTTTATTATTTAAATGATTTCTCATCTCACATGAAATAAATCAAATAATTATGAACTACTTCAGCATTTCTAGTGTATTTTTCAAAACGATCTCATTATGGTCCTACATGATTTGTTTTTGCCATTTGAATCTTCGACTCAATTTAAACGTTATAAAAACTATAGATTACTTTGGCATTAGCTGAAGATATTGTCAAAAATGGAATGAGTCTCTCTATAATGTTATATATCAAAGTCTTAGAAGATTAGAATTCTTTCATCTTAACACAAGTACTTAATTATTAGAGTCACAAATCTGTAACTCTAACTCACTTCAAAGTTATTGTTTCTTCATATATCAAAATTTAATATTTGGTGATTTTGATAAACATTCAGATCTCTAAAATGATAGGAAAATTTATGCTCATCTATGTCTTATATTCTCATCAGAAATACTATTCTATGAGAAACCTCAAGTTGGAAAAGACATGAGATATTTCAGAAACACTACAAGAGCTTCTTGTCTCTTTTATTTGTTTCTTGAATCTATCTAAGATGACTTTGCTATCTATTAAATACAGTCAGCCACCATAAATCTTAAACAGGCATAAAATCGTTTAAGAACAAATCTGAAATATATATTTAAATTAAAGTCATTACATATCTATGACATAACTACTTTTTCTGTCTTTTTCCATAGTGATTTTAAAAACCAAATATACTACATATACTAACTGAATATACAATGGAAGTTTCAGATGAATTGTACCTATTCTTAATAGTCCATTAGTACATATTTACTGAGCTCTTAGTACTAGGTACTAGGATAGACACTGTGAACAAGGGAATTATGGGACTTCTCTCAAGTTTAAATTTTACCATAAACAAATAAAAAACTATCCCACTTGGTATTTCTTTTTCATCAACTTTTAATTTAACTTTCGGGGTATATCTGCAGGATGTACAGGTTCGTTACATAGGTAAACGTGTGCCATGGTGGTTTGCTGTACTGACCAACTGATCACCTAGGTATTAAGCCCAGCATGTATTAATTATTTTTCCTGATGCTGTCCCTTCCCAAACCCCCAACCCAAAGGCCCCAGTGTGTGTTATTCTACCACATGTCCAACTGTTCTCATTGTTCAGGTCCCACTTATAAGTGAGAACATGTGGTGTTTGGTTAGTTTGCTGAGGATAACGGCTTCCAGCTCTATCCATGTCCCTGCAAAGGACATGATCTCATTCGTTTTAAGGGCTGCAGAGTATTCCGTGATGTATATGTACCACATTTTATTTATTCAATCTATCATTGATGGGCATTTGGGTTGATTCCAAGTCTTTGCTATTGTGAATAGTACTGCAGTGAACATACACATGCATGTGTCTTTATAATAGAATGATTTATATTCCTTTGGGCATATACCCAGTAATGGAATTGCTGGATCAAATAGTATTTCTGCTCCTAGATTTTGAGGAATCACCACACTGTCTTCCACAATGGTTGAGCTAATTTACACTCCCACAAACAGTGTAAAAGTGTTCCTTTCACTCCACAACCTTGCCAGCAACTGTTGTTGCTTGATTTTTTTCATAATCACCATTCTGACTAGGATGAGACGGTTTCTCACTGTGGTTTTCATTTGCATTTCTTGAAAGATCCCCCACTTGGTAATTTTTCTTAGTTTTATTTTTCCGTAAGTTGTTGGGGGTATAGGTGGTATTTGGTTACATGAGCAAGTTCTTTAGTGGAGATTTGTGAGAACCTGGAGATTTCTGGAAGAAATCAAGCAAGGTTTTCAATAGAGAACAAAAGGTGACAACAAAGGAGTCTTCTTTACATGGGGTGATTTGAGAAAACGTCTAGGAGGTGACTTTGAAGCTGAGAAAGGAAGAAAGGGAAAAAGCCTGAAGTGCAAATACCAAGAGACAAATAGTGTTAGGTGTGTATTAGTTATCCATTGCTGCATAACAAATTTCTTTAAAACTCACTGGCTTAAAACAACACACATTTATTACAGTTTCTGTGGGTCACAAATCAAGGCACAGCTTTTCTGGGTGCCTTTGGCTCACAGTCCCTTAGGAGGCTGTAGTTATGCTGTTGGCCTGGACTGTAGTGTCTAAAGGTTCTGCTGAGGCCCCTGATGATCCCCCATATCCTGATATTCATGCCCCCTTTTTAGTCCCCTCTCTTATAGACTGAACTCAGTGATTTGCTTCTACTAATGAACAGAATATAGCAAAGTGATGGAATGTCACTCCTGTGATTAGGCTACGAAAACACTGATTGTTCTTTCTTGTTTGCTTGGAGACAAGCCAGCTGCCATGCTGTGAGCTGTCCTGTGGAGAGGACCGCATGGCAAGTCCCTTAAGAAGGTCACCTGCAAAAAGACACCAAAGAACTGAAGCCATCGGGCATCTTAGTCTTCCTACCACAGTTGGAAGGAACAGTATGGTCCAAAAAGTCTTGAGTCAGAAAATAGCTTGGAGTGTTGTAGGAATTGTCAGGAGGCCAGTATAGCTGAAAGGTGGGAGGAGAGAGACAGGAATATATAGTGAGTTTGGAGCAGTATATAGAAACCAAATAATTTAGGTCTGTGTAGGTAATGGTAGGAAGTTGAGAGTGTTAAAATGAGGATGCTTTCTAGAGTATCTTCCTTTTAATGAAAGGTATGGATTTTTTAAAAAACATGAGTGAAAGAACGTTGAATATATCCAAACCCGTACTTTCAGTGAACTAGGATAGCAGTGTAACCCTGAATCTTCATACACACACATATATCCAGTGATGAGGGGACTATGAATTATGCATGTAACATTTCTCAGCTTCTCACAGTTTTCACTAGAGCCTGCATTTCAACACTGATTGCAAACGGTCCATGAATCCCTCCAAAGCCAGAAATGCTGAACAAAAGCTGCTGTTGCCTGGGACAACCCTAGCCTTTAGGCATGTTAGGACATAAATTGTGTTTCTAGGAAATTTTACAAGGGATTTTTTTAAAAAACTTGTCTGTGCAAACCAAATGCTTCACATAATTTGAAGTGTCTTGCGATTTTTCCAAGAATGTTGTTTGTAGCACCACTATAGAGATGAATTTTAATGCACGATTGGAGCATGTGTTCACTGAGATATTTGATCCTGTAATTTATGGTATTGTTCTTTCTATAGTCAACTCTTTCTGCCATGGAGGCAGATTTTTAGGAAATTGTCCTACTTCTATAAAGTTGATGATGGAATCTAAATATTTGCCATATAGATAAGAAACTACATCTAGGGATTTGTTATATAAAGATATACTGAGGAGAAAAAATCAAAAAAATAAAAAGAATATTCATCTGTAGGGAAACAAAAACATAAAAAGAGCGACAGCCCCTGTAACAAATATTTTAGAAAGCATTCAACTTGGTTTCACTTTTTTTGGAAAGCTATTCTTTTAAGTCTATCGTCTAAGTTGTAATAATATTTTATTAAGCGAATCAATTGATGATAGGATTTTTCTTAACTATCTCTCCATCCATCCATGAATAAAATGGAGGTGGGATTATAACATCATGTACATAACAAATAAAGCTGTAACACAGTCATAATTGAGAATACTATTTCATTTTAGATTATGGATCTTTGTTTTGTTCAACATTAGTATTTCAGAGCTTAATTAGTTATTTTTATGTGTCTTAGCAACCCATTAACAAAGAGCTAATTGAAGAATAAGAAATACGTATCAAGTTATTCCCCCTAAATCCCCTTTTTCAGTCCTTGTTTCTCCTTTAAAGAGAACATTATCGTTCTCACAGATGGTTGAAGTGATGTATTGTGGGAAATTAAACATACTTGGCTTTTTTCCTGAATTTTCTACTTAGCAACTAAGGCCATTCACCCCAGAAGTATCATTTAACTCTTCCCCGGATACCCTCTTAATCAACAGCAGTAGGATTCACAGTTGGAAAACTCTTCTTTTTATGATCCCCAAACACTATTTCACCTTATTTTTATTACTGTTTTAAATATTTGTAACATTATAGGAAAACAAGCCATAAAGGATATTCATTTTGAAACCAAAGGTAGAATTTAGGTCTAACTTACTTGTAATCTTGTAAATATTTAATTTTGTTAAAGGGTGTGGAGAAATGTCTCTAGACATGGACATATGAACTGATACGACTTTTCAGGAGTACCATCTAGAAATATGTTTCAGCATATTAAATGTCTTGATGTTTAGATCTATTAATTCAACATATGGAAATTAATCCTAAAGGAAGAGAGAAAATACTGAAGCACAAAGATGTTGGAGTGTTATGTTGATGAAAAATTAAACTATATGTTCATATGGAATTGATAAAACTAGTAATACTACAAATAATAATACTAATATATGTAGTACAATAATAAAATTAATAATGCTACAAATAGCACCTTTATTAGTTTTTAATGATGTGTCAGCAATATAGTAAACACTTTACATGTGTTATATCATTTAATTTTCTCCCACATCCTAATAATATGGGCACTATAATTATCCCCATTTTTCAGACAATGAAGCTAGCTCAGCAGTAGAGATGTTAAATTCCAGCTCAAGGTCTTATAGCCAGTGAGTGGCAGAATCGAACATATATTATAAATTCATAATATGGCGTCATTAAGAAAGAGATGAGCTTGATGTTTATGTACTAGTATGAATGATAGTTAAAGATTAAGTGCAGATAATAGAACAATATGTTTAGCGTCATCCCATTTATATAATAAACTTACCTACATCCAGGTTATAAACAAATGGATATTCAATCAATCTCTTGTAAGTTGTGTGTTCACTCTATCACATATCTTTCATGATGGCAGCCAGTCACAATACCCAGCTGGGTCCTATATTGTCCAAAGATGAGATAGAATTTGACATCCAGAAGGGAGCAGACGTGAAGCACAGAGAAAGAGGCAGTTTTGGCAGTATTGGATTCCTAGCTAACACCTCTGCCTTTCCCAATTATTTCAACCTGTAAAGTCCACTTTGCCTAAGCCACTTTGAACTCTTTTATTTCAAATAGCAGTGCTTTTTGCTGCTGCAAAAGTCATTGTGCACAATGAGACTTTTCAAGCTACTCCACTGTGGGTTTCCTTTTAATATATATGAATATGCTTTTTGTTTTCATTTATTTGTTTATTTTCTAATCTGTGCTTTCATTTTACCTTTGTGAATCTTAAACATTTTTATTGCAGATGACTAATAAAGATACTCAAATTGTAATTCTTATCTAAATTTTATTTTTGCCTCACTTACCAAAATTAGCTGAGAAAGAAAAGTAAAACTGGGACCAGAAAAGGGCATAGTGATGCTTGGGGATGGTTTATGATCTTTATCTGGTCCATTGTTAGTTTGTTGATTGATGACTGCCAATCAAAGGCAAGACCAGTAATTTCAACATTATTTCAGTCATAATCCCTACCAGCCAAAAATATTTTTGTTAGGTTTTGTTAGTCATTTGCAATGAAAAAATAAAAGATATTTTTATAGTGCTTAATACAAAATGACTCATAATACCAAATACGCTTTCTCAGACTACGTATACACATGCACACACACATACTGTATGCACCACACATGCATGAGCATATATACATTCTTTTGCCTGCTAGCCCCCAGCTCATTTTCTTCCTACACTAAAGATTGGTTGAGTGTCATGCCAGAGAGATTATGGGTTTGCCAGCAGTATCTGAAAATCATTAGATCTTGTTCGAATACACCAGATCTTCAGTTCCTAGTAAGTAGTTTGTACTAGCCATATTCCCAGAATACTTTTGGGAGTTTGAAACTCCATTATTTCTATTTTGTAAAATAACGATTTTGGAGGAGATATTTAAATGGTAAAATATCTACTTGTTTACGGAAAAAAAAAAATGAAAGAGGCAGCAGTAGTTAGGAAAAAGAATACTTTCCCACGCATTCCAAAATCAATATCCAATACAGCCTCAATGGATAAACAGCAGATGTCAGTCTTCTGGGGCTTTTTCTCTACCACTTTGGGTATAAATTGCCTTGTTATCAAGAAGGAAAAAGTCAGCAATGTCTGTATATATAGAGAGATGCATCACATTCCCACAATAAATTATTGTTATTATTTTTATTGAGATAGAGTTTCGCTCTTGTTTTCCAGGCCAGAGTGCAGTGGCGCTATCTCGGCTCACTGCAATCTTCACCTCCTGGGTTCAAGCAGTTCTGTCTCGGCCTCCTGAGTAGCTGGGATTACAGGCACTTGCCACTACACCTGGCTAATTTTTGGTATTTTTAGTAGAGACGGTGTTTCACTATGTTGGTCTCCAACTCCTGACCTCAGGTGATCCGCCTGCCTCAGCCTCCCAACCACAATAAACTATATAAAAGGAAGACAAATTAACGTGTTGTTGAGGCCCTACTGTAACATTTATGAATTGCTCTCAGTCCTGAAGAACAGGACAGTCATCCAGTCCTTAGATTTTTTTTGAAAATTATTTTTAAATACATTTCTCAAGGTTTTAAGACAGATTTTGACCTTGCCTTTCAGGTTATACACAGTTATCATTGCCAATATCTCATTTGCTTTGGTTATTTCCTTGAACAAATTACCCCATTATGTACTTACTCTCCAAAACTTGTGTTTTTAATTTGCTCTAAAAACATTCTTAGTGAATGCTCTTTCTTGAAATTTTGTTAGAAAACATGAAGAAGTTCCTTTTGATATATGCTAATTTGGCATTATGACAGAAGGTAAGCATAAGATTTCGGTATTCGTTTGTATATTCACTGATTTTCCAGATACTCATTTAGAGCCTCTTTGCCACATGTTGTACTAGGCACTGCTGAGTGAGCAACTCAGAAGTGCAACCGAGAGAGAGCTTTGTGCCTCAAGTTGTATTTATGGTCACTTGGAGAAAAGTAATACCCAAAATAATAATTACACCAGAAGTTGACACGGGCTATGATACTATGACCCTAATGCACGAAGAGAATACACAGAGCAAATATATTTCCTAGGCAGCTTGGAGAAACTGATGAAAGAGGTATCATTTACTATAGATCTTGATGAATGAACAGGGGAGTTTCTAAGCAGAGAAGTTGTGTCACTTTCACTCCCACCACAGGTCTTTTGCACATGATTTTTCTCTCTGCCTGGAAGGCTGTTTCCTCTATCCCATCCTCCTCAGTCCTTTATCTTATTAGGTATGACTCATCCTTCAGGTGTCAGTGCTACTGTTACTTTCTCAGAGAGGCCTTCTCTAGCTCTGTAACTTAGATTAGTTTTCCATTCAAAGGAAAAAAAATTGAAGAGGTGGATTCTTTTTATTTTTATGCTGCTCAGATTATGATTACATAGACATCTGTCTGATTATTTTATAAATGTCTGTTTCGCACTGCCCTGTAAGCTCCATGAAAGCAGAGGTTCACTTATATATATCTGCAGCTTCTGGCAGAGACCCTGACAAACACCAAACGTTCAATAAATACTAGTAAAATGAGTGACTGAGGAAATTTGCTAAGGCTCAGCCTCCTCATTCATCACATGGTTTCGTATCTACCCCATCTTTGCTGAATTATGAAATGGGAGATGTTTAAAAATATGACTGCATTTTTTAAACATAGTGCCCTGTCATCATTACTGACTAATATTAGCTCAATACCTAATTCCATTTTACCCGTCTTTTAAAATTCACTACTGTGAAGAATCTGGTTGTTTTATGTTCATATCTCTTTAGGATTGGTAAATTAAGATCACTTGCCCTCTTAGTTGTGGTTTATATCCTTAGGATTTCTTTATGATATTTTAAATAATCCTACTTTTTATAATCATCAGAGTGCACAGAGGTAAATTATAGCTCAGGGAAATTGTAGTAGGATTTCTTGTAAGTATGAAAATACACAGTATTATCTGTACTCTTTCTCCATTTTTCTCTCGAACCTAAAAATATATCCTCTAATTTGTTTTCACACATTCATTGAAAATACATTATCTTTTATTATTCCTGACAATTTTCAAATTTGTTTTAATAATGCTGTATTCCTTTAGTAAATAATTATTGAGTGTCTATCACGTGCAATATAGTGCTTAGACCATGTAGTAGATTATATTGCACTTTATATAATCACAGGTTAAAACATCTTACAACTCGTTAAGTAGGAACTTCAATTCTTTTTGCATAACACAGAGAGAAAATCATTTTCCTTGTGAATGTATAATCAACCTAGTTTGTGCCATTGCAAGCACTTTATCTCTCTTCCAATGTTACCACTAATTCAGAACCTAGTATATACGCACTTACCTTTTCTCTCCTTTAAATAATTTTTTCTGTTTTCTTACAATAAGAAAAGCAGTTTTCAGTTCAGACATTTCTAACTATCCTCATTTACATTTCAGAACTAGAATGTTCTCCTGCCTTCACACATTTGGGGATTTTTTAACCAGTCTGACAGTTTTTAATTTGATCTTGTTTTGCAGGTCATGAATTCAATTTCTAAATGCTTTACTGTTTCTCGTTTTCTCAAATAGAGTAATGCTCCATCCATCAGTTGTTATCTCCTTATCTTCAGGGTTTTTTTTTTTTTTTCATTTCCCCGAAACAAGGTCAGTGTTTATAAAATCTGCTTTTTACTAATTAAATCTGACATCATTTGATAATATCAATGGTACTTAAATAGCATATAAATTCATCACCAAGTGAACACACCCTTGTGAGTTGGAAGATATTGGAGATTGCATTTTCAATAATAATTCGCGTGTATTATTTTTAATAAAATTGTTGAAAAGAAATTATATAAGCACCATAATTGATCTGTGAGCTGGTCAAATATGTTTCCTCTGACACTCATCAGAAAGAATAGGTCTGATCACCTTTTAAAATGGTATGTGCAGATTTTATTAATTATGTGTCTCATTAGACTAGAATGTGCCTAATACAGCTTCTTTGGAGCAATCTCTGCTTTGTGACTCAGAAATCTGAATTTTGTAGGGAAATAAAGGGTAGCTTAAAAGCATATAGGTTAAACTAGCATAAATTTCATTGGAAGACCTCACCTCATTTTACAAAAAAAAAAAAAAAAAAAAGTCAATATTGATGAAAATAGGTATAATGGGTAAATATTATCATATAGGGAAAAACCTAGATATCCTCTCCAAGGAATACAGAGAAGCTCATATGGGATGAAGCCCTATTTTCTGCTAGACTTTCATGTGCTAAGAAAATTTAAAATGCAAATGGCAAGACATCCTTGACTGTGTAAGAGTTCTATCAAGCGTAATGAATTTGAAGATACCAAAAAACGATTATGATACTAATAATAAAGGAATACGTCTCCATTTTTATATTTAATGGTACAGTCTAGTAGTAGTTATTAGAACTGATAACCAAATTGAGTATCTACTAAGTAGTGCGCAATATGCATGGTCTTGGTGCTTTCTTCTTTCAGACAAATCCCAATTTTATATTCAAAAAGGCAGGTTATCAGATGACAGTATTACTGTATGCTGAGGCCTCATAATTTATTTAAAGCTACAATTGTGCTTTGTATCTCAGTGTACTTAATGATGAGTTCACTAGTCTCTCATTCTCAGAAACAAAGCTTAGTTGGATGGCTGGTCATTTGGCTTCAAAACAGAAATTTGGCTATGACTCAAAATCTACTTTCTTCAGGTCTTCATTCTCTCTCTCTCTCTCTCTCTCTCTCTCTTCTCTTTTTTTTTTTTTTTTTTTGAGAGGGAGTTGTTTCACTCTTGTTGCCCAGGCTGGAGTGCAATGGCGTGACCTCGGCTCACCGCAACTTCTGCTTCCCAGGTTCAAGTGATTCTTCTGCCTCAGCCTCCCAAGTAGCTGGGATTACAGGCATGCACCACCATGTCTAGCTAATTTTATATTTTGAGTAGAGATGGGGTCTCTCCATGTTGGTCAGGCTGGTCTCAAACTCCCAACCTTGGATGATCCGCTCGCCTCGGCCTCCCAAAGTGCTGGGATTTCAGGCATAAGCCACCACGCCTGGCCCAGGTCTTCTTTCTCAGGGCCTACTGTGTGTAGCTTCCAGTTTTTGTTTGTCAATGTGAACTCAAGAGCTAGCTCATAGTCACTGTCTGTAGATGCACGTCAGAATGCATCAGTGCAGGTTTGATGCAAGGGAGCAAAAATGCAGTGATACAGCCTACATTTAAAATGGTGTTCTTTCTCTCCTGTGTCTTGGTTAGGCAGAATATGTAAACTAAAACTGAGAACAAAGGTTAAGGATGACTGACAATCCAGTAGGGTGTGGTTAGGTAAAGCATTGATTAGAAGTCAAAAAACTTAGTTTTCTGTTCTGGCTCTGATGTTTACTGTCTTTGGCCTTAAGCAATATACGGAACATTTCAGAATTTCTGTTTTCTCATCTGAAGTGAAAGGTCATTAATTTCCTCATGTTGTCCGCAAGAGGGGTGCTATGAGAATCAAATGAAAACTGTATTCGAAGCATCTTATTTAGAACTGAAGATATTACTCTAAATGGAACCATTAGAACATAAATTTTTATTTTCTAAAGGGCCATGAAAAACTGGACCACAATCCTTCCATGGCCCCTGAGATAAGCAGTCATGGAATCCAACCACCTCTGATTTCCAACTGTAACTTTTAGAAAGTCTCAGACATCTCATCTGTTAATTTGGTGCTAATGTAATTGCAGTTTTTGCCATTACTTTTAAATGGAAAAAAACACAATTACTTTTGCACCAACCTAATATAAATTAGGATTCCAGTAATATCTGTTTCTGAAGACTGTTGGGCAGGTTAAATGACATAAGGGATAGAAGCCACTTAGAAAATGGTAGGACACATAGTGAGTGCACAGCAGACAGTTGTTGCCGCTGCTATTGCTGATGTTGTAAATGTGTTAAAGGATTTCACCTTGCTCATTCCCAGACACGTTTTTTCTCAGTAGTGTATGCCTGGCATTTACACAACCAGCAGAAACAAGTATGAGAGGGTAAGTCCTGTAAATCACCCTTCTTCGCCCAAGAAAGGGTGAACCTTGACAGGATGTGATCTCTCAAATCAATCAGTGGGATTTGAGAGAGCAAGAAGGTATTACTATTAACAGGGGTTCACAAACTCCAGCCTGTAGGCCAAACTCACCTACCACCTGCTGCCTCTTTTGTAAATAAAGTTTTATTGGAGCACAGCCACATCCATTCATCCCTATATTGTCTATGGCTACCTTCATGCTACAACTGTGGAGTTAAGTTGTTGCTACCTGGCCCTTAGCAGGAAAAGTTTGGCAACCTCTGCATGACAGAGTTCATGGGACTATTTAGCAGGAAATGACACCCAGAATTAGCAAATACTAAAAACCCAGTGCACATAAGCAACAATAAGATGCTGAAATTGATTTTTAAACAGAGGGTCTCAAAAAATTCTACTAGCACATGACTGACCCTCTTACAAGTCTGGCCGAGGGTACACAGATGGATAAAGGGTTGTAAGCAGCTGAAGAGAAGGGAGGCTCAGAAATAAGGAAGAACTCTGTGGACTAGAGGTTTTCTGTCAGCCACAAACACTCATGCGGCCTCTCTAAAAAGGAGACCAAAATTCAGTGTGTGAATGTCTAACAATACATTCATAAGCTATAAACTAGAGCTGTTTGCCCTGAGAACTGAAGGAAATTTGATCATGGCGAATTACACCTCAACCTTTAGACATACTCCATGATGATACATTTTTGGTATTTCACAAGTGAGCTTTTACTTTTCTTTGTTGTTTCCTATTACAAATAGAAGGGGTTGACCAGCTACAGATTCAGTACTCTTGACATAAATTAATAACTGCTGTTCTTCTCTCAATTATAGAAAATTTATAAGACCTATCATTCTTATCAATTTTAAAAATGAAATGCAATAAAGAACTCAAATGATCACACAGATATTTTTGCACAAACACAACTATTGAAACTGAACCACTGGCTTACGTGCAGGGCCTCTGTTAGATTGCTTGAAATGTTCATTTTCCTTTGATGTGTGAAATAACAAATTCATCATATATAAGTATCAAGGGGTACTAATGTGTAATAAAAGTGTTTATTTTCAAAAATAAAACACATTTTTAAAATTTGAGAGGCAACTGTGTAGTTTTATTTGTTTTCAAGTATTTGGAAGAATGCTGAATACAAGTGAATAAGATAATAAATAATTACTTTTAATAATGCAATTATCGTATTCAGATTTATATAACCTACTGTATGTGGGTATCTTAGTCCATTTTCTCTTGCTATAACTGAATACCTGTGACTGGATAATTTATTTAAAAAAAAATTTTTTTACAGTTGTAGAGGCTGGGAAGTCTAAGAGCATGGCACTGGCATCTGGTGGGCTTCTAATGAAGGCCTTGTGTTGTGTCATAACATGACAGAGAAGTGAGTGCATGTAACATGAGGGGAGGTCTCACTTCATAACAACCTGTTCTTCCTGTAACAAATCTGGTCCTGCAAGAGTGAGAACCCACTCACTCCTGTGAAAATTAACCCAGTTCCTTGAGAGCACCATTAATCCCTCTTGATGACCTAATCATTTCTTAAGGCTCCACATCAGAAATTAAATTTCCAACGCAAGATTTCTGAGGGACATACTCACATCATAGCACTAGGGAAGGTCTTAGCTAGCCGTGGGCAGAAAGAAAAGAGTGGACTTTAGGGGAACATATCTTTGAAGAAATCTAATCTAATTTTCATGGTCCTTCAGAAACTTTTTACCTTGAGGCTTTTTCATCCAGGAGAGTGAGCCACTGAAATCATTAGGTTTACATTTCTATCTTTGCTTTCCTGAAATTGATTTATTTAACTACACGTTTTACTTGTCTGATTTTTGTTTTTAGTGTCATGCCAAACTGTTTTCATCTCTAATAACTTATTACTTTTGAAATACCTGTTGGTTTTGAAGCTTTCTATTTTTGTGACATTGGACAGAAAATATATTGGCTAAATTTGTACAATTGGTTACTAGATTGATGCTGGTTTCTAGATTTTCCTTTGAGCTTGTTAAGGCTTGGGGAAAGCTTTAGAGATCAATGAGGGGAACATAGTTTTCTAAAAGTCTTGTCTGTATATTATCACCAAATAATATGCAACAGGAAGACAGACGATGAATGCCAGATGTCCTGTCTGCAGGAACAATTGTGGAATGACTCTCTTCCCACCTCCAGAATTAAAGGGCACCATTGGATCATCTCTGAACAGCAGTCTGGGCTGGTATCCAATACTGTCAACTCCCAGTTAGATACAGCTGCAGAATCTCCAAAAACAAAACCAAAACCAAAATATCTTCTGTGCCAGTGTATTTTTGTAAAGAAAATAATACAAATATGATTATAGCCATTAAAGGCTATACTTATTGTTTGAACCAATGTCACAAGCAATTCTAGCCGTGAAAGCTTCGGGCGTGTTCACTCTAATAAGACATATGAGTGGACCAAGTCCCATATGATATGCAGAAACAAGTCTTACTGTTAAAATGTTCTTTATACCTATGGTCACCGAGAGTCATCAGCCAGCCTGAGACTGCATAAACAAGGAGGAGAAAGGGCTAATAATGAATTGAGTTTAATTAAATCTCTAGAGGCAAACTGGATAAGAAAAGGAAGAAAGATTATTTCACAGAGGTCAACTTAAATTTGACCTTCCTCCTAGACCTATTGTTCCTGCATGATTGCCCCATTTTTTCACATGTATAGAATCTTGAGTTCAGAGGGGCCAAAGGGCTGGTCCCACATTAAACAGTCAGAAAGAGGCAAAGTGAGATTCTGAGCCCTGAAATGCCTGTGTCTGTCTTAGTTCATTTAGTGTTGTTGTAACAGAATATGTTACTTATTTTATTTTATTTTTTTTGAGACAGAGTCTTGTCCTGTCACCCAGGCACAATCTCAGCTCACTGCAGCCTCCACCTCCTGAGTTCAAGTGATTCTCCTGCCTCAGTCCCCTAAGTAGTTGGGATTACAGGTGCCCATCACCACAGATATAACAGAATATTTGGGACTGGGTAGTTTATAAAGAAAAGAGGTTCATTTGACCTATGATTCTGGTGACTGGACAGTTCAAGATTCAGCACCTATGTCTGATGAAAGCCTCAACAGGTAGAAAGGAAGGTACTGTGAAGAGATCACATGGCAAGAGATATTTTTTATGGAAAACAAAAAGGAGCAGTAACAAAAATACCCAGCTCTTACAGGAACTAATAGAGCAAGAATTCAGTCAACTCTGAAGGAGGGCATTAATCTATTCATGAAGGATCCACCCTTGTAATCCAAACTCCTCTCACTAGGTCCCACCTCCCAACATTGCCATGTCAGATATCAAATGTCAACCTGACATTTGGAGGGGACAAACATCCAAACCACGGCAGTCTGTAAAGACAACTTCTCTCCTTTAGACTGTCCTAGTACTTTGGTAAAGAGAAGGTAATTTTAGACCCTGGCTGCCTTGATTTGAATCTCACTTATTCCCATAAAAGCTAGTGACCCTATGTAAATAACTGAGTCTCACTGTACTTCAACTTCCTTATTGATAAAATGGGGAAAATAATTAATAATAGTTTTGTTAGGATTAGTATATATAAATAATGTGATACATATTACTCAAGTGTATGCTGTTACCACTATACTATATGCTAGTTTCCATTATATGCTATTTTCTCCCCAATTCTAACCTTCACTTCCCAGAGAGAAAAAATACTTAAAATTATTTGCATAAATTTCTGAATAATCAAAATATTTAGAATTCACTTGGCTTATGGAGATAGTAAGATATACCCACACATATTTATTTTTATTTTTTCTTCAACTTTTATTTTAAGTTCCAGGGTACATATACAGTATATGCAGGTTTGTTACATAGGTAAATGTGTACCATGATGGTTTGCTGCACAGATCAACCCATTACCCAAGCATTAAGCCCAGCACCCATTAGCTATTCTTCCTGATGCTCTCCCTTCCCCTGCATTCCCCCACAGGCCCCAAAGTGTGTTGATTTCCTCCATGTGTCTGTGACACACACATATACTTATAAATACATGTGTGTTTATATCAATTTCTAAAATCAAGAATTAATTTTAGAAATAGAAGCTGACTTAGACTATGCTCCATTTTCTTTCCCCCAAATTAATGCAAAATCTACATTAGAATGGCTTTCAATGTTTGAAGAAATGAAACTATTCAGAAGTTTACATAAGGAAGCAATTTGCTTGGATTGAATAAGGTAATACATAAGTATGTAAAACCCTTTCTCTGTAAATGCTGCTTTTAATTAGGAATGGGGCTCTGAAAGAAATCCTAGTTATTATATCCACAAGCTGAACTCAGGCAACTATTTTAATTGGAACAGAAAAACCAAAATGCAGAAGATTTATCAAGGAAATTTGAAAATTAAAAAAAAAACACACCTAGTTCATAGCAAACAACATTTTGTGTTCTTTTTCTTTACCCCAGCAAAGAGATTGGAATAATCCCCTTGTCAGAGGAGATGGACGGCATACATTCGGGATTCTGCAGGGCATTAAATAGTTGTTGCCATGTCAAACAACTCTCTTTGCTTATTAATACCGAATAAAATCAACATTCTTCTCCTTCTTTCTTTAGTTAAACCTTTCCCCTCCATTCCCTTCCTGCTGTCTGTCCTTTCAGGTCTTGGCATTTTTTGTTGTTCTCCCTCTAGCAAGGCTTTTCCCTTCGTTTCAGCAACGTCTCTCACATTTTACACAGTAGCCAAAGAAACCTTGACTCCTTTTCATCTTTTTCCTTCCTTTGGCTATTCTTTTGAGGAAAAAGACATGTTTCTGTCATTCTCTTTAGAGTGCATTTATCCAATAGAAGCAATCTGCGTTTCTGTAATAGGAGGGAAACCTCTGGGCAAAAGGGAAAAGGAGAGGTGGATTTGGTGAAATGATAGCCTGTGGAGGGCTGAGCATCACCTTCAATTCAATTGAGCACCACCACCCTAAACCTAACAAGACTGCCCAGCTGATTATTTCAGCTTTCCTCTTCATCAGGCACTTCCAATGTATGAGGTCCAATGAGGATAAGGCGAGAACTGAATCTTCCTACAAGCTGAAGAGTATGGTCTAATAAGCATTAAGTCAATTGCCCAGTCCTATGTCACTTGGTAACCTAAGGCCAGTAGAGCCACACTTAACAAGTCCCTAAGGAATTAAGTAAATCGTGCCTAAAATACTCTGAGCTAGTTTTGAGGTAAATTAGGTTCAAATAGCAGCAGCAGCAGCAGCAGCAGCGGTGGTGGTGGTAGTGGTAGTAATAGTTTTTTATACTAGTGGTTGCGGTAGTTGTAGCAGTAGTAAATGTTTATTGAGCACTTACTATATGACAGGCACTGTTTTCAATGACTTACATTCATTCTCTCATTGAATCCTTACAGATTCAATGTCTTGTTGTCTCATAGAAAGGGACTATTATTAATTAAACTCTACAGAGAAGAAACTGCAGTGAAGGAAATTTAATAATTTACCTAGGGTGACACAGCTAGTATATATTAGAGCAAGGATTCAAATCCTGTGTCTTTCTTACTCCACAAGTGAAGCTGATTTCTGTGAATCACACTGCCTTGCGTGGTAGTATATAAATTTTCCCAGAGTGTTGTGGAAACTCTGAGGAATCAAGATTCTCATCACTAGGTCTGTCTGACCCCAGAGTCCACGTTTTTAACTGCTATATAATGCAATCCTCCTTAAAACTGAATGCTTTGTATTATTGCGTGGGGAGAAGATACATTGAAGAGGACATTGACAACATGTGTGTCTACACAGCATTACACATTTGGAGGACACCCAGTTCAGCTTACTCGTTGTTAACCTACCTAGATTTAACTTCACAATTCTTGGCTTTTCCTCACTTTACATATTTACTAAGCAAATTTCTGATCTTTATTTAAGGAGGCCTTTCTCTTGGAAAAGAATGTGCTGATCAGCTATTTTGAATATTGGTCCTCTTGGCCATTACCCACTACTTAATCAACTTGCTGGTATGAATTAATTATGGGTTTGGGGTAGCTTAAGAATAGTTGTTTTTTCTTCCTCCAGAAATTAATCATCTCCGAATATATCGATGATTAAAAACACAAATCTATAGAAGCAACTTAGATATCGAAATGTTTTTAATATCACATTTGTGCCATTATAGTTATCACCTTGTGGTTTATTAAGTGCTCTTACATATAATACATGTATTTAATATCTGTCACACTAAGCTGTGAGCAGCACAAGAGTATGAAACATGTCTATTCACCAGTGAGTTCCCAATAATGGGCATTGCACCTGGTACATGATAGATGCTTGATAAATATTGGTTGGATGCTTGAAAGTTCTTGTCTGATCCTCAGCAGAAGTCTTTGATAGAGGTAGAGAAGATGACATTCTCTTCCTCTTCAGATGAGCAAACTACAGCAGAGGAGAGTTAAATAACTTGGCCATGATACTAATTACTAATTCCATGATACTTCAGTTCTTATTTATTTTTTGCACTATAATAAACAAATAATGGATATTTTATGGGTCCACATGCATAAGCAATTTCAGGGGTATTCTTTACAAAAAAAAAAAAATACAATATTACAAGCACAAAATCAAGTACAGAGGCCAGGCGTTGTGGCTCATGCCTGTCATCTCAGCACTTTGGAAGGCCGAGGGAGGCGGATCACCTGAGGTCAGGAGTTCGGGACCAGCCTGGCCAACACGGTGAAACCTTGTCTCTACTAAAAATACAAAAATTAGCCCAGCATGGTGGTGCATGCCTGTAATCCCAGCTGCTCAGGAGGCTGAGGCAGGAGAATTGCTTGAACCCAGGGGGCAGAGGTTTCAGTGAGCTAAGATCGCCCCACTGGACTCCAGCTTCCGTCTCCACAAAAAAAAAAGAAAAATCAAGTACAGAGACTGAAAAGGGCTTGAACAAGTTAGTGGCACTGAATCTGAAGCTTTATTTGGTTCTTGTTTTATCTGCCTCTGATTATAATAGCTTTTGTTGTTGTTGTTTTAATAATCATTAAGGCTTTGACTCTAAGAAAAAATTTTTTCTTATAAAATTATTGCATGAATTTTCTTTTTGGAATATTATTGGCATCTTCTTTTGTCCTCACTCACTCCCTTAAGTCAGGGCATTAGATGCAGAATAATCATCAAACCAAGATTCACAGTGGCTGGGACCTTTCACGTGGCTCTTCTAAGTAGCTTTAACCATGAGTCTGATTTAGATAAGTGGACATGGGGAATTGGCTTGGAAGAGGGACTGCAGGTGGTGGTATCGTCGTCGAAGTCCATGAGTAGCAGAAGATAAAGCATATAGAGAGAACTGAGGAGCGGTAAAGGTTGGTGTTGCAAGCAGTGGGACATCTAGAGAGGGATAATGCAGGATGAGACTGGAAGATGATTTGGATTTTTTATGGCTAGTCTTAAAGACTAAGATGTCTGAACTTTATGCAATAGGACTTAGGAAGTAATAGATCTTTGAATTAGATGATGATATGATAAAAACTACATATCAAAAAGACGGATCTCAAAGCATGACTAATATACAATATGTTAGCTCTACATTTTAACCATGAAGCCAAAGAAGAAGAATATATTAGAAAATCAAAATTATTTTCTTCATTGTTCCACTGAAGGTAATCACACTGAAATCATGAGCCACAATCTTGTCCCTTTTTCTGGGCACAGCTATGGATGCACTGCTTTCCTTCTGCGTCACCTGCAGCTCTTACTCTGCCTCCTGGGCCCTCCTCTGCCAATCCTCTGTGAGTGCCCTGAAGCTCTGTCCTGTGTGTTGCCATCTTTTATCTGTCTACACTGTTGTCTAGTCTCATTGCTTTAAATATCATCAATGTGTTCAGGACAGCCCAGCTCCGTATCTCCAGCCTTATCCTTTTCCCCAAGCTTTAAACTCATTTAATCAAGAACTCTACCTACGTGTCTAATGGGACTTTCAAACAACCTATCTACATTAGAACTCTGAATTAGTTTCCATGTGTTCCTTCTGCCCGCAACCCATTCACCACCTGCACCTCTCCCAGCCTTCCCTGATAGATGAAATACATCTACATTCACTCAGCTACTTAGGTCAGAAAACTAATAGTCGCCATGTGTTCTTTTTTCCCCCACACCCCACATTCGATTTATCAGAAATTCTGTACTTACAAAATAAATCTTGAATTAAAAAAAAAAAAAGTTGGCCGGGCACAGTGGCTCACGCCTGTAATCCCAGTACTTTGGGAGGCCAAGGCGGGCAGATCACAAGATCAGGAGTTCGATACCACCCTGACCAACATGGTGAAACCCCGTCTCTACTAAAAATACAAATATTAGCCACACGTGGTGGCACACATCTGTAATCTCAGCTGCTCAGGAGGCTGAGGCAGGAGAATTTCTTGTACCTGGGAGGCAGAGCTTGCAGTAAGCCAGAATGGTGCCACTGCACTCCAGCCTGGGCAATAGAGCTAGACTCTGTCTCAAATAAATAAAGTTATCTTCTAAGAATTCTAGAAACATAATGACAGCAAGAGTAGAAGAGGTTTTGAATCTTATGAGCCACCACATAAAAACATAAATATAGTGTAAACCCCCAAATCTATGAACAACATTAACAATAAAGTTAGGAGAAGGTATCTCCGATCTCTGAGATACAATGCATGGATTGTGATCTTGAAATATCGTTTCCCACTGAAATAAACAAGGGCTTTTTATGGGGCTTATTTTAGGTCTGGGGCAGGACTATACAAGTTGAGCCAGGGACATATTGTGATTCAGATGCCAAGAAAGTTATCGGACTACTTTTTGATACGTCAGAAGAACACCATACTAATCTGAAGAGCCATTAGCCAAAGATGGGTTTATTTGGAACTAATTGGGATAATAATTCCTATAATAATAATGTAAAAGACCAAAATCCAACAAATACTGTTTAACTCCTTGAGTTGAAGATAATATTTCTCCAAACAACTAACCACACTCCTTTCTCCCGTGAAAGAAGAAAAAAATGGCAAAGAGCACTTTATATGCACTGTTGTCTCTAAAGCTAATTATTGACCCCTGCAATGTTGTCACTCCTAAACCTCTACATTTATTTATTTAAAATTTATACAGATTAAACATCTATTTTTTTTTTTTTGGTATACTACTGTGAATTTTGACAGATGCATAAGCACTTTCATACCCAAGATACAGAATAGTTCCATCAACCCAAAATATTTGTTTGTGATTCTCTTCCTTGCCCCCACCACTGGCAACCACTGTCTGTTCTCCAACCATACAATATTGCCTTTATAGAATCTTGTATGAGTAAAATTATCCAATATGTAGACTTTTGAGCCTGTATTCTTTTACACGGCATGATTCATTTGAGATTGACATACATTGTGTGTGTCAATAGTTTGTTCCTTATTATTGGTAGGTAGAATTACATTTTGTGGCTGGACCATAGATTGCTTATCTGCCCACCAATTATAGGACATTTAGGCTGTTTCTAGTTTGAGTGATTATTAATAAAACCAATGTAATTATCCATTTGCAGGTTTTATTGTGAATAAAATTTTCATTTCTCTTGGGTAAATACCTAGGAGTGGGATTGCTAAATTGTATTATAAGCATAGACTTTACAAGAAATTGCCAAAGTATTTTTCAAAGTGGCTAAACAATCATATATGTTTGAAATGAATTTGTTATCTTAGGAAAATGATAAAAAAAATTATTGCTAAAACGGTCTGTTAATGGTTAAAAATCAAGCACTGATCCCAGCTTTGCTACATGAGTTATACCATTGGGTAACCAACTAGTAGATAAAAGGAAGTATCTATTTATAAAATTATTTCTCATAAGAAATGAAAGGATAAAATATCACCATTTTGCAACCCCTAATGCATTTACCTACTAGCATCACAAAAGAAGTTATAATCAGATGTAATGTATTTCCTAACAGAAGAATAACAATATCAAATGTGGCACATATACACCATGGAATACTACGCAGCCATAAGAAAAGATGAGTTCATGTCCTTTGCAGGGACGTGGATAAAACTGGAAACCATCATTCTCAGCAAACTAACACAAGAACAGAAAACTAAACACCACAAGTTCTCACTCATAAGTGGGTGTTAAACAATGAGAACACACGGACACAGGGAGGGGAACATCACACACTGGGGCCTGTTGGGGGAATGGGGAGCTAGGGGAGGGATAGAAGGCGGAGGGGGGGAGGTTAGGGGAGGGAGTAGCCTTAGGAGAAATACCTAATGTAGACTATGGGGTGATGAATGCAGCAGACCACCGTGGCACTATGCAACAAACCTGCACGTCTGCACATGTACCCCAGAACATAAAGTATAATTTAAAAAAAAAAAGAAAACTAATAATAAAAAAATAAGGTGGCTTGAAAAAAAAAAAGAATACAATATCACCAATAATCTTGCTAAAGGATTAAATCCAAGTCTGATGAAGACTCTCGGTCCAGTTTTCAGGAATACAGAGAAAAGAAAAACACCAGCACCACACTAGGCAATCAACTAATTCCAGACCAAGAACACCTATGTGTCAAATACCCTACATCATTTAACAAATAAAATGTAAAGAAAAGAAAAGGAAGGACAAGAAAAGCTGTGGCTTAAAAGAGGCTTCAAAGATACATCAACTATAAGAAAGAAATGAGCTTGACCTAACTGTGATGTCTAGAAATGCACACTAGGTGATAAAATTGTAAAAAATAGGAAGGAGAAAAAAGGACAAAAGTAAAAATAGTGCTTATTTTGGCAGAGAAAAGGGATTTTAATAAGGATGGGGCATGTGGGAGGGTTTCTGGAGTGACTGGCCAAGTTCTATTTCTTGCTCTGGGTGGTGGTTACAAGGGTATTTGCTTTAGAATATCACTAAGCTATGCAATCATTATGTATGATTTCCTGTATCTATGCATTATTTTATAATAAGAATGGGCTGAGCACTGTGGCTCATGCCTGCAATCCCAGCACTTTGGGAGGCCAGGAGTTCAAGACCAGTTCAAATCTCTTGAGGCCAGCAGTTCAAGACCAGTCTGAGCAACATAGTAAGACCCCACCTCTATAAAAAATAATATTTACAAAATATGAATGGTTAAAAAAAAACAAACTCATCAGCTCCACTCACACCACTCTAGATTAATTCTCTAACTCTAGAAACCTGCCCCAGCCTTCAATTGTTATCCCTGCTTCTTCTCCTGTCCCCTGTAGTCCATTTTCCACACTACAGTCAGAGCCATTATTTAAGATGTACAGTTGACTCTTGAGCAATGCAGAGGTTGAGGAGCTGACCCCCCAAGCAGTTGAAAATCTGTGTATAACTTTGGGCTCCCCCAAAACCTAACCACTCCTAGTCTATTGTTGATTGGAAACATTACTGATAATATAAACAGTTGATTAACTCATAGTTTGTATATTTTCTGTGTCATATACTGCAGTCTTACTATAAAGTAAGTTAGAGAAAAGAAAAAGTTATTTAAAAAATCATATGGGGCCGGGCGCAGTGGCCTACGCCTGTAATCCCAGCACTTTGGGAGGCTGAGGCGGGCAGATCACAAGGTCAGGAGTTCGAGACCAGCCTGATCAACATGGTGAAACCCCGTCTCTACTAAAAATATAAAAATTTACCAGGCCTAGTCGCATGCACCTGTAATCCCAGCTACTCAAGAGGCTGAGGCAGGAGAATCGCTTGAGCCCAGGAGGCGGAGGTTACAGTGAGCCAGGATCGCACCACTGCACTTCAGCCTAGGCAACACAGCAAGACTCTGTCTCAAAAAAAAAAAAAAAATTAAAAAAATAAAGAAAAATATATTTACTATTTATTAAGAGGAAGTGAACTAATCATAAAGATCTTCATCCTTTCTGTCTTCACATTAAGCAGGTTTAGGAGGAGAAGGAAGAGAGGGGTTGGCCCTGTTATCTCAGGCATGGAAGAGGGAGATAAGAGAGAAGGGAAGGCAGAAGAGGCAAGAACACTCAGGTATAACTTTTATTGAAAAAAATTCATGTATAAGTGGACCCGCAGAGATCAAACCTGTGTTGTTCAACAATCAACTGTAGATGAGTGATACTCAGCTTTTTAGAACCCTCCAATGGCTTCTCATTGCAATGAGAAGAACACCTATGCACCTTAAAGTTCCTCACGTCTCCCTGCGTCCTGAACCCAGTATTCTTCTACTCATTTCTCCTTCGCTCAGTTCATCCTGATCTCAGGGCCTGGCACTTATTCTCCCTGTCCCTCTCCCTCCAGATCTTTGCACTTCAGCTTTCATTCCATGACTTCAAATCTCCAGTGAGTCTTTCCTAAGAATCTAGTTATCCTGTCTCCTCTCTCTAGTCATTCTTTCTCCCTTCATCCTGTCTTTTTTGTTGTTCATGGCACTTATATTCTGTGGGAAATGTTTTGATGGATTGATAATCAATGTATTTTTATATGCTACTCCCTGTCTTTCTTACCAGAAATCTGGATAGGCTTCCTGAACAAAGAGTCTGCTTTATTAATTGCTACATCACTATGAAAAATAAAAAAAAGCCTAGCATTGAATAGGCACTCCCATTTTTTTTTTTAATTTTACTTTAAGTTTTGGGGTACGTGTGCAGATCTTGCAGGATTGTTACATAGGTATACACATGCCACGGTGGTTTGCTGCCTCCCATCACCCCATCACCTACATTAGGTATTTCTCTTAATGTTATCTCTCCCCAATCTCCCTACCCCCTCCCATCCCTCCCCCTAGCCCCCCACCCACCAACAGACCCCAGTGTGTGATGTTCCCCTCCCCTGTGCCCATGTATTCTCATTGTTCAACACCCACTTATGAGTGAGACATGCGGTGTTTGGTTTTCTGTTCTTGTGTCAGTTTGCTGAGAATGATGGTTTCCAAATTCATCCATGACCCTGCAAAGGACATGAACTCATCCTTTTTTGTGGCTGCATAGATTCCGTGGTATATATGTGCCACAGTTTCTTTATCCAGTCTATCTTTGATAGGCATTTGGGTTGGTTCCAAGTCTTTGCTATTGTAAACAGGCACTGCAATTTTTTAAATGTCAATAAATGAATAAACAAATCAGTGAATGACTAAATGAATAAATATTCAGTCTTAGCTCTACCCATGATGTCCTCATGCTACAGCAGAGCTGACTGAACAAGACAATGTGGTCTAAACCCCAGAAGCCCCCTCCCTCAATATACCCCATTAGAATGACAGTGATGTTTCTTCAAGGTTGAGATACACATTGCCACAACCTTACCTATTTTGCTGAAGGCTAAACTGTTGCCATCTATTTTTATCAAACCATGCCTATGTCCTCTTTGTTTTAGAAATCTATAGTTCTCTATTTCTAATTAAAACCAAAGATTACAGGACCAAGACACTAAGGTGGCCACAGCTTGGAGAAGGGAAGGATGGAAGTCATAGGTTAGAGATAGGCACCAAGACATGGAGAGTAACAGAGTGAGGAAGTAAGAAAGAGGGAAGGCCAACACATAATGGATGAAAAAGACCTGAGAGCAGAGCCTTCTGTAATATCACTCTTTAGGAGATAGGATAACGAAGAACTCGAGAAGGAATATGTAGAGATCTATAGGAAGAATCACACATGTTCAGTGTTCAGTTGTTCAGCCAGGAAATATTTTCAAGAACAAGCCAATCAAACTGTAAAAGATTTTGGCATTGAAATTTAGGAAGACCTGAGTAACCTAAAAAGAGACGACTATCCAAGGCAAGGGAGGGGAGGCAAGTTGAAAATAAAGATAACACAGTATCTCATTTTGTTCATAATGTGTTTCATGATTTTGTTTAACCGGCCATTAAAAAAAAAAAAAAACATGGAATGAGATGGGATGTGTTAGATATCAAAACAGATATACCAGGATTTTAGTTATTTGTTGAATGAAAGAATGAATGAAAAGACCAAAGATATTCTGGAAGAAATTAAGGAAAACCCCCCAGGAATGGCAATACTGGCTACAGCGTAGAGTCCTATTAAGCAGGATTTTGTTGTGGGCTGTGTAAGTCTTCCTCCTAACAGTCTAAAACAATGTAAATTTGGGGAAAGGCAGAAGCATTAGCTAATGCCCACATTAAAGTGAATATTTTCTCAAAATTAGTTCAGAATCTACTTTGTGCATGTGTTTCTAGCCCCAGCAGTTAGTTGTTTTATTTGCAAATAAAGCACTTTCAACAAAGCACATTCCCATCTACATAACAAAGCTCAATAAAGTGTTTTATTCCCTGCTGGCCACTATTACAGTTCTATTTTTTAATCAGCAGATGTTCACTTCTTTCTAACTAGGTATAAACATGGCATTGAATGATATCATTGTGGTTCATAGACGTGTGCCTTGCTTATCAGAGGTTTAACACACTTCTCTTTTCTCTTTTGAGAAGTAAACAGCATGCAAAGTACTGAAGTGCAGAACATTTGGTTTCAGGTGGAAACATTATTTTGCATAATGGATTAAAACTTAGAAAAGTAAAACTGAAACTCACAACTCTGCCATGAGAAATCAGCTCTTAGTTGTTGAAATGCCTGCAAGGGACTTGCCAATTCCTATAACTCTTTTCTTCTCTGAAAATAGGAATATGGTATAGTGAATTGAAAAGAAAACTTTCTATAATGCTTATAGGAAAATCAAATACAGAATTTAGGATAAAAACATCAAAGAAAATAGATGTCTGCTTTTATCTCTTCTTACAAGAAAACACTTCAAAGAGAATCAAACCACTCTTTCTTCATCGCATTGCGTAAGGTTTCCATGGATGACTCTTACACACATCATTCCAGCCATGTTTTACAAGATAGAACACATTCAATGTGCATTTCATTCATAAAACTACTATCTTAATGCATACTCTAGAGCTAGCTTCTTTGCATTTTATGGTGTTTATTTCATCCTGCTGCCTTCTATGTGCTTTCACAAATTACCTGTATTACATAAAATTTTTGCAAATATTTCCCCTAAGTCAGTATATTCTTGGATAAATTAATTCCTAGACAAAAGAGTTACAAAACCAGGATCAATACCTATCACAAACCTATATCCCCTCTCCCCTTTTTATTGCATTCTACACAAATACAGTACCTTCTACCTAGTCATATATGTTTCATAAAACTTATAGGAGGCCATTGGTTTGGATTGAGCTCCTACTCTAAGCCCAACAGACCAAATCAAAATGGAGTCACTCATGCTAAAGTTTTATATAACCAAGCAGAAACTAAATTGTTTATATGACCTTCCCAGAAATAAGGAGAATGAACAATAATAGCCAAATCCCTAAACAAGCCAGTTTTAGCTGGCATGATAAGGAAGTCCCCCTGTGTTTAACCTTTACAGGGAAAGTAACTTTGAAACAATCAATCTGCTTTTATTTTCTGTTTCTCCTTTTCTCAGCCATTTTCTATCTTTAAACCACTCTGCTCAATTTATCAGAATACTCATTCTGTTTTATTTTTATATTTATATTCTATTTTACAGAATAAGTTGTTGCCTGATTCTAGATTTATAAATAAAAGCCAATTAAGATCTTTAAATTTATTATAATTTTTTCTTTTAACATATGTAATGCAATATTTTTTTTATAAATTACGTTGATTCAATTAATAAGATATGCTTATTGTAAGATACTCTCACACTCAACACAGAACACTTTGTGACTAGATGTGTGGTGGATTTCCCCCACATATCAAATAATTCTCCAGCAAACACTAACTGGGTATTCTATAATTACATTCAGTTCAGAGGCTATCTGCCTGGGGATGGTGTCAGATCCCACAGGTTGTGGGCTTCGTCCCACAAGCTTGCCCCCTTACTTCAGGGGCTAATCTCAAGTCATAGGCTGTCAACTGTACTTCTGACTGACCAGCTACAAACTGAGGTTCCCGTGATACCCTCCTTAGGTCTGATTATTTTGCTAGAGTGGCTGTAATTGTCCAATGGGTTCATCTTGCCAGCCGCTGCACAGATAAAAGCAATTCACTGAGACAGCATTATTGCAGTAAAGAAAGGGTTTAATTATGACAAGCCCAGCCAAGTGGAAGGATAGGAGTTTATTGTTACTCAAATCAGCCTCCCTACCAACTCAGGCTAGAGTTTTTATGGATAATTCGGTGGGCAGGAGGCTAAGGAATGGGTGCTGCTGATTGGTTGGAGATGAAATCATTGGTGTGTTGAAAATGTTTGGAAAACGGTCTTCATATACTGAGTCTGCCACAGGGTGGAGGCACAGAAACCCATTGCATTATGAGTCATGAGTCTGAGTGGGGTCAGTGGTTTACCAGAATGTACAAGTCTAAAAAACATCTCAAAAGATCAATATTAAGTCCTGCAACAGTGATGTTATCTATAGGAGCAATTGGGGAAGTCATAAATCTTGTGATGTCTGGCCACATGACTCATGAGAGGTAAGGGATTATAGAAACTGTATCTACTTTTTAGCTGAATTCAGGTATCTGCCATAATCCTAATCTCATTTTATGGCCTTTGATTAGTTTTACAAAGGTAGATTTGTTCCCTAGGCAAAGAGGAGGTTATTTCCAAGGAGGGATTATTATCATCCTTAATAGGTTAAGCTATCAAGTAAATTTCTCCCATGGTTAGCTTGGCCTACACCCAGGAATAAGAGAGAATAGCCAGTTTTTGAGGCTAAATGCAAGATATACACAGCCATGCTACACTTCTCCCACTGTCATGTAACAGCTGACGGGTTATTTCTGCCCACTTCACAGACAGAACCAATTCACTGAGACCGTGCTTTTACAGTAATTAAAGAGTTTAATTAAGACAAGCCTGGCCACATAGGAGACGGTTGTTACATCAGTCACCTCAAAGGCTCAGAGGTGAGAGTTTTTCAAGGATAGTTTGGTGGGCAGAAGGGTAGGTGATGGGTGCTGCTGATTGACTGGGGATGAAATCATAGGGGTATAGAAAAACGTCCTCATGTGCTGTGTCACCCTCTGGGTGGGGCCACAGGGCTCATGGAGTCAGAAACACAAAAGAAAAAACATCACAAAAGACCAATCTTAGGTTCTATAATGGTGATGTTACCTATAAGAGTAATTGGGGAAGTTACTAATCTTATGAAAAACAATGGGTGGTTGTTGTTTAACTACACCTACATCTTGGCAGAATTCGAGCCCCCCTTATAATCTTAACTTTTGGCCTTTCATTAGTTTTACAAAGGTGGTTTTGTTTTGGGAAGGGCTACTATCATCCTTGCTTTAAGGTTAAACTATAAACTAAATTTTTCAGCAAGTTAGCTTGGCCTACACTCAGGAATGACCAAGGGCAGCTTGAAGGTCAGAATCAAGATGGAGTGAACTATGTCAGATTTCTCTCACTGTCATAATTTTGCGATTTCAGTCATAATCTTTGTAAAGGCAGTTTCATGGCTCACAGAACTCAGGAAAACATGTTTATTGGTTTAAAGGGTATAAATTGCAAAGCATCCAGATGAACAACCAAGTAAGGAGGGGCATAGGGCAAGGCTTAGGGCATGGGCAAGGAGTTTCCATGCTCTCTCTTGGGACGCCACCCTTCTAGCATCTCCATGTGTTCAGCAACCTGGAAGCTCATCAAACTTTGTTGTTCAGGAATTGTCATAAAGCCTAATATCCAGCGTCCTCACCCTTTCTCAGAGGTCGACGGGTGGGACTGAAAGTGCCAATCCTCTTAATCAGTTGTTCTTTCTCCTGACTGTCCTCATCCTAACGCCATCTAGAGACCCCATACTATTAAAGTCACCTCATTTGCAACAACTCAGGTAGCTATGAAAGGGGCTCATCATGAATAACAAAAGATACTCCCATCACTTAGGAAATTCCAAAGGTTTTAGGAGCTCTGTGACAGGAACTGAACACAATGACTAAATATATTTCATTTTATACCACACTTACCAACATCATCTTTTAGACTGTTTCTCGGAAATTGTGGCAATGATTTTAAAGGCATTATATTATCAGATCTGTGTTTCTCTAAGTCTAGTGTAGTCATTATTTAGCAAATACCTGTATAGTGCCAGACACTATTCTAAGTGCTTTGTAATTGTTAAGTCACTTAACCTCTGTAGCAATTTACTAAGGTAGGTTCCATTATCATCCCTATTTTACAGATGAGGAAACTGAAGCACAGATCTCCTACATAATTTGCCTACAATGAACGGTTGAGCTGAGTACAGGAACACAGGTAGATTGACCCCATAACCACAATCATAGCATAAGAACATCTGGGGGTGCTTGTCTCAATGCAGATTCTGAGTCTTCACTACAAGCAATTCTATTCTATTTGGCTAAGGCCCCCAAATTTGTGTGACTTCCAGTATTTGTCTGCTTGTTTAACATGCACCTTCAGTGTTGCTAATCTGATAGAGTTATTTTACATATTGCATTTTAAAAGGGAAATACTAGCTTGGAAAACTCCTGCAGCCCTGTCTTTCTGGGCTCTAAATTTTCTTGAATACCTGCATTTATTTTACCCATAGGAAAAGTAAGAAACTTATTATATTGTGTGAGTTTTGTGGGTTCCAAGGCCATCTCAAGCTTTTCGGTTTTATGTAAAATTCCAATCTTTTGTTTCACCTAGACTAGTTCATTATGAAAATGCAACCTCTCCTCCTTATGAAAATGCAACCTCTCCAATTGTTAATCTGTTATTTGTGAGATTTGTGTAAATGAGGAATGAGAAAACAAGCTTTTAGAACAGGCTTTGGAATAGGGAGCATAAGTGTAGGAAATACCTAAGACAGGAGTGGGAAAAAGGGGCTGGCAGATGCCACCATGAAATATGGAGTCCAGCAGTGCTAGCAGTGCTAGAGATTGCTCTAGCTTCTTGGTCTTGCCTAGGGCTGGCTGTGTTGCTGATGATACAGGCATGTGGTTTTAAAACCTTATCAGTCAGCTTCAGGTACCTCTCCTTTTTAGAATCAGCATCTCTGGGTGCTATTCCCTCTTTGTCAGTAACTCATTTATAGATTCTGCCTCTTGTGAATTTCATTACGTGAACTCTTTAGGCAAATGGGATGTGAAGTAGCATGGATTGGAGATGCATTTTGGTATTGATCATGCTGGGGCTATGTATAGTGAGGAAGTTGAAAATCTTCACATCAGATCAAATGCTGTACAATCAGCCAGGGGAAGGGTATTGAACACAAAGATGCCGACTACAGCTTCTTTGCATTTAGCACCTCCATGAAATGGCGAGTGAAAGAAACGAACTCTAAATACTCAAGCATTTCTGTTTTAGCTTGTTCAAAGCAAGAGTTGATGGTAAAGTTTGACAGCTATAGTGTTTCTCACCTGAAGTAATTAGCAGTAATAGTACCTAAAAGCTAAAGCTCTTGAAAAAGGAGCCACCATGCTGCTCTTGTATAGCTACCTTCAGCCAGTTATAAAAGAGCTCCATTTCAGCCACAGCTAAATTTTTAGTGCACTGCTAGAGAAGAAAGAGTCTAATTATTCCAGTCACTATAATTTGAGATAATTGACTCTGGTGTTACATCATAGTTCTTACAATACCAACAAGGAAAAAGACATTTGTAGCATTACAGTAAATAAGGTATTCCACTACCAGATTGAAAGCGTTATCCCCCCCTCCCCTGGGAGTATTAATGTCTGGCTATGGTTTCAAAAAGAAACGTTACTTCTGCTCCAGCAGGTTTCCAAGTCTTTTTCATTGTAGTGAATACAGGGAAGGAATTAAATAGCGTTTAGTCATCCCAGAGGTCACAAGGAATATTATAATTCCAGAAAACTACACTTTGCAGCTAAAACCCTTCATTGTTTCAGCTTGGCAGCTTTACCGGGGGAGGACAAGTTTTGAGACTGAATTACGGCACTGAACATACATTAAACACAATGGGCTTTCTATTGTCAGATTATTTATGCCACTTATGAATTTTAGCAGTTTGACCATAAAGAGCAAGTATCCAAGATTTTTATTAAGAATAAGATTCATAAATACTGAAACTATTCATTTGCTCCTTATAACTCAAACACAAATTTTTGATTGGCTCAGAGAGGGTATAATAATGATGGAGAATCAGACACATCATATCTTAGACATTTTTATATGGGTCTATTTAAATCCCATGACATAATACAAAGCAGCCTGATGCAGAGGAAACACCGTTACATATTCGAATAACACAGGCATGGTCTCAAAACCAGTGTATCTTAAGCATAGGACTATGATCAAATTCTTGTGGCTCATCCATGAAATGGGGGATAAAATATTACCTAGCTCATGCATGTTTTACTGTATAAATAACAATAGAAAAGGCCCAATTGCTCAGCATAGTATCAAATACTGATTTAAAACATAATAAATATAATTTATTAATTGTTACTATTATCATATAATTATTGCCACAGCTTTTACACTAATTTAAATAATTTAGTTTTCTGGATAAATATGATAAACTGAACACTTTGGCAGAGAATGGAATAAAGGTGACATTTTTCTTTTCCAAGTTGTAGACAGGTGTGTGTTTTCAATTTGATAGAATATTACCTAATTTCCTGTAATGCTGCTGTGATATAACTTCCTAGCTAGTTATGTCAAATTATGGTGACTTTTCCTTAATAGCGATGTGCCAGATACAGAAATTTCCATTTATGCCTGGATACACAGCTAGTATTATTGTTGGCCTCTCTTGATGTTAGTGGTGGCCATTTAACTGAGTTTCGGCAAATGAAATGTGGTTGGAAGTGACATTTGCCACTTAGACTTGATACACAAAAACCTCTTCATCATACAGAGTTCTGTCTCTTTCCCCATTTGTTACATGGAAATTAACATCCATTCATGCACTAAAGACAGCTCCTACGTCCTGGATGCTACAAGAGCAGAACTTTCCTGCGAGAGCAAACACAAAGACATCACCAGATAGAATTTGTGTTAGAGAGAAACTCACATTGCATTATGCCACCACGTTTTGAGAGTTTATCTGTTAGAGCAACTAGTATTGGCTTAAGTGATAGAAGCACACTTGTTTACCATTTTCTTAATTCTGAAAAACCACATTAAAAAGCACAATACAGGTTTTTTCAATAGTACTATTGAAAAGTAGGAAATTCAAGGTGACTGATTCAGTAGATCAGAAAATATATAGAACCAAGGGAAAATTATCGCCAATGTAGAATTTTTTACCTATCCAAAGTATCAAATAAGAGTGAGAGGTAGAATGTACACATTTTCAAATATGCAAGGTCTTGATGCAATATCTCCAAAACAGTTGAAAATTATGGTCTGAAGACAGGAAAATTACGAAGAAAGAGAAGCAGAGGATCCACTACAGGAGATAGGCAAAGGAAATTCTGTGGATGATACTGAAGAGAAGTACCTTCAATTCTCCAAGAACAATGGCTGTGTAGCAGCCCTAGAAATCAACCAGGCCACAGCAAAGCAAGAAAGAAATAAAGGGAATCTCCCTTAGTCACTCTGGTGTTTCCAAATGAAATAGTGATAGGTACATGGGAAACTGAGCACATGAAATATGAGATAATTATTACTTTCAGGCAAGAGAAAACCTGATAAAAAAGAAATGCATTTGTATTATACAACATGCTTCTATTGTGATTAGCATTTGCATGAAAATGTGATGTCAAACATTTTTTAAGTTGATCAAATAAAAAATTATGACCCAACTACATTGAAAGGCTGGAAGAAAGGGGTATGTGTGTGTGCTTTGAGTGGATATTTAAAAGGGTAAATCCTTATTTTCTAAAGTAGGGAGTGATCAGAAAATACCTAAAACTGAAAAATCGTAACTGCAACCACAATGTGAGCCTGTTATATAGAAATGAGAAGATATACCACTCCACGCCCTGAAACAACAGGTTAAAGCACGGAGAATTCTTTGCTTTTGGATGCAGGAATCATAGGTTGCATGGAGAGAAGGGAGAAGGCTTAAAGGACTAGTAAATTTTTAATATTATGTACATATAAATATAACTTAAGAATTAAATGTGCTTACAGATGTCACACTCCAACAGCAATGCCTGACAAACACCATTCTTACACCCCACCTTGCCCCAAGAACCCATTAAAGATTAAGTCTAAGTTTACAGTGTTTATACTACCCATGAGCTACCCAATATCCCAATGACCTATTACTACACAACCCGTTAGCAATCTCTACTGTTTCTACCTCTACGTATGTCTGGAACACTGCTCATTCTTTTATGTGTTTTAGTTACCAGCTTTATCTGTGCCATCAACAGCACCTCCAACCTGCACCACAGCCACAGCCCACCCATGAGACTTCTTGCCTTTCCTGTTGTTCCTTCAAATCTGTTCTTCACACATAAGCCCAGAGTGATCTTCTTAAATGTAATCACAGGTCAAGCCAGTCTCATAATCAAAATATTTTATTAGTTTACTTTTCCAGCCTCATCTGGGACAATCCGTCACACTCTCCTTCCACTTCACTCCAGCCACACAGATTTCCTTTGAATTCTTCATAGATTTCCTTTGAGTTTTATTCACACTCACCTTTTTTTTCTTGGGTGAACCTTTTCTTCAAGGGTCAGCTTAAATGCCCCGGTCTATATCTCTCTTCAAGCAACCTCTGGATCTCCAATCACATCATCATTGTGTTACCTGCCTCATCATTAGAATGTAAATTCAGTATCTTCCTTGTTCACCTTAATGTGGGTAGTGCCTAGGACTGAGCTGGTATTCAATAGGTAGACAATCAGTAAATACTTGGAAGAATGAATGAATGAATGAATGAACAGGCATTATTATGTGCCTAAGAATCTAGTCAGGAAAATACTGGCACTAAATTGAGAAGGGGGAATCATGAAATAATAAAATAATTTACATTTAAATTGATTCTGCACATTTAAAACTGAGAAAAGCATTTTATACACTCTGAATTTAAAATATTATATTTCAAACATTCATTTATCTTTGACCAAACATTGACCCCAAATGTCTACTGCTATTCTGCACTTGGATTTGACCTTTGTGCCCTGGTTAAGGACTATTATGGAGAAGCTTGGGTGGGTCATCCTAAGTGTCTGTAAGAACCAGGTGTAGGTCTTTTACAATGCAGTTTCCCAGGTCTACCCAGACTTACCGAATTTCTTGATAGCAAACTAAGATATTAGTAATTTCTAAAAACTCCATGGGCCATTTTAACATTTAGCCAGGTTAGGAACAGTTCAACTAAACTGTAAAGAGTCATATTAATATGACTGATAGTAGACTTTTATTTGAGCATTTGACATATATCAGGAATTGTTGTGTTCAATACTTTCCGTGCAGTTATTCTTCATTAAAATATTAAGAAGTGCCAGGTGCAGTGGCTTATGCCCATAATTCCAGCAATTTGGGAGGCCAAGGTGAGCAGATCACTTGAGATCAGGACTTTGAGACCAGCCTGGCCAAAATGGTGAAACCCCATCTCTACCAAAAATTGAAAAAATTAGCTGAATGTGGTGGTGCATGCCTGTAATTCAAGCTACTCAGGAGGCCAAGACATGAGAATCACTTCAACCCAGGAGGTGGAGGTTGCAGTGAGCTGAGATTGTGCCACAGCATGCCAGCCTGGGCGGCAGAGCAAGACTCTGCCTCAAAAAAAATTTTAAGAGGTGAATACTGTTATTCTTAATTACAGATGAAGCTCAGAGAGGTTAAGTAAATCTCAAAGTCAAGTAGCTCAATGGTGGTGAAAGCCTGATGCATGACTGTGGACTTGAGTAACGTCTAATCATCACTGTGTGCTATTCCACTATGCTAGCCTGAAAAAGCGCTCTGCATTCTGCATAATTGTTTCCTTCAGAGCCTAGTCAGGCGTGGTTCAACTAGACCTTGATAAAATGTTGTCAATTGTCTTCATGTATTATGCTAATCAATGTCTCTTGTTCTAATCGCGTTTGCATTTCTAACTATAGAATGAAAGGTTATAATTTTCGGTTAATAAAATACCATATTTGGTGAGTAGGTTGATAAAGCTATGTTAGATATAAAGAAGACCTTCAGAAGTCCTGCATTTATAATGTGTAAGTCACCACACCACCTGTATTAAGGATTCCTAAAACTGGCTGATTGGAATTCCCTTTGTGTACTATAAAAAAATCAAAATCGCTGAGAGTGTGACTTAGCAACTATAGTTTTAGAATGCATCCCCAGATATTCTGATGATTTTCCAGACTAGAAATCACACCATCTATGTGGGGGAGTCAGACCGATCTTTCATGTTCCTTTGTCATGTTTCTCATCATTAGTGGAAACAGCATTTATGAGCTTAGAACAAGGAATTCTAATTACAAATCATCAACATGCGCTACAAAATGGACGTAATACGAAATGTGGAATTAACCAAAGCAGAAAGGACACATTCATGCTTTGAAAGAAACAAGCATTATTAGAGCAAAAGTTTTACAGAGAGGTCTGACTTTCTTAGAAAGATTTCTCAATGCTTCTCAAGTTACCTTAGAAATTGTTTGTTTGGGAAATACTTAACAATGAGAGGGGGCACCGTGAAATGTGTTTCACTCTATTTTTGTCTCATCATATATTGGTTGCCAAGTTAAAAGCTGCAACCTGGAAATTTAGAATGTCATTCTGCCTTGTTTTGTTCTTTTGGGGTCTGACCTTTGCTTTATCCAAATATCGTTTTGTCTGTAAATATCAAAAAGAGTTGCTGGCCACTTAGTGTTGCAAAATACGTGGCACACTTTAAAGGATTTGTGGGCTGGCATGGGAGCTCTTATTGTGCAAAGTTAATCTCTTGAAAATGTTTTACTATTGACAGCACTGCTTCCGACAATTAGGCAAGTAAGAGTCACTCATGAAGCTGTAACAATCGGGTGTTATGCTTTCATCTCAAATAATTTCAAATATTAAATGTTCCTAGAGTAGGATTTTAAAAAGATCTCCGCTTCTTAAAGGCCATTTAGGCTATAGTGGAATTGCCTAAACTCAGCATGTGCCAAAATGTTTTTGCATCCTTAGGTAATAAAATTGTGAACTCCTGTGGCTACAAGGGAATTTGAGACATTATCCTGTCCCAAACTCCCCAGTATGGTTTTGGTGAGGAGATCATTTACCCCATCCCAGGCATTTAGGCATTATTACCTGCCTACTGTGGTGTTTAATAACCTCTCCATCAAGAAATGCTTTTGCATATGTATCTGAAGTCTGCTGGGTTTTTTTTTTTTTCTGCTAGAATTCTAGTGAGAAATGGAAGGCTGTTTTAAGATTGAAGGCTTGGGTCACATAGTAAGTCTTTGGATATGTTCTCCAGTTTGGAACATGGTAGCTGTATATTTTGGTCCTTGCAGGATACCTAAAAAAACCACACATAGCTATGCAATTTGTGCTCTGCACAAAAGCAGCCAAGTAGAATGTTGGCAATGGAGTTGAATTCATATGTCTTCATGTCTCTAACTCAATGCATTCTAGCATGGTTATGTTTACCATCAGAAGGCATGTTTTTCTAATCCTCTGCACCAAGGGGGGAGACTGGAAGGAGAATTTTTTTTTCTTACTTTCTTAAAGGTATCCTAACACCTCCCTTGAAGACGGTGGCTAGAACAGTGAGCATCAGTCCGCACAGGGCCTAAAACTCCTTTTGTCTACTTTCTTTGTTTCACAAGAGGGATTTGGATTCAGCAGGTCTGGAGCTTGGGGATCTGGTTTTTGTTATTGTTTTGGTTTGTTGGTTTTTTACAGTCACCCTGGGTTAGTCTGATGCAGGTGGTCCAAAAATCCCACTTTCAGAAAACAGTGTTCATAGTTCAGCTTCATTAGACGGCTACCTGGTTGTCCCATCAAGCTACTTCCATTGAGAGCTTTGAGGGTTTTGGCTGTCTGGTTGAACCTCAAGTGGTTTGCAGTCAAGAATCAGTGGAAGGCTTCAAGTCATCTATGAAGTTAGTTAGCATCCAGCCACCTTTGTGTAATTCTTGTCATTACATATGTGCATTGTATACTTTGCATATTTTTAATATTCATATTAGGTATTTCCTGTTTGTTTTCTTTCTTTCAAAAAATATTTATTGAGCATCTACTCTGCACAATGCATAGTGTCTGAGAAATACATAATGATCCAGTCACAATTCAGTAGGGTGTTTAAGATGCACATGCATATGACTCCAATTTAAGGTATAAAATAATATATTTCATAACAATTGCAATGCTTTAGAGTTTAGAGGAGAGAAGATAATACCATTAATGTTACTGTGACATGAAACATGATTTTATACCATCTGCAGAAGCAAAGACAGGATTCAAAACATTAATAATTGTATTTAAAATGATGATATTCCTTGGTTCATATATTTTATTGTTTTGCTTTGTGTTGTTATAGTAGCACTATAATTTATCTCTGTTAACCATTACATTTCACGTATGTGATATGTAACTGTGAATTTGAGAGTTTCAATTGAGAATTTTATCAGACGTAAATATGCAGTATAGATTAAAATAAAAATTCCTTGTAGAGGACGTACATTCAGAAGCCTCTAACGTTCAATTTAGATGGTTTTTCCAATATTGATTTTGTATTGCAACTCTAGAAATAAATTCTGATTTAGGGATGACAGCATAATACTTTAAATATATTAGATTGTTTTAGCCCTGGCAGTTTATTTTTTATTTGCTTTGTTGTGTAACAGTATTGCTTAGGGTAAATTAACAATCCTTTTGAAATTGTATATAGCAAATCGGGAAATTTTTTTCCCTGATCATACAGTTAGACAAATAGAAGATGAAATTGTTGCGAGTAGAGAAGGTTTGGGAGTTCTGCAGAGCACACTTTTTAAACTATATGAGCCTAATCTGAGCTTCTCATTCATAAAACAGAAATAATAGTAGGAGTTCCCTGATGGATTTTTGTAAGAATAAGTGAGATGATATGTTGCTTAATTCAGTGCCTGGCTGGCACAACAATATGTGCTTTAGCTGAACCCAGCAGATATTTACTGAGCATACACTGTGTAGCACGAACACTTCTAGATTATAAGAAAATAGACACATACAAAAGAAAGTCCTTGATCTCATGGGCCTTATATTATTGCAGAGGACGTGAACTCTAAATCCAGAAGACAGTCTGAAAGGGTGACTTTTATTGTCTTATTTATTTCTATTAACATCTTTCAAACATTTTTTTTTATTCTTAGTTACCCAAGACTTTGTAGCTCCATTTGTTTTCTAACAGACAGGGTCCTGCTATGGTGCCCAGGCTGGAGTGCAGTGGCTATTCACAGGTACGATCATAGCTCACTTACAGCCTCAAACTCCTGACCTGAAGAGAAGTGAAAAGACGACTGCAGAATTAGACTAGATACATTTTTCTTGAACAACAGAAAAAACAAAAATTTTTTGACAACGTGAATGATGTTTAGGTCTTCTTTCCTAGAAAAAAAGTATATATATATTTTTATAAACAGAGAAGTTGTGTATAGGTATAGTGTTTCAAAATCTGTGTGCTTTTTGACTCATTTTTGGTGATTTTTTTTTTTTTTTTTTTTTTTGGAGACGGAGTCTTGCTCTGTTGCCCAGGCTGGAGGGCAGTGGTACAATCTCGGCTTACTGTAACCTCTGCCTCCTGGGTTCAACCAGTTTTCCCTGCCTCAGACTCCCAAGTAGCTGGGATTATAGGTACCTGCGACCACATCCAGCTAACTTTTGTGTTTTTAGCACAGATGGGGTTTTACCATGTTGGCCAGGCTGGTCTCGAACTCCTGACCTCAGGTGATCTGCCCACCTCGGCCTCCCAAAGTGCTGGGATTACAGGCATGTGCCACTGTGCCCAGCCATTCTTGGTGATTCTTTTAAAACTGTATCTTTTGAAGGAAAATACAGTCATGTGTCACATAAGGGCAGGGATATGTTCTGAGAAATGCATCGCTAGGCAATTTTATTGTTGTGTAAGCATCATAGCATGTACTCACACAAACCTAGATGGTACAGCCTGCTACACACATAATCTATATGGTATAGCCCAGTGCTCTTACTCTACAGACCTGTACATTATGACACTGTACTGAATACTGTAGGCAATTATAACATAATAGAATTTGTGCATATAAACATACCTTACACATAGAAAAAGTAAGTAAACATAGGTTATTTTAGTCTTACAGCACCATCATTGTGTATGTGGTCCCTGGTTGACCAAAATGTGGTTATGTGGCGCATGACTGTACCTGAATGAGGTTATACATTAGAACTAAATGCTTTAGTCCATTTGGAAAGCTGAGAGGCAAAAAAAAAAAAAAAAAAGACAACCATTTTAAAGAAGAGAGTCAACCTGGCAATGCAGTATAAGCAGAGACCAATTTAGGCAAGAGACATAAGGAGAAATCTGGACATCTCTTTCAAGATGTGATAGTTTATCCATATGTGAATATCATTGCATGTAAAAGCTTCACTGGATGCAAGACTCAATGTGGTTTGCCCAAGGTTGCAAATGATAGAATCTGATTAGATGACATTCCTAATGGAAATACACAGAAATTATAAACACAAATATTACTGGCAAGGGCTTTAGGTATTTTGACTTTAACTTTTGGTTACAATAAAATATATTTACGTCGTGATAAGATTTCAGAATTTTGAGAAGTAGTGGTGTTATTTTTATAGAGAGATGAAACCTCACCAGCAGTTTTGTTGTTCTGAAAATTGCATTGTCTCTTTAAAAGGATTGACATACTTTGTGAATTGTGAAGCTCTGCTTTGTTTACAAAAACAATTGGACACATTTCCCATTTAAATAGTGGTCTTCACTGTCTGCCCTTTGAATAAATGCTGGGAAAGTGTCTGATGCGCATGTATTTATCTTACAGCTTGACAAATGGAATTAATGCCAAAGTGTTAAGCCATTACTGTGTAGGGGAATAGAGGTCTTACAAGTACATTTGCTATTTCACTTTCTCTGCGTGTTCTGTGCATCGAAGCCTGGGTTAATGATATCCTCAGAAATTGTATGGTCTGTTGAATGGTAGAGGCGATGAAATATGGTTGGCCAGCACATCCAAAGAGTAGCTTTATTTGGTAATAAATCAGCCATGTTGGAGGGGTGAGGAAAGGAGTCAGGGCAAGGTGTGAAACAAAGAGCCAGAGGGAAGAACCAATTAAGACCCCTAAACTCTGGAAGTAGATACAGTGGCCCTGGAGTTTCTCCTCAGACTAAGAACCAGCCACCAGCAGCAGAAACTACATCCTCAAGGGGGTTTCTTTTCATGAATGTCAATGTCCAGGCACCTAAATAGTTCACATTACCCAAGGCGATATCTGCAGCTGAAACTTAGTTCCATCCTCAGCAAAAATCAGAACCACCAGAGACAGAACAGAGGGACACCATGCCCTCACTTATGAGAGTTCAAATGGCACTTTCCTGGAAAAGAAGAGTGATGCATCTCTGTATCAGCCCCTCCCTTTTTCATCCTACATTTCCCCCTCTCCCCTCCTTTCCAATTCTTCATTTCATCTTTCCTCGCCTTCCCATTTCAGAGTAGACCCAGACCTCTACCCTACTCAGGGCCAGGAAAGCCTCAGGGCAAAGTGAAATCAAAGTGATGGAGTTAATTCTTAGCTTTTTGCCCAGAGCCCTGGTTTCCAGATTTAAAGAAGTTTCAAGGATAATTTTGACAATCAGAGTAATGTTTGCTTTACCTTGCCTTGTTAAAGTGAGAATCTAGCTCTTATATTTGAAGATACTTTTTCACTACCTGCAGTCTGCTTCCAAATTAGCTGGGAGAAGATACTTTTCACTACCTGCAGTCTGCTTCCAAATTAGCTGGGATTTTGGTTGTTGTTATTGTTGTTTTGTATCAAAATATTCAGTTTCCAAAGGGCAGAGGTTCTCTGAAATCTCACAATGCCTAGATCAATGTTGTGGACAAAGTAGATGCATATTAAATGCTTCAGCTGAACTACATCAGGCAGGATCTCCTGCCATCCTTTAAAGAAATGGTAGTCAACTATGTATCTCATGAACAGCCTAGCCAATCTAAGATTACAGATGAAACGTTTCCCGTATGCTTTGTATTTTAAATTACTGTTTTTCCTTGGTGAGCAGAATACAGTTGTCCCTGAACTTGTTTCTAAATGAAACACTAGAATGATTAAAGTTTGGTATTATTTACCTATCAGAAGTTATTTTCTAGTGAATATCCTTCTTTAGAAATATTCAAATTTTCCAAAGCCACTGTGTCAGATAATCTAAATCCATAGGACACAAAGTAGCAATTTCATTTGATACTGACATATTCTCTTTAGGTTTTCCTCTAAAGAAAGTCTATGAGAAATCCACTGAGCATTAAAAAAGAACCTCTATTTCTAGTATCTACTGATGCCTTTTGAGCTTCCCTTGGATGGGAATATAGCATTAACAAAGGAATTTGTGATGTCTTATATGCTCTGTGCTCTAATCTAATATTCGTCTGTGATATCATTCATAATTACTGTATATTTAAATCTCAGTTTGGAATTCAGGTGTCAAAGGAGAAGTAGTACTGGGAAAGTCTTCATTATCAGTTATGAGCTGCTGTAAAACTTACAGTGTTAAAACACCCCTTGAAATAGACATTAGAGACCTGAAAAAGGGATAATATAAAATTGATCAAAACCTGTATTTCAAAAGCAGCTTTCTCTACCATCCAAAAGAAAAAAGCAGCAGCTTTGGAGAGAAGTGGTTTAGAGTTATTTTATACATGAACATTTAAAATCAGGCAGACATTTCTGTCCTTCACTGGAAAACTTAGACAGATAAATAGATACACATAATGTATGGATAGATGGATATACAGATCAGAAATAAAACTCCAGAGATATGCTCACTCACCATGAACATTGTCTCTCTTGGGGGAGAAAATCACAGAGGCTCATTGACTACAAAGGTTAATCAAGATTCTAGGGGGACATCTCCTGTGCAGCAGCTGACAAGCATTTCATTAGGGAAGGAGACTGAAGCTTCAATGAGATTCTGGAGAACAAACTCACCAGGAGCCAGACTGCAGGGAGGAGGCGAGATCAGAGCCGGCTGGGGTGAATGGACTTGAATATTGACAGAGGTCTGCATCTCTTCCTGAAATGCTACCAATTTCGCTCCCCCTAGAAATCTTTCTGCCCAGAACCACGCAGCACTTAGCAGCAGCATTACCTATCATTGTAATTGTGGATTCCCGCATTAGAGAACTTAATAGATCATTAGTTTTCCCATCACAAAGTCCACACTTTAAAATTCTATTTGGCCCCTGTGCATATGTTATATGCCCATACCCAAATTGTGAATAATGTATTCCAGTTATTATTCCATCTTCAGGTATCAAACATTTGCTCTGGTAATACAGTATTTTATCATTCTGTTTCCATCCATTCCACTTGTTTGGAAAGGGGAAAAAAATGTATATTTCTTTCTGTTGTTTGGTTTTCTTTGTTTGACTGTTTATTTAGACGTATCAGACCCAATCTCTATATTGAAACAGGTGGATTTTCTCATTAATATTGTTGGAAAATGGGAACCAAACTTACTCGTTTTAGTCAAGGGACTGAAAATACTGTGATTATTTTGGAAGCCATAAAGATAAGCAACATCAGACCTGCAACAGAATGAAATCACTACTAAGGAACAAGTTCTCAACGCAAGAATATTTTATAATAATTAAGGCCAGATTATTAATTAGAGAAATAGAGGCATTAGAAGAGAATTTTCAAGGTACCTATTATGGGGAGAGATCTAGAATTACTTTAAAGTTTTATTTATGGGCCATCAGTGAATCCTTACATTTCTCTGTGAAACCCAAGAGGAGTCATGGAATCTGGTGACTATTTAGGTTGCTGCTAATGTCTTGGAAGGCCTATTAAGCTTTCTTCATTAGGAAGGGCAGTGTTAACAATAGTTTCCAGTTTCTTTCCTTTTTCTTGGTTTATTTTCCTAAACTACTTTTTGAAGGTAAATGCTTAACACATCACACTGTCATGTAGCAAATGTAAGATGTACAAAGCAAGTCTCCAAAGTAACTAAAACACCACCCAAATTCACATTGTCAGCAGCTTGTCATAAAGCTTTTTTTTTTTTGGCAGCGGGTGGGGAGGGTTGGTCTTGTTTTCCTTTACACTGTGTCTAGAAGGAGAGTTTTCTATTTGAAAGAGTGGATGAATGCTTGGATGCTGATTGATTGTCTCTATCGCATCCCTGCTGGATATGCACCCTCTCATTTTTCAGCAGGGCTTAGGGTTCCGATTTTTCAGTCTTGGCATAGATCCCCAAGGATTGAGTATGGCAAAAAGCTGACAAACCTTTATTACACAGAGCTCTGGCCATCAAAGGCAGGGCCAGACTCTGCCTCTCTTGCTCTTTCCCTTTCTTCCAGATAAATAATTACTTTGATCCTTAACACATGAAATCTGACACTTCTCAGCAATACTAAATTTGCTTCCTCTCCATTTTGAATACTAGGATATTCATCGCAGTTGTCTGCTCATGAGAATAACAAATCCAAGATGGACGGTGAGACTGTCACCCCAGTTTGTCCTGTGGGTATCAGTGGCCCAATGTGGAGACATGCGCATATTTAACAGGAGACCTTTTAGTGGTGAAAGCAGCACCTCACAGACGAATACATTTATTACAACATTAAATGACTAAAACTGTTTATTCTGTGAACATAATGGTTTTCTGTGTCTTCGGTTCATCTTAATCTGTTTTAGTACCCAGCTTCTCTCAAAAACCTCTTTTGAATGCAGAGTTATTCATTTCAGAGAATAGCTGTAAGAGGAAGAAGAATAAAACAAAATTAGCAGTTGATCAAGAGTACTTTAGGCTGCCACCCTTTCCATTAACGATTTGATTTGATGTGAGTGCAGTGCTTTTCCTGATACATTATGATAGAATAACCCTGACAGAAAGTAAAACCAAAGAAAACTAAAACTTGGTCTAAGATACAGCAGCCTGCCACCCTCTCTATTAGCATTTTAATTTGATGGGAACTGTGTGGTGTCTTAGTTTCAGCTCCCAGGAAAGGCTTTCTCATTTAAGAGTGCCTTATCCTTATCAAGTCATCCTGAGGTTTTTTAGAATTTACTTATTTATTTATTTTTCGAAGATTACTTCTGCTTTCCTGTTGGCCATGGAAGGTGTTTTATCAGATACTGCTTTACAGCAGAAATCTAAGACTGCCTCTTGATGACAAATTGTAAGTCTTCATCAGGACTAAAAGATGCAGTTATAGGAAAGAAAAATATATTCCTCTGATAATATTTTTGTTGGAGTGGCTTTCTGCAAAAAGAAATGAGTTAATTTTACAGCTTGCCAGGATTTAAAAAAAAAAATCAAGTTAATAGTCAAATTTTCTTTTTCCTTTTTTTGTTTTGAATTATCCATTGTCTTTAAAAGGAATAGAAGAGAAATAAATAAATAAATCTTAGGGAGACCAATTCATTCACTGTTTATTTAAGTTACTGTATTAGCTCTATGATATTGGGTTCAAAAAAAATTAGATCTCCAAATGGACTTTTGCTCCACGTGCATGGGAATGAGGCTGAGACATCCTTTAATCCTAGCTCACATAAGTCTATTCCATCCCCTAGAGCTTCCCAAAACTGGGTTGTGTAGCACAGCTCCTGTGTTAGATGTGAGGGTTTAAGAACCAGGGGTCTGATCCTTCAAAGAGGAATGTTGTCTTCCTTTGAAATCATAACCAGAAAATAATTTTCTCATGTCTGATTGGTTAATTAGCAACCGAAACAAACAAGTCCAGGGTGAACTCCTTGAAGATGGTAATAACTTCCACAATGATTATTTCAGCTTCTTTCCTTTATTTGCACTTTTTCTTAAAGAAATTATTTTTTTTTATGTTTTATCTCACTCTTTTGCTCAGGCTGGAGTGCAGTGTTGCACCCATAGTTCGCTGCAGCCTTTAACTCCCGGACTCAAGCTACCCTCTTACCTCAGCCTTCTGAGTAGCTAAGACTGTAGGGGCATACCACCATACCTGGCTATTTTTTTTTTTTTTAATTATTTGTAGAGATAAGGATCTTGCTATGTTGCCCAGGCTAGTCTGGGCCTCCGGACTCAAATGACCCTCCTGCCTCAGCCTTCCAAAATGCTAGGATTACTGGCATGAGCCACTGTGCCAGACCTTTATGTGGACTGTTCAGTATCCACAAATTCTCAAAACATTTTCTATATTTTGATGTTTGGGAACAATGAGGATCTGAAATTTTGAGAAGAAAAAAAGAATGTATATTTTTACTACTATCATTTTCATTCAAAAGGGGAAATCTTCCTGCTTTGAATTCTTTAAATTGCCACCAAATAAAGGTAGGACCCTGGCTCATTCTATTTTTCTATTTTCCTAAGACTTTGTGTTAAAGCTTCTCTTCAAAATCGTTTCTCATATGCATATTCCCTAAGACTCTTTTCACATCAAAGTTACACTTTGAAGCTTTCTAGCAAAGTAGCAGCTAGGCAATCTATGACAACAGCAATAATTTATTTGCGTGGCTTTATCAGAGAAAAAAAACTCCTCCTTATTTAAATAGCAGTTTTAAAGCCTAATTAACTAAATTGATAGCTTTATGTATGTAAATTGCCGTAACAGAAGAATGGCATATGCAAGCTGGGGTGGAGGGACTGGGGCAGTGTGCCCTGGTAGAATAATGACTTTAGTAAGAGATCTGTATGCTCCCAGTGTCTTTTCAGACCTGTCTGTTGGGCTCTAATTTTTATCGAGGAGATCTGTATGGAAACACGATCTTTACAGGTTTAGAAGCTAATCCAGCCACAGTCTAAGGAGGAAGACACCTGTTCATTATTTGGAGATCTATTACTTTGATGCCTTTATGTATAATGTACACTATGCCCTTTAAAAATAAGATTCTGGAAAAGAAAAACAGTCTCACCCAGTCATCCCAGAGACCAATAGCTGTGTACAAAATGCCTCCAAAGTTCTTTTATGACCTCGTAAATGCCTATATATCTGGTATACATATTATAAAACTCTAATAACTGCTTCCGTCTATGTAAAGCACAGCCATAAACAGATGCATTTAACATAAATTTACTCATATATATTGAAGTATTACACTATTAAATATATTGTTTGTATAAGTTATATTAAAATGTGATTTTCATTTATAAAAAGCTTAATACATACTTTTTATTTGTATATTTATATTATATGTTTATTTATTTATTAGGTAAAACCCAACTGACATTTCTAGTGCTTGGTTGGCTCTGTTTGATCTGTAAAAACAGTCATTCCATGTGATGTGATATGCTACATATGAAAGGAAATACCATTTACAGTTGATATGTACTCATTAAAATAGAACTTGGGATAGTTTTTCTGGTGATTCTTTATTTTGATCATGAATCTCATGAAAGCGATGGATCTCTCCTTAGAAACATTCACAATTATATAAAATTTGGGATCCTATTTAAGGGTCTTCACAGCTTTCTGAGCAACAGCATGTAATTCATCCACGGCCCCTGAAAAGTCCTCGACCATTGCATGAGATTGTAAAGGAAGGCAGGCACAGGAGGACCAAACAGCATCTAGAGGATATGAAGGTCTAGGAAAGATTGATGCAAGGACCCAGGACAGGCTTGGCTCTCAGAGGGATTTCTAAATGACCACTGCGGGGGAGAAAAACTACAGGCCAGGGACATTAGAGTTTATTCTCTGGATAATTAATGGTTCCCTTTGGCCTCTCTTGGCTTCTTTCTCTAAGGCTTGGATTTTCCGCTGGGGAGGAAGGCAAGAGCAATTGCTCTTTCATGCCCTTAAACTGTAGACCTTCGACTGAATTTCATCTCTGTCCTAATCCTCCCATTTTTTCCAATGTGTTATTTGGTCTCTGAGACCATTTCCTTGGCAATCAGAGTAAACGATGGGCATGGACCTAAATAAAAGAGCGTTAGGAAAAGCCTGGGAAAGAATGCTGAGTGCCCGAGACCCGAGATAAAAATCTTGGTTGTGAGTGTGAGTTTACCTTGGAAGAATAAATAGTGTAATGAGCTCTTTGAGCTGAGGGAGCTCTTAAAGACCGCCCATCTTCATTCACCTCTTTGAAATGCATGGTGACAACACATTGATATTGCTGAGGTTAATGACTGACTGATTAACAACAGAGAGCACATTTGCAGGCAAATGAGCTGTAATAATTGTTGCAGGAACTCCTTTGAAGAAAATGTTTTAAATAGGCTTATAAGGGCTCTTGAAATGGCTTTTTCACTCTGTTCAGACTAGCGCCTCCCTATTTGTTTTGTTTTTGGTTTTGGTTTTTACCTTCCGGTGCTCTCTCTCAGGATGCGGAGGAGAAAACTCCACCAAGGTTATCCCAAATAACTTAAAAAGCGAGTGATGGTGGTCATCAGTATGAAGTACTTCAGACACAAGTCTCATTAATTGGGTGGAATTTGCACTTTCAGCTGCTTTGATCTGTAGTTCAGGTTTGCTAATTTAGAAGACATAAGTTAAAACTTAAACTTCAGAAAGTCTCAATGCGCTTATGTTCCTTTGCTTTAGAAAGAGAGTTTGGTATTTATTCAAAAAAGTAAAGGTGGAGTTATTACTTTGTTTTTATTTGTAGATATCAAATGCGTAGAGCTACAAAAAGTATCTCTCAGCTTTTTAGAAATCTGTGTACCATTTTGATCACTAGACATACTTAATCCCCATTATCTCCAAACCTCATGAAATTGAGAATGATTCTCCTCCTCCCCTTAGGAATCACAACTTTTGATTGTGTTTAATGGCCAATGCAGTGATGACTCTCTAGCATGCATCAAAATCACCTAGAGGGCTCTAAAACAAACAAACAAAAAAGGCTTTAGGACCCTAACCCTGGAGTTTCTGCTTCATTAAGTCTGGGGAGGGTTTCAAGGATTTGTTTTTCTAACAAGCAAAAGTTAATGCAGATGCTGTTTGTCCTGGGACCATGCTTTAAGAACCATTGTTCTAGATATGTGGTCAAAACTGGGTGCCTCATGGGCTAGAGAGATGCCCACTGCTGGCCCTAACCTCTCCCATCCATTAACCCACTATTCTAACCCCTCCACACACACAGACACAGCGGAGTCCACTGCTTAGAGAAAAACAACCAACCACCAGCCAGTCACTCTGGTGTTTTTGTGAGATTCTACAGTTTTACTTTTATTTTTGCTTTTATTGATTCACTTAGTCAACATTCATTTATTCAAAACATCCTGGGCCTAGGTACTAAGCTAAGGTCCGGGAGTTATAAAAGTGACCCTGCCATCTTGGAAAGGGCAATACACTTAATGTCATGAATGTGCCACAGAAGAAGCCAATCATTACAGCACCAGGAGGATGGGGGTACAGGATCAGACTTCACTCATCCACCTGCTATTTCCTTGTCCTTTTGTTTTTAATCTCTTCACTTTAAAAATGTACTCAATGTATTTTAAAGCTCATCACTGTATCATTATCACAAAAGTTGAAATCAGTGCTTATCATGAATAGAAGATAACCAAAAAATGAATAAAGGCATCTGCAACAAAACAAATCCATGAAATTCTAGCTAGACTCTGTTACCTGCAGGACTCTCTGTGCCTGAGGCCTTATTGGTTTAAAAAGGGAAAAAAAGGAGGGTTAAGGGACTGAGCAAATGTTAGAGAGATATTACAGACATTGTAGCAACAAATGGAGATGTCTTCTTTGATCTTATCAGAAATGTTGAATAGAATGCGTCTCATGATGTAATTCATTGTCATTTATTGCTATGTCAAATGCGCTATCTATTCTATACCTGTTGTAGAGACACCAGTATGATTTGTCTCCCCCTTTCAGAAAAAAAAAAAATACGTAAAACAGCTAGAAAGAGCAGGAAAGTTCAAGAAAAATGGGGTTGACGGACAAGAGTGATAGTTTTAGTCACCAAGAGAACCTGAGGCAGCCAGGGTGACAAGAGAGTGTCTGACATGGTGAGCAGGACGGGGAGATGGGCTTGTAGTATGAACCATTCCTTCTTCACAGCGTCACCTCCGGTCATCTGCATTGCCTCAGCTTGGAATAGTGTATCGAATCTAATGTTCTTAATGCAGTAATGGCCAGCATCTCATAGGACAATTTAACGAGTATTTAGAAAGATGTTTTCATTGCCCGATATCTATCTGTCTCACTAGGGCATGAAAATGCAGTCAGAACAGCAATATTGGGGCCATATTTTATTAGAAGACTGTTTATGTGATTTATGTTTTTAATGTAGGAGTTGCAGAATATAACACCATGCATACAGCTTAAATCTATATTTATTGGAGTAAAATAATGATAAAATTAATTAAAACTTATTTTTATATTAATTTTTTTCTAACTTTGATATACATGATCTCAACTTACTCTTCTTTTCCCCCAGAAATAGAGGTAAATCAATTTATTCTTAAACTCATTTAACAAATGATGAAACTCTGTACCAGAGAGTAACTCAGTATACACAGGTCACCCTTTCAATAGATGGCATAGTCACTATTCGAAGCCAGTTCTGACTTTCAGTCCCTGCTTGATGATAACTGCTTGTAATAACAATATTACTGGTAATAAATACAGGAATAATAATAAATGACACTGAATGCTAATTAGGAACTAATATTTTTATATGAATTATCTTATTGAATTCTTACAACAATTTATGGATCAAGTGTTATTATTAGTCTCCTAATTTTACAGATGAGAAAATTGAGGCTTAGAGCATTTAAATCATTTGCCCATAGTTAAGTAGCTAATAAATGCCAGAGCTGTGACAATAAACCATAGTCATTTTAACTCTGTGAATTTTGAGATTCTGATATGTCTGTCCTCAAACCATAACAAATACATTTTAAAAGTGTATCTAATTCTTGAAGACAGACATTGTTACGGAACATGTATTAGCTGTTAATGTTCCTTTGTACCCCAAGAACCAAAACAGTCAAGTGATCTCCAAATTATCTGAGATATTAAACATTCTCCTCTGTCCTCACCTCCTCAACATATAACCAGGGATGCATTAACTCTTCTCATTAAATAAATTTCTGCTGGGGGTTAATAGCAATGCTGTAATGGCTGTATAACATTATTTGCAGGCAATATTTGTATATAGAATATTCCTTTCCTAGATCCCAAGGCAAACAGCTTCAGGGACTCCTATCCTGCTGGTGGGGAACAGGGACTTGTATTCCCCAAGTTGCTTCCTGGGAAGTCAGTCCAAAACTGTAGACAGATTTTCAGCCTCTTGTCTGTGATATGATGCCCAAACCACTTAAGGGCCCTATGAAACCTAGCATTTCCTTGGTTTCAAAGTATAGTCATTATATAATTTCTTTTTAATATTAATTTTAAATAACCAACTCCCAAATGAGAATGTTACCTTTGGATAATATTAAAATTAAAAATAGAGATGAAAGTGACATCTCCACAATTCCATTCTTTTGGAGATGATCACCGTTTTTACTCCAGAGCGTGTGCACATGCATGAGTGTGTGTGTACCTGTGTACCTCTGTGTGTTTATTTTCCCCAGGCTATTTTCTAGTCATTTCCACGAATCTTTTCCTGAGAAAATATATAGTATTGTTTTCTGTTATTTTCACATAAATTATAGGAGATACTGTACATCACTCTTTCATACTATTTTTCCTATTCTAAGTGATTTAAAGAGCTTTTGATGAATGCAGTTTTTACATCATTCTTTTAACTACTGCCTGGCCTTCCTTAATATGAACAAGTCATTCTCCTACTAATAAATATTTGGGCAGATTGGAATTTTTTGCTGTTGTATACAATGTTGCAGTGAGCATCCTTGCCCATCATATTGCTATTCATATAAGCAAATTTTTTTCTAGGAACAATAGAGATGAGTAGAGTTCTGCATTAGGACATGCAGATTTAAAATTTCGATAGCTAGTATCTAATTGCTTGTCAAATAGGTTGTTAGAATTTACACTCCTACTAGCCACATAAAAGATGGCCTATCTCCACACCGTTAGAGACGTGTAATATTTTTTACACATCTTCTGTTTTCAGAAGGGAGGGAGGTAGGGCTAGCACAAGATTAAATGTAACAGTGTCATCCCCATTGCCTGTATAAGGGCTGTGATTCAGGAAGGATGAGGCTGGGTTTGCCTGAAATGTAACCCTTTTAATTTTATCATTTAGCATATTTTAGGCTCTTCACCTTAGTTACCACTTCAGAACCCTTTCTCATTTATCTCTGCTCGCTCTTACACTAGCATCCATGGTTAAAACAAAAACAATCTCCAGGAGATGGGGGGGACCTGACAACACAATGATGCACTTGAAAGGCTAGAGACAGCATTCAGGTTTTATATTGCTAAGAGAGATGTAATACATTCTGGTATATTTAAAAGTTGACTTTTTCTTGCCATAGAAATATGATCAAAAGAGTTGTACCCACCCTCCCCACTCCCCCACCCCCAACCTCAGGCAGTACTGAAGGAATTAATGACCAGCTGAGGTTAATGAGTCCCTATTCCAGGCCATCAACTCTCCCAGCTAGCCATTAATCCCGTAGAAATGCCCCACACCTTGGTAGTTACTCCTTAATTATGGAAGGTATTAAGAATCAAGAGAGACTCCTAAGCAAAAGGAAAAGAAAATGCCATTTTTCATTGGTACTCAGCATGGGACACTTTGAGTCCAGGTGGCACCAAGAAACACAACCATACTGTGATTAAACCAACTGCTTCCAAGAAGGAGTCATCAATCTCTATTTTCTCCTTTGATCATCCAAATTCAAGGAGGCTATTCAAGGCTATGCCAGGTCTCAGACCAAGCAAATAATTTGTGTCCAATGAATCTTGATTAAAACGTCTGAAGACCAATACCTTGGATGCATTTAAGCCAGATACAACTTTATGTTTGTGGGGAGTAAGCGTGTGTCTACACCGTTTGATTTTTTTAGGGGAGTCTAAGACTTCTCCCATTCATCCATCTATTTATCCTGACTTAACCAGTGTCCAAAACTAACCTGTTAATTATTCCCTTGGGTCAGAACAGTGGCTTTTTAAATGGATTACTTACAACTGGAATTGTTTTGCCCTGGGTCTTATTAATTTTTTTTTCAGCTGACAGGATTGAAAGCACTGACCCCCACCATTATGTTAACCAAAGCAGTAATGTTTTCATCTAGTTTTTATTTTGGAATTTTCACATCCACAAATATTGAAACTTGTTAGATGAAAGTACTAAAATTTAATGTTAAAATGCAGGTTTTTCCAAAGACTGAATTAAATTAGCCTTTAACCTAGTCCAAAAGGGAAATGTGAATGAATAGACCCAGAGACTGTGTTTCTATAACACTACAGCCAAAGTAGAATCTTTATGGCCTATGTTTGATAGGAGACCAAGAGAGAAATACTTAGAGGACGATGAGGTGCTTGGGTGAGTGATGTGGTGATGCTATAGTAGTACCAGGTGAGAGTGAGCATTGGGGGAGTTGCCCAGAGAAAACAAACCCAAAGCAAACTTTATCTACTTGAAAATTTTGTTCTAGGGCAAATCTTATCAAAACATGTCTCACTATTATTTTTTTTTTTCCAGCATGAAGGTAGCATTAGATTAGGTTAAGTTTGATATTATATGACACAATAAACCAACCTCTAAAAGAAATGAAGCAGTTTACCAAGTCACAGATAGAGCTTTGAAGTCAGAGAGCATGGATCTGAGTCCGGATTCAGCCACTACTTGTTGATAGTCCTCTGGGAGATTGCCTCCTTCATGTTATTGCGAAGCTAAAGCAAAATGATGCCTATAAATAATTGTTTATCATTCCTGTCTTTTAGTTTTTGTGGGTACATAGTAGGTGTGTATATTTATGGGATATATGTGTTAACAGTTCTTCATAGTGTTCGATATAGGAGATTTACATGAATGTATAGTTATATATGTTTGTATATGTTACATGTACATATGTATTAATATCCCAGTATAGTTAATGAAAAATAGCAATCATATTAAAGCAAAATACTGGAGTTAATATTACTTATTTTATTTTTCCTGTAAATCTGATCTGTCATGAAATCTACTTTATGCCTGTGTTTGTGGGTGTGACTGCTGTCCCTGTTTCCCCCAGTGAAACTTCTCAAATCATTTACTCCTCTAGTTTCTCTACGTGGACCCCTCAGCAGCCTGATCTAAGCTTTTACCATTCACCCCTATTCCACTGTCACCTGTCTATAAGTGACCTCCTGGCTCCCTGTGTTTCTCTCCTTCAAGGCTTTCTCCTGATGGAGCTTTGAAACATACCAGGAAGTATCTAGATTTTTTTTTCTTTATTGCTTATCTAAATCCTCCACATCTTACAAGATTTCACACTAATCTCATCTCTTTCTTTCAGTTGTCCAGCAGCACCCTGCCATTTTTGGCTGCAGTCTTATAAGCCTGAATTATTTATATCACTCATCTCTCATTCAGTTGGACTGTTACTTCCCTTTCTCTCTCTCTCTCTCTTTTTTTTTTTTGGCCTTTTTTATTTTTGGAAGGGGGATGGTATGTGTGACAAGCCTTGACTCCCAATTATCTTGCACATTCCATGGCATTTGTTTGTGTTTTTAATTCTCTGATAGTTCTACAAGTATTCTTCTTAGCATGTCTTTTGTTTTCCAGGCAACCTACTGTCCCCCAGAAATAAAACGCTTTAAAAGAAAGGCATGGTCTTTCTTTCATGATTTTCATTGTTTTTCCCTGTATCTTATTAATTATGGATACAGACGTAGATAGATGGTTGTCAATGAAATAATCACTCCGTTTTTACATAAGTATAATTTGCAAAAAGAACATAAGAGAAAGGAATGTGATCTAGGATTAAAGAAAGCTTCCTTGAAGAGATGGGTGGGGAGTTACCTGGTTAGGAGTTAACAAGTGAGGGGCCAGATGGTAAGAGTATTCCACACGAAGAGAATAGAGATATTGTGGGCCAATGGCAAGAGGAAATTTGAATCTCAGAGTGTGGATTGAAGAAGCTGGAAAGGACAATGGATTTTGAGCTAGGGAACAAGGGAGAAAATGTGGGAAATAAAACTGGAGAAAATGGTAGCCTAATTAAGGTGTCTGCTCTTTCTCTTAAAAAATAATGTACATTGTTTTCTGAGGGCTCCACACCTTCTGATACTCAGTAAATATATGTTTAATGAATTAATTAATGAAATTGTGATGTTCATATAAATGCTATTTGTTCCTTGTGGATCAAGCATGAATAGGAAATCTGTAATGATTTATTGACAAGATTCTCAAGGGCTTAGATTCTTGACCTGTCTTCTAGACTGATAAAAATGCTGTTGGAATTTTGCTGAAAAACAATGAAGTAAAAAAGATAAAGCCAAGTGAATGTATTCCACTTGAGAAGAATTATTGAATGTTTAGTTCCAGATATAAGTGATTTAAAAAGAAAGATTTTCTTTGCTCTAACTTTTTTAAAGCTGTGCCAAATAAAATATCTCAAAAATCTAAATACATTCCCACTTTGACTTTTGAAATGACTTTATACGGTGGCTCTACAATGGCTCAACATAAATCTTCATGACTTTGCTGCATTTTATACCTGAAACTTAGCTTCCTTAGTAATGAGAGCAAAGTTTAATAAGACCTGACAAGAGACCCAACTTTACTGAAGACCAATACTATTTACGATGAAGACAAAGATGCTGAAATGTGTAAGTCTATCATCTCCATATGGGCCGGGGAAGAAAAAAATGTCTTAAGAATAATTTAACCTTGTACTTCAAAGTCTAGCATAATTTTTGTTTAAAGTCAAAGAATATCTATATCCCCCACTTCTTACCTCCATCCCAAGATACCTTATGAATCAAATTACACAGAGCAGACATTTTTCCTTCCTCTTTTCCTCAAGCATTATCTGGTCTCTGTCAAAGATTAAACTTGGTTCTTTAGTTAGTCCAGGGCGGCATATCTATTTAAAGCATTAATGAGTGTCAGACTCCTCAGGGAAATTTACATGTGGCTAAATAGCTTTAAAGGAACTTTCCAATAGAACATAAACAATACCATAATGAAAAATATTAAATCATATGTTTGCCACTGAGCCCATTATAGAGCCAATTTAAAATTATAATAAATTTGCATTTGGCACTTGCTAGTGATTGGCAAATTTATTCTTGTGAAAAATAGAGAATATAGATTAAATGGCTTTGGATTTTCCTGTTGTGGAGAACTAAAAAATAATTACTCCTGTGTCCCTGTATAAAGATCTATATGTAAAACACATATTCTAAATTTATTCACTACATTCTGTTGTACTGATCTGAAAGATATATTTTCATTGAGGTATTTTTTTAAACACTTAACAATTAATGACAAGCAATGGAAAAATTAGTGATTTAACTTTAGATGCCTTTTTCCTCTGAAAAACTGGCTAGCATTTTGTTCAAGCACATGATGTATGATATAGGAAGGGGACTGGACAAAAGAGAAGCGACAGGAGCCAGGGAGAATGATTCAAAATTGGCTAGTGGGAAAGCCAGAATGCACCCAGACTGTCTCCCCAGTAAAAAGCAGGAGGCAATCTGGTCACCTTTTAAAGGACTGGCAACTGTATCCGGCAACCAGTCGCTGACATTAGTAGAGTTGGTTTTTAGATCTTTCCCTCCATTTCCTTAAAGATCTCCTGATTTTTTTTTTTTCCTTAAACAACCAGCAATAATCCTAGATGCTATGTCCCCTTTTTGGTATACAGTTCCTTTTTCTTGCATAGAAGACATTGCTAAAAGTTTTATTTACCAGTCACTTAGCAATGACACATAAATGGCTCCAGAAGTATAATGCAATTTGACAATTTCTATCAACAGCATTTTTACCCAGGAATTCTACCCACCAAGAACTTACCCTGATACATACCGGAATGTCTCTTTATTATTGCCCATTATATTAAAAATTAGAAACAACTTAAATGCTGAACAGTAGGACTTTGGCATGCAGTCAATTGAAATGACATAGAAGAATGTTTACTGAAGTAAAGGATACCCAGAATATATCATTCATGATGAAGGTAGGATATAAAACAGTGTACACGTACACACACACACACACACACACACACACACAAGATAATATTTCTATGCATCCATGATGTAACAATTTATACCAAAGTTTTATATATATAATACATATTTACAATGTATTGTATTGTAGAATGGATGTCTTTGAAGGGCCATCTTCTGCCAACCATAATAATTAAATCTCTTCCATTGAATACAGCCTTACAAGGACTTTAATCAAGATGGCCTCTGCTCCCTAGTCCAAGAGCTGTCACATAACCCTGGCAGCACCATTTGTGCTTTTTCCTAGAAATTTATATCTGAGAAAAATGATCCAAACACTGAGGAAGTTTGAGAATATTCATTTCAGTGCTAGAACCTGAAAGAGACTATCATAGAGTTCCTGTTATAAGAGTCTCTAAAGCTACTGGCTCTGTTGTTCATTAGTTTCCTTGCCTTATTCTTTATTCTCCCTTTATTTCATCTTTCCAATGAATTTTTTTTTTAACTTAGGGTCAATTTCCTTGGCTTACAACAATATAACCCTAGTGATACAAGAAATAACAGAATACAAGGGAGACTGTGGGTGACTAGAAGTGGTTTCCAGATAAATAAATTTGATTTATTCTATATCATTGTGTAAAATATCATAAATACCCTTGATAGTGGATGGAATTTCTAACTCTTCTGACAGCACGCCAGTGGAATAACAAAACTGCACTACCATTCAGGAGACTAATCATAGAGATGAATTAGGGGAAATGAGGTTATGTATGTATTATTTCTATTTGTTTAGATAAACTCATTGCCCTGAGGCCTATGGGCATGTGTGCAAAATATTAACAAACACAAGACTAACTTTTCACAGCAGTCTCTTAAAACCTCCCTGGTTTTTTGAGATTCTCCACTGAGTATAAACAAAATTTTTCTAAAAAACTACAGAATACTAGAGTGCCTGGAGGGCTTGGAGTCCGTGCAAAACAGATTTTATTAAAAAATAATACTAAATGTCGGCTTTTTTCTCTTATGTGTGGTGTTTACTGGAGTAAACTATAACAAAATTTCCTTAAATGCTACACTCAGAATTCAAACAAGATAAATGACTCAAAGGGTAATGTCATGATGAGTATAGGGAGAGGAAAGAAGAGGAAATAAAAAAAACAAAAAGAAAATCAAGTGAAAGATTCAGAAGAGTAGGAGGGTCCTTCAACTCAGAATTTTCAGTGACTGACATTGTTAATACATATGTAACAGTAAAGCTGACCTCAGTTTGAAGATCTTGGCCCAGCTACGTCAGTGGTTTTCAATCAGAGGAGGTGTTGCCCCTACCATATGTGCTAATTTGGCAACGTAAAGAAACATCTTTTGGTTGTCCCAACTGGAGTCAGGGTGCTACTAGCATCCAGTGGGTCAAGAGCTGGGATGCTGCTGTCAATCCTTGTAGCCAAAGACCACCAGGAACACCCCTGCAGTTAAACAAGTTGTTTTTATGGTTTGTTGCAACAAGAAAGAACACATGCCGTGGAGAACGGTGATGTAGCTCAGTAGGATGTTGTTGGAAAGAACCGATGATAAGATCTTATCTTGATGGAGTGATTTGGGGAAGATCTAAAAAAGATAGGAATTTGCTCTATATTGGATGCTGTCAGAAAATGGGGACAATTCTGTGACTGGGTATTTCAATAAGTCTTATCTATAGGGAAGTTATAAATGGCCTTGCTTTATCTTATTTTATCATGGTCTCATAGTAATCTGGTTTAAGGTTGTTATTCTGTGAGATGTTTTTTTTTTTTTTTTTTGGTCTAATAAGAGAATAACAGGATCTAGCTCTGAGTGTCAAGAGTCTGCCACAAAAAAGGAATTATCCACATAGTGAGCTATTACCTCTCTCACCTGTTGGGATGACTATTATTTGACAAAAGGAAAGAAAAGATAACAAGGTGTTGGTGAAGACGTGGAGGCACTGGAATGCTTGTACACTGCTGGTAGGAATGTACAATGGAACAACCACTATGGAAATCAGTTTGGATTTCATTTAGTTGTTTTCATAAATAAATACATACATACATACACACATACATATGCACATACATACATATACCATATGATCCAGCAGTGCCACTTCTGGCTATATATCCAAAATAATTGAAATCAAGATCTCAATGAGACATCTGCACTCCCACGGTGACAGCAGCTTTATTCACAATAGCCAAGGGATAGAAACAGCTTAGATGTTCTACAGTGAATGAATCCATAAAGAAAATATGGCATATACATACAATGGAATATTATTCAGCCTTAAAAAAGAGAAGAAAATCCTGCCACATGTGACAACTTGAATGAACCTGGAGGACTTTATGCTAAATGAAATATGCCAGACACGGAAAGATAAATGCTGTTCTGCATAGTTCCATTTATATGAAGTATCTAAAATGGTCAAACTCATAGAAGTAGATGGTAGAATGGTGGTTGCCTTGGGCTTGGTGGGAAGAAGGAATGGGGAGTTGCTATTTAGTGATATAAAGTTTTTGTTATGCAAGATGAATAAGTTCCAGAGATCTTCTGTAGAGCATCATCATGTTTATAATCAACAATACTATATTGTACACTTAATTTTTTTAAGAGATTAGATCTCATGTTAAGTGTTCTTATCGCAATTAAAAAAATACACAAAACAAAGGGCAGAAGGAAACTTTACAAGTGATGGATATTTATTACTTTGATTGTGGTAATGGTTTCATGGTTGTAAACATTCCCTGAAGCTGCAGTAGTGCCTGGCACATCCAAATTAATATTCAGTGATGATTGTTGAATCAATAATTCAGTGATGATTGTTGAATCAGTGAATGTTGATGAGTGAATGAATGAAGTTTTAGCTCCATCTCTGTGCCTGTGGAGCAATATGGTAAGACTCTTAAACAACTAGCTGCTCCGGGAGAAAGAGTAGCATGCTGAGACTGTTTGTTCTTCAGTAAGAGAAAGTGACACTCTTCACACATAAGAGTGAAAGAAAAAGTAAAAGAGATAATGGAAAAGGGTTTCTCAATTCTATAAAGCAAAACAGAATCAAGACAAATGTCAAGTGCTGATAGGAAGGGAAATAAATCTGATGACAGACAAATGGGGGGGAAAATCAAAAACAAAATCTCAGAGGTTTTATTGTTTTGGTTTTACTTCTGTCTGTAAAAAAAAAAAGTTTATCTTGGACAAATAATCAGGAAGAGTGCTGCCCAGAGAGTCAAGATGGGAGCAAAAAGGGGAAGCCAAAGGATGGAAAGATAGAAAATAGTTGAATATACTTTACAAATCATTGCCTATTAACATCAGCAGGGGCTGATGACATGAATTCTACATACTCGGAGATTGGTGCATAGTTTTGTAGAACACCCTACAATTAATTGCTAGAACATTTTAATAGAAAAAAGGGTCCAAAAGAAAAGAGCACATTTAGCCCTTGCCTTAACAATAGGTATTTGGAAAGGCAAGCACACAACTAATAGTTTGGTCAGCTAAGTGGTAACAATCAAGAAGATACTAAAAGAAATCATATTTTCAAAATTGTATTGCAATCCCCTAGAAAGGAGCAGAGTTCTGAGCAGCAAACAAGGTTTTGTCAAAAGTGAATCATGCCAGACCAACTTAATTTCCTTCTGTGATAGAGTGGCAGGCCATGAGATAAAGGGGAAGCAATAGATGTAATCAACCTCCATTTCACTGAGGCTTCTGATTCTCTCCTACATAACATTCTCATCCGTAGGCTAGAAAGATTGGTCTAAGCCGTACTACTATTAGAAAGGAGCACAGATGCCAAAAGACTGCCCTAGAAGGACGGTTATCTGTGTCTTAGGATAGTAGAGTGTTTTAAGGGATGGTAGGGTATTGTAGCTCACAGCATGTCATAGGAAGATCAGTCAATGGCTTAGTAATGGGGACAGACAGGTTTCTTGTCTACCTCTATCATTAATCATGGATCTTTGAGTAATTTCATTCCTCTTTCTGTTGGGCTCAGTGTGGCAGTCTGTAAAATGGGGGGGTTTAGGGTAAGTGTTTCTTTTTTTAGGGCCGTTCTAGTTTTAAGCATGTATAATCCTTCAGCTAAGATTACTTTAGAGATTTCCTCATGACCAGGGTAATACAGTTGGAGGCTCTCATATTGTTGGATGTTTTCCTTATTTACAAACTCCATTTAACAAAAATTATACAAGAGAGGTTTCCCTTTTCCCTTGTTTGAGATAATTCATATATATATATATATATATATATATTAAATTGTGTTCATTTGCATAGTAGTTAATTTGAATAGTTTTGAATGCCTAGTATGTGCATAATGAAAATTGAAGGATGAATTTCTTAAAAGTGACAACTCTCTCCTTTTATGAATCATATACAATATCTATATCAAAACTTTCTGAAAAGAAACAATTACAGAAGAGTATTAAAATGGGAGAATTGCTAATAGGTTAAAAACAAGCACTAATATAAAACCGTAAGTTAAGAAAATTATACTTAGAGTCCTACAAATTAATAATGTCTGCTATCAAACTTACAGCAAAATGGTCTACTATACTGCAATAAATAAAAGCTCTAGACTTCACTTTCATTGACTTAAAAGCTACTTGCTTATTTAAAGTTTATTAAATTTTCTTTTTCATTAAAGAGTTTATTCAGAAAGCTAACCATCCTTGGTCAACTTCAAACTATTCTTATAAATCTTATAAAAACATCCAGATGGAATACATCCTAAGGTAGTAATACACTTATTGTTCATTACTTCACTTTTTAAATTGGTATTTCAGATTAATTAAGCATTTGATAAAGCTCATGTTTATGCAAGTGTTTACAAATTAGAAAAGCTGTTAGCAGCGTTTAATTTGTTTGAATATATATATTTAATTTACTGCTTCTAATGGAAAGAAGCTTAAGGGAATTTAAGAGTCATGGCTTTATTGATAGACATTAAGCATATGCACAGTGTAATTATTATTGCTAATATTTTACATTTGCTGCGTGCCAACAGTTAGGAGCAGTAAAGAACCCTGTGTAATTCCACAGGCAGAAACGTGGGCCATACATGCTGGGCATTTGCATCACTATACATATTTATCTCTTCTTTGGTTTTTTTTCCCTGCCCTCTACACAACATGTATTTTCTGCTCACCACTTTCCTCACACTGGTGTTACAATGAGGCTGGAATGCTCCTCTGATCCTTTAGCTTGAGACTTGCACAACACCCAAAAATTCTGGACCCAGCTCGGATCACGTCATGACAAACATCATTTCAATCCTCAGCCAATGATCAGTTTATCTCCAGGACTATGAAATTAAAATAAGTCATGTAGAGCAAGGTATCATCCAACTATCTTTTTGAAACCCATACAAGGGTTTTATGTTATTCGGGAGTCCCGCCAATCTGTCCATAGACGCACCACTCCTGGCTATGGATCTATGACAAATGGTTACTTCTTCTCTATTAATTTTGGAAACTATTTCATTTCAAGCTGGAAAAAATCACTTCTCAGACTTGATTTAAGCACCTACTTTGTGCCAAGTTCTGGGCTGAGGCGTGGGAGGGCAAACATGAATGAGAAAATGGTTCTGCTCTTATTTCTGAATGGGGCTATTGGAGCAGCCTTCTATCTAATCTCCCTGACCCTGATCTTCCTGGACTTTTTCCGTTTATCCTCCACCCAGTCTTTAAAAGTGACCCATCTAAAAATTAAAGCTGGCTCTGTGGGACCTCACACTTAAACCTTCCAATAGCTGCCATATTATCCAACAAGATAAAGTCTGTCCTTCCAAACATGGCATGGGAGGTCCTTCATGAACTGATCCCTCTCTGGTCCTACTTGTTACTCTCTGTGCTTATAGTTTTTGCTCCAGGATGCTGAAGTGGTTGTGGTTTCTTTATACCCTATTTCCTGCCTTGCTTATTCTACTTCTGGCAGAAGTTCTCCCTTTACCTGCTAACTACTATTCTACCTTCAAGACTCAATTCAACCTCTTCTATTTTCCTGATCCCCCTTTTCCTCCAACAACCAAGCTAGATGAGGGCCAGCTGTGTGGAGGCATGTGTCATGCCATCTGCTTAGCCCGTAAGTGCATTCACAACATAGCTGTATAATTACCTGTTTATTGTTTCAACTCCCCCACTAGATGGATGTTTTTGCTTCTGTTTTTAAATCAATGACTATGCTTTCATTTCAATAATACTAATTAGTTCTTGTTGAATTTCCCACCTGTTTTTATTTCATCTTTGCATTAATTTTTAAAAACAATTTCTGTTTTATTTTGGGGGCATCATTTCTTCGTTTATCTTTGAAATACCCTAAACATATTCAGTTTAAAGTTTGTGGAAGTTTTGTTGTTGTTGTTGTTGCTGTTTTTGTTGTTTGTTTGTTTGCAGACTATTTCATCATTTCCATTTATATTGAAGTGAGTTGATCACCTGATGGTCATTTTCAATTTTTGTATGTTGTTATTTTTCCTAATGAGTTTTGGAATTTGGACATTGGTTTTCATCTTCAATGGTAACATTCTTTGAACTCTACAACATTCATCCCTCTAACAGGTCTCTTGAGCTCCCTGATCCAAAACCAAGTCCTTACAGTCTTTAGGTGTAGCTTGGGATTCCTGTGGTATTCACATCTAGTTATGAAACCAGTGGGCAGCCTGGAACAGACTTGGCTTGGGGACTGTGACTGTTCTTACCTTTTAAATTTCACTTTGTATAAGCTGTAATTGCAGGCATCACATTTTGTTTCCCAGGCAAATAAAGGATGCCCCAACCTGTGGTTTTAAAGAACTTTGGGCCAGGCATGGTGGCTTATGCCTGTAATCCCAGCACTTTGGGAGGCCAAGGCAAGTGGATTACTTGAAGCCAGGAATTTGAGAGCAGCCTAGTCAACATGGTGAAACCCCATCTCTACTAAAAATGCAAAAAATTAGCTGGTATGGTGGTGTGCGCCTATAGTTCCAGCTACTCGGGAGGCTGAGGCATGAGAATTGTTTGAACCCGGAAGGTGGAGGTTGCAGTGAACAGAGATGGCACCACTGCACTCCAACCTGAGCAACAGAGCGAGACTCCATCTAAAAAACACAACACAACAAAAACAAAAAAACTTCGGTTTAGCCTCCATAAGATATGGGACAATTTTCACCCCTAATACCTTCTCTGTATGCATACTCATCACCTCTGTTTTCTGTTCTGGGACCCAAGCCCAGCAGGCATCGGAAAGGTCAATTCCAGTTAGCACTTTGAGGTTTTTTTTTTTTTTTTGCTTTCCATTTGTAGCATTCAAATTGACTGTCTTTGGGGGGTAAGGTTACATCTTTTTACTTTTCCCTTTTTATATTTTATTTAGTAATCTTATGGATTTGATGAAAGGAGGGAGAGTCAAGGAATAAGTTCATATGTTCATCTGTCTTCTTCATTTCTTCTGAGGATGTAAATAGGGGGCTGGAGGGGGTTGAAGGATTGGAATAAGTTAACTCGACAAATGAAAATGACAGCATACTATGTACAAAAAGCATTGCTAAAACCCAAGGGGATAAAAATGCTAAGTTAGAGGTCTTGATCTTAAGGGGTTAAAATAATGTGTCCTTAGTCTCCTTCGTTCATAGAACAAATATTTCTTGAGTCCCTAGCATATGACAGACATTTGTTAGATACTGGGAATACAATGGAAACAGAACAGATAAAATCCCTGAGTCCAACAAGAGTTGGAGAAGGTAGAGGAGGTCCTAGAGGGGCACAAGAATATGGCACTTTGGAGGTGTGAAACCAATTCAGTGCAGCCAGTACAGAAATGGCAAAGCTCATGTCATCCAGCCACACTACTATGTGCAATTCCCTCTACAGAGAGATTCAGAGATGGAGAATGCATTAGCTCCTTGGACAATGCAAGTCCATCTTTGGCCATTAAAGTGTTCCCTTGATACTCACAATGATTTCTAGATACCTCCCATGTTTCATTCCCCTTCAGATCACTTGGCATTGCATAACTAAAATGGAATTTTTAAGAGCTGATAAAATTTTCCTTCCAAAGATCTCATGTCAAGCATCTCTAAATTGTTTGGAATCCAGTTGAATAAATTATAGTATACATGACGATCTTTTTCCTCCCACCCTCTCATGAACTCTGAAATAGTATGTTCTTACTCCTAAACTACTTAGCACTTTTGAAATGCCAACTAATTCTTCCTGGTTGTCCAAAAATGAGTACAGAATGGCAATTCCCCTAGGAAGTTTTCTCCTCTGGGAGATGAAGCTATTAGCAAAGCAAGTCAAGGTCCTGTTAGACATTCTGCTGTTATCCAAATGAGACTTCCGGCAGATGTCTGGAGAGTTGAAATCCCCATCACTACTCTGTCTTTTCTCTGCACTGATTTCATAATCTGTGTCTAGTAACACACCACGCATTTGCTCCATGTGTCCCAGTGTACTCTCATAATGATAGCACTTCTGTGTTCTTCCTTTGTCCTAACCCATATGCTCTCCAGCATGTTCCTGCCCTCAGGTCTGGGCATTTCCATATGAATGTAGATCTTCATGACATTCACCCCTGCTCTGCCTCCTGTCTGAGCAGTCTGTTTCTTTAGGGGTGGGCATACCATTCCATTACAATGTTGTAACACCCCTCCCTTGAATTATAACACAAAGGTCTAGCCTGCAAAGTCCAGGTATTAGTTAGATAATCAGATTAGTCTTGCTGGCCTGTCTCTAATGCCCTGTTTTCAAGGATTCTTTCTCAATTGCTTTCTAGTGAGAATTACCAGGAATTCAGTGTTGTATTTTCCGTGTCCTTGCTACTATGGACGAGCAGTAGATAGAAATGCAGAATCTCAGGTCTCATCCCAGACCTACTATATCAAAATCTGCTTATTAACAAGATCTCCTAGGCGATTCACATGCACATCAAATTCACAAAGCACTACTCTTTAGTGCCAGACCTCTCCGGTTTATCTAAACCTTCTCACCTCTACATGCCAAACAACCTCTGGATGGGCTTCAGTTGACCTCTGTAGACTCACAGAAGGTAATCATTCTGTCTCCAAATTTATCATTGCAATATAAGGAGACAATTGACTCATCTAGCATGTAAATGCTTGATTCTGTTTGCACTATGTCCTCTATAAATGGCAGGCATGAATGTACCACTTTCTTGACTTTGAGCATATCTGGACTCCGATATGTAAACCTCCAGCAGGAGGTATATCACATGCACTGCTACCTGTTTTTAAACGTTTAAATGGTATTCTTCAATTGTCTCATTGTTTTTAAACGTGTGTTATAAAATTAAACTTTATTCTAAATTATATCACTTGATGTGAATATCAGCTGACAGGAATATGTCTGCAGTCAGAAAAACAAAGCAAAACAAAACAATTTTGTTAAATACTGGTTTGATACTGTTATACGCCCCCCTAAAATCTCTTTGTTACATAGAGAGATTGGAAGTACTAAAGAGGTGTTAGGGACACACAGCTCTGAACAGTTTTCTCTTTGATATACTAAGAAGCACTGAAAGATTCAAAAAGAGTAAGTTTTTGCATGTTATGTGTTTCAAATATTATAACCAACTAAAATGAATCTTGCAGTCCAGCATTTAGAAAACACTATGCTATCCGACTAAGACTAAGGCCTGCATTAAATTTCTAAAAGAGATAGAGTCAGAAGTCTGAGGGAAGGCTATCTACATTAATTAAGTGCATCAGAGAGAAATTTTTAGTAATATCTTAAAGATGATGCTTTTCAAATGTGGTTTCCCTAAGTTGCGGTGGTCATGGGTGGCAAGGAACTTGTGTCCTGTGTATTTTGCTACCATAAAATAGGGAAGCTTCCCTATCAAGAATGAGAACTTAGAGTTTCAAATCTGGTGTGAAATTTTTCTTTGTGTCAGGCACACATTTGGAAACTACCTCTCTATTCTGCTAAGATCTCAGTGTTTATACTGGTACATTTTCCACAGTGACAAGGAAGGAACAAGGCTAGAACAAACAGCAGCACAGCCTTGCAAAAGCTTTATAATAACATTGTATTGCTTTGAGCCATTCAGTCCATTGTAGACATGGTTGAAATGTACAGAAAAACTAAATGCAATACCATGAGGAAAAATGAAAAGTATTTTGCAGCCTAACTTTAGCATAGAGTTTGGGAATATATATTTTGAGTGAAGAAAGTTTTACCTAGACTGTCTGGATTATTATCGTTCTGGTATGACTATAATAACTTTCTTTTAAAAATTCAGAGACCGGGATTTCACTCAACAAAGCATGTTTTATGCTAATTAAAAGTGGCCAAGAAGTCATGAATTCCCTATGATCTTTATGGAGAGAAATCAATACCTGTATCTATTTCTATAAAACTCCAGGGTTTTACTAGTGAATATTAGAACCCAGAAAGGTAGGCTTTCATGTTGTGTTTCTTGTAATAATGAGCAATCTGGGGTCAAATAGAAGCCTCATGCAGAGCACAGAATAAAAAGAGTAACTATGAACAATTGAAAAATAAATGCAGAATCAGATATTTGTAATGCTGCTTAAAGCAAGGCTAATCTTTATTCAACAGTTTTTACTCCCATGTAAGACTCCCATTGTGTTGTGTCTTAGCAATGGCTATATTACTGAGGTTCTGAAACCTCAGTATTAATGCAAAGAATTATGATTGTATAAGTCAGTGGGGGAATGCACGTACACATACAGACATACACACACGTACCCCAGTAATTGCTATTTCTAACATGTTTTGTTGTAATAGGAGTCCTTAAGGAATTGGTTTTATTGCAATTCAAAATTATTGACATGTGTTGTTGAAAAGTAGTGGCTGGTACATATATACTCTCTCCCCATAAAAAAAGACATGGATAGCTTTAACCCGTTCAAAGATTTCTTACTATATAACCCTAGTGGATACCGTTTAGATTGGCCACAGTCATAATCCAAATTGTCATTACCAAAAACTCAAAAGTCTATCTAATCTTATTAGATTTTGTGTCCAATAAAATTAGAACGTAATACTCTATCAGCAGCACTGATGATATCACAGACGAATGAGTTTCATCGCCACAGATTCCTGAAGTGTTTTCAGCAGATTTTTCTGAGGAGGAGGAAGAGGCAAAATTCAATGAGTAAATGTGTTCCACGAGAGCTTTCCATTTTATATTTATTTGAATACTGAGTTCAATGCTGTAACTGCTATTCTTCCTTGAGTGATATTTTTCCCTAAAATGCCAATGTTTCAATATAACAGTAATGGAATTATTTGATAATTCTACTTGTGATCACTTAAACATTACCAATTGTGTGATTAAAATGATAGTTCTGAAGGGAGACATGAAGGCGTATGAAATGTGCACGTCTACGCAACATCAAAAACAGAGTGAAATGGTAAAAATTTCATACCGCTTTCTGAAAACTAAAAGAAAATCATAGAGAGTTGCATAATTTAAGGTTCTATTCTCTCCCAAGGAGTTGCCTTTATTTGCCATTGCTAATAAACTAGCAGTAACTCGGATTAATCACAGAGGAAGGTAGGATCCAGTATATATATTTTTTTCTGATTGCTGTCCTAAGTTTATCCAACAGAGACTATTGTTAGTACCTTAGTGCCTCAGAATTTATGCACAGTACCGGGATGTGTTCCAAAGTCCTTTAGGGAAAAAAGGGCTTCAAAATGTACTTTCCCCATCCCTCTTGTTGAGAGTTTTTTTCTTATGAGCCGGTAGGAAGTGGCATCAACAAATCTGTGCTCTTTGATAATTGGAATATACAGGATCTCTGTGCATTCTGGTCCCTGCTGACTCAGGAGAAAGGAGATGGCAGGAGACAGTGTCTTGGGCGGGCTGTTCCCCGCTCAAGCTGCATGTTGAACACAGGCTCCTGGGCAGCCATCATTTGTAGGCTACCTTTTTATTGGAAAGTAGGCCTTCACCTTTGGCAGGTCGCTCGATTATGCTAAGCAGCTCACAAATCTGGTGGAGAAGCACCTCATACTTTCTTTGAATACTTGTGTTCCACATTCATAGGTGGTGTTCAGAAAACCTGCGTGAGAGCAGTAACCATGCTCTATTTAAAGGGAGTGGGGTGTCCTAAAAAGCTCGCATGGGTAGGCCATGCGTGGCCCCTAAAGCTATCTGCCGTAGTTGTAACAAAACACACCAGCAGTCATAATAGTGAAATGCTTCATGGATTTCTCGCCCAGCTTCCTAATTATGAAGCTTATATTTCACAACCATTTGAAGTCTTTTTTTGAAGAATCGTTATTTCTCTCAGCATGAAAGCATGCAATGTGGGTAGTTTACATAGTCATGGGAGGTAAGGTTTTGGTTTTATTTTCAAGTTAGATATCACTCAGGTCTTGCTCTAGCAGCAGGCATTGGCTCAAGATGTAATAAAAGGACTGAACCAAAATACCCTGCCTCAAATACCTCTTCTTATCAGCATCTAAAATCTACAATGAGAGATTTTCTTTCAGTATTGGAAGGCATTTACACCCTCAGGATTGATTTATTAAAATAAAAAGGTGCCAAAAATGAGTAAACAAATTTTTCCGTAGCTTAGCTCACAGAAACATATGCTGAGCACATCTTAGTTACTAGAGACTCTGCCAGCCCTGGAAAGTCAAGGTGGAAGGTGGACATCTCTTTCAAGGATGTGACGGGAAGTTTATACTGAGTCTTGGGACTAAGTTGGGAAGCAGGTTCATGCTCGGAAAGAAGAGGGCAGAGAACAAAGTTTACTTCCCTCACAATTTCAGCAAAATGTAGACTCAGTTACATGTGGTTAAGCTGTGCACTTGGGAGCCACTTATCAAAATATGTCATTTGATTCCTCGTCTGCTTTGTGTGCATTCAGCAATAAGTTTAAGCATGTAAAGTACAAGTGGATAAGAAATTCCCACTCTTAGAATTATATAGCAGTTATTTAATGTTTAGAGGGCTGTTGGGAATATATAAAATAGCTAATGTTTAAGGATGACCCCACTATCAAGCCATACTGCCAGATACCATAAACAGCTATAAATAGTGAGAGCAGGAAGGATGCACAGTGACCCTGTGTTCAAGTAAGCACAGCATTCACTATAGTAGTTAACCTTTGACTGTATTAGTAAATTAATGCAGATCTCCAAAAAACACTCCTATGCAAAAGTCACTGTGAAAACGCTGCTGCATAATAATAAAAGACTAACAGTAACTTGACCTCCAAATCTTCTGGCTAGGGGAGATATCATGTCACGTTGGGCTGGGGGGAGCATGTGTTCATTAAAAAGGTTACCGAACCCTAGACATCTTATATTTTGTGATTTTTCTGCCACAGCCGAAGAACAGCAACTTGTGTTATAAAGACAACAATGTCAGGTGTTTCAACCTATTTTAGTAACACCCGTTTGTTACTGCAAGTGCCTCTGGTAAATGCCCAAATTGCCTATTTGCACTAAATAAAATGTCACTTTGTGAATAAATTAGGCATTTTATGCTACCTTCTGTACGTCTAATGACATCCGTTGTAATATAATGTTTGCTTGTCTCTAGAGGCTGGCTCTCGAAATCAGCTTGCACCTGTGGCTTCTGGGAGATATTAAGTAGAGCTTTTCTGCACTCACTTCTCCTGGTAGAATGTCACTGATATTCAAGGAAAGACTTGAAAAACATTACCGGAGTGTTTCTCAATACACCTCTGGGGCTTAAAGTTTTGAATTTACATGGACCTTTTGACATGTTGCGGTCCCTGTCCAGTGGGAGTTACTGGTAGCTTGTCATTCATACTCTTTACCTTGATTCTGCCCGTGAACAACTGGAATCAGATTAATTTTATGTGCTTAGCATACGTGTTACTAACTCAGTCATTTTTTTTTTCCAGAGTGGTCTGCCTTTGCAGCCATCTCTTGTTGCTTCTACCCTTGAAGCAACTCAAGTTCTGATTTCTTTTCTAATACACTTTAATTTTAAACAAAAACTGTAAGTCTTAGCATGACTAGAAGAATAGGGGAATGCATCAGGAGTATACATAGATCCAGATAAGCCCTCAAAGTTGCAAAGCTTACTCAGATCTCATGCCATGTGTTAATACCTGAAAAAGTTACTCTGGTGACTTCTCGCCCCTATGCACACCAAAAATTAAAATTTTGAAATGACTTCTTGAAAGCTACTCTCTTGAAAGAATTTTCCAGGTGAGACTTATACGCAACAGTATAAGGTATAAAGTATTTGCATTTAGCATTTCTTTTCTTTCTCTTTGTGGGATTTGACAAAAACTGGTAAAAGTAAGGACCCAGGTTCATGATATCCTAATGACTCCTCTCATCTAAAGAGAGATAAATAATAAAAATAGTGTATTTTTCTCCCCACACATTCCACTTCTAAAAAGATATAAATAATAATAATTGCTAATATAAATTGTTTAACACATGCCAATAATTGTTCAAGGCATTTTACACACATGATCTCTTTGAGTACTTATAATAATGCAATAATAGGTAATATTATTTAGTGATTTTACAAAATAAGGAAAAACTGGTTCTACAACAAGCCAAATCAAACTTGGAACTTATACTCTTACTAAGTCATATTTTTTATGTTAGAAATACTTCTTTGTATTGGGGGAGTTATACAGGAATTTTTTTTATTAGCATAAGCTGCAGAGTCGGACTTCCATTTTGAATACTCCCCTTTGCCACTGGCTCTTTATTTTATGTAACAGTCAGAATTTTATTTTCTGTTGCCAGTGAGAGAAAAACACAAGATGAAATACAATAGATGTACTGTACATTCTGCATATGAACAAAAATTTATTCCTCATATAACTAAACATTTCAGAGTAATGCTAGTTTGGGGTATGGTTAGCTTCAAGATTCAGATAAGTCATCAAGACTCAAGTCTCTGTCAACATCTCAACTCTCTTTTCCTCCCTTTGCCAGGCTCTGTTTGGTTCCCTGATGGAGGCCCACAGTGCAAATCCTAAATGCTCCCAGCTTCAAGCTCAGTAGAAAAGAGAGCTCTCTTGGCCCAACAGTTTGAACAAAAGTGCTAAACCTGATAGATGCATTCCTGGGCCAATAACTGTCACCAGAGGAATGGCATGCATCGATTGGCCAGCACATATCTCTGTCACGTGCTCTTTCCCATAAGTGAAACTTAAGACCATAGAATAAGAGTGGGTGATGGGTGATTGACCAGTAGAAAGCTGGAATGCTCTTAATTGTGGGGTGACGAAGGGGGTAGGATGAGGATGAGAGAGTTGATTCCAACCATCAGAAACAGCCAATGTCCCCTTTCTTTTGGGAGAGTCTCTTTGTCTCTCTGAACATCACTCCTTCTTTGTAAAATGTGGGAATAATAACTATAGCATAGAGTTGTGAGAACCCAACGAACTAATGTATGTAAGGTACAAGATGCAGTGTCTGATTAATTGGGTCTCTCCCCTGTTTCTTTTTCCCTTCACCTTTTCTCTTCTTCCTTTGTCTGCTTTTATCTTTCATTGTTGTGTTTGTTTCTTTCTACTTCTGTCATCTTTTGTCATCATCATGATCGTTTTTCTCACCATCATTATCATATACAGAAAGTATTTGTCATTGGTTCTGACCCATGGTAAGAATTAAGTAAATGGTGGTGATATATTTTTTCTTCCTGTAGAAGATGACCTCCCCTAAAGGAATTGAGAAAAGTAAACCTGATTTTAGCTCACTTTATGATTCCCGGAAAACAAGCTCCTTGAAAGAGGCCTCCTAGTTCACAGCTGAACATCACCTTTAACCTTATTCTCATATTGCCTAACCAATACTGCACATAGTAGTGTGGATTGGGGGAATAATGTGTTCTATGAAATCTAGGTTCTGATGTTAATGTTTTTTCCCTTTTGACAGTTCTCCCCCCCCCAACCATCCCCCTCCTTTTTTTTTTTTTTTTAACAAGAACCAGATAAAAATGTTTCATTGCTCCTTCCAAATTGTCTAGTAGGAAAAAAAATTAACCCTAACCTAGCACATGCATCTCTCTTAAATATTCCTCACACATTACCATGAGAATTACACAGTTTGTCATTTATAACAAAATTACCGAAGACAAGCTTGTCCCCTGTCTTTATCTCTGATTGGATATCTCATATAAGCCATACTTTATTAGCAATTCCCAAATGAGGTGATTGGATTATACCTGCTAAAATTCACAACTGCTTCATCACTGCAAAGCAGCAACCTGATTAGTAAAAATCTACTTAATTTTTAAACCCAGTCACCGCCTTTCCTAAACATTAAAGCTCAGCATATAGTTCAGTTCAGATTGGTAAGGATGCAGTGAGTACCTACTTAACTTCCCCTGGATTTCAAAATAAAATCCCAGGATAAGGATTGACTAGTCCAGATGGATCAGTTGCTCATTCCAGGACAAATGACTAGTTGCAGAGGCATGGAAAACATGACACTACATTAACTCACGCTTCTCATAGTAGTCATGGGGATGGGTTCAAAGCACAGTTCCAAAAACACACTGGGACTGGACAGAAAACATTTTACTTACTCGCAATGCAAACCTCTCAGAACAACTAAACCATAATTTTACTGCGCTTGCAAAATACCATTTACATCGTCATTTAGAGTGATTTATTCAGAGATTGAATAATCATTTAAAGTTACAGCAGAGTAAATTTTTAAAAATCTTTGGGTAAAGGGTTCAGTTTTGAGATTTTATGAGTTTTAGGTGGTTATGGGGTTTTTGGGCTTTCGTGGGTTTTGTTTAGTTGTGTTTTGTTTTATTTGGGGGGAGTCTTCAACAAAACGTAACCACCTTCCATATGTCTAAAACCCCATCCTTGCTTTCACAAATAGCTTAACTTTTTCTTCCTCCACTATTTCTAGCTAGTAACTTGGAACACGATTATTGCATTGCCTTTTTTTCTATGGTTTGAATGTTTGTGTCCTACTCTCTAAATTGGATTATAAATCTAGGGAAAGCAATGTGTTCCATTCTTCTTTCTATCCAAGGTGTTAAGCCCAGAATCTTGTGTAAAGATCTTTCTTGAGCTACAGCAATTGTTACAAATAATAGTGACCCTGTGTTGAGCTTCAGCTGCATGTCATGCACCAAGATGAGCATTTTATAGTCACTGTTACTTATAATCTGCAAGAATCACTAGTGAGCCAATTATTACTATCCCTACTTTAAGGATAGGGAAACTGAGGCTTAGAGAGATGAAAGTCTTATTCAATGTGGCACATAGAACTCTAGGCTCTATCTTACTTTTTAAATCTCCAAAGACTGATTATAAGTCCTGAGGAAATCTCAAAGCCTTTAAATATATTTCTTCACAATGAGAAAACTATACATTTGCAAAGTATTTCCGCATTGAGGGGTTTGAGATTATTACATTAGAATATATTTTTAGGCCCGTGCTGAAACCTTCAAAGCCAGGCCCTTTCTATGAACTTTTTTAATAGTCTCAGCACATCAGTGTTACTGCACTTACCTAGTCTTACAGCACATCAGTGTTACTGCACCTACCTTATCTATTGGATATCTGCTAGACCGTGAACAAATGATGGGTAAATATTACATTGTATTTACGTCTTTTCTCCTCAATATCTGATGTAGTACCTGACATATCCTAGCAGTGATTGAATAGATGATATTTGTATGCATAAATAAAAGAATCAATTTATCTATTATTAAATGTGTCAATAAATAAATGTATCAATAAGTTGCATGAATCAATTTATCTATCATTAAACATATCAGTGAATAAAGAAGAGATTGGATGATGCTGCAGAAATTTGCCTATAGAACATTGTCTAATCTGACCCGAGTAAAAAAATTGCAAAATGGTGCCTTTCCTAGAATCTCAGCACCTCGGGTCTTTGGAGAATCCTGTACAAAATGCTCTCTAGGGCTGATTGATGATACATTGCTGCCACCACAGTGCCAATGTTTCTTATTTTTTATTTATTCTATCTAAAATATGCAGTCATATGAATTAATATAAATTCATGCACCTGTACACTGGGTTTTGCTATTAGCAATGAACATTTTCATGTGACATAAACAAATGTGAATTTTAAAATAAGCAACAGATGATCCAGCAGTGAAGTGTGCCCACCACTTCTAAAGCTGGGGTCAAACCAACGTCTTCTGAACGTTGATTTAGCAGGTTGAACTCAGCCAGAGTTGTTGGGGATTACACATGCACCTTTCATCATAAGCATGTAGAAGTGCATATGTTGCCAATAGCCTGGACCATGTAATAAAGGAAAATCACATAACATGTAGAGAGCCCTCAAGACTGCTCGTATACCCATATCTGCAGTACAGACTGGGAAAGAGCCACTGTGGTCTTTTTCTACTCTTTAATTTCCCCCAAATATTTGTAAGTTATTATTTACTCCAACTTTAAAAATGTGAACTATATTAACTGAACATATCATTATCCATTTAGTGAACATTTGGTCTCAAAGCCCTGTTCTTCTCAGCAAAGGTAATTTTAATGTATCTGAAAGAAGCATAGAGTTAGTCACTTCACCCACACTATCTTACTAGATGGAAGATCCGTCTATTTTTATCTGTGTGTTTGTTTTCCTTTTGTTTAATATGGAGCTTCCATAACCTAACCCAAAATCTGAAATCCTTTAGCTTGTTCAAAAATCGTTTGAATAATTATAAGTTAGTAAATTTGACCTACTGTTCGCATCCCTAAAATAAAGATGCGATTAGATTATGTTTACCATTATATTGGTGTGTATGTCTATATATTTGTAAAATAGTTATTGTGTGATTATGCATGATGCAAATTTATGCATACCGTAGTCTATCTCCACATATCTGACCTCTAACTAGACAGAATAAAATGATACTGAACAGTAGTACAAAATAAATTAATAATACATATTAATGTATTTTTATTATTAGATGATAAAATTTATATTTGTCCTCATCGCTCAGCCTAGGTTGACATGTATTCATTGACAAATAGGTACGATATGACCCGGATGTTTCTTGCTTCCTGCTTCCTGCCTCCTCCTTCTCTCTTCCTCTCTCTCTCTTTCTCACCTTGCTTATATAAAGTTTGTTGGTAGCTGGTTCTAACCTAAAGAAAAGTATTTACAAATCAATATCTTAACGAAATAAAAAAATGTTTGAACACATAACCGAAAAGTAGTATGGGGGGAAAAACCTGTTTGATAAACTTGTATAAGTTTATTGCTATCATTTTATAATCACAGCCAGACCTTCATTAGGGAATTAGCTAAATGTTCATTTGGCACTGAATTTCTGTCTGATGAGTCTAGCAGGAAGACGTTCAGGATGTTGTGATTTCTATCCTTTTGCAGATAGATATACTTACTGTCCTTGTAATTGGTTTATCCCAATAGAGAGTCTCCTCGGAGACCATGCAGTCACAGAAAATATCACCCAATTTCCTTCCAAGAATTGTTGGGAGGTTTAATCAAGAAATGTTTGCGATGTGCTTTGAGGAGGGAAAGACTCTCCAGCGGCAAAGAGAAATGATTATTACTGGAATTAGACTCTATGAAAATTTCTAATCACTCAGATGAGATAAAGTGATGATAGAAAAACCCTAGGCAAATTTTTAAAGTATAAAAATTTGACCAACATTTCCAAATATATTTTGCCTTTAATTGGAGAACAAATGTTTTCCCTTTCCTTTAATGTTAGTTTCCACTAAGGGTCTGATATTTTAGATGAATTTTGAGAGCTGAAAGAGAGAACATTAAAATTAAGGGTTGTGACTTCATTCATTCTATGCTTCTGCAATTCTAAATTACCTCTAATTTCCTTCTTTATATATGCAGTGTAGGAATGGTTGTTTTTCACAGACCTTGCTTTGCCACTAATTAGTTGCCAGAATTAAGATCGCAATTACCCAACTGAAATATTTTAAGAAAATGTGTCATGTATCAGAAAAATAATTGAAATGCATACTTTGAAGACAAATGTTGACCCTGTCTAGTATATTGTAATAGTTTGGATCTTTGTTGCAGGTGACCAAGATCTGACTCATACAGACATAAGCAAAAGTATAGATTTATTATTAGGATACTTACGTCATTCCTGAAACCAAGAAAAGGATATGGCTAGACCTGATGTGTTGAAACAACAAACCCAAACATATTTAGGAATTTCTTTTCATATCCTGCCTCATTTTTCCACTGGTCGAGGTCAATATCTGCTTTCTCTCTGTAGAATTATTTTCTATGATTCACTGGTCCTAGTGGAAGGAAATCAGATGGCCAATAATATCTAAGAATTACATCTCATATCCTAGGCTTTGAAAAAGAGATTGACAAGCTTTCTCTGTTTTGGTTCTGTAATAGAATTCCTAAGGAAGGAATCATCATTCCAGCTCAGGTTAGCTGACCACATTGAATGATAAACTGTAGTTAGAAGATGGGCTACAATTGTAACCAGCCTAACAGTTCCCAAAACAACCATGTGGATGGAAGGAAGATCAAAGGACAATCTCCAGTATAAAAGTACTGCTGTAAAGAGTAGTAGTACATTGGAGTACTCCACTATATACATGTTAAAGCTCATATTTCTAAGACTTTCCACGGATTGCTTATCTAAATGTTTGTAGATAATTTTATATTTTATTTTATAAAAATTGGTCTCAACTGAATCTCAAAAATATAAGGCTGAAAGTTTAGTAAATAGTCAACTGAATAGGACATTATCACCACACAAGGATAATCTGTCTAAACAAAACTCAAATCTATTCATGGGTAATGTCTTCCTTAGCTCAAGTATATACTGACTATTAAATATACAGAAAACCCTGGGCTATGAGGGTAAATAAATAACAATGAGCAAGATAGCCTAGTGGAACAACTGACACATTAACAGGTAATACATGATAATGCAGAAAATGCAATAATGGAAATATCTACAGGTTATTGTGGGGATACTACGCAGGAACAAAACCCTGCTAGAAGTGACTGGTGAGCATATATGGCCTCCCAGGGGAGTCAAACCCTGAACCACATCTACAAAGAGAAGTCAAAGTTAATCAGGTAAGAAATGGAAAAATGAGCCAACAGTGTCAGCAGGGACCAGGTGATGGAGGAGTCTGAAAACCTGGCTGAAGATCTTGGACTTTTCTGAAGGTTCCCAAGAAGAGAGTATGAGAATGGCATAATCTGATTTGCCCAGAAGTAGGTCTAGGTTACAGTTCCCATTAACACAACCCTAGAGAGTTGATTTCTAAGTAGCTTCTTAAGTAATCAAGCAAGATAGGCTAATTTCATGAAAACTGTAGTCGAGCATTCTGTAATGTCCTAATTATACAACACCCCTGTCTCCACACCCATATGCTCTGCAGGTTAAAAAAAAAAAAAAAAAAAATCTGCTGCTTTTAAGAAACAATCATGTTCAGTCAAAGAAATCAACAGAATTAACTATTTGGATAGTTTTCCTCCTTGCTCCAACAATGGAGAACACTTTACCACATTGCCTTCCTGCTAATCACTTACCTCCACCAGACCCAGGCTTTCAATTATAGTCAAGCTAAATTGCCTGCCTTCCTCTGCGTTTACTCATCAGAAAGTCATTTGAATTTGCTCATGGGAATTTTTATGCCCAGGACTGACTCTTTCTTCCTATCTGCCAGAATCTATGGTTATCATTATTAAAAACTCAGTTTGAGGCCTTTTCTCCTGGGGGCTGCTCATTACATTAGATAGGGAGTATATGGAACTCTCCTTCTGTCAATCCCATCCATCTCTTCCACGGTATTCATGATATGTGAATGCATTTTTGTTCCAACATTTGTGTGTGTGCATTCTTCCTAAAATACCCAAAGCTAAACTCAAAGCACTGTCATATGTCCCCTTGAAAATGTTTATTAAATTGGGTGATACTAACTTTAATCACAGGAACAGCAGATGGGCATGGTCTGCTTTCCTATGTGCATGTTTTTATGTGTGTTTTTGAAACATTTCGCACAACAAAAATATCATTTTTATCATTGCTTTTTAAAATGTGATATTGTGTCCTGAAACTACATTAAAAATCACAGTTCCAGGAAACTCATCATTTTCCAATCATACAATGTATTGGCTTTAAACTGTAGCAAGTCACGAGAAATCGGTCCATGAAATCGAGGCATAATAATTTAATGAAAATCTATCTAAGAGTTTAAAAATATATATAAGAACTAATTATCTGTACTTGTCCTCAGTGATTGATTTGCTTTAGTTAGCACCTGGGCCTCTTATTTGGCAAGGAAATAAAGCAAATGTCAATGAAAAAAGTTTTCATCCTTCTGTTTTTCAAATTCAAGTCTTCCATACTCTAAAAAGGGTTCCTGTTCATACACGCTACATTTGGGCTGGGTCTTTCCCTACATACTAATGAGGGGCATCCAATGACTAAAAATTACAACTCTCTGTCATTTTTTAAAAATGCTTATTGTTAAATTTTAAGTCTAGAACTATTTGATTTTTTTTCTTATACTCTGGTTACAAGGTACAATGTCCCAAGCAATTTCTATTTAGTTTTTGCATTAAGAATGTCTTGAGGATTGCTGTCCCAGGGGGTGTGTGTGTGTGTGTGTGTGTGTGTGTGTGTGTGTGTTCAAGCCCCATCCCCCTAGGATCTTCTGGGTAGATCTGACCTCTAAACTCCTTCCCGAACCTACCTAACCCTCTCTAGACATAACTGTTCTTACTACTATTCTTCCAACCCTCACCCATATTTGCTTCTATTTGCCCCTGTCAACTCTACATATAGTCATATTTATCAAAGAGTGAACGTTGTATTTCATATAACATATTTTCAATTTAATTAGAATCTCCTAAAAGCTCAGTTTCAAACTTAAGACTTGGCTGCTTAAATAGCAGTGAAGTGTGATAAAGAAACAGTAGACCAAGAAAAAGGAGTCCCATTTCCTGTGCACATTTTTGTCTGAGACGTAGAAACAGTTCATGTAACACAAAGATCATTGCGTTTGCCATCCTGTAAAATGGGATTGTGTCTTGAAACAATATTAAAATCAGAACCCTAGGAAACTCATCAGTGATGACATTTTGAGCTGGGTGACTTACGGCAAAGCATTCATCCTCTCTGTGATCATTTCTTCCATGAGACTAGATCAATGGTTTTACAAATGTGGCCATTTATTTTTCTTGTAATAGACTTTATTTTTCATAGCAGTGTTAGGTTCACAACAAAGTTGTATACAAAGTTGTGAGTGGAAAGTGTTGTAGTGTGCCCTTATCTTCAGGGTTACGTTCCAAGAACCCCAGTGTTTGCCTGGAGTCTCAGACAGATCTGAACCTTATACATTCTATGGTTTTTTTTCCTATAATATATACATACTTATGATAAAGTTTTTAATTTATAAGCTAGGCATAGTATGAGATGAACGACAATAACTAAAAACAAAACAGAACATTTTTAACAGTGTACCATCATAAAAGTTATGTGAATAATATCTCTCTCTTTCTCTCTCAAAGTATTTTGTACTACACCATGGGTAACAGAAACTGTGGATAAGGGGAGGACTACTGTATAGCGACTTCCCACATACTTATGCCCTCACACATACAAAGCCTCCCCCATTACCAACATTGCCTAGCAGAGTGGTGCATTGGTTACAATTGAGGAACCAAGAAAGACATGCCATTGACACTCTTGGTGTTTTAAGTTCTACGTTTGGACAAATGTATAATGACAGGAACCCACCATTATAGTGTCATACAAAATAGTTTTACTGTCCTAAAATCGCATGTTACAAATGTGTTTCTTGTCTTTTTTTCTTTTAGAACAAGAGTAACACACACCTTTTAGTTTTCTTCTTTCTTTTTTTTTACTTTGAGATGGAGTCTCACTCTGTCATCCAGGCTGGAGTGCAGTAGTGTGATCTTGGCTCACTGCAACCTCTGCTTCCCAGGCTCAAGTGATTCTCTTGCCTCAGCCACCCAAGTAGCTGGGATTATAGGCACCTGCCACCATGCCTGGCTAATTTTTATTTTATTTTATTTTATTTTTAGTAGAGACGGGGTTTCATTATGTTGGCCAGGCTGGTTTCGAACTCCTGACCTCAAATGATCTGCCCACCTTGGCTTCGCAAAGTGCTGGGATTAAAGGTGTGAGCCACCACCCCCAGCCAGTTTTCTTTTTTTTTCTTAATGAAATTTATTTAATCTGAATATTTAAAGCAGAAAATAGGAGAATCACTGATTAACAAAGAGGTTGAATGTTTAAAATCCTACCTCTTGGGGATCTATCTCAGATAACTCCAAATTTTTTCGTGGTGGCGAAAGAGACCACTATAAACTTGAAAGAACATAGTTTGAAAACTACTGCTAAATTACTCTATAGGTGGCTTCCATTCTTAAAGCGTAATTGAGATGAAGCTGGGAAAGTGACCGCTTGTTCAAAGTGGTGCCTCTTCAATACATTCTCATGGTATTATAGTTGGTAGAATGATGAAGATGGAAAGCCATTGGTGTTAATGGTGTGAAAGCCAGTACCAAGGCTGCTCAATAGACCATAAAATCCATATAGATGGCACTCAAATGTTGGCCCTATTCTGTGTCCTATCCAATTCCTCCCACTGTTGACCAACAAGTACTACAACTTCCCCAGCCTAGATTCTGCCCTCCCAGAAGGTTAGAACCTGTCCTATCGTCTGTTTAGTCCAGCCTTTCTTAGTTTCAAAACTGTGGGTTCAAGTGAGATGTATATGTTGTTTGGGCACTTGGGCTCAAACTACATGGTCTGGACTTTTAAATAACAGAAAACTTCTCTTTCTCCTTACAAAATTAAAAGCATCTGTTTAAGAATGGCAAAAGAAAGTAAATCACATAATAAAGAGTTACTAAGAGACATCAACGGCTAAAAGTCCTTATAGATTTTAGTATTCTTGTTAAGTAAATATAATCTGTGATTCATTCTTAAAAGCATTTGCTTAGACCCCATGGTTTTTGAAAAGTTCAAACTCAATGGCAGATGCTAAGTACTTACGTATTCCTTTCACAGATTTTCTAAGAAATTTATCCTTATGAAATTATGCATTTTGATACAGTAATTATCCACACAAACACTCAGACACAGAATTTATGAACAGTTAATATGGACATGTGGAATGGATAATGGCAAAGGTTTTATCATAGTGAGCACAATAGTTTTTGTTTTAAGGAAGCTGACTGAATGTCATTACATGTAGCATTTGAGGTTTGCATAGTTGTAGCATACATGCACAATTTTTTTGGTTGTGCAAGCACAGATAGGTCTTAAAATTAGAAAAGCCAGAGGGAAAAGGTTCACTTCCATGTCCCAGTACAAATTTTAACACTACTTCAATCTTGCCCTTAAACCTTCAGAGTCCCCTAAAGATTTACACTTAGATCTGGACTCTAGCTGTATTTCAGGCCATCCACGATTGGGGCTGATCTCCATATTTCCTTTCCTTCAGTCAGGCCATTTGTCTCACAATACTTCCTCTCTTCTGAAATATGACAATAGGAATTGCTGGTATTGTACAGTTCAGCATTAGATCTCAGAGTATCTTTTGAAACTTGCTAATTATTTAATATCTTTTTCTTCTCTCACAGCCTATGACAATGATAATTTTCTTCTTACCCACTCTTGGAAGGATTGTAGAAAGGTCATTGAGAGACAGTCAGTCAAAAACTAAACTAGGATAATTTATTGGAATGAAATGGAAATAGGAATGAAGATACAGCCCTAGAAATCAAAATAGAGAATACAGAAACAGTCAATGTAAACCATACTCAGAGAAGTAACTCTTTTTAGAACATGTGTTTCCATTCTGGTGCTGGGATGTTATAGGGTTAACTGTAAGACATGGATTTTCTGTGCAAGCGTCTAATACACATTCTGTTATTGGGAGTCACTACACATGCTGTTGTTTTTATCAGTGACCTTGCTATACTGGTTATAGAACTGATAACTGTTATTGTTATTATTGTTGCTGTTGTTACTATTAAATTATTGACTACAGTACACAAATTCAGAATGATTGAAGTCTTTACCTTCCGTCCAGTGGCTTCTTGCTAGAGAGTAGAATGACAGTTATAATTTTGGTCAATGAAAAGAGTTTCTAAACAACCGACTCTTCCTCTCTTAGCAGCCCTGAGTGTTAAACGTTTTCACTCATTAATAAGTGTAATATCTGAATTGATTAAACATTCTGTTAAATTATAGTATCTCCTTCTTTAATAAACTATTTTCAGGTAGCTCTACTCTTGAGTCTTTGCATATATGTGTATGTTTTAAAATCTTTTTTCTTTAAAGAAATAGAGGCTATTGTGGATTCATGTGATGGGACTGAATTGTGATCTGAAAAGCATACTTTCTTCTTTACATGTCTTGTATTTATGCAGTCTTCCCCCACCAATTGAAATGAATGGCAACTGTGATAATAATTGAATGTCTATGTTTAAATAAAACACCAAATTTAGACATTTACTCCTATCAACATATATACCAGCTTTTATAAATGCACTTGGCATGTTTAGCAATGATCACTGAAAGCATTTCTGTGAACTTCAATATGGATTGAAAAACTCTATTTAACAAAATAAAAGTACCATCTTGTCATTATTAACATCTCAGAAATGTGTTTGTAATTCGATGAAGTCAAAGTTTTTCCTAGAATAGTTTATTCAGTTTATCTCTAATTCTCATCATCTTTAAATTCTGCCTTAGCCTATTTTGATCACAAAATATCCTGGATTTTATTTCATTGTGTCAACTTCTTAACTATTAAGCTCAAAATGCCACTGGTTATCTGTCACATGATCAGCAAATATTTAGTCTCTAAGCTAGGTAAGGTATTTCACTTTATGCTGATAGACATGTAATAGGGTGAGACTCAAACGATGAATCCTTCATTCCTAGTGGTCCCTGGTGAAAGTGGGACAGGAGAGTTCCCTTGACCCCTGCACAGGACTTGTGACAGAGGTGTGGCTTGCTTAGTTGGCTGCCACCATGCTCAAACCCCTTGCAGGATGGGGAGCACACAGGTGCCAGGACCAAGGCAAGTGCTTTCGGGCTCCAGCCCTATGACCTCATCTAGGGGTGTGTTACAATTAATGCTCTTTTAGCAGTTGCCATCCAAGGATAGCTATGTGTTATCTGGCTCGGTGGATGGTCAGGGTGACAGCCTTTTATACCCTTTCGTCTTGGTACCTGGGTTCGTGTCCAGCGTCCAGAAAGAGTCAGGTCACCTGGACTTGAAAGATGGTAAATGTGGAGATTTTATTGAGTGATGAAGATGGCTTTCAGCAGAATGGGGGAGCTGCAAAGGGGATGGAGTGGGAAGATAATCTTCTTCTGGAGTTTGGCTGTCCCTAGCTAAACTCCTCTTGATGTTCAAACACTTCTTTTCTTCTCTCCTTTTCTGCTGTGCTTCTGTGCTGCTCTGCTAGCAGAGTTTGGGGGGTTTATGAGTATGGGTGGGGAGTGTGGTGGGCCGGGGCAATTTTGGAAAAAACAACATTTAATTGGGAAAACAGGAATAGCTATTCTCACTTAGGTTTATGGTTTCCAGGCTTGAGGGTGGGGCCTTTGTTGGGGAACCACCCTCTCCTAGCCAGTATTTCCCTGCCTCCAGTTGTATCAAAAGGAGATATTTGGCTGGGCATGGTGGCTTATACCTGTAATCCCAGCACTTTTGGAGGCCAAGGTGGGTGGATCATGAGGTCAGGAGATGGAGACCATCCTGGCTATTGGAACCCTTCTGCACAAAATCTGAGTAAAGAGGGTGCAGTTGGGGGGAAGAGAAAAAGAAAGAAAACAGAGGATTGAAGCAAATAAAATGAATTAATCCTTGACATGATAATTTATACTGGTGAAACCCCGTCTCTACTAAAAATACAAAAAATTAGCCAGGCGTGATGGCACACACCTTTAGTCCCATTTACTTGGGAGGCTGAGGCAGGAGAATCACTTGAACCCGGGAGGCAGAGGTTGCAGTGAGCTGAGATCACACCCCTGCACTCTAGCCTGGGTGACAAGGCAAGATTCTATCTCAAAAAAAAAAAAAAAAAAAAAAAAGAGAAGTAGATATGACATTTAGGATTGCTTTCTTAATGAACTAGAAAAGTTGATTACCATTGCTGTTTGATTATTCATCTTATCAAATATAGGCTCCTTTAGGGCAGACATCTTGTATATTTCCTTCACTCTGGCACTCCTGGTATTTGCCACAAAGACACGTCTTAAATATCTGTCAAATGAATGAGCCTACTATTTTATTGACTTTGTGTTGGGCCAAAACGAGCTCTCGAACATAATCAAATTGTACACTTTTTCACATAATGACCAACAGTTAGAAAATTGTGCCGCATGTTTATTTTATGCTCAGTGGTATCTGATTTGCCATATATGGTGGCTTAGCTTCATTTCTCCACTTACTGGACCCACGCTTTGAGGTTCTTATAGTTACTTAATATTTACTGAGTTTTTGGTATCCAGTGGCTTTGCACTAGTCCTTGTGTTTAAAATATTCCTCCTGCAGTGGAAAAGTCTATCATTCACATTAAATGCAGTCTTCAGTCAGATGCATAAAAGTTTGAAAATCTGTATTGCAAGGCACCAAAATACTGATACCATGTACTGGTACTTGTTAGTTTAGGATAGGTACCCTCTCAGCCCTGAACAAAAGGCCCCATGAGTAGCACTGATTGTAAAATGTTCTGACTCCAACTTAGGCGGCTTAATAGCCATCATGAGAAATTTACATGATCCTATAGCACTCTTTAGGGAAGCTCCTGCAACTTGCCAGCTCACTTTGTTTGCTGTAGTCAAAGCCCTGGAGACATCAGCATTTAACTGTGATTTGAAATTGCTGAAGTGGTCCGTTCCACCAGGCTACGTGGCCTACACAGCAAGTCTAATAACAGCTCTGTTTTGGGGGAAATGGCCAGACAAGCTATATTCAGATTAACTTCAGAGAGAAGGCATTAATGCCTGAAGAAACTGCTTTTCTCCCTCACCCAAATGCTACTCTATTTTTCTTTTCTTTTCTTCTTCTTCTTCTTTTTTTTTTTTTTTTTTTAGCTTGAGGTTAGAGCATAAATGTAACCCGTGCTGACCTTGGGCTCAGTGTTTTTATTCATGGTTTGTTGAACTCTTGGTCAAGTTTCCATCACTGTTATTAATCATTCAGATTGCAATTGTCAAACAGACAATTGGAACCCTTCTGCACAAAAGCTGAGTAAAGAGGGTGCAGTTGGGGGGAAAGAGAAGAAGAATGAAAACAGAGGATTAAAGCAAATAAAATGGATTAACCCTTGACATGATAATTTATACTAGGACTAAAAGTCCAACAGAAGAGCTGTTGTAGATTACATATGTGATTAATCACTGCTATAGTTTCGCTGGTGACAAAATGATTAATAACGTTTAATACAGAAACAAATCTTTTTGCATCTGCACCTAACTGTGCAAAATCTAGCAAGGGTTTCTCATCCAGATCTTGGTTCCCTTGCAGGACAAACTTTTAATTGAGATTTCTGGAGCTCTAGTTAAGATAAAAGCATCATCTTTACAATAGATCTACCCTGGCTGACTTGCAAAATAAGGGGTTAGGAACAGGAACCCATTTCTGAAAAGGCTTCCTAGCATGAGGTTTATTTGTGTTCAGCCACCAAAGCCTACAAATGCTGCCAGCCAGGAGATCAAGCATTATTCCCTCTAGTCCTTCTTTACCCAAGCAAGCAGTTGTGCATTCCAATAAAAATAGAATATCGGAGAAGGGATAGAAGAGTGGATAGCTGTAAGAAGATTTTACAGAATGTAGCATTTTACTTTTGGTTTTATAAACATAGCCTGTTTCAGTAGGGTGTGTATCAGTTTGTAATGTGCTTTCACATTGCATCATCCTCTTCACATTCTTAGGACTCAGGATAACTCAAACTTGACCATTATGAGAATTACCTGGGGCGCTTGGTAAATGAGCACATTCCTGAGTCCCTCGCCCACAGACTTAGTGTCTGTAGATGAGGAGGGGGAGAGAGAGAGGAGTGCTCCTTATCTTAACAAATATCTTCAGGTGAATGTGAAGCAGGCAAATCTCAGAGGCTTTAACAAATGTTGTTATAAGGCTCAGATAAGTTATGTTCGTCTTATTAGTAAAGAAATTGAAGATTAAAGAAGTAAATTTAATGATAAATCTAGAAAACTTTGAGGTTTTGAAACTGTCCAGGTTTCCTTCTGCAACAATCACTTTGGATGGGAAGAGTCCCAACATAGACAGCACATGGGCTGTGACTTAGACAAAATGAACCAGTATGCTTCAAACTTGGCTGCACATTGAAATTACCCGGGGGACTTTAAATACATGGATGCCCTTGTCCCACTCCCATTTATTGTAATTTTATTGATCTGGGGGAGTGGCTTGGAGTTGGACATTTTTTGAAGATCTCTAGGTGATCAAAAGTGCAGATAAGTTTGGGAATCACTGGTATGAACCTTTGAATTAAGACAGTATTTCCCAAATTGATTCATGCATGTCATGTGATATGTGAGATTGCTTCTGTGGTAGAGAAACATTTTTAAATAGTTACATAGTTGTATGTGTAGTTTTTAAAATGTTATAATAAACCAAACAATTATCTGATACATATTCTTTCAGACAAAGCTAAAGTAGGCATGTACATTATTTTTAAGAGTGAATTACCTTAAAAATTGTTAAGCAATTAATAGTATCACTGGATGTGGAAATGGCAATAAAGAGAAAGCAGTATAGAAATAAATGAAATTTAGAGAAAACTAGGTTAAGTAATTACGTTTCTAGAAGATGTCTGTTTCGTAGACACAAGTAGGCTATTGAGACAATGTCTATTCCCTCAGTTATTTGGTGCTGTATTAGGACACTGATAAATCAACACTATGTTGTCAGCTACCTAGAGAGGTCAGATCCTAGTGAGACAAGACCATGAGGCATCTGGGGTGACAGAAGGTGACAGAGGCACGAGTGGCAGGAAATGACTAGGAACAGTTTCATCTTCTTCACAAAGGCCGGTTCGCTGGCCCTGGGTTTAGCATACAGAGGTGGGAGCAACATGAAAGAGGCAAGATATTTCCCCCAAATAATTTAAGGTTTAAGAAAAAAACTGAGATATTATTGAAAATAATTCTGGAAGTCATCTGGACTCTAAATATAAGATGTTGGCAAAGAAAATCTTAGAGAGACAAGTGGATAAAAAATTGTTTAGCCAGATATTATAACATAAAACCACGACCACCACCAGAATAATAACAACAGCAGTAACATTAGGTTGGTCCAACAGTAATCGCGGTCTTTGCCATTACTTTTACTGCAGCCTAACAATATGATGTAGTACTGACAAAACAATATCTGCGAAAGATCAGGGCCACACTATATAATATCCAAAACTCTATACCAATATATTAGTATTTAATATATGATAATAATAACAAAACAATAGATGCCTCAGTAAATGTCATTGGGATGATTTGCTTGTAACTGAAAAAAAAAAAATGCATATGTATCCGCACCTTGTGAATTATACCAAGGTAATTTCCAGATGAAGTAAAGATGTACATATTAAAAACTAAAAGTATTTGAAAGATATAGACAAATACAATTATAGATATAAAACATTCGAATGGAGAAACTTTGCTTTAACAAAATAAGAAACAGAAACCGTAAAGGAATAATACATTGGCAGATGTAATCATATGATAATTTAATTTTCATATGACAAAATTAACGGCATATTAAAATTGGTTTAAAATATTTGTAAGTTACGTTACAATATGTTAATAACCTTAAGACAGAAATAAGTCTCATGAATCAGTAAGCAGAGCCAAGTATACCAATAGAAATGGCCAATAGACGGAAAGATGTAATTCTCAAAGAAGAGCATGTTAAATATTTATTGAACATGAAAAATGCAAGTAATGAAATTTAAATTACAGTAATAATAAAATACATTTTTATCAATTTGGCAAACAAATAAATTATAGCATAAATAGATTATAAATAGGTACAACAATTTGGGAGGGTTATTTGACAATAACCAGGCTTGGTTGTTTGTGTTTTTACACAAACTGTAATTTTTCAAGGCCCTTGATCTAACAGTTTCACTTTTAAAAATTTATCAGAAGAAGACAAATATTGACAAGAACAAAACTTTAGCTGTAGTATTGTTTGGTTGCACATTATTTAAAACATTGGAAATGTATAGTATTACGCATGCTCAAAAATAGTAAAGAAGTTAAATAAATTTTGTCCATTAGAAAATAATAGAATATCATTTTTGAAACTGATGTGCTGAAAAATATAAATATAAGGGACTTAATAAAAGAAGAATGGAAAAATATTGACATTGTTGAACTTGGGCATTGGATACAATTGGGTTCATTATACTGTTTTCTCTAATTTTTGAATGCTCAAGTTTTTCATAGCTAAAGTGTGTTTTGTTAATCAATGAGGTAAGGTAACATGCAATGACATAGAAAATGTTTCTCGGCCAGGTGTGGTGGCTCACACCTGTAATCCCAATACTTTGGGAGGCCAAGGTGGGCAGATCACGAGGTTAGGAATTTGAGACCAGCCTGGCCAACATGGTGAAACCCCCTCTCTACTAAAAATACAAAAATTAGCTGGGTATGGTGGCAGATGCCTTAATCCCAGCTACTGGGGGAGGCTGAGGCAGAAGAATCGCTTGAACCTGGAAGGTGGAGGTTGCAGTGAGCGAGATCATGCCACTGCACTCCTACCTGGGCAACAAGAGCGAAACTCCATCTCAAAAAAAAAAAAAAAAAAAAAACCAAGAAAAAAAAAGGAAACGTTTCTCAATATAGTTAGTGTAAAAAGCAGGCTAATGAAACTTACATGTGATATAATGTGAGATTTTGGAGTAAAAAAAACAGTATATGTCTTTGTGTTCTACACAAAGGGAACAAAAGTTGAAGGAAATAACAGAAGGTTTAAAAATTATTGCAGAAATACGGGGGTTGCCCATAATTTTTCTTTTTAATAATCAATATTTTCATCAATGAGCATATGTTGCATTTTTAATAAGAAAATATGCTATAAAATAATATTTGATATTAATATTTTACCTTGACATTTAAAAAATATAAATTCCGTTCAAGCAGTCAATTATTTATTTGACATTTATTGAGCACTCACTTGTGTCAGGCCTTGTTAATGGAAGTGTAGGGATAAACATGAACATGACATAGTTCTTCATCCTCATTGTACTCACAGGGAAATTAGGTACACACGTGGATAATCACAGATTCGTGGTAAATGCTATCACAGCACAATACATAAAGAGCTGTAGGAACCCACAGAGAAAAAGGATATTATTTTGGTTTCATGAAAGGTTTGATAAAAAGTTAACAAGAACTTGGTTTTCAACTATTACTAGTGAACTAAAAGTTTTCTTGTCATAAAGGACTTTTGAGTTCCAGTCGCCATCATTTTAGCTACTTACCACACCACCTGCAGGTTGGGTCCTGATAGGAGAGGCAAATCACCTGAGTGCTGGGCCATTTAAAATAGTCACTGGTACCCTTCCTGGAACCATCTAACTCTGGATAGCTCCATTTCCTCAGCACTATCTCCTGACTCTTGAGGTGGTCCCACCAAGCCTGGAGGAGAGCTGCCTTGGGAGAGTTTTGTGCCAGTGGAGATACTGTGAAGTGTACAGAGAATGGTTTTGGCCCTGATTAAGCCCTCTCATTGCTACAATATCTGTAGTGACTTTAGTTTTCCTTATGGCTATTTTTTTGGAGAAACAAAATGAATTGTTTGAATATGCCTTACCTGCAGGCAGATCACTCGAGACAGAGTTCTATTCTCCAGTACTGTAAGCACTAACTACCTGTGGCCATTGGGCAATTGAAATATGATTACGTCCAAATTACAATGAGATAGAAGTGTAAAATAGCATACCAGATTTCAAAAACTTAGTGAAAAAAATATATATATAATCTCTTTTTTAGCTTGTTTTCTTGCAAAAAAAAAAAACCATGTAATCTAAATAATTTTTATATTGGTTACATGTTAAAATGAAAATGTTTCTGAATTTGGGCTAAATAAAATATTAACATTAATTTCACCCTTTTCTACCTTATTTAATAAGACTAGTAGAAAATTTAAAATTATAGGTGTGGCTTACATTTGTGACTTCACCGGAGAGTTCTGTTGGATAGCACTGGATTAAAGGCTTCAACGGATGAGCCCCAAGGTACCTCCAAATGCCGAAATTTTATAAGTGCTTTATTCTATCTTCATAATAATTCTATTTAGTGAGGATGGCATTTTACAGATGAGAAAACCATAACAAATGGTTCATCAGCTCACTTCCCGAATCCACTGAAGAGCATTGAATAAGTTATTTTGTTTGTTCTGTTTGGTTGGTGAAGTATTTGCTTTAATACTTCTTAAAGTACGGTGGGGGAAATGGGCAATCCACAACATTTAATCACTTGGCAGTTACTTTGTCCTTCTTATTTCCCATGTGATAAGGAACAGGCATATAAACAAGTAATACATCAGTTCAAATTCTCAATCTCTCTCCTCATGCTCCCATGCGTGTGCATGCACACCCACACACACACCTCTAAAGATGTCTGCCATTTAAAATAGTCACTTAGAAATATAGAGTATGCACTAATGGCCCTTGATTGGATCGTTATACAACATAGATCATGTATCAAGAAAACACATTGTAACCCCTTAAATATGTACAATTACAATGTGCCAATTTTAAAAATTAGTAAATAAAAATGTGTAAAAATATACAGACTATGAATTATATAGCTCAGGGGAAATGTGAAGTCTTCTGCTAAAGGAGCCTCTTATCCTAACATCCCCCATCCCTTATACCCCACCCCTGTCTTCCCGCCAGCTCTGGGACCGTTTCTTCATATTAGCTATTGGATAGAATGCTGGTACTGAATACAGATAACAGTGTGCTGATCTGGGGGATGCCGTGGAGGAGATCTCCTGGGATCCTCCTCCCTCTACCTCCACTTACAATTCCTGAAGCACATCTGAGTTTCTTCATAATCCAGATTGAAAAGCAAAGTGAGGCCCAGAGAAGTGAATTTCAGGAACATTACCCAGTTGTGTATCATTGAAGGTCATATTTTCTCTATCACCATGTACATTTCCAGAACTAACCCAAGTCTTGATTCAGAATAGCAAAGATGCACCTTCTTCATTCTAAGGAAAGAACTAAGTAAGAATTTCTCTTGGATATATAGACAAAAGAGATAGGATAGACATAGTGCCTTGGAAACCAGCAACTAACCAAAACAAATCAAACTACGGTGCATTTATTCACTTACTTCTATATTTCACAGTAGTACAGCCTTGAATTCCAGAATTAACTTTTACATCCTCAGTAAAAGTCCAACACTTCCTTTTTTTTTTTGTTTCAAGCTTGAGTCATTTTGTTTCTGGAGGTAAGTAGATACTGGGCCTCCTTCTTTCCTGATCTTTATGATTATTTCATAAGAAAAACACTCCACCAGCATCCTGCCTTCACTCCACTGTTAAGCTTTTCTTAGGATGCTCACATCTGGTAAGTGCAGACCTTTATCACTAAAGGCATAATAAGGAAAACCTAGAGACCTCCTTAGGTTTCTGGCTACTCCGTGTCGACAAGCTTAGTCAGTGTTTGTGATTGTATCCTAATAAGTTTCCTTTTTTGGGTACAAATCAAGCTCAGCCTCCTAACCTTTTCAGAGAACTTACTCTCATTCCTCAGAAATCAATGATCAGGAGGGCATTTGGCTCTGAATGAGTATATGTCACTCTACTCTGAAGAAAACCCAATGTTTACATTTTTATCTGTTGATATTTTAATTAACAATTTAAGTGCAATGTTTGCCCTGTGAGTTCAATGGGAAAAACTCTGCAAATAAACAGCAGTTCCCTCTTGGACAATCACTCTGTAAATTAGCTTACTTTGTCAATAAAGTGCATGCCTATCAGACTCTTCAAAGCAGCAGGGGTGAGGATGTTCATTTACTTAAGCAGTAGGTTCTACCATTAGCGTTTGTGATTGGTGTTAATTAGAACTGTGTGTACATGTCTCCCTGCCACAGAGCCCACATTTTCAAAATCCTAGTAACAATCAAGCTATTAATAAATTAATTACCCATATTTGTTTCTGTTTCTTTTTAATTGAACCTTTTTGAGCAATACCATCTTGAACATTTGAGGACTGGTTTCTCAGAACTAGAATGGTTTAAATCATGCTTGATGGCTGTTTTTAAAAGAGCCTTCTATGACTGTTTAACCTAGTCGTGAAACTTTTCAGAATGAATACAGTTGGGAAGCCTAAGTATTTTACCAATTTGGGGCAATTTTTTAAAGTTGTTTTTTTTTAATTGAATGAGCTTTGATAATTGTTTTATTTTCCCAAACAAAGCATTGAAAGTAGGCAAATTGGGTTTATTGGCATCCAAGGCAAATCAGAGAGTATTAGGATACCTAAGAGATTATTAAGGTTGTGTTGACAAAGTTGGGTTAATTAGAGCAATTATGTAGATAATTCAGATACTGCTGGTGGAGGCCTGGGGTCCCTGATATTAGAGAGCTCAGCTACCCAGTGTGGAAAGTATTTTCCTTTGACCTAGAATATCCAGACTGAATAGATTATTTTTAGCTCTCTATCTTGCTTTGCCTTGGGAGTTATAACCTAAATGTTTCTCAATTACCTTGAAACTGGACATCAGGCAAGCCAGTGTAACTCAAAGATATTTTCAGTAGTGCTAGCATTTAGAGTGCAGAAAGGAGTGAAACATGATTTATATATTACACTGTTGGAGTATTTAATATTAGTATTTAAGTGCTACTTTTTATTAGCAAGCAACTGATTCTCTGGAAGAGTTGAGGAGCACCTCAATCCAGCTTGGTGCTTTGTATTGGTCTGCACCTTACAGAAAGATTTAAAACTTACAATTTGTTATACCCCTTGAGAAATTCCCTATAGATCAGGTAGGAAACTCACAACTGTGCTTTTACTATGGCTTATTTTCTGCTAAGATATCACCGATCACCCTGTGAACTATATACCTCCTCATTTCCTGTCTCAATCCTGTTGATGTGACTCATGGACACCTAAGCATCAGCTGTGACTGTGCCTGTGGGTTCTTACACCTTGTTGGGTACCTAGACCCTAAGGATGTCTTTTTAATAATTAGAAAAACTGGAAGAAATCTTACAGAAACCCTTAGAGACAATTATATCTCAGTATCTTATTTTCTTAAAGATATTTACTGTATTTGGCTTTAGACTATGGAATTAGTGATTTTCACGGATTTTAGCCTGAATAGATGCTCCTCGTTCTTATGTACTCCTGAATTCCTTGTCCTATGAAGATAGCATCCCTGCACAGTAACCATGTAGCATGCCACAAAGGATTATTATGGTAGATGGAAGAAGAATCACAAGATGAGAACACTTTGAATAAAATAAAAATGAAACTAGAAATGTCCAATAGGCATGAGTATCACATTTGTTGCTAAACTGTGTGCTCTGACTAGACGGGAGAAGGATTTTTCTACAAATTAATATATATCTTTGTATTTGTGTATTTCTTGTATGTGGCAATTCTATAGTTAAGCATGTTTTGTTTTTTTCCCCTCCTTAATTATATTGAAGTCTGTGTTTGTAGACACGGGAAAATAGCAGCATGTTGCCTATGCCATACTACATTTCCACTTTTTAAAATAATATCTTACTGCAAGGGAGAAATTTATCATACAGACATAACATAAAATCTTCTTAAGTGGTAGAGAAATCAAGACATTCAGTGAATTAAATTCCTAATGAAAACATTCTGTGTTATGAGGAGACGACCGGATTATTTTTGTCTACTGCTAAATGCTTAGAATTTACAGACTCTATCTATATTCTTCCTTTTTAAAAAAAGGAATTAAAGAGTCTTTTAAAACTAGCTAGTTATTTTATATATATGTATATAACTTAATGTGACCAATTTTCATCAACCAAGAAAACTCTCCCAACCCATGTCTGTACCTACATATGCCACATTATTATACCCATCAGTAAAGATTGTATTTGCTCACATGATATATTTGCTTGTTGCTTTTGTTAAAAAAAAGTACAATTAATAATGTGAAGCTTTATGATTTAACTTTCTTGCATTTAACAACAGTGCTCCAAAAATTAAAAGAGAAATATTTGGACTGTATATGAAGTGAAAAAAAATAGACCCAGCAAACATAATATTATTGTTTATTCATTTTGAGTGCCTTCTTCTAAATAGGATTATAGGTGATGCCTTCTCTACTGATAAGAATTAATTGCTGCTGCATGAGTTTTGACATTTTTTAGGACCATCAAGTCCAGACTCACAACATCATGATTTCTTTTTCTTATAAAGATCAATCCTTTCAAAAACTATAAGCAATCTTATGGGTGATACACTTCTGACTACATTAAAGGAGAAGCAATTGATTCATTTATGTTTTCTTTAAAGACCTCATGGAAAGAGGGGGGTAGAGAAATGAAGGGAGGAGAGTGAGAGAAAGAGAGAGAGGGAAAGAGTAAAGGATGTTTATGTCCATTGAGAACAGGTGTATTTCTATATAATATCAGAGATTTGTGGGTTTTTCCTGGCCTGAGGCATGGAAAAGATAAAGCATTGATTTGGTTTTAAAGGATTTTATAAGCAAATGTATACAAAGTGTTTATAAAGGTCCTTGGAGTGTGTTGGGAAAAAATACTGAAAAAATATTGTTGAATTCATAAATGCAGCCATTACTAGTAGCCAAGATTGCAAGTGTTCATATTTATTGTGCATGATTAATTCTATTTTTATACTGTATGAAATATGTTAGGATTAGCCCCAGTGGCACTGCATGGTCTAAGGGCTGCTAATATTTGGAAATATTATTGTATGTTCCTTCACCATAGTAAAGCTACATCTGAATTTTGGAATATGGAAGAATCTGACTTCATTTTTTCACTTGGCACTATGCAAATATTTATTTTCTTAATTAAAAAAATAAATAAATACTTTAAAAATTAAAACACACTGCCAGTGTCTTGTTCATAGTCCCCGCCCAGACCAACCATTTTGGAGCATGCCTATTGGATTGCAGCAGCCAGTACTGGAGATTCTTGGACTGAGAGATCTCTCTGTAGTGTGCAGTCCATCTCTGCCTGTGCAGACGCAGACTGGAATCCCCCATGGGATTATGCTCCAGTTGCAATGGCTGTTTGCTAATGCACATTTTATTGGATTCCTCTTTCTTGTCTTACTTCCCTACTTCTCTATCAAGGTTTCTTGAGATTACATCACTTTAAACTACATAAAATTTTTTACTTTAGGGTATGTTTCTAGTAAAACACAAGTCATGTGTATTTTTTGAATTGGTTATCCATTCATGTGGTTAAAAAAATCAGTAGGAAAGAGTATAAACTGCAAAGTAATTATTTTTTTTCAGTTTAATTCATTTATTGTTTCTTTTTTTAAATTGTACTTTAGGTTCTAGGATACATGTACAGATCACGCAGGATTGTTGCATACATGGCAAGGTGGTTTGCTGCCTCCATCCCCCCCATCACTTATATGTGGCATTTCTCCCCCATGTTATTCCTCCCCCAACCTCCCTACCCCCTGCTGTCCCTCCCCCTAGCCCCCACAACAGACCCCAGTGTGTGATCCTCCCCCTCCCTGTGTCCATGTGTTCTCATTGTTCAATACCCACCTATGACTGAGAATATTCGGTGTTAGATTTTCTGTTCTTGTGTCAGTTTGCTGAGAATGATGGTTTCCAGATTCATCAAGTCCCTACAAAGGACACAAACTCATCGTTTTTTATGGCTGTATAGTATACCATGGTGTATATGTGCCACATTTTCTTTGTCCAGTCTGTCATTGATGGGCATTTGGGTTGGTTCCAGGTCTTTGCTATTGTAAACAGTGCCACAATGAACATACTTGTGCACGTGTCTTTATAATAGAATGATTTATAATCCTTTGGGTATATACGCAGTAATTGGATTGCTGCGTCAAATGGAATTTCTATTTCTAGATCCTTAAGGAATCAACACACTATCTTCCACAGTGGTTGAACTAATTTACATTTCCACCAACAGTGTAAAAGTGTTCCTATTTCTCCACATGCTCTCCAGCATCTGTTGTCTCTAGATTTTTTAATGATCACCATTCTAATTGGCATAAGGTGGTATCTCAATGTGGTTTTGATTTGCATTTCTCCAATGACCATTGATGATGAACATTTTTTCATATGTTTTTTGGCCTCATATTGTCCTGAGCAAACACTTAGGTAAGAACAAGTCTAGAGGAATCCTTGCCTTGTTCCACATGTTTGAGATTTAGAGGGTCTTGCGTGCTTCAAACACACAGAGATGTGAGGGTATTAAAAAGACAAAATGCTTCCACTCTCAGAAGAGCTTCAACTCACAGGGTTGCTCATCATCCTTGATATCACAGTTCAAGCCCAGGGAGGTGCTCCTTCGTGTCTTTTCCGTTGCCTTGAAATAAAAGGGAACTATGTTCACAGGCTCTGAAGGTTCATGAGTTGTGTCACAGCTGACATTGAAGACAGACACTGCTTCAGAGTATAGAGAGGTTTTGAGCAGGGAAGCACTTAAATAAGAGAAAAAGACATCAATTAGCTTGTCAAGCACTTTGTCTGAGGTAGCACAGAGGTAACAGTTTCCCGAATGAACCATCTCTTGTTCTCTTCCTGCCCCAATTTGTGTTCCTGGGGTGTTTATGAATTAGCATGGGCCTCACTATAGTTGCACATGAAAACTGAAGAACTTTTGCAGTCACTAACAATTTAAATTCTTCTTAAATTTATATGTATTGCATAAATCTTTACAAGTATATTTGAAGTATGGTGAAGTATGATGTCAATTTGTTACATTAACCACTAGAGAGATGATAAATGTTAGAAATATTTTTTATAAAATTACTTTAAAATAGTGAATTAAATTACAAAAAAGTAAATCAAACATTTCAGTTTATTTCAGTAGTTTGGTTTCAGATGGAAGTCTTTTAAATTTTAATTTATATTTGGTATTTTAATTTTAATAAGTATTTTAGAACAAAATAATTTTAAAAACAGAATGTTTTCATTTTTGTTTACTTTTAAATTTTATAGTTTTAATAAAAATTATTTTCAGATTTGGCAAATGTTGAATTCATTTACTTTTTATATAATTGAGACTGTGTACATGTCAAGATTGTAATAGAAATAAAAAATATGAGGCAAGCTCAGTAAAAGAAAAAAGCAGACAATAAAAAAGAAATAGCGAATCTTCAAAGAGGTGGTTTACTTAAATTTTTTGAAGTGGACTTTAAAAAATTTAAAGTTAAATTTTTAAAGTATAAAAGAGTGAAAGCAAGTGGACTTCTATCATATATGACCCAAGAATCATGTAAAACATACTACACATTCCTCACTTAATGAATATTAAATATTGCTCAAAACAGGGAAGATGAGCACGGAAATGATTCTTAATCAATTCCACAATGAACAGATCAGATAAATATCTGCATCTTCATATGCTCTACTAAGTAAAGATACAAATGCTTATAAATACAATGAGAAGGGAAAAGAAATATTCACATCAAGTTTACAATTCAGCAGCAACAATAGCATCTTCATTCTGTTCATTAAAAGCTGAAGAAGATTGGATTCACGAAATCATTGTCATGGTTAATATTGAGTGTCAATTTTATTGGACTGAAGGATGCAAAGTATTGATCCTGGGCGTGTCTGTGAGGGTATTGCCAAAGGAGATTAACATTTGAGTCAGTGGACTGGGAAAAGCAGACCCACCCTCAATCTGGGTGGGTACCTTCTAATCAGCTTCCAGGGAAGCCAGAATAAAAGCAGGCAGAAGAACATGGAAGGATTAGACTGGTTTGTCTTCTGGCCTACATCTCTCTCCTGTGCTGGACGCTTCCTGTTCTTGAACATTAGATTCCAAGTTCTTCAGCTTTGGGACTCAAACTGGCTTCCTTGCTCCTCAGCTTGCAGATGGTCTATTGTGGGACCTCATCTTGTGATTGTGTGGGTCAATACTCCTTAGAAAGCTCCCCTCTATGTATACATCTATCTTCTTAGTTCTGTCCCGCCAGAGACCCTGACTAATACAATTATCAGATTGAACAAGAAGTATGAGACAAACTGGAGTTAAATTATACTTCTTCAATGATGGTTCCAGAACACAGCCACCAGTAGTTCTGAAAGTACAGAAATGTTTCCTGGTAAAGGTCTGATTCAAATTTATAAGTACAACTTCCATTGGTTTAACATGGCATAACAGTTAAGTAATTTTTACAACAAAATTATTTCTAATGGATAAAGAAACTTTTAGAAATCAGTTTTTATGTCTTAATTTCAAGACAAAACACATAGGTATTACTGTTGTATGTACAGTCTTCAAGATCAACTTAGGCCAAAAATCATATTTGTGACTAGAAACATTTAGGTTCTCCATTAAAATAATATAGAAATATCACTTGCACACACATACACATATATCGTATGTTATTACTAGAACTGAAAAAAAGATGCTCAATAAGTAGCAAATGATTAATAGTATTTAACAAAGACAAGTAAAGCCGTCTGATGCCAGACACTGGTGTGGGTCTTAAAAGAATCATACATGTCTAATATTTAGCTAAGCATGAGGATGCTTCACACAAAATAGCAACAATGGAAATAACGTCAAATCGTTGGCTTAAAAGAAATATTTTAGAAATGTGATGCAAGAATGACCAACACATGACAGATAAAAATTATAAAATAAATTATCTAGAATAGTAAAATCAAAATAAGAATCATAATTTAATGGATATTAAAGTGAGATAAGAAGTCATACAAAAATTTTAAAAATAAAAAATATTACTTATGGCGATTTTATTATCATGGAGAAAAATCATGTTGAACACCTCGTATTCATTGTAGGTGTATATTATCTACCAAAAGAATAAACAGAATAGTACAAATTAATGATTATTCCCCTGGGTTTACGCCTGTTCATTTAAAGAAGTATAGATTTTGACTTAAGTGAAAATCTAAAAAAATGCCTTCTAATTTTGGGGATTGATTTAAAATATTGACTAATGCATGCCTTTGATAAGGGAAAAAAATGTGATCAGTAAACAAAAAGACATATAAGCTAGACTTTTGACTGAAAATTTAAAACTATCTTTGTGTTTATATGTAGCACATAGATTGAATTGGTTATGAGGAAACATGGCCTTCACTGTGAATAGTTTCTGAAGCAATTCAAAGAGTAAATATGGCGTTTTCTGGATCTTCTGTAAAATGGACTATGTTGATGACACACATATCAGAATTTAGCCTTACTAAACTCCTGAACGATTGATGGAAGGAGAACTAAATTCTGTCAAAGCAATAAGAATTATTTAAGACAGGATATGAAATGCACTAAAAGCATTAGGTGAAACCACAGAAATCTTAAAGAGTAGATCAGGACCTTTAGTGAAAAAGTAAAATGATTTTGGAATTGGAACTGCCACACTTTTTGATGATTATGAATAATGCTAGCAAAAGCTTTACGAAGAATCCTAAATAGATCTAAGTTTGGTGGTACCACTTTTTAAGACAGTTTTTTTTAAATAAAAAATGTTTTTACAAATCAAAAGAAACTGAAATAGGCAACATAAGTGGCATTTCAATAAAACATAAGAACATTTTAACAAGAAAGTAAAAGTACTTGAATAACTTTAAAGGAGAAGATTCAAATAAAACAATACTAATTTCTATAGAGATGACTTTCTTGTTGTAAATCAATGTGTAATCTCCATTGAAGAAAGATTTGAAAAACATTAAATAATGTGTATAGTTTTTCATTTTCTTTATAAGATACCAGCACTGATGAACTCTAAAGAAAATGCTAGAAATACAGTATGGCTGTAGATCAAGGGTCAATAAACTATGGCTCCAGGGCTAATGACAGCTTGCTGCCTCATTTTGTAAACAAAATCTTAGTGCAATACAAACCTATGGTCAAACGTATAGGTATTGTCCGTGACTGCTTTTATACTTCAGTGGCAGAGTTATGTCGTTGCCACAGAAACCAAATGTCCTGCAAAGCATAAGCTATTTACTATTCAGGCTTTTACAGAAAAAGTGCCCTTAAGTGCTTAGATAGTGCTTTAAGATACAGTAAAAAAACAACAACAACAAAAACAAAAAATGCTATATAAGCAACGATTAACATATTAAAAGAAAGTTTGTGTCAGTAGAACACCGAGTCTGAAAAAGCTCTTGACCGTAAATATATAATTAGGGAATTTGGTAAAAGAAAATATGAAAACGAAGTGGCTAGAATGAGTATATAACAATCTATGTCATTATGTTTTAATCATTATGTCATAGGATTCTTGGGGTTTCACTTTTCCAGCCGGAAGCCTCTGTGGCCAGTGGCACCTTTGCCTGAGTTTTGCTCATGCCTGATGGGCTCATTCTGTCCACTAGTCCTGGCAGGCTGCGCTTGGCTTGTGCTACCAGCCTGGATCGCACACTGAAGTGGCTATGACGTCCGGGGTATATGCCCTGGGGTTCATTGTCATGCACCAGGAATGTTTAGGACACAGACACAGGTAAGGAGTTTAGGAGCAGAGATTTAATAGGCAGAAGAGAAGAGAAAGAGAAACGGCTTTCTACATAGAGAAAGGGGTCTCCAAGTGGAAAGGACCAGCTGGTGGCAAATGCCCCAGATTTTATAGCCCAGTTTTAGGAGGCGGTGTCTGATTTACATAGGGTTCACAGATTGGTTTGATCAGATTAGGGAAAGCTGGTCGCCCCATCCTAATCTTATTATGCAGTTTTCCCAATTGATTGGTGCCATCTTGTCTGCTCCTTACTGCACACGTGGCTAACAAAGAGAAGGGAAAATGGAGCTGCCATCTTGAACATGATTGGCACAACCGCCGTTATCTATGTCTGTAGCTTGATTTTACAGGCTGCTCTTTGTTAGAAAGGAAAATAATTTGGAGCTGCTTTTCATTAGAAAGAAAAGCCGTACTGAAAACTCCCAGACCCTTCCCATCTCCCTAAGTGATTTCTTTTTAACTTCTATATCAATGCCTGCCAAGGGCAAGCCAGGCGCAGAGCTGTGAGGGGTGCATGAGCAAGCGAGCACATGGTCTGGCCTCTGTGCACGGCCAGGCATGCCAGCTGCTGTGATAGGACAGGCAGCTCCAGGTGCCAGCACAGGTGCTGGCTTCATGTAAACCTTTGGCTGGATCAGATACACAGTAAGTGGCTTCCACTGTGGATACCTGCCTCTGGACAAGGGGGATGCAGGCAAGTGGAGGGTGAGCAAGGCAAGGAGGTGCTTTATTGAGTGACAGTACAGCTCTCAGGAGACTGGGAGTGGGTAGCTCCCATCTGCAGGCAGATCATCCCATTGAGTTTGCAGCCATCAGCACAGAGCAGACCTGGAGTGCGTAGCTCTATCCACAGGCAGGTTGTTCCAACATCTCTGTGAGTCTGGCTAAGTCTGGGGTTTTTATGGGCTTCAGAAGGGAGGAAGTGTGTACCGATTAGTCAATGGTTGGCCATAGCGGGGCCGGAAAAAGCAACATAAGCTCTTACTCCAGGCCATGGACTCCACCGGGAACTGATATCCCAGCCCCCATATTTCAGGCCATCCCTGGCTTAAAATGGGGGCTTCACTGGGACCCGCCCCTTTCTACCTGGGAGCCTGTCAGCCTCCTCCCAACATCTATGTGTCATCTATGGTGCCCAGGCTGTTTGCACAAAGGAGTACCATCAAGCCCACCATAAGCCACCTTCAGTGCCCTCTTGGCCTCCCTCTTGTGCTTGTTGGCCCCCAAAGTCTGGAGGGGGTCGAGGTGGTAGGGGACTGGCATGTCAGCACCACTCTGAGTGTGCATACACCTGGCTGGGTTGTGACAGCACCGGGGCTTGGCCACAACTTTGCTCTGAAATCAGAGCAGATGCTGGGAGCAGGGAGAGGCCAGGCAGCAGGAACAGGCGCTTCCAAACCTGTGGGGGGAAAAGGGGGCTTCCTGGGTCTCTGAAAGTGCAAGGATGCCCAGGTCCACAGCCACAGCTGGGTAGCTGCAGCTGCACCCAGGAGAACAGAACTCCCACCCTGCTAACTAGGAAGGGGGTGGGGCTCCCACTGTTCTTGGCTCTCACCAGTGCTGTGGAGCGCCCAGCCCCTGCAATGCCTCCCCCTCCTGCAGCCTGTCTCTTCACAGATGGGCCTCTGCTGCTATCAATTATTATTGTTGTTTATTAAAATTAATCTATGAATAAATATATGGTATCTATTTTGTTACTTTATTTGCTTTATTTTATTTTATGTAATATATAAATAATTTTATATAATCAATAAAAAATAATTTTATGTATTAAATATATAATGGTTATGCCTTTATTACTCATCTAAACGTTGTCTGACTCTTCAACAAAACTGCAAGAAATGTATCGTTAATCAAATTCAATCATCTTTGTTATTTTGTCCATTTTTAGAAATGTAACCATACCTTTGCACATATTTTTCAATTTTGCTATTATAATGATATATTCATCATGGCAGAGAATAGGCTATTTAACAGTTTTATTAGCTTGGTTTATGACATTTAAACAGATGGTATGCAGCCTCCATTTGTACTGTTAACCCAGGGCCTTCGAACGTTAGGACTGGGCTTGTGCCCCTGTCTTGCAGATCTCCTTCCCAAAGTTCACTTCTGCCACTATTTTCTGGGTCATCCTTGCAAATATATGTATACATAAACAAGCATGTGAAGTTACATTTACTCTTCTAGGTTGCCATAAATGTTATCTAGCAAGAACCATAGTACCTGTTTCACCTTCTTCCCTGCTGAGGATGTCAGAACCTCAAATCATAATGCTAATGGAAGCTGCAGATGCTACTGATAAGAGTTCCTAACTTGCATTCAAATGTACCCTACCAAGTAAATTAAATTCTCTCTCTTCTGGCCTTCATAGTATTTATCTATATCTTCATTTTTGTCAGAATTGTTTCTGTGTCTTTTCTTTTTATAAATCATATAGTTGTAAGAGGTGACAGTATTTCTTTTGAGCATGATAATGGGTGTGTATGCAGGAATCTGTATGTAGAATCTGTGAGAGGAATGCGCTGGTTTGCACAACTATTGAAGAGTTGTGAGACATGTGAGAAACAGTGGGAGTATACAGATCAGAGAAAACAACAGCCAGAGGGCCTTATGCCTGGAGGAATGGCTGCAAAAACCTTACTGGCCTTACCTGTGGTGTGCCTCCACCCTATGGGAAATGTTAGGATTACATCATACCCGGTGAAAATATTTATCTCTTTAGTAGTAAGTTATGAGTTATAAATCCCTCTCCCATTTCTACCACCGCATTTTAAGTGAAAACTATAGACTTATACTTTTGGTGTGAGAGGCTCTTTTGGGCAAATAGCAAGAGAGTTATAGTAATGCATAGAATTTGAAACAGGTTAAAATTGTTCGTGGCATGAGGGGACAGATGACATCTGGATTACATATTTTATATGCCTTTTTAAATTACCAAATCTGTCTGTTTCAGACCAAAGGGAATATGTCTTATTCATCCTTATATCTTCAGTTCTAGACATGTACTTGGGATGTAATTATACAACCATTAATTATCTGGAAATCTTGTTCAGTGAACCAGCTTTGCACCAGAAGATGTGACTGGCGAAGTTGACTTTCAATACATACTAAGTTATAATGAAGAAATCTGTAGATTAGGTTGGATGGTACTCAAGCTTTATCTCTCCTTTGTTCAAATAGAGACCAAAGTATCAGCTATTCTCTAGTTTAGTGCAATGCTGAGGTTAAAAATCTCCGTCATGATGAGCAGGTGTCCCTTTGCATCTAATTCCCGGGAAGTGACTTACATACTGAAAAGATGCTTGCTCATTTTACAACTTCTGTTTGTTTGGCTTTTTTTTTTTTTTTTTTTTTTTTACAGTATACTAATAAGTGTCACTTTGGAAGAATCACACACACTTTATTTTAGTCTTTGCAGTGAATTGAAACTGAGGCATTATGGAGTGCTTGCAAGGATTCCTCATTTTTGAATCTGATGCTCTTAGCGTTTAAATGACACCTCTTGAAAAGATTCATACCTCTTTTTTTTTAAAAAAGGCCAATTTCAGATCTTTAAAGAGAGTATGGAAAAGTTAATGCCTCTGAAAGAAATCTTGAGACACAAGATTGGTCTACAGAAACAGACCGTGTAGTACAATCTTATTTCTATTCCGCTAACCTCTTTTCTGTATCTCAGATTGTTTTTGATAGAACACTGTATTGATGGAAATGCAAACATCCAACAGAAAATAGGTATTTTTTAAGATCAGAAGGAACAGATTTCCCATAAAAAATGGGTTTCACTGAATTTCTAGCCACACAGGATTTTTTATTATATGTGAATTTTTAATGAATCAGCATTCAGAAAAGAGGTTCCATGGGGCTAAAGAGAACATAATGTGTCAGATTATATGGAATGAGTGTAGGATAATAATGATAATACTCATAGCTGAAATGTTTCCTGGGTTTTTCTTCTAAAGAGCTCAAGGCATTTCACATATATGGAGATTTATTTTTCATCCTGTAGGAAGAGTATTTTCGGGAGGATGCTGACCCATCAGGAGGCCATAGGGAAATAGTTTCATTATCCCTTGGTGCCAGGCTGTGTAAGAAGAATATTTTTCCTTCCAGGGCCTGAGATGAAGTGAAACATACATAGTCATTTTGACCATATAGCTGTAGAGTCACTGGGGCTCGATTTCAGGGTCTGCAAGGAATTTAAGTAAAGACACTGAGAGTATACAAATATGAAAATTCTGCTAAGACATTTTCTCCTTCTTATAGAATTCTCAAGGTTCACTTCCCTTAGCCCTAACAATCTGTCCTCCTAATGGGCTTTTCTGAGGTGATACTGAACTAAGAACATATATGCTAGCCATTTTCCAAGACTGGCCTCAATCTGGGCTATAGGGAGAGAGCAGGCTTAGAGCAAAATAATCATAGTACTTAAAATGGACAGCAGAGTATGTTTCAGTCAATCAACTCCTGAGGTGAGAAAACAGACACATCAAAGGGAAATCATTTGTTTAAAATTCAAATCTTCAGTATATGGATGAGAATGAATGCGGGTGTCCTTCCTCTTTCCTTGAACAGTTTCAGAGGGCGGGACTTAGAAGGAAAATCACTAACTCTATTAGCTTATGTGACATTTGAGCCGAACAACCCATAAGGCACTCTGTAAAATAGAAAGGCCTTTCTTACAGAGTAAAGCATGAAATGATTATGAGATTTGTCCTCACTTCACCAGCTCCGTCCATGTTATATCTGCCATGTGCTTATGGACACACTATTCCAGAAGGGCTGCCCCCTCTTCCCAAGAGGGAGAAGTCATTAATTATATCAATTTATTTGCTATTGTCATTTTGAACTCCAAATGAGTTAATGACGTACTTTTCTTTAATAAAGAGGTAATTTGTACAAATTCAGTATTAGGATATTCTCTAGAATATACCTAACATCTATTTCCCTTACCTTTAAATGGACACCTCCAAAGGTGAGCGTTCTTTTCATAAAAAGGACATGATAGTAATCAGCAGAGCATTCTTAACGTTAATGTTTAAACATTCCTCAGTATAATGAATTGCTACTGCTTGGCTTCCTCCCATGTGTAACCACTGGCCCCAGTTTTGACCTCTAGGGTAACACAGATTTTAAAAAGTATTCCTTGAGTAGTCACTTTCGTATCTGAGGTCAGCAGCTTCATTATTCTTGTAATTTCTCTCTTCTCCAAGATCACGAATTTCAAAAGAAAAAAACAATCAGGTGCCCCCATCCCATGTTTAATTTTGAATTAAACTTAGGAAAAAATAACTGAGTCTCCCACATATATCAAAGGCCTTTAAGAGAAGTGGTAGGTAGCCTCAGTGTCTTTTAGCATGAGGCATGGAGAGCCCGCCCACCATCCAGCCACTACCATATGTTGCCATGAACACATTTGCCTTATGAATGATTTCTTCCGTAGTATTTTTAAACTCAGAAGATTGGATCAGATGATTATTATGTCTCCCAATTCTACATGTCATGCCTTCACCCTTTATTTAGGAAAAGAAGTGTCAGGTTTACTGCCTCATTGGAATTCTATTTTGTTGGTATTAATAGGTAGTAGCTTTAATCCATGCGTACCAAATAAATTTTAAAGCATCTTGAAGATGAGTACCTTAATACCTTGAACAAGCTATAATAGGATCCTTCTTTCTGGTTTTTTTTTTTTTGAGATGGAGTCTTGCCCTGTTGCCCAGGGTGGAGTGGAATGGCGTGATCTCGGCTCACTGCAACATCTGCCTCCTGGGTTCAAGTGATTCTCCTGTCTCAGCCTCCTGAGTAGCTGAGATTACAGGAGCACACCACCACCCCGCTACCACCAACTATTTTTTTATATCTTTAGTAGGGACAAGGTTTCACTGTGTTGGCCAGGATGGTCTCAAACTCCTGCCCTCATGATCTACCCGCCTTGGCCTCCCAAAGTGCTGGGATTACAAGCATGAGCCAGCAAGCCCAGCCTTATAATAGGATCTTAAAGTACGCACAAATCCAAAAATGAACAACAAGAAATACTCTGCCTATAGACGTAGACATTTCCTAAAATTTTAAACAAATCTGAATCAAATAGAATAAATGGATTTTTAGACCTGTGAGGGCTTTAAGATCCTACCTTGGTTTGTGGAAGACAGCATACTTCATTATGTTAACAAAAGCAGTCTATATGGTTTGTTTGCTTTGGGGGGGGATGTACAAATTAATTTTCTAATATTATCTTTTTTTTTTTTTTGAGATGGAGTCTTGCTCTGTCAGCCAGGCTGGAGTGCAGTGGCAGGATCTCCACTCACTGCAGCCTCCACCTCCCAGGCTCAAGCAATTCTCCTGCCTCAGCCTCCCAACTAGCTGAGATTACAGGCACTCCCACCACCACACCCAGCTAATTTTTGTATTTTTAATAGAGAAGGGGTTTCAACATGTTGGCCAAGCTGGTTTCAAACTCCTGACCTGAGGTTATCCGCCCACCTCAGCCTCCCAAAGTGCTGGGATTACAGACTTGAGCCACTGTGCCCGACCTCTAGTGTTATCTTACATAAGGCTAATGGTTCAATGTCGTTTGTAGGAGTGTCATAGTGAAAGTGAGGCTAGGTCTGAATAGCAGCTCTCCTTAGGGGAAATGTTGAATAAGATACAAGGGTCATGGACTTATTTGAAATTTAGTAAAATTTAATGAAATAGATAAAAATTAAGATACTTTAAGGTAGCCAATTTTAGTTGTAAATCTAGGTACATAGCTCAAGTCTTCTAATGCTAATTAAACTTCTTCTGTTATAGTAATAGGCAGCTGCCTGAAATCTAGGTATAATTAATCATGAGATTAGTTGTATCATTTGAGATAAAATGTTGGCATTTTGAAACTTACCTCTCCTCTGGACTAATCAGATGACGTTACAGCTATGAATATTTTCTATTCAGGAATAATCTGATCGACAAAATAGCTCTTTTGTTCCTTCTGAAGAAACACTGACTGAATAATAAGGTTAAGGGAGAATAAAGTCATACTCTGGTCTCCAGCCGTATGCTCCACTATCTCTTGCTAAAACTTATTTCTTGATTTTAGTGTTTATATGTGTGCCTGTGTGTGTGTATATATATATATATATATATATGTTTCTCTCTCTCTCACTCTCTGCTACTTTTTCTACAGCACAACTAATAATCTCTTGAACACTGCACAGATGTTTTCCCCATTCTATGGCATACTTATTTTTCAAGTGGCTTCTGAGAGCAGATGTTCCCATGTGTCTTTGTAACTTCTTTTCAGCTGATGCTTTTGCAACATTAAAAAAAAAAGTGTAGAGGTAAAGAGGAAGAATACTAAAGACGACCGATTACATAGCTGATGTTCTATTAGAACAGAAGGAAAATAAAGACCGGTACATGTTTAACTGTTTTTACTATGAATTTGTAAAAGAACTTCCACTCAATTCAGTTGAATTTAACAAATATTTATTAAAAACCTATGTATAAGGCTCTTGGCTAGCTTCTGGGGGAGTACAAAGTAGACAGATGTCACATAGGTTGGAGGACGGATATTTGCAAAACAAGAATGCTTTCACAAGGCACATATACGAGTTTGTATCTCAAGCAGAAGGCAAGAATAAAGTACGAAAGTTTAGAACATATGCAAAGAAAAGCAAAATTATCAGCAGAGTCTGGAGATTGCCTCGTGGTACAATAATTGGGAATTTAGATTCAGAAGATGGCTTACGGCTAGAGTATAAAGAACCATGAATGACAGACTGAGGAGTTCATGATTAATTGGATTTGTACTGGTGAATGTTTTGAATAGAAGAGTAAGACGATCAGAGCATGTATTTTGGAAGATTATTGCAGCAGTCCTGGGTAGGGGGAATTGAGGAAAACAAAGACAGTAGATCTAGGGAACCACAGCTACCCATTCTACGGGTGACAAAATAATAAGGTAGGATGTAACCTATAAAAATAATAGCGTTGTAGAATCAAAGAGATTGAGATTAGAAAAATCATTGTAGAGTGTTCCTTTCATTTCTTTACCTTCCTAATGATGTGAGTTAGAAAAACAGGTGGTGGAACAGCGCGTCCATTAATAAAAATTGGGATGTCTGAAGAAATTAGTAATGTAGTAGTAGAGAATCCGAGCTCAGTTTGCAGGTAACATACCCAGTTGCTGATGTTCAATAGGCAAAGCATACGTGGTGTAAAGAAGATGGCTTTGTGCTTGAGATAAAGATATTATGAAGCTCACTGTATAGAATTGAAAGGTTATCAAGTAAAAGGCTGAAAAAAGACCGTGGAAGGGAACTAACAACAAGACCTTGGTAATTAGTATGGTCCTGATAAAAAGCCAGAGGGAGAATATGAGCCTGCTAAGATGGCAGTTACTGCAAGTGTGAAAGCTGGTTAAGGAGAGCTTTAAATAAAGTTGAGGCTGGGTGAGGGGCTCACACCTGTAATCCCAGCACTTTGGGAGGCTGAGGTGGGTGGATCACCTGAGGTCAGGAGTTGGAGACCGGCCTGGACAACATGGTGAAACCCCGTCTCCCCTAAAAATACAAAAATTTAGCCAGGCATGGTGGCATGTGCCTGTAATCCCAGATCTTGGGAAGCTGAGGCAGGAGAATCTCTTGAACCTGGGAAGCAGAGGTTGCAGTGAGCTAAGATCATGCCACTGCACTCCAGTCTGGGTGACAGAGCAAGACTCTATCAAAAAAAAAAAAAAAAAGTTGAAAAATAGTTTTATTTCTAGGAAAAATCTACCTAAGTCTGTCCAGTTGGAAGTTTAAGGAATAAGGAAAGATTAAGGGATTTGGTTATTATAAGGTTTTGCTAAGCATAATTCACATTCTTCTATTAATGTAATAATTAATTTATTAATGTGAGACGTAAGTTAAAGTAAGTTAAGGAGAATTCACATTCTTCTATTGGATGGACTTCTCGATTTCTCATCAGTCCTGCCAGTGGGAGACTGAGAGAGCCTGCCATCTTGATGAGAGAGAACTTGACTCCTAAGCCTACTGCCAGAAATTGCATAATTTCCCATCTTTCTCCCTGCAAGAGGCTCTCATTGCAAACATCAACCAAAGTTTCTTTTTTATGGATTTGTTTTCCATTCATCTACAGGAGGAGATAACCTGTCTATTTCCTACTGTCTTAATTTTGCCTGATTGTAATAATGACATAACATTGCAGAGGAACCATCTCTCGGAATCCCTAGATTGGCTTTCTAGGGTTATCTTATAATGGGCTTGCAATTCTCTTCTGGATTTGTTGCTTCAGAACGTTGGAAGGCATAACTTTGCCTCTCAGCAGGTGAATTTCTCTATGATCTCTGATTTAGTTGGTTGTAATTGTTGAAGAACATCATAATATATTCCAATAGTCTAATGGAGAAGAGTATGATAAACTATATTTTTGTACATTTTCTAATTCTTAGAAATTCATTCTTCATTTCAACCTGAGTTTCCTTCTGAATAACTTCAAATTTGGTCCTTCTCCTCTGAAGGAAGAACGTGAAGCCTCAAGCAAGTTATTTAATGCATACTATTGCTTCTGTTTCTTTTAAGATTGATATAGTTATATGAGAAAATGAATGTGGAAGTGTTTCATGAAACTAGTTGTTAGTGTTATTTATTAAAAGTAGGAAAACAGGCAATTAGAATAAACAAACATGGATATGATAGCTGACAGTAAAAAAGACAAAAGATGTATTAATTATGAAAACATAAAAGCAATGTTTGTGGTACCATATAATGAAGGGACAATACACAGTGGTCCATATTAACATTAATCACTACCTGGGTGCTTGGATCAGGCATGAATTGATTAATTTGTATTTATAATACCAATGTAATACTATTGTAATTGTAATACAAGTGTAACATTTGTAATATTGACCCAAATTCATCAGTAAAATGTTCCATTATATTTAATCTGTTCTCTACAAAAGCATGGAAGAATGGGATACATTCAGAAACCTTTTCAGCCAAGATCTTGAAATCATTTAAAAGAGTCTTGTGTTACACATTTCAGCCTCTGCTATTTGTGAAATGTTTTTTACAGGGCATTGACGTTTCGAGCAATGCTGGGTCAACCCAACCATTCAGCACACTCACTGGATCCGGTCATGCCCAAACTCCTCTACTACATGACTCAGAGTTGTGATAGGCACAGTCCTCTTCAACAGAGAGCCTTTCTTTCAACACTCTTCATTTTTCTTTATATGGCCTTCTCATCTTTGCACTCTGTGGCCATGATCCCTGAAAACTCTTACCTCACAAATATTTGAGGAATAAAGAAAGATTAAGCAATTTGGCTCTTGTAAGATTTTGCTAACTCATACTGGGTTAACTTTTAATTGCAGTTAGAAATGAGAGCCACAGTATAGGTTTCAATTGTCTAATACTTTATACTGATGTTTTGTATCTGTTTTACATAAAAAGACTGGAATTTAACTTAGTTTAGGGTGCAAAGTACTGAAATATCAAGGTGGGGGAGAATTCACATTCTTCTATTGGATGGATTTCTGATTTCTCACCGGTTATGCCAGCGGGAGGCTGAGAGCCTGCCATTCCATTTCTGGAAGAATGGAATCCATTCAAAAACCTTTTCAGGTTACAGAACCTTACAGAACAGAGAACTTTAAAAAATGAAATAAAACTAAAACTACACTTTACCCTCCTTATGAAAGGATGAATAGTATTGCAGCAAACAGCTATGTAATTCTAGCTTAATTCTATATATTTTAAATGGCTGAAAATCAGTAGAACATGCCGGGCATTCTCTTTCATTGATCAAATGAGTATATAAAAGTGATGACTTCAGGAAAAAAGAAAATCTTTTCAGTGGAAGAAGAAATATGTGATATAAACAAATAAATACTTGTTTGTTCCTATAATAGTGCCTACTACAAAGCTATCTGCCAGTGGGTGCTAAAGGAATAATATGGAGTTATCTTTTTTTTTTTTTTTTTTTTGAGACAGAGTCTCACTCAGTCACCAGGCGCCAGGCTGGAGTGCAGTGGCGCGACCTTGGCTCACTGCAACCTCCACTGCCCGGGTTCAAGCATTCTCCTGCCTCAGCCTCCCGAGTAGCTGGGACTACAGGCGCGCGCCACCATGCCCCAGCTAATTTTTTTGTATTTTTAGTAGAGACGGGGTTTCACCATGTTGACCAGGACGGTCTCGATCTCTTGACCTCGTGATCCGCCCGCCTCGGCCTCCCAAAGTGCTGGGATTACAGGCGTGAGCCACCGCGCCCGGCCCTGGAGTTATCTTTTAACATGTTCCTGTCAACATTGTTCTCAAATGAGGAATTTAAATGTTTTCCTTGGAAAAGTTTAGCTAAGAGTTGTTTCTAAGCAAGAAGTTGTATCAAGACAATTAAGTCTTTTCTTTTCTTTTCTTTTTTTTTTTTTTTTGAGATGGAGTCTTGCTCTGTTGCCCAGGCTGGAGTGCAATGGCATGATCTTGGCTCACTGCAACCTCCACCTCCTGGGTTCAAGTGATTCTCCTGCCTCAGCCTCCCTCCGGGGTAGCTAGGATTACAGGCACCCACCACCATGCCCAGCTAATTTTTGTATTTTTAGTAGAGACAGGGTTTTACCATATTGTCTAAGCTGGTCTCGATGGTCTCGAACTCCTGACCTCAGGTGATCCACCTTCCTTGGCCTCCCAAAGTGCTGGGGCTACCGGTATGAGCCACCGTGCCTGGCCAGTTATGTCTTGTTTTTAACTGTTATCGCCTTCCTTAACGGGTAGACATGGTGTACTTAAAGACATAATATTAAGCTTGTAAATCATCTAGAAGGCCACTGAATTCTTTGTAAGGAAATTGTCAAAAACTGTTTTATGCCCAAGATGAGAGGTTTCTGTGTGAAGGACAGTCTTTCTATGGTTAGAAAAGAATTGAACCAAAGGCTATAATGAAATAAAATAATTAAGTGGGGGCCAACACAGCTAATTATTTTATTACTTCTAGGTACAAAGAGCAATACATAACCTATACAAAGAGTATAGAGTATGTCAGCCACAATGAATTCCCTTTGTAATTAAAGGAGGACATATCCTTCAAATTGAGGAAAATTAGATTCAAGTGTTCAACTTTTCTTTTTTTTGATTTAGATCACACATTTATAATATCCCTTCCTCCATTACTGTTTCTTCATTGAACAAGCTTCTGATATTTGGACACCTGAATAGATTTCTCAGTTGAGTGTTATTGTCACTGAAGTGTTAAAACGTTTCTTCTGTTCTTCATTAATTTTAAAAGCATACTCATAAAGCATACTGGTACAAAACCAGTAAAACACACAAACAGAAGAGAAAACCCACCACCCTTAGAAGACACAGAATATGTTCCAGAGATGTATAGAAGGTAGTTGTTTGTGATTTGCTTGTTCGATCTGTACGTGATTCTGTGGTCTATCCATTTATGCATATATCAGACACCTAGTAATATTATTCCTCCTTATTCTGCCTCTAGAGCTCTGAAAAGGCCACTTACCTAAAAGACTGTGGATGAGATAATTTACTTTCCCCTAGGAAGGCGGTAAGATCTACCCATCCATCTATCCTTCAGTCATTCAAAGTTACCTCTGTACTAGACATGGTGTTCTCCAGTTCCCACAAAACAAAACATTTCCATCCATATTCCTAAATATGTTGCAATCAGCATACAAATTTTCATAATTAATGAGTAACACTCAAAAATTGAAAATAAAAGTTTTTATGATAAATTCCCATTCTTTCCTCAACCCTGCTGAATGGCTCCATAGATCCAGTTGGAAGGTGACAAATTTGGCATTTAGGCTAGCTGTTTATTATTATAATTATTATTATTTTTACAACGTACACTGCTATTTCCCCTCCCTGGACACTTATAGTCTGTCTTGCCCAGGTCAGTGCCATATAGTTTAGGGTTTTTTTTTTTTAATGTATGTTTATTATCAGTCTTAACTATGTTAGAAGGTAGGTTCCAAAAAAAGAAGGAAATGTTTTCTGTTTTATTCTCTTATTTGTTCCTAGGCCCTGGGAGAGTGCTTGGCCAAATATGGGCACATAATAATATATATTTAACGAACCAATCATGTTCTATTATGAACAACAATAACTCCTACTATGTGCTTGCTTTAACTCTCCACAGTACTTCTTTTGAACAAGTACAAGCCTGCACATCTTCAGCATGTAGAGAGATCCTGGATGATTCCAGTTTGCCAAGTCACATGAGGACAGTCACTGCTGACAGAATCTGCATATAAAGAATATAATGTCCCCTGTTATATTTCAGGTACTGTGCTAATAAGTGCTTTGCAAATATTATCTCATTTAGCTCACAAAAAGCTCTAGGGGCACTGTCATGTTTTATAAGATTTTATCATCTTACATTTTTACTGAGGAAGTCCGTTGCCCAAACCACACAGTTGGGAAGCTTAGCTGAAACTAAACAATCTCTCTTATACCCCATACTCAGAACCCACTCTGATATATTAGTCTCATGTAATATGTTAACAACAGCTTCTCAACTCTTTGGAACAAAAGGAATGTGAAATTTAAGTCGTCACACATTTTTAAGAGCAAAGTATCCTATTTTCTTTTGAGGAAAAGGAGAGAGAGAGAGAGAAAGAGAGAGACAGAGTGCAAACCATGTTCAGCCATCCCTGCTAAAGCCTTTGTAATACCCACATAAGTCAGTAATTCCTTCACTTACTGTAGCGGTTAACAACCACAAAAAATAAAACCAGTCAATGCCCTCAACGACCCTTTCGCTTTATTCACACAAGGTTTTGGCCATAAACTGCCTGTCTTTTAAAAATAATCTCTAAGGTTCAGGCGACACTGCATCCCCTTGGACTGTGTGTGTCCTGGGCTGTGGGAAGGCCATCGCTGATTACAACCACAGCGTCATCTGCCGAAAATGGATTTCCAGATAAGAGTGAACCTTCAAAATGAGCAAGGAAGTGGCTTCTTTACAGTCTACCTGTTTTCACTAATAGATAGTTCGAGTATCAGAGAGAAACTTCCCCCACTCCTTCCACTCGCAACAAAATAAATGCCATTTTATCTGAGAAGTAGTGCAGTAGTAAGCGAAGTAATGAAACTTAAAACCCACAGTAATATAAGAATAACTGGCTTACACGACTCACAGCTAAAAATGATTGGAATCACCTGATCAAGACAAATGCAGTATCAAAGAAGGACAGGTTAATAGACCAGGACTAAAAAATATACGCATGTGGCAAAAAGCCATCAGCACATAGAGAAAAGCTGATGAATTCGTATTTGCAAGGGAACTAGGAATGATCATTGCTAATAGGATCTGGTTTAAGGAGACATCGAGCCACAGAGGGTGCTGGCTCCCGCCCTCATTAGTTAGGAAGCATGGTCTGTGACGGAAAGATGTGGGCATGGCATGATCAGAGGCAGGTTCTGGTCATAGTTTTGCCTCCAACTTCCTGCACTGCTTCAGGCAAACTGCTTCATCTCTCTTTACTATGGTTCTTACAGATCTAAAATGAGTGAGGAATGAAGCATCCTCCCTGATTATCTTACGTAATTATCATTGCTATAAGATCACAAATCGATTGACTTAGAGAGAAGTCCATTGTTAAAATTATTTAAAAGTAGGATACCATAAAAAAAACCACCATCATAATCTCACATGTTACACACACAGGCCATAATCATATATACAATGTATCATCTTTATATCTCCTTTATACTTTTGCTCATTCTCTGATTTCCTTTTGTGATAAACTTCTTTTTCTTTTTCAATCATGTGCATTTTTGTAAGAGAGAGAAATGAGGAGAGAACCATAAATATGTAAGTGTCTTAGTCCCTTCAGGCCGCTATAACAAAATACCATAGATTGAGTGTCTTAGAAAAAAAAACAACAACTGAATTATTTGTCATTGTCGTGGAGAGTGAGTAGTCCAAAATCAAGCAGATTCTGTATTTAGTGAGTGCTCACTTCCTGGTTCAAAGATGGATGTCTTTTCACTGTGTGCTTTCATGGTGAACACCAAGGAGATAGCTCTCAGGGGTTTTTAAACTAATCCCATTCTTGAGGGTTCTGCCCTCATAACTTAATTACCTCCCAAAAGCCCTGCCTCTTAACTCTGTCACACTGGGGATTAGGTTTCAACATGTGAACTTAGGGCAGATATAAATATTCAGACAGTAGTAAGCAGTAAAAATTTAAATGCCATAAAAAATAAGATACCAAGAAATTCCACGATTCACTTTTCTTGAACTTCTTAATTTGAAGTATGATGTTTCACATTAGAATAGTGAGAAAGAATAGAAGGAAGAATTTCCCACATTTTAAAGACAGCACAGATATTAAATATGGGACAAATAGTGACTAAATGAGTACATCACATAGCTTTAAGCCCTATTGACTTGAGTATTAATAGAATAAGGAAAAAATCATTTGAGACTTTGTAGCTAATGGGGTTGCCTTGAGTGAACCCAGGCAAGGTCACTTTGAAAAGTTTCCTGGGCTCATTTTCAAAGTAAAAAGAGGAGCTGGCAACGTTGAGTATTCATTTTGCATCCCTGCTCTGACATTTGTCATTTTCAAAGATGTGAAGTAATTCTCAGAGCTGTAACTATCAGCAAAGAGTAGGCCATTGTTGCCTTTGGAAATAATGTAACACAACTCCCCCTGGACTCAGGTACATTCTCTCCGAACACTCCCCTCGAGGTTGAAAACACACAGCACCCATCACACCATGTCTCTCCATACAACCTTGCTCTTTCTGGGAATAGTGCACGGTGAGTCTTTGGAAGACAAGGAATTTTCCTTCTCCATGTTTTCCTAAACCTCTCTATCAATAGTGGAATCCTGTTGTTAATACAAGTCAGAGGCATCTATTTCTCACTTCTTCACAAAAAGCAAGGTAAAAGCTTGAGTTCAATATCCATCTTTATGATTTTCTCAGTTTTGTAGAAAATTTAAATAGTGGGAATCATTCTAATTGTTAAAACTCATGTTGTGAAAATACAAGTATATCTCCTATCAGTTTTTTTTCTTAAAGTAGCTAGTTTCCCTGGTGCCTTTAAAATGTTATTACATATCCTTAACTACTTTCCAGGAAGGCAGGAAGGGAGGGGACACAGGATCCGGAGAAAAAAGACAGGAGGTCTTGCCAGTAGTTGTTCAAGCATAATTGAAGATAAATCATCTCAGAGACAATAATGTGAGTCAGCAGTCAGATGGGGTTTTATTTACCAAAACAATAATTTAAAACAACCAAATTAAAATGGTTCTACAACTGGAAAAAATCGTGTGGTGAGATACAGTGGTGCCTATGTCTCCTTTGTTTCAAATTATCTGACCAAGAAAGAGTAGCAGTCAACCCTGTGAAAAAGAAAATAATGTGGAAAATAAAGTGATTACTGGATATTTCAGATTCCACTGGAAATGGCAGATATGTACTAGGATTATGGAAAGGATATTTAATATGCTTACAGCAGAATTCCTCTTATAGAGCAAATTGTGTTCAAAAAGATATCTTGAGAAGCCATTTGTGGTAGTAGGCAAGACTATTCCAGGTACGAGTTAATGGGAGATAAATTAATAAAGTGATAGCTAAACTCTTCTGCCTTATAAATGACCTAAGAGAGGCGAACAGGGGAAAGGGAATGGCTAAGAAATATATCCAAAGACACGTTTAAAAAGTGATATTCCGTGTATGATTTCCAGTTCTTTTTGTCGGTTACTGCAATGTAACAACCTTTTTAACCTTCTTATTCCCTCCATAAAGCTGCCATATAAAGAATTTTGTGTAAAGAGAGTGTTGTTTTGATGGCACCTCAGAAGATAGCTGAGCTTCACTCCTAGGTCAGCATCAGAAATACAGGCAACATGGGTATGGCATTAGGGTGACTCATAAACTAACTTAGAAGCAGCAGGAACTGGTACCAAAGAAATGGAGGAAAATGCTGGCACAGGGGAGATATGTAAGAATCTTGGAAAATTGGGTCTTATTTATAGGTGTGGTTGTGGGGAGGTAAGACCAACCAACACCTGGGTTATACACACACAAAAAAAATCATAAGTTTTTGCTAAAACAATTCTTGTCACAGAAGTTATTTTGTTTATTTACTTATTTATTTGGAGACAGAATCTTGCTTTGTCACCCAGGCTAGAGTACAATGGTACAATCTGGGCTCACTGCAACCTCCAACTCCCAGGTTTAAGCAGTTTTCCTGCCTCAGCCTCCTGAGTAGCTGGGATTACAGGTGCACATCACCACACCCGGCTATGAAGTTATTTAGTTTTAATGTTTATGTGAAAATATGGCTATGAGTGCAAAACAGACAGTTGCATGTCTCAGGATCATGGTAGCCCAGCACTTGATCTTTAAAAATATCTCACGAACATGACTCATTTTACAGGTGAGAACAAAAGCTACGCACTAATTAATGGCAGAAACCGAAGTAGAACTTTCCTGACTATGTCTAATGCAGAGCATTGTCCAGTCTACTGGATTGCCTCAATTTCAAATGATAACGACTGCTTTTTTCCTTAAGAACTTATTCATCACTGTTGCTACATTTTACGTGCTTCAACAGTTAAATAGAAATTAATTTATATTACTTGGACCCTGAGAATGTATTAAATAAATATGATAAATAAGAGTGTCATGGAAAGAAAAATACATAGAGACAAAATTGATCTTGAATCAAGAGTTTGAAGAGTGGGAAAAGACTAATTCCAAAATTACAGAAACAAGTTATATGTCAGATGCTACTTTCTCAAGGGTGACAAGTTGCTCCCCCAAACAGAGAGCTTCATTTGAATATCTAAAGACAGTGACAGATTTTCAAGCTCTGGAGATTTTCAAGCCTTTGAGATGAAAACATGAGAAATGGGAAACACACAGAGGCTTTGGCTCAGAACTGAAGTTAGCGGCTTGTGTTCAGTAATGTTTCTCACGACTTGACATCTCCTTATTTCTCTAGACCAGGAGTGGTGAGACGCCTTCCCTTTGTCCGTCAGGAAAATCATGTCACGACCTCCAGATGCAGGAAGAGTCAAATAGCATAGAATACCCCTAAGTTGTGATGAAAAATAGTTACATTCTGTTAAGTCAATAATTACTAGATATTAACATTCTACAGTAATCTCTCATTCAATAATTACATTTCCTGAAGGATATTGCTTACTTATCAAGAACACAAAGTTCACCCAAAGCCAAGAAGATGACATAATGGTATAATAGGCTATATGTCAGAATTGAACTCACTAGTCAATTTCTCCATTTTTCCACACATCTCTTTCTTCAAAGATTCTGAACAGCACCAAGAGAAAATGGGCATTTGGCGGAACAAGTGTTTTTGGCCTTGATTCCCTCTTACGTCCTCTGAATTGGGACATTAGAAGATTATAGGTCACTTTGACAAGGCAAAATATACTGGAACTGGATCTGGGTGGTCTCTCATGGTGTTGTTATGTCTTTAGCAACTCGGTGGTAGTAATGGCCAGGAATTGGGGGGAACTCAAAGTTGTAAAATGGAATCTGTACTAAACCTCGAGGAACAGTCAGGACAATGTAAAGCTGGGAGTGGAAGCACTGTTCTTGGGCTTTCATCCTGCAGATTCTCCAGATCAAGAGATTATAATATGTTTTAGTACATTCCTCGAAGGCTCCCAGCTTTGATCTTTGGCTTCCTCCTCTCTCTCGTAGCTTGTGTGCAAAGCAAGTGCAGAAAGTGGAATTTGGCACCATGTGTTGCTAGTCTCAGAGAAACCAAGCCTAAAGCCAGAGACAAACATTTTCTACTGTAAAATGTTGAAAGCAATAGTGCTTATCTCACTGTTTGAAAAGCAATGGAAATTCAAGTGGCTCTCATTTATCCACGTTTTCTTCAATTTAGACAATTCTCAATATTATATATGTGAGAGCTCTACTGTATATTTAAGGGAACATGATATCTAAATTGACTTCAATACATTTTAAAAGTCCATTGTCATCACTATGCTTTTTACTTTGGAATATTAAAAAGTCACTCTCATTTCCTTTTCTTTCACATTTTTCCCCTAGTTTTAGCCCATTTTTTTACAATGGGAATGTAGCCCTGTTGAATAGAACCATGGCTACACATGACAAATAAATGTCTACAGAACTCTTTTCTGGATTGGGCAATGGACCTATATACTGAGTTAAGCTAGCAGCACCTTACCTTCAGCATGTCTGTATAATACCTGACCACTGCACATATAATTTGGCAGTCAGAAATGAATTTTTGATGGGAAAGGTAGGTCAGAGCAGAGCAAATCTTGACATACTGTACAGTGACCCTCCCCCTCCCCCGACTGAGTTCTTTATTACCATGCATTAAGATACTCTTTGGATATCAGGAGAATTCTCCTTCTGCTACAGTCCATCCTGAAGAAGAGAAGCATGTAAGCATGTGTCACATGTTTTAGCAAAACAGCATAATCACCAAGTACTATGATCCCATTTAATTTACTCTGTCTAGATTTCTCAAGTACTTATGCTAAATAATTGAGATGGGTTCTGTCCCGAGCTCCTTAATCGAATATTGCCTTTTCCACCTGTGAATTTGACCTTTTCACCCAACTTTAAGGAAAGTGTAAGTGTTTACCGGGATGACCCTTTGGAAAGCATTTCTCCTTGGGATACTTTTAATGTTATACCTACATACATAATTCTTTTCCGGCTTTCTTCACTATGAAAAAAAGATGGTATTAGCATTTTTAAAGGCTGTCTCTCTGCATTCTATTGTATAAGTCAGTTTTCTTGCTGAAGTCAAAGGTCATTCCTCCTGCTGCATAACAATACTTTTCAGCCTAATATTAAAAGCTGGCCTCATTTTACTTTGTAATAGAAAGCTTCACTTTGGCATTAATATCATTCAAAAGGCAGCTGCCCACATAGTAAGTTCCTTTTAAGCAAAATGAGAAAACACACATTTATCAAATAATTTTCAGTTACGGAGGCTACAGTTTTGATGGCATCAAAAAACCTCAGCCAATCATTCCTGAGAGATGCCAGATCCATGTGTCTGGCAGGATATTGAATAGCCAATGAGTGTGTTCCTGCATAACATATTGATAGAATCTTTTACAATGCGGAGAGAGGGGGAAGAAATGTGGCTTTAAAAAAAAATTCTAACCCAACGTTAAAGAGGCTGTGCCAAAGCTGAGAAATACTTCTGTAAAGAGCACACATCCCTGAGTATTCTAATGTGATGAATGGAAAGACAAAATTGGATTTATGCCTTCCTATTTGTGCCACTCCCTTGTGTAGATTTGTGTCTCTGATGACACTAGAAAGGACAGTTTCCTGTTTTGCTTTTTGTGAATTAGTCTAGTAAAATCCGTTTTACTTGTACACAGCTGAGCTTCCCTTTTACTTGTACACAGCTGAGCTTAAGTTCAGCCTGGACATGAAATATTGTAGCAGGGATGATATGAGTTTTAGGCAGTGCAAGAGAGATCTTTCCTGTGTATTGCATGTCACCTTGTACAAATAATGTTAGGATATAGTTTGGTTTACACAGTTATGTAAAGCTTCATTTAGGTATCTGTACACACACACACACAAACACACGCACACACACGTGTATGTATAATGTTTCCTTTTCCTGATGTATTTCCAAAGCATACATTATACTCTCTTAGTTTATGATCTTAAGACAATTTTCAAATAATTTACTAATGTAGAAAAATGATACGATGGTCAATTCATCCCACTCACATGCCGTCCCAATTGCATGCCCACTTGCAATTTCTTTTTCCTATTGTATTCAAGGTTTAATTGCAAATACTGATATGAAATTGACCCAGAGAAATCTTGCCAAACAAACCAACAAAAGCCATAGTCCATTCTATATGTCACTATGATTGATAAGGAAACTGGTGCTTTAATTTCTCAGGTGACGCCTCTTCTCCTCCTGATGAACTTGCCAATCAAACTCAGGAGACAGGCAAGAGAATACAGTTCAAAAGTAGCAGTATCAGATGAAGGCCTTTGCTAGGCCTGCTGCTGCTGCTTCTACTTGTATTTTTTTTCTTATTTGTTCTCTCTTTCTCATCTCCTTCCTCATTTCATTCTCCTTCCCTTCTATCTTTTCGAACTTGTCCGTTTTCTTGGAAATCAACTTATGGCAAAACACCCATGTCTGTTGCTTAAATGCCTGAAGTGGCTATGCTAGGTTGTGAATTGTAGAGCTCTTTAGATTTCAGTGTAGTTCTTACAACTTTCTAACATCAGCCTCTCTGATGTTCAAGTATTGTTATGATCCTCTGGAATAAAGCTGTGACTCTCTGGAACTTCACATCACAAAATGATGTTCTGAAACATCTGTTTTGTTAGATGGCCATGTGCAGTGCCAGCTAAAAACGTGATGCATTTCTAGAGAGCCCCATCACCTACCTCTGGCGTTTTTCCCTTAAAAGAAAAAAGACACACGTACACGTACACACACACACACACACACACACACAAACAAAAAATTCTAAATGGAATTCAGAAGACATAGCACTGGGAACAGCTCATTTCTCAGAAATTCCTGAAAGCTAGCACTGCATCCTCCCCCACAATCAGACTTTCTCAGCCTCCAGTGGAAAAAAAAAAAAAAGTGGCCGCAGTTGTAAGAGACAGGCTGATCTAATTGATCCCAGCCCCTCAGGGAGGATGTTCTTCACTTAATTAAGAGCACAGCCACCTGCTTGGTGTATTGGCATCTAGCAATTCACTTGAGCAGGTCCATCGCCGGATTAGGGCACCAGCTTTTACTGCTGCGTGGTACTGAAACACCAGCATATTAAGCTCTAAAGCTGGTTCTTAAACTGTCATAATGCTGGCTGAATTATAGCTGACTGGAATACCGAATAGGAGAATGCTGATTGGCTGAAAGCAAATCAAATCTGAGCAAAACTACACTGCACTAATAGAATAATAAGGCAGATTACTTGAAAGAAATTATTTATACATTGCTTCATAAAGATTCTGATCATTCGTTTAGTTTATGTTCTCTAAGCAACTATCCCCTCTAAAATATTTAATCAAAACCAACTTTAACTGTTCTATTTACTGTGAAGTGGCATTGGGATATTTGTGCCCAATAAAAATCTCACATTTTATTAAAGAACAATAGCTTTTTTGGCCTTGTATCACAGGCCTGTTAAGACATACAGATAAAGCCATTTATGGGAACAGGTGAAAACTAGAAGCTGCAGATTTTTAAAGACCCCAACGATAGCCAACTTCTAAACAAATTTCAAAGATTTCTTGAATGTTTGGTTATTAAATCAAAGCCCAGGTGAATACAGTTTATTATTTTAAAAATTAAAGTTTCTCACTATTGACATTATGATGAAATTATGAATTTGCTAAAGTGCTAATTGGAACTGCTTATCATCTGAAGCTAAAGGGCACCAACAGACAGCCTTCAGCTAGGCCTGTATTTGCTCTGCATGATTTAACTGCTTGACATTTTTCTTTCTGTTTTTGCTTTATGTAGCAATACCAATGGTAATGTCAATAGTTAATAGTGGAGTAGAAGATAAAAATGTGTAACTTTTTAGATACCAAAAAGAGAATATTTTTGATCAAGTGTGTAAACTTCCTACTTGTTTCTTCTATATTATTCTTTTTATGTGAAATTTTTATTTCCTTTAAAAGTCACATACTCTTTCACATTAAAGGTATTGTAACCTGCAGATGATGTTATTGTTTAATCACCCATAAGTGGTAACAGTATGTATATGGTAAGCACTAAAAAAAGAAAAAGAAAAACAAAACATTTCTCTGAATTGAGCTGTCCAATACAAAGAATGATGCTGGTTATATATTTCTAGAAAGAGCCATAGGACCATTGTATTTTTTTTTTTTTTAAGAGATAGGGTCTCTTACTCTGTCACCCAGGCTGGAGTGCACTGGTGCAAACACAGCTCACTGCAGTCCCAAACTGCTAAGCTCAAGCAGCCCTCCTGCTTCAGCCTTCCGAGTAGCTGGGACTACAGGCAGCACTATCAGCCCTGGCTAATTTCCTATTTTTTTGTAAAGGCAGGGTCTTACTTTGTTGCCAGGCTGGTCTTGAACTCTTAGCTTCCAGAGATCCTCCTGCCTTGGCTTCCCAAAGTGCTGGGATTATAGGCGTGAGCCACCCTGCCCAGCCTATTTTTATAATTTTTTAAGAAAATTAATACAAAAATGTGTATACTAAATTTTAAATTTCAAAAAAGAAAACGCACAAAAAAAGCAAAAATCCTTTTTGCTCCCTATCTTAGTCCATTTAGTGTTATTATTAAAGAATAGCTAAGGCTGGATAATTTGTAAAGAAAAGAAGTTGATTTAGCTGACAGTTCTGCTGGTTGGATGGTTCAGGATTAGACATCTGGTGAGAGCTTCAAGCTGCTTCCACTCATGGGAGAAGGCAAAGGGGAGCTGGTGTGTGCTGAGATCACATGTAAGAGAGGAAGCAAGAGACAGAAGGGTAAAGGTGACAGGCTTTTTAAGATGGAGTCTTGCTCTGTCACCCAGACTGGAGTGCAGTGGTGCCATCTCGTCTCACTGCAGCCTCTGCCTCCTTGATTCCAGCAATTCTCCGGCCTCAGCCTCCTGGGTAGCTGGAATTACAGGCACACACCACCACGACTGGCTAATTTTTGTATTTTTAGTAGAGATGAGGTTTCACCATGTTGGCCAGGCTGGTCTTGAACTCCTGACCTCAGGTGATCCGCCTGCCTCAGCCTCCCAAATTGCTGGGATTACAAGTGTGAGGTACTGTGCCCGGCTGCCAGGCTGTTTTTAAGCAAGTAGTTATTACAAGAACTAATAGAGTGAAAAATCACTCACGCATGAGGGAGGGTATTAATCTATTCATGAGGGATCCATCCCATGACCCAACATGTCTCATTAGGCCCCACCTCCAACATTAGGGATCAAATTTCAACAGGTTGGGAGGGGACACACACCCACACTATAGCAATCTCTACTGTAGTCCTTGCCATAAATGTTATCATTTTGATCAAATTTCTTCTTTCTTTCTTTCTTTTTTCTTCTTTTCTTCCTTCCTTTTTCTTTTTCTTCTTCCTTCATTCCTTCCTTCCTTTTTCTCTTCCTTTTTCCTTTCTTCCTTTTTCTTCTTTCTTCTTTCCTTCCTCCTCCCTTTCTCTTTCTTTCTTTTCCTTCCTTCCTTTCTTTCTTTATCTCTCTCTTTTTTTCTCTTTCTTTCTCTCTTTCTTTTCCCCTCCTCTCCTCTCTCCTTTTCTGTCTTTCACAGTGTTTTGCTCTATTGCCCAGGCTGGAGTGCAGTGGTGAGATCATAGGTCACTGCAGCCTTGAACTCCTGGGCTCAAGTGATCCTCCTGCCTTGACTTCACAAAGTACTGGGATGCCAAGCATGAACCACTGTGCCTAGCCTATAAATTTTCATAAACATCCAGAACATTTTCTAAAATACATACAGGGGGAGAATAGAGATTGTGTTTTGGTCATGTTTAACATAAACAAATTCTGTTTCTAAGCATTTTTCTGTAAATCACATTTTCACAAAATAATGTTTTTAGAAATTTTGGGGGTGGAGGGGTTCATTTCATATAGGATTGCCTATGTTTCATTGCTGCTGAGTTTTTCATAGGGTGGATGAATTATAATTTATTTTATCCTATGTTGATGGATATTTATGTCATTTTCATCATTCACTCTTTCAGTGCTGTAGTGAAAATACATGCACCTATTTCCCCCAGATCAGAGACCTAAAAGTAAAACAGCTGTGTCCAAGGGTAATGCTTTCTACATCTCATAGCGATGTGGGTCTTTTAATGTATCTGAAAATGCACATCACTTCGTCATTGTTCCCTCTGATTGGTGAACTTTGACGCCCGATAGTCCTGTGGTTTTGTTCTCATTTAATTAAAATTTTTGAATCTTTCTCCACATTTTTATAATGAGACTACTACTCTTTCTTTCTCTAATACCTAACCTTCACTTAGCTTTCTTTATTTTACTTACAACCACCTGATCTATAAGGTATTTATTTGTTTGTTTGTTGTCTGGATGTATGTGTTTCACCCTCTGCTATATTTCTGGTACTCAGATCACTGCCTAGTGCTTAACAATATTTGTAGAAGAATGAAAAAATGAGTGAACAAATGAACTATAATTTTACCTCCTGTATATCTTTGTATTTGTCTTTCTGTTTCGAAAGCATAAAAACATGAAAAATCAAAGTGTAAATGTTAACTAGTTTCTTTTAAATCACGCTTAAAGCTTTCAGTAAAGTTTTTTTTTTTTTTGTCTTGTTTTGCTTTTTATATCATTGCCCGGGTACAGTGCCTCACACCTGTAATCCCAGAATATTGTGAGGCTGACGAGGGTGGATCACCTCAGCCCAGGAGTTTGGACCAGCCTGACCAACATAGCAAAATCCCATCTCTAGCAAAAACACAAAAATTATTGAGGTGTGGTGGCAGGTGCCTGTAATCCCAGCTACTCAGGAGGTTGAGGCAGGAAGATTGCTTGAACCTGGAAGGCGGAGGTTGCAGTGAGCCGCTGGACTCCAGCATGGCTGATACAGTGTGATCCTGTCCCAAAAACACAATTCAAAAAATTATCCCTGTTTCTGTGCTAGGGAAATTAGGGAAAACGTATCCCTTATCTCTGTAAGAAGCAGCAAGTATTATGAATCTCACCAAATGAAAAAGGAATAGGGACAGGGGCTTTGTGATCATCTGAAATATTATCTGCTTAAGTCATTGGCTAGTTTAACACAAGCTAATTCCTCTGGTTTTTAATATTGATAGATAATGGAGTAATCCACCAGGATCTCTTATAGCATTGATAAACACCAGGAATTGTATTGACTCTAATACATATTGTGGCATCAAGTTCCATATCCTGGTTTTTCCCAGGAACTCGGCCCTGAAAAGCTTCCTTCTATTCACCACCACACTTGTCCTTTTGTCTCTTCTTTGCTGCTGCTGAGTCTTCAAGTGGGAGGTTATATAGATGGTGATATTACCTATCATTTATAACCAAGTAGAAAATAAGAATTTAAAACACTGTTGTCAAGCTTTCTTCACTGTCTAATTGAATTTTATCCGTTTAGCACTTTAGAATGGAAGGTTTGGAGGAGTTAATTTTTAAAAGGTAATTTTCTTTTTTTGGATCATTTTTAATACCTTAACTCCCTGACCAGAATTTCTTGGATTGAACAACTAATCATCCCAAAGATGCTTCAAATAAAAGTAATTCAGAAATTTCAAGATATTCCTCAAAGGGCATGAAATTATAGACTAAAACTAGCTTAACAGAAGAAAAAGTAAATCCAGGGTTGATTCCTGAAGTAGGATTTATTATCCTTTTTTCTTTTCTTTTTTCTTTTGAGGTCGAGTTTTGTTCTTGTTGCCCAGGCTTGAGTGCAGTGGTACAATCTCATTTCACTGCAACCTCCACTTCCTGGGTTCAAGCAATTCTCCTGCCTCAGCCACCCAAGTAGCGATTACAGGCATGTGCCACCATGCCCAGCTAATTTTTGTATTTTTAGTAGAGACAGGGTTTCACCATTTTAGCCAGGCTGGTCTTGAACTCCTGACCTCAGGTGATCTGCCTCCCAAAATGCTGGGATTACAGGTGTGAGTCACTGCACCTGGTGAATTTATTATCTTACAACTCTGTAGAACAATTTAAACTTTCAAAAACTAATTTAAAAAAATAGTGATCTAATTAAATATGAACTCACTCATATAATCCTCATCTAAAGGAAGCCAGATCAAAACTAAGGGAAGCTATGGCAAAAGAAGCTGATGAGAAATTAAATATCTTGGTCTTTCTCTTTCAGTCTAATAGAATGTGGTTTTAATTGGCATCATTGTTTGTAACAAATTATAAATAAAAAACTTCAGGCAATGATTGGTGTGGCTAAAGGTAGTAAGGTTATGTAAAACTTCAACTTCTAAAGTTAGAAAACATTCTAAAAAAATAAATGAGTTATAAATTGTCATACCTTGGAATACAGAAAAAGGCTGGGCATCCGAAATTCCTAGGTCATCGCCAGCTAGTAAGGAAAAAATATTTTGCCAACTTCATGTATATTAAACAGATGCATGCCAGGTGGCAAAAAAAAACAAAAACAAAAAACAAGGTGGTGGAATGTAAAACTAACTTTGTAAAAGTCTTCTTGTGTGTGGCTGTATCTCCTTTTCATCTCTGGCATTTTATAGTTGGCACTTTTCACTGGGCTTTAAAAAAATTAAGTGCTTTCCTCTGAATAAGAATAAATCACCAACTTATTTTCATGTTTGCCAAGACTAACTCAAAAGTTAGTGTTGTTTTTCTTGATGGCATTAGCTTCAAAAGCATGTCTCTTAAGAGAGTCATTATATTGTTATAATATGTGAATTACTTCAGTTAGGTTTACAATCAAATAAGTTAATTGTTTGCTCAATCCACTCCACAGTAATCTTTTATCTATTTTATGAGGGCTTATTTCTGTGTTTTTGAGTTAGGGGGAAATAAAAGGAACTTTGTGTATGAGTTGGGGAGAAAAAGGGAAAAGACTCAAGTCAAAGAAATATCTTCCTAAACTCTGCAGTTGAGCCATTTTTCTAGACTCAAATGTCCAGTCTGTTTTGAGGATTATTTTAAATTTGACCTTGAGACCGATCTGCTTGTCACTGCTTCAAAAACAATGCTAATGTGAGAACCTGCAAATCTTAAATCCAATTTTTTGGATATTAAACATAATAATGATTATAAAGCCACAGTTTATTTTATTTATGTATTCATATTCATTTACTTACATATTGAGCAGATATTACTGAGTGCCACCACTGTGTGCTCAGCCTGGTGCCAAATTTCCAGGAATGTGATGGTCAGCAATAACAGACAAAACCTCTTCCTCCATGCTTTGAGAATCACATCTAATAGTTTTCAGGCAAGGAGGGACACATTCTACAAGCAAGATGTTTTCTCAGCTATCAGCCCTATAGAAGGTTATGAGGCCGTCTATAGAGATACCGAAAACTTTATTTCAGTAATGATTTCTTTATCCACCCTAAAAAGTAGAGAGAATGCAGTTGTACCCATGATTATAGGATAGTGCCAATCACAAATGGAAACAGAAATTCAGGGTAAATGCTGTGAGAATTTTTGGTTCAATATTAACCAGTTTGCAGCAGACAAGGAGGAGCTTACGGTGAAATTTCTGCCCTGTAGAACCTCAGTTTGTCTACTAAAGGGCTCTGACCTCAAGGACTGTCGGTTCATTCAAGATGGGAAATAATCAGAAAACTAAGAAGAAAATCTGAAGGTGTACTGATAATCAAGTGTCCATCAGGTCAAATAAGCTAATTCTTTCAACTTTGAGAGAATGAGAAGTTGGTATGATGGTTAAAAAGAGGAGATTTCAAATGAAAATAAAATTCCAACTTAAATGATGTTCAAAGAGAAATATTCTCAGTAAAGAGTTTGGATATTTTGGATGGTAAATGTGTAATAACGTTATTTTGTGTCATGAGAGATAATCTGAGATGAAATAGAGAGACACATCTTTCTGCTGCTTGTTGCTCATCCTCATGTTTAAAGTTTAAATCAATCCAAGAGTCAGAGTGCCCAAATTAATCTCTAAATATGCCATCTTTATTCAAAGTTGCAATTTTCTCTTTTGAGGAAGACAGAGTGGCCTAACCAAACAGGAGAGAAAAATCAGGGTTTATAAAAAGGTTGAATAGGAACCATTTAATTCTCACCATACTTGGCTTTCCCGGGAATGATTATGCTCTCCTTATGAATGTGACATTGAAAATCTGTACTTTTTATAGTACACAGTGGGAAAAAAATGTAAGCTGTAAAATGTTGCTTTAAAAACGTGTTTAAAAACAGTGTTCTGACACTTTATTGCACAATGAGCTCTTACATTAAGCATTTATGGCAGCTACAAATTCACAGCATGGTTTTGATGCAGTAATAAAAAGCACCAAAATGGGTCCAACTGACATTTTACAACCAGAACAAAGGTTTGAAAGTTTAAAGTTTATCTATAGCTACTCCATGTTACATATTAGTTACATTATCTATAACAAGATTACACATTACCTACCCCAAACATATTTCCAATAGTCAATTATTGGTAAATTCACTACCACAGTCTCTTTCAAGGTCAAAGAACATCAAATCATATGGTCAAACAAACTTAAGGTAATTAGGAAGGACACTAATGTTTTTTTAATGCCCACCAAGTACACGCACAGTTCATCAAAAATCCATGCTTGCCCAAAGGAGTGGCTCAATCTCATTTTTACTCCTCTCTGGAGTTCCAAACAGTCCCTAGTCTTTTTGTACTTATTAATGGGATTGAGTCAAAAATTCTCTCAGATATTTTGTATATTTTCTCCTTTGATTCTGGCAAAATATTGAGAATATCTGCAAAGCTCTCAATTAGCCAATAGAATCAAAAACATGTAGTTGGGTCTGATCTTATTCCTACTCAAATTCCCCCACTACCACCACCACAACTGTGGCTCTTTATCAATATCAGATTAGTATGTTGGCAGAGTGATATTTTGCCTAGAGCTTATCCAAAATACATGACAATCTCTGAGCTGCTGGTCTGAAATCTTAAAAGAGTGAGTATTTAAAAACAAGTGTTCTATATAATTTTGTCAGTTCACATGAAAGTTTTCCTAGGTGTATCTGTATCTTAATGGATATGTTAACTAGAGAGCTAGATATGTTGATAACATTTTTGATGAACATGAAAACATTTTTGATGGTCATGAAGCATCTGAGGCTTTACTTAGTTCATGAATTTGTCTATGAAAAAGAATTAGCATTATTTTCCCAAGCCAATTTTTTTGTGAAACTGCCACTGCTAAAAGCCTCATGACTTGGACATAGCACAGTCCAGTTTCTCAATGCTGCAAGAGAAGCCAAGATGTGTTCTTCCCAAGGGCTGGTTGCATTTGTCTGAATGCCATGTTCATCATTTTTAATGTTGGATAGACATTTTGGGATTGACTTATATGAAGATATTTACCAGCCAATCTATTCTCAATATTCTCAGTAAAACAAGTATATGGCATTAGTGATCAAACTATTTAAAATATATTTTAAATGATCAAAAATAATAACATAAATATAATACAATAATCTATAATTATTTCATCAAATTTTATTCTTTTTCAGAATATTCTAACTCCAGTGTTTGATTTATAACTAGTATTCTCTTTGATACATGATAACATATATCTGGAGTCAGAAATCTTTAATTCCTTGAAAAAATATCTCACAATGACATAATAATATCAGTGCAATTTAAATTCCTGCATTTAAAATCCTAATATAATTCTAGAATTCCTTTTTTTTTTTGAGCTACTTTATATTTCTTTAATCAAATAGTCTTTAATTCTGTCTTGCATATATGAAGTTGTTACCACCCATGAAAATACTGTTAACAAGCATGTGTATTTGACAGCCTAGAACATGTAACTCTCCTTCAGGCATAATGATATCTTATCAGGATTAATTTTATTCATATATATAAAATAAATGAATTATAAATATGCATGTAATATAAATAATTCATTTCATAATCTTATAATGACAAGGCACACTGTTCATTCTCATATACAAACATGGGAAACATTGTGTTGGAAGTTTAAATTATAGGCCAGGTGTGGTGGCTCATGCCTGTAATCCTGACACTTTGGAAGTCCGAGGCAGGCAGAACACAAGGTAGGAGATTGAGACTATCCTGGCCAACATGGTGAAACCCTGTCTCTACTAAAAAGTACAAAAAATTAACCGGGTGTGGTGACGTGCACCTCTAGTCCCAGCTACTCAGGAGGCTGAGGCAGGGGGAATCGCTTGAACGCAGGAGGCGGAGGTTTCACTGAGCCAAGATCCTGCTATTGCACTCCAACCTGGTGATAGAACAAGACTCCATCTGAAAAACTTTATAAAACTGAACAAAAGTGGTCAAGATAAAGAAGGAATAACCTCTACCCCTTTGTTATTGTTATCAACTTTTTCTAATTCCAGGTGTCATTAATACTACTGTAACAAATTCAAGCAATATAGGAATAGCTTACCTTATAAATGTCTGCCCCAAGCCATGCCAGTGCCATCTCACCCTTAGAAATTTAACATTCTTTTCATACTTCTTGTCTTACAACTCTTTAAACACGTATATACTATTTTAATGAGATTACATAACTTGCTTTTCAAAATTATCAATAAAATTTAGACCTCAGGTTTGGAAAGGCCATCCTCTCTCTCCCTATCTCAGAAATCATTTTAAATGCACTCATATTTTATGTTTTTATTTTCATTTAGATTTTGCAATCCATTTTACAACTTGAGGAAGTGTTATTGTGATGGCATCACAATTTCATTTTTATTTTAAAGTGCTTTGGCAAAAGTCACAATGGCATGTAATGTTAATAAATTATTGTAACTTTTTAACTTTGAATATACATTTGAAGTAGTATCCAAATATCGTAGTAGCAAGAGGGGCAGAAGCTTATGAAAGGAATCTTAAACTTAGTCTTGGCCAGCAACCAAGCTTGATAGGTTGTTTGTTCTAGACTGGAATCTAGTACAAGTGTGGAAATGTTTAGTGATAATTCTTAATAACGTTCTTAAATTACGTTTTAAAGCTCTATCAAACTATATATTCCTTCCACACAAGAAGTGTCTGATTCCATTAATGCTTTCAAAGTCAGTGCCTCAAAAGAGGGGCAAGGTATTAGGGCGAGTATATGTCAGGTATATACTCATAAACAGAAGGGAGATGAGAACAAACATGTGATCTGTTTTAATTCTGTCTCAAACTCTTGGTTTATTTTCCAGTATCAGTAAAAAGTATTTCCAGATGCATAACAATAGGTAAGAATGGGAAAGAAAGCTTGAATTAGTACATTGTTAAATTGCCCAATTCAAGCCCTTGAGTCTGGATGTTTATATAAAAATGCATACACATGATTTAGTAATGGTGTTGATGGTAACAGAAATAAGCCAAAAGATCAATTTTACCTATTTGAGGATGTTAATATATCAACAATATTTATTAAAAAATAAATATTGTTGCTAAATATTGATAATTTAAAATTTAATTCAGTGATTTAACTGCAGTAATTTATTTTAAAATCATAACATTTTAATTAAAATAATAATAAGGTAAAGGAGAATTGGTATATAATCAGGTACCTGAGAAAGAAGAAGGCTGAGTAGAGAGTTACTGCCTTCTGTTTGCTTTTCAGAAGATTTCTCCATATAATTCAAAATAATAATCCCTAATATTGCTGTAGACCTGGAGTTCTTAGAGTCTATGGAAACCTCAGCTACTTTTGGGAGCTCTGCAAATGTCCTGAAATTATATGCAAAATTTTGTGGCTTCTGGTGGTGGTAATGTGTGCATGTGGGCATTCTTCTGATATAAATAACCCATGGTCTTCGTCACAATCCTGATGGAATTCATGGCTCCCTAAAAGTTAAAAATCAGTGATGTAGACCTCAGAAGGTACAAGGTGCTTTGGAGTTGTTAACTAGTTCTATACAGCAGCAGTCCCCATCATTTTTGGCACCAGGGACCAGTTTAATGGGGGACAATTTTTCCATAGACTGGGTGGAGGAGGGATGGTTTCGGGATGATTCAAGCACATTACATTTATGGTGTACTTTATTTCATTATTATTAAATTGTAATATATAACAAAATAATTATACAACTCACCATAATGTAGAATCAGTGGGAGCCCTGAGCTTGTTTGCCTGCAACTAGATGGTCCCATCTGGGGATGATGGGAAACAGTGGCCTATTATCAGGCATTAGATTCTCATAAGGAGCACGCAACCCAGGTCCCTCGCATGCGCAGTTCACAGTAGAGTTTGCGCTCCCGTGTTAATCTAATCCTGCCGCTGATCTGCCAGGAGGCGGAGTTTAAGCGGTAATGCCAGGGATGGGGAGCAGCTGTAAATACAGGTGAATCTTTGCTCATTCACCCGCCTACCTCCAGCTGTGCAGCCCCGTTACTAACAATCCACCACCCAGTATTGGTCCGTGGCCCGGGATGTGGGGGACCCCTGCTTTACAGTACAGGAGCAAACCCAGTACCAAGCCCAAGACACTTGTATTTCCCCCACTTCTGTGCTTCAGAGAAAAGTGGCCTGGAGAAACTGTTCTCATCAAAGTACAGCTACTAAACGTGGAGACCTCTCCAGTCGTATTTGCATTTGACGCTGAAGGTAAGACGCTGACGAAAATGTTGTAGATCTTCAGAAAAGGACAGATATTTTCTGTGAAGAGGGAAGGTGGGAGTTTTCAAACTTACCTTGTAGCAGTTAGCCAGCCACACCACTGATAAGTGAAGAATGTGTATTCAGAAGTGGAAAATCATTTTAATGGAGTCACTTGAGGGAAAACAAAAGCTTCCTTTATATAATGGAATCTGCATGCATTTCTTTAAGCCCTAACATTTGAATGCTGAAGCACTGGAGTCCCCGTAGTTATTATCCCAAAACTCTAGTTCATTCACTTTTTATTCAAATGAGTTACTAAATCACACAATTGGAAGAAAGGCTCACCTTTTTAAAAAAAATCAGTATTTCATCTGTATAACCATTCATTCTTAGAATTGTGTGTTTATTCATTTTGCCATCCTGAAACATGGCGTCCTATTATCTAAACATTGATCAAGCTACAGCAAAATGAATAGAAACTGAAATATTTTTTAAATGTTTAACGTTCAGCTACTCAAAATCTTGACCCTCTGGTTTATCCAAGTTCTACTGATTGCTAGTGGCAACTTCTTCAGGGTGTTTTTTCTCCTGTTTATTTTTGTCAAATTTGTCAAAGATCAGTTCGTTGCAGGGTATGTGGTTTTATTTCTGGGTTCTCTATTCTGTTTTCATTGATATATATGTCTATTTTTACCCCAGTAGCAGGCTGTTTAGGTGACTATATCCTTGTAATGTAATTTGAAGTTGAGTATGTGATGCCTTCAGCTTTATGTTTTTGTTGTTGTTTGTTTTTGCTTAGGAATACTTTGGCTATTCAGGCTCTTTTTTGGTTCCATATGAATTTTAGGATTCTTTTTTCTAATTCTGTGAAATACGACATTGGTAATTTGATAGGAATAGCATTGAATCTGTACATTGCTTTGGGAAACATGGTTGTTTTAATAATATTGACTCTTCCAGTTCATGAATGTGGGCTGTTTTTCCATTTGTTTGAGTCTTCTACAATTTCTTGTATCAGTTTTTTGTAGTCCTACTTGTAGAAATCTTTACCTCCTTGGTTAAATCTATCCCTCGGTATTCTATTTTATTTTATCTTATTTTATTTGTAGCTCTTTTTAGTAAAATTGAGTTCTTGCTGTTGAACGCTGGCTTGATTCCTAGCTTGATTGTTGTTGCCGTATAGAAATATTGCTAATTTTTGTGAATTGATTTTGCATCCTGAAACTGTACTGAAGTCATTTACTAAATCTAGGAGTCTTTCAGAGAAATCTTTAGGGTTTTCTAGTGTAAGATTATATTAATACTATTCATGAACAGAGATAATTTTACTTCCTTTTCTCCAAATTGGATGCCTTTCATTTCTTTCTCTTGACTGATTGCTCTAGCTAGGACATCCAGTCCTATGTTGAATAGGAATGGTGAAAGTGGGCATCCTTGTCGTGTTTGAATTCTTAGAGGAAATGCTTTCAACATTTCCCCATTCAGTAGAATGTTGATTTGAGGGTTTGCCATGTGTGGCTTTTATGCCCACACATTGTGGCTTTTAAATCCACAATCAACATTCTACTGAATGGGGAAATGTTCCCCATTTTAAGGTATGTTCCTTTTATGCCTAGTTTTTTAGGGTTTTATTGAATGTTTTTTCTACATCTACCCAATTACAAGTAGTGAAATTGAATCAGGAATAAAATAGTCTCCCAACAAAAACAAAAAGCCCAGTAACCGAAAGATTCACAACTGAATTCTACCAGACAATACAAGGAAGAACTGATAACAATCCTACTGAAACTGCCCCAAAAAGTAGAGGAGCAGGGAGTCCTTTTTAATTCTATAAAGCCAGCATCAGGCTAAGAACAAAGCCAGGCAGGCACAGAACAACAACAGTATCCCTGATGAACATTTGGGTCAGAATTTTCAACAAAATACTAGCGAACCAAATCCACAGACCTCAAAAAGGTAGTACACCACCACCAACTGGGTTTTATTCCAAGGGAACCAAGGATGGTTCAACATATGCAAATCCATGAATGTGATTCACCACATACACAGAATTTTAAAAATCATATTTTATTTGATCTTGATGATTTAACTTTTATAATTTGTAATGCTTCTCTTTAGATCTGGTAGTACTCGTCATCTTGAAGATGACTTTTTAATTTAGCCACACCAGTTTTTTAAAGATAATTTTTGCACCTGGGTGTGGTGGCTCACACCTGTAATCCCAACACTTTGGGAAGCCAAGCAGGCAGATTACAAGGTCAGGAGTTCAAGACCAGCCTGGACAATATGGTGAAACCCTGTCTCTACTAAAAATACAAAAATTAGCTGAGCATGCTGGTGCGTGCCTGTAATCCCAGCTACTTGGGAGGCTGAGGCAGGAGAATTGCTTGAACCTGTGTGGCAGAGGTTGCAGTGAGCAGAGATCGCACCACTGTACTCCAGCCTGGGTGACAGAGTGAGACTCCATCTCAAAAAAAAAACAAAAGATAATTTTGGCATGACACAACTTTTCTCTTCCTTTTAGTTTCTACACGTCTGTATCTTTATGTTTAAATGTGTTTCCTCTAAAAATAATGTGCGCTCGGGACTTGTTCTTCATTCAGTCTGACAAAATCTGTCTTTTAATTTGGGCTTTTAGTCTATTTACATTAATGTAATTGTCAATACACTTGGGTTTAAGTCTAACATCTTGGTGTTTGATTTCTCCTTGTTCTAAATGCTTTTAATCCCTCTTTTTCTCTTTTTTCCCTTGTATTACTGAATAGAATAGATCATCTCTTTTTTACCTATCAATCTTTAAATCATGCATCTCTGTTAATTTTTACTGGTTGAGAGATTAGAATGTATATCTTGAGGTTACCTCAAGACTAACTTCAAAAAACATCTACTACTTTGCCAATAAGTAACAACCTTACAACAGTGTATTTTACTTATCACTCCCTGTCTTTTGCATTCTTGCTTTCACATAGTTGACTTTAACATATCCTGTAAATACTATATCACATTGTTACATTTATATTTAAATAGCCATATACTTTTAAAGATATTTAAAATATTTCTCTAGTCTCTTATCTCTGTAGATGAAATCCCTTCATAATTATTAACATGCTTACTCCTGATGTTCTTCATTCCTTTCTGCAAAATTGGATTTTTATATGATAGTCTATTCTTTCAGGCTAAAAAAAAATTTTTTTTTAAGAAATTTCTTGTAGGGTCTGTCTTCCAGATTTGTCTGTCTGAAATGCCTTTATTTTGCTTCAGTTTTGAAGTATATTTTTGCTGGATATTGAATACCAGATCTACTTCTTTTTTGTGGCTTTTTTTTTTTTTTTTAAGACAGAGTCTGGCTCTGTCACCCAGGATGAGTCCAGTTGTACCATTATAGTTCACTGCAGTCTTGAACTGCTGGGTACAAGTGATCCTACCATGTCAGTCTCCTGAGTAGCTGGGACCACGGGCATCACCACCATGCTCAGCTAATTTATTATTTTTTTGTAGAGATGGGGTCTCACTATGTTGCCCAGGCTGGTCTTAAACTCCTAGACTCAAACAAGCCCCTGCCTTGTGCTTGGATTACAGGTGTGAGCCACAGCACCCAGCCTTTTTTTTCGCCCTTAAAGGTGCTATGTTGTTGTTTTTAGTGAGAAGTCAGCTGCCATTCTCATCATTTTGCCTTTATGTGTCTTCCTCTGGCCACTTTCGAGGTTTTCTATTCACTTTCAGCAGTTTGACTTGATATGCCTTGATTTGTTTTTCTTTGCAGTAATCCTATTTGCAGTTTACTGAACTTCTTCGATCTGTTAGATAATTTCTTTCAAAAATGTTAAAGAAATTCATGGTTATTATCTCTTCAAATATTTCTTCTGTCCTAATTCCTTTCTCTTTTCCTTCTATCACACTGATTACACATATGTTACGACAATTCCTGCTGTCCTTCAGATCCTGGGCACACTATTTTATTGTTCATCTTTTTGTGTCTATTCATCTGTCTTCACATTTACTGATACTATCCAATGCTATTCTCTGTCTACTAGTATACCTATCAAAGGAATTTTGTTTTATCTCTATCAGTTTTTTTCCTTCATTTCCAGTTTTGCCATCTAGGCCCTTTTTCATAGTTTCCATCTCTCCACTGAAATTTCCCGTCTGTTCATGCAGGTTGCGAACTTTTTTCACTATACTATTTAACATATGTATCGTTTATTTTAAAGATGCCCTATAAAAATTCAACATCTGGGTTATATATTATCTAAGTCTGACCATTTTCCATCTTGATAATGAATCACATTTTTTATTCTTTGTATGTCTTATGATTTTTTTATTGAATGTCTAATACAAATAAAAACTAAAGTAATATTTTTACCTATACAAGGTCATGCTTCCTCTTTCTGGCCATTAATGTGTGGGTTATGTCAGTCTATTTCCAGGCAGTCTGTATTTGAAATGAGTCTGGGTTTTTTGTTTTTTGTTTGTTTGCTTGTTTTTTGGGATTGTTGCTTAAGTTAGATTCATTTCACTACTAGCTTAAAATTATATGACATGGGATTTGTAAGCCTTCAGCCTGTGCCTCTTTTCTCATCTCTCCTCTTTGTAGATAGGTCCTACCTGATACACTGTAAAGGAGCTGAACAGCCTGTAGTATTTCTCTCATAATTTTTGCTGTGATTTTTCCCTTCAAATGTCAGCAGGCCCCATGTGCTTCTGCCTCAGGAGTGTTTCTTTCAGCTTTCCTGCCCTACCTCCAGCTATATAACCATAGATTGTCACTGCTTCATAATCAGTAGACATGGTTTAGCATGTCCACAGGTTCTCTGATTTCTAAATCTATGTCTCAGATTTCAACAGGCCCTGTGAGCCTGTTTCTTAGGTGGGTAGGCAGATGTAGGGGTACTCTCAGCTCTCCTCTTCTTCCCCAGTGGTAGCCAATAGCTTCCAGGTATCCATGGCAAATACTGTGTTACCTGTAGGGTTTTTCTATATTTCAAGCCCTACCCTTAGATACTAGGAAGCCACGTACTTTATCTTTGTCTCAGTAAGAGTTGGCTATCCTGCACTGCCTCTAGTCTTTCTCAAAAACATTTGGTGAAGGCCTGTGGACAAAAATGCTGATGCAGACATCCTTTGTCCTTGTCATAACCTGGGATTCTAGACTGCCACACCAATATGCATTCAGACTTTCACTTTTAAAAATATATTTGGTTGCTTTTTATCAGCATTTACAGAATGTTCTACCCCTTTCAGGTGTTCTGTTAAGGAACAAAGCAAATATGGCTTCCTTCTCTCTCAGGAGGAGTTTGGCATTTAAAAAATTTTTTTATTTTATTTGTCTTTCCAATGGGCTTCAATAAACTGTGATTTTGTAGGTTAGAGTATCTTAATTATTTGGGTGGAGTGACAGTCTCTTGTGACTTTCCATATGCTGCAGGGAAAGATGAAGCAGCGTATTGGAATTTTTATACAACTTTGTTTTACTACTAATTGCTTTCTTACCTAGCATGCCTCACAAAGTAGAAATAGTCATAGCAAACATATGTTTAGTAATAATACTATTAACTAGCTCTTCATCTATGCCCGGCACTATCTTACGCATTTTAAATCTATTAACTCATGTATTCTTCATTGCAAGACAATCATTTAAATTCCAGTATTATCCTCATTGTAATGGAAAGAATATGACTTTCTAGAAGTTTGAGTAAATGACTCAATATATAAATAACTCAAATGATTCAATAAGAAAAAAAAGCAATCAAATAGAAAAATGGGGGAAAAATGAGTAACAATGAACATTAAAAATGTTCATGAATATATGGAAAGATATTCAACCATATTAGTCACATTATATTAAAACCATAGACCAGGTGTAGTGGCTTATACTTGTAATCCCAGCACTTTGAGAGGCCAAGTCAGGCAGATCACTTGAGGCCAGGAGTTCAAGACCTGCCTGGCCAACATGGTGAAATCCCATCTCCACTAAAATTACAAGAAAAAAATCAGCTGCGCGTGGTGGCAGGTGCCTGTAATCCCAGCTACTCAGGAGGCTGAGGCAGGAGAATTGGTTGAACATAGCAGGTGGAGGTTGCAGTGAGCCGAGATCACATCATTGCACTCCAGCCTGGGCAACAAGATCAAAACTCTGTCTCAAAAAAAGTAACTAATGAAAAATAAAAAATAATAATATTATTTCTTCCAGATGAACATAAAAAGCCAGGCAATGACAAGTGTTGTCAAAGATATAGGACAGGCCCAGTGTGGTGGCTCATGCCTGTAATCCCACCACTTTGAGAGGCCAAGGCAGGAGGATGACTTGGGTCCAGGAGTTTGAGACCAGCCTGGGCAACATAGTGAGATCCTATCTCTACTAAAAATGAACAGATTAGCCAGGCATGGTGGTATATGCCTGTATTCCCGCTACTCAGGAGACTGAGGTGGAAGCATTGTTTGTGCCCAAGAGTTTGAAGCTGTAGTGAGCCACAATCAGACTCCAGCCTGAATGAAAGAGTGAGATCTTGTCTCAAAAAAAAAAAAAAAGGAATAAAAAAGACAATGAGTACTCACATCTGTTAATAGTGGGCATGTCTATTCATGCATCACCTGGTAAATTAGTATGATAGCTTCAGTTAATCAAATTGAACATTTACATATCCTTAGCCAAACAATGCTACTACTTGGTATGTACTTTTGAGAATCTGTTGCATAAATACAACAACAAAGACTAACACATAAAGACTTTTTCAGAACCAGGATTCAGACCTAGACACTCTGACCTAAATTCTTGCTGACAGCTATTATATTATGCTAAAAGTAGTCATAAGTTCAGTTGTAAGATTTTTTACACAAGTGAGATCCATACCACACAGAAATCCAATGAGTTCCTTGGTAGACCTTAGAAAAAACAGAAATATACCGGGCAGATAGTTCGGAGTCAGTACCACCTGTAACTAAAAATCAGTCTCCAGGAAAATGAGTCATTCTCCAATTGAGTAAAGATGTGTGAATCCTTCAACAGCAGAGCAGACCTATTAGGAAGTAAACACCTATAATGAACTCTAATTGAACTGTTTAAGGTTCTAATTGGAGCAAAGTGGCCCCCTCTTTTGTGTTAAGTGTTGCTTTTGGATGCTAACAAAGTCCTTCTCCCTTAAAGACAGATGTTGTAACTAGGAATTAGAGAAAACCTATCAGTTTTACCTAGCTGATACACCAATGCAGTTCTAAATACTTAAACATGGAAATCATTCTTGTTTGTCTGTATTTATACAGAGCAGTCATAGCATGTGTAATTAATAGATCATCCAGTAAGAAACACTCTTGTGACCAATTAAACTCACTATATTTGAATACACAAACCATTCCAGCCAATGAAACATTCAAAATATTACTTTAAACCAGTTTGGTTATAACTATTAAGCCTATTAATGGATTCCAGAAACCATGTCTTGGGAAAGTATTGGCAAGCTTTCTGTCAAAGGAATGTCTAGTAAAGTATGTTCCAATAATGTTCCAAGATACTAATATTTTCTTTAAGTATTATGTTTAACTATAGAATTATATCCCCTACTGTCAGAGAATATTGCTTTATTTTTCTAAAGTTTCTGTGAACTGCACCTAAATTAAGTGGCAATAAATTGAATTTGGTAGCACCTGAGCTTAGTATATGACAAGTAATTTGTTTTCAATGAAATAAATTCAGTCATAGCCCTGTATTATGGCATAAGCATTTGTGGAGGAAAATCAGTGCTTATAATCAAGATCAACTCAAAAATAATATTTATTGTTATTGCATCTATCTGTGTGAAAAATGAACTGGGTGACAGTGCCGTGTCAGAAGCATTTTCCTCAACGTTATCGCTATTATCTAACCTTCCTTAAGAACCAACTCCAGTAGAGGTGGGAAAACATTTAGTTGTATTCTGCTGTGCTGAGCCCATTCAAAATGGCTTTTCTGTCTCACTCCAGTGGTTTCGTGAAGATGGGGATTGATCTGTGAATCTCTTGCATGGTATGTTTGAAATTTTTATATGAGTGTAAAGTGTCAGGTGGTGTCAAATGCTTCTCATTAACCAGGCAGCAGAGGGAGAGTCAGTTGACAAGGAGTTATCATTTTTATAAGATAAGACTCTGCTTTGATTTTTATGAACAGCAGGTCCTATTCTTTATTGCATGGTGAAGTCAAAGAAGCTAGTGTGGAATCCTTGATTTAAATATTATGAATGGTAAATGAAAGCAAACTCTAGCACATGCCGATTTTGCTAAAAGCACTCAGTTCATTGAACCTTCCTTGATTTCTTTTCTTTTTCATATTTTTCACTCAACCTTCGGGATTCAGCTTTCCTTAGTAAAATGTAAAGGGAACGTCTAACCAATTGTCTGTTCAATGGGCTACATCTGCTCCTAGCCACTAACAAAGTCAATCTGTTCTCGTCTAGCACCCAAGTACACATTCCAAACAGTATTGGTCCATGAGCCAAGAGTGAAAGAAATGCCCCATGGGACCACCATGCATGAGGATACATTTGTAAATCTGTTTTTCTCTTAAACTCAGTAATGCCACAAATTGTTTAGCAAGAAATGAAGCAAGTTAAATGAGACACGTTCATTTCCCAGATATTTTCCTGTTTGCCGTTTCTATTGTCACAGTCCATTTGATGAGCGTCTACACTAACACTGCTAAGCCCATGGATTTCCGTATTTTGTTAAGCTGGAACTTGGCAGGGACATTTTTATATATTGGAATCTACTTTACATTTTACTGCTGAAATGTTTTCATTGTCTGAAACTGACATCCTGTAGCTGTGGGAGTAGGAATGTTATCTTCAGGTCAAATTGCTGTAGGATGGAAGCATGGACCCATTTTTGGTTCAATGCAAATTCTATTTTGGGGTTCTGCATTAAGTGCCCATTGCCTTTGAGGTGATTATTGCCATTTTATTTTAAAAATGCTGATTGAGAGTTATAGCTTATTAAATTAAATTAGCTTTATTTAAAAGCATTCTCACTTGTATAATGATACACTATGTTTGGAATTCCAACTATGGGCTTGACAGAGGTAATACTGTTGAAAACTTATTCAGTGACACTGGCTAAAACACAGTAAGGCTGACCATATTCACAACCATCTCAACAGGTGTAGGGCCCACTGCAATGGGGTAATTACCCTTTGGGAAGGAGATTGGACTCAACTCTCAATACAGCATGGGCAAGCAGGAATTTATAGCCAAAGATAATGTGATAGTCAGTGCATGGAAAATTACCAAGAGGAAATGTCAGGGGTGAGGAAGATTTTAACTAAACCCACCTAAGAGGATTCTTGCTGAAGGCAGGCCAGTGTGATCAGACATTGCCTAGCAGATGGTAGAGGATGGGGAACCTGATCAGATATTGAAGATGATCAGATATTGAGGATGGGATGTTCTTGCTAAACTGACTTCACAGAGTTCTTTTCTAAAGCTGGATTTTACAAGCAAGTGCACAGATGTGCCTAGCAGAAGATTCAGAACACTGACTAAAGTTGGGCCAAGTAAACCATCTTTATCAATATCAAGCATGTATTTCATATTGCTGCTATCTTCCTTTGTACAACATAAAAAAAAACTGTTGACAGTTTATGTTGTAATTTTCTTTGATTTTCCATGATACTATAAAATAACCATCTATTGCATTATGAAAACATTACTCTTAAATTATCAAAATAGGCTTAAGTAAAAGCCAGTTAATTTTTGCCCCCATTATGGTGCTAAAAGCAATCATCTGAGGATATGGATATGAAAGTCTGGAAGATCCCTTTCCACTAATTCATGAGTTTAATTTGTACAGTTAATCAAACAATAGGCAATGTGTGTTTCCTCAATCACCTCCAAGTTCATTTGCCATTATTATTCCATAAGTTACTTTGCCAATTTTTCTAAAGTTATTATGGATAAAATCAGACAGATAGTAATTAGAAATCTGATCCAGAGATTTGTGGGAAGTTGTCTAAATCTATTGAATAACTTTTCTATTCAGCGTGGCAGAAGCCATTTTGATGTTGGGAAGGCCATCTCATATTTTATTTCTTCTCTTTATTACAAAGATAAATTTTTTTTGTTTGTTGTTGTTTTTTGAGGAAATATTTAAAGTCTTTCTTTGGACATTTTCCCAAAGTACAAGGATCTTTCCTTCAGTTTTGCTCTCTATTAAATTATAAATATATCATTGAATGGTATTTTAGTACAATAGCCCAAACTCAATTATTTAGATGCCCAGAAAACCAGAAAAAAAGTTTTTTAAGGGTTTGAAGGAAAATTTGTTTTTAAGCAGTAAACTTTTTCAATATTAATATGAATTAAAAGTATAAACCAGAAAACAAGAAAGCATTTGAAGTATTTAACAGAATATTCATTTTTAAGCTCCTTAAAGCACTTGAGGAACATCTACTGACTTATTGTACTTACATACAAATAATTGATGTGCTAATTACAAATCTTTCTTGTCTGGTTTCTTTCCCTCCCTTTTTCAACCCTAAAGCCTCATTAGTGAAGTTCTATTACAGGTTTTGATGTTATTACAACTTCAGAAAACCCAAACCAAATGTCATGTGTCTTTTTCAAAAGAAACACAGCATGCATCATAGTGAACAGGACTCCTTCTGATTTTCTGTGATTTCTGTGATGGAATTTTTATTTATGTCAAGATCAAGGTCAGCAACACGTGATTTTGCTGCATAATCACAGTTGTGTGCAAAGAAAAGTCTACCAGCCTATTTATTCTTTGATCTATCCCACAAAAAGGGAACTTAAAACTATAAAATTGCAACATTTTAGAATTGGAAGGTCCTTAGAGATAATCAAGCCCAACCCTTTTGTTTTAACTAGATTTGATGTAGAGGAAATTGAAACCTAGAGAAATTAAGTGACCTGTTAAAGGCTACCCACGCAAAAATACAGTTTATCATTATTCTGTAGATAGTAAAATTGATCCCTATGTTTGGGATTGGAAAATACCTCACATTTACTCATTGCCTGCTCTGTGTTAGGCATAGCTTAAGTGTGTTCCCAAAATACTCTAACTTAAAATACCTTGGAACTCAATGAAGTAGGTTTGGCTATAACCGTTTGTCCGAAGAGAAACCTGAAATTTAAGAGATGTTGAGACAGGGTTATAAAGCTGGTAAAATTTAAAGTAGAGATTCAGATCTATGCAGTCTAACAAGAGACCTCTTTTGATATCATGAAGAAAATATGATTTTCTGTAAGATTTCCAGTGTCATTTTCTTTCTCTAGGAAACTTATATCAGCAAGTGATGTTCATTTATTTGTTTCTCCATATTTTTGCCTTGTAAAGCCTACTACTAATTAGCAGGTCACTGGAGGTGTTCAAACAAAGATAAGAGTCATCTATTAAAGAGTTTTGCAAATGTTGAGTAGTACGGATATAGCTTCTAAGATGCTACAAATTTTAGGTGCTTTTGAAATGAATTTCACTAGGATACAGTATTGAGAATAATTCTTGCAGAGTTTCTAGTTTGAACCATATGTGCATTACCAATACAATTTTAAAATTAAGGCAGTTTTATTGTGGTTGTTCTTCAAATTGTATTTCAAAGGTCCATATTTCTCTCCTAATTTCTCATTTTTTTAAGGTTTTATTGGTTATAGCATATCAGAGTAGTTATGAGAATGCTATCATTTGAAAACCAGACATCAGAATATCGGAACATTTTTTTGTTTTCTAAAGAAAAAAATATTAATAGTGATACTTAGCCTGGGTTCTCCCTGCCTCCCAAAACAGAAAATGAGGCAGAGGTTGATGTGCAGGTAGTTTATTCGAAAGAACACGGTAATGGATAGAGTTGTAAAACATAGAATAAAAAAGTACTGGGATGATTGTCATGTTGGACACTGAGCTTGGTAGTTATGGAGACAGAATTTAGTCTCCTTCCTTTACCTTCTGAATAGCCACATGAAATGCTTCTCAGAGCTATCTACCAGGGGGTGAGAAGAGGGGAGCATTTATCCACATACATTTGTTTCCTATGCATTTTCTGGTTGCACAAGTAGAACACCGAGTGATTCCCACAGGTTCCCCACTTTGTGTTCAGAGAAGTCCTGAGACAAGAAGCAGGAGGAACACCAATGTGAGGTCAGGGCAAGTTCCTTTACATTGTCACTGCCCAAAGTTGGTGAAAGCCTGCTCAGAACTGGTCACTGTGAAGCAAGAGAGCTCAAGAGGATTTACAGTGAAATACATGAGAGGTCCATTTCAAGCGCTGATTATACCTTTTCATTTTATTTCTCATCCTATATTTCTGAAAGACAGAAAAGCACATACAACACAACAGGAAGAGAATCTACAGCTTTAAACTAACAGGTACCCTCCAGTTTGAAGCATGACTTGCTTACTTAAATTCAGAACTAACTGGTTGTGTTGTGTGGAAAAATTCATTGGAAATGTCATGGGGAAAGAGAGACAGCCTAATAGACTCATGGGATCAGAGAAATAGAAGGGATATGAAATGTCGTTTAGTCCATATGCTGCCCTGAAGCATTAACTCACAACATATTTTATTATCTTGACATTTAAATATAGTCAATTGGCACAATTACTTTTCAGAGCAAAGTTTTACTTACTTTCTTGGATAGGCTATCAGTGCTGATTGCTGGAGCCACAGAATACATTCAGAAAGTTATTTGAAGAGCCCAGAGCTACCAAATTACCTTTTGTAGGAATGTAAATTCTTACTTAGAGGTAAGATTATTCCATGACTAAGAACTCAACAAATAAGTTGCAGGTGAAAGAACAGGAACATTACATATGTTTTCCAACAAAAACCTTCTATGATGTTTTGTTTAAATATGAATTCATGGTAAAATTCACTCTGATTTGTTTTTAAACTCCAGTCCTTAGGCAAAAATGAAACCAACATCCCCACTCGTGCTTTTGGTGAGTTATGTGCATCTCATTTGGAATCTCTTCCAGAAATATTTTACTGGCTTCTTCTTGGGCCCATATTTTTGGAATTCTCTGTTTGCAATCTATGTGTACCACTTCAGACTTCATTCAACAAAACACATACATACAGGCATGCATACAGGCATGTATACATACAAACATGCATGCATTAGCTCCCCTAACTTAAAAAGTTCATAGAATTTCTAGCTTTAGTTATGGCTAGGATCTAATGTTCAAGCGATGTCATTAGGATTCCCTCTATCTCTTAACTCTGCTTTCTCCATAGTGGCTGAATTTCCAAATGTGAGTGAGCACCAAGAATTTCGGATGTATGTTCCATTAGCTTAGCAAAGTCAGTGGCTCTAGAAAAAGTCCCAGAAAATACTTTGATTGCTTATTGTGACACTTGTCTATTGTTGAGGCCAGGAAAATGGAATGATTCAATTGGCCAGGACTAGTACACACGCCGACTCTTAGAACAAGAAGGTAGAGTCACCTCCTTCCTGGCTACATAGACTGACATTAGAGGGGCCAGTGAATCTTTAAAAGTAAATCTGGGTGTTGTTACCAAAAGAGGAATGTTTGGTTTGTTTATAAGATAAACCACTTTATATATGACAAAGAGCTTCATCTAATTCAGATTCCACCATCCAAGATCAAATAAAAATTAAGATATCTGCCCAATAGAGGAAAACAAACAAATGCCTTAAGATAAATAGTAGTAGTACTTTTGAAATCTGCTTCCATTTTCATACTCAAAACATATGGTTATCTATAGTAATTCTGCTGCAGACTTTTGTGTTTATAAATGAATTAAATGTGCAAATTAATAAAATTCTATCATGGTTCATCATGAATAATGAATAGTTACAAATTCCTCAATGAAAAAAATAGATGTGCTGTATTTTAAGCATTTCAACAGAAACAGAAGTGGGAATCCATTAATACGTAGTCTATGTATTTTTTTCTTTGTGTTTGATCTGTTATAGAAAGCAAACTGCAATGTTGTTAAATAAAATGAATGCAATTGAGAGTATGCAGGTATGGACATTCTCCTACTGTCACATGTTATCTGTCATTTACATGGGGATGAAATAATGTCTCCTGCTTTGAAAGAAAATTTCCAAAGTGCTGAAACAATTTTACACAATTCATGGTGAATGTAAAAATAACCTACAATAGGGTCTTATGCCAAATTAGGCAGCACTTTAGAGAAGCAGGGAATAAAGGCTCAAAGTGAGAGGGAGCTGGGAAGGGAGCATTCTCCTCCTTGTCAGAATAATTGGTTCATTAAATGGAAGGAGAGAAGGGGAAGAGATAAAATGGGAGGAGAGTTCCCACTATTAAATATGTATTGCACAAGGTCTCTCTCTCAACTTGCTTTGCAGCATCATAGCTGATGTACACAGACCCTAATAAGCAACAAAGTGAATAGGGAGTTGGACTCCCAATTGTTCAGTTCTGTTTTTTCCAATCATAAATAGGAGGGTGCACCAGTTTCCCTAATCCCAGGGATCACGTCCCAAAGCTAAGCAAAAGGAAAAAAGGACTGATTAAAGCCACAGCAGTCAAGACCTTTGTGCAGTTGTAATATGTGGGTGTATATAGACACATGCCCAAATAAAGAGCATACATGTGGTCAGTGGAGTGCTGCGAGCAAGCCTCTGGGTTGAATAGTGCCATTATAAACATAAGTCATCATTAGTAGCCAGCATAAATAGGTTGGCCTGTCATGGGGTTAAGATCTGTGATCTGCTGGGACTTGCTACTCTTCAGAGCATGTGACAGCAAAATCTGTCTTGAGAATACATCCAAGGGCCCATGGAAAAGTGGTTTCTCATAGACATGGTCTTTAATTAAAGTGGTTGTTGTAGAAAGAAGGTCATCAATCAGAGGTGACCCTTGGATCGAGTTTTGATCTCCAACTAACTGTTCAGTTTTATTCAAGGGACAAAGAGTCAGGAGGGGACCAGAGGGAATAATATCAAGGCAGGAGACACATTTACTTCTGATGTGCAAAACCATAAAAGGTTCAAAGTTTGGGTTTTGGTTCAGATAAAATCCTAAGGGTTCAGATGGTTTTCTAAACCCTCTGAACCTCATGAATGTAGAGAACCAGCTGAAAGAAATCTCGCAAGAGCACAACAGTCCTTGGCATGTTTGCCCACTTCACTGAAAAATCTGGCAAGAAAAATACCATCAGCAATTTAGGCAAGTCCAGCCAGTTGACAAAGAAAAGTGTGCCTTAAGGGCCCCGTGAGGCTGCTTTCCCAGATTGTAGCTACTATTTGCCTAAGGAAAATGAGAGTAAAAATGAAGGCATGAATGCGGCACATAGCATTTAAAATAGATCTGATCGGGAAAGGAGAGACTGGAAGGAATCACAGAGTCATAGTTGATTGAGATTAAAAACAAACCAAAAAACCTCAGAGCAATGAAGATTTCACATAGCAATTCATCCCCCCAAAGCATGCTTGGGCTCCCGTGTTTTCTGGCTTTTCCACTTTTAGAATAAAACCTTAGAGAGAGTCATGCTGACCAAAAAAAAAAAAAAAGCAGTCAGACAAGAGTCAGCCCAAATCTTCATAGCAGCCTACTTCTATTTCATCCCTTCCTTTCCGCATTTCTGTTTCTTCTCATGTGAAGCATAGAGCTGACCATGGACAAATCTGAATAGCCAGAGTTTCTTCTCTTTTTGCATCCTCTCATTCTGAGGCCTCATAGGTTGCTCTTCTGGCCACCTGGCACCCTCTTTCTCCGATGAGATTACCCAGGGCTTCTCAACCAAGTTGTGAGAGATGGGACAGTTCTTCAAAGTTTACATCTTAGACTGCATTATAAGGAGTTACAATCTCTTACTCTATGGCCATTATCTGCTATTAGCATAAACATATACCCATGTATATATATATTCTCCAAATAAGCTACATCTTAAATCAGCTACCTTGACCCTCTCCGGCATGTCTGAACAGAACTGGGCAAGCTCCAAACCCTGGTGCATGTCATTCCTTATTTGGAAACCTTCCTGATCTTCTCTGGACTAGCTTCCTCTTCTTTGTCTTCCTCCTTGTCTTCTTTCCCCTTATCTATTCAGAAAATTTCCAAGTTTTTAGCTAATGAGCTCAAGCATAGAATGTGAGGCCCCATTCCAGCCAATGGAAACTGGACACAGCAGTAGGGCGATTGCATCAGGTTATGAAAGTTATAAACATCCCTGTCTCCTTTGTTCATGTGTGTGTGCTCATGTGGCAAAACTGCCAGGAGTTGCAGGCTTCCTGCAGGAAGTAAACTAGCCTTGTTAAGTGATCCATTGTAAATCAGTGTGGATTTCCTTCCTGCAGGAAGTAAACTAGACTCGCTTAGTGATCCATTGTAAATCGGTGTGGATTTCCTTCCTGCAGGAAGTAAACTAGACTCGCTTAGTGATCCATTGTAAATCGGTGTGGATTTCCTTGCTGTAGGAAGTAAACTAGACTGGCTGAGTGATCCATTGTAAATCAGTGTGGATTTCCTTCCTGCAGGAAGTAAACTAGACTGGCTGAGTGATCCATTGTAAATCAGTGTGGATTTCCTTCCTGTAGGAAGTAAACTAGTCTCGCTGAGTGATCCATTGTAAATCAGTGTGGATTTCCTTCCTGTAGGAAGTAAACTAGTCTCACTGAGTGATCCATTGTAAATCGGTGTGGATTTCCTTCCTGCAGGAAGTAAACTAGTCTCGCTGAGTGATCCATTGTAAATCGGTGTGGATTTCCTTCCTGCAGGAAGTAAACTAGCCTTGCTGAGTGATCCACTGTAAATCAGTGTGATTTTTACCTACGTGAGAAACCCATCTCCAACACAAAGATTTCTCTCACCCTTTGTAATTCTGGGTTTTCTCCTTATTTACCCATAATAATCTTGTGTAGTTGAATTTAGCATTATAGTTGAAATGGATATGATAAGGCAATTCATAGTCAGGTGTCAATTTTAGAGAATAGCCTCATGTGGTTTCTCAGGTAAAGGCCTTTTTGTGAGAATAATTTATCAGGAAACTGAAAAAATAATATGTCATACTAGTGAGGAGGAATCCTTAGGGTAGAGGGCACTGAAATTCCACTATGTATATGACTGTATTGGACAGTTGCTCTCATCTTCCACCTGGACCCTCCCACCCATCCCTCAGCTACTGGGACTAAGCACTAGCAGAGGTCTCACAGCTGCATCTCTCACGGGATCCTGCCCTTAACCTCAGAGATCCACCTCACCAGAGCCCTCTCCCAAGGGCAGCTGTGGCCAAAGATTGACAGACACGGGAGTGTAAATCCCCGACACCGCCTCATCCCAGTTGCCTCAATTTGCGATAACTCTGGGGAGCCAATCCAGTTTCTAACATCCACACATCTACCCTCCCCCTCCCAGCCCCCACCCCCCGCCAGCATACACACTCCCTTTGTTTTTGGATTCACTGATAACTACAATATCAGGCTCTTCTTTCTCTACCTTCTCCTGCCGTCCTTACTTGCTTATAGAGTGTCTCCTGAAGTCACTCTCCAAGGAAACCTTCTGTTCTGTTTCCAAAAAAGCTCAATGTAAAACAGTGCTTCTCCTTGCATTCTTAAGGAGCTCAGTCAGTTTCTCATAAATACTACTGTTTAGCAGAATATTGCTGCAGATAGCAGAGTAGCTAACACCTTTCACTGGGAAAAGGGGAGGTGCCGTGGGGGTTGCTGAAACCAAGATTGCTTGGGGAAGAGTGAATAGAGGTCACTAGGGGGCCTTGGCAATTATGGGTGCGTAATAATGGGTCTTAGCATACCAGAGGAAAATCCTCACCTCTGTCAGACAAGCCATCATTCCATTTTCACCTCCAACCTGCAAATTTCAAAATCGATCCTTACTTTTTATATGTGCCCTGGATGTTGCAGGTACAAAAACATTTCAGAACAAATGTGATCTGATCATTTTCCTATATAGAGAGATCCTAATTATCACATTTATCCATTTTATTTCTTTTGAAAGGTTTTTAGAGGTTGTATATCAATGACATCCCTTCCGAAGGATTTGCATTTGAAAGGCTGTTGTTCAAATTTAATTCACATTTGACACAATGTTTTCTCTTGCAGAGCATTACAGAATATCTGAAAATCAGTTTTTAGCAGTCTCTATTCTATATCCCTCTGATCATCTCTCTTTTTATTAACGGTATATTCTAAGTGAATTTCATGTGTGTTGTGGAAGTGAAAAAAAATCAGAAAATGTTCATATCCTTTATTCAGTCCCATTTTGATTTTTAAACTGCATTTCTGTATTGTCTCTCCCATGGGGGAGTGCTGCCAACAGGAGCCTGCAAGACAGTGTCTCTGGGCTTCCTGGGGCTTCAGGCATCCAGAATAAGAATCTACCCAAAGGGAGCACAGTGCCTTGTTGATAGAGAGTCACCATTAATATCTACCTCTGACTCTTTGCTCTTCTCCTGTGAGAGCAAGCCTGTATGAAATCTCTCCACATGCCCGGATGGTTTGTTTTGCACGTCAAGCTCCAACAGCTCTCAGTGAAAAACCAAGGTTACATCCTCAAACCCAGGCTGAAAAGAGGGCTCTCTTTAAGGATAGCAGAATGTTCAGATTTGCTCCTGGCTAATCCTGTTATCTTAGGGGGAAAATGGGGATATTGATAGAAGAAGCCCCTTTCTTTAGGAGGGCTGTCCAGTAAAGCGATGAGAGACAGCTGGAATTGCCAGCTATTTGTTTTGTATGTTTTTGTATGTAGTTTTCATATTAGAAAATGTTTTGTCCCCATAGTTAGATGTTTTTTTTCCTTGCCCTTGGTAGAGAAATACCAAAATCCAGATGCAAATGCAGGGTACAAAGTAAACTGCAGAATGGTGTGCTGTCTCCGTATCATTGCTCATTTTATAGGTTTTGTCAGTTTCTGAAAAACGGTGGAAGATAATTGGCCTGAGATGTAAAGCCACACTTGGCTGTTCCAAGGAACAAAGGAAGACAGCTTTAGCCCACAAGGCCATACTTTGTGAAACATACTCTTCCTTTTTAATAATGAGCTGATACACAGTGCTTCTCCTCAGCGCTGAGAAATCTGTAGATTTCCCCCTGCAATGTTGTACAAGGCATTTAAACTGGTGCCATTTGTAATGCCGTGGCCGGTCTCATTGAACAAGGAGAGCCTACACTTGTTATCTTAACGAAGGCGGAATGACTGTAGCACTCCGGCGTGGCTGTGTGAGAGCCGCAATATCCTTCCAACATATTTAACCTTAGGACGATAGCATCAGAAACAGCAATAGCAAATAATCAGGACCCAGAAGCTGTCATCCCAGCAACTATCATGATCTGCTGGGTGTATTCAATGTTTCCTGTTTAGAAGTGGGCAAATATTTGTCAAGAAATATAAATATGAAAATCTAACTGAGGAATTCAGGTCATGCCCAAAAGGCAGAACAAGTAGCCAATAGTTCCCATGGGAATCATAAACATTTTGTCATGAACAAAAGACATCCCTCATTCAAACCTGACCACCCTGCTGCACTGTAGGCACCACAGCATTGACAGAAGTGACTGTGGTAACACCTCTTTCATTCTTATTTCCTCATTTGAACTCAATCACCATTTTAATTTTTCTTTTCTTTTTTTTTTTTTTTTTTTTTGAGACAGAGTCTTGCTCTGCCGCCAGGCACCAGGCTGGAGTGCAGTGGTGTGATCTCGGCTCACTGCAACCTCCGCCTCCTGGGTTCAAGCAATTCTCCTGGCTCAGCCTCCCAAGTTGCTGGGACTACGGCTCGCGCCACCATGCCCAGCTAATTTTTGTATTTTTAGTAGAGACGAGATTTCACCATGTTGGCCAGGATGGTCTCAATCTCTTGACCTTGTGATCCGCCCGCCTCAGCCTCCCAAAGTGCTGGGATTACAGGCATGAGCCACCACACCTGGCTACCATTTTAATTTTTCTTTTAAAATCTCACTCATTACTACATGTTATTTTTTCCCATAATTTACTTGCCTTCTTCCTGATCTACTCTGGATACAGCAGTGAGAGCTATCTTCTTAAAAGTAAATTTGATTACATTACCCCGTTAAGAATCTTAAGAATCTCCAATGGCTCCCACAGGTACTTAGCATGAAATCAAAACTCTTCACTACAGCCCAAGACTTGGCATGCCATGTGCTCGCCTCTCCATTATTCATCTCTCACACTGCTTTCCCCTTGTTCATTCATCCAGGAACACAGACTTTCTTTCTTCCCCTAAGACACACCCAGAGCCTCCTGCTCCTGGGTCTTTATGCAAGTAAACTTCTCCCTATTCTTACCTCAAACTAATTGTTTGCTGGGTTTCTTCTTACTGCTCAGGTCTCAGCTAAATGTTACCACCCATTTGAAGTCTTACTTAACAAACTTGCCCAGGGTAGATGTTTCTCACTCCCTGTTACTTTGAATGTAAGCTTTGAGACGGTCTCTTCCACGGCAGATACAATCATTCAAATTATTTTATACATTTGTTTTTCTACCTTCTGTCAACTATGAACTTCCTGAAGTCAAAGAGGAGGACCTTCCTCTCTTAGTCCCTTTCTACCCTTTGTTTCCAGAGTCTACAACAGTACCTGGCACATATCAAGTGTTTTGTAAACATTTATCAAATAAATAAATGAGTTTTCATGTGACCTACTATATTTAAATCTTACTTTATTTTTTTTTCTTTGTTTGGCCCCCTAAAGGTTGGAGCTTGCTGAGCATCACATCCTATCCTCAGGCTCAACGTTTCTGTGAGCTTATGAAATCCCTACCCTTCCCTTTTACTACCTTGTGTATTTCAATAGAGAAGGGCAAAGCCAAAGTAACGTCATTGAGCACACAAGAGGGCTCCACAAATGGGACGAAAAATAACATATGATAGAGGGCAGCAGCATGGTTCTGTGTCTTCTCAAAAGGCTCCTAACCACATGAGAGCAGACACAAGCTAAGAAGATGGGGGAGAGTCACTTGCTTTTGCAGTTCACCTGTTTATATTCTGTCAATTTCAGCTCTTGAGTCCTTATAGGCAGGATCTTGTCTATGGTTATTATGGAGGTGTCACCTAATGAAGGTTTAGTATTTTATAAACATTGACTGTTTTGTGGTAAATTTTATTTGTCAGGACAGGGACCTTCAAGAATCACAGATGATAAGCTTGACTTGAATCAATGATGTTTTAATTAGTTAGATGACCTTGACTACTATTGGCCAGAGTTTCCTATGTACATTTTCTCAAACAGCTTTTATAGTAATAATTACTCTAGCGATACCAGGTGGACTCACCGTCTGAATGTGAACAACCAGGCCATTTTTTAGTAGTTGAATAGACCTAAAACATACAGTAGAAGTTTCTTCTGTTTTTTTTTAATATGCAAAGTCCATTTATTCAATTAACATTTGTTATAGTGGACACTATTTGTTGATGGTACAGAACACAAGGAGAAATAGTGCTTGCCTTTTTGCTTTATCCTGTTTAAACCAGAAAAATAGACAAAAAGAAAAAATACATATACACAACTACTTAGTACTATATAGCGCAATCAAATTTACTTATTAAAAAGTATGTCTGATACCACCCTGGCATAATGAGTGGTTTTATTAAGATTGCAATGTTTATAGAATTAGGGATTAAGCTGATGACAAAAGTATGTTGTACTTGGGTTTTAGCCAACAGAAAAGCTTTGAATTTGAAAATCACAGGAGGCCAGCAAATCTGACTGGAAACCATTGGTAAAGCATTTACGACCGTGATGTTGGATTTGAATTTTTATTTGCTTAGTTTTTCTGTGATAAATCTGGGAGAGTATATTAAAATTGCAATTTTTAATATAACGAAACTAAACACTTTTTAAATAAATAGAAAGTGTGTAAGAAAATGTCATGATTTATAAATGAATTTGTAACACGGTGACCATCGCCAGAATGCATATTTAGAGTATACTGGTCTGTTACAGTCATTATCACAGGAGTAAGGTATGTTGATTTGACAATGTATTTTTATCAATATTTGCATATTATGTTAAGTATCCACATTGTGTGAGTCTATGTTTAGAAGCCTATATTTGTGAAGAACTGAAAAGGTTCTGAGATTTTACCCTACTTTCAAACTAACAAGGTAACTTGTCACACTTTCATAGATACTGGCAGAGACATTAGACTTCTGGGTCAAAGACACATAATCTTATTCCTCACTGCATTGCAGGCAGCATAACTTCACATTTGCATGACTTCTTAATGCCCAAGTCCCATAGCAGTGATAAAACGATGGGCCCAGGTGGATCGTATCTCACATTGTGGGTCTGTGTCATTCTGAGAAACATTGACCTTAGGAAACCTCCAACCACTCTTTGTCCCAGAGGCAGATATTATCTTTCTTATATTGTTCAGGAAAAAACAAAGTCTGTCCTTTGCCCCAGAGGGAGAAATTATTATCCAAAGTCTGGCTGGGTGCAGTGGCTCATGCCTGTAATTGTAGCACTCTGGGTTGCCAAGGCAGCCAGATCACTTGAGGTCAAGAGTTTTAAACCAGCCTGGCCAACATGGTGAAACCCTATCTCCACTAAAAATAAAAAATAAAAAAAATTAGCTAGGCGTCGTGGCACGTGCCTATAATCCCAGCTACTTGGGAGGCTGAGGCAGGAGAATTATTTGAACCTGGGAGGTGGAGGTTGCAGTGAGCTGAGATCACATCACTTCACTCCAGCCTGGGCCACAGAGCAAGACTTGGTTTCAAAAAAATTAAAAGTTATTCTGCTATATAAACATTCTTGAAAAGATAGTCTGGGACAAAAGCTGTCACAAGTCATATGCAAATGCCATGAAAAATTGCCTTGCAACAGTATCGACCACTACTAAATCGTGCTAAAAAGATTCTCAATTTTGACCTATACTACTTAAACAATGACTAAAAGGCATAAATAGGACAGTTTATATTTACAATTTGAATCAAGGCTTTTACATAAGAAAATAGTATTTAAACTTCAAGGTTGAGAAATCACATTCTAACATTTTTTAAATGAATGTAAGCTCAGCTTTTGTATACAATAAGTGATTATCTTTCTCACACAGAGACTAAAACTGTGATCAGAATGTTTATTCTAGAAATTCTGAAATATTTAATTTCTGAGACAGATAAAAATTGCTTCTTTTAGAAAATGTAAAAATTTTAGAATCTTAAAACACAAACTTCTAGAAATTCTGTTATGTCAGAGATTTTGGCATGTTTATTAGAGTGATTTAAATAAAACATTCTCCATGAACAGCAGAGTTATTATTAATTTCAGCACCTAGATTCTGCCCTGAAGAAGATGCAGAAACACAAGCCCCCATGTTGCAATGTCCTGTGGTTTGTTGGAATGTTTTGCTTAGTGCAATGATTATAGAGAAAGTAGAGATTTCCAACAAACACTAGTAACAGAAAATCACTCACTGTGGTATTTTCAGTTTTAGTTCATTTTCCATACTTCTATCAAATACTCTTACAATGCCATTTCCAGGGAGTTGGAAAATGAGTCATACATGATATTGACCATGCGCTCTAAGAATTCAGTCTGTGAAAAGATGTGTAAGAAAACTACATTGATTCAGCCCTAATGTACTGTTCATTTCCTAAATTGTGAGAAATCCTTATGAAACCAAAGCATATTTGAGATTAATTAAGAGGAAGAAAAAGAAGATGCCTTCTACACATAACTAGAATTTCTTCACCCTCAGCAACACCAGTTGAATTCCTTAATGAGAAATGGCTTGATGCAAACGTATAGTAAGCCAAATTTAACTTTTTCAAGTTTTTCTTTGTGACCTTGGGAAGTTACTTAACCACTGTTTGCCTCATTTTTTTCATCCTGAGAATGGAGATAATGAGACTATCCACTCAATAGTATTGTTGCAAAGTATTAAGAAAAATAAAAGGAACTTGCAACAGCAGCAAGCCCAAAGCTAGCATTCAGGAAATATTAGATATAATGATTGTGGTTGTTGATTTAAACGTTTCATTTTCAAAAGTTTTGTACCTGATGACATTAGTGCAATGTGTCCATGGAAGTTAATTTACATTATGTATATAAAAAACAATGCTAGTGATGCAGTTTCAACTTTATTTTTTGAATCAGCTTTATTAAAATATAGTTTATATACCATAAATTCACTCATACATTGAATGAACTTTGATGTAGAGATTGTGTAAAAACAATTTGATGGCTTTTAGAGTATTCATCAAGTTGTTTAACCATAACTATAACACAATCAATTTTAGAATATTACATCACTTTTTTAAAAAAATGTGTATCTATTGTCATTACTCCCCATTTTCTCCAGTCCTCCTCCACCCTGCTCTAGGCAACTACTAATCTACTTTTTGTCTCTGTAGGTTTGCTTATTATGCATATTTTATGTAAGTGAAGTAATTGAATATGTGGTCTTTTGTGACTGGCTATTTTCACTTAGTTAATATTTTCAAGATTTATCCCTATAATAGCATTGACACTGTATTTCTTTTTTGCCAAATAAAAATACACCTGATAGGGTTTGGCTCCCACCCAAATCTAATCACAAACTGTATTTCCCACATGTTGAGGAAGCGACCAGGTGGGGGGTGATTGGATCATAGGGGCAGTTTTCCCCATAGTCTTCTCATGAAAGTGAGGGAGTTCTCATGAGATCTGATGGTATAAAAGGGGCAGTTTCCCCTGCCCACTCTCTCTCTCCTGCTGCCAGTAAGATGTGTCTTCCTTCCCCTTCACCTTCCACCGTGATTCCTGAGGCCTCCTCAGCCATGTGGAACTGTGAGTCAATTAAACATCTTTCCTTTATAAATTATCCAGTGTCAGGAATTTCTTTTTTTTCCTTTGAGACAGAGTCTCCTTCTATCGCCCAGGCTGGAGTGCAATGGCACAATCTTGGCTCACTGCAACCTGTGCCTCTGGGTTCAAGCAATTCTCCTGCCTCAGCCTCCCAAGTAGCTGGGATTATAGGCATGCACCACAACGCCTGGCTAATTTTTGTATTTTTAGTAGAGACAGGGTTTTACCTTGTTGGCCAGTTGGTCTCAAACTCCTGACCTCAAGTGATCCACCCTCCTCAGCCTCCCAAAGTGCTGGGATTACAGACGTGAGCCACCATGTCTGGCCTCAGGTATTCTTTATAGTAGTGTGAAAATGGTCTAATACAGAGAATTGGTATCAGCAGAGTTGGGTATTACTATAAAAAAGATAGCTGAAAATATGGAAGCAACTTTGGAACTGGATAGCAGGCAGAGGTTAGAACAGTTTGGATGGCTCAGAAGAAGCCAGGAAGATGAGGGAAAGTTTGAAATTTTCTAGATACTTGTTGAATGGTTTTGACCAAAACGCTGTTATTGATAATAGACAATAAAATCCAGGCTGAGAAGATCTCAGATGGAGATGAGGAACTTATTGGGAACTAGAACAAAGGTCATTCTTGCTATGCTTTTGCTGAGACATTGTCAGCACTTTGCCCTTGCCCTAGAGATCTGTGGAACTTTAAACTTGAGAGAGATGATTTAGGGTATCTGGGAGAAGAACTTTCTAAGCAGCAAAGCATTCTAGATGTGACCTGGCTTTTCCCGAAAGTGCATAGTTATGAGCATTCACAAAGAGATGATTTGAAATGGGAACTTATGTTTAAAAGGTAAGCAGAGCATAAAATTTTGGAAAATTGCCTGTAATCCCAGCACTTTATTTGGGAGGCCCAGGCAGGCAGATCACTGGAAGTCAGGAGTTCGAGACCAGCTACTCACGAGACTGAGGCAAGAGAAGCGCTTGATCCCAGGAGGCAGAGGATTTGGTGAGCTGAGATCACACCACTGCACTCCAGCCTGGGTAACAGAGTGAGACTCTGTTTCAAAAAGAAATTTGAAAAATTTGCAGCCTGACTATGAGGTAGAAAAGAACAACCTGATTTTTGGGGGAGAAATTCAAGCTGGCTGCAGAAATATGCATAAATAATGAGAAGCCAAATGTTAATAACCCCAATGCAATGGGAAAATGTCTCCAGGCCATGTCAGAGATCATCGAGGTAGCCCCTCCCATCACAGGTCTAGAGGCCTAGAAGGTGCCAGCTTCACCTTCTGCTGTGATTATAAGTTTCCTGAGGGCTCCCCCTGAGCTGTGAGTCAAATAAACCTCCTTTTTTTTTTTTTTAAATTGCCCAGTCTCAGGTATTTCTTTGTAGCAGTGTGAAAATGAACGAATACAATACCACATTCTCTTTATCCATTCATCAGTTGGTAGATATTTGGCCTGTTTTCACTTTTTAACTATGATACATAAGGCTACTATCCGCATTTGTGTACATGTTTTTATGTGGGCATACATTTTCAGTCCACTTGGGTATACAGGAATTCTAGGAGTAGAATTACTGGGTCATATTGTTTATTACCGTATGTTTAACTGTTTGAAGCACTACCAGACTGTATTCCAAAGTGATTGTACTTTCTGACCAGCAATGTATGAAGATAATAATTTCTCCACATCTTTACCAACACTTCATTCTACTTCTTTTATTATAGCCATCCTAGTGGGTTGAACAACTTTGTATGAGTTTATTGGTCATTTATAATTGTTTTGGATAAATGTCTATTCAAATTCTTCATTCATTTTTAAATTGAGTTGTTTGTCTTTGTACTATTAAGGTATAGAGTTCTTTATATATTTTATAATGAAGTCTCTTATCGGATACATGATTTTAAAATATTTTCTCCCATTCTGTAGTCTATTTTCAGTTTCTTTATAGTATCCTTTGAAGCACAGATGTTAATTTTAATGACATGCAATTTATCTCTTTTTTCTTTGGTTACTTTTGTTCTGGTATCATATCTAAGATGGCTTTTCCTAGCCCAAGATAATGCAACTTTATTTCTATATTTTCTTCTAACAGAGTTTTGGAGCTTACATTCAGATCTTTGATCCATTTTGAGTTAACTAGTTGTTTACGGCATGAGGAAAGAGTCTATGTTAATAACTTTTTGCATGGGGATACCCAGTTGTCACAAGACCGTTTGTTGGAAACACTTGTCTTTCCCCTATTGGATTTTCTTGGTGAAATGCAGTTGTCCGCACATGTAACAGTTTACTTCTGAACGCTCAATTCTGTTCCATTGATCTGTATGTCTGTCCTTATTCCGTCATCACATTGTCCTGATTTCTGTAGCTTTGTAGTAACTTTTAAAGTTGGGAAGTGTGAGTCTTCAAATTTCCTTCTTTCTCAATATTGTTTTGCCCCTTCTGGATTCCTTATATGTCTACAAGAATGTTAAGATCCTTCTCATGATTCCTGGAAAAGATTCCAGATGGGATTTTGACACATGGATTGTATTGAATCTGTAGATAAATTTGGGGAATATAACCATCTTAACAATATTATGTTTTCCCATCCACAAACATGGAATTTCTTTGAAATAAATTAAATTTATTTATGTCTATTAATTTTTTCCCATACTGTTTTATACTTTTTCTTTTTTTGTTACATTTAGTTGTAATTATTTTATTATTTTTGATGGCATTATAAATTGAATTATTAAAGTCACAGTGAAAATTTTCATTGCTAGTATATAATAATAAAATAAATTTTTATATTTTCATTCTGTATACTGTCAAACTTATTAGTTCTCATAATTTGAAAGAATTTCCTAGAATTTTCTATATTTAAGATCATAGCATTTGTAAACATAGGTAGTTTTAATTCTTCGGTTCCATCTGTATATCATTTATTTATTTATTTATTTATTTGCCTAATTGCCCTGTCTAGAACTAACACTGCATAGCAGTGGTGCAAGTGAATCAATGTCCTTGTCTTATTCTTAACCTTAGGGCAAAGCGTTAAGTCTTTCATTATTAAGTAGGATGTTAGCTAAGGGTTTTTAAATAAATACTTTTTATCAGGTTGAAGAATTTCTCTTCTATTTCTCGTTATTGTTTTTATCATGAAAGCATATTGGATTTAGTCAAATTTTTTTTGGCACCCATCGAGATTATCATGTAGTTTTTGTGAGCTACTCTTATTAATATGACATGACAACAACTGATTTTTAAAAGTCAGACCATATTTGAGTTTGTGGAATCAATTCCACTTGGTTACCTCGTATAATTATTTTTATATGTTAGATTTTGTTTGCTAGTGTTGGTTGAGAAGTTTGCAAGTATATTTATAAGCAATGTAAATCTGTAGTTTTATTTTTCTTGTGATTTTTTTTCTGGCTTTGACCTGAAAATTAACACTGGCTTTATAGAATAAGCTAGGGAATGTTATTTTTTTATTTTTTGGAAATGTTCATGAGAATTGGTATTAATTCTTAAATGTTTGGTACAACTTACCAGCAAAGCTGTCTGGATTTTGGCCCTTTATTTTGTGTGGGAATTTTTTAGTTACTAATTTAATCTCTTTATTTTATAGGTTTATTCAGATTTTCTATTCCTACTTCAATTCAATTTGAGTAGTTTTTCTAGGAAACTGTCAGTTTTCCTAAGTTATCTCATTAGTTGGTATAGAGCTATTCCCTTATGATTCTTTTTTTTTTTCTGGAAGCCCAGTAGTGATGATCACCCCTGTACCCTGTTTTTTTTCATTTTTTCATTCTTAATTTTTTTAAGAATTAATTTTATTTTTTCACTCTTAATTTTATTAATTTGAGTCTTTATTATTTTTCTTCTTGTTGTTCTTGGTAGTTAAAAGGCTTTTTAATTTTATTGACCTTTGTAAAGAACCTAGTTTCAGTTTTGTTGATTTTTGTTAGTTTTTCTATTCCCTAGTTTATTAATCTCACTTTAATTTTTATTATTTCCTTTGTCTATTTGCTTTAGGTTTAGAATGTTCTTTTTTTGAGTGTCATAAGGTAGAAGGTAGGTTGTGTCCTTGAGGTTGTTCTTTTTGTAAAAATATAGGTGTTTATGGCCATATATTCCTCTGTAAACACTGCTTTACCTGTATCCCATGAGCTTCCATATGTTGTGTCTTTATTTGCATTTATATTATTTTCTAATTTCCTTTGTTATTTCTTCTTTCACCCATTGCTTACCTTGGGGTATGTTATTTACTGTCAACATATTTGTAACTTTATTCCTGTTATTGATTTCAAATTTTATTCCATGTGGTTGAAAACATATTTTGCATAATTTAAATCATTTTAAATGTATGAAGGACTTGTTTTATAATGTAGCAGATGGTCTATCCCAGAGTTTTCCAAGTGGACTTGAGATAATATATACTCTGTGGTAGTTGCATAGAATGTTCCATAGGTGTCTTTTAGGTCTAGCTGGCTTATAGCGTTCTTCAAATCTTGTATTTTCTTGTTGATTTTCTGCCAAATAGTTCTAACCATAATTAAAATTGAAGTAGTAAAGTACCCAACTATTACCGAATTCCCTATTTTGGGAATTCTCTGTAATTCTGCCGCTTTTTGCTTCATGTAATCTGGGGCCCTGTATACATCTGTATTTAGAGGAGAATATGTTTATAATTATATCATCCAATACGTTGAAACATTTATCATTATAAAATTTCTTCAGCTCTTGTAACATTTTAAATTTTAAACTTTATTTTGTCTAATAGTACAATAGCCACTGCAGCATTCATGTTATAACTATTTGCATGATATATCCTTTCTCTCCTATGTTCCTTTCAACCTATTTTTTTCCAACATATTTTTATCTTTGATGTAAAGTATGTTTCTTGACGACAGCATCTACTTAGCTACATCTTAACTTAAGAGAATGCAGTTTAGATTTATATCAACCTAATCATTCTAGTGAGATATGGAAATGTTGCTCCTATATAACTCTGTTTCTTCTCCAGTTTTTGCTATTATTACATACATATCGCATCTGTATATGTTACTACAGCAATAGTATATTGTTGTAACTATATATGTCTCATAGGTTCTGAAAGAAGAAAAGGTATTAATTATATTTTTACATAGTTTGTTATGTTCACTTTGTCATTTACAGTATCTACTTTCCTCAATTTATCCCAGTGGATTAAAGGTCTCATCTGATGTCATTTCTTTGCTTCAGTACAGCTTTGCTCCCACTTGCCTTCTACTGCTACTCAAAAGTATCACATGTCTGTACGTTGAAATCTAACAATACAATTATACACATAATTTTTTATATAATTGCTTTATAAATCAGTCGAGAAATCAGGGAAAATGAACATGAACTTAAACTATCCTTTTGAACTTAAGCTATCCATGAACTTTTACAAGCATGCTTTATTTCCTCATATGGATTTGAATTACTGCCTGGGTTCACTTGCTTTCAGTCTAAAGAAATTCTTTTAGTATTTTTTGTAAGTCTGGCCTGCTATCAACAAATTCTCCCACTTCTGGTTCAACTGAGAGGGTCATTATTATTTCAATTTCATTTTTGAGAGAGAGTTTTGCTGTACTTTCAACATTATTGGTTGACAGTGTTTCACTTTCAGCACTGTGACTATGTTTGGCCTTCTCTGATGAGAAGTCCACTGTTAATCTTATTAAAATTCTCTTGAGCATGACTAATTTTTCTCTTACAGGTTTAATATTTTCTCTTTGTCTTTGACTTACAACCTTTTTATTATGATGTATCTGTGTATAGATCTTTTTGAACTTATTTTGAAATTTTGGGGCTTCTTAGATATGTGAATAATTGGGTTTTTTTTAACAAAATTTGTCAAGTTCATATATATATATACTCTAAGTTCTGGGGTACATGTGCAGAATGTGCAGGTTTGTTACATAGGTATGCGTTCCATGGTGGTTTGCTGAACCCATCTTATTATTTTGAGATACATTCTCAAATATATCGATTGATATATTTGATACATTCTCAAATATATTCTCAAAAATCGATACCTAGTTTAGTGAGCGTTTTTAGCATGAAGGGGTGTTGAATTCTGTTCAAGGCCTTTTCTCTATCTGTTGAGGTAATCATGTGATTTTTGTCATTGGTTCTCTTTATGTGATGGATTACATTTACTGATTTGTGTATGTTAAAATAGCCTTGCATCCCAGGAAGGAAGCCAGCTTGATTGTGGTGAATAACTTTTTGGAGGTGCTGCTGGATTTGGTTTGCCACTGTTTTATTGAGGATTTTCACATCGATGTTCATCAGGGAAATTGGCCTGAAATTTTCTTTTTTTGTCATGTCTCTGCCAGGTTTTAGTATCAGGATAATGCTGGCCTCATAAAATGAGTTAGAGAGGATTCCCTCTTTTCTATTTTTTGAAATAGTTTCAGAAGTAATAGCACAAGCTCCTCTTTATATCTCTTGTAGAATTCAGCTGTGAACCTATCTGGTCCTGGGGTTAGTAGGCTGTTAATTACTGCCTCAATATCATAACTTGTTATTGGTCTATTCAGGGATTCAACTTCTTCCTGGTTTAGTCTTAGGATGGTGTGTATGTGTCCAGGAATGTATCCATCTCTTCTAGATTTTCTAGTTTATTTGCTTATAGGTGTTTATAGTATCCTCTGATAGTAGTTTGTATTTCTGTGGGATCAGTGATGATCTCCTCTTTATCATTTTTTTACTGTGTGTATTTGATTCTTCTCTCTTTCTTCTTTATTAATGTGGCTAGCAGTCTATCTATTTTGTTAATCTTTTCAAAAAACCAGCTCCTGGATTCATTGATTTTTTTGAAGGGTTTTTTTGTGTCTCTATCTCCTTCAGTTCTGCTCTGATCTGACTCATTTCTTGTCTTCTGCTAGCTTTTGAATTTGTTTGCTCTTGCTTCTCCAGTTCTTTTAATTGTGGCATTAGGGTGTCAATTTTAGATCTTTCTCACTCTCTCCTGTGGGCATTTAGTGCTGTAAATTTCCCTCTAAACACTGCTTTAGCTGTGTCCCAGAGATTCTGATACATTATGTCTTTGTTCTCATTGGTTTCAAATAACTTCTTTATTTCTGTCTTAATTTCATTATTTACCCAGTAGTCATTCAGGAGCAGGTTGTTCAGTTCCCATGGAGTTGGGCAATTTTGCATAAGTTTCTTAATCCTGAGTTCTAATTTGATTGCATTGTGGTCTGCGAGATAGTTTGTTATGATTTCCATTCTTTTGCATTTGGGGAGGAGTGTTTTACTTCCAATTATATGGTCAATTTTAGAGATGGTTCTCCTGAATACAGCACACTGATGGGCCTTGACTCCTTATCCAATCTGTTAGTCTGGGGCTTTTAATTGGGGCATTTAGCCTGTTTACATTTAAGATTAATATTGTTATGTGGGAATTTGATCCTGTCATTATGATGCTAGCTGGTTATTTTGCCCATTAGTTGATGCAGTTTCTGCGTAGTGTCGATGCTCTTTACAATTTGGTATGTTTTTGCAGTGGCTGGTACCAGTTTTTCCTTTCCATATTTAGTGCTTCCTTCAGGAGCTCTTGTAAGGCAGGCCTGGTGGTGACAAAAATCTCTCAGCATTTGCTTGTCTGTAAAGGATTTTATTTCTCCTTCTCTTTTGAAGCTTAGTTTGGTTGAATATGAAATTCTGGGTTGCAAATTCTTTATGAGTGTCGAATATTGGCCCCCACTCTCTTCTGGCTTGTTGGGTTTCTGCAGAATCTGCTGTTAGTCTGATGGGCTTCCCTTTGTGGGTAACCTGGCCTTTCTCTCTGGCTGCCCTTAACATTTTTTCCTTCATTTCAACCCAGGTGAATCTGACAATTATGTGCCTTGGGGTTGCTCGTCTTGAGGGATATCTTTGTGGTGTTCTCCGTATTTCCTGGACTTGAATGCTGACCTGCCTTACTAGGTTGGGGAAGTTCTCCTGCATAATATCCTGAAGAATGTTTTCCAACTTTGTTCCATTCTTCCCATCACTTTCAGATACACCAATCAAATGTAGGTTTGGTCTTTTCACGTAGTCCCATATTTTCTTGGAAGCTTTGTTTGTTCCTTTTTATTCTATTTCCTCTAATTTTGTCTTCATGCTTTATTTCATTAAGTTGATCTGCAATCTCTAATATCCTTTCTTCTGCTTGATTGATTCGTCTATTGATACTTGTATATGTTTCACGAAGTTCTTGTGCTATGTTTTTCAGCTCCATCAGGTCATTTATGTTCTCTAAACAGGTTATTCTAGTTAGCAATTCCTATAACCTTTTTCAAGGTTCTTAGCTTTCTTGCATTGGGTTAGGACATGCTGCTTTAGTTCAGAGGAGTTTGTATTACACATCATCTGAAACCTACTTCTGTTAATTTGCTAAACTCATTCTCCATCCAGTTTTGTTCCCTTGCTGGTGAGGAGTTGTGATCCTTTGGAGGAGAAGAGGCATTCTGGTTTTTGGAATTTTCATCCTTTTTGCACAGATTTTTCTTCATCTTCATGTATTCATCAAGCTTTGGTCTTTGATATTGATGTCCTTCAGATGGGGTTTTGCTGTGGACATCCTTTTTGTTGATATTGATGCTGTTCCTTTCTGTTTGTTAGTTTTCCTTCTAACAGTCAGACCCCATCTGCTGCAGGTCTGCTGGAGTTTGCTGGAGGTTTAACCCAGACCCTGTTTGCCTGCATATCACCAGTGGAGGCTGCAGAACAGCAAGAATTCCTGCCTGTTTTTACCTCTAGAAGCTTTGTCTCAGAGCAGCACCAGCTAGATGCCAGCTGGAGCTCTCATGTATTAGTTAGACCCCTGCTGGGAGGTGTCTCCCAGTCAGGAGGCACAGGGGTCAGGGACCCTCTTGAGGAGGAGTCTGTCCCTTAGCAGAGCTCCAGCACTGTGCTGGGAGATCTGCTGCTCTCTTCAGAGCCAGAAGACAGGAACATTTAAGTCTGCTGAAGCTGCACCCATAGCTGCCCTTCCCCAAGGTGCTCTGTCACAGGGAGATGGGCATTTTATTATAAGCCCTGACTGGGGCTGCTGCCTTTCTTTTAGAGTTGCTCTGCCCAGAGAGGAGAACTCTAGAGAGGCAGTCTGGCTACAGGGGCTTTGCAGATCTGCGGTGGGCTTTGCCCAGTTCACATTTCCTGGTGGCTTTGTTTACACTGTGAGGTGAAAACTGCCTAATCAAGCCTCAGTAATGGTGGATGCCCCTGCCCGCCCCAAGCTCAAGCATCCCAGGTCTACTTCAGACTGCTGTGCTGGCAGCCGGAATTTCAAGCCAGTGAATCTTAGCTTACTGGGCTCCATGGGCGTGGGATCTGCTGAGCTAGATCACTTTGCTCCCTGGCTTCAGCCCTCTTTCCAGAGGAGTGGACAGTTCTGTCTCTCTGGCATTCCAGGCACCACTAGGGTATGAAAAAAAAAAAAAAAAAACTTCTGCAGCTAGCTCAGTGTCTGTCCAAACAACTGCCCAGTTTTTTGCTTAAAACCCAGAGACTTGGTGGCATAGGGACCCAAGGGAATCTCATACTCTGTGGGTTGCAAAGACCGTGGGAAAAGCATAGTATCTGGGCTGAAGTGCACTGTCCCTCATGGCTTCTCTTGGCTAGTGGAGGGAGTTCTTCAACCCCTTGTGCTTGCTGTTGAGGTGACACCCTACCCTGCTTCAGCTTACTTTCCAGGCGCTGCACCCACTATCTAACCAGTCCCAATGAAATGAGCCAGGTACCCCGGCTGGAAATGCAGAGATCACCCACCTTCTGCATTGATCTCACCGGGAGCTGCAAACCAGAGCTGTTCCTATTCAGCCATCTTGCCAGTCTATCCTGTCAAGTTTTTAGTCATTATTTCTTCAATATATATATATATATATATATATATATACACACACACACACACACACACACACACACACACACATATGTAGCCTCCTCTTCTTACACTTGGTATTCTCATTACAATTATGTGGATTTTTAAAAATATCTTGACTGATTTCTATTTATGAGTTCTCAGAATAGCAGGCTCAGAGATGAAAACACATGAAGCAAATTTATAATACTCATAATTAGGAGGTGGCTGATGTGATTTTTAAAATTAAAAACATTTTTTTTGAGAGTCTTGCTGTCATCCAGGCTGGAGTGCAATGGCGCCGTCTCATCTCACTGCAACCTCTGCCTCCCGAGTTCAAGTGATTCTCATGCCTCAGCCTCCCTGAGTAGCTGGGTCTACAGGTGCCTGCACCCATGCCCAGCTAATTTTTGTATTTTTAGTAGAAATGAGATTTCACCATGTTGGCCAGGCTAGTCTCAAACTCCCAGTCTCAAGTGATCTGCCTGCCTTGGCCTCCCAAAGTGCTGGGATTACAGGTGTGAGCCACCGCACCCTGATTAAAATTAAAAACAAAAATGTTAATAGTGGAGCAAAAACAATCAGAAAATAAGGACTTAGCTTATTTACTATTTATAGAGAATCTTTGTAGAATAAAAATTTTTATTTGACATCTTTGTTACAAGATGAAACAGCCCCCAAAGTCTGCTTTTAATAACATGAGAAAGTGTAAAGAAAGCCTTGCCTAATTTAAAGATTCATTATGACGTATTTACACAAAGCCACTTAATTCTGTATCTTAGCTTTGGTACATGCCAGTGGTTCCCAAACTTTGCTGCACACTGGAACAAATTTGGGCATTAAAAAAAACATATTGGTGTCTGAGCCAGGCATGGTGGCTCATGCCTGTAATCTCAGCACTTTGGGAGGCCCAGGCAGGTAGATAACCTGAGGTCAGGAGTTTGAGACAAGCCTGGCCAACATGGTGAAACCTGGTCTCTACTAAAATACAAAAATTAGCTGAGTGTGGTGGCATGCGCCTATAATCTCAGCTATTTGGGAGGCTGAGGCAGGGAGAATTGCTTGAACCCGGGAGGTGGAGGACGCAGTGAGCCGAGATTGTACCACTACAATCCAGCCTGGGTGGCAGGGCGAGATGTCATTTCAAAACAAATAAACAAACAAAAATACTGGTGTCAGGCTCCTACTCCTAGACCCATTAATTAATATAGAGTGCAAGTTAGGCATCAGGATTTTTCAAAACTCCCCTGGTGATATGAATGTGCAGCCAAATTTGGGAACAGTGCCTCACAGTTCTCCAGGACAATGCTCATCTTTCTCTTTGTTCTTCAGATTGCATAATTACTGTCTATATATTATCCACTTCACTGATTCTCTTCTCTGCCAGCTCAAATCTAGCTTTGAGCCTCTGTAGTGATATATTCATTTCAGTTTTTGTACTTTTAAACTTTAAAAATTCCATTTAGTGTTTTTCTAGAATTTCTATAACTTTATTGATTTTCTTTGTTTAATAAGGTATTGTCATCATACCTTTCTTTACTTCTTTAATTCTGGTTTCCTTTCATTTTTTAGTTTATGTTTCTGTTGGTTATAAGTCCAGACTTACCATTGGCAATTTCTGTTGTCTGCTTTTCTCCTCGTGGATGAGACTCACTTTCCTGTTGCTGTGTATGTGCAGTATTTTTTGTTGAAACCCTTACATTTCAGAAAACACATTGTTTAAACTCTGGAAACTAATGGCACCTTTAGAATTGTGTGTTGTTGTTTGCCGGTTTGTTTAGTAGCTTGGTTGGACTATTTTAGTGAACTTTATAATAGGGCATAGTTTCTGATGTCACTCCTCAGAGGGGCACAGCCTTGGCATGAACACAGTCTCTAAGGGATGACAGTGGTTTTAGCAGAACTATCTTTGATTTTCTCTTTCCCTGATTTCTCTATTAAGCTGTCAGCTCTTGTTGATATCATACCCAGCTATTAGCCTTCATTAATTGACTAATGTCTTCAACAATGCCTCAGAGCATAGATAGCTCCAGTTTCTGAGCCAATGAAATGCAGTCTTCTTGCAGGGGTAGTCCTTGGGTCCGTCTTTGAGGTTTGCTCCAACTCCAGGAGAACCCTTCTTAGCTGGTTCTCCGTCATGAATTTCTAGTTCATTTATAACCTAGCTTGTTGGTCTCATGAAGCTATTAGCCTTCTCTTAATTGCTTACCACCAAACTCTCCATTATTCTTAAGGGCATCCTTAGGTTTGAACTTCCCAGATATTGTTTCAAATGAAATCAGTTTGCTTGGGGAGAGTGTCAAAGCTGTTATTATGGCTTACCTGTGCCCCTAGGCAAAGCTTCTGCACCACCGTACTGTAGCGATGGAAAGGAAAAGTGATCTTTTTCTCCGAAACTGACATCCCAGCTTTAGCAGGAGGGCACTGAGTGAACAGTGGTAGCCACTGGTCTTCTTCAGCTTGCTTCTTCTAACATAGAATCTTCAATCTGCAGGTGAGCTGTGATAGGGGTGATATGTGTCTCAGTATTCTCAATCTGCCACTCTTGAAGTAGAGTTTATGCCATACAAATGGGTGCTGAGTAATACAGAGAGCCCCAGACTTCTTAGCATTTTGCTTGAAAAAAGGAGATTGTGCAACACACAGCAGGGAAGGATGAAAAATACTAGTGACCTGGTGCTCCTGCAGGGCACCTGTAGTCCTAGACTGGGAGCCAAAGGGAAAGGATAACCTGTGTTTTTGGCTGCACCTACCTTGGGTAAGGCTCCCATTAGGCTGAGCTGGGGTCAGGGTGGGATAATTGACTCAGATTCCACAGACACTTGCTGTTCTTAACAAGATTGAGTAGATTTTCTTAAATAAATATTTCATCATTTGCCATATAATCAATTTTCACAGACTTTATATGGTGGTGGTTGTTGTTTATAATAGTTTTCACTAGTTAGGCTTATTTTGCTGGAAAGAGGGTGCATAGAACTGCTTGCTCAGCCATTCTTAAAGTCATTTTATACTTTGTACAACATAATAGTACTACACTACATTCTGAAAGGAATAAACTAGCTATTATCTAATCTGCCTTAATATAGTAGGAAATAATGTTTCTGTTAGGCCTTGCACAAAGAAGAGCAGGAATATATTCTTACTGGTTTTTGATGTTTGAGTGTTTCAGGTAAAACGTCAAGCATTTCATTCTTTTTTCAGATTTTTTGTTTGTTTATTTTTGTCTTTTAGAAACAGGGTCTTGCTCTGTTGCTCATGCTGGAGTGCAGTGGCACAATCATAGCTCACTATAGCCTCAAATTCCTGGGCTCAAGCAATCCTCCCACCTCAGCCTCCCTAATAACTGGGACTACACGCAAATGCCACCATGCCCAAAACGTTTTAAATTTTTTTTGTAGATACAGGGTTGTGCTGTGTTGTCCACGCTGGTCTCAAACTCCTAGCCTCAAGAGAGTCTCCCACCTCCGTCTCCCAAAGTTCTGGGATTCCAGGCATGAGCCACAATGCCCAGCACAACAATCATTTTGGTCTGCCCTAGAAGAACCACAGAATGATTATGAAAACACAGCATGACTTGGCTTGCCTTATAAGGGTCATTTTTATGAAAGACACTTGACTTTTCTTATAAACATTTTCTTAATACTACTCCTTAGTACTACTCCTCTTTCAAATGTAGAGTCTCTTTTTGTCCCAACACACAATTTACATTTACTTCAGTTCAACAGTAAAGGAGATGAGAAGGTATTTTTTTTTCCAATTCAAAAAGCCCAAGTTATTAGAAGGCTTAGACCATAGGCACTCAATTTTTGGAGGCTGGCCCAACATAAAATTTTGTTTTCATTTTTATCTGAATGAGTTTCTTGCCCTGTATTTTCAATTGAACTAGAGAAAAATTATGTTTTTATGACTGGCATTGACTTTTGGTTAATTGCAAGTTTTCACCAAAGCCAGATTTTTGTATTAACATAATTTTTGCAAAGCCTTAACCAAAAAATAAAAAAAATCTAGCCAAAAATGTTTACAGCCTTAGTTATTGACAAAATGTGATTTTACTGTCCCCCTTCTCCCACCTCCATCCCTTCCAAGAAAACAGCCATTATGGTCATATTTTTTTGTCATAATAGAAGGGTGTTGCTAATGACATCTTGTGAATAGAGGCAAAGAACGCTGCTAGACATTCTATAATACACAGGGAAGTCCTCCCACAGCAAAAAAAAAAAAAAAATCAAAAATTATGCAACCCAATGTGTTAATAATGCAACATTTAAGAAACCTTGGTTTAGAGAAAAATCAGCATTTTTCATATTATACAGCCATTAGTTTTGTTCTCCAATGCTAAAGACTACAAACCAATTTTCAATTCCTATATTTTCGATATACCTTCAAAATACGCACATTCTAGTTTCATTAATTTGTCGAAATCATTTTGTAACAGTCCCTAGGATACTTTCCCTTACCTTTCTCCAGGAGATAACAAATTAGCAACCTCATTGTGATCTAACAAATCACCCCAGTGATTTACCCTAGGGAAATCATAGTTGTCTTGTACACATGTTCACAAATACACAGCAGGAAAGTGCAAATGTAAAACGCTTCTAAACAAAAGCAGTAATACTGTCAAAAGCCAGGCTCCTGAATTTCATACCTGATTTCCCCATTCTTTCTTATATCCAAACTACCAATAAACAAATGTTTCACTTCTCTTCTATTGCAGCCAGGCTCCAAGGTGGCCCCCAGTGTATTCTGCCTCCTGGTATTCATACCGCTGTGTAGCCTTTACTGACATTAAATAGGGTAGTCACCTAGAGGATATTGCAGAAATGATGGCTTGTGACTTTCATAGCTGGGTTCCCTTTGCTCTCTTGGATTAGTTGCTCTGGAGAAAACCAACTTACTCTAATGGAGACACTCAAATGACCTTACACAGGGGTGTACATGGTGAGAAACTGAAGTCTCCTGCCAACAATCACCATGATATGTGTATGAGCTGCTGTGGAAACACATCCTCCAGCCCTATTAAAGCCTTCAGATTGACTGCATTTCTGGCCAACATCTTGACTACAACCTCTTGAGAGACCCTAAACTAGACCACTCAGCTAAGTTGCTTCCAGATTCCTGGCCAACAGAACCATGTGACATATGAAATGTTTGTTGATTTAAGCTGCTAACTGTTAGGTTAATTTGTTATGCGACAATAGATAACTAATACTGGTCCCTTAACGTCTCTGGAAGGTATGCATTTTTTTTTTCCATCCTTACTGGCAATGTGGTTCAGACCTTTTTTTTTTTTTTAATAATTTATTTATTTTACTTTAGGTGCATACTATGTCTGGCATTTCTCCCCATGTTATCCCTCCCCACCTTCCCCTCCCTCCCCCCCCCCCCATTGTCTCTCCCCTACCCCCCCCAACTGTCCCTGTGTGTGATGCTCCTCTCCCCTGAGTCCACGTGTTCTCATTGTTCAACACGCACCTATGAGTGAGAACACATGGTGCTTGGCTTTCTGTTCTTGGGTCAGTTTGCTGAGAAAAGAAAATGTGGTACAGGCCACATTGTGTGAATTAAAATTGGTATTATTGGCCGGGCGCGGTGGCTCACACCTATAATCCCAGCACTTTGGGAGGCCGAGGCGGGTGGATCACGAGGTCAAGAGATCGAGACCATCCTGGTCAACATGGTGAAACCCCGTCTCTAAGAAAAATACAAAAATTAGCTGTGCATGGTGGCACAGCCTGTAGTCCCAGCTACTCGGGAGGCTGAGGCAGGAGAATTGCTTAAACCCAGGAGGCGGAGGTTGCGGTGAGCCGAGATCGTGCCGTTGCACTCCAGCCTGGGTAACAAGAGTGAAACTCTGTCTCAAAAAAAAAAAAACATTGGTATTATCTGGTTCCTGTCACCATGACTTGCCTACTCAAAATGCCCTTGATTGGTACGTGTATCACTAAATTATAATCATATGTTTGGTATTGTGTCTTTTCCACTGCACTTTAAATTCCTTGAGGATAGGAACTGTATTATGTTAACCATTCTATCGATGTTGCCTAACTCAAATTTTTGGCCAACACGAGATGATCTGTACTTGTAATATTGCATAAATGAATGAAGAAATGGATTCATTCATTAATCACATGGCCAAGAACACTATGGCTGGCCTTGTTAAAAATCTGTCTTCTTTAAGATATTTTTTCTCCCTTTTTTTCTCAAGGGTCTCAGAGCCTAATGTAATGAATGAAAAAGCATCATGCAATTTTCATTTAAATTTCAAGTTGTGCTCAGTGTCCTGTCTATAGATATTTACATACAGCAGAGCTATCTAATGATTCTCACCGGACTTCCACCAGAATCATGTTACAGCTCAAATTACCTAAAGAAAGTGAAGTGAGAACACAATTTTTTTTAAGAGGCTCTGTCTCTGTTGCCCAGGATGGAGTGCAGTGGTATCATCAAGGCCCAATGCAGCTTTGAACTCCTGGGCTCAGGGGATCCTCCCACTTCAGCCTCCCAAGTAGCTGGGACTATGGGCATCCACAGTCATACCTGGTGATTTTTTTTTTTAAATTTTATAGAGATGGGGCCTCACTATGTTGGCTAGGCTGGTCTCAAACTCCTGGCCTCAAGCAATTCTCCTGCTTCAACCTCCCAAGTAGCTGGGATTACAGGTGTAAGCCATTATGCCCGGTATAGAACACAATTCTTACAGCACTAATCCCATCTGCAGAACGTCTAGAAATATAAAACCATTCTAGCCTGAAGCCATAATATTTTAACTTTTCATAAAATAAATAGTTTTCCCTAGGATCAAGTTTCATTTTAAAGAATAAAGAGAATGTAGGTATTAGAGCACCTCCAACTCAAAATAATGCTCTACTAGGTGCCTTGTTTATGACTAGGTTTATGGTGGTAACTTCAGTTCTATAGCATTTCTCTGTTTGGGCATCTACTTCGTGCTCCTGGCAGTGCATAGGCATCAGATTCTGTTCAGGGTTTTATTTGTTGGCTTGAAGCTCTCAAAACAGAATGGCTATAGTTTTTTCTTTTTCTTTTTTTAATTTTGACTACTAACTTTTAGAATTGACTTATCTGTGAGTTCCTCTATGCTAATGATTATATTCTTCCTGTATTCCAAGCCAACAGAGTACCATGGTTACGGTTAAAACTATTGAATTACCAATTAACCTTCTCCTGTCAATCTAATAAAGAGTTAATGAACTAATTGTCCATTTCCCCTCTATACAAAATTGAGTCTTTCTGTTGTCCTCAGTATTAAGGCCCACTTAGAAATTTGAATACTATTCATATTATCATAATACCCATAATTCACTTCTGGTAAAGAGAACCAGAGTTGATTTTGCAGTAAATATATCTTATTTTGCTGTGGAGAAAAATAGAATGTCTGTGTTATCACTTAGAAAAACATCTACTTAAGCAACGCAGTGGTTTACAATGTTGGGTACATTTTTTGAATAAATGGATAAATCAGTAAACATTGGAATAATTGGCTTTTCTCTTTGGATGTTTTGCTACTTGACCTCATAGTTATTTGATATGATTATTATGCTTTAAAAAATAGTTGAATCATCAGAAAAACATGAATTAACTTTCAGAAGTTAGATCTCTAAATTATCCTAGGCATTAGATGTTAGGGAAAAAAAGCATCAATCTGGGTCTTGGCTCCTTTCTTCTACATAACTGATTTTGAAGGAAGACTTTGTTATTTGGCCAACTGAGTCTGTGTCTGGCATTACCAGCACAGTGGTGGGAACCTGGACATATCACTGTATTGCCTGAGATTCCATTTCATGTATTAAATAGAGATAATTATACCTAATTTAGAGAGTGTGAGAGTTAAATATAATTAAATTAAATAATGTGTAAGTAGCATAAAACCTACATCATGCTGGACATTCACTTAGTAATTAGTATTATTTTTAGCACTAGCCTTAAAATTTAAATAATTTTCCTTAAAAATAGATTAATGGGGATGGGCACGGTGGCTCACGCCTGTAATCCCAGCACTTAGGGAGGCCAAGGCAGGCAGATTACCTGAGGTCAGGAGTTCAAGACCAGCCTAACATGGTGAAACCCCGTCTCTGCTAAAAAATACAAGAAAAATTAGCCAGGCATGGTGGCACATACCTGTAGTCCCAGTTACTCAGGAGGCTGAGGAAGAGGATCACTTGAACCCAGGAGTTGGAGGTTGCAGTGAGCTGAGATTGCGCCACTGCACTCCAGCCTGGGTGACAGAGCAAGACTCTGTCTCAAAAAAAATAACCATTAATTAATGACAGATTATTAGGCTTTTATAATCTCTGTAGCCCTTTAATAGAGAACAGAAAGTTTCAAAATGTTCTTTCTTCTTTAAATAAAGAGCCTACCTCAATTATAACAGATTTATGGATTTGTCAGTGTGTGCAGTTTACATGGTGTACCTTGGCTCTGCTGATTGGCTCCATTCTGGGTTAGTGTCTTTTCTTCTGACCGAGGGCATTAGTGAAATGGATTTGGTGCCTGCTGAGTGGTGGTTCATTCTGTGTCCATCAATATTGTGTGAGGAACTTTGTGTATGTTTTCCATAAAGAGTGCTTTCAGCTGGTAATTTAGCCAATAGTTCTTTTCATTCTAATAGCTTCTGTTTGTAACTTAAATTACCCCCATCCAAATGTTAGCTTCGGATACTATTCCCATCTAAACATCATTGTTTAGTCCAATCTCCAAATAGAGCAAAGGAGAAACTCATAGTAAATTTTTTCTCTGTTCACACTCCCTGAGTCTGACTTTCCTCATTGAAATGCTGAAATTGACCATTACATGCATTTTTCGTGGTGCAAGCTAAAAATGTTTTCCAAATCTGAGGTGTAATTCCAAAGGTTGAGTGAAGACTGGTCAGAAAAGCACAGTGGATTTAAAGGGCAGTTTACCAAATCCATGAATGAGAAGGCAGGTCCACTTTCAGAAAAAGCCTTCTAAAAAGACAAACAGGATGCCAATATTTTTAACCAAGGGTTCAGTGAACAATTATTATACTGTATGGAAGATCTAAAGGGGAAGGATATCTAAAAGAGAGTTGTCAGATTCAGTCTGAGAGCAGGTAGCAGGAATTGATTGATACCTTCACCTATAAATGGGGGATAATAATGGCCATATCATAATATTTCATTAGTAGAAAAATTGTCTACTGCATAATATTCCTCCATAATGCTATAATATCTTGATATGTATACACATATGGAGACATACAACTACATATGCAATTGATGTATGTGTGTCTGTTTGTATGTTTTCTACCTCCAAATAACTTAAACTTGAGATGGGAAGGTAATATGCATACTTCTGTCCTTAAGGGGAGAGGTCCTTGTATATGAGTACATTTTTTTTTTTCTCTAAATCTAGATCCTTGTCTCTTTTATGCCTCACGTTGAAAATAGAATGGTCTCTGTCTCAGGATGAATTGCACAGAGGACGATGGGCCTAGGAACCCAGAAGTCTCTACTTACTGTAAGCATCACTTAGTGAGGAAAACAGCCTTATTAGGCACTAGCGGGCTTTATTTTTATTCCTTCTTCTCTGAAACACTTTCCAAGGGGATCTCTTTTAGTCACCAAACTGGGGCACCATACGCGTTCTCTTGGAAGAACTCAATCCTCAATTTTTCTATATTTAATAGATGTGGACTCACCTCTTCCATTCTTAGATCCTAGACACTCAGAAGGTCTTTATCAAGGAATAATTACTGAAAAACTAAGGAAGGGTTAAAAACAAAAAGTTGCTGTCTGATTAAAAATATATACATTAATGAAATTGAGATCGGTGTTTCTAATTTTACAGAAGTCTCATCACCGACTACTTTGCTTGGCACCGTTTATGGAGTTTCTAGCTCTTCGTTACTTCTCATTTCAATCTTATGTAAAATGGTTTGCTAAAAGAAAGTAATTGCTGTTTTAGCCTGAAGTCAATTTAAGTTGTACCAACTTTCAGAGTTGGTGATCTCCATATTCCTTTCAGAAACTAGTTTTAGAAATTATTGGTTTTAAGTGCAATAATGGTGTATACATATGGTCACACTAACAAAACAGTTTTTATGTTTTAGAGTTACCTACTGAGATCATCAGTGGTTAAATTATATCATGTCTACTATCATTCAAATTAGTCTGCTTAGAGCAAGAAGCAGATGGAATAGAATTGGTCATAGGTGGACTGTTTTGGCCCTGGGTCACGAGTATAGGTGGATTCATTATAATACTCTGTCTACTTTCATGTATGTTTGCAATTCTCCATAACTTCCAAGTGAAATGAACAAGATATTCTAGTTTATGAAATATAAGCCCATTTGAAACAATCTGGCCACCCCACTAAAGAATCTCTTTTGAACAAATGCTTTACAGAAAGACTGAAAGGTAAATGCCTTGAGAAAGTGGACAAATGTCCATTAGGAACCGACATGACAGTAGCAGTCTTAGAAATGGTGTCCGGGTAGTGGATGTGAAGATAGCTCCTCTGGCCTGCGTTAGTCCACACTTCCAACTTCTTGGTGAAAAATCAGATGATTCTGCTTAACAGCATCCTGGATGGGTCCTGAGCACTCTGGGAGAACTAACTTCCCAGCTCCAGCTATTAGCACTATGCCATCCCTCTCCCAGATTTCCCATGGTGATAAATCAACTCTCCAGTACCCTCGCCAAAGGGTTGGCACTCTTTTCTAGATTCCTTTAATTACTTCCTTTAATATCTGACACTTTTAGCCCCGCAACTATATAATAAATAATGTCTAACACAATTCTTTGTCTTCTAAAGCTAGTCCTTTACCATGTTTCTTAAGAAAAATCTGTTCAGCTTGAATTTATAGTTTTGACTGCAGAGAAAAATTTTTTTCAAAGCTTTCCTTCTCTCTACCACCCCAGTAACAATTTATCTGTTCAGTTGTGTTTGTCTGAATTGACTCTTCTTTCTCCCTATTTTCGGTGGGCTTGTTTTCATCTAATCAGAAAATACCTTGAAAGTAAATTTGTCCCCCAGATGTTCCTATAAGAAAATTCCTAGCTAATCTTTGCAAAGGAGTTGATTGTTCTTAACTAATAAATTATTTTATTCTTTTTGTTTGTTTGTTTGGCTCTGTGTGTATGCAGGTGTGTATGTCTTTTAATTTTTTTTGTTTCCATAAATTATTGGGGGAACAGGTGGTGTTTGGTTACAAGAGTAAATTCTTCAGTGGTGATTTGTGAGACTGTGGTGCACCTATCACCGGAGCAGTATACATTGCACTTATATTTGTAGTCTTTTATCCCTCAACCCCTTCCCACCCCTTCCCCCTGAGTCCCCAAAGTCTACTGTGTCATTCTTACACCTTTACATCCTCACAGCTTAGCTCCGACATGTCAGTGAGAACATACAATGTTTGGTGTTCCATTCCTGAGTTACTTCACTTAATAGTCTCCAATCTCATCCAGTGGCTGTGAATGCCATTCATTCACTTCTTTTTTATGACTGAGTAGTATTCTATCATATATATATATATATATCCCTCAGTCTCTTTATCCATTCATTCATTGATAGGCATTTGGGTTGGTTCCACATTTTTGCAATTGTGAATTGTGCTGCTATAAACATATGTGTGCAAATATCTTTTTCATGTAATGACTTTGTTTCCTCTGGGTAGATACCCAGTACTGGGATTGCTGAATCAAGTGGTAGTTCTATTTTTAGTTCTTTAAGGAATCTCCACACTGTTTTCCATAGTGGCTATTCTAGTTTACATTCCCACAAGCAGTGTAGAAGTGTTCCCTGTTCACTACATCTCTGTCAACATCTATTATTTTTGATTTTTTTGATTATGGCCATTCTTGTAAGAGTAAGGTGGTATCGCATCATGGTTTTGATTTGCATTTCCCTAATGATTAGTGATATTGGGCATCTTCATATGTTTATTGGCCATCTGTATATCTTTTTAAGAATTGTCTCTTCATGTCCTTAGCTTATTTTTGATGGAATTTTTTTCTTTTTTCTTGCTAATTTGTTTAAGTTTCTTGTAGATTCTGGATATTTGTCCTTTGTCAGATGTATAGATTGTGAAGATTTTCTCCCACTCTGTGAGTTGTCTGTTTAGTCTGCTGACTGTTCCTTTTTCTATGCAAAAGCTCTTTAGTTTAATTAAGTCCCAGTTATTTATCTTTGTTTTTATTGCATTTGCTTTTGGGTTCTTGGTCATGAAATCCTTCCCTAAGCCAATGTTTGGAAGGGTTTTTTTGATGTTATCTTCTAGAATTTTTATAGTTCAGGTATTAGATTTAAGTCCTTCATTCATCTTGAGCTGACTTTTGTGTAAGGCGAGAGTTAAGGATCCAGTTTCATTCTCCCACATGCCAATTCTCCCAGCACCATTTGTTGAAAGGGTGTTCTTTCCCTACTTTGTTTTTGTTCACTTTGTCAAAGATCAGTTGGCTGTAAGTATATGGGTTTATTTTTGGGTTCTCTATTCTGTTCCATTGGTCTATGTGCCTATTTTTATACCAGTACCATGCTGTTGGTGACTATGGCCTTAGAGTAGAGTTTGAAAACAGGTAATGTGATGCCTCCAGATTTGCTCTTCTCCCTGAGTTTTGCTTTGGTTATGTGGGCTCTTTTATTGGTTCCATATAAATTTTAGGATTATTAAAAAATTATGTGAAGAATCATGGTGGTATTTTGATGGGAGTTGCATTGAATTTGTAGATTTCTTTTGGCAGTATGGTCATTTTCACAATATTGATGCTACCCATCCATGAGCATAGGATGTGTTTCCATTTTTTTTGTGTCATCTGTGGTTTCATTTATGAATGTTTTGTAGTTTTCCTTGTGGAGGCCTTTCACCTCGTTGGTTAGGTATATTCCTAAGTATTTTTTTTCAGCTATTGTAAAGGGGGTTGAGTTCTTGATTTGATTCTTAGCTTGATCACTGTTGGTATATAATTTTGTATCCAGAAAGTTTGCCAAATTCTTTTCTCAGTTCTAGAAGCTTTTTAGAGGAGTCTTTAGGGTTTTCTAGGTATATAATCATATCATCAGCAAACAGCAATGGTCTGACTTTGACTTCCTCTTTACCAATTTGGATACCCTTTATTTCTTTCTCTTGTCTGATTGCTCTGGCTAGGACTTCCAGGACTATGTTGAAGAGAAGTGGTGAGAGTGGGCATTCTTGTCTCATTCCAGTTCTCAGAGGGAATGCTTTCAACTTTTCCCCCATTCAATATTATGTTGGCTGTGGATTTGTCATAGATGGCTTTTATTATATTGAGTTATGTCCCTTTTATTCCAATTTTGCTGAGAGTTTTACTTATTTATTTATTTTTGAGACAGAGTCTTGCTCTGTTTGCCAGGCAAACAGTGGTGTGATTTCAGCTCACTGCAATCTCCATCTCCCTGGCAAGCTATTCTTCTGCCTCAGCCTCCTAAGTAGCTGGGATTACAGGCACCTGCTACCAGTCTCAGCTAATATTGTGTGTGTGTGTGTGTGTGTGTGTGTGTGTGTGTGATTTTTAGTAGAGATAGGTTTTCATCGTGTTGGCCAGGCCCAAACTCCTGACCTCAGGCGATCTACCCACCTTGGCCTCTCAAAGTGTTGGGATTACAGGTGTGAGCAACCACGGCTGGCTGAGAGTTTTAATCATAAAGGGATGCTGGATTTTGCCAATTGCTTTTTCTGAGTCTAATGAGATGATGATGTGATTTTTGTTTTCAATTTTGTTTAGGTGGTGTATCACATTTATTGACTTGTGTATGTTAAACCTTCCTTGCATTCCTGATATGAAGCCCACTTGATCATGGTGGCTTATCTTTTTGATATGTTGTTGGATTCAGTTAGCTAGTATTTTGTTAAAAACTTTTTCATATATGTTCTTTAGGAATATTGATCTGTAGTTTTCTTTTCTGGTCATGCCTTTTCCTGGTTTAGGTATTAGGGTGATACTGGCTTCATAGAATGATTTAGGGAGGATTTCCTCTTTCTGTATCTTGTAAAATAGTGTCAGTAGGATTGGTACCAATTCTTCTTTGAATGCCTGGTAGAATTCAGCTGCCTGGTAGAATCTGCATATGTATTTTTAAAATATTTCTTATTTGGGGGATTATTTAAAAACACCTAAGTTACAAAGAGCTTATTTCCTAGCAGATCTTGAGAGATGTATGCATAGATAAGAGTATACATACAGAAATTTAAAAGCAATGCATTTAAGTTGAACCTATTAATTTCTTAAGTTGTCACAGGAAAAATATCCATCAAATTATTTTTGACATTTTACACAGTTTACTTTTATAATTAGTACTACTATATTCAGGTTGCAAAATTAGGTCCATTTCTGCACATTTTATTCTTACTGAACATGAATGATTACTAGTGGAAACCAGCTAGGAAGAATTATAATTGAATAAAAATTTTTAAAAAGTGAATTAATTATTGGGAACTATAATTAATTAGGGTTATTCTTCTCCAGGTTAGCACTTTATAATGTATTTTATAGTTAATATAAAACGCCTCACTTAGATAAAATATTTTATAAAGTTGATAATAAACCTTATCACAAAGGCAGAGAGAAATCCCTTTAACATGAAATCCCAGTTTTGTTTAATTTTTTTAGCTTTGCTCTACCATTAATCCAATGGTCAGCCAGCAGAACAGAAGCCAGGATAACTGGATTTGGAGTATCACCACTCACTTATGGAAACATAGAGAGCTGCAGTATTGAGTGACATCGATTTCAGCACTGTCATATCAATTCCTGGTGGACATTTGTCCACTTTCTCAAACTCTTTATCTTACCTTTCAGCCTGACTGTCAAGCATTTGTTCAAAAGAGACTGGTTAGTGGAGTGCCCAGATTGTTTTAAATGGACTTACATTTCATAAGATAGAATCTCTTTTCTTTTTTTGTTTCCTTTTTTTACTTTTTTTGAGACCCAGTCTTGCTCTGCTGCCGAGACTACAGTGCAGTGGCGTGATCTCGGTTGACTGCAACATCTGCCTCCCGGGTTCAAGCAATTCTCCTGCCTCAGCCTCCTGAGTAGCTGGATTATAGGCACCAGCCACCATGCCCGGCTAATTTTTGTATTTTTAATAGAGATGGGGTTTCACCATGTTGACCAGGCTGCTCTTCAACCCCTGGCCTCAGGTGATTCGCCTGCTTCTACCTCCCAAAGTGCTGGGATTACAGGCATAAGCCACCACATCCAGCTGTTTTTTCTATTTTAGTTTGAAATTATAGACAATTGCAAACATACATGTAAGTAGATAGAGTATTATAATGAATCCACCCATACCCATGACCCAGGGCTGAAACAGTCCCCTCTGACCAATTTCACTCCATCTACTTTTTAATCTATACCCCTTTTTGGATTAAGTTGAGTGACAGCAGACATGCTATAATTTAAGCATTAATTTCAGTGTGTAACTCTTAAGTCATAAAAACCCTTTTGGTTAGCATAAACATATATATCATTATCATGCTTAAAAATTAGTAATTCTTTAGTATCATCAAATATATTTAATGAGTTCAAAAAATAACTAGAATCTCTGGTGAAAAAATCATTTTTCTTAAATGTCAATAATTTGTCTTTAATTTTATTTCAATTTCACTCTCTTGTTTCATAGCCAAGTAAATTCATATGTAATTCATTTTGAAAAATTATTAATTTCTGTATACCTATCTGTTTAGCTTTCTATTTGTATATATGTTTAAAGAGATGCCTGAAATTACATTTACATAACTCTAATGAAAGCTATTTCTGTGTCATGGGATTCAAGTTGGGTTTTTTACAAATGTTTGTGTCTGCGTCTGTATGCTCATGTGCTTTTGGATATCACCTGGGTTTCTCATAATGCAAAATATATGTGTGCAGTTTTCTTTCAATAATATACTTATTTCATCATTATATAATGGGATAATGAGTCAATACTGTGTTCAAGGTGTATATAATTTAGAATAAAAACCATGTAGTCTATGTGGCTAAATATATTATGTATAATCACAATAGTCGAAGTTATCCTGTAGTGGCAAATAACTCTAAAATCTTAGCAGCTTAAAACAATAAAGACTTGTTTCTTGGTCATACTATACATTTGTTGAAGACCAGCATGGAAGTGGTTCTTTGTACACTATAGTCACTTAGGGATCCAAGTGACTAAGCAAGCAACATCTTGAAAATTGTTGGTTACCATCCAAAGAGGAGAGAGTGCACTTTTGATGATCTTGCACAGGTAACTAAATTCTCAGCCAACAAGTCACTTCAGCTCATAATGCATTAGCCAGCCCTAATCTTTTGGTCCTACCCAACAATAAGCATCCCCAGAAAACTTCCTGTCACACGAGTTCAATAATTTCTCACATAAATGTGCTACCTACTTCAGAAATATAATTTTTCTATTTATATTGTCTTTTCCTTTTTACATTTTCTCTACCAAGGTTGCTGTGTAGTGTACCAGGAATAAGACCATTTTGCTTAAAAGGACATACCAAAGAAAGACCCTAGCACATCCTGGGACTAAAAGGTGGATGCAATTGCATAGGCAATCAGTTCTCACATGCTTAAAGATATGCTGTGCCTAGACATGAGGTGTAAAGTTTGGAGGCCGAGACTGGAGAATAGTTTGAGCCCAGGAGTTCAAGACCAGTCTGGGCAATATGGCAAAACCCAATCTCTACAAGAAATAAAAAAATTAGTAAGGCATGATGTCATGCTACTTCTAGCAAAGAGGCACTCCCCAATATGGGAGCAGCAGGAAATTGATAGTAGGAAGGTAGCAGCTTCTGTCGAAAACTTGTGTGTATGTATAGACATTAAAAATACATGTAAGTCACTATCAGTATATTAAAATTACACCTTATTTTTAGTTTACTTTTTGGTCAAGATATGCTAATAGATTATAATTATTGTTTTAGCAAGTTACAAAAGGCCAAGAGAAAATAAAATTCAGGTCACGAGAACAGATAAGAATTAAGTATCCAATAACTTTATGATGATGAATTGTAAAGACGTTGTAATAAATACAGAGGGCAGATATGTAACTAGATTAATTATCAAATGTACTTTAATTTTCTCTACATATGAATAAGAACAATTTACATATTTAGCAATCAAAAAAGAGAGAGAGTTTTTAGAGTATTTTGAAAAATCATCCAGAAAAGTGAACTGAAAGTCGTGATTGAAAATGATAAATGATCTTTCAAATTACTAAGTCACTTGCGGCAGGTTCCCCTAATAGTTTAATCTACTCTCATAGTACCTCTCATTATACCTTTTAATAATAAAATACCCCTGAAGGTAATTATCCCTTCCATTTGGTTTCTTAGAGTCCTATCTCTCATAAACCTTTTAAATGCAGTTTTTACAAAATAAGCTGTATAGTAAGTGTGGTAATGTTTTAAAAATATTGTAAATAGGGGGATTTTCAACATAGCTGGGCCATCATGAGATTCTCATGCTTGACAGCATACTTCCTGTGAAAGAATCAAGTTAACAAACAGTGGAGCAAAGTAAACTAGTACTTGGATGAAAAGTTCTGAGATTTTTAAGGATCATGTCTGGTTCCACCTCTGAATCTAGAGACTTGAGTAAATTCTTGAATCTTTCTGAGTCTTAAATTCTCTAAAAGAAAATGGAAGAAATATCTGATTTATGTATTTGTGGTATGAATTATGGATGGTAAGAGATACAAAAGTACTTTGTACATAATAAGACTCTATCCAAACGTAAAGTATCACATTAGCAAAACACTTGTAAAAGGAGAAGCATTTGCCAGAAAAATACTAGTTTTCTTAGAGACAAAGGGCAAAACAATATAGTTTTAGATGTTACAGAGTTTATAAGTAAATTTGCAGAGTGCCTCATCAGTGGTCCTCTATGAGATGCAGACATATAATGAAATATTTTACCCTCTCTTGAGAGCTACTAAAACTCAATTACAGAGACCGATAGACAAGTTATACATTTTTGCATAAAACATGATATATTTCAAGAATTTGTAAGTATTATTTACTAAATTATAGTACAATATTAGGAACACCCTTAAGATATACAAATATATAGTAAATTGAGATATATATGAAATATATAATCAAATATATATTGAGAAATATATAGTAAATCTACTTAATAATATAAACTACCTTTATCGGGACTCAGGGTTGTGTGACTCCTCCACAGGAATTCCCCAGATTCTGCCTTGAATTCCAAATCAGCGCATACAGTATGTGTATCGTGTGAATCTTTAATGGGTCACAGTCATGTGATTTGTAATTTCAGCACACTCTAGCCCTTTATTAGTCCAGCTCCAGTGAAGAAATCAGAAACTACTCTAGATGTGTATTTCTACAGAAGAAATTACGTATAAAGAATTGACTATGCAGGTGTTAAAGAACCAAATCTATGCAAAAGGGCCACTGAGGCAATCCAAAGTCATGGCAGGAGATAGCTAATGCTTTCTGAACTGAGGGAACCAAGAAAGTGGCTGGGGTTATCAGAACTGGGGGAGATTGGAAGTGGGGCTCTGAAAAACTGGTACTCAGACTTGCAAGGGGGCATGGATGGCCACCTGGTGCTATTTCTTTGGGACCCCGTAGAGCTGAGTCACACCTTTAAGGAGTGGATGCTGCCTAGATAGTCCTGGTATATCTGAGGGGACACAATGAGACTGGTTCAGGGAGGTTTGGAAGAGCTGGAGGCAGGCATTCATTGCAGCTGCAGGATCAAGAGTAACTTATAGGGAAAGTTTGTGTCCCCCTGCGCTTACCATTGGTGCAGAGAAACAGGGTGTAGTATTGTTTGATGATCATCTGTCTTCCCCCTCTCCTCTTACTGCCCTCACCCTTCACATAAGGCAAAGTGTTTGCCAGTGTGTTTCCAGAATCTTTTGTCATGAAAACTTAGGAAATTACGGGGCATGTAAGCAGGACTTCAGAAGCATGAGCAGAGAGAAGGCAGATGAATCTCAAAAGATAAATTTTATTTACAAAGGAGAGAAAAGAGAGAAGGAAAAAAATGTCAACAGACTTCGGTTGAGAGAAGAGAGTTTGAGAATTCAGGGTCTGAAAGACTTTAAAGCAGATGTAGGATAAGAAAGAAGTAGAAATGGAAGGGAAGGGTTTCTGGAAGTACTGGTATAAGACTTCAGTGTTCTCTGAGATGCAAGTTAAATTTAGGATTTCTTTTTAACTGTCTAGTAGAGTCTGTTCCATACAGAAATTGAGTCACACAGGTTTCAGCATTTATTAAGCTTGTACGCAACGGAAGCCAAGTACTTTGCTAGAATTCTGTAGAAAATAGATGTATATGTTTCTCCCCCACATACTGTTTTCACATCTATGTAAAGCCGACAGAAGACTACCCAAATGAACAATCTCCATGTTAGGAAAAAGAAGGAAAAATCGTGGAATGGAAAAGATAATGTTAACTAACCAAACATAAAACATTATTAAAGTTCTGTAACAGTTGTGTCTACACATGTCCTTTTATGAATAAAATGTTAGCACCATTAATAGAATAAACAATACTATCTAAAGGTTAGTAGATATCATGAATGTTATTTCCCACTGATAACAAATATAAAAATACATTTTTCCTACTGACATCTCAATAAAAGAAAACATTCAACTCCATCATGTTACTTAGTAATAAGAAACACCTTAAAATCTTATATTTAAAAAACCGCACTGTTAACAAGCGGCTTTCAAACTTTTGAAAGGCAATTGAATAGAAACTAGACATTTTGGGCTAGCTCATGTTACTACTGTAGAATCTTTATCAAACTTCTTTTTACTTTTGAATTGATTTTTTTAAGTATACCTGTGATTGACAAGGCTTTCATCTCTGCAGTATAACACACATGTACATTAAAAGTAAAAGTGAGCAGGCAAACGATGGTTATAATTTACTTTCAGTCAAAGAGTTTGCCGGGCTTAAACCATTCTTGGTTTTTTGGCACCCGAAATAAGATCTTCCAAGAGGAAGCTTGCTATGCCTAGACAGCAAAGCCTATGACAAATTACAGTAAATTTGATTAAGTGTTTAGATACAACTCTACGTAAAAGGCATATAATATGATTTGGATGTTTTGTTCCTTCCAAATCTCATGTTAAAATGTGACCTGCAATGTTAGAGGTGGGCCTGGGGAGGGGGTCAGGAGGGTTGTTTGGGTCATGGGGGTGGACCCTCATGAATGGCTTCATGCTGTCCTGATGGTAATGTGTGAGTTCTCACTCTATGAGATCCCACAAGATCTGGTTGTTTAAAAGAGCCCGGCACCGCCTCCCCTTCTCTCTCCGCTCCCTTTCTCACCATATTACACACATGGATTTCTGCCATGGTTTTAAGCTTCCTGGGGTTCTCACAGGAAGCAAATGCCAGCGTTATGTTTCCTGTACAGCCTGCAGAATCGTGAGCCAGAGAAACCCCTTTTTGTTATAAATTACCTGATCTCAGGTATTCCTTTATAGCAATACAGAATTCCTTTACAGCAACACAGCATCTCTCAAGTGCTCTGAGTGGATCTTATTAGAATGTATGACCTTAGAAGTTATTGACCTTTCCCAGGCTTCAGTTTCTTTACCTACTTCATAGAAAAACTAATGGTGCCCGCGTCATGGACTTACTAAAAGAATAAAGTGACACAATGTTTATATATCACTGAAATATAATTGCCAATATTTTGTAGAATTATTATTATCAGTTATGTTTGGCACCAAGTACCAAGATAATTTCTTGGATTCCTGAAGATTTTTGGTTGTTATTTTATCCACTGACAATTTCTGTTTTTACGAACTATCTTCCCCACAAAGATTAATTTGTCGTATTTATTTCTTTTTAACATTTAAAATGACTTAAACAAATCTGCTTTTACATTCAATGATACTTCTCAAAAAATAGCTCCTCTTCTTGTGAAAACACAAAAGGTAAAAGTTACATATATTTTTTCCAAAATAAGGCTTCTTGGTGAAAATATTTTAAACATTGTTATTATCAGAGGGTAATTATGTACTGAAAATAACATTAATAATAGTAGTATAAAAGCTATATAGAATGTGGAGGTCTTCCATATTCCCACTGTGCAGAAGCTCCTTCTTTTACAAGGTCCCCCCACTCCTCTGTTTCTCTTTATGGCAGATCTTCACTCTTCTACTAACCAAGTCAAGCATTTTACCTACACCTCTTTCTTTGCCTTTTGTCTTCTACCCTTAATGCCTCTAATACCATCCCAATTTTAAAAATGCACATTCTCCTCTTTTCTGAATTTTCCCTTCAGAAAACATACACACACAAATACATGCATGTGCCTATACACAACGAAACACATATGCATGAACACCCAGGAATCCCTTCAGATAACCACCCATGGTGAGAAACAGAAAACATAACTGGAAGGGATCTTAGTGACTGTCAGCTCCCACCTTCTAATGTAGAAAGTAATGAAATCAAAACTCCAGGGTGTTCAAAACAGCCCCAGGCCCAGCTGGGCTAGACAGAGGCCCATTTTGCTTCCTCAAGCCTGGTCTGCAACCATTTCCAAGGTATTATGTTGAGTAACATGACTGAATGCATATTAATTGAGCACCTTCTATGTGCCTGTCACTTTCTCAGACACTGGGGGTATAGCTGTGAATAAAAACACTGAAAAATGTCGACCTTCGCATTACTTGGTGATAGAGAACAGATAAGCAAATAAATCTTTAATATAATATCAAAGAAAGATGAATCCTATAAGGAAAAAAATAAAACATTTAAGATGACATAGAGGGCCATGTTATACCGCTGAGCAAGTGGTGTGTGTTGCCTATTATCAGGAATAGAAGTCTGAGCATTTCTGTCCACTGCACCTTGGTATCAGCGTCATCAAGAAAACAATACAGTGAAGCATTGGGTGAAACAATGTTTTACTCACATGGAGAAGAAACTGAGTGAGATCAGCTTCAGTAGTGGGCATCAGTCCACTGCTATCACTGAATGGGTAATTTATAATGACTAGAAATTTATTTCTCAGTTCTGGAGGCTGGGAAGTCCAAGATCAAGATGCTAGCAGGTTAGGGCCCAATCTCTCTTCTTCTAATAGCACCTTGAACACTGCCTCCTGTGTTGAAGAGGAGCGGAGGAAGGAATGCTACGTCCTCACACAGCAGAAGAGTAGAAGAGAGTGAACATGCTCCTACAAGCCCTTTTTTTAGAGCCATTTATCCACTCATATGGGCAGATCCCTCATGACCTAAACACCTTCCTGCAGGCCCTGCCTCTCAACACTATTACACTGGGGATTAAGTTTCCAACACATGAATTTTTGGAGACACATGTAAATCATACCACCCATGTAATGCCTGGACAAGCCCAATGGGTCCCTCCCAGGAGCCAATGCCAGGCACCCTCTTGTACTGTAGCAGCAGGACCAGTCCCCCCCAGAGGGGACAGATATAGTAATGGCATTGGCCAGGTGCCACATAATATACAAACTTAAGCAGAACAAAGGAGTACACACTGAGTCTGGCACAGGGAAAGGTATCTCAACACAAGGTTTAATTTAAGCCTAGCACAGACTGTAAGGAATCTATCTCTTGGTAAGGAAGTGCTCCAAATTAAGACCCATTCATTTTTTAAATTTAAATTTTTACTTTTTAAAAAAATATGAGACAGGATTTCACCATATTGCCCAGGCTGGTCTGAAACTCTTCCCAGGATCCTCCGGCCTCGGCCTCACAAAGTGCTGGGATCACTGCTGTGAGTTCCTATGCCTGGCCAAGGCCCATTCTTAATGCGTCTGAAAAGGGGTCAAAAACTTATGTGAATGAGGCTGCCTTTCCCAATATATATCTCACTCCATCTTGCCTGCACAATTGTATTAGGCTCTCCATTCTATAGACATGTCCTCCTTGTGCCTTTATGACTGCAGATTGTCTTCTTGTTAGATCACAGATCTGGCCCAGTCCTGAATTCAGATCCCACTTTTTGCTCTCCAGGATCATTGGCCTGCTTTGCTTTCCTTATTAATATGTTCCCCAATCCTTGGTGGACTGGTCTCAAAATCGGTGGCCCAAGAAAATTGTCCAGGCATTACATGGGTGGTATGGATTGCGTGTATCTCCGAAATTCATGTGTTGGAAACTTAATCCTCAACGCAACAGTGTTGGGGGGGGCGGGGACTACAGGGAGGTGTTTAGGTCATGAGAGATCTACCCAAATGAGTGGATTAATACTGCTATAAAAAGGGCTTGCAGGAGCATGTTCTCTCGCTTCTACTCTTCTGCTGTGTGAGGAGGTAGCATTCCTCTCCTCCGTTCCTCTTCAACACAGGAGGCAGTGTTCAAGGTGCTGTGTCAGAAGAAGAGAAATTGGGCTCTAACCTGCTGATACCTTGATCTTGGACTTCTCAGCCTCCAGAACTGAGAAATAAATTTCTAGTCATTATCAGTTACCCATTCTGTGATAGCAGCAAAAAACGTACTGAGACAATAGGCATGCGCTGCTTTCAAGCTATTCATTTCCTTAGATGTCCTTCTTTCCAAAACTGCCTTGCTAAGTACCTGTCTGTTGCCCACCAGTTTCTTCCCCAGCTCCCCTTGAACAGGCTTCATCTCTTACTGTACTAGGAGAAAAAGGTAGACTCACACAATTGAAATCCCATTATATGATGCATTGCCCCAGGTTGAGAAGATTTCCATGGATAATTTGAAAAGACATATTCCATGAGGTGATGAGGGGACGCCATTTTATCCTGGCTACACACTCATGGTGGAGCTCAGTGTCTATTTATATCTGTCCATCTGTCAGATATAAATATCTATTATCTGTCATTTTCTTTTCCATCCAGTATTCACAAAATACTTCAAATATTAAGCACCTACTATGTTCTTAATGTGTGGAAAACATATCAGTGAGCAACAGCTAAAAATCCCTGCCCTTTCAGAGCTTATATTGTAGTGGTAAGTGAACTGCCTTCCTTCCCTTTTTCAACTTAGCTTAAATGAAAATTAGTAAGGGAGAGAGTTGTCACAGGGATGCACATTATCATTTTCTTTAATTAAAAACTGAAGTCAGACATGTTTTTTGATTGAAGGTACATTTGATGTGAAGTACTAGTTTGACAGTGAGTTAGCATTGTCAGTTAGCTTCTTCGGTGGGCATTTTCTGTAAGTTGAACGAACTAAATTCTGAAGCTATAAACTTTTGACAAAAATCTATATTTGAAGAACATGTGTAATGTATCTCACTGCTGGGAAACTCATCACTTGTTACTCTTTGAACAAATGATAATTTAAAATGTAGATATCAAATTTAAAATGTGTAAAGACATATGTGATTTTTCAAAATTCTTTCAGAGAATACATAATTAAACATCTTGAAGATCACTGTGCTAGGGTTCTACTTTAAAACTGATTGGTTGGAGAGAGCTCAAGACTCCCTTGAATTTCCTTTCTTATTAGGAGATCAGCTTACACTCTGTAAAGTTCTTTCTGAATAGAATAAATAAAGGAAAGGAAGGTGGTTACAAGTTTTGGGTTGGAAACTACAGTTTTTTTATATTCATTATCCTTTCTTGATAATTTATGAATTCTTCTTCATGTAAAGCAGAGTTTCTGACCCACAACATTGTTGACATTTTAGACCAAAGAATTCTTTGTTGTAGGGACTGTCCCTTGCATTGTAGAATATTTAGCAATATCCCTGGCTTCTACCCACTAGATGCCAGTAGCTCTCCCTCTCCCCCAATTGTGATAACCCAAAATACCTCCAGATATTGCCAGATGTCTCCCCCTGGGGGAGGAGGCACAAAACTGTCCCTGGTTGAGAACCACTGTGCTGTCGTAACTAGGTGTGTTGATGTTCTTCTTGATATAGTAACCAGGAGTCCCCCAGCGACTTCCTTATCCCTAAAACTAAAATATCAACAAACTCTTCAGCTTACATCCAGTCAGGGAAAAAACAAAGGAACCTTTTCAAAATCTATTCTCCTGGGGTTAGTGGCAGAGTGCCTCCATGCTGAGCATGCTGGGAGGCACCTATTTCATGGGAATTATTCCTATGGGAAATTTCCTCTCATTCTGCAACTGGTTAGTTCATTTATTTCTTCAGAGTAACATAATTCTACTCAGCATGCAGTTGGCAAACAGGTTCGTTGATTTAAAACTAAATCTAAACATTAAACTTATACAAGTATGATCAAAATAATTCTTTAGTTTTTCCTAATTGTCCATGCATAGACAACTATAGGTTGACTTAACTATAAAATGTAATTTTTAGAATGGAAAATGCTTTGATATGTAATGAAACTACTTTGAGTGGAAAAGATTCACATCAGTGGGCTGTTTAATGTGACTCGAGTTTAGGCAAAGTTTTAACAAAGGAAGTTAACTGCTCTCCAACTTCTGAAAGGAGGAGGTAGACCATACAAACAGGACTTGCAAAGAAAGAAGCAGCTCAAACTAGTTTCGCCAATCTTATAAATACTTTTAAATTGGAGGGGGCAATGGTTGGAAAAGAAAGAATTTCTTGGAAGACTTACTTATGATGGAGGGTGGATCGATGAATTTCTTTTCACTTCAAACCTAGTTAGAAAGGCTGCAAGGAGACTCATGTAGACCCAAGAGATGGAAATCCTCTAATTAATGATATGGTCTAAGCCTGGACCAAAAGGCTACAGCAGAGGCTGTCTGAAATGTCTCATGCCAGCAGATAACAGGGTTGCATTTGGAAGCAGGCGCCTTCTCCTGAAAGGCCAGTCAAAGGTAGCTAATTGGCATTCCACAGTAGGAAAGTTGTCTTAATGCTACTTTCCTGAGAACATCTGCTCAGTGGCAACTGACAAGCAGAAGAGGCGGGGGGCACGTGGTGAGGTATAAAACTAAGGAGGAGTGGTAAACAGCCAGCTGGAGGAGAGGGATCACCAAGTAAAAGGAACACTGACAACATCTCCTAGGAATTAAGGGGAGTGGATTTGAGAGAAAGGATTCTCTGAGAGAAGCCCTGAGCAGGTTGGAGAAGGGGTTCAAAAGGAGAAACTTTGAATGATTTTCTGAATTTTTTATCAATACAACAGAATGAGCAAAGTCATTATGAAAAGGAGATGATTTTTATGCTTGAGATTGACTGAAGTACATAATATACTGGGTAAGGTTAAGGAACTAAGCTATGTGATCTACGTAAGAATTTTTCTAGGTACAGAGGAAGAGCTAGTTGCATGAAGAGGACATGAACAAGCAATGAGGGGTGAAATAAAGTTGTTTTCTAATTGCATTCTACAAATCTCTCTGGTTCAAAATATCAGCTACATACAAGTAAACATTGCACAGCTTATTCTGTGATAATCCAGTTGACAGTTTTATAGCATAATGCAGTATCACTTTTATTTTGCTATAAATTACATATTGCCTACTCCTTTATCATTCAGACACAAATGTTCTCAATTCTGTCTCATCATAATGTAGTAAATTCTTGCTGTAGTACTGTAAAGGATTTTTCAGTCTCTAGTTTAAAAGAACAAAAAAAGAAGAAAATCCCACAGAGAAACAATTCAGAAATGCTTGTTTTTGCTTATAAATCTTCCTTAAACATAGTGAGTTTAATTGATTAAGGGAGACATTGATGACTGGTGTTATAATTCAATCTCCAGGCTTTGATTATAACATAAACCAACTGGATTCTTCAACAGAAATATAGCATTCAAATCAATCTTGCCTTATTGGTACCCTTTATACTGCATATGCAATTACACGGCTTAGAAAAATGTCAGGTTCCACAAGCATTAATTCTTCCAATGGATATTCAAGTGAGAGCCTTCTCTGGTGAAGCAATATAGGAATGAATGCTTAGGTTGGAAGTAGACCCCAACCAAAGGAGAAACAAAAGTGCCATTTACTGAAGAGCTTGCTTAATAAAGAAATGTTTATATGCTGAGTATTAGTAAACCCAATTCCACATTCTGCAGTTAAGACTTGAAACTTAACTGACTGTGTATCATTTAAGACTTTCAACTGCAAAGCTTAGTGTAAAAAGAGAGGAGGGGAGAGAGATAAGGTGAGGGAGAGCAAGAGAGGGAGAAAGAGAGATAATCTATTTTAAATGTGAATGGAGAAATTCCAAGATAGGTGCTTTAAGTGTAGCTAGATCTTGTTGGTCAAGTAATATGAAATCATCTCTCTCTTCATCTTACGTTTTCTTACTTCTGTGTTGACTTCAAGTTTATTCAAGACTATATGTTGACCTATGCAACTAAAGACTTTCTTTTTTTTTTTGGCTCCAATTTCTAGGAATGAGGGGTGCTTCCTTCATTGTCTTCCTTCTGGAATTAGCCCTGAATAAATTGGCCTGGGTTATACATGCCTATTGTAAACACATCATTGTGATTGAGTGCATGATATGTGATGATTTTCCAGGCCTGGATAATATGTCTATTGCTAGTTATGATGGATGGAGCCAGCCCTGGGCAAACTATAAGAGGGTAGTCTTCAAGCAAAATCTGGGTGCTCTTACAGGATTAAAGGAGAAAGGAAACTAGGTAGATTAAAAAGAACAGATTCCACTTGAGATAATTTATGTAATCTTTTAGGATTTAATCTCTACGTCTGTAAAACAAGCATGAATAATACAAATTCTATGTATTTTTGAGGTTCATTATTATAAAGCTTAAATGAGATCATACATGTAGAAGTATATCAAAAAACTGTTGAATTCAGTAAAATGTTTGTAGAATAGTAAAATATTCTGCAGATCAAAAAAATTAAGTAAAACCAGCTATATGTTGAGACCAACTAAATAGTTCTTCTGTGGAGGGTTTTGTGACATTTCTTATTGTATAAATAAAGAATTATTGGTATTCTGTTTCCTGGAACCAGAAGGACTGCCTTAAAATGAAAATAGATATTCAGTTGCTGTATCTCCTCAAATACACAACTCTATGACCTAAATAAGGAAAAATGAAATATTGGGATTAAGTTAATTTCTGGGCAGTCACAAAGTAAATATCCTCTGGAGGACAAGAGGGCTACTTCTTTTTCCTAAGATGACAGCTTGGTGCAATTAGAATATAGGAACTTGAGATTTTAACAGAACTGCATTTGAGTTCCAGCTTCGTCATTACTTATCTGTGAGATAGACAGTTGACTTCACCATTCTGACCCTCAGTTTCTCAGCTATAGGAATAGGGATGATAACTAGCCATGTGGGGTGTTAGGGGTTTCTAGAGATAATGTATGCCACGAAATTTTTCACATACAGGCATACCTCAAATATACTGTAGGCTTGGTTCTGGACCACCATAACAAAGTGAGTATCACAGGAAAGTCACATGATTTTTTGTTTGTTTTCCAATGCATATAAAATTTATGTTTATATCATATTGTAGTCTGTTAAGAGTACAGTGGCATTATATCAGAAAAATATTGCACAGACCTTAATTAAAAATCTTTCTAAAAATTGTCAATGATCATCTGAGACTTCAGTGATTTGTTATCCTTTTGCTGGTCTTACCTAGATGGTGATAGCTACTGACTGGTAGTTGCTGGAGGTTGACGTGTCTGTGGCAATTTCCTAAAATAAGACAACTATGAAGTTTGCTACATTAATTGACTCTTCCTTTCAAGAAAGATTTCTCTGTAGCATGCCATGCTGTTTGATAGCCTTTTACCAACAGTAGAACTCCTTTTAAAATTGGTCTCAATCTTCTCAAATCCCACTGCTGCTTTATCAACTGAGTTATGTAATATTTGAAATCTCTTAATTTTATTTCAACAATGTTCAGAGATTGTTTACTAGCAATATATTCCTTCCCAAAAAACTATTTCCTTTGTTCATCCCTAAGAAATAATTCCCCATTTGTTCATATTTTATCATGAGATTACAGCAGTTCGGTCACATCTTTAGGCTTTCCTTCTAATTCTAATTCTCTTGCTCTTTCTGCCACATCTGCAGTTACTTCCTCCACTGAAGTCTTGAACCCTCAAAGTCATCCATGAGGATCAGAATCAACTTCTTCAAACCTCTTGTTAATGTTCATATTTTGACTTCCTCCCATGAATCATGAATGTTCTTAAAGCTATCTATAATGGTAAATCCTTTCCAGAAGGTTTTCCGTTTTTTTTCCCCCAGAATCAGAGTGATCAGAAGAATCACTATTTATGATAGCTATACCTTACAAAATGTATTTCTTAAATAAAAAGACTTGAAAGTCAAAAATGCTCCTTGAACCAGGGGCTGCAGAACAGATTTTGTGTTAGCAGGCATGAAAACGTTAATTTCCTTCTATATCTCCATCAGAACTCTTAGGTGACTAGTTGCCTTGTCCGTGAGCAGAAATATTTTGAAATAATCTTTTTTTCTGAGCAGTAGGTCTCAACAGCAGGTTTAAAATATTCAGTAAACTATTTCATAAACAGATGTGCTGCCATCCAAACTTTATTGTTCCATTTATAGAGCACAAGTGAGTGATTATTAATTCTTAAGAGTCCTAGGACTTTCAGAACATTGCATAAGCATTGGCTTCAAGAAGTCACCAGTCACATTAGCCTCTAACAAGAGCATCAGCCTGTCCTTTGAAGCTTTGAAGCCAGTCATTGACTTCTCCTCTCTAGCTATGAAAGTCCTAGATGGCACCTCCTTCCAATATAAAGCTGTTTAATCTACATGGAAAATCTGTTGTTTCATGTAGCCACCTTCACCAGTTATCTTAGCTAGATCTTCTAGATAACTTGTGCAGCTTCTATGTCAGTGCTTGCTCCTTTACCTTGTACTTTTATGTTATGGAGACAGCTTCTTTCCTAAACCTTATGAATCAACCTCTGCTAGCTTCAAACTTTTCTTCTGAAGCTTCCTCATCAGGCTTTATAGAATTGAAGAGAGTTAAGGCTTTGCTTTGGAGTAGGCTCTGGCTTAAGGAAATGTGTCTGGTTTGTTCTATCCAGACCACTAAAATTCATCCACATCGGCAATAGGCTGTTTTTGCTTTTTCATCATTCATGCGCTCACCAGAGTAGTACTTTTGATTTCTTTCAAGAAATTTTCCATAACTGGCTCATGGGGCCTTGTGTTCAGCCTGTCTCAGTTTTCAGCATGCCTTCCTCAGTAAGCTTAATCATTTCTAGTTTTTTCATTTAAAGGTATGTGAGAATCTTTCTTTAACTTGAACACTTAGAAGTCATTGTAGGGTTGTTAATTGGACAAATTTCAACATTATTGTATCTCAGGAAGTAGCAAGGACTGAGGAGAAGGAGAGAGATGGCTGAATGGCCAGTCAATGAATCAGTCAGAACACACACAACATTCATCAATTAAGTTTACTGTCTTATCTGAGTCCAGTTCATGGTATCCACAAAACGGTTACAGTGGTAACCACAAAAATCACAGATCACATATCACCATACCAGATATAATAATAATGAAAAAACTTGAAAGATTGTAAAAATTCCAAAAATGTACAGAGACCCAAAGTGAGCACATGCTGTTGGGAAAAAAAAAAAAATGGTGCCTATAGATTTGCTCCATGCAGGTTGCCACAAATATTTAGTTTGTAAAAAACACAGTATCTATGAAGTGCTATAAAGTGAAGTGCAATAAAATGAGGTATACCTATATATGCACACAACAAATGGTGATTTTATTCATTTTTATTTATTATGCAGTTCTTAGTACACTCTCCTGGGAGTTCTAGGTAATAAGATGCTTTCAATGGATAAGGTAATGATGTGAGGCTTGAGCTGAGATAGACAAATGAAGAGATTGCTTAGGTGACCTTTGCTCTATTTCAGGAAACTAAGGGTGTGAGCCAGATTTGACCAAAGAAACAGTGCCACTAAAGTGATATAGAATAATCATTCTGTTTTGTTTTGTTTCGTTTTTTGAGCCAGGTCTTGCTCTGTCACACTAGCTGGAGTACAGTGGCACAATTTCGGTACACTGCAAACTCCACCTCCCAGGTTCAAGCAACTCTGATGCCTCAGCCTCCTGAATAGTTGGGATTAGAGGTGCACACTACCATGCCTGGCTAATTTTTTGTATTTTTTTCTCAGTAGAGATGAGGTTTTGTCATGTTGGCCGGGCTGGTCTTCCAACTCCTGGCCTCAAGTGATCCGCCCGCCTCAACCTCCCAAAGTGCTGGGATTACAGGCCTGAGCCACTGCTCACAGCCCTAGAATAAAGTTTCTTTTAAAATAGAGATTAGGTTGGGCGCAGTGGCTCACGCCTGTCATCCCAGCATTTTGGGAGGGCGAGATGGGTGGATCACCTGATGTCAGGAGTTCAAGACCAAAATTAGCTGGGCATGGTAGCAGGCACTTGTAATCCCGGCTGCTCAGGAGGCTGAGGCAGGAGAATCTCTTGAACCTTGGAGGCAGAGGTTACAGTGAGCCGAGATCGCGCCATTGCACTCCAACCTAGGCAACAAGAATGAAACTTTGTCTCAAAAAATGCAACACAATAAAATAAAATGAAATAGAGATTAGACCTTGTGCAACTCTTGTGTGCAGGTAGACAGTAAAGAAGAGTGGGATGTGGATGAGAGCAAGGACAAATGCGTCCACGTCTATCTCTCATGGCCAGCAACTGCTGCCATGGTGACCAGCAGGAATAGCTTTTTCTGTAGTCTTCTACAGAAGCGTTTTCTGTGGCTTTTTCTGTAGTGCGAAGTTGTACACACATTGGCCCAGGACTAGAAGAAGCTGCAGAAGGAGGTCTGGTGGGAGCTGCAAGACCTGTGGGTCTGCTTGATGTCTCACGCCAACAAGGTGAGCTCCCAGGTCAGTAAGCGAATGTGAGCTGCCTCAGTACCTGCACTCGGCACTGGCTTTCAGGGCACATATAACAGCTACTACTTCCCTTCTCACTCCCAACATTTTGTGTGAATTCCTTGTGTCCAGCACTGACTCTAAACATATAGGAGGGGAGATCTGGGAAAGGTAATTCCAGACTGGTTACATTGTTAGAGTACAAATTCACCCTACCAATTAAGAACTCAGAACCCAAATATTACTAATAAAAAGGAGATGGAGAGATGGCCCCATGGGGTTCACATTCATGTGCATGGAGGAGCAATTAGAAGTTTTCTTCTCCCATTTTTAAAACCTTTTAACTTTTAAATAATTTCAGACTTATAGAAAAGTTGTAAGAAATGTACAAACAATTGCATTATATCCCTTATCCAGATTTTTTCATTATCATTTTGCCAAATTGGCATATTCTCCTTCTCTCTATATACACACATAGTATGCATGTCTACATGCATATATACTGCATACACACACACACACACACACACATTTTTTCACTAAAACACTTGAGCATAGTGATACACGTAGAGCCCTTTTATCTTCAGTTTATAAAAAACACATTATCTATGAAGTGCCAAATACTTCTGTGTGTGTTTCCTACTAAGAGCCATGATGTCCTCCTATATACCCCTATTATAATTATCAAAAACAGAAAACTCTCTTTGGGACAATACTGTAATCTCTAGCACTTATTTAAATTTTACACAAATATTGCAATAATATCCTTTGTGGCCAAAAAATTTTTTAAAGATCTGCTCCACATTCCAATCCAAGGCCACAAGCTGGATTGGGTTGTTCTGTCTCTCTGGTGGCCTTTAGTCTGGACCCATTTTTCAGACTGCCTTTGTCTTTCATGAGCTGGGCTTTTCTTTAAGGTGCAGGTGGACACATTGTATATTTTCCCTCTATTTGGTTTTGTCTGATTTTTTTTCTCAGAGTTAGACTGAGGAATTTGGCAGGTGGAGCAAAAAGTGATGTTTTCTTCTTTCTTTCTTTTTCTTTTCTTTTCTTTTTTTTTTTTTTTTTTTTTGAGACAGAGTTTCAGGCTTGTTCCCCAGGGTGGAGTGCAATGGCGCAGTCTTGGCTCACTGCAACCTCTGCCTCCCAAGTTCAAGCAAGTCTCCTGCCTCGGCCTCCCGAGTAGCTGAAATTACAGGCACCTGCCACCATACCTGATTTTATTCTTTCTAGCGCTTTTTATGAGATGGGCTCTGCCTTCTCCTCCCATGTTTAAAATGCCTCCTTACACCATGTATGCACCAGTGCGATCATTGCTGAGGCTTTTTGTTTTCTCTGGACTAGGGCTGACAAACTTTTTCTGTAAAGAGCCAGAGAGTCAATATATTTGAGTTTGAAGGCCAGAAGATCTCTGTCACAACTACTTAACCAGTTATTGTAGTGTAAGAGCAACTATAGACAATATATAAGTTTATTTGTAGACATCGAAATTGGAATTTCCTGTAATTTTTATGTGTCGAGAAATGTTATTCTTCTTTTGATGTTTCTCAACCATTTGAAAATGTAGAAACAATTATTTGTTCCTGAGTCATACAAATCAGGTAACAGACCAGTTTGCCGACCCTTCCTCTAGACCTGGAGGTATTATTACTCAAAGCTGCTTTTTCCTTCTCATAACATTTATATGACATAGATATCTCAGCTGTAAAGGCCACCTTTGAGTGCTCTGTTTGCCTTTGAATGGCCTGAAATGTAGGGAGGGAAAGCAGAGCTATTTAACTTGTATTTGTAGAAACTGATTTTTCTTTATTACTCCATATTTTTCTCCAGATTGCTTCTTGTATGTGAGTATTGTACTTGGACCTAATTTTCATCTATTGCACATTATACAATACTATTAGTTTGATTAATTAATGCAGAATACATCCTGGAGACTAATTTGTTTACTCCTAGTGGACTCATTAAGGCTTGCTGTATGAATGTGGGATTAGGTTTAAAAAGGAATCACCATACAATGATTGACTTGCATGTCTGTTTTAAAAAGAAGGAAAATCTGACAAATGAAAATCAAGTAATCTGTATCCCTCTCTTTAACTATAAAAGTGCATCAAAGGATTTCTAATGCTGCATGCATATATGTTGACTTCCTATGGTGATATTTTAGAGTTGCATGATTTACTTTCAAAAACTGATCATAGAAAAATCCAATTAAGGTAGTGTGCTAATATTTTCCTCCATAGGTGAATAGAGCAATGAGGACTTGCATCTCTGCTTTAATTCTGCATGCCGGTGCATATTTTAAGTTTAGTATCTTGCCACCCATGTTAACATTATTGACCCTCATGCAGGAATAAAGTAGCTACTAATAAACAAGACTGCCGATAGGTGAGCCCCAGCCAGCAAGCATTGTTAAAGGCAGAAGAACACATTTCTTGATGATATATTTTCATACTGTTTTCTGCCTTTTAGGAATAGTTTATGCACCCTAGTAGGATGAGATGGTGGGTAGAATAAATCATAATCTTTCCCCGTTTCAGTTTCTAATGCACTGTTTTTGATTAAATACTTAGGTATTCTGACATAGCCACCGTTAGAAAATTAGAGAGGCTTAGACTTATGTACCTCTCCAGTGCAATGTTTCTCCAAACTCTTATCTGTTACCCAATGCCTCTACTAAGGTCTCACCCTTCTAAAAGAACTGAAATTCAGTTATCAGTGGGGGTTCCTGCTGCAGATGTGTGTGCCTGAGGGTTATTTTAGTAAGAACAGGTTTTTTAATTAGAAATCTTGGTGCTGTTAGTGTACCACAGGGCTGAATATGCAGACACTTCCTCTTTCATTGAAAAGTCTCTTTGGAAGGTTTGAAGCAGATCTTCACAGCTTAATTTGCAAGGGAGCAAGTGTATTGTATTTTCATTGCTTGTGCGGCACCTGGGTCATCTCAGAGAGTGGCAGTAGCATCCTTTAAAAAGAGTTGTCATTATTGCCTGGCTTTGGGTATTTATGCTTTCAAAACTGTGGAGTAAACAGTTTGTGATAAATTTTCTCTGGGCCAAGGTTATTGGATCTCCTTCACTGTAGATATTTTTGTATTGAATAGGAACCCAACCGTCCTATGCGGTTTCGATGTAATCAAGTCTGCAGGTCTGGGGTTGAAGAAGATGACCTCCATAGATAGGCTGGCCTTGGGCAAAATTGTTAAGTAGGCAAAGTTCCCAGTTACATTTGTCATTTCACCAGAATGCCCTCAGGCTGTTCCCTGCCTCCCAAGAGTTATTCTACCCCTCACTTCATCAGGCACTCTCCAGTCTTAACATTCAAAATTTACCTGGTTAGTGCTGTGTTCCCCCAGGGTCTCCATGATTGTGGGAAGTGGTTATTTAAGTAAAATCATTTTAATAACTTAAGTGATTAGAGTTTACTCTCCTTTCCCTCCTCATCCTGTTCCCTCGCCCTTCATGCATTTATCACATGTGGATTTTAGAAGGATCTTACCAAAACTTCAGTGCCTTCATGTAGAGGAAAAACTCTAATTTCAAATATTTTAGATATCACAGCAGAAGAATGAGATAAATATTTTGGAATGGTTTTTCTCTCCTTTAAGACCTAATTTCCTAAGGAAATAGCTCTGGTGAGGAACTAGTACTTTCTCTAATGGTATGAGCCTTCTTTTGCTGAAAAGGCTAACAAGTCCTAGAGCCAACTTTCAAAATAATTGGTTGGCAGATCTCCTTGACTCTGCAAATCAGTGACCAGTAAAGAGGCAGGAAAAGTGACAACAACAACAAACGTAAAGAAGCGGCTTTTAACAAAGTTGAGAAGAGAAAGGAGTGACAAGAAACAAGAGGCAGAATGAAATAGCAACGGGATTTAGCTTGGAGAAGCTGCTTTTGTCAGCCCGAAAGGAGAAGACTAGCAGATTGATTTTGTTATCCTAATAACTGTTTTATCTGAAACGCTTCAAATAAGTGGTAGACTAAAGAAGTCATAGAACCATAGAGCTTTAGTCCTGGAAGAGAACCTCAGAATCAGCTTGTCCAAATCAAGTATTTTAGAGATGAGGAATTTGAAAAACACAATATAAAATGAATTCATTCAAACTTAAATAAGTATCAAATGTAATACAGAGAGTATTAGAGCCTCTAAAATGTGGAAGAATAAAGTTTCAACTTGAAATCAAGGAACCATAACAGAACAGTACAATGATTAGATGGACAAAGTTTGAAGCTGGATGTATGTTGAATCCTATTTTCCTAGTTGTATGACCTTGGACATGGAATACTGTTTTGCTAAACCAACCTTGATACTCCCATCTATAAAGTCCAGATTAAAATGTATGAGGACCAAGTAATATATCTCAGTATAATGCCTGACATAATGTAGGCAATCAATATAGTTCCTGTTAACACTGCTATTATTTAAAGATCAGTGTTTTGTTGGGCAAAGATTATAAATTAGGTAGCTTTAAAGCAAAGTGAAATTATAAAAGCGTTGGTTACTATATGAAAAATCTGTGATTTAGGTACACTCTAGAATTTTCTTGTTAGTGAAGTTTTGTTTTGTTTTTGTTATGAATAACCACATCGTGAAGTGGGATCACAACTAAAGGAAAGAAAGGGGGAAATATGAGAGAAGGAGAGTGCCTCTGATTAAATTATCTTTGGGTAGTTTAGGGCCACAGTCTTTAATCTAGATATATGAATTCTTGAGTCTACATAAAGCATGGACAGTTTAAAGAAGTTTTACTCCTGATTCCTCAACTTTTTCTATGGATCCCTTTTAAAAATTGATCCATCCATAATTCCTCTTGTGATTCTCCTCTGTTATAGTTGCCTTATCCTAAACTTTCAAAAGAAATTCAGATATCCAGCCCACATCCTAAATTTTCTAATTGCATTATTCCAAAGGGGGAAAGATCCTTCTGAAGTAACAAAGAATCTTTCAAAATACACGTGCAATTGATGTTGAGAACTAAGACGCCCCACCCCCCACAGTCTATCTCACTGAGAGATGGATTGTCAATACAATTTTACTTTTTGTATTTAATAACTATTTTTTTCAAAATGGATGTGTGTGTGTATATGTTTTGTCAGTTATGTAGTAATGATTATCATAATGCTAACTAAATCTCTCTCAAAATTATTAACTCTTAAAGCCTATGACCCTAGGAAAAAAAATTTAATTAGTCTGAATACTTTTATATTTTGGGGAGGAGTATGAAGTAAAATATTACAAACTAAATTATGTAAAAAGACAACTTTCAAATGGAACTAATATTTTGAATATTTAAGTATATATATATATATATATATATATATATGTAGGTGCATATCAAATTGCTGTTGGCTTTATATTCTTTTGGTTGCGTTAAAAAAATGTTGTATAGCAAAAACTAGTCTATTTTACAATTCTTTAGGTTGTAGATAACTAAGAGCAACGTAAAATAATTTTTCTCTCTAGACATACTAATGAATCCTGCTCAGTGGAGGCACAGTCGTCCTTCCTCTGTAGAAAAAGAGTTTGGCCTCTCTTTGCATATTCATTTCCACATTCCTAATTTACAAATATATCTGTTCTTTGGATTCTCTTTTAAACTGATTATAACATCTTCTCAGTTTCCTCATTAACAAGGAAAATAAAATATAACGTGCTCATTTTTACAGCAATATGAGAGTCATGCTTTTACCCATTTAAAAAATTATGTTTTAATAATTATAACTGTTTTATTTTTAAATGTCAATATCATAATATCCTAAAAGTTGTATACTTTGAAATAATTTAAACTTACGATGAAAAATTTGAGATATCAAATTAAAAACATACATGGTCAAAGTTAAATGTATATTGCTAGATAGAAGAAGCTATTTGTAAAGCCTACATGCTGCACCATTCCAACTACATTATGTTCTAGAAAGGCTAACACTATGGAAACAGAAAAAAGACCAGCTCTTTGGGAGGTCGAGGCGAGTGGATCACCTGAGGTCAGGAGTTCGTAACCAGCCTGGCCAACCTGGTGAAACCTTGTCTCTACTAAAAATACAAAAATTAGCCAGGAATGATGGTGGGCACTTGTAATGCCAGCCACCTGCAAGGCTGAGGCAGCAAAGTCACTTGAGTCCAGGAGGCAGAGGTTGCAGTGAGCTGAGATCATGCCACTGCACTCCAGCCTGGGTGACAAGAGCAAAACTCTGTCTCAAAAAAAAAAAAAAGAAAAGAAAAAAGACCAGTGGTTGCCAGGGGTTATCAAGGAAGAGAGAAAAACAAGCATAGCACAGAGGATTTCTAGGGCAGTGAAACTATTCTGGGTGATACTACAATATTGGATATATGGCGGATACATTTGTCAAAGCCCATAGCATATAAAACCCCAACAGTGGGCTAGGCACGGTGGCTCATGCCTGTAATCCCAGCACTTTGGGAGGCCAAGGCAGGCAAATCATGAGGTCAAGAGATCGAGACCATTCTGGCCAATGTGGTGAAACCCCGTCTCTACTAAAAATACAAAAATTAGCTGGGCATGGTGGGGCGTGCCTGTAGTCCCAGCTACTCTGGGAGGCTGAGGCAAGTGAATCACTTGAACCCAGGAGGCAGAGATTGCAGTAAGCCGAGATCACACCACTGTACTCCAGCTTGGCAACCGAGCAAGACTCCATCTCAAAAAAAAAAAAAAAAAAACAAAAAAAAAAAACAAAACTCTAAAGAGTGAACCTTAGTGTAAACTATGGACCTCGCATGATAAAGATTTGTTAACATGGTGTAGGGGGAAAAAAAGTAACGTCTTTTCCTAATTTATCACAGTCTTCATGGCTGAAACCCCTGTAAGAAAAGACAGATTAACAAGTAAAAAAAAAAACATAAAATTTATTTAGTACAAGTTTTATATGACACAGGAGCATTCAGAAATGAAGACCCCCCCAAAAAACAGGGAAATCTGTGTATTTCTCTGGACAGTCATTCAGAGTATGATTGAAGCATAAAAGGGTAAGAAATAATGGTAATAAACAGGGGGAAGCTTGGCACAGTCTGTTCAGATTCTTCTTGGCATCCCCATGTGACATTCTTTCCATCTGGACAGTGTAGGATACATGAGTATCCTCAGAGGAGAAAGGAGGAAAAGGTCAGAGAGTGACCTTCCTAGGGGTCAAGGCTTGCTTTAGGGAAGAAAGAAAGAGGAGAATGGCCTCCATGTTTCTGCTGATTTCTCAGATGCCCAGGAGCCATATTTTGGGGTACTGTGTCCTGTACCTTGTCAGTAGGTTCATCAGTTGCAGCAGATGAACCACTGTGGTATGGAATGCTGATGGTGGAGGAGATGGAGTCTGGTTGGAGACACAGAGTATATGGAAATTGTATTTCTTGCTAAATTTTGCTGTGAACCTAAAACTGCTCTAAAAGCTTATTCATAAAAAATTTTTTTAATGCAGAGTTAAAGATTTTTCAAAATCCTTGTGATATGCATATGATTCATGGATAACTTCTGAGATTTTATTATCCCAAAGACATTTTCTCTCTGAAGATGCTTTGATGTTATTTTCAGGAAGCCTATTCCTCCCCCAGAGTCCACAGGATTGTTGTTGATCAGGAGGGAAGAGAGCAGCACATGTAACCTATGCTGGGCCCGGTTATCCCTGGGAATGTCAATCATGACTGGAGTGGTAAAGCTGGTGGCGCAATATGTTATAATGGTGAAAAAGGAAATTTCTGCTTTCTGTGGTTCTTGCCCTATCTAAGGCCTGGTTGTTGCTTTCTCCACTGTGACCTCCCTGAAAATAAAACGAAAAACTCCAACTGCTTCGGGTAATCCAAGACAGAAAGACAAATTGAATCCTTAGGGGATTGGTTTCAGTTTAGCTTCATCAACCTACTGGCTTGCATGCCCTGAATGTCCATGCTGCTGTATGACTTAGCAGCTTACAATGATAATTCTATTTAAGAGTTTCTCTTGATCTATCAGTGTGTAAGATAGAAAGTAGTATCTTGAAAGGGAAGACTTAACAACACAAAATTAAATTTTACAGAAGTTGCATTTCTTCTGATTTCTGTTTAAAACCAAGCGGCATGGAGTATTAATTACGTAAATGGAGAATTCCTTTTTATTTTATTTTATTATTATTTTTTTTGAGATGGTGTTTCACTCTGTTACCCAGGCTGAGGTGCAGTGGCGTGATCTCAGCTCACTGCAACCTCTGCCTCCAGGGCTCAAGTGATCTTTTCACCTCAGCCTTCAGAGTAGCTGGGACTACAAGCATGCACCATCACCCCCGGCTAATTTTTGTATTTTTGTAGTGGGGTGAGGGTTTGCCCTGTTTGCCCAGGCTAGTCTCTAGCTCCTGGACTCAAGTGATCTGCTCACCTTGGCCTCCCAAAGTGCAAGGATTACAGGTATGAGCCACCACACCTGGCCTAAATGGGTAATTTTTATACAACCTGTCAACAGGGTTAACAAGTCTGCAGGAGACTTTTATCCCAATGTTTTATAATCAAAAATGTAAAGCATACTAAAAACTTAAAAGGATAATATGATAAAATATATATCTAGCATAAAAAAGTTAACATTTTGGCATATATGTTTTATTTGTATATATATTTTTAAATTTTTGTTTTGCTGAGTCATTTGACAGCAAGTATAGCCACCGTGACACTTTTCCTCTAAAACTTTTACCATGTGTCTTCTACGAATTAGAGGATTCTTCTTCATGGCTATAATAATATTTTTACCATAATGAAATCTAATAATATTGACTGCTATTATCTAATTCCATATACGAATGTCTTTATTCCTGCCACCCAATATGTTCTATAACTTTTTTCTCCTAACAATGAGCCAATCAAGATTCACACATCCTATTTTGTTGCTTTGGCTTGTTATTTTTCAAAAATCTATGGAAATATTTGGGTGGTATTTGTTCTGCTTTGCTTTGTTTTGTCCTGTGATGTTAATTCTTTGCCGAGATCTGACTAGAATGCTCCATACTCTGAATTTGTTTATCTCCTCATTGGTCACTGAACTTTCCTATTTACTGTGTACTTTCCATAAACTGGAAGTTAGAACTAGAAGATTGTAAGTTCAGTTTAACATTTGAGAATGCTAAATAGCTAATGAAGTTGTCTTCAAAATGCATCATATCACAAAACACAAAATGTCAGGTTGTCATTCCCAAGTAGGTCCATTGAAGTGGATGATTTGGTAAAGGGATGGACCCCCAGATATGACCACTGCAAAGTGGTGTATGTGTGTGAGCGTGCACACGCATGCATGTGTGTGTGTGTCTGCTCCTACGAATTGTCCACAAATGCATGTTTTCTCCTTAGTGTTGAGAATACTTTGTTGGATGGTTTGGTATTATGCAAAAAGGGTTTTAAAAGCTTATGCAGTTTTATTTATTCGTATTTTCAATCAGTTATGGTCATTTTTCTTTGTGATGGTCAAATTGTGTGTATTTTTTTCATTTTATTTTGTTATTATTATACTTTAAGTTCTGAGATACATGTGCAGACTGTGCAGGTTTTTTACGTAGGTATACACATGCCATAGTGGTTTGCTGTACCCATGAACCTGTCATCTACATTAGGTATTTCTTCTAATGCTCTCCCCTCCCCGTGCCCCCAACCCCTGACAGGCCCCGGTGTGTGATGTTTCCCTTCTTGTGTTCATGTGTTCTCATTGTTCAACTCCCACTTATGAGTAAGAACATGTGGTGTTTGGTTTTCTGTTCCTGTGTTATTTGGCTGAGAATGATGGTTTCCAGCCTTACCCATCTCCCCCACAAAGGACATGAATCTGTGACTGGGTTCCAGGGCAGGCTCAGCTCGCTCCCCCATGGGCTGTGTTCTTCCAGGCCCTTGGTCTCTCACTCACCCAAGAATGGGAGGGAGGACCCCATTGGACGTGGTACACTATTAAGTAAATATTGAACCCCAAAGAGTTTTGCAGAAAGTGATTTATTTAGGCAGAGAGAGAGAAAAAGGAGAAAGAAATAGAACAGAGAAGAGCAGCTTCCATGAAGTTGTGGAAGGGGATCCAGACATGGAGTCCATCCGGATGTGGGGGGATGGAGACTTTTAACCTGGGAGAAATTCCCGCCCCATTCAATTTTCCCTTCCTATGAAAGGAGTTCTTTCATAGGACGAACTGGTGAGGGGGAGGTATGGTGCTGGGAAGTTCCTGCCTTTGAAACTGCGCCCCTTTGTGGACCCGGAAAGAGAATACCCTCCCTCAAATCCATCCTTTTTAATGGCTGCATAGTATTCCATGGTGTATATATACCATATTTTCCTTATCCAGTCTATCATTGATGAGCATTTGGGTTGGTTCCAAGTCTTTGCTATTGTGAACAGTGCTGCAGTAAACACACATGTGCATGTGTCTTTACAGTAAAACTATTTATAATCCTTTGGGCAAACCCAGTAATGGGATTGCTGGGTTAAATGGTATGTCTGGTTCTAGGTCCTTGAGGAATCACCACACTATCTTCCACAATGGTTGAACTAATTTACACTCCCCACCAACAGTGTAAAAGCATTCCTATTTCTCCACATCCTTTCTAGCATCTCTTGTTTCCTAACTTTTTAATGATCACCATTCATCTTACTGGCTTGAGATGGTGTCTCATTGTGGTTTTGGATGGTCAAATTCTTTTAAAGTTGCCTAGCTAACTCCTGCATCCTCTTGTGAAGTTCCCGTTAGTTGTATATGACTCTCACAAACAATAGCCTGTGCTCTCCTCTTCCTTTTCTGCTTTAGACATTATAGCAGTCATTTTTGCAAGGAACTTTGGTCCTTTTACTGAGAAATGCTTTTGGAAACCAGTGCTGGTGTGCTCATTGCTACTAGGTAGATATTGCTCCTAGGCTATTTCAGTGAACAAAATTGGAAAGAGATAGATAGAAAAAGACAGAAATGGAGACAGAGTTAGAGACATAAAGAGACACAGAGATGGAATAGATATATATACAAAGAGATGTATATAGATATATAACTGTGTATGATATTCCTAATATAAATTTAATATTATAGGGTATCTTTCTTTAAAGTTCTGTATGTTGGTTCTTTTTTTTCTCTTCTGTTGAAAAACTTGTTTCTAGTAATATTTCCCTATACATTTACTTAATTTATCTTACATTTCATAGTGATATCACCAATGCTACTTAAAAAAATACCTCACTTCATGAAGTGTAAGACATTTTTGTAGTCCTTTTTGTCCTAGAATATTATATGTAAAATTTTATTCATTTATTTTACTTTGTTTTTAATTTTAAGGTTATTTCATTTGATTTACTTATGTTTTCATAAGTAAATAAAACCAATTACATAGTTTAAAAGAGAAAAATATTTTAAATTATCCTTAGAGATCTTGCTTTATTTCCTATGCCCTTTAAACATTTTTTATTTCTTGTTTCTTTTCCAGTGTTTATTTTTTATAAAAATAAGCAAATGCATGCACATGTATATTCATATTTCAACTTCTTTAAAATTTTCATTTAATATGTCCTGGAAATAATTTGCTTCAGTAGATAAATACTGGTCATCATTTTTTTTTTGTTTTATAGCTGTGTAATACATTCTTTTTTTGGAAGTGAAGTAGTTCATTAAACCAATCCTTTAATTTGAATATTTGGATTAATTCCAATCTTCTGCTGTTTCAAATAATTCTGCTAGGAGTAACCACTTGCCTTGGTATTTCATACCTGGATGGTTTTCTTTGTCTCCTAGATGAAATCTTTATAGTGGGAATTCTGAGGCAAGGGATTAATGCATAGGCAATTTTGTTTGATATTGCCAAATTCTCCTCTGCAGTAGTTATGCCATTTTGCAATCATTTCCAGCAATGTTATGAAGGGCCTATTTCTCTACAGCATTGCCCACAGAGCATATTGTAAAACTTCTGGATTTTTGTCAGTTTAATAGCTGCATCTTTTTGTAGTTTAATTTGTATGGATCATATGAATGCGACTGCTCACTTTTTTTCATAAACATAAGTGTCTTAACTTTTTTTTGGAACTCTCTTCAGATTTTGTGGCCCATTTTTAGATTAGATTTTTGACAATTTTTTCTTAATTTTTTAAGAGCATTTTATATCCTGAGAAAAGAAACCATTTGCCTGTTGAGTCATTTGCATTTTTTGTTGTTTTTTTGTAACTTCTCTGTGTTGCTTTACTGTTCTCTTAAGACTTCATGTATCGATCTTGTCTTTTGCATCTTCTGGATTTGTGAATGTTAACAACGCTGTCTTCATTCCTTGGATATAAAGTAATCTATCTATGTTTTTATCTAGTACTTCTCTGTCTCCCAGGTTAGAATGCAATGGAGAGGTCATAGCTCACTGCAGTCTTAATCTCCTAGGCTTAAGTGATTCCTCCTGCCTCCGTTTCCTGAGTAGCTGAGACTACAGGCACACATTACGACACCCAACTATTTTTAAAATGTTTTTGTAGATATGGGGTCTCACTTGTTGCCTAGGCAGGTCTCAAACTTTTGGCCACAAGGGGTCCTCCTGCCTGGGCTTCCCAAAGTGCTGGGATTACAGGTGTGAGCAGGAGTACTTGTATTTAAAAAATCTCTGATCTATTTGGAATTATTCAGCTGTGAAGTGTGGGACTTAGATCCAGTTATAGCCTTTTGTAAATGATTATCTAGTTGTTTCAGCATTACTGATTACAAGTTTATTTTCCTCAGTGATTTCAAATGTCCCTGAAAACTCATGTCATATTTCTTTATATACTTGGGTCAATTCTGGACTCTTCTAGTCTAAAAAATTGCTGACTCTTGATGTGCTATTACCTACACATTTTGGGCCCACAAAAAAGCACATGATAGAGGACTTCTAATATGTTTTAATTTCTGATAGGTCTATCTTGTCCCCCATTACTCATTTTATTCAGATTTTTCTTCTAGTCATTCTTATTTGGTATATATTTTGAAACAAAGTTATTAAAGTAAACTTGTCTAGCTCCACGTAATAAATTACTATATTTATTGTGATTGTATTGTATTTTACTAACTGGGATATAATTGATGTTTTTATAATATTGATTTAACCTATCTAACAATAGTGTTTGGCCTTTCATTGTCCAATACTACTTTTGATCTTTTGGGAAATTTAAAAATTGTCTTTTCATTTTGTTCATTTTAATCAATTTTATTCCTAATTAGTTAATATTTAAACTTGGTACTGCATTTGGAGTTTTTTTCCCCCTTTCATTATATCTTTTGATTATTGTTTGAAGAACTGTAAAGTCTATTGATATTTTATATTTTAAATATATATATATATATTTTATGAGAGAAGAATATTTTAGTTCACTTACTTGGAGTTAAACTTAGAGAAAGGTAAATCAGGCAGGTCAATTTATAAGAATATCGTGATAGTTTCCTCCTAGAAACAACAGAGTCAGGGTCTTCTTCCAATGGTGAGTCCCAAACAACTTATATTTGCCTTATAGCTATCTCCTTCCTTGCGGTATCCCTAAAGGATTTTCAACTCAAAGTCCCAATATGAGTAGGTTATCTTCTCCAAGAGAAAGCTTCTCTGAGCTTCCTTAGTGACTATGTTCTGAGTATTTATATTGCCTTACTTGCTTTTTTTCGTTTTAGTTTCATTAAATAAATATCCTCTCGAAAAGACAGAGTGGAAACTTTTTTTAAAAAGTCAGTTATAAGATTAATTTCTTTTTTTATCTAATGTCTGTTATTTAAAACACAGTACATAGATATTTCTGTATATAATTATTAAATAATTTTTTTTAAATAGAAAAGCTAGCTAAGTCTGTCTTCCTTTAAAAATGTTTTGTAAACAAGCTTTAGGTTATACATAAAAATAAACATTTTAAGAAGTTAACATACTTTATGCAAAGAATCATTGAAAATTATACACATATCTCTCTATTAAAATAATTTCTACTTTAATCAATTATTTTATACTTTTCAGTGAAATCATTCCATATTCCTATAAAATCAATTTTTTACTTATACTGATATTTCAAAAGTATATTTAAATTGGAGAACCACTGAATTACATTCCTTATAAAAGATTTATCACTGATGAGTATTGAAAAATTGCTAAAGAACTACTCAGTACTGCTGGAACATTGCTTTATTCTCACTGAAAGTCAATTTTTTTTTTTCTGGAAAAGGCAACTTGTTTTTCATTTCTTTAAGAAGTTAACCTTAGTGACCCAGCTTCTAACCAGCCACTGGAAAATAAAAGTGGCCAATTCCCATCTTCCAAAATAAACAAAACGGCTTAGCACAGATATTAAAAGAGTTTGAAGTTTGTGGGTTTCTTTCTTTGTAATATGAATCCAAAAATCTTCACAGAATAAATCTTCCTTTCAAGGACTAACGGAGGTCATCTGTGGGAGAGAAAGAAAAGAGGCAGGACAGAGGAGAAAGAAAAACACTTGTAGATCTCAGGCCACCCACAGACATTACTTAGTATGCTTATTATTTTAGCAGGTGGGTGTAGGGGGGAGGAACGTGAACAAAGTTTTATGAACTATGTATGATGGACCTTCGTATGTAGTTATGTTATTTAATCCTCATAAATGCACTTCAGGAAAGATTTTCCAACATTTTGAAGGAAGCGGGGGAAGGCACAGAAATTAATTTTGTCTAAGGTGACTCAGTTGGTGAGTCATCTCGCTTCAGAGTCTGAATGTGCATGTTTATTTCCTGCTTTTAATGGTTTTTGATACTTTAAGACAAGACTTCCAGACTCCTGTCATTCACATAGTCTCATTCCATGTCTTGCCATTGCTGTGTACTGCTTATGGCATTATTTAGTGTTTTTTCCCCTTTTAATGGACTTGAGATCTACTCATTTCGTCAACTTTTCCTGGTCCTAGCAAACACAGGCATAATAGAATAGTTGTGTTTGCCTTTGTGCTATGTGTTATGATAAACACACAATTTTACAGTTTTGTCATATTCATCCATGCATCACCAAAAACATTGTCACTGATTTTGTGCTCACCACCTATTAGGAGACACTGTCCTGGAAGTCAATACACTAACACTAAAATGGATTTCTCATTAGCCTATTTTCACGAGACTAGTCTTTCCTTGATACTGGGCCATCAACCTCCCGTGGGCTTTTACTCCTCTAAAACCATTCAGCAGGATAAAGTGAAAATAGGAGTATCAGTACTTTAGTAGAATCTCAGAAGCGTCAAGTTGCAAAGGTGAAACTTGGGAAGGTGGGGTAAAATAAGCCTAAGGCTACAGATAACTCTGCTGTGGACAATTCTGGGGACTTGACAGGAGGCAAACTGACCTATAGCTTCACTGAAGCAAACGAAAATGTGAAGACTGTATACTTCTCTCCCCAGGTTAAAGAGAATAAGATGGCAGAGAGAACCCAAGGTTTGCTCTGGAGCTTCTTTTCTTTTTTTCTTTTAGAAAAAGAGAAAAGAGAAAGAAGGAAGAAAAAAAAGAATGAAATAAAGAGAAAAAAAAGAAGAAGAAAAAAAAAGGGAGAGAGAGACGGGAATCTTGCTCTATTGCCCAGGCTAGAATGCAGTCTACAAATGGATATTAAAAGCTTTTTTTTATACTAATAATTGTGTTGTACAATGGAGACAGGAGAGGAATAAGGGAGGAAAATAACAAACAAACAACCAACCAATATTTCATTTAAACCTATGAAATGCTATGCAATTGCTAGGGAGTGATTTACTACCAACCATGTGGTCACTTTTAGAATAAATGTGATGTGTTACTGAAAAAAAAATGTATATTTTGTGGATTTGGAGTAGAGAGTTCTGTAAATGTTTATTAAGTTTACTTGTTTGAGGTTTAAGTTCAAGTCCCGGGTATGCTTCTTAACCTTCTGTCTCATTAATTTGTCCAATATTGACAATGTAATGTTAAAGTCTCCCACTATTATTGTGTGGGAGTCCAAGTCTCTTTGTAAGTCACCAAGAAGTTGCCCTATGTATCTGGGTGCTCCTATATTAGGTGCGCATAGACTTAGGGTCATTAGCTCTTCCCGTTACATTGATCCCTCTACCATTATACAATGTCCTTCTTATCTCTTCGGTTTCTATTACTTTAAAGTCTATTTTATCAGAGATGAGAATTGCAACTACTGCTTTTTCTTTTTCTTTCTCTTTTTTTTTTTTTTTTTGCTCTCCATTTGGTTGGCAAATCTTCCTCCATCCCTTTGTTTTGAGTCTCTGTATATCCTTGCATGTAAGATGGATCTGGATGCAGCTTACTGATGGGTCCTTTGAAGTGGCTGATACTGGTTGTTCCCCCTCTATACATAGTGCCTCCTTCAGAAGCTCTTGTAAAGCAGGCCTGGTGGTAATGAAATCTCTGAGTACTTGCTTGTTTGCAAAAAATTTTATTTTTCCTTCACTTATGAAACTTAGTTTGGCTGGATATGAAATTCTGGGTTGAAAGTTCTTTTCTTTAAGGATGTTGAATATTGGCCCCCACTCTCTTCTGGCTTGTAGGGTTTCTGCTGAGAGATCAGCTGTGAGTCTGATAGGCTTCCCCTTGTGGGTAACCTAACCTTCTCTCTGGCCGCCCGTAGTATTTTCTCCTTCGTTTCAACCCTGATGAATCTAATGATTATGTGCCTTGGGGTTGCTCTTTTGAGGAATATCTTTGTGGTGTTCTCTGTATTACCTGGAGTTGGGTATTGTCTTGCCTTGCTAGGTTAGGAAAGTTTTCCTGGATAATATCCTGAAAAAATATTTTCCAGCTTGGATTCATTCTCTTCGTCACATTCAGGTACACCTATCAAACGTAGATTAGGTCTTTTCACATAGTCCCATATTTCTTGGAGACTTTGCTCATTCCTTTTTACCCTTTTTTCTCTAATCTTGTCTTCTCGTTTTATTTTGTTAAGTTGGTCTTCGACCTCTGAAATCCTTTCTTCTGCTTGATCAATTCGACTGTTAAAACTTGTGCATACTTCTCGAAGTTCTCGTATTGTGTTTTTCAGCTCCATTAATTCACTTATATTCCTCTTTAAATTGTCCATTCTCATGAACATTTCGTGAAACCTTTTTCAAGGTTCTTAGTTTCCTTGCATTGGGCTAGAACATGTTCTTTTAGCTCACAGAAGTTTCTCATTATCCACCTTCTGAAGCCTGATTCTGTTGATTCCTCACATTCATTTTCTATCAGGCCTTGTTCAATTGGTGATGAGGCACTGCAATCCTCTGTAGGAGGAGAGGCATTCTGATTTCGGGTGTTTTCAGCCTTTTTGCGCTGGTTTCTTCCCATCTTTGTGGATTTATCCACCTGTTGTCTGTGTAATTGCTGATTTTCAGATTAGGTCTCTGAGTGGACGTCCAGCTTGTTGGTGATAAAGTTTTTTCTATTTCTTAATTTTCCTTTGGCGGATGCCCCTCCCCCCACAGAGCTGGACCTTCCCGGGTTCAGCTGTACTTGCTGTGAAACTCTCAATCTTCAGCAGTTCCAACTGCTGTTTTTATTATTTTTTTTTTTTTGTGGAGTGGGGTACCAGCCTTCCCCTGCGGAGACCCACTACGCCGGCTGAAAACAGCGGCGTTAAGATTCGTGGCGCTTTTCTGCCCCGGGAATCTCCCGGTCTGGTTCCCCCACTTCAGTCCGCTTTTTAATCAGCTGAATGGGAGACTCTGCTTTCCCAGAGCTCCAAACGCCAACCAAAAGGGCACTCAGTCCCGTATACTCCAGACTGAGAACCGCCACGTCGGGGGCGCCTGCAAAACGGCCGCGCCCCTCCAAAAGGGTCGTGCTGGCGACCCCGTGGGGCTTCTCCGCCAAGAATCTCTTGGTCCGTGGGCTATGAAAATTCGTCTGAAAATGTGGCGTCCACTCACTCTCTGCGCTTTCAGTGGGAGCTACAATCCTGAGCTGCTGCTAATCGGCCGTCTTGGATCTCTCTCCACAGTTCTCTGCTCTGGAGCTTCTAAAGCAGAGTTAGCATGATTTTGAGCACGGCAAGGATTTTAAAGATCAGACTCTCAAAGGAGGAAAAATAAACAACAACGATAACAAAACATTCACGCTGAGATGGATTTAACTCTGTCAAAGCCAATTTAGACTCCAACCATTGCAGTTCTGTGGAACTGATTCAGTAGTCCTTTATGTTAAATAATTTTTAGGTATTCTTTAAGGTTCCCATGAAAAAAAATTCAGGAAAGGAAGATGTTACATTCTCATGAAACCGCTGTAATTTCCCCATGTCAGTTACTATTCTGTTTCCCCATTCGGAGAAGATTAACGAAACCCCATCAGCAAAATAACGCACTCCTGGATTTTTCATTTAGATGGTAAGGAAGTAGCCTAAGAGATACTTGATTCAGAAACTAGAGCCAAATCCAAGACTAGTGTCCTGGAGGGGATATAGCCCGCTTAACTGGGGACTGAGCGGCATGAGAAGGGCAGAGAAATTCCCTAAATGGTTTAAGGTGAGGAAAGTCCTGAGGTTTCTAGCAGCTTGTGTGCAAATTTGAGATTTAAATGAGGATGAGATGCAGTATGGTACAATGGTAAAGTGCATGAGTTCTGACTCAGAACTGGTTTTTTAGTTTAAAATTCTTCACTCAGTAGGTTTGTGACCTTGAAGAGTTTAGTTAATATCCTTAACCTCGATATTCTCATCCTCAAAATGGAGATAATTAAAGTCCCTAATTCCCATGGTTATTTTCATCAAGTGAGGCAATCCATAGTGGATATGTTAGCTCTTTAAAAATCAGTATATTTCTATTAGATATGTAATCCATATGGTAGTATTCTTACCACAGTGTCTGGTCTGCAGAGTCAAAGGGTCATGAATAGAAAATTGCCTGGACGCAGTAGATATATGGGACCCTTCATAAATTAAAGATTATAAAATACCTTTTGGAATATCAGTTGTTTATAGTTATTATAAATAACAATACTTAATGGGAACTGAAGAGGAAAACACAAATGCAGTAGTTCACATATGGTTCCTGTTAGCTGGAACAGCAATTGGTGTTTATAAAGACAACTTCACTCACCCATCAGAAACAGAATGTTACTGGATTAATTTTTTAGTTAGTAGTGATCGACAGGTTTGGATTTTTTCATTTTTTTAAGAAGCAAGTATTTTGTCCGTATCTGCCCTGAGTTGGTAGTATTGTGAAAGACTGAAGCTAGTTGGAATCCTCCCATCATGCTTTCTACCTACCTGGGTTCACTGGCACCAGATACTATAACAACAGCCTTTGTTACCTTACAGGAAAACCCTGAGACCAAATGATCAATTTTCTTTTTTTTCCATCCTCATGTAAGAGTTCATAAAGAACCGAGATACATTGTTACTCCTTTTGCCCTGCTTTAGTTAGTGAGGAGATTTAAAAAATGAGGAGAATTATTTTAGGATTGTTGCATTGGAAACCATAGTGGGTTAAATAGTGTCCCGATGCACATCCACCCAGAAACTCGGAATGTGACCTGTTTTTGGAAATAGAGCATTTGTAGTTGTAGTTAGTGAAGATGATGTCATAGTTGATTAGGGCAAGCCCTGATGACTGGTGTCCTTATAAAAGAAGAGAGGACACACAGATGCACAGACACTGAGGAATCAGAGACAGAGAAGAAGGCAACAGAGCCAGATGATGGAGCAGAGCATACACAAACCTAAGAATGCCAAGGATTGCTAGGAGCCAACAGGAGCTGGAAAGAGGCAGGAAAACATTCTTCCTTAGAGCCTTCAGAGGTAGCATGGATCTGCTAACAGCTTAGTTTTGAACTTCCAACCTGTAGGACTATGGGAGAGTTCTCTTGTGACAATCTACCAGATTTATGGTATTTTGTTGCGACAGCCCTAGGAAACTAACATAGAATCATTTTCCCTTATTCCAGCATTTCCCAAGTAAGGAATGAAAAATACAGCCAAGTAATGTAACTCGTCAATTAGCAGTTAAAATAGATTCAAAGCATTTGTTGTAACCTAGGTCTTGTGACTTCCTATAAAACTTGTTGGTTCTCAAATAGCCACTACATGCATTTAACTCCCTTGTCCTGTGTTTTGTTGTTTTTCTCTCTTAACACATTTTGTTTCATTGTATTGAAGTATTTCTTCTATCCATATTATGCCTCTAATTGCCATGCACCTATTATTATTTTAAAACACTTTCTGTTCATTTTGCTTTATGCATACGCCATTAGAGTTACTGAAAACTTCAAAATATTTGTTAACATTGAAATCCTTTCCATTTCCCCCAGCTATCCTCTGTCAACCCTAATACTTCGATATTTTGTCATTGTACATCTTCCACAAGGGCAACTTCACAAGATAAGGAATAGTCTTAAAAGAGAACTGCTTCAATCTTAAAACGTATCTCTGTTTAAAAATTCTGTTTGATGACAAAGAGATTCTTAGAACATTACCCTTAGTAATCTCATTTTTAAGGGGCCAAGGTTGTTTGTTACTGCCTTTGCAAATTAGGAATAAATTGTTTTTTATTTGCCTCACAGTTTTTATTTAAGGGACAGAACAATAAATCTTTAAGTAATAAAAAATA